>CM068716.1:13489079-14807829 GCA_035079005.1 Fraxinus americana | reverse complement strand
CCTTAGAATTTCCAGACAAACTTGAAGATTTTAAACAATTACAAAAATTTTTAGGATTAATAAATTATGCTAGACCTTTTATTAGGGATTTAGGAAAGATTGCAGGACCATTGTATGGAAAAACATCTCCTAAAGGACAAAAATATTTTAATATAGAAGATATTAAATTAGTGCAAAAAATAAAAGAAAGATTAAAGGATTTACCTAAATTAGATATACCATTAGATACAGATTATTTGATCATAGAAACAGATGGAAGTTTAACATGTTGGGGTGCAATTTTAATTGCAAAACCCAATAAGTATGCAGGTAAAGATCTTGAAAAAATTGTTAGATACAATAGTGGAAATTATAAAGAAAAAGGTAATATAAGTAGCATATATTTAGAATTACTTGTAGTTAATTATGCATTAGATTCTTTTGAATTATTTATTATTTCTAAAAAAGAAATCACTTTAAGAACAGATTGTGAGGCAATAGTAAGTTTTGTTAATAAATTAAATTAGAAAATAAAAGAAGTAATCGAAGAAGATGGTTAAATTTTACAGATAGAATTACTAATACTTGATTAGTAATTAATTTTGAACATATTAAAGGTAGCAATAACCAGATAGCAGATATATTAAGTAGAATAATTAAAAATAAAGATTATGACTGATTGTAACATGCAGATGCAGAGAGCCAGAGGACCAAGACCAGGATTGCCAATTGTTGGCAGTTCAAGCTCTCAGACAAACATAATACAGACTCATGATAAGTTAAGGTTTGGTAGTATAGAATTACTTTGTTTTCCAAATAGTAATATTAGTTTTAAGACACTTCCTCATATTTCAGTTATAAAATCAGGAAAATGTATTTTAGACAATTTATGGATTTCTTATAATAAGAATCCAAAAGATCAAAAATATTTTTTAGCATGTTTAAATGTACTTTCAGAACATTTTAGTCAAGATCATAAAAAATTTAAGTGTTATGTTGTTTTACAAGGTAGACTTCCAGGGGTTTATCATACTTGGTTAGAAGTTTCATATTGTATTAAAAATTTTCCAAATCCTCTTTATAAAGGATTTTATTCAATTTCAGAAGTATTAGAAGAATGTAGAAAATTTTTAGGAATTAATTATTTTGTTGCTCCATCTTTAAAGAATGTTTCAGATCAGTCTTTAGATTATGTTTCAAAATTTTGTGAACATTGTGAATGTATGACAAAGAATTTTAAAATTTTAAATGAGTCTAATTAGATTTTACAACAAGAAAAATTAGCTCTACAAAAGAAAATTTCTGAATTAGAACAAGAAATTATTAATTTAAAGATTTTAAATCCAACTGTTCAGACACAATCAGGTACTATAGAGCCCAAGAGGTCTATAGCTAGTCCAGCTCAAACGGAAGCTGGTAAAGACATCTCAAATCCGTTCATGGTTCTGGGCTTACCAAAAGCTCAACAGACTCAGGAGACTGTTGATTCTCCTACTTTCCAATTTAATCAGACTCAACAGGCTGAAAATCCTGTTACAGAAAATAAGATTTTTGAAGATCAGACACAGCAGACTGATAATTCTGCTACTAGACTTATTAGTCCAATAGATCTTAAACAGAAACGGCCAGTAAATTTCTCAGAATCATTTCAATCGTCTCAAGATCCAGAACAAATTTCTCGAATGAGATATTAGAAGAATTCCAAGAAATGTTTGATAAGATTGAAGAATTGCAGCAACAAGTTAAACAAAGTACTACAAAGAAAAAGAAGATACAATTTAAAAAGAAAAATAAAGGCAAAAAGAAAGTTGAAAAAGAAAAAGGTTTGGAAGATTTCAAAGACAATAATTCAGAAGAAAATGATAATCCGGATATTTATCTTGTGGAGGAGACTCTTTGGACAGCATTGGCAGACATAATTATGAAACAAGATAAGAATTTTCCAGATTTTGATGGAAAGGAAGACACTTGGCAAAAAATTGGTGATTGACAAGACAAGACTCACATACTCGGAGATTTTTTTCGGAAATTTTTGTATGAAAAGAAAAGAATTTCTTTTCTTGTTTTCTTTTTGAAAAATTTGTAACGAATCTTACTATTTGATAAAGTAAGATTTGATTAGATTACTTTTTACTGTTTTCTTTTTGATGTTTTGAAAAAGCAAATATTCCTTACTTTTGAAACACGCGTGTTCTCACTTTTTTCTCCTATATAAGGAGATCATTCCTTCATTTGTAAACACACAACACACAGAAAAAAGAATACAATACAAGTTTTTGTTCTTACAAAATGTTCTAATTCCTTTCCCTCCCGAAAGGGAAATTCTTAATCATTCTTATTCTTAGATATTATAATATCCCACAAAAATATGTTGTTTTAAATTTTTTAAACTACTGACGGATCATTCCAGTAGGTATGTTTTATAGTTCTAAGATATGGTGCTAATAATTAATATTAGTTCTGTTCCAGATCTTTTGAGAACAATTTATGTTTATAAATTTTATGATTTTGTAAAAAAGTTTTATGCTTCATGCTGAGTATATGATAAGAGCATGTCTTAACTCCAAGTTAAATTTAAACTGTTTTTAAAATAAGTCCTGAGTGACCTCTCAAAGCGTAAAGCCTAGTGAAGAGGCTAGAAGACGCATAGAAGAGGGAAAGATATCTTTTTTTTAAGAATTTTTGTTAAGGGAGTGCTAGTGGTGTCCTTACAAGAGTGGAGTTATGCCAAAGTTCATATATCTCAGATGGCATTTTTTCTTTTGATGAGTTTTAAAAAAAAAAAAGAGTAAAAATGGGATATTATTTTATCAAAAGAATTAGATATCATAATTAAGAAGAGTACTGAGTAGGATATTTTTAAACAGCAGTTTCCACAACAGCTTTTCAACAGCCTTCATAACAGCCTACATTCTATAGTATTATCATTAAGTCTTTTATAATTTATAACCATTCTACTTTTTCCTCTAATTATTTCTGAATGTTTTCTAACTATAAAAGCTGCTGATCTATGTGGACTATCTGATTTTCTTATAACTCCTAATTTTAAAAGATCTTTAATATGCATTTTAAAATCTTCAGCATCTTGATTTGTAGCTTCAATACTTTTAGTCTTAATTATATATTCAGGATTTTTTATTTTTAATTCACATAAAACTTTATCTTTCTCCCAGTATTTTAAAACATTTTCTCCTAAAATTTCTAATTTTTCTAATTTATTTATCATATTTTCTATATCTTGTTCTGTTACTAATAAATCATATATTTTTTCAATTTCTACAAATTCTAAACATATTTCTCTTTCTTCCTTAAAATTTTTAAAATAATATTCTTCTTCTATTAAAAACTCTTCTTCTTCTACTAATTGACATTCTCTTTCTCTGCTACATTCACATTCTTTTTCTTCTTTAATCCCACTGGTTCAGGAATTATTTCTGAGTTTTCTCCTTTTTTAGAGGATTCCATTAATTCTAATTTTTGTAAAATATACATTTGCATATCTTCTAAATTTTCTATTCTTTTTCTTAATATTTTAATTTCTGACAATTCTATTTGAATTGAATTAATTTTCTTATCTTCTTCCAATTGTATTAAATTTTCTTGTAATAAACATTTTTTACATGCCTCTAAAAAACAATCTTTACACCTCCACAGACATAACAATTTAACTTATTAGGATAATTCCTTTCTGGCTTAAATTTTCTAACATGTCTATTTTCATCTAAATATGGTTTTCTTCTATTAGACTTTCTTAAATAATATTTTTTCCCAATAGGCCTATTAAAATTTTTCCTATCATATTTTCTTTTACTTTTTTCTCTAAATTTATTTCCATAAGTTTGTGGTGTAAAGATATCTTTGCAAAATTTATAATCTTTCTTTTTTAATTGATTCTGAATTTGCAATTCAACACATTTATTTTCTAAACATTGCATTATAAATTGAATTCTATTTCCTATACTCCATAAATTATCTTGTCTTTCTATAACATTTTTATTTTCATTCCATCTTTTTGTTATTTTTAATCTTAAAGGACCTGGTAATTTATGAAATAATTTTTTACCTAATTTTTTACCTATATATATATATATATATATATATATATATATATATATATATATATATATATATATCACTTTAGTCCCTAACTTTCCAAAATATTAAAATATAGTATATAAAATAAAGAATTCTATTTTATGAAAAAATTTCGGGATTTTACAAAATTATTTTTTATAACCAATTTTGACTACATTACTTCCAAATTCTCTATTCTATATTTTTCGGGAGATTTATGTATTTGGCCCGGTCAATAATGCTTTTTATACTATCCATCAAAAAGTCTATATTACCCTTAATGAAATGGGTTCATATATTGCAAAATATGTCCTTACTTATTAGAATAATTCAAAAACTAGTCTTATCTTATATTTCTTCTATTTTGAATTTCAATATATAAATTCATTCTATGGTCTAATAATTTAGAATAATTATTAACATATTGTTCATATTTTTTTTTTCAAGTCTACTATATTCTTCAGATAATATGTTTATATTTCCTAATGGAGAATTAATATTTTTTTATTTTTTTCTAACAATCTTTCTAAAAGATAATCTAATCCTTTTATTGTATATCTTGACATTATATATCAAATTAATGTAAGTATTATAACAAACATTATAACAAATAAAATCTCTGCGATTCTCTTAAAATCTAAAGAGAATTTTTTCTAAATTTAGCAAAAAAATAATAGTTTTACCTTAGTTTTGATTTGGATCTTTATCCTTAGAACTGAGTGACATTCGAGCTCTGAATATGCAAACTCATGGGATCTTTCCTGTTTCAGCTTCTTGCTTTTATTGTATCTTTTCTAAAAAATAAATTCCTAGACTTCGACTAGAGAAAAACTGTCTTTATTGGTAAAGTAAAAAAGAAATTTTCCTATAAGATCTTTTAAGAATCTATGAGAAATAAATTTAGAAACTCATATTTTTTTGAGAGGATTAGAATATGATTGATCTATTCAAGATTGAAATTGATGCAAGATTTATGAAGGACAGATGAACTTGGCTATATCACAAGTTGAGTACTCGTTTCATTCTGCCTTTTCTCTAGCCCGAAGGCCTTTATTTATACAGCTACATAAGGCACAATTATTAAGCCTCTTACATCATTACTTACATCATATCCTCAATAATTTTTGCACACCTGCCCTCTATTATTGTAAACAGTTCTCACCTTTATATCACATCTTTTATTTATGTCACTACTCAAATCACAGCTCTATTATTGTAGACAGCTGTCCCTTTATATCACATCTTATTTTGTCGGCAAGTAGGGCATTTCCTTAGTCGACGAGCATCATGTATTGTAGACGGGCTTTCATTGATTTGATGAGTATCAAATTTTTCAATGTATTCCTTTAAAATGGTTGATTTTTCTCTTCCTTGTTGGTCAAGAGAATCCATCCTTCATACTGACATATGCATTTAAACTTTTTATCATATAAGTTTTTGGCAATATTATACGAAACTTTCATTCCCAAAACTTTTCGGGATTTTATCCATGATTTTGTAATTTTTGGTAATGTTTTATTATTATGACCAACTTCAATAATATGTTCTGCAGGATAAAGCATCATTCCATCAACTTTTGAACTGATCGAATAAATTTTTATATAGATTGATCTTCCTTGGGCAAATTTGGAAACTTCCTATTTGAATATATCATCAAAATTTTCAATTTCTTTTAGATTCTTACATGGATAGATAAGATCTAAAAATTCATAATCTGCTACCATTTTAACCATCTAGGGGTTTGCATTTTTTGTAATGATCAATTTTGGATAAACATGATCATCGGAAGATATGAAATATGACTCGTTCTCTTCCAATTGATAGACAATTTTGGCAAATGACTTATATTCTTCTTCTTTTGTTGATAAAGGAATGACATCATCTTCATTTGTCCTGATTCTGATAACCCTTATATATTCATCATCGTTTTTTATGGTTATTTTTTGGGGACTTGATCCATCTTTTTTTATTTGACTGGATTTACTGTTGCTTCCATGTTATGTACCTGTTTGTATTGTTGGTATTTAGTGATTCGATTTGTGAAGTAATATCATCAAACATTTCACTCAATTCTTTGGTATATTTGGAATGAGAAGTAGAGATTTCTACCAACAATTTAACATTATGTTGGAGAGTTTCTGCTAACTGCTCAATTCCAATTTTTATATCATCAGTTTCTTCCAAAGGGAAGTCCATTTGCTCTTTGGCATCTATCAAAGATGGTTTGATATTATCCATTACTGAATTCTATATTCCTGTTGAGGAAATCTGCAAAATAATTATTAGCTCCCTTTATATGGATAATATTAAAATTATAAAATGACAAGTGTGTTCGTCATCTATGTAACCTTCTATATTAGGGTTCCATTGGTAATTTATTTTTAATAAGTCCTGCAACTGAAGAGTTGTCAGTTTCAATAATAAATTTTTTAGATAATAAAAATAATGAGAACTTTTTTATTCCTCTGATGATTGCTAATAATTCTTTTTCATTAGTAGTCTAATTTATTTCTGCTCGATTAAAAGTTCCACTGGAATATGTACATATTTCATTTAAGTCTGTTTTTAATATTGTTGTCCAATATTTGTCTGATGCATTGGTATTAACAACTAGATTATCCTTCTCATTTGGTAATATTAATTTTGATAGAATTTTACATTCTTCTTTCAATAATTTAACTATTTTGGTATGTTCTTCATTTCATCTTCTAGTATTTGTTTTTTTAAGTAAAAACTGTATTTTATGTCTCTTTTTTGAAAGAATTTTCATAAATCTTTTAACATAATTTAGATATCCTAAAAATTTTTGTATTTATTTTTTAGATTACAATTTATTCAGAAAATTTTCTATCTTTTTAGATATATGAGTTTACAATTTTATTTCTTTTTTATCTATTGATAATCCAAGAAAATCAATTTCTTATTTCTCTATAATAGCTTTCTTTCTGGAAAGAATAATTCATTCCTTACTACATTCATTTATAAATTGTATTAAATAATTTCTATGTTCTTCTTTATTATTGAAATATATTAATATATCATCAACATAGACAATTAAAAATTCATTGAACTTTCTAAATATATTATACATTTTACTTTTATATATTTGTGGTGCATTTTTTAAACCAAAAGATATTATTAACCATTCATATTTTTTCTGAGATGTACTAAATGCTGTATATTGTATACTATCTTCTTCCATTTTTATTTGCCAAAATCTAGATTTACAATTAAATTTAGAATAAGGGCGTGTTCGGTAGAGATTAAAATCAGATTAAAATTTTAAAAACTAGTCGTTGTTGTTGATTTTTATTAGACGAGTGTGACCCAATAACGGCTATATTTTCAATTTTAATTAAATTTTAATCTTTACCAAACGAGCACTAATATTATTTTCCTTTTGCAAGGTTTATTATGACTTCTTTATTTAGTAAAAAGTATCCATCAAACTTAGTATATTTATTTAGTTCTTTATAATTACTTACAATTCTAACTTTTCCTCTAACTAGCTCAGATTGTTTCATAACCATAAAGGTTGTACTGCTATGAGGTCCATTGCTAGGTCTAATAAATTTTTGTTCTAGTAATTCTTTTATTTGAGTTTTAAATTCTTGTGTATCTTGTATAGTATATATCATTGGTCTAACTCTTATAATAACATTTTGCGTTAATTCTATCTTAACTTTAGGATGGCAACAGTGAATTTTTTCCATAAATTTTTTCTAATTGTTCTATAATTTTTTCTATACTTATTTCTATTCCTTTTTTAGGACTTTTTTTGTATAATATCCTATTATTTTTTATTTCATTATTCATAATTAGTTATTTCTCTCATTTATCACCACGCTGGGCTGGCTAAATTCTATAAGGTCTAAATTCTCTTGGGATTTTTAATAAGTATGCATAAAGTGTTTGTAACATTATCATATAATTGTTTTGTTTATAATATTGAAATTATTATATAAAGTCATTTCCTAATAATATATTACATTCTAATTTATCATAACTATATATTTTGTTTATTATAACTTGTTTGCTTCCAAGTATTATATTAATTCTATTAGCACTACTAATTATTTGAGTGTTTTCTCTTGTAACTCTAGTTATTTTTATTTTATCGTTATTATTCCATGATTTTATTAAGAAACTCTTGAATATTGTTATATCCCGTCCTGTGTCAATTAAAGCACATGTTGTTATATTTGTTTCTACAATAGTAACTTGTATATATACTGCTAATAGAAATCTTATTTGATTATTCCTTTAGTTCTTTTTACATAATATTGTTTGACCATTATATATATATATATATATATATATATATATATATATATATATATATATAATTCTTCTATGTTTATACTATAATCTTATAATCCACTTAGAAAACTCATTCCTAAAAGTGTGTGAGGATTTATATCCATATTGTTATCTATATAACATGGTATTAAGAGATTATTTTCTCCTATTTTTATTGGTACTTTGACTTCTAATTCTGTAGTATGTATTTTTCCATCAAAATTTACATATCTATATGGTACTGTTTTATAAGTTATTAATCATTTGTTTCTTATTAAAGATAGATAACATTTTCTAACTCCTGTATCTATCAATATATTTGGTCTTGTTATATGATCTCTTCCGTTGAAATATTCTCCTTCTATCTTCATATTCTCAGCATTCCTATGGAGTATTATTTCTCTTGTATTACTAGTTTCTTCTAGTTGTTTTCTATTAGGTATTCTAAGACTTATTGATCTCTTAATTAATCTTCTATTTTTAAATATTATCCTATTATCAGGATATTCTTCCTATTTTAATTATGTTATTTTAGATTTATTTCTTGTTATACTAAATTCATATTCTTATGGAGCTAAATTTATATGTTTATTTGGTTTTACTATTTTACTAATATTTTTACATTTCTTATGAACTTGTATATAAGGTTTCTTAGAATAAATGTTTCCATAATTAAAATTAGTAAACGTATATAAGACTCTATATTCAATAGTCATAATTTGGTCTCCTGATTGCATTATATTATTTCTATGTAACTTGAAATGTAAACCTAATACTTCATTAAAATTCTTATCTTTTAATGAGACACAATATTTTGGATAACATGTAAATATTATTTTTTTGTATGCTAAATTTCCTTCTATAGTTCCTAAATGACTATCTTTTAAATTTATTATTCTTCCATCATGTAAACTTACAGTTAAGGGTAAATTTATCCATTCTTTGAATAATGATTTAAACATTATTTGTATTCTTGCTAAATAGACATATTGAATTTTTTTGCTTTGTTTTTTATTAATCTTTGTTAATAATTCTGCAACTGCATTTTTTGCTAAAACATTAAATTAATGTGTTCCTTGAGTTGTTCTGATATCTATAGTTTTTTCAATTTTATGATATTCAGTGATTGCTATTCTTTCCCTTTTTCAAATTCTATCTAAGATTTTCCATTTTCCTATTTTTAAATCCAAAGATAATTTTTTCATTTTCTTGAATTTGTTATTATCAAAAGTTTCTTTTAATCCATAATCATCTATTCCTTCGTATTCTTGCATATCTATATTATCATTTTCTATTTCTTCAATTTCTTTATTCAGATTCTGACTCATTATCTTCTGAATCTATTTCACTTATGTATACTTCTTGATCATAATATTGTTCAATATCTTATATTTCACTTAATTCATCTTCTATTTCGAAGTATTATTTTTGTAATATTTTTAACATTTTTCTTATTACAATCTGGACTTATATGACATATTTCTCCACAATTTCAACATTTACATTGGCTTTTATCTTTTCTATAAGGTTTATTTTTCCGTTGTTTGCTTGGATTATATTTTCTCTTATAATATCTTCTTCCAAGTTTTATATATTTTTTCCTAAAATTTTTAAATTTTCTCTTAATAATACTTTTTTTAGGGTTACATCATCATTGTATAGGTTTTTCTATATTTTCACAACATATTCTGGTTAATTTCCCTGATTTTTTCAATAATTGTCTTTGTTGACATATATATGCAAGTTTTTCAAATAGAAATTTTATTATTGATCCTATAGTTCTAGATATTCCAATATTATCTCTAGTACATTTTTCAAATTCTGTTTTAAAATATATTCTCCATGAACATGGTAATTTATTATAATACATATCTTGATATACTTATTGACTTTCATTACTATAAAATTGTACATAATAATAATTTTTAAACTCACAAGTATATTCTTTAATTTCACACATATCACATATTGTTAAATTTATTAGTTTAATTCTAACGTTATCTTTTTCTCTTACTGATTCTCCTGTAGCGTTTCTTAACCAATTTTCTCCTAAAAATTCATCTGAGATATATTCTACTAACCTTTCTATACATTGTCTATCTGATTTTATTATCTCTATTTGTACGTTTTTTTATTAGTGTTTTTGTGTCATTGTTTATTCATTTCCACCAATTTTTAACATTTCCTTCAAAAGATACTATAAAGAAATATATTCTTCTTTCAGTATTTCCTTATGTATCATCTTTATTATATAAAAAAAATAATATCATCAAATCTGACCAAGTTAATAAGGCTTTCTTAGTATCTATTTTACAACCTAAATCTAATTTTATTCCTCCATGATTAATATGTTTATCATAATTATCATTTAACTCAAATCTATTTTTATACTTATTTCTTTTAGATGATTGTCTATCTCTTATCTTATCACAATATTGTCTATATGGTTTATCTGCATAACTTTCATCTGGATCTCGTATATCTTGTCTAGAGGTTTCTAATAGATTATGTCCTCATCCAGTATTCATTAAGATTTGGTATTCACTTATATTGTCTAAACTTAATTGATCAAAATTATCTATTAATAAATCTAATTCATCATTCATCTTTATTATCTTGTTCTTCTTCAATTTTTAGTTTTCCTAGTAGTTTTTTGGATTTTTCTTCTTCTTCTAATATTTTAGGTAAAATAGTTTTTCTAAATTCATCATCCATACTTCCTACTTCTATTACTAACTCTTCTTGTTCAATATGTTTCTTTCCTATTCTAGGCATTTCTTTTTCTATAAGTTTTTTGTCTATTTTCTTATCTTTAATTTTATTATTTTCTTTTAGCTCTCTAACTTCAAGTTTTAGTATATTTATATCATTTCTTACTTCTTTTATTTCATTTTTTACATCTTGAACATCATCTATTAACATTTTTATTAATGTTTTTAGTTCTTCAATATATTCATTTATTGACATTTTAACCTTTCTTAATTCCTTTTAAAGCTTTTGTATAATAATATGTTGTACACAATTTATCTTCATTCATTTCTCTTTGTTCTTTTAAGTGTTTTATTAAATTTATTAATTGTTTCCTTTTTAATTTTAACTTAAAATTATTCTCTTCTTTTTCTATATAATTATCTAAGTTTTTAACAGTTATATTTTCTAGATAACATATTATTTCGTCATAATATTTTCTTATTCTTATTTGTCATTTTCCTTTTAATTCTTGTATAAGGTTTTTCTCTCTTATAGTTTGTTCTGGTTGTAACCATATATCCGTTTTATGTCTTATCAAAGCTTCTTTAGTTCTTAATTTTTTATCTAATTCTTTTTAATATTTTCTGATAAGTATTTATTTAAAAGTGGCCAATTTCTATGATGATCCATACTTTTCTTTATAGTATAAATTGATTTCTTCATCTTCAAATTCTATGAGTGAACAAAAATCAAATAAATCTAAAATCTAAAAATCAAATAAATCCAAAATGAAAGGTTTATAAAATTATAGTAGAATTCTTAAGGGTTTCTTTGAAATCTTTTATAGTTTTTATATTGGGGTATTTTAGGTAGTTTCGTTTATTTAGAATGGTCAAAGACCATTTTGGAAATATAAATTGTTTTAAAAGGCTATTCACACTTATTTCCCATATTTTTCTTTATTTCCTTAAAGGAACCTTGACTTTCTTTGGAAACTTCTATTTCTGTAGAAAACAAAAAAGAAAGGGAAAAGTCGCACTAATATTCTTTGAACTTATTCTGCTCCAATAACACGTAAATCATTAATCTTTAGAAGGAAACAAGTTGATCCTCAATATTTCGCTATAGTCACATGTTCAGTTTTTATTGATAAAAATCGTGTAAAATCTATGTTAATTGATTCTCACATATCAAACTTTATGAACTTAATCTTGCCTTTTAAAATGGATTAGTGTCAAAAAATTCGAAGTGAGATATGCTATTATGAGGTCACATAATAATTTCTCGAATGAACAACATTTCACCACCTTATTATATTTCGAATAGTGGTCGATACCCTTGGAGTTACATTGGTAACTTAATGTTATGTTCACGAGATGATATTCTATCTTTCCATGGGTACTACCAAAACTTTTCACGCGTACATGAGGAATAATTTTCCAAAAACATGAACCTTGATGTCTAAACTCTAAATCGAACAAAGGGATTATTATTATTTTTACACCGGCTAGGATAATAGGATTGAAATGCTTCTTCTCAAACATCTGAAAAAGTTTCGTGAGCGGAAGAATGTTGTCGGAGATTTTCCATAACTGGATTTTTCCAATTTTGAAGTAATGGGAATCAACTTGTTACCTTTTACACACTGAAGACCAACATACTATTAATATATAGATCGGAAATCAACATTAATTTTGGTTTCTAAATGCAATAAACCTCTATTCTAGACGATAATAATAATTATTTCTTGATAAAAATGTTTTTGCCAATGACCATACCCGTAAAAATACTGTCATCGCCCTAATCATGAGTAAAAAATAATCATCATTCAACGAGCTTCAATAATAATATTAAGGATTAATACGATGTGTGCATAGATTGATTCAAGAGCAGTAAAAAAAAAATTAATGTAACATATCTAAATTGAAATGAGTAATTTAACAAATCTTGACGTGGGTTCAAAACTTTTGTTGAGTTTAATGTAATTTTTTACCAATCATAAGTTACCTAGTACTTGTTTGACAATCATTATTTGAAAACTCCTTTTTTTCTACATATTTATTTTGTTGATCTAATTATAAGTAAATTTACAACTTTTAAAATAAATATTTTTTTTCAAGGTTACAAGAAAATATTTATTTAAAAATAAGATAGCAATTACATGTAAAATAAGAAGCGGTTTCTTCTATTAAGTTTACTTATAGCATAAGATATATATATCCCTCTTCACTAGAGGAGTCCAAGTGGGTGTGTAAAGTCCAGATTATAATTGCGGGAATTATTACAGGCACCATATGGTGTATTTTTTTTGTCTGGAAAACCAATAAAAATTTGACAAGTGTTCAATCGATAAATTTTTTGTCAAACTCCCCCACTCTGTTCTAACAAGTTTGAGATCAGGCTAAATTAAGATTCCTGTTATAAAAGTTTGACAGATGTCAGAAACCCAAAAACTTTGGCGACCAAGGAACAATAGTTAGTTGTTCTTTGGCGGGATTTACATTAGTTAGTTGTCATTTGACTTCTTTCTACATTTGCTCGGTCAAACTTTGATTAGTCCTCATATTTCCTCGTCCGTCCTCCATTTCGCTGTTCAAAAGAGAAGTATAAAAACCCAGTCCTAAACCACTAAATAATCATTTTCTTTTATCTGATTATTTTCACCTAAATTTACATGGTTCCCAAAAATTGTCAATAGTTTCATTTTTTTTTGGTATTTTACAATCTCCTAGGTTGCTAGCATAATCCCATGTTTGCATCCCTTTGTTAGTCTTGTCCACTTCCTCTGGCTCGCAAATGGAGAATTCAGCAGATTTGGAGTTGAAGAATCTGATGAATGAGCTAACACAAGGGAGAGAACTGGCTAAGCAGCTACAGATTAGTCTTAATACTTCGTCTTCTTCAGATGAAACTTGCGAATTCTTGATTCAGAGAATCAAAAATACGTATGAGAAAGCTTTATCGATGCTCAACAATGATGATGGCGATGATCTTGATCGAGAATTCAAGGAATATCAGAACACAACTAGGAAGAGGTCAATATTTTATCATGCAATGCCCATTGTAATGCACAATTACAAATTACTATGTTTGAATCTTAATTTTTGCATCGCAATATTGCAGAAAGGCTATGCCTACGTCCACCAAGAAAGTTCAGTTATGTCCAGGGAGAGGACTGGAAGAACAGCTTGATGATGGCTATAGTTGGAAAAAATACGGGCAAAAAGACATCCTTGGAGCCAAATATCCGAGGTAGGAAAAGATCGAAAATCTGTGTTTAAAAAATAAGAAAAAATTTTGGATTTTCGTTCAAAATATTTTACTGTGAAATGTGTTATTGAAAATAATTTTTTTAAAAAAAATGAGTTTTCAAAAAAAATGATAATCAAACAAGGGCTTCTAAACTAATGTGCTTTTCTTAAATTTCTTGGTTCTCATATATATTTGATTTTGTCACTGACAGAGGCTATTATCGATGCTCACATGGACGTGGTAAAGGTTGCATAGCTACGAAGAAAGTTCAAAGATCCAACAACGATCCAACGGTTATCGAAATCACTTACATAGGAGAGCACACATGCAACCATGTTTCTAGTTCAAATCCAACTCCAACATTACCTGAAAATTACATCTTCCCAGATACTAACAACCAATCTTTTCAAAACTTCAACAACCATTCACCATCAAGCATTAATCCCGAGAGTTACATCTTTCCTAATGCTATGATGGATAACTACGTTTTGGGTACATTCATGTCTCCTACACCTTCTGAATCAAACTATTTTGCGATTTCACCTACCCTTATGAGCAATTATGGAGGAAACCACAATGCTCACGCCACACAATCTGAAGTGATCACTCCATTCACTTCCTCAGTTACATCTTCGGGTGTAAACTCTCCCGTCGTTGGTTTAGACTTTCCATTTGCTCCAAAAGAGATTGACTCGAACTTTCCCTTTGGCAATCTTGGATTCTTTCCTTAACTCCATATACTAATCACCAAGTGACATTAGCCAGACAAAGTAAGAAGAGTATCACATTATAACTGCTAGAAAATATATACGTTGACACAAACATCAATATCACTAGCAATGAGAAGATGGTTAGACTGCTTGGTAGTAATATGTAACATTTTTGTGATTGTTCTAGTCTTCGCCACCCCCCACCCCCCCACCACCACCTCCTCTAAATTTGGTATTTTTGTAAGAAATTCTTGTAACACATGTTTTCATGGACAATATAATATATATAAAATGGTTTATGAATCTTTTAGTTTAATATTTTTACGAGATGCTTTAATATGATATTGGAGCATGCATACATTATGACTTCAAGTCGTCAATTCTATATTAAAAATGAATCTGAGTTACACGTTGACTCCAATCAAATTTTAATTTTGTCCATAATTTCTTAACATGGGATTGATTTTACTTCAGAGAAGGACATTGCATAAAAATTGTAGGCATGTAGTCCTATTTGTAAAAGGGGGTAGTGGGACATACAAAATACTATATAACTTTACATATTTTATAAATTTATAATTTACATATTATAATTTGCTTAATTGTTACAAAAACAATCATTTGCTAATAAAATTACAAATTGGGTAATTATATTACCACCACAAAATTGACTCGTTACACCACAATTTTATTATTTACTTAAATGACCTTAAATAAAATTATTTAATTAACCATACTTTTAAATTTACCTTTTAACATTAAACAATTTTCAGTGAGAATAATTAAATGAACTAATTTTTTAATATATTTATCCCATAAAATATTTTATTGTTTCACCACAATCATAAACATAATTTTTTTCTTTCTTCTATATCAGTTTTTCCCCAAACTCCACGCAACTGGATACTCATGGACAATGAAAAGTATTCAAGGAAAAGAAGACATTGACCAAAGATGACAAGACAAACGATTGCTTTTCATCAAAGAAAGTATGGTGAAAAGTTGCCAAAAAGATTTATTTTTTCACAACCCAACCCAAGGAAAAAAAAAAGTTCAAAATTTTGACCATTGACAATTAATTTATGAAGTTTCAGCAAGGACAAAGATTATTTTATGATCACATAGTGTTTATTAAGCTGATGAAGACGATGACGAATAGCCACGACAGAACTGAGTACTGCTACTATCCATTCTTTCCAGGATGAAATGCCAAGCTTGTTTTTAGATTTCACCAAATTTTCTTTGCACAAAAATTCATCACTTGTAATTCTATCCACCTTCATAATGAAATCATGAACGAAAATATGTGTTTGGGACTGGCTCCGTCTTTTTTGCTCCGAGCAAGTACGCCGAAGGGCCGAAGGTATTAGAATTCCACATTGACTGGTGATATTAACACGATCCACTTAATAATGTGAAAGCAATCCTCCTCTAACAACCCGATTTTGTTAAGTTGAGTAAGACCCAATATTCTTACAAGTATACCATTATAAATAGTTGAAAAAACAAAACTACCCTTAATTACGTACTCCCTCCATCCCATTTATATAGGATGAGTTTGTTTTTTTCACATGATTTAAGAAATTTTATTGAAAAATTAATTTTGCCAAAAACTTTCCTAGTTTACCTTTATTTAATTATCACCAACTAGTAATAAATTGGGAAAAAATGATTATAATTAGGCAAATTAAATAAGGATATATTAGAAAACAAATAACACAAAACATTCTCAATAAAGAAACGAGACTATATAATTTAGACAAGAAAATAAGGAAGTCAGCATATATAAATATGATGGAGAAAGTACTATTTTGTAATTATTTATAATTGGGTGATGCTACAAGTACATCACCTCCTACATAAGGGTGTCCATAATGGACACTCGGCTCCTCTCTATTGGATGAAGTGCCAGTGGGGTCGGCACTTCCTCCAATGGGGGGAGGGGGGGGGGAGGGCGCCAGGTGTCCATTATGTACACCCTTATGTAGGAGGTGATGTACACTTAGCATTTTCCTTATTTATTTTTCATTAGATGTTCTAAATTTTCATCTCGTAAACTCTAAAATCAAATTAATAAAATTTAGCTCTTGTTCGGTAAAGACAAAAATAAGATTTTTGATAGATTTTAATAAAAGTCGATGAAATGCGAGGTTAGAAAGTTATATATCCCATGAAATATTCTGCGATTTCACCTACACTTATGAGCAATTATGGAGGAAGCCACAATTCTCATGCTTCACAATCTAGTGATCACTCCGTTCACTTCATCAGCTACATCTTTTGGTATGAACTCTCCCGCCGTTGGTTTAGACTTTCCATTTGCTCCAAAAGAGATTGCCTCGAACTTTCCCTTTGGCAGTCTTGGATTCTTTCCTTAACTCCCTATACTAATCAGCGAGTTACATTAGCCAGACGAAGTAAGAAGATTGCCACATTATCCAACTGCTAGAAAATATATACGTTGACACAAACATCAATATCACTAGCATGTGAGAAGATAGTTAGACTGCTTAGTAGTAATATGTAACAATTTTGTGATTGTTCCTAGTCTTTTTTTCCCTCTAAATTCGAGTTTATAGAGAAGGTATTTTTGTAAGAAGTTCGCGATTGATGTAACACATGTTTCCATAGACAATACAATATACATAAAATGGTTTATGAATCTTTTAGTTTAATATTTTTACGAAATGCTTTGATATTGAAGAATGCATATATTATGCCTTCAAGTCATTAATTCTTTATTAAAAATGAACCCAAGAGTTACTCGTTGCCTCCATTCAAATTTTAATTTAGTCCATTACAAATCAACATGAGATTGACTTTATTTCAGAGAAGGACATTGCATAAAGTGGCACCTAGTTTGCCATGATATTTCTATTCTCAAAGACAAATTAAAAGGAGTAATTGACAAGAGTCGCACAACAATGTGGGTAGTTAACAATTGTAGTCCTATTTGTGAACTTTCATTGCATTTAAACCTTAAAGGAGGAGGGCGACTTACAAAATACACTTTCTATAATTTTACACATTTTATAAATTTACATTTTACATACTATATTTTGCTTAATTATTACAAAAAAAAAAAAAATTACTCATAAAATTACAAGTATATCATTATAAATAGTTGAAAAGAAAAAAAATACCCTTAATTACATACTATTTTTCTTTTTTCCATTACACATTCTTTTCCTTGGAAGGAAGATTTTTCTCATATGAGATTCAGAAAATTTATTACCTTCTTTTTGTAAACTTAAAATCAAATTAATAAAATTTAGCCCTTATTTGGTGAGTACTAAAATCAGATTTTTAGTATGTTTTAATAAAAATTAATGAAATTTGTGGTTGAAAAATTATGGATCCCATAAAATATGTGATTAAAATTAATTGTTAACTTTGTTTTAAATAAATCTATTAATTTTAATCCTCTACCAAATATGAGCTTAATTTTAGTAAGTTTATAAATTATTTAATTCATTTGACTCATCAAGCAATGTAAAAATAAAAATAAATTCTTAATTGTTGTCTTCTAATTAATACCTTGTTTTCCAATAATAAAAATTGAGAAAATCAATTAAGATTATTTTTTGTATTAGCTGTTATTTTGTAGCTAAAAATCAGTTTCTTGTTCATTTTAAGTTGGGGTAAATTTGCAGTTTGAATTTTCTTAAGAATATTCCGTAATTTTAGTGGTGTCGATAAGGGAGGTTTATTTACAACCAGTGACGGATCCAGGACCGGACGACAGGGGGGGCTAATGCGTAAAAAAGAAAAAAAAAAATTACACATGGAATTTTTTTTTTACATAAAAATTTTTATTTTGGGGGGGGGGGGGGCCGGTCCCTGTTTACAACACTAAATAAATATAATTAATACACAAGTATAATTTTGTTTAAAAATGAAAATTAAATTTTTTATATGAATGATTCATTGACATAGTTCTAACATCGTGTATCAAAATTTTCTCTCTCTTTGTAGAATTAGAAAACGAATATTGAGAAACTTCAATGACTCAAATATTCATGGGCTTATTATCACTTCTTGGAATATTTTGGCGAGGTTGAATGTTGAAGTATTGAAAATTATTGTGGAAGGATTGAGAATATTTTTTGGGTT
This sequence comes from Fraxinus americana, assembly GCA_035079005.1. Taxonomy (NCBI): domain Eukaryota; kingdom Viridiplantae; phylum Streptophyta; class Magnoliopsida; order Lamiales; family Oleaceae; genus Fraxinus; species Fraxinus americana. The sequence continues at coordinate 14,788,711 of CM068716.1, read as the reverse complement.
TAATGTTTTGGGGATACTCACAAATGCAATACATTTTGGGAATTAAAGTGATTGCATTTGAATAAATGTTGGGAGAGGTAGCTCATAATAATGAGAAACTTGAAAATAAAATTATTTTATATCTCAATTATTTCATTTTCCTTATTTATTAGTTATAGGTTAATCACAATTTTTTAATTATTTAATGTACATATCAATTTTTTTCCTTCTTGTTTACTTAGTCCCTATTTGGCATAGATAAAAATAAGATTTTTAATAAATTTTGATGGAATATTTGATTGAAAAGCTATGAGTTACATAAAAATATCTTGTTAAAGTTAAATATTGACTTTGACTTAGATTAAATTTTAAATTTGTAGATGAACTAAACAGTGTTCGTTTTGAGTCCCATTTTATGGGAGAGTAGATTTTGTATTTTTTTTTTTTGAGAATATGTGGTTCAAAAATAGAAAAAATATTGAAATTTACGTATAAAATTATTTTATTGAGAGAATATTTTGTTCAAAATATAAATTTTAAAAAATATATGTAAGCTTTTAGAAAATGATGCTCATACAAGGACTTGCATGTTTGGACCATTGGTAGGGCATTATAATTATTCATTGTCAACTATTGTTGTGGACTAACGAAGGATGATACGAAGGGAAAAATTCATATCTCGGGTATAAAGTATAGGTCAATTCAAAATTCAGACAATAAATTTAAATTTTCAAATATCAAGTGATAACTAAATAATTAAAAATATTTTATTAATTAAATATAATGTCACAGGTATACAATTAATAATCACGGTTAATACTTATATGTTGTTACAACTTATTTGTTGATCATATATTATCAAATTAATTGGTCACAAATTATTTTTCGATCACAAATTAAAAATATAAGTCACAAACTTTATTTATTGAATTCATATCACAAATTTTATAAGTTACGATTTATTTAATGGTCACATATTTTCAAATTAGTTGGTTATAGATTATTTTTCAATCACAAATTATCGAATTTTAAATCACAATTAAATAGTTGGTCACATGGACCAAATACTTCAACCCCATCCTTAATCCTAATCCACTACTAATACTTGGACACAAATCAATCATATAATTGATCACAAACACCTAAATAGTTGGTCACAAATACTATTCATCCCACCCCGCCATTGCCACCACCTCCACCTCCACCACCATCATTACCAACACCAACACCACCATCAACACAACTGCTACTGCCAGCAAAAGTCACATCTCCAAATGACTCTTAATCATACTCGAATCTCGAAACTGAGTTGGTAACCTAACTCGAGCTCGGATCCGATGAATCTGTCAACGGCATCTGCATTCCTTATCTTTGTAAACGACTCTCCGGTCCGGATTTGTCCACCGTCGACATTGCCACTTCCTTCTCGTTGGAGCTCCATAGCTGCTAGTCGATCTTCACTTCCAAATGCCAAGTTTCCTATAGCATCCACTACCGCCTCCACCTCCATAACCTCCCTCCGAAGTCTACCACGACTCCATATCATCCATTTCAGAGAAATCAAACACAGATAAAAAAGAACAGATTTGTGTCCCTGTGCACGAAGGAGAAAAAAAAAAGATCTACACCGCTGCTCACTAAGGAAAGTTCTGCACGAAGCAGCAAAATCGCCTAACTTTGGCACCGCTCACAGTGTCGATACACCCAATGGAATTAGGTTTTGTAGGGTATGAGTCAATGTGGGGTGGGGGTAGAGATCGTCACTGTGAGCTCGAGGGTGGTCTCCGACAATAGGTGCGGTGGCGCTAGAGTTGTGAGTTAGGTGGAGAGAATGAGAAGATGGAGAGAAATGAATTTTAGAGTTTGGGATTAAATTGGATTAGGATAAGGGTGGATAGATTTATTATTATTATTAGTTAAATTAACACCTGATATATGATTAAATAAACTTATTATCAGATTTTTGAACTATCATCTTGAAAAACCCGATCTAGTGTAATTTCCTCTTATACAAAACATTAAGGCTCTGTTTGATTGGTGGAGTTTTCCAGAGAAGTAGGAAAATATTTTCCTACTTTCACTTTTTTGACTGTTTGATATGCGAAATTTTCCACGGAAAATGTTTTCCTCCCTTTTTCTAGGTACAACCCTTTGATGCACAAATGGTGGAAAATGTTTTTTCACCTAATAGGTGGGAAAACATTTTCCACCTTTTTTTTTGTTTGTTTTTTTTTTTTTACAATGAGAATAAATTCTAGACATAATGGTAAAAAAAAAAAATTCACTTTTATCTACAACTTTCATGCAAAATAAAGTCAAACGAATGATAATCGGTATGGCAAATTTTTTTTTTCAAAATTTTTTTTTGACAATGTGAACAAATTTAGACTCAATAGTAGAAAAAATTATCATTTTAATGGACAAATTTCATAAAAAACGAAGTCAAATGGACACCAAATTTTCAACATTTTCCATGGAAAATTATACAAATCAAACACAATTAATTACAATTCCTAGTAAAACATTTTCTAAGAAAATCAATTCCCTGTAAAATATTTTCTTTCCACCCATTTTCCATCATTACAATCAAACGGACCCTAAAGTGTTATTACATTGAACACCTCTGCGTTTGTTTTGCAACCTTTTTTAAATCTTCATAACATTCATGTGTTACTACATAAATGTAATTTATACAACAATTTCATGTAATTTTGTGCTAGTATGAGATTAAGATATGTTAATGTTTCGACACTAAGCTCTTTGTTACAACCTTTGCATGAACTTACTATGATTTAGATTTTTTTAATCATTATGTTGAGTTCCAATTTACATTGTTGTTATCGGACTAAATTTTTTGTTTAGTCTCACATCTGTGCTGTAACCGATGGTGACAATATGTATAGTCGTAATCATTAGAGTATTTTGTATTATTCACGTAACAGTAAATGTAAATATTTTAGATAATTATTACTTTATGTAACAATGATTGAAATTTTTGGAGTACTATTTATCATTTAAAATGCGAGTTACGACAAACACTAACGTGTTCAATTGTTTGTTATGCTTGTGCAAATATGGAAGGTAGAAGAATAATTTTATTTTGCTTTGAGATGCCCCAAGTCATAAAATTCAGACTTTGATGTTGTAATATCATGAATTCAAGATTAAATTCATGAAGGAATGCGACGTTGATTAATTACTCTCCACATAAATTGGTTGCCACTTGTGCTTATGAATTGATATATTACACGTGAATGGCTTGAAAGTTATGGTTGCAATTAAAGGAGACGAGAACACACTGGTTGAATGGAATACACCCTCAATAGATGTATAAATTCAATAGACATGTTGAAGTCAAAAATAAATAAATGTGTATTATTTTACAGTTGGCTCCTAACCTCTTCTCCTAGTAGTAACTTGGACCATAACTTTTAAAAGAGAGCAAGTTGATCTTCAATCTTTTATTATAGTTGCGAAATATGTCTTCAATTATCAAATCAATTCAAGTCTTCATTAAATTGTTGTGAACCCCTAGTGAAAATATACTCCACTTCAAATATGATAATATTTAAGTTGGAAAGAAAATCTATTTTAATTTAACAGAGACTATTGAGGACTGGTTGTACCATTATAATTAAAATTAAGCGACTCATTTTGCTCTTTTATATTGGCTTGTCATCGGGACAATTGATTGAGGACTAGTAGTGCAATTCTTCCTTTTCTCATACTGTAAGGATAATGATAAATGCGATCCCACATCAAGAATTTTTTAATTATTCTCTAGTCTTTTGAAACCTTTTTAAACTAGTGAACTAGTTTAGGAAGACAATGAAAATGTTGAAAATCCAAACCCCAACCCACCCCACCCCCACCGCACTTTCACAAATAGCACCTATCTAACAATTATGTAATAATATTATTGGGCCTTGTCTCTAGTCTAGGTTAAAAGGACAATGAGAACTTCCCAAATTTGAAACCCTATTTTATGAGGGGTGCTATACATACAAGGCCACATAGGCTCTGTACGTCACAGGGACCAGCTAGCCCTCTGTGATAGATGGGAGGAGAAATTTATACTCACAGAATTTTTCTCTATGCAATAAAGAATCGTGCAAAAACTTCTTGAAACTTAATTACACTTCGTAGACTGGGGAATGCTATAATTAAATCCTCCCAATAAATATATAGGTGTTAGACAGTATTGTATACAAAAGAAATAAGACTCCTTTTGATGGGCAAATGTGGAATGAAATTCCAATTCCATATTAGTTGGAAAATAAAAACCTATCAAATCCATAGGAATTCGTTTTCTATGAAAATAAAGAAAATACAGTTTCAAGTGGTTGTATTTTGGAATTCGATTTCCATCTCCATGTTACAATCAAATGGCTAAAGTAGAATTCGTTCCTCAAATATGACATTTTCCATAGAAAATGTGACAATCAAACAGGGTCTAAGAGCAGCTAGCCAAGACTAGAAAATCTGTCCCTCGATGTATCAGCTAGCATGTACAATCTGAGCTACCAATTACTAGCTAGGTGGTTCCATGGAAATTTAATTACCCGTCAGAATCTGAATCGATGCAACCACAACCAGATGATAAAGTCGGATTTATTGCACGAAAAATGTTAGGAATTGTAAACTTGTATTTTAAGACCCGGTTTGCACATTATTTGGAAAATCTGGAGGGTTAAAGAGTTGAAGTAATATTGAACCAATAGTTAAAAATTAAATAAATAAATGAACACACAAATTTATAGGGTAAAGCAACTGCTTGGGGATGAACGACCAATTTTAAGAGTGAATTGACCCGTCCTAAAGATAGTTTAGCGAATTCCAAATTTCTGCATTTTCATGTGCAAAACTAGACTAAGATACGGTTTGAGCTTCATTTTTTTTTATTTTTTATTTTGACTAAAATGTACTTTAGTATAATATTTTGATGGAGAATGTATTGGTTTAAAAATAAGAAAAAAAATTGTGTGTTGCTTGTAATATTATTTTATTAAAGAAAGTGTAATTGTAAATAAGAGAGAGAAAAATGTATTTTGAAAATAATGAAACCAAACAATGATTAAATTTCAGATCATTTTTCAAGTTGAATTGACCAGTCCAATCAAGTTAATTCTTATAACATTTTTGCAAACTAAATATAAATAAATTATAAATAGATAAAAAATAAGTAATAAATAAGTAGTACTAATGAATATCTTGAAATACATGAATAATTAAGTGATTATAATAAATATGCAAACAAAAACTAGGTCATGTTTGATGGAGATTAAAAATCAAATTTGTAATAGATTTTGATAGAAGTTGATGAAATGTGTGGCTAAAATTATTTGTTGACATTGACTTGACTACCAAACAGGGTTTAAGTAAGAAAACTATTGTGTTTTGGTCACTTTTGAAAATTATATGTATCATGCATGTAGTACACGATACAATATATAGAATATTCTCTAAAAAATGATTATTCTCCTCAATAAAATATGAAATAATGGAGCTCAAACACGAGCATAATAATAATAATAAGAAAATAATTAGCTTTTAAATTTTTGCAATTAAATTACGAAAGGATGGTTTTTGTACTTCAATAATAAATAGTATCACCTAGTTTTTTTATATTGTTTACATAATTTCTTTTATTTAAGAGAATATTTTGTTGGCGCGAGGGCTTGGGTACAAAGTCTCAAGTAGAGCTCAATAAATTATAGCATGTTTGAGAAATATTTATAAAATGTTTAAATTATAAATAAATAAAAAAATAGTATTGGTTAAGTGAATCTCACAAATATGTAAATAAAAAATATTTTAAATATTTATAATAATTTATAAACATGAGCTGAACATAAGTTGTGCCAATTGTATTTCGACTTGTAATTGCAAGCATTTGAGTGAAGTAGGTTTTAACATTTTCAGCCAATCCTTAAGAGTATGTTGTCTTTACCATTTTCAAGTTGTTTTCTGTTTTCGATTTTTCAAAAAAGTGAAAGTCCGTTCTCTTTCCTATTTTCAAAAACGTGTTTTTGAAAACAAGTTAAAAATTTACAAAGAATGTTATTTTCAGTTATAATCAAGCTAAAATTTTCAAAACGCGTTTTGGGAAAATAATTTTTCAAAATGCTAAAAAGAACACATTTTCAACAATCTCAAAATGGACACACAAAATACAAAATCTAAAATGAATTCAAAACTCAAAACACAAAACTGAAATAAAAAGAGAACCGCCTCTAATATTCTCAATTTCTCATTATATATAGCAAGCACGGTAAATGGCAGATATTTATGAGCATGTCGCCAAAAATAGAGTCGCTTTATGGCTAGCTAGGATTACATGTAAATCGTGATTGGGAAGACACAAAAAATTTCAATCTTGGGAATGATATATATTTTTTTATAAATCGTGTAAGTATATATTTTCTACAGTTTTTATTTATTTTAATATCTAGTCAAATTGCTTTTTTTTTTTCATATATTCATTGTATATAACTAAAATTCAGTATACATTTTTTCCTTTAGGTTTGTTTACCGAGGGTCCATTTGATTGCAAGAATGAAATTTTGGTGGAAAGAAAATGAATTTCAGGAAATTGAATTGCTCATAACTTGTTTTACTAGAAATTTTCAATTAATTGTATTTGATTGGTATCATTTTTCACCTGAAAAATATTAAAATTTTGGATATTTTCGTATTCGTTTGACTTTGTTTTCTATGAAAATTGTCCATTAAAGAGATATAATTTGTTACAATTTGGGATATAATTTATTTCCATTATCAAAAAAAATTAAAATAAAATAAAAAGTTTCCTAGAAAAGTTTTTCCCACCAAAGTGGTGGGAAAAATTTTTCCTCAAAATATCAAGAAAATGTGAGTATGTGGGTGAAAGATGAAAAACCAATTTCATGAAAAATTTGGGCAATCAAACATGCAAAAAAATGGAAAATGGAATTTAATTTCCATCTTCCATGGAATTGAAGTGCAATCAAACATGACCTAATATTTTTATCACACGTAGTAAAATTGGAAAAATTGTATCCATCCGTCGAATTTGCTGCTTCATTAATGTGAATATTTGTGTTGATAATTTCTGTGATTAGAGTTTGATGATATTTGTGGGAATTTTTATTTGTTTAAACATTTTACCCCAATTTGATCCACTACTCTTCACCCTTTTCAATTTAATATATAGACCCTTTTTGAAATATCAAGCTCCCATTTGGATTCTATTAAAATTATATTTTCTTTTTCCCTATTTTCTTATCGACCACACGTTCCCCAATAAAATAATATTATACGTAAATCCAACATTTTTCTTTCTTTTTTAACCACACATTCTCCAAAAAAATTACTATTTTAAAGTATTTTTTTCCCAAAATCTAATTAAAATGGAGGCCAAACAAGGGCTAAGTTTATACTGCAATATGAATATTCTAGAATTGTAACAATGTAACAACATTAAGTAATTGGCAACAATAAACTAAAAATAAATTCAAAATAGAATAATGTAATTAAAAAAAAATGCTAATGTTGAATGCAAATACAAAGTCATGGCTGCTTTTAAACATGATCTGTAACGGCAATGGTGGTTGATGCTTTCCCACCTTTGCTTTTATTTCTACTGAGTGAGTGAGTAAGTGTGCGTGCGAAAGTTATCAAGAGAAAAAAAAGGGGTCTGGCATGGTAACGACGCATGACATGTCTGGTATGGAGATGTTAAAGTTCGTTCGTTATATTGTTGATTGATGTCTAACTCGACGTACCAAACAAGATAACAATATTGGTAAACTTAGCAGAACGTTTTCTGAATTTGCTGAGCGAGTTCCTCTGCACTAAGTTGGCATTCAATTCCAATCTACAAAGGAAGACATATATACAATCATTAGCTTCAATTCAATATTAATTAACTCTATATTCAATTATATCTATGATTCTATAAAACCAAGAATGCCTAAATAACTATGTGGAAAATGTCTTCGACTAATAATGTAAGAGGACTCTAAATACATAAAAAGCTTCGATTAAAAAATAATTATATGATTTTCACATTGGGTGTTGTGTTGAACGGTAAACTTAAGCTTTAGATGAAGTAGTTCGATACGTGTGGACCAGCATTCATCTTTATTTGATTTCTTGAACCAAAAATAACTCAATGAAAGAATATAAGTTGCATTTCTGCTTATTTTTAATTACCTTAATAGTGAAAGAATTTCTCATTGTGTCCCCAACTGTGCTAACATTCACATGAAGGATTTCCAGGGAAAGTTCTTCAAGTGCAGATATTATCTTCACTGTTTGGCCTTGAAGTTTAGGAGAAACAGGCTTGAGCAATACATTTGGACAAGAAAATTTGACTTCTACTTCAGCAATGGCAGATTTTGAATTTGCAACAAGTTCATTAGCACTGTCATTCATGGAGGAATTTGAAGACGAATTGGTTGGTGAATGTAGCCAGGTTTTGTAGGGACTGTTTGGCTGTGGGGTTCTTAGGCTAATGGGTTTGTATAATCTGGGCCTCAATGGAGGCTTTCTTGGACTAAGGGGTGAAGGTCTTGGACTTGAAACCAAACGAGGACTTAAAACTTCTTTGCAAGCTTTTCTTTGTTTCTTGGCTTCTAGGGATTGTAGAACTTGTTGTAACTCAGTGATGTAATTGACAACTCCTCCGATTATGGATGCTTGATCAGCCTATTCAAAAATAGAGGCATGTATGTTAGTAATACAATCTCTGTTTTTCCCTAGGTAGATTTAACTGTGTTCGAAAATTATAAAAGAAAAAGAAGTTAAATTTTTTTTATACTAGCTAGCTAATTCTAATTCATATTACATTCCAAACACGTTCTCAAAAGGTAGCGACTTCTCAAATTTCAACATGAATAATTTGAAGTTTTCAAATGTTTGGCCTTGCTTCTTCAACAAAAGAAAGTTGCTTAGTTTAGGAGTATCACTCTTGATTGCCCAAGAAAGCATACTACCAAAATAAGATTAAAAGAAGCCATTTTCGTGATTTTAAGCTAAGCCAAACAGCCTAGTTTTGTAACTTTCTTAATCTCACACTGGAATACTTGTATAGTACAACCCTACTACACTTTCTTGTATGTTTGGTAGGTAGTATTACGGAATAAATAACAAACTTTTAGTTTTTTTTTTTTTTAATATTGTCCAGTATCCATTGGACATCGAGCTTAAATCCTAAAGGAAAACTAGAAGAAATCAAAGATGAAAGGACACTTACTCTTTTGACATAAAAGGAAGGCATCAAAGAACGCAAGACAGTCAAATGCTAATTCATCTGCTTCCTTCTGTTCCTCTCCACTGTTATATGAGAAACTCTTTGTTGTCCATCAATGTCCACTTCCATCGAAACTGTTGCAATGACCTTCTGTTTCTTGCATTTTGGTGAAACCTCAAATTCAGTTTCAGATTCTTGAAAAACACTTGAAGAATTAGATTTTTGAGAAACCAACATTCCCACTTCATTTACTGGATTAAAGTCTGAAACCCCGTCTAAAGCTTCAAGAATACTGAAAATATCGTCTGGAGATGCCGTGGAGCCCCCGCCTAGGTTGGCTTCAGTACCAAACTCAGTATCCTCAAAAAAGACAGATAAATTCTCGCCGTCCATTTGAAAACAGCTTACAGAAATGTCGACTGATTTATAGAAGACTCGAAACACAAACAAAGATAATCTTAAAAAGAAAGTAAGTAAAGACTTGTTTGAAAAAACGAAAGTTTTAGAATTAAAAGTTTCAAAGTAATTTAACTTTAAAAAAAAACTGGAATATGTTTAACTTTTAAGCTTAACCGAACATGCGCTGGTTGGTAGTTTTGACTCCGCGCCACTGCATGGCTGGTGGTTTCTCGAGGAGCCGCCGATTTTGTTGCTGGCCGGAAGATCAAGAAAAAAAAGGAGGTCCAAAAGATATAACTATAACAAGAAATGCGTATATTGTATGAACTGATTGACAGGGACCAAACTATCAACATCAAAATCTATTCTCAAATGGGGTTTTTGCATGGATTGGAGGAAAAAAATCACGAGAGTGACATTGGAGTGGACAAGGAAAGGGCAAAGGGAAAGAATGTGGTTTCTTTGGAGGGCTATTTCCAGATGGGGAGAGAAACACACACAGTGAGGGTCTATGCAAGAGAAATGGATATATAAATGAGACCGAGTAGATACTCGAATTTTAAGAATATTTATGTTTTCGTACTTCAGTATAAAAGTTAAAAAGCTGGTAAAATTTCTACTTTTTACTTCCACTGTGTTCGATAATCATTAATCAATCATTTTCATGATTTGAAAACGTATCCATGTATAAAATTAGACAGTACTTCTTGTATTGCTAACGAATAGTTTAAAGAGTGAAGATGGAAAGAATTTTCGTCATACCTAAATATGTTCTTGGAATGTCTATGCACGTGCTTGAAAGATAAACAAATATCGATAAAATTTGGATTCAATAATTTTGCTCACTCTAATTTCAAATTAAATAATTATTTCATTTACAAGTTCAAAGGATAGAGAGCATTATAATGTATTTATTGATATATACAGATGACATGAAAACACAAGTTCATTGCCTATATCTTGTTCTACCTCCTACCTCTCATCCTGCACCATGCATTGCAGTCTCAATTTCCTGCGTTCGTCCCCTCTCCTACCCCCACAACTACTTGAAAGACTATTAAGTTGCTACTAACCTGTTTGAGAGACTTTTGAACTATTCTTAAGTAGCTCCTCAATTAGAGGATGTTCAATTTTAAACGCAAAATAATAGAGAAGTGAAATAAAGAAATCAACACAAGTATTTTCGACGATATGCCTACATCCACAAGAAGTGAAACGAAAATTTTTATTCAGTATAAATAATAGGATTACATCATCAATACTTATATTAATCCTAATTCAAGCCTGATACAGCTGCTTTAGAGCCCGTATAAGAAACATACACATGTACCGTACTGCGAGGACATTGCCTCCGCACTCCCAACCTATTTAGCATTACTTGGCAAAACAAACAGTGAATTAAACCCACAAGGTCAATGCGTCGTTCTGCTCCGTTCGATGCGCTTTACTCCGACATCGGTAATTTTGATCCAGTAAACTTATATTTCACTCTATATGAGCCACATATACAACAGAAAACTCCAAGGGAAGGAAGAGGAGACAAGTAGGTTGAGAAAAAAGAACATATGGTAGATGTAAGAGAAAATCATACGAATAAAATAAAAACCATTAATATGATTAGATATGGCGTTTGGTCGGTAAATATGAATTTTTAGATGGAAAAACTTGTAAAGAATTTGCATTTTTTTTTTTATTTTGACCATTATAAGAGGAATATATTGAAAGGGAAAAAAAAAAAACATAATCAATTTCACTAATTAATTGATTGAGGCTATCTTTTGTAAGCTCGTGTGTTTCATAGCAGTTCATTGCATGTATATTCTATGTTTATATCTTATTTGACATGATATTCTTTAACATGTTAGCAAAATGGTAGCTCCTTTAAGAATTTGACTGTTCGTTCGAGTTTTTAAAGCTCTAGTTTCATTTCTAGTTCCGAGACTCCGCTTTAAACATCAATCTTATTAAGTGGACCGGCGGCCTAATCTCTAAGATATTAATTATTATCATATATTGAACATATGTGAGATTTCACCTTAGCAATATTGGAGTCTCTGTCTATATATATATATATATATATATATATATTACCTTAGTTCTTTCTTCATTAAAAATAGGGAAAAATTCATTTATCCTATTTCATCTTTACCCTATTACAAAAATAACAAAACAACTTTCACATTTCAAAAATCAGATTTTTTGATCTATACATACACATATTTATAAATATTTATGTATATATTTAAATATAAATAAATAAATAAATAAATAAATAAATAAATATATATATATATATACACACACACAATTAACCCACCCCCACCTCCACCACCCCCCCACCGGTCCGACGACTTTTTCGGCGACCGCTCCGGTGTTGATTCCGACGACTGCTCCAATTTTGGTGGCCGTTCCGACGACTGCTCCAATTTTGGTGGTCGTTCCGACGACTGCTCCGATTCAAGTCACAAGTCACAGTTCAAGTCACAACTCCAGTCATAGGTCACAGTTCAGGTCACAAATCAGAATTTTGTTCATAGGCACGACTTATTTTCAAATGATCATAGCACAGGTCAAAAATTTTATAGGTCACAATTTGTTTATCGGCCATAGATCAAAAATTTTGCAGGTCACAGATTATTTTATTGGTCACGGATCAAAAAATTACAGGTCATAGATTAATTTTTAGTCACATGTTTATTTCAAATGGTCACAGAACATTTTTGCACATGACTTAGGTTTTTGTTGATACTCACAGCATAGGTCATGTAATATTTTGCACATGACTTAGGTCACAGCATAGGTCACAGCACATGGCTCAGGTCACAACATAGGTCACAGCATTGGTCACGCAGACTATACAACACCATCTTACCACCACCGTCTTACATGCCCTAACCCTACTCTGTCGATGCTACCACAGCCAGCAACTCACCACAACCACCATCACTAATGTCGCCAACATAACCTAACCAATCGATGGCAAACCAAAAAACGCGCAGATCCGCCACCACAACACAACCACCACAAAAAAAAAAAAATGAATCGAAAAATTTCCACACAATTATCCCAAACCGCCGATCTACCACCACCACACAAAACACCATCCAAACCTATCCCAATCGACAGATCCACCACACAACCTGGCAAACCATCAGCGATAAAAAAAACACTATAGTCGTCGCCACCTAGTGATCTCTACCACACAAAACCAGTGAAGGGAATCGCCGCCGCACGCCTACAATGCCCAGAAATTACCCGTCACTTTCTCCAATTTCGAGCTAACTGCAAACACCACCCGGATTGCTTCCATCGAGCAGCCAATAACCACAATCCGAATCCTGATTCCAGATCTGAGAAGGAAAGGTTATGAGGGGAATGGAAAACTCACGTTTTGTTTTATAGATCTGAATCTGTGATTCACAGTAGCATCGCGCGACGCCGGTACTCGCGACGTTGCTGTAGATTAGGGTGCAGACGGGAGGGAGGGAGAGGATCTTTCGCTGCCTCCGATTCCGCGGTGATTTGAATCTGGGCAGGGGTCTGGTTTTTCACGCGGGTGGGTCGAAAAAAACTGCACACAGTGTGCTCTTGCAGCGACGAGAGAGAGAGGAGTGAGAGGCGCCGTTTGGATATGTACAGTTGCCGCCGGTAAGGAGAGGATCGGAGTGAGAGACGGCGAGAGAGAGAGCGTATTGAGAGACGGCGAGAAAGAGTGTTAATTAGGGTTTGAAAATTACATTGGGGTGGGGGTAGGGTGTATATAATTTAATTTTTATAATAATATTTTTTATATTTAATTTTAAAAAACTTGTATCTATATATAAAATATCTGATTTTTGAACATTAAAACTTGACATCTGATTTTTGAACTTGGATCTTGAAAAGTAGGGATCCATGTAATTTCCACTCAAAAATATTGTCGAGTCCTGTAGACGAGCCAATGATCTAAGGCTGCTCCAGACATTTGATGGAAAAAGCCACTCATCCTGGCCCAAAAACTGGAAACAAGGAGACGGGGTTATGTGTAGGGAAATAATTGGGTGTTACTGTCCAATCTAATGCCGACACGTGTCCCCCTTGAATTTAAACATGGATTTGAGCCTGTTCCTGTAGCATTTCTCGAAATTGATTTGTGGTGGTCTACATAATAGAAGATTATATGGACCCACATCGTATCATAAATCAATCCGTCAAATAAGGAATCCAAGATAAGCCTATGATTGATTTGATTATTTGCTCAAGCTTCTTCTACGCTTTTTGGTTTCATTTTTTTTTTTTTTTTTCCTTTCTTTCTTTATAGAAGATTTTCTTGGGTGTTACCTACTCGTTGTATTATTACAAATATTAGAATTAATTCACCTGAATAATTATCTCAAGCGATAGTGACGAAGTCTTCTCGTTTTATCATAACTTCTTCATGAGGATATTGTTTGTGTTGGTCTCCATCTAATGGAAATGAACAATTGAACCCAAAAAAATTAGTAATCAATATGAAATTAAATTACTAGAAGTTTAATATGAAAATTTGCTTAAAGTTTAGCTACCATTGGTGTATTTATACTATCCTAAGCAAGTTGTACATTGAAACACTAAATATACTATTTTTAAAAGAACTATAAACCAAATAAATGTAATGTCGACCTTAATTCCAAACCTTAAATGGCCACAAAGGTTTTGAAATTTTGTCTCTATGGGCTACATTGATAACTCATAATGATCAATAAACATGAAATATGACTACAAAAAAGAAGTATTTTTGTTATCTCTCCCTGCAAAATAGCAGTATATTTTTCAGCCTTGTGCAGACCCTAATCCTTAATGTTGTTCGTGAATAAATTAAAGATTAACTTTAAAGAATATAATTAAAGTTTCATGTAGGAATTCAAAAAGGAAGTCTATTTGATATGAAATGAGAGGATATTTCAGCGCCCATCTGCTAGCCGTGAACCGATAAGTGTATTTTATATACTTACTTGGGATCCTAAATAACGAAATTTTATAATTCATTGGATGAAATACTACCTAATTTGTTTTATTTAGTGTTTTATAGGAAAAACTCGTGATTGATTGAAGGATTGGAAAAAACAAGCCAAAACTAATGAAAAAGGGCGAAATTCAATTTATGGGGACTAAAATGCAACAAATCAATAGTTGAGTCTAGCTATAGAACGAAGATCCAAAAAGCTAATGATTTAGTTGGAATCAATTATAAGCTAAGGAAATGAGATTACAAGCAAAAAGGATGAAAGTGCATTAAAGGAAAGTTTAAGGACTAAACGATAGAAAATGATAGTTGGATTGAACCATGCGGCCGCATGGTTCAATATCCTTGCGGTCACATCTACCCTTCCGGGACCAAGAGATCCATTTTGCTGTCTTCCTTGCAACCACAGCTTACATACCTATGAGGCCGTTAGGTCAATTCTGAGTAGAAAATTTAGTTTCCAAATTTCATGCAAACTCTATTTGGAAACAAGATTTTGGACATCTATATGTACTTGAATCCGTCTAGTTCAAGCTCTAACCTCCATTAGACCTAAAAATTACAAATTTTACATAAATTGGAGGCTATCAAGATCAAGGCAAATTACACAAGATCAAGGCAATTTTCCCCGTTGGTAAAAAAATTCATTAAAATTTTGGCCTTTTGAATTTTTAGGTATATACCAAAGACAAGTTGAATTTATTAGAAATTTGGAATTATTAGGTGTGCCGAAGAAAAGTAGTACCCCTATCGTTGTCCCTTGACTGTGGACTAAGAAATTCACGTAGAATTTATATTTACAAGGTTGACGGACATGGTTGTAAATTTAGGAGACAGCTACCTAATTGTAAGTCAAGAGCCAATCCTAGAAAACATTTATAAGGTCATGTTTATTGAATTTTCAATGTTTATTTGATAAATGATAAACTTTGCACATAGTTTATATTTTATACGTAAGGAGAAACTTTAACATTTATGCACATAGTCTGACTACGGGTGAGTTTTTTAATCGTAACCCAACCTCTTGATTCGGAATCGGAGGTTTCAAGCCAATTTCACGAAGAAAAAAATTAGGAATTAGAATGGAGAATCGATTGGATCCCAGATGGCACTTGAATCGAAACGTGGATCCTCAACTCTAGAATCAAATTTATTATTTTTAATAATTTATTCATTTTGACCCAATATCTCGATGGGATGCAAAAGGAAATTATGAGATAGAAAGAAAAGTCAACAATATTGATTGTTATCTTTACATAGGAAAGAATTTAGAATTAAGTTTGTTGTACACTCTTAGTGTACATCAAGTTTGACACTCCATAATGTGTCGAAATCTGAGTCATTAATTATTTAAAGTGTTCTTAAAATCAATGTACAAAAAACTGTCACCTCATAACAGTGTCAACTTGACATACATGTAGTAAGATTGAAAAATTTATGTTATTTTTAGTGTTTGTAGAATTTAGTACTTCCTTATTGTTAATTTTTAGTTTTGGTTCATTCTTCAGGTATGTAAATTGGTGTTTATGCCTTGTTAGATATTGGATGTTAATTGGTGACATATTTTACTAGATATTTGATGCTATTAAGTTAGATATTGAATATTAGTATATTACTTGGTGGCATATTTTAAATTTTTTTACTAGATATTGGGAAGATAATTTGTATTATTAACTCATGATTTTTTTTTTTTTTAAATTGTCATGTGTTGAATTGAACTCGAACCGAAATCGACGATTTGGACTCGGGTTCGATTCTAGTAATTACGTGGATCCAAATGATTCTATCTACGAAATACTCGAAGTATAATGAGTATTTCTCAATATCGAAATACACTAACCAATCCACCCGTCATACAAGCCTAAAATCCAACTATGCAACATAGAAACTCAATAAACTAGCCCAAATAGACTCTTTAACGGCCTAGATAAGTGTATAAAAAATACATTTATCATATAATCTCAAAATTGAATATTTTTTCTTCCTTAAACAAAATCATATACATATCTCAACAAATAAACATGCAAAATAAAAATAGCTGGATAGCTTGCCATTTCGTCTCAGTTTTGGAATTCTCATGTCAAACCTATAAAGAACTTCAAAGTCACAATATCAAGATCCAAGTCTACTTATCTAATGTAAAACCAACACAAGTGTCTGAAAAATTAGTTCATACATCATAACTTCACATGTTGATTTAATTCTTGATCCTCAATTTTCAAGTTTACCCTTTCTTTAGTTTTAAGATGCACACCCTCAAACTTGTTTTTTAAACTCTCTTTCGTAGTGTATTATAAGGTTGAATTCCTACACTATTTACTTTCTCTATTTTGGTTAGATTTCACCAATGTTAGTCAATATCTCAATAAATTAAGATTCTCAATATTTTGATTGTTTCAATCTCTAAAAATCAGCTATGCTAATAATTTTTTGCGAAAAGTTTAACTTTGTTTAATGCTTAATCGTGTATATTGTCTTCTGTTTTATGCACTTACTTTTTTCGAAGTTATTGTGCATATTCTGTTTCATACATAAACTTTGAACCCTTTAGAGTTTCCTTTTCAGATTTTCAATGTACGTCCTCATTAAGATCTTTTATATGTTTGCTTTCACTTATGAATCATTGTTGTTTTTCCCCTTTTTATGCAAAAATCAATGCAATGCTAATTATTATAACACTTATTCTTAAGAATAAACTACTAACTTAGGATTCTTACCTATTTTTATCTTATCAGATGAAGATAATCCAACATCTACCTATATACCATTTTGCGTTCTAGTATCTAGGGGCACCAATAATCAACCAGAAATTTGAAGAATGGAAGCATGAATTGTAAAAATTAGTTTTTTTACACTTGCTTATTTCGGATTTGATGATTAGTGCTCGAATAGGTTCATTGGGAAGTTCTGGATAGAAGTGTTCTAAATTCTAGGGTCCAAACTCAACTTTTCCACAAGCTTCCATCCAAAGTACTAGCTTCATTATTAGCCCAAAAAATGACTGTTTGAAATTTCAAAAGTATGGAAAGTGAAGTGTCGAACAAGATTCAAGACCATGCCCCGATATGCCTTGCGACTGCATGGCAGATGTGAATTAGCTTGTGCTGCCCAATATCAAAATCACTTTCCAGCAAATATGTAATATAATCACTAAGCAATGCAGACCTTCGTTCTCATTGCGATCTCCTAACTTGTGGCTCGGTAACTGACTCAACCATTTTTGGTGGAGGAACCTGATGTTCCTCTTGGCGCCCAGGTTCATCATTAACAATTTCAACTGGTTGAGGTATAACTCTCTCCTGTATAATAGGAACTTGAACAATAACTGGATTCGGTTCAATAAAAAATTCCTTCAACGTAGAACTCTCACTATTACCAAAATCATTTTCCAAAAATTTAACAGTGATTGACTCAACAATTCTGGTGCCACGGTTTGGACAATAGAACTTATATCTTTTTGATATGTCGAGTACCCTATAAAGTAACTAAGAGTAGATTTTGGGTCGAATTACTTCTCAAAAGGATTATAAATTCTCACCTCAGTTGGACATTCCCAAACTCTAAAATGAGTCAAACTTGGCTTACGTCATGTCCATAACTCGAAAGGTGTTTTTGCAACAGCTTTTCTCGAAACTCTATTCAAAATATACATAGCAGTTTTCAAAACTTCACCCCATTGATATTCTGGCAAATTTGTTCTACTCATCATATTTCTGAGCATGTCTTTTAGAGTTCGATTACATCTTTCAGAAACATCATTCTGCTCAGGTGTCCCTGGCATGGTGTATTGGGACACTCTGCCACACCATTGTAAAAACTTTGCAAAATCACTCATGTTTTGACCAAACTCATCATACTTTCCGTAGTATTCACCGCCCCGATCAGATCTTACAACTTTGATGTTTTTCCCAAATTATTTCTCTACCTCCATTTTGAAAATTTTGAACTTCTCAAGTGCATGTGATTTATCATTAATCAAGTAAACATATCCATATCACGAGAAATCATCAATAAAAGTTATGAAATATTTGTTCTTATATATGGTGGAAGGCAAAGGTCCACTAATATCAGTATGTATCAAATCCAAATACCATCACTCCTAGTGGAATCTTTTCTAGTGGATTTAGTCAACTTTTCTCTTATACAATCCACACAATTGTCAAAATCAGAGAAGTCGAGAAAGGGAAGTATCTCAACTTTAATCAATCTCTCCATCCGATCCTCTGAAATGTGACCCGGCCGCTTATGCCACAACATGGAGGATGATTTGCGAATTAGAGACCTTTTCTTTGACACATTCTCAACACGAGAGACTTCACCAAAAGAAGTTAAAAACAATTTATATAAACCATCACATAATAGGCCATTCAAATGAGAATCATAAAATAATTCAACCGTTCTATTACCAAAATTAAAGGAAAAACCAGAAGTATCAAGTTTCGATATAGAATTAAATTATGTCACATTGTCAGTATAAAAACTGTATTCTCTAAAACAAGAGAGAAACCAGACTTCAAAAACAAAACCTTCACTTGAACTCCATTCCCAACGCACAGGCTTACTTTATTCTCACTTGGCCTCTGTTTGCTTGTGAACCCCTGCAAGGAATTCACAATATGATTACTGGCTCCCGAGTCTTATCACCAAGAATTCAAAGGAATATCTACAAAAGGAGACTCATAACAAACTAAGGCTAAGGAGATACCTGCGGAATTTTTCTTCTTCTCCAACCAAGTCTTAAACTTAAAACAATCTTTCTACCAATGACCTTTTTTTCTTGCAGAACTTATATTGATCATTTTTCTTTATCGCTCATTTGGAACCACCTTTTTTTTTTCTGCCAATTGCGGTGTGACTTGTTGCCCTTGTGAAACTTAGTCTTATGGTTATGAGAATACCCCTTATTTTGTGGTAGCTGAAAAGCTAATTGCACAGTTTCGACATTTTCACGCCTCAAACCATACTCCTCTTGGGCACATACAACAATAAGATCATTCAAATCTCATTTATCTCTTTGAACATTATAAGCAACCTTCAGCTGATTAAACTGGCTCGAAAGTTCAGCACTTGATAGACCAGAAAATGCTCAGCAATGGGAATTTTAAGAGCCTTTAATTTGGAAGATATATTAATCATCTTCATAATATGCTTCCTAACTCCATTTATACCATCATATCTCATATTCATCAGTTTGTCCATCAGATCTCCAATTTCAGTTTTAGGAGACTCAACAAATCTTAATCATATGGCATCCACAAAACCTTTACCATTTTCATTATCCGGAATAGTACCCATAATGGAATTGGATATGGATCGGTTAATAATTTTCAAATAAAGTCTATTAGCCATTTTCCACTTTT
Source organism: Fraxinus americana (assembly GCA_035079005.1). Taxonomy (NCBI): domain Eukaryota; kingdom Viridiplantae; phylum Streptophyta; class Magnoliopsida; order Lamiales; family Oleaceae; genus Fraxinus; species Fraxinus americana. The sequence continues at coordinate 14,768,757 of CM068716.1, read as the reverse complement.
CATACTCAGCTATATATTCAGGATCGTTTTTATCTAAGAGTTTCGAAAACTAATTCTCCATTGCAAAATCCAACCCCAAAAGACCAAGTGTTATTTCTACGTCTCATTTTCATCTCACATAATTATTCTCGGTCAAAATTTCAATAGCAGACAATTGATTCGAAATAGTTGAGCCATTTAAAATTGTGGAAACATAAAATACCATATTTAATACCATCCAAACATAATGAATGCAAACAATGGATGATAACATATCTATCTAATTAGATAGTTCGTAATTAAGTCAAAATCAAGTGAACATTATTATGGTAAGAGTCTAGATGCATAATTATAAAGTTACCTTTGGCTAACAATATAACACGCTATAAGGTATTCTTAATATACATGATCAATTTAGTTAACAAAATTAGATTGATTTTGGAAATACCAACACCTTTGGACAGAAGAAGATTTCAAGACCAAGCAAACTTGTTAACAGCCTTATGCCAATTTCCAAATATATATATATATATATATATATATATATATATATATATATATATATATATATATATATATATATATACTTTTGGGCAAGATACTTTATATAATAATTCAAAATTACGATACTAATTTTTTTTTTTTTTTTTTTTTTGAGAAAATCTAATAAATAACAAGGAGTGTGTCAATTTGCCGGCTACCACCCATTTTTATTTCAAAATATTTTCCATGAAAAATTCGATCACAAAATAATAATTATGCAACAAATCATAATAATCAACTGATGAAAGGCAAAATTCATGTGATTGAGGAACGAAATTGGTAATAAAATTTCAATATATGAAACTGAAACTTAAATGGACAAATAATAATTACGACATTCAAATATTTCAACAAAAAATTAAAAAATTGTTAATTTTAATTATAATTTTAACTTTAGGTCAAAGTTGAAATATAAGTGGATCAAATTTAAAGATCTCATTTTAAAAATTTAAAATTCCATGTTTCAAAATTACAAAATTAGCCCTGAATTAAAATTATGTAAAAGGGCCTCAAAATTTAGAAATTACAGCACATGTCTTTTCTTTAAAATGAATTTTTTTCTAAATTTGCAGGCAGACCCCCAAAATAACTGAAATTGCAAAGGAGGCTTCCATCCCCAAATTAACTAAAAACAATCCAAAACCCTAAGGGTATATTATCTCTACCATTTTCGAATCGTTTTTTGTTTTCGTTTTTTCAACATAGTGAAAACGCGTTCTATTTTCTATTTTCGAAAATGCATTTTTGAAAACTAGTTAAAAATTTAAAAAGAAAACACAAAACGATAATTATAATCAAGTCAAAATATTCAAAACACGTTTTATGTGTTTTCAAAATAATTTTTCAAAATGCCGAAACAACACATTTTCAACAATCTCAAAATGAACACTTAAAACACAAAACTCAAAATGAATTCAAAATTCAAAACACAAAGAAAACAACCCATAAGCTTTTACTCCCATCTTGTGGTGCTGCTGGGCCAATTTTTTTTTTTCACGTACCGCACGGCGGGCGAATAAACGAGTAGCCCTGGGCTGCCCAAGATAGCAGCCGGCTGCATCAGCAGTAGCCGCGAGCTGCAGTGAGCAGCGGCAAGCTACTTGTTGATGCAGCACCGAGCACTACTACTCGCTGCAGCAGCAGCAGCAGCCGCAAGTTGCTGCTTGCTGATGCAGCACCGAAAACAAAATTTTAAAAAATTCGCATACAGAAGAAGAACAAACAAGGGTAGGTTACACAGGGGCGAAGGGTAGGTTACACAGGGGCGAAGGGCAGATTACACGGTGGGCAGTTTTTTTTTAAAAAAAAAAATTTAATGGCTAGGTCGGTCATTTAGAGGTGGAAGAACAATTGGGACTCAACCTACAGGCCCACACAGTTTGAATGCTCTACCGTCAGTCTACACCATTGCCAAGGCAAGCTCAGAAACATAAATGTTGTGGACAATCTCTTAGGGTGTGTTTGATTGCAAGGGTGGAAAATGGGTGGAAAGAAAATGTTTTACAGGGAAAAGATTTGCCTAGAAAATGTTTTGTAGGGAAAATGATTTTAAGTGTGTTTGATTGGTATAATATTCCACCTAGAAAATTTTTAAATTTTGCGTTCGTTTGACTTTATTTGACATGAAAATTGTCTATTAAAGTAATAATCTTTTCCACAATTGGTTATAAAATTTGTTTCCATTGCCAAAAAGTAAAAAATAAAAAATAAAAAAAAATTGTTTCCTAAAAAATCATTTTTTTATCAAAGTTTAGTATTCGTTTGGCCTTCGTTTGCATCAAAATTTTCCATGAAAGTGAAATTTTTTTTTACACTTGGTTATGAAATTTGTTTCCATTATCAGGAAAAAAAAAAAAAAAAAAAGCAGTGAGCACACAGAATTAATTTTCCCACCTAAAAGGTGGGAAAATCCTTTCCATTCACGCAGGGCAACAGGCGCGTAGAGGGAAAAACATTGGCCCATTTTCCATGCCAAATTCTTGCTGTCAAACACTACAAAAAAGGAAAAGTTGGAAAATGTTTTCCTTTTCTACCCATTTTCCATGCTATCAAACACACCCTTAGTGTCTCATACAAAAAGTTCTACTTTTGCTATAAAAAAATCAAATGCAATTGATATTGTGACTTTGTTTGGTTCAGGGAGTAGACCAGTAGAAACTCAGAAGAAACAAATCTGCTAAATTCTATTGAATTTGTTCTAAGATTCTAATGATTTTACTGTTCATGTGGGTGCAAATTCTTAGAATGGTCAAACGAAAACTAAAAATATTAATTGTAAGATTAAATTAGAATAAAAATGATTCAAATCTTAGCATGCAGCTCTGATACCAATTGTTGTAATTATTTAATTATCATGTTAAGAACAAGAATCACAAATTCTGAATTACTAGTTTTAGTTCATACTTGCAGAAGACTTTGTTATGTATGAATATTACTAGCAAGATCTTCATCTCCATGCTCCTCAAAATAATTAGCCGTCAATGGGGCAAGCCAAAACGAGAGAGAGAGAGAGAGAGAGAGAGAGAGAGAGAGAGAGAGAGAGAAAGAGAGAGAGGATCTAGCCATTATATAGGAAATTCTAAAGTCGGTCCATTACCGATTCTAACCCGAATTAGGGTTTGCATAATTTCGACCCACATACATAAAATTACCACATTATAAAAATAAAGCATGTAAGGTTTACAACCACTCAATTGATCACTAACATATTGAGCCTAATCACAGTATCATTGCAAACCATACATCTAATCCGTAAAATTTGCAATTAAATGAAAACCCACATAATAGAATTATTCTAACCTAAAACTCACTTGGAACATTATTTTGCTCTTTGATTGTTGGTTTTCATTTATGTGTATATTGCAGGAGAACATCTAGTTATATGCAACAGAATGGATAAACGTACGGTACGTTGTGCATTCATGATAGAAATGTCAATTTGTATTATATATTGAATCCCAGCTTATTTCGGGTATTAGGCGTAGTGAGGTTATATTTAAAGGAACTAAGAACGAAATTGAAGTCTAATTGCCCACTAAATAGAGTGGTGTTTGAATTTTGTGTTCTTTAAGTTTATTGAGATGGAATTTCTTTTATCTTTTCTCAAAGAAAATACAAATAATATAAAAAAATATTTTGTTATCAATTAGAATAGATAACCTAGCAAAGACGAAATTATTGTTTACTTAGCTCTATAAGCGCGAGTGTTTAATTAAAATGAAATAAATAGCAAGTTCTAATTGATCACGTGACTTTCTCATTTGAACGAAAAGGGATGTATACCTATTCAAAAATAGTATTTATTCCTTGAATTCTCACCCTAAATTTATTTAATCTTTAAAAATACGCACTTTATCTCAACTTTAAACCAATTAAGTGCCTTTTGATGAAACTTCGTTAAAATTTTATTAACTTTTTAACTACGCATTTATTGAGTTTTACAATTTTTTTCAACTTTTTAATTATACATTTTATCATCTTTTATCAAATTTTGTTACATTTTTATTAAAAGCTTTGTCACACAGTTCCCAAAATGCTAATTTGATAGAACGTTACTAACTTTTTTTCAGTTGATCAATTTCAATTTTAATTATACATTACATATGATTCACAACTTTTATGTTCTTTTCAATAACATATTTTTATCTACTTATATAAAAATTTACTAAAAGTTTTAACAAACTTTCTTTTTCCCACAACACCCAAAATACACTATGGCAAACCAAGAAACAAAGAGATTGCAAGGGATGAGATATAAACAACCTCAATGAATGGAATATCGTGAATGTGTACATGTAGATGCATTGATGATATACATGCCTCTATTTCTGTTGTCTTTCTCGTTCTATTTTGTCTGCTTATCTTTTGGGTGTGTACGGAGTTAAAGTGTATACTTGAGCACAATACATAAATTTATCATAATTTTTGTCTTTTCTCAACATAATATTTTAACACTTGCAGTATTTATACTATAATGTTGATCATATGTGTCACCGGTCATTATCTAGGCATCGCAACACTCAAATATTTATGAAGGTCGAGAACTTATCCCATTTCTTAGTGTACAACACAAAAAAAATTTATGCTCAGAATATTTGATATATTATTTCTCTTTCTTTTCTTCAATCTTCACGTTAATATGTCAATAATGCTAGTATTTATACTATAATGTTGATCATATGTGTCACCGGTCATTATCTAGGCATCGCAACACTCAAATATTTATGAAGGTCGAGAACTTATCCCATTTCTTAGTGTACAACACAAAAAAAATTTATGCTCAGAATATTTGATATATTATTTCTCTTTCTTTTCTTCAATCTTCACGTTAATATGTCAATAATGCTTAATGTTTCTCATGCATGAACTATGCATAATATACTTTTCACATTTATGCATAATTTGTGATAGCACCATATTGATCAAAGTCAATCTCTTAAAGCATATTAACAAGAAGCTATGGATATTCAAAGCTTAAAATCACATTTCTTAGAACATATGAAATAATAGATTTCATAACATATCATTATATAATCTTAAATTCATAGCTGCATAAAATATTATAAAGTTGACATATAAGTCATAATCATGTTCATTTAAGTATAAATTCTCACAAATAACTTATGTAAATAAGTGTAACCATAAACTTCTACATATTCCATTCACAGTTTTATAGCCTCTTTGGTTCCCGAATTTCCCTATTTTAATTATCACATTTATAACATGATTTAGCATTTTATCCAAATCATACTTAGCATTAAATTATCACTACAGGATTGGTATACTCATCTAATGGTACCTACTTTTTTTGTAGGTTAATGATAAGTGCGTTTTCACACACTAAATGAATTTAATATTATGACATTAATGCATTTTTATTTACGATCGGGAAATTATTGCTTTTATAGGTCAAAAATTCCCAATTTAAGGAGAACAATGCAAAAGGAAGAAAAAATGACTAAAAGTGTACAAAAATATGAAGTTACGGACCAAACTATAGAAGAGCTAAAAGTTGAAGGACCTTGTATGCAATTTATCAAAGACATGATTAGAATAAAAGTCAAAGTTGAGGATCAAATGTACATGATCAAAGTTGAGGAACCTGACATACAATTAATGTAGGAATTAATGCGCAAAAAACGAGGGCATGGCTTGCCCCCACACGCTCTAGTGCATGGCGATTCCAGACTTTTTCTAGTGCACATTTTTAGAACATATAAATATCACAATTCTGCCATTTATTGGTCCATTCAATATTTATTCAATACACACCACATTCAAGAGCATTGAAGAGGGAAAAGAAGCAAGAAAATGAGGAGAAAAATCAAGCACAAAGTGGAGAGATTTTGGAGAAATCAAGACCAAGCCATTACAATTTTCAAAAATCTGACCAAGGATGGGATATACTTAATGTCTTGTATTTCATCCCTTATTTTCCCTATTTTGTAATATATTTATCTAACTTTTTCCATTTTGAACACTTTTATATGAGTTACACTTTTTAATGTTGGGATAATTGATATAGCTAAACCTAGTTTGATTAATTTCAATATTTGTCATTTAATGTTAAAATGCTTATATTCTTATATATTTACTGTTATATTTAATGTTTCTCATTTATGTGGTCAATAAATAATTGTATTGAATGATTTGTGTAATTGTTGAATGATTATTGTGCATTTTAGACTAAAATAATGAATGCCCTAAGTTCTTGTAAGAGATATAGATATACTTTTCACTAAGTGACTCATTGAACTATTTTTACGAATATTTAGTTTAACCAATCAATTAGAGCTAATTGCAATCGAAAAATGTAATTAGTTAAAATAGGAAAATCGGATATAACATTGTAAGTAAGTAATTTTCTTTTCGACTTATTGAAAAATTAATCAGACAACGGTTAAGTGAAATCACGTATCTCAACCATTTTACTATCAAAAATTTCTGCAACTTTTATAATTGTTATCTTTGTTATTTTAATCGAATTTCAAATTATTTTTCTCTCACTTTCAAAATCTAAATTCAATAGTGAGTGTTTCCTTATTAAAATTTAATTGACTGTTGTGTAATCAAGAAAACATTCCTTGTGGGATCGACAATCCTGACTCATTAGTTCACTTTATTACTTGTACGCAACCCGTACACTTGCGTTACATCTCTTTAGCGAACACTTAACTACTACGAGTTAATAAACCCTTTTCAGGAGTTAGTACACCCACAAAACAACATAATCCACCATTAAAAGTGATTTCAAAACCTCTTCGGGTTCTGATATAATTTTCTTCCATTTTTTATTTAAAACATATTATATAGTTCCTAAAGCTACAAAATTCATAAAGATGCGAAGGAAATAAAAGATTCTTATTTGAAGAATGAACATGTCACTTTCCTACTTGATTTTCACCAAGCTTTGAGTTGCAACTTCCCCTTTTTGAAATCGGGTGTGTGTTTCCTATATGCATAGGCATGTATCTTTGACAATGGAGAAATGAATTTGATTAGTTAATATTGGAGGTGTCATTTATTTACGCTTTCTTGAATTTTGTCCATCAATTTCTTAATTGGTTACATCACATGCTGATGGTCATAGCCCCTGTTTGACACCCATTCTTTAAAAATACATTATTTCAAAAGTCATTTTCAATTACACATTTTTCAATAAAATAATATTTTACATCACATTAATAACTTTTTCTTACTTTTTAACTACATATTTTCCATTATATCACTATTTAAAATACATTCTTTACTCAATAATATCCATCAAACACCCCTTATTCTTGAATATTTTACCCAAGTGCCACGTTTTTTTAGTTACCCAGAATTTTTGCTCTGGGGTTAAAATAAATTTTTAATAGAGAAAAAAATTGATAAAATGTGTGGTTAAAAAGTTGTGAATTCTATCGGTGCAAAACCCCAAGACCTTTGCTTCTATTACATAATACCCTCATCCTTCAATTTTGACGAAAAACCCCTCGAGATGACTATTTTGTAGAATAAAACATTTCTTTCATTTTCTTTATAAAGACTTGTCAAATGATGCACATATCATCTCTTTTAAGTAAAAGAAAAAAAAAATAAAGAATGAATTTCAACAGTGGTCCCAAATTTTTAAAAAACATTCAAATGAGCCCCCCAAAAATAAAAATAACAACGGAAAATTAAAATATTTATTTCTCTCCCACCTAACCGCATCAAATTGTCATTTTGATTAGCTGAATGATTGCATTGCATATTATGATTTTAGCTCGTCAACCTAAATTCAAAATTAATTTAACATATCCTATCACTATAACCTATCCATTGGACAATGCTACGTAGTCAGGGTTAAAACCAGGCTCAAAAACAGAATACTCACAAAGACTTTTAATAATATAAAATTATTTTTAGTTAAAGTACTATTTTGCCCTTAATGAAATATTTTGCAAGATAAGTCCTATATCTTTTAGTTATTAGATAATTGGGAATTATTATCTTATACGATTTTCTTTTAGCTTTTCTATTTGTTCCAAGTATTCCCTATATTCAATTAATTTTTTATAGGCTCTAGGTTGATCTTTCTTAGTTATATATCCGAAAATAATTCCTTCTGAAACTTCCTCTTTTATATTTTCGAATTTAGTTATGACATCTTCAACTCTTTTAATTTCTTTACTAGTTTCTACAGAGTTAAATTCTATATTATGTCTACAGGCATAATCTATATCAAAATATATTTCTTTAAGTTTTTCTTGACCAACAGGTACTATATCTTCAGATTTTTCAACGATACTTAATAAAAATGAAACATCTTTTTTATCTAAATATAATTTAAAACAATCATCATTAGAAGTGGATGCTTGTGAAGTGTTCATGAAGATCAAAATATAAATATAAAAGCATGTAAATAACTTACAGTAATCGATGGAAATAAACAGGTTTTCCCTCCAGCATGTTCTTATAGTAGCTTTGCATGTATTTAATCATTCTTCTGAATCAGATCAACTTTTTAAAATGTTTTTTGAAATCATTTGGGTCCACAACTGCTTCCGCAAAAGGCTTTTCAATTAAGGTTGCATTTCTCACTCTAGAGAACTAGCCGTGTTACCACAGACGCTATCTCACAGTATTCAGAGTCTCTGTTTTCACCTCTATTCAAACTCTTTTCAGAACAAGTTCTTACTTAGAACAAGATTTTAAAAGATAACTCACACACAAGGTGCTACTTGTTAGAAAATTGCCCTTTTCCCCTAAAACATTCATCAAAGACGGGTACTTTGGCATGGCTAACATCCATTCAAAAACAATGTTTTGAAAATCTTTCAAAATCTCTATTTATACTGCCGAGGAATCATGAGAAACTTAACGAAATCCTTTCATAGAAACTTTATTAAATCATAAAAACTTCATCTTGATATTCATAAGATTGAAATAATACATGCTTGCTTACTATATTTACATACCTTTGGTACTCACCTTATGAAGTTTAGAGCTCCATAAGTGATTACCTTATTACAAGCTTTCCTATCTTCAAAACTATCTAATTTCTTTTTCTGAATACAAGTGGTGTATACAGATATAAAGATAGAGAATTCGAGATTCTAGAGATCTCTTAGATAGATTAAAAGGGGTTTCTTCAAATCTGTCTTCCTTCTTCCACTCCTTCTCCTTATATAGAGGTTTTTTCCTTTAGTGGTTAGGAACCTTATCTTCACAGCTGTTCTCTATTATTTCTTGTCTGCCATCTTCTTTTGTTGGGTAGCAAAGCTGTCCTCCTTTTGAGCTGGTAAGTAGGTGAAGAGTTATTATCATACCCGCTTTTCTTATCTTCAACAGTAACTTTGTGTTATTTTCTACTAGCTGGTAGAAAGTCATTATCTCAACCACTATCTTTTGTCTTTGAGTGACCACAGTTTTTCTTTAATAAAGAGACTTTATTAAAGTAGTGATAAAGGGTCACTGTTCTTGCTCAATTATTTTTCCATTCTTGATTCAAAGAATTCTGCAGGGAATTCCTCATCATCGAGTAACACTTGGCTCATATCTTCTACTACACAGTGTTCACAATGATGATCACTGTAATCCCAAAGTAATTTGCATAGTTCTTTTTCCATTTTTTCTGATCCACAAACTTGGTTAGAGATTATTTTGGATAATAAATGGTCAAGATAACATATATCTTCTTCTTTGGTCTCTTTTCTGGCATTAGAGTAGATTATATGTTCTTCAGATGGGTAAACCCATATTTTTTCCTTCTCAGTAATTATCTGAGTTAAATGTTCAAATATTTCTTTGTATCCCTTGGCTCTTCTATATGGCATCATGTTAATAATATCTTGATAACCATTTTTAACAACCTTTTGATTGGTTGGTAAAAAATGTTGGTTTGTGAGTCCTAACTTGATAACATGAAATGCTGGCTGCATATATTGAAGATCTGGATCCCATTCCATTGTTGCCGAGTAAAATCTGATGTATATGTTTGTAGTTTTGACAACTTCAGTATATCTTTTTACTGCCTTCTTGACGTCAGCTGGAAGTTGAGTTATCTCCTTGAGATCTTTGCTAGGATATATACAGAGTACATTTCCTAGTTCAAAACAATTTTTCACCCAGTTGGCTGGTGCTTCTGGATAAAAGTTTATTTTGTTGTATCTTCTATAGTGGAGAGTCTTCATCCACTTTCCAACTTCTAAATACCAATCAGATAAAATATTGAAAACAACAATAAAGAAAATAATTTCTTCATAGTTATCCTTTTTGGATATTTTTGCCATGTGACATATCTTGACAATTTCTTTTGGATCAATCTTTTCAATTTTTAGCTCAGGTAAATTATGGCTCTGTGAGGAGCTACCTTTGCTGCTTTTCATATCTTGAATATCTTTTCTACCAGTAATAGGTTCAAATTTTCCCTGTAAAGGGGTTCCTATTACCTTCTTTTCTTTCTCTTTATCCTCGAGTAGAGCGCTAGTATTCACAAGTCCCTGTGAAGGGATACTAGACTTGGTACAAGTATCTTCTGCCACAAGGGCTATTTTTATTTGGTCTCGAAGACTATCTTGTATATTTTGGATCTGGGTTTCCAAATAGGAAACTTTTATCTCAAGTATCTGGACTTTCGTCCTTAACTGCTCTAACTCCATCCCTGCTAAGATAATCAGGAAGAAAGTTAGCTTCTCCTTTTATATGCTCAATGTCAAATTTGAAATAAGAGAACCAAATTTGAATTCTGATAATATATCTGTTAGCAATAGATGGATCAACATTATTTTTTAAAAATGCTTTAACTTGAGTATTATCAGTTCTAATCAAGAACTTTTTTGGTAATAGATAATCTTCATATTTCTGTACTCCTCGCTTCACAGCAATGAGTTCTTTTCTGTTCATCTCATACCTTGTTTCAACTTCTTTGTATGTTCCTGATGTATAACCTGCAAGTATTTCGGGGCAAGAACAATTCTTTTCACATTTATATTCCTTATGATTTTTCTTGACCTTTAATACTGCACCCCAGTAATTGTCTGAAGCATCAGTTTCAAGGATAAAGAAATCTTCTTCCTGTGGAATTACAAGTTTAGGCAAAACCTTTAATTCCTCTTTTACTTTTCTTATATTTTCACAATCTTGTTCATCCCAAGACCACATTACATTCTTTTTTAATTTTGGGAGAAAATAATTTTTTAACTTGGCGCAATTTTCAATAAATCTTTCAACATAATTTAATATACCAAGGAATCCTTGTAAATGCTTCTTATCTCTAATTTTTTCAGGAAATTCTTGAAGTTTTTCACCAATATGAGATTGCAATTGCAATTCTCCTTCTTTTATAAATAATTCTAAAAATTCTATTTCTGTTTTGGCTATCTCTGCTTTCTTTTGAGAAAGTGTAATACCATGTTTTTTCATAATATAGCAGAATTTCTCAAGATGTTCAATATGGTCATTTATATTATTTGAATGAATCAGTAAATCATCAACATAAGCAATACAGAAATGAGTAATGGGTTTGATTACCTCATCCATTCTTCTTTGAAATATCTGTGGTGCATTTTTCAATCCAAATGGCATTACATTCCATTCATATTGTCCTAAAGGACTGGGAGTACTAAATGCAGTTAACGGTTTACTTTCTTCTGTAAGCATGATTTGCCAAAACCCTGACTTACAATCAAATTTTGAAAATATTTTCTTCTTTTGTACTTGTTTAATAAGGGTGTCCTTATTAGGCAAGTAATATCCATCAAATTTAGTAACTTCATTTAATTTCTTATAATTTATTACCATTCTGGCTTTTCCTCTTTTTATCTCGCTATATTTTCTTACCATAAAGGTTGGGCTACTATGTGAACTCTTACTAGGTCTAATCAATTTAGATTCTAGTAATTCTTTTATTTGAATTTTAAATTCTTTTTGATCATCAACACTATATTTCATTGGTTTGACTCTTACAATAGTATCTGGATTGATTAATTCAATTTTTGTTTTTACTTTATCTGTGCTCCATTTTTCTAATGGATTTTCAGAATATGTTTCAGAAATTTCTTTTTTCAATTTTTCTAATTTATTTTCTGTTGTCATTTTTAAGACTGTAACTGGTTTAATTTTTTCTATATTCCAACATCCACCACGCTGGGTTGAGGAACTCTGATGGTTAATTTTGCTATGTGCTATACTAACAGCTTTAGTTACTTTAGGTGTAAATATCTTATGTGCACAAGGACTTGTGAACATATATCTGTCTACATATTGAGTAAATGGTGCATATTTTAGTAGGAAATTTTGTCCTAATAAAATATCACATCCCATTGTAGATGACATGTATATTGTGTCAACAAATACTTCTCTAAAAGTTATTAGAAAAGGTACTTGTGTAGCATATTTGCTATATATTACTTTATTTTCTCCTGCTGTTGTAGCAGTAATAATCTTTTTTGAATCATATTTCCAATATTCATTTGGTAATACGTTTGGCAGGCACAAACTTATTGTGCTTCATGTATCTAAGTACGCATGAAATTTGATTCTGCAATAATTTTTTATATTGAGTATAATTTCAATATATGGGCTCATGGGGTTAGTATTAATTACTCTTTCCATGATAACAATGTTTTCATATTTTCATCTATTCTTGATATGATGATTGAATTTTCATCAATTGTTATTTTTAGATATCCTTGACAAATTTTGTAGGGACTAAATTTTTCAAGGAAGTTCATTCCTAATAATATAGGTGAACGTTTGATTCCATATGATTCATCTTTATATAGAATTATTTCTTTATTATATTCTTTCTGATCCTCTCTTATAAATATAAGAGGGAATTTAACATATTTCTTTATTTCAAGATCATTTACCAAATAATCTTTACATATATATGGTTTTATTAACTCAAAATCTAGTAAATGACTAACAAATTTAGCATTTACATGACTTTGTTCTGCTCCAGTATCTATAAGGACAAGAAGATTTTTCTTATATCCTTCTGGATTAACATATCTTGTTTTGATATAGTATTGTGAATTTGTTGATTCGGTAATACTAAGTTTTTTAGTTTGGATCATTTTGGAGTCTTGTCTGGAGGGGAATCTTGCAATAAGATTATCTCCTTCTAGACTTACACTATTTCTTCTTATCAATCTTCCTTCAGAATTGATTTCTCTTGCTTGTTTGTGAAAATCAAGCATTATTTGTTGCGGTATTGTTACTTCATGTTCTTGGTATTTCCTAGGGGGTATATATTGAGCTAATTCCTCAAAATCTTTATGTATGATGATGTTATCAGTTATTTTCCTTAAGTTGTTGTGATGGCTAGTACTAAAAGCAAAAATTGATTTTATGCTTATACTAATAGCCTTACTTTTCCTTAACATTTTCAGGTTTCCAATTCTATAGTATAGATTGAAACTTTGATCAATGTTTTCATCAATAAGTGAAACCGCATAATTTGGTTTTACTGTAAATATTATCTTTTGATAGACTAAATTTCCTACAATAGTTCCTAATAGAGCATCTACAGGATCTTGTAAGATTCTATTGTCCATGCAATATATTTCTATTGGTATATTCATACCTTCCCTAAAAAATCCTTTAACCATGATTTGGATTCCTCCTATCTCAATACATTTAAGTTTGCTCCTTACATTTTCTGGAATTTTGGATAATTTTTGTCTTACCCATTCTTTTGTAATTATAGGAATTCTTGCTTTTCCCATAGTATCTTCTATATTAATAGATATTTCTTTGTAATTCATGCTTACAATTGTTTTATTTACTCTTGGCAGTATTCCTAAAAATCCTTGATGGAATACATCTTTTTCCTGTAAGTCTAATATTTTCTTTGTTATTCCTTTGTATTTTCTAGCGTCAAATGTAATCTCTTGATTTATACCTTCTATTGAGTCTTCAACTTCCTCAGTTGTTTCTACCTCTATTTCTTGATCTATTTCTTGTATTTCCTGATTCATATATACTATCTCTTCAGAGTCTTCTTCTGAAGATGATGAATCTAATTCATAAATGCTACTGCATTCACTACTTAATTCTTCAAAATTTTCAATTGGTTCTATATCACTGTCATTTTGGAATTCCTCATAAATTCTAAGAGTCTTTATATTTTGTTTATCCTTCCTCTTAGGACATTGGGGGGCTATGTGTCCTTCCTCATTGCAGATAAAACATCTACATTTCTTGATATATTTGGAATTGGGCTTCTTAGTCCAATCTCTTTTCTTAAAATATTTTTTATAAGGTTTAAAAAATCTTTTCTTAAATTTCTTATAATTTTTGAACTTTCTTTTATATTTCTTATATGGCTTGTACTTCTTTTTATAACAACCAAATTGTTCAATTTGTCCAATATCTTTGTAGCAACATAGAGAATTTCTTCTCATCTTATATGCTTTCTTATTTTCTAAAGCTTTTCTACACCATATACTTATCCTTCTTTTCGTAAATTCAATCATACATCCTAAACTATTTTTGCTCACTCCATCATCTTCTCCAAGAGGTAATAATTTTTCATATTCTTTTAATAATTTCATTCCCCATGGAAATGGTAGTTTTGTAAAATAAGATCTTAATATAGGTTTATTTTCTTGATAATTTCCTTGATTTAATATATAATATATTTTTTCAAACTTACATGTGTATCTTTCAAGTTCACACATATCACATATTCTTAGATTTTCCATTGCTATCATTCCTTCATTATATTCTTCTTGTTTTCTAGTTTCTTCATCCATTGTAAATTTATTTCCTAAGAATTCTGTTCTCAGGGCTCTTTCTAGTCTTCTTAATATTTCTTGGATACTTTGTTCATTCAAAGCATTCCTGTTATCTATTATTTCAATTGGATTTTCTCCATATTTTATATTTCTTTTTATATTTTCTGGTAGTTTTCTCCACCAGTCTGATACAATTCCTCTAAAAGTATGTTCTATAAATCCAAAGGCTGTGTATGTTTCCCATTTATTAAATTGTATAGCTAAGTCTGTACTTTTTATCCATGTTTCAATAGCTTTATTTTTATCTATACAATCTAGATCTAACCATATTCCAGTTGTATGGATTGGTTCATTGTAAGATTTCATTGGGTTTATTTCTTTAATGGATTGTTTCCTTATATTTCATGTATATCTTTTTTGTGTCTTTCTATATTGGTTAATATCCTCTTTATTAGGTATTGGTGTACCATAAGGATAATTTTCATATTTTTCATCACTACTGAATTCTGTTTTTATATTTCGACTAGTTGATGGATTAGTATTCATTTCAGTTAACTCTTCTAACTGTTTTTTATATTCTTCATATTCTTCACCAGTAGATTCTAAGAATTTCTGTTCTAATTCTTCTACTTCTGTTATCATATATTGTTTTATTTCATGATTTTTTTCCTTTATCTTTTTCTATTATTCTAAAATCTTGTGGTGGATTAATTATAATCCTATCTTTTCCTTCAAGTTTTTTTATCTAATAGGGCATTTCCTATTTGTAAATTATATTCTAGATTTTTTAATCGTTTATGTATATTCTCAAAACTTTCATTTGTACTATTTTTAGATAAGTAAGGATAACTGGGTTTCTTGTGTTTTTCAACCTTTTTCAAAAATTCTTCAATTATGTTTTCTTCATCAACTATATTCATCATGACTTTTGGTTCATAATATTTAGTTTCAAAATATTTTTCGGGTTCATACATTTCTTTACAATAAAATTCTACTTCCTCTTTTTCGAATTCTATCATTATCTTTTGATATAAATATTCATCTCTTATATATCCCAATTCTAATTTTTCTAATATTTGTCTCCTTATTTTTCTAGGTAACATTTTTGTTACTATTAATGTTAATATTTTTAATCTCCTGGGAACAGGTTCTATCATATAGCTTAAGCCATCTTTTTCTCTTAATATATAGTACCAATTATTTTTAATTATTTCAATTTCCATGATCTAACAAGGCTCTGATACCAATTTTACCAGAGTGCGCAGAATTAGCGGAATTAATTTTGCACTCATAAATTTTTAGGGTCTATTTTGAAAGTTTTATATACTTACAGTGACTCCTGGTTGCAAATTATATGTAAAGGGTAATTTAGGAATTTTGCTTATCTGTTTTTCTCTCTGTATATGAATAGTTCTGGTTGAATAGCTTTTTCCTCCAAAAATATGTGACAATCATGACTATTGTGCTCCAAATAATACAATGTCAGATGGACAAGTGTCAAATTAATCAAAGTTAAATAATCTATTAACTATTCACGAACAATAAATAATTCCAAATAATAAATTTTATTAGCCGGAAGGCTATCCAGTCACACAAGCACACATAAAATAAGAAAATATTTTTAGAGTTTTCAAAATTTTCAATTGTTCTGAATTTTTACTAGCTTATAACACAAACAAACAAATAAAAAATATGTAGTTACACTTTCAATCTTGAATATACACTATATTAACGTGCACACAAATTTGACTTGAAGAAAAGTTAATAATACGTGTTGTATTATATGATAATTCCTCTTCATTAAAACTTGACTTTTATATATCATTTCCTTTCTTTTCTCCTTTTTTAAAATCTCTCAATCATACCTTAAAATAGAAAAGAAAATTAATCACCAATATTTTCGTATGGGAGTTAAGACTAATCATTTATCAATTGTGAGGGCAAGGCGAGATAAAATTCTTCTGCATGGTTGTGGTGCTAGGAATACTACCCTAAGTACAAAATATTGAAAAATATAATGTAGACAATAATCAACGTGTTTAACTACTCAATGCAATCATCACTCACTAAATGTATTGCAATGCATAAAAGGAAGTAAATAAAAGAATTAGAAATTGAATTGTCTCTTAATAAGCGTTTGTTTATAGTAATAACACGATTGCATCAATATATTCACGAAATTTTGAATATAGCTTTGGAGGTCTTGCTCAATTTGTATTGATTAATTTTGCACGAAAATTCAATTTTCCTCCAAACTCTTAGCTTGCCCTTTCAAACGTAATATGACTTGCCTACACCACATGATTTGAACTCACTAAGAATACTTTGATCTTTTAATCGAATTTAACCCTAAAATCAATGGAAGTGGAGGATGGCATGCTAATTCCATCGTCATTGGGTGTCAATGTTTCATTTGGCTCCATCATGAGTAATTCCTTGGTCTCTACATACTCTTTTTCTTTAGTTTTCATTTTTTTCGATTTTTATGACGAGTAGATCCTCCAAAGGTATGTTATTAGGTTCATTCAAATTTATTTGCTTTTCCATTCTTTACATTGCAAAGAAATCCACATAGTCATGCTTTTATCAAAATCTCTATATGGATCTTCTAGGAACAATTCCTTCTGCTTATTCTCGACTTTGAAATCCGGTAATACCCATAGTCTCCCAAGGACAAGTCATCCTCATCAATTTTTTTGATACCCTTTACTTGGAAGCCCAATAATCCCCATAATACTCCTAATGATAGGTCATCATCATCAACTTCGACAAGTGCATTATGTCCCTTCATTTTAAAGTGGTACAGGACAAAAAGATCCTCTCATAAGCATATTGTCTTTACCAATGTGGGATTCTGTCATAGCAATTTGTTGCTGGTCTTTTGTTTCTTTTTGTTCCATGTTGATGAAACAAAGTTAAAAAAAAAAAAAAAATTGGATCAACTAAAAGGAAAAAGGAAAAAGTAAAAATTCAAACTAAAACTAGAATTATCTAGAAACTAACTAAATAACTATAATCCCCGACAACGATATCAAGAATTTGTTGTGTTAAAATTTCGCAAGTAAACGATATCACAAATCAATAATAAAGTGAATGTTAACCCAAGTATCGATTCTATAGGACTAAGTATTCAATCTAGTTTCCAATTATACCTAACTTTAATCAAATAACAAGATTTGATGGAGGAGATTGATGGTAGATAATTAAACATATATCTAATCTAATTCCCAAAATAATCTAACCAATGAATCACGGTTATGAATATTTAAGTTATGAAAAATACTAAGACATCGAATCCCATCCATTCATCCATCTTAATATCAATCTCATTATTTGACAACACCTATTTGGAGATGAAGGTCAATGCTCCTAATTTATTTAATAATCTCTCTTGAATAAAATTAAGCATATACTCACACATCTTACGAAAATATTTGTTTTGTTTGAAATATTATAAGTGTACGGTTCGTTAATAAGTAGTAAAATGAATTTTGTGTTCAAATATTGTACACACATAGACTGTATTGGTTTAAATTCAAATAAAGTAAGCCTTAACCGAAACAATGAACACTTGTGATTTTTCTATGACTAAATTATAATCTACTTATGAAAATAATACCTAAATTAACTGAAATCAATGCAAATCGTAACTAATGCAAGTTTTGTGAAAGTTTATTAACAAAAAATGCACTAGGATCCTGAATCCCGCTTGTATCAGTTGCCTTTAACTTTAGCCTTAAAATTTGAGAGCACGATTCAATGACAAAGATCAATATTCACTACAACAAAAACAGCCTTTTACGGCATTCATTTACGGCGTGCATCTACGGCATGCCGTAAAAACAGACTATTTACGGCGTGCGATATATGTAAGCCGTTAAAAATCAATTTTTCAAAGTATTTACGGCGTGCATTTTTTGCACGCCGTATTGATCAGTATTTACGGCGTGCTTTTAGTGCACGCCGTAAATAGTGAAAAAAATTAACTTTTTACGGCGTGCAAATGCACGCCGTAAATGCCTCTCCAAATATGCACGCCGTAAATGCCTCTCCTTTTATTTGCGTTTTCATTACCCAATTTTATTAACCCTCGTAATTTTATTGAAACCTTGGCTGTTGGACGCACAGTAGGGATTCTAGAGAGTGGGGCGGCTCCAACTGAGTTCTTCTGCAAATTTTTATCGTCTAGGTTTCAGAAATCTTGTAATTTTTGTCGTCCAGGTCTGAAATTTGAAGAAGGTTTCACTTTCTTTCAGTGGGAAGAGCTTCCCATCGCTTAGGTTGCAAAATTCTTCATGTTTCCGCATCACCGTGCGGTATGTTGATTTTCGTCATATATCCTTAATTTTCTTTACCTTATCCAAAAAAAATCCTCAATTTTCTTTTGTATTTTATCTATAATTAGCGTTTCGCCGCCGTGATGACGCAAATTTTTGGACTAGAGTTTCCGATCCGGGGTCTCAAGCCCCGTGGCTGAAGACTAACCCCGGGTCGTCTGAGCATAAATACGTATGTTCGATTCCTTATATTTTTCGCGTAGTATCTTTTAAAATATCGATTTTTGTATGATTACATCATATTTGTAGATTTTTTAGATGGGTTTGTAATGGTAATCTATCGCTTATGATGATAAATTAATAATCTTAGCAGATTTCAGTTGAGATTTTATAAATCAATGATCCGATTGTTACACAAACTCAAGCTAATTATTATATACTTTTGTTTGTGCATAATTCCCGCTATGAAGAGACAACGCACTAATTGGTGTTTTTGGGCAAGTGATTAGGTAGAGCTAATGAACTCTTCTCCGTGACCATAATTAATTAAAGACAAGGGACAAATTTCAATGACGAAGGAATTGCCAAAGAGGTGTGCATCTTCCTCCTCTAAATCATGGCAATCTCTGTAACATTTTGTAATTATTGAACTTTTCTTCTTGTTTAGATTTTCAAATACCTAACTTGGTTGGATTGTCCCTTTTGGTAATGAAATACAAATTTCGAATCATGTTTCTACCGAAGTCTCGAAGGTAAAAAATTTATGAGCCGTTTATGATTTCATAGAGTACATTCTCATCTTCAGTACGTGAAGTTATGATAGAACTTTATGGTTTCTGTTGGATGTGTCGCTACCAAAGTGCCAACAACACCGTCACCTTTATCTTAGAGTTTACATTCTATTTCATGTGGCATTGTAGGTTTGTGCGGTCAAAGCTCCCGGATTTGGGGATAACAAAATGCAAATTTGGAGGATCTGCCATTCTTATCGGTGGAGAGGTTAGATGACCTCCTATAATTTACATTGCTAATGCCGTTTGTTTTAGCAAAGAATCGAAGGCAATTTATGCAGGTTATAAGTGAAGATCATGGCTTAAGTCTTGACAAAGTTACTATTAATATGCTTGGTTTCGCTAAAAAGGTTTGTATTATTACTACACTCATCGACATTGTATCATGGCTTATTATGTTTTGTCTTCTACTATGTTTGTTCTTCACAAATGCTGATGTTAAATGAAATGCACAAGGAACATAATGCATATTAAAATTTATTCACTAAGTAATTAAGTTTGTTTTCATATTCTCTACTCCCTTTGCCCAATGAATGGCACAATGAAGTGTGTCCCCTCTCCCTCTTTGATACCCAACTCGTCCCTCGTCTTTGTACTCGACAGGTTTCAATCAAGGAAATAACTGGAAATGCTATTTTCTTGAAAAAAACTCTTTGTGATGTTATAGAATATTCTTTCCCATCTTCTTTCAAGCCTATTAAAATGCCAGCAAGCATTTCATTCTTGCGAACCGATAATGTATCACATTTTTCATGTTTTGTAGTTCTGGGTTGGCAGAGAACTTGTGACAATGTAGAAGACAGAACATCAACATTAACAGCCTTGTCAACTGAGATTGATATGTGTCCTTTATCGGAGTATTCATCCAAAAAATGAACATTGCTTGGTTTCAATGGTAAGCTTTCTTACTCTTCATCTATATAGTTTTGATTTTCTATATTTGTCTTTTTTTAGTCCTTATAAATGTGGTGACACCTGTATTTTTCAATGTGGTTTCAACTACGGCACGTGCATTGCACGTGCGCCCCACTAGTATACTTTAATGACAATAGCATGATCCTTTCAATCTTTCAGGTAGTTGGAGCAAGCTTGCCTTTCGTAATAGGAGGCTTGCAAACTCTCCAAACACGTCTCCAATACTGATATCTTTGATGGAGTCTTGCTGGGCATAGTAAGAGAAGGGAAGACTCGATAAGGAAAATAATTGGCGAAGAGTAATGAAAGTTCGGGTACTTAGAAGTTTATTAGTGGATCTTTTCTCCTTCTCATGTGGATATAGGCAAGTTGGCCAGTTTGATGGCCAAATCTCTTGTTTTTGAATCGTGGCATGTTAAATAAATGAACAATTTTTTTAAAAATTTTGTTGCTGTTTACATGCACGCCGTAAAAAGTAATAAACGACTTTTTACGGCGTGCACATGCACGCCGTAAAAGGTAAAATGTGACTTTTTACGGCGTACATGTGCACGCCGTAAAAGGTTAATATTTTTTACGGCATTGCTTTATATGGCGTGCGGCCGCACGCCGTAAATTGGTTTTTACGGCGTGCAATGCACGCCGTAAAAAGTGTTTTTTGTTGTAGTGATTCTTGAATTGTTTAACAATATCTCTTGAATAGAATTAAACATATTCTCACACGTGACCTGAATATATTTCTATAACGGATGCAAATATATAAGAGTGCATTAAAGATCACGTAAAGTATAGCGGTATATTTATATTTCCCATCGGACTCTGCGATGATTAACACCGTGTCTAACTTATTTTCCATCTTTCAAAGGTAAAACAAGCCACAATACTCATAAAATCATTTTCCACATAATTCTAAAGAAAATAATTCCAGGAAAATTGTTCAATAATGAAAAACGTGTTTAAATGCCAAAAAAAAATTTGAAGTTTCATAATAAAAGATTCATAGTAATCCTAGCACTAGATTTGTATATGGGAAGAATACATAAATCCTACTTTTACTTATACACATTTCAAAATTAAGGTTAGATATTTTAAATTTCAAAAATCAGGTTTTTATTTAAATTTATTTATGAATTAATTAATTAATTATATGTTTTATTAATAAATATATAACGGTCACATATTTATACAATTTGGTCACAATTCGAATTTTTTTAGGTCACAATTCAAAAATTTCATAGGTCACAACTTAAAAATTTAAAAGTCACAATTTTTTCATCGGTCACAAATCACAAAATTTGTAAGTCACAATACTTATTTACGATCACAATTTATCAATTAATTGGTCACAATTAATAATTTTTAGGTCACAATTAATAATTAATGGTCACAAACAATCAAATTATTTGTGACCACCACCAAAATCGTTTGTGACCACCACCAAGTCACAAATCACATGCAAAATACACAACCACCGCCAATCCCACCCAAACACGGAACCACCAAAATGGTCACAAACAATCAAATTATTTGTGACCACTCGTTTGTGACCACCACCAAGTCACAAATCACACAACCACCGCCAACACCACCCAAACACGGTACCACGGCCGCCACTACCACTCCAACGACGACAAAAACCACGATCTCACCACAAAATGGGCGATTTCGACAATTCAAAAACCTCCCAACTACAACAACAGAACACGCACGACCAACCGCACGCGCCGCCAACCGCACACAGAACAGATCTGCACCTCCTCAAATTATTTGTGACCACCACACCATTGCCTACACCGCACCGCCAACAACAACAAACACCACGCCTCAACACCACGAAACCCCGTTAGATCCACCACTGCGAGAAAATGTCTCAGAAAACTGGCGGTCGCCACCTCCACCAGCAACATCTCGACCACAACGCTGCAGCGACTCCCACCACCGCGAGAAAATGTCTCAGAAAACTGGCGGTCGCCACCTCTACCAGCAACATTTCGTCCGCATCGCTCCTGCCGACAGCAGCGTCGACACTGCTATAGAGGGGGAGGAGAAGGGTGGAGAAGGAAGGGAGGGAGGGAGGGGAGGAGAGGAGAAAGGTGGAGCGCGACGTCGACGCTACGTTGTCGGACCGGCGACGGAGAGAGAGGAAGGGAGGGGAGAGGAGGCGGGGGAGTGGACATCCATTTAGAGAGAGAGAGAGAGAGAGAGAGAGAGAGAGAGAGAGAGTATATAAGTTAATTGATTTTAGGGTTTGGAGTAGATAGGGGTGGGGGGGAGTATATATAAATTAATTTATTGTAAATAGATATAAAAATAAAAATAAAAAAATGTTTTTATTTTATTAATTAAAACCTGATTTTTGTAGTATGAAACTTGATTCATGATTTTTGAAAATGGTAATTTAAAAGTAGGGGCGGGTGTAATTTCCTCTTTGTTTAGTCTAATATGTTGTGAAGAATAAAGCAAAAGATATAAAAGTTATTCACCACTCGAAAATTCTTGAATTCAATCTGAAGTGTTCTTTACCTCTTTTGCAATCAATTCTCCAACCGTTATTATTGTGTAATATGTTGTATTTATATACCTCTAAAAAGTGTCCAAAATTCATCCAAAGATAGACCCAAAAGGAAGGTTTCCTCGTAGAAGTAGAACTCAAAACGGAAAACAATTTTTGGTGCGAATGGCCTGGGCGATTGTCGGGGCAAAACCTTGGTGGTCATCCTGGCATGCAACTTTGACACTGTTATTGAAATTTCAAGCTGGGAGATGGCCCAACTACTGTAACTAGTAGTCGCCTAGTTGTAAAAACTCTCAAACTCTGTATTTTGATCCCTAAATTCAATTTTTGATTCTTTTAAGTCCCTTTCTCTTGCGATTTTGATCCTTCAACTTCAAATTGCATCCAATTGAACTAGTAACATTTTTCATCTTCATTTTGTGGTCCGAATCAACTATTAAAATGTTGCAATTTAGTCCACATACTTTAGATTTCACGTTTTTTATTTTCCAATTGTTTAGACTAAATTAAAAAGAAATTAAACTAAATTAAGTATAATATCAATGCTTGGACAACATAAAAACTTAATAACATAGCCCGAATAAGTGCACGAAATGCACTTATCAAACCATATGGCTCTTTGAAGGATGCAAGCATGTAAAGATGCATTAAATCACAAGAAAATTCAAAATTATCATGCAAAGCATATCAATATATCTTTATCCTCTATTGGACAATTTACCATTATTGTTGCTACGTGCAAAATACATATTGGACAATTTACCATTAAAAACAATTCAATTATTCATTAAGTATTTGAAAATCAAACAAATATTTGAAATCTAAAATTAATATTAAAACATCAAAACATAGGATTTAAGCTTATTCTAGCATCTATACAATTATCCAGGATCGTATGATTACACTAAGATAAATAGAATTGATACAGCATCACTAGGAATTAAAGTTTGGAAAGAAATCTTGAATTCTTGAATATTTTCAATGATTCCTTGATCTATCAACTTGAATATCTTCTTCTTCTTCTTTAATCCAAGAAATAGATGTATGAAATTATACAGATATGTGTTTTATAACAAAGTTTCTATTAAGATTGTAAGAAATATGATTTTGTTGATCTAGTGCTTCCTCCTTGGCCCTCTTCTATGTAAGATATATGCATTTGCTACCCAAGAGTTTCCCTTTAGAATTGTAGATGAAGATATGTATTTAGAGACTTCAAAAATCGATTAAGTCTCGTGTTCAAATTGCTTTCGATGTAGAAGTTGATATAAAATAGAAATAGATTTAGGTAACTGGAATGGCGTGTGCAATTGAACACTGTACTAGCTTTCGATTTCACAAGCTAAATTATTCACTTGATGAAATAAATTAACGTAGCGTTGTGACTGCAGCTATTGTGGCCTAGCAATCGCAAGGCATAACTTTGTTCTCATATTCATATTGGTCCTCAACGTTCTTCTTTTGTTCAACCAAAGAATCTTAATTGTATCTTTAGTTCTTCATCTTTAATTATTCATAGATTAATCATCTACATTCCACGATTGTTCACAATTAGTTCAATGCAAATTTTGGAAGTTTGCAATTTAATGTCTTAATTTCAAAATGTCAAATCTAGCTCCCAAAACTTGTGAATTTCTTCTTACTGTTTTCTTAATCCTTTTTATTGATCATGTGCAATCCAAATGGCTATTAATTACTTCGAATCAACTTCAATTAAGCTCAAAAATGTTTTTTTGATGCCAAATATATCCAAGTACAATAACTTGGTAGATATATTTATTTAATTAAATACATAATTAATCAAATTTTAGAAGTCCGAATAAGTGGTAACCTTATAAATATTCCTATCCTTGTAAATTTACGATGTTCAGTCTTCAACTAAAGTTCGTTCCAATTAATCTTAAAATATCGAGATGTTATATGCCTTTCAACTAATAGTAGCTGATTAAGTATATTTTATACATTTATTTGGGCCTTTAAGTTAAAATATTTATTGATTATTTTGATGAATTATGATTTTATTCTATGCGTATTGTATTTGTTAAATACAAATCGACGAAAATGTGCAATAGTTGTTTCAATATTTTTTGTGTAATATATTAACCAATGCTGGTCTAAACAATTCTTGTGTATTAGATGGATGATGAAACCTTTTAGTTGATAATTCTAATTCAAGATCAAGTATTTTAGTGAATTCTTATGCTCTTGATCAATT
The DNA here is from genome assembly GCA_035079005.1 of Fraxinus americana. Taxonomy (NCBI): domain Eukaryota; kingdom Viridiplantae; phylum Streptophyta; class Magnoliopsida; order Lamiales; family Oleaceae; genus Fraxinus; species Fraxinus americana. Next base: position 14,743,318 of record CM068716.1, on the reverse strand, counting down.
ATGCATTCTTATTGTGTTATTTAATTACTTAGCTATCAATAGGATAACATGTTGCTTATTGTAGTATTAGGAGACTCACAATATGTTAGAACATTTCATATTTGACAAACAGGCACTAGGTATTAGGATTAATATTTAGGGCGTGTGCAATCGCGCGTGATAATGGTGTGATTGAATGCTTGCTTTGCATATGAATTTGGATTAAGAATATGGTCGAGTCGTGCTAAGAACTGGTTTAATATATCTTGGAAAAGAATATTAAACAATATAGAATTATTGATTGTCATGAATTTTTATACTAAACTATGCGAGAATTAGAAATAAATGCCAATAGGTGGAATTAGAAATCCGATACATTTATCTCAAAATTTGATAAAAATAACTGATTTATAGCTTTCATAGTTTAATTAGAATAAATACAAATAAATCAACTCTTTTGTGTTACTAACATCTAATTTCATAGAAATCGATAAATTATAGTTACAATTATTCTTCGTGGAATAATATTCTTAACTCACTAAATCTATTACTTGTCAACGATTCCGTACGCTTGCTAATTTTGTCCAATCAACAGATCTATACATGACAAGGAGGCATAGACTTGGTGATTTCTACATTTAAACCCTCGCATATTCAGAATCAACAAAACCTTTAATATTCAAGTGACTTGGAGATGCTTGAAGAGTTTCCCTAAGCATTAGTCTGTTTCATGGTGTCCATCTATTGTCCCTTATGATCCGCTTCAAAGCATTTGAGTATTGCTTATGCGGTTTAGATATGAACATGCCAACAACTCTAACTGAGTAGGATAAGTCCGGTATACAACAAACTATTGCATAAATCAATGAGTGCACATGGTATATTGTGAATATGTTGTTCAATTTCTTCATCTTTTAGCAATTGTCCCACTAAAAGTTGAAAATACTTAGCAAGTGAAGTTATTAAATGCATAAAAAAGGCGTGTTAAACCTCTATATAAATTCAAACACCTAGCTAAATTAAATTCGTTGTATTCCAATCTAAACAGTGGACAACAGGTAGTCATGATCAGTTTTTAACGATTTTAACTGCAACATGCAGATTGAATATGTGTTCAAATAGTTTTAATTACTTGCAAAAATTAACAAGTAGTTTGAAATTTGATCACAAGATGTAACGTGGTAAATACCAAAAGAAAACTTCCACGACCCTTATGCCATAAGTCAAACAATCCACTAAATTAAAAGATCAAAAATACAATAGTGTCGATTTAGAAATTTCACAAAATTAAAAAAATATATTCAAAAGAAATCTAAAAACAACTCTGTCGTGTCTTCTTTCTCTAAATTTTTGATGATGTAGAATCAAATCAGTGAATTCTAAGTCAAGTAGAGCAAACAGTGAATTCTGACCCATTTTATTTCCATTCCTCGAATTCTATGTGGTGGCCTAATGTCTTTTTATCTTAAACTCCAATTTAAGCTCCTTTTTTTCAACTGTTCAACATTGCTCTTGCATTTGCATGCAATTAGAATGGCGTGTACTTATAAGAAGAGATGGTTAAAAACTCCACTATCCAATCCCTTCACATATACACGAGGATAATGGTCACTTCAATTGTACATGCATGAAATCATCAAATTTCCTATTACATTGTCTTGGGGGCTACTTAAGTCCATATAAGGACTTCATTGAGAAACACAATTAACCTTCATTTTTAGGTGAAATTGAACTTTCTGGTTAGGTCTGTGACACCCTTGAAGCTAGCATTCTGACTAAACTAACGCGTAACCACTAATCTTATATTATCATAATAGTTGTGCTTAATACTGAACATGACAAAATATTAAAACCATGGAAATGCTTTCATAACTAACTAAAATAATTGGCTAAGTATGATACCGAACAGCTCATTATGGTATCATACTAAAGAATGATAGTATATTACTATCAACTCGTAACTAATCATTAAAAAATCATATACGACAAATACCTAGTATAATACTGAAAGAAGGTATAACCAGCATTAACTAAAATGTTATCATGAAACATGAATCCTGGAAGTTATGAGGCTCTGTAAAACCCTATGATACATGTTCTCCGAGCAATGATCATATATGTACTTCTAAGTACAAATGTTCCTTGTCATGTGTCCTAAGGACTATCTATCAACAAATCTCGTGGACACCTCTACCTACCTGTATATTACTTTCACTTTCTAACATAAATCATTAGCACCTCGTTGGCTAAAGTAAAAATCACGGACATATGAGAAAAATCCACCATATATATCTTTTTGGAGTTCCAGATGAAGAAGAAGTCATTTTCCAAGCCAACTCTCAATCTTTGATGAAATTTGATCTTCATTAATTTAGACTCTTAAAAACCCAAACTCCTTAGACTTCTTTTATTCTACCAAACTCAAATAACATGGAATTTAGATCACACCACAACAAATCTCTACCTTGAAACAAATTTCATCACAAGAAATTCAAGACACATCTCTATGTAAATACCATTCATCCTCTTCCAAATAAGCCCCAATGGACTGAATTAATGACAAACAATCACTAAATTCAAGCAATGCTCAAACTTAGCAATAAGAAGTGATTTTGTTATCATATCAATAGGATTATCTTTGGTATCAACCTTGCTCACTACAATATCACCATAAGCAATCACATCACGCACAAAATGATACCTCACATCAATGTGCTTAGTCCTCTCATGAAACATAAGATCTTTAATTAAGAAAATTGCACTCTGACTATCACAGAATATTATAGACACCTGCAAATCTTCACTAATTTCACCAATCAATCATCTCAACCATATAGTTTTCTTACATGCCTCTGTAATGGCCATGTATTCTGCTTCTGTTGTATACAAAGTTGCTGTAGTTTGCAAAGTAACTTTCCAGCTGATAGCACAGCCTCCAAGAGTAAACACATACCATGTAAGTGATCTCCTCTTATCAAGATCCCATGCATAATCTGAATCCACATACCTAATGACTCCATTTGAATTTCTACGAAAATGTAAACACGCATTAGAAGAGCCCCTCAAGTATCTGAAAATTCACTGCACCGCTTTCCAATGTTCCTTGCCAGGATTTGCCATGTATCTGCTAACTGCATATGCCAAATCAGTTCTTGTACAAACCGTAATATACATCAGTGAATCAACTACACTGGAATAAGGAACCTAAGACATTTAATCAATGTCTTCATCTAACTAAGGACACAAGTTAGATGATAATTTAAAGTGGGCAGTCAAGGGAGTACGACAGCCTTCACATTCACCATATTGTATCTTTCAAGCACCTTCTCAATGTACCCCTTCTGATTCAAATACAATTTGCCAGCCTTTTTATCCCTCATGATTTCCATACCAAGAATCTTCTTTACTGCATCTAAATCCTTCATATCAAATGAGCCTTACTGAGTTGAAACTTCACTTTTCTGACATCTACTTTATCTTTGGCTGCTATGAGCATATCATCAACATTTAATAACAAATATGTAGTCGATCAATTATCTTCTTTTTTGAAGTACACAAAACTATCGTAATTACATCTGAAGAAATCATGAGCAGTCATGAATGAATGAAACCTCTTATACCACTGTCTCGGTGACTACTTTAGTCCATACAAGGAATTCTTCAGTAATCACACAGTCTTTTTTTTCCAGAGACTATGAACACATCTAGTTGCTGTAAGTAGTGTATATAGATGCTCCCCTCAAGTTCTCCATGTAAGAATGTGTCTTAACATCCACCTGTTCAAACTCTAAGTCATTCTTAGCCACCACTCCAAGTAAAGTTCGGATGGAACTATCTTCACAACTGCTGAGAACACATCATAAAGTCAACACTTGAAATCTGACTGTAGCCCTTAAGCACCAATCTAGCCTTGCATCTAGCATCTTCAATCCCTGATATACCTTCCTTTCTTTTGAACACCCAATTGTAGCGAACAATCTTTTTACCTCTAGGTAATTTCACCAATTCCCAAGTGTTATTTTTGTTCAATGACTCCACTTCCTTTTGCATAGCAATCATCCATCTGCAAGAATTACTGCAAATGATTGCCTCTGAATATGTAGCAAGCTCATTAGTGGAATCAATATCTTCAGCCACACTCAATGCATAAGCTACCAAATCTGCTTCACCATACTTCTGTGGAGGTCTAATTTGTCTGAAAGGTCTATCCTTAGCTATAGAATACCGTGGTATTGGTGGTGTAGGAAAAGTAGGCAAGATATTACTGTCTGTTAACTCCGAACTGGACTGATGATCTATAATAGACTGTTCAGCAATCTCTGATTGTTCATCTGAACCAATTTCCAACTCCACATGAGTTTGAATGATTCTACTTCTTAGTTTTATCAAAATCCCCAAAAGGTGAACCACGAACCATAACAAGTTCATCAAATGTTATATCTCTACTAACAACCAATTTTCTTGTCTCATGACACCACAATTTATACCCCTTCACACCTGATTTATATCCAAGAAAGATGCACTTTCTTGACCTAATCTCTAACTTCTCATTATCCATATTTGCATAAATCAGAATAGTAAGAAAGTTTATCGGATCATACCTCTTCTGGTATCTTTTTATCAATGACAACTTTGGGCGAGCGATTAATCAGAAAACAAGGTGTAGTAGCAGTTTTAGCCCAAAAAATATTAGGCAACCCATAATTTGAAAGCATACAACGAACATTTTCCATCAAAATTCTATTCATTCGTTCTACCACACCATTCTATTGAGGAGTTCCAGGCACTCTCAAGTGTCTCAAATGCTTTCAGCCCTGCAAAAGCTATTGAATTCATCTAAACAAAATTTTAAACCATTATCTGTGTGTAAATGTTTCACCTGCTTTCCAATCCGCTTTTCTACTAATGTTTTCCACTCCTTAAAGGTCCTAAACGCATCACTCTTCTACTTCAAGAAGAGTACCCAAATATTTCTGGAGAAATCATCAATCATTGTCAACTAGTAATAATGGCCTCCTTTTGATGGTACCCTAGCCGGTCCCCAAAGATCTGAATGGATATATTCAAGTGTTCTTTGTCTTTTTTCATGAATCTGACTATTTTCTTTTTCCCAAAAGCACAATGCTCACAAAAAATTATTTTGCTAGTCTTCTACCCATCAAGAAGTCCCCTTCTACTTAACTCTGCCATGTCATTCTCACTCATATGTCCGAGTCGCATATGCTAAAGTTTTGTAACTTCATCATCTGTTAAAGAAGAAATAGAAACTGTTGCATCTCAATTACTGTGGAACTATGCAAAATGTACAACTGTGTAAAGATTTTATGTTCCTTCAAGACAACAAGAGCATCCCAGCTCACCTTCAAAACTCCACCTTCACCAGTGTATCTATAACTCTTTGAGTCAAGTGCACTAAAAAATATAAGATTCCACTTCAATTTTGGAACACGTCTTACATCTGTAAGTGTCCGTTTGATTGCAAATGTGGAAAATGGGTGAAAAAAAATGAATTCCAGGAAATTGAATTGCCTAGAAATTGTTTTACTGGAATTGTAATTAATTGTTGTTTGATTGACATAATTTTCTATCTAATCCGTTTGACTTTGTTTTTCATGCAAAATGTTACTTTTTGGGATAAATATTTTTTATAATCTATATTAAAATTTGTTTGGATTGCCAAAAGGTTAAAAAAAGAAAAAAATCGAAATTTTTTTGTGTTCGTTTGGTTTTATTTTTCATACAAATTGTCAATTAAATGAATAGATTTTTTCACCATTGGATTTAGAATTTGTTCCACTTGTAAATAAAAAAAAAAAGATGGAAAATCAGATTCCCACCAAAAACCATATAAAACAAATTCCTTAAAAATGCAAGAAAGTTGGCGCATGAGGTTGGTAAGTGATAAATGAATTCTGGGCAAAGTATTATCTACAAACGGCTTCAAAGTTGGAAAATGGAATCCTTTTTCCCACTTCCATGGAAAAGGTCCCTTTATCAAACAGGGCCTAAGTATCCTGATCGACCCATCGAACATTCTAATTTTGACTGTAGCAATTTCGACAATTTTGCAAGGTGCGTTGTTTTCCATAATCACGGCACCTCTCGAAACTCTTTCATATATTGAAAAACAATCCCTATTGGGAATTGGGACACATATGAAAAGTACAAGCTTAGTCTAGAACTCATTCCTCACAATGTTTGGAATCCATCTCAGAAATCACAAAAAGCTCTTCTTCACTTTGCCCATCTTCCACAATATCAGCTTCCGCTGTGTTAGCAGGTTGCTTCCATTTCTCAGTAGCACCAGCAGTTTTATTTCTATTTTCAAGGTACAGTAATCAGCTCTAATATGTCCTTCTTACAATAGTGACACGTCTTCTCAACATGTCTAGATTTCGATGTCCCTTATATTTCTGCAAAGATTTCTATCTTGATTTCTCCTATGTACAATCAAGCCTTTAGCATGTCTAGCAAGATGTCTCATCTTCTCCTTAGAAAGTAAAGTATCATAGGCCTCTTCCACGGTGTGACTATCCCAACTATAGAGAATAGTATTTCTAAAAGTCACATATAATGGCGGCGGAGAACACAACAACATCAACGTCAAGTCTTCCTCGTCATACTTAACTTTCAATGTCTCCAAATCAACCACGATTTCTTTGGACATAGTTAAGTGATCATCCAAGCACCTTCAGATATTCGGTGAGAATACAAGCACTGTTTCAAGTGTAGCTTTTTGGTCAAGCTCTTTATCATGCAAAGTTGCTCCAACTTCAATCATAATGCAGTGACACTTCTCTTCTTTAGAACATCTTGAAAATTTTGATTTGAAAGATGTACATGAATTTGTGATTAGGCTTTCCGATCCCTATGCTGCTTTTCATCATGCGTTCAGGCAGCAGTCATCCTATAAAAGCCAAAGAAGGCTTCCTCCAAATCTATCTGCACTAGAGCTGCTCATATCTTCACTTGTCATAAGGTAAATCTCATGTTTCTATCCAACAACGGAATATCATACTTCATTGTCTTCATGCGGAACAATCAACCTCGTTTTGATACCACTTGGTATAAATGCTGGATCGCAAGATAATGACGATAATGAAATAAATAAGAAAAAAATAAACATCAAGATTTACATGTAAACCCAATATGGGAAAAACACGGGCATAGGAGAAAAGATTATTATAATCAATAGTAATTTTATTTACAATATCAAGATGTCAATGCCGTCTATTGCAATCTAAGCTCTTTAACTCTCAAAATGTTGTTGAATAATTATGTGTGTAGATACATACATACATACATACATATATATATATATATATATATATATATATATGAAACTCCCAATTTTTTATAAAATTTGATCTTCATTAATTTAGACTCCTAAAAACTCAAACTCTTTAGAGTTCTTTTATTCTACCAAACACAAATAATATGGAATTTGGATCATACCACAGCACAATTTTTTATTCTCCTAAAATAGAAATTAACCGAAAGTAGTCTCTTTTACCTCTGTTTCAAGTGATTGTCCACTTCTGTCGAATTATCTATCATCGGATGTGTGACATGAGGATTAATTTTTCATAAATATTCAGGGATAAAATTTAAATTTAAAACGTTCTCTACTATGATAATTTGTTGGTCCATTTTTTGATAGGAGTAATATGAGAATTATTTTTACAAAAGATTAGTAGCTTTTGAACTTAGAATTTAATTATTTTTTGGTACTATTAATTCATTTTTTCTGTCAAGACTAAATTGGTAAAGATTGAGAAATATTTTTGTTTATCTATATGTTGCTTTCAACATGTACTACAATACCTTTCCCAATCTCACGTTCTCAAAACCCACCTAAAAACTTTCCTTCTAGAATGGAAAATTATCCACTGCATCAAGTAGAAGTTTGGATCATATGATTATCCTGATTCACGTGACTAATCATCATCTCAAACCAACTATTAATAATCGTTTTTCTCAGCAATTTAACTATTTAATCAGATGCAAGTGGACTGACTAGGACAACTCAAATGGTAGAAATATGTAAGTGGAAATTTCGAGAAATCTAGATCCGGGCTCAGAAAAAACCAATCAAACGAACACCACAACCACTAAGGCTTGACCCAAACTTCCTTCACTTTTGGTTGCCCTCTTTACTCTTTCCGGTTGCTATCTGTTTAGTACTCACTAAGGACACATAGTGTTGACTACAATGGGCAAGAAATGATGAACAACAATGGTAGAATTCTCTCTCAATTTCCCCCAAACCCAGCTGTCCCTTTCTCACATTCTCCCTTCCATTGTAGCACGCATGCACACGGCTGGGAAACCAAGTGAATATGTATGGAATCATTAAGTCACCTCTAAAGTGGCCAAAAAAAACTTTAAGTGGGCTGCCACTTAAACTACCTTTAAAATGGGCTAACAATTGGACAACTTAATAACCAAAGCCAAGACCAATAAATTCAACTCACTACAACTTGGGCCTTCCAAAAGTGTTGGTCATTTTCAGGTCGAGCCAAGCCATGGTGTCGATAAATTATCCGACATCTATTTTCAATCATTGCCCAAATTTACTGAGTATCAAAACTCAACAAAATAGAATTGTCAGAGTAATACAAAATAGATATTTGTGACCTAGGAACTTCCAAAGGAAATACTAGCTGCTCGTTCCGGGAATTTGTTTTGCGTTTGACCCAAAACTTTTATAACAATCAAAGAATATATACGATAATTATAATTCTTCATAATTTCATGGATATTGCTAGGAAATTATGGTTGTCTCCGGTCAAAAACTTTCCAGCTAAACTAGAATTTTCATTGGTAAATTGAAAACCTAGTATGAACTTGGACTCTTCAAACCATTTTCATTTGAGCATGTTTTTTCCTTGTCTTCTAGACGAGGTAGCCCCATGATAGCGGAAATTTTCCATGATTTGGCAGTATAAGTAGATGTGCTAAATCAAGTTTTTTAACACAGAAAAATATAGAAGTTTAAGGATTCTAGTCGCAGGAGAGATGGCACTACTTGCTGTAAAATTGTAATAAATCAATCTGCAAAGAGTGCCATCCTTCTGCGACTTGATTCCTTACATCTTCTTCAACTCCAACACCATCAAACTGTTTTTTTGGACTAATTAATCCTTCTTGTCAATCTATTTTGATTGCTGAAGGCAACTCTGTACAATTTATAGGTCAATTTCTTTCTTTCTTTCTTTTTCTTAGTGTGAGAGGCATGATAAAAATCTTGTCAAAACCAGCAGCATCAAGTGAGATATGTAACAAGTTCGACCAACAAGGTGATCAACTATAAATCTGTGTTTCTGCTTTACCTGTTTTTCGTTTTTTAGTGTGTTAATTTTTAATCTCGTAAAAAGGGGAAAACCTAATCTCCACATAGAGAAATGGCACGGTGCCCGTTTCAGCTCTGTTTATTCACAAGGCGTAATTTTTCAACTACCATGCCGGTTTGGATGTCTTATATGGGCAATTTTGATATACTTAAATGCAAGAACAAATTCAAATTTAGAATATATATTAAAGAGAGCGATGGCTCAAGGTAATCCAGCTCTCTCTCTCTCTCTCTCTCTCTCTCTCTCTCTCTCTCTCTCTCTCTCTCTCTCTCTCTCTCTCTCTCTCTCTCTCTCTCTCTCTCTCACTTATAAAATATCAATGGTGACTAATGTTACAGGGTGCTTAAATGGCTGACTCCAATACAACTACAAGTGAAGAAAATCTTATTGCCTTCTCCAAAGACCATGAGGTACTCCTTCAAACAATTTGTTTTTGCCCCCTTAATTTTCCAAAATCCATTTTTCTTAATTTTACATACTGTGGAAACAGCAAGAAAAGAGATACTCTCAAAACAATTAACTTTTTGTAAGGAACAATAAAAAATGAAATTCAAACATCTTAGAAAACGCAAAGTTACATGTAACCAAACGAGCTTTGACAATTTTTTAAGACAACAAATGATGCGGTCTCAACACTACGAGCTTGGATAGACACACAAGCAAACACGCAAGCTATTGATTATTCAAACAAAACACGAGCATCACATGTCATACGTGGGCATTCACAAACTCAGCAAGTTTCAGGATGTCTATGATGTCATCTACTAATTTAGTCAATAATAGAATTTACTTACTACACGTATCATGAGGATCTTTATTTTTATTTTTTTATATCTATTTACATTTATTTTGTTACCAGCATTTGAAAATAGCTACTCAAGTTTTTCGACTGTCTACCAACATTTTTCGACTTTTCCATGCATGTTGAATTCCTAGCAAAGAGTCTTTGGATTAATAATTCAAATAGCTACTCAAGTTTGTGAACATTTTCAAGTTGATCCTTAAAGTATTATTGATTTAGTCACTGAAATTAATTAACGTGATATTATTTGTTTGTAAAGTAATTTTTTTTTGGACTCATTTTGTTCAATTATTATTACACAATTATTCACTTTGTGAGAGAAAATAATGTCCAATTTGATGTGTGGCCCTTAATAATTGAGGTGTGCGGACTGTTAAGGCACTAACATCGCATATCATTCAAATTGATTAGAAATTTGATAAATATGCATTTTAGAATATATTTTTTTCCAACTTTAGCAACCAAATATGTCACAAAAAAAAAACACAATTGAAAAACCAATTGTTTAATATTAATTTACTAAATATGTAAAAGATACATTAAGGAGGACCAATTTAAAATTTGAACAAACTTCATTGACCACTTATACAATTTTTTACCCTAGCTTTTATACAAATGTCCTGGTCTTTAATGATAGAATAGTGTTACTTAATAATTGAGGTGTGGGGCCCTGAGGTGTATGGATTGTTAAGGCATTAACATCGCATATCATTCGAATTCCCAGTGAAACTTCGCGGAGAATCATCATCGGTGTTGTTGTAATGCATAAAATAATAAGTTGAATTAATTTTATAGATATGAGACTCATTTAATTGATAATTACATTAAATTATTCGATTTGGAGTTTGTTGAGAGATAAATCGCACATTTGTTAAATATCGAAATACAGAAAATACAAATCATTTTCGTATTTCGATATTTAATCAATTTGGAATTTATCCGTTAATAGAATTGGCAGTATTATATAATTCAATTATCTATTCCACGGTGTTAATAATAATAATAAAAATTCATTAAAATTTTGGCCTTTTGAATTTTTAGGTATATACTAAAGACAAGTTGAATTTATTAGAAATTTGGAATTATTAGGTGTGCCGAAGAAAAGTAGTACCCCTATCGTTGTCCCTTGACAGTGGACTAAGAAATTCACGTAGAATTTATATTTACAAGGTTGACGGACCTGGTTGTAAATTTAGGAGACAGCTACCTAATTGTAAGTCAAGAGCCAATCCTAGAAAACATTTATAAGGTCATGTTTTGTGAATTTTCAATGTTTATTTGATAAATGATAAACTTTGCACATAGTTTATACTTTATACATAAGGAAAAACTTTAACATTTATGCACATAGTCTGACTACGGGTGAGTATTTTAATCGTAACCCAACCTCTTGATTCGGAATCGGAGGTTTCAAGCCAATTTCACGAAGAAAAAAAATTAGGAATTAGAATTGAGAATCGATTGGATACCAGATGGCACTTGAACCGAAACGTGGATCCTCAACTCTTGAATCAAATTTATTATTTTTAATAATTTATTCATTTTGACCCAATATCTTTATGGGATGCAAAAGGAAATGACGAGATAGAAAGAAAAGTCAACAATATTGATTGTTATCTTTACATAGGAAAGAATTTAGAATTAAGTTTGTTGTACACTCTTAGTGTACATCAAGTTTGACACTCCATAATGTGTCGAAATCTGAGTCATTAATTATTTAAAGTGTTCTTAAAATCAATGTACAAAAAACTGTCGCCTCATAACAGTGTCAACTTGACGTACATGTAGCAAAATTGAAAAATTTATGTTATTTTTAGTGTTTGTAGAATTTAGTACTTCCTTATTGTTAATTTTTAGTTTTGGTTCATTCTTCGGGTATGTAAATTGGTGTTTATGCCTTGTTAGATATTGGATGTTAATTGGTGACATATTTTACTAGATATTTGATGCTATTAAGTTAGATATTGAATATTACTTGGTGGCATATTTTAAATTTTTTTACTAGATATTGGGAAGATAATTTGTATTATTAACTCATGATTTTTTCTTTTTTTTTAAAATTGTCATGTGTTGAATTGAACTCGAACCGAAATCGACGATTTGGACTCGGGTTCGATTCTAGTAATTACGTGGATCCAAATGATTCTATCTACGAAATACTCGAAGTATAATGAGTATTTCTCAATATCGAAATACACTGACCAATCCATCCGACATACAAGCCTAAAATCCAACTATACAACATAGAAACTCAATAAACTAGCCCAAATAGACTCTTTAACGGCCTAGATAAGTGTATAAAAAAAACATTTATCATATAATCTCAAAATTGAATATTTTTTCTAACTTAAACAAAATCATATACATATCTCAACAAATAAACATGCAAAATAAAAATAGCTGGATAGCTTGCCATTTTGTCTCAGTTTTGGAATTCTCATGTCAAACCTATAAAGAACTTCAAAGTCACAATATCAAGATCCAAGTCTACTTATCTAATGTAAAACCAACACAAGTGTCTGAAAAATTAGTTCATACATCATAAATTCACATGTTGATTTAATTCTTGATCCTCAATTTTCAAGTTTACCCTTTCTTTAGTTTTAAGATGCACACCCTCAAACTTGTTTTTTAAACTCTCTTTCGTAGTGTATTATAAGGTTGAATTCCTACACTACTTACTTTCTCTATTTTGGTTAGATTTCACCAATGTTAGTCAATATCTCAATAAATTAAGATTCTCAATATTTTGATTGTTTCAATCTCTAAAAATCAACTATGCTAACAATTTTTTGCGAAAAGTTTAATTTTGTTTAATGCTTAATCGTGTATATTGTCTTCTGTTTTATGCACTTACTTTTTTCGAAGTTATTGTGCATATTCTGTTTCATACATAAACTTTGAACCCTTTAGAGTTTCCTTTTCAGATTTTCAATGTACGTCCTCATTAAGATCTTTTATATGTTTGCTTTCACTTATGAACCATTGTTGTTTTTCCGCTTTTTATGCAAAAGTCAATGCAATGCTAATTATTATAACACTTATTCTTAAGAATAAACTACTAACTTAGGATTCTTACCTATTTTTATCTTATCGGATGAAGATAATCCAACATCTACCTATATACCATTTTGCGTTCTAGTATCTAGGGCGACCAATAATCAACCAGAAATTTGAAGAATGGAAGCATGAATTGTAAAAAATTAGGGGGCGTTCTCTTTGCTGTTTTCAACCCGTTTTCTGTTTTCGATTTTGCAAAACGGTGAAAACGCGTTCTCTTTGTCATTTTCGAAAACGAATTTTGGAAAACAAGGAAAAATTTTGTGAAGGAAATGCAAAACGGCTTTTCAGCCGTTTTGGGCATTTTCAGGGGAAATAGAAAGAAATTGGAAAACACGGGAAAGAGGCCCAAAACGACTCCACCATTCTTCTGCATTCCACACTCCACCGTCACTTTCCCATCCTCTAACTCCGGCCAACCTCCTCCAAAATGGCCGGACTTTATACCATTGTGAAGCCCTCAACCCCCTCTTCAATTACCTCACAAACAACAATCCAATCATATAAAAAAAATCAATCAAAATTATCCTCAAAAATTGATTCGGGCGAACTGCTTCTGCCGGAATCTCAACCTCCGGCAACATCCAAGGTCACGCACCATCACCGGTTCATTGCCCCACCCCAGACGACTCTAGCCATGGCTTCAAAACTCACCGACGGCTTCCATAAAATCACCCCATTCCAGAGATAATCGAAGGCGACTTCCATAAGAGCAGCCCATTCTGGAAACAATCGAAGGTGACCCATTGTAGTATGTGATGCGCCTTGTTGAGAGGAGTGGATTGATGGTGGTCCGCGATGGGAAAGGTGGCTGGCGGCAGTGTTTACAGGCCGAAACAGTGAGTTACTACGCAGTTGTTTTGGCTGACTCCGGCTGATTTCTGGTGAAATAATCTGGGGAAATTGTAGAGGGAGGTCAGGGGGTTGGAGGGATGTTGGGATCTGGTGGTCTAGGTGGAGGGTGGTGGTCGGTTTGTGAGGAAGAAGACGGTGGATCTGGCGGGGGAGAATTTCCAGCGGTTTGGAGAACAAAAACAATGATAAAAATGTGAACGCTTTTTTGAAAATGTTTTGGGAAATATTTTTACAAAACGATAAAAAAGAACGCGTTTTCAATCATCTCAAAATGGACACTCAAAACACAAAACACAAAATGAATTCAAAACTCAAAACGCAAAACTGAAACACAAAGAGAACGCCCCCTTAGTTTTCTTACATTTGCTTATTTCGGATTTGATGATTAGTGCTTGAATAGGTTCATTGGGAGGTTATGGATAGAAGTGTTCAAAATTCTAGGGTCCAAACTCAACTTCTCCACAAGCTTCCATTCAAAGTACTAGCTTCATCCTTAGCCCAGAAAATGACTGTTTGAAATTTCAAAAGTATGGAAAGTGAAGTGTCGGACAAGATTTAAGACCATGCCCCGACATGCCTTGCGACTACATGGCAGATGTGAATTAGCTTGTGCTCTTGGGAACAATGGCCTTGCAATTGTAGGGCTCCTAGTAGCAAAAAAAATCTTGTTGTGTGCCACTTGCTCCATTGAGTCCCTCAATCACCCTTAAACTTCGATTTGCATGTAAAATGTATTTTAAAGTCGGTATTTAACATAAACACATAAATCACTCACTCAATTTTAGCACAAAAGTACACTATCAAACCCTTGATATCATTCAATGCACAATGTAAGACTCCAAGTCATGCACAACAACCTTAATGATGTGTGGTGAGAGATGAAGATGTCCTAAAACTACCAAGTACACAAAAAGCAATAAAATTAATTCGTAGTAAGCATAATAAAAAATGGAAGAAAATTGAGTTGTCTAATAATAAATACTTGTTTATAGTCTATAGCTCGACTTTGTTTCTTTAGCTACTATGGGTTTTCAAGTTAGATGACTGACTTCTTGTTGGGGGTAGTCACCTCCCCAATAATCATTCAAACGATACCCGTTGATTTTGAACCTTCTCAAGTGGTCATGAGAGACCAACTCAGCTGTGCCATATGGAAATATAGCTACAACCTTGAACCTGGCCACCTTGTCTTTGTCTGGACTGATCCATTTTCTAAAGTATTGAACAGTCTTTTCAGTTTCATTTATTTATCATATATAGTCTCCTTATTTCTAGGTTAAATCATCTTTTTGTATTCAATTACATTATGTAAAATTAAGAAACCCTAGTCTCCTTATTTTTCTTTATTTGTTTGGATTTTTTAACATTTATCTCATTTTTGATTTGGTTGATTCGAGATGGTGGAAATGATTTCAGCATGAATTTATGCACCATGTCATTTCAAGATATGTCTTTTGATGGTAATGTATGCAAGCATTTTTGTGTGCTATCCTTTTAGTGTACGAGGGAATAGACACATTCGAAATGTATCCACTAATGTTCCTTCATGGCTGATGAGTTCGCACAAATCCAAAAATCCTAGTACATGACCACGAGGATTTTCATTCAATTGGTTGTTAAACATGATGTCTTGATGATTTTGGAACTTATTTATAACATTTGGTCGAAGGTGGAAGTTCGCTGGATTGAGTGTGTGCTGGAGTTGGGATCTAAGTGGCTAGTAATTGATGTTGGTCATTTTTAATTTTCGTTATCTTTCTCTTGTTAATTTTTGTTTTCTTTTCCTTTTTCCTAAAAGTTCTTTCAGTCTTGAATCTAACTGTAAAAGCTTAAGTTCTTTAGAATCTTACATAAATTGTGAGAAAATCACCTGAGAAATCAGGTAAATGATAGGTAGCCTAAAGAAAAATATAAGATAAAATTAGGTAATTATTTTTTAGCTTTTGGCTTATAATATTTTGAATACTACTTGAACTTTTCATTTCTATTAATAAATGATTGGAGAATATGATGAGAGTGCTATGGATTTGTCAAACTAACTAGAATTTTCACCCCTAGCAAGTTTATTTAATAAAGTAAAGTTTCTTATTAATAATTTAGTTTAACGATAAAGGCTTTTTATTTTAGTTTTTATCTACATACCAAAGTTTCACTAACTAATGATCATATGCATACTTGACTGTTTTGTTGGGAATTTACTTAACATGCATAGCGGAAATAAAACAATTTTCAATTTCCAAACGAGGATCTGCAATGTGTTTAGATAGAAACTGTGATGAGAATGATACATTTGATGAATTCCACAAACTCTTTTGCTTTTTCTTGAACTCCAATTATCACGATCTGCAATCCAAGCTGTCCAATTGTCCAGCCTCCAATGGTAATCCACACAGAGAACAAGAATGACGGCTAGGGTTTTCTTTTCTTGTGCTAACAAGAATAATGAAAAATTTCATACTGTTTTCAAACCCTAGTAGCCTATTAATATAAGTCCAAATGGGCTCAACCCATCTGTAAAACTTAACCCGATCTAATATTTAATTAATCAAATTAATTAAATCTAGTCCATGAATTAATTAATCCAATTAATTAATTCGGGCCTATTAATAAACAACCCAATTAATTAATTATCCAACACTTGTCAATTAATTAATTGGTGAATCTCATTCTTCTTATTCTCTTTTGTGTGTGACCCATTAGGTTCCCGATCACGATACCTAACGACGTGAATTATTATTTTGATCTAATCAAAATCGATAAATTAAAACGCCCTTTTAATTTATCATTAATTCACTTTCTTTGTCCCAAATTGACATCTAACAATGAGTCAAGGCAATATATATGACGGAAAATATCACGTAGTATGACAAAACCAAACTTGTTCGTTTACCGTGAAACTATAATCCTTTCGTCAATATGATCCGATCAATTATGAGATATGGATATGTGTCAATCTCAATTATCGATCATATCTTTTATCCCACTGTTAAGTCAATGTATGTCGAAAACTCTTTTCCGACTTATGAGTTCACTTTGGCCAAAAATTTCATTATCAACTTAACTGGATAAAATGTAGATCATAATATCTTACTATCTAAAAGTGATGAATCCTCTATTGGTCATTCACAACCTTCATATGATTCTTGACATACCCAAACGATGTTGTATTAGCGACCCTTGGTAGAGCAACATCCAATACCACCAAAGTATGACGTCCTCATATAAGGTACCATGATGACCTCAAGTCAAAAGGACCAATTCCACTACCGAACGTTAGAGATTAACCACTAACACTCAGATAGTTATCCATGTGGAATCTCTCAGCGGGTCTCCAATGTTTTGTTCTATAACAAAATATCCACGTGTTCATTCAAGTGTCACCACACTTTAGCTTGTGAGATCAGCTACTTACTTCACAAGTAAGAATGCCACACGCGATAGTCTATCCGTAATAACGATATCCGTATCTCGTTATTGGTTCGACCAAGGACGATTTAAGATTCAGTCATATATAATTTGTATCTCACAATCACAACTCCTTGTGATTAACAAATCACCAAAACTTGAATCTACGGATTCTATTATTTAATTTATTAGAATATTAATTCAACTAAATAATAGATATTGCCATACATATGCATTGATTATATATATATATTCAAAGTGTTTATGGTCCAAAGTTGATTGGACCTAGGGCATAACACTTACAAACTCCCACTTGCACTAGATCCAATCACTTATGTATTTTATACCATAAGAGTCTACATGACGATCATGTTTATCCTGCGACAACTCTTTATCAGTGGATTTGCAATTTAATAACTTGTGGGAATTCGTTCTTTATTTACGTCATTTCATTGTATTATCTTTCCAATGAGATAACACTGCCTTGACATATGTTTGGATTATTGATGAGAGCTTAGTTCATTCGATTGCACGATGGCTCCATTGTTATTATAATGCATAAGCGTATGATCAACAATGTTAGGAACTACACTAAATTCATTAATGAACTTCCTGATCCGGATCACAACTTTTGTTGCTTTCTAAAACAATGATGTATAAGGCTTCTATTTTTGAATCAACGGTTATTTTAGATTTGAGACATTTCCAACACACCCTTTAAGAGTAAACCAATGTCTTATTTGAGATATACTATTATTCTAGTCTGACTAGAAGTTAGCATTAGTGTATCCATGAACTATCAGTTCATTTTCTCCATATAAAATCTCCTCGAGATTTTATCTGTATAGATTGGAATGAGTTAAGCAATTTTCTAGATCTATCTTTATAGATCAACTTGCTTCTATCATATCTATCACAGCGAAATTATTTGACAACCACAATTTCAACAATTGAAATATAGAGACGTCGTTTCCTATAATATGTCTCATATATATAATATCAGGAATGCGACAATGCTCCCACTATCTTCTTGTAAACGCACAATTCTTCATTTTTTATAAAATCAAACATTTTGACTTTTTGCATCAAATTGAAGATTCCAGCTCCAAGAGGCTTGTTTCAATCCATATTGATATTTTCTTGTAAACTCATTTACAACCTATAGGTTCTAATCCATTAGGTAAGTCGACCAAGGTCAAACCTTCGTTACATACAACAAGTCCATCTCTTTAAATCAACACTTGACTTTATTTCTACGTAATTAGTAGGTTCATTATCCTTGATTAGTAATCATGGATTCGTACCTTCTAGGAGGTCAAATGATCCTACAAGATTTACACGGAGCTAACGTGCCCTCAGAAGTCTTCACTTCCTGATCAAGAGTATGTCCATCAGCAGGTGTGGGATAAGACTCAAGTTCATCTATTATATCAGTTGTATCTGTGGAGTCTTGAACTCTTTCAAGATTTATTCTACTCCCACTGTCTCTCTTAAAATAAACACTTTATCTAAGAGTATGATATGTCTTGAGATGAACATTTTCTTCTCAATGAGATTATAGAATTGATATACGATTCAGTGCGCTTCACATAAGCGCCACAGGCCAAACTTTCATATGAGATAAGTTAGGTCATTCCATAACTCGTATGGACTTTTTGTTAACCGATTTACATGGAACACGATTTAGTACGTATCATGTGGCAATCAGTGCATGACATCAAAACGATTTTTGAATGCTTGCATGGCTTGTTCTCTATTGCAATATATCTAATAGTGTACGATTCCTCATTTCAGATGCATCATTATGTTGTAATGTATGTGGAGGAATCCACTGCGTGATAATCTAATTCTCTTTTAGATAATCTAAAATTCTCCATTTTAGATATTCTTTACCTCGAACAAGTCTTAGTGTAAGAATATATTTACCTATTTGTTTCTCTATTTCTACCTTGAATCCCCTTAACATTTCAAGAGTTTCATGCTTGAATTTCATCAAATATACATGATCATTTCTGAAATTGTCATTAGTAAATGTGATGAGATAAGATAAACTTCACTTGACATTAACTGACATGGGTCTACATACATCATTATGTATCAGACTTAATAATTGTGCAAATCTTTTTCCTTTTCAAGTAAAAGGAGATTTGGTCACTGTGTCTTACAGATATGATTCACATTTGTCAAATGGTTCAAAATCATTTGACCCAAATATACATCTCTATGTAAGTTTGGAATTGCACTCTCATTTATGTGACCAAATCCGCAATGCCAGATATATGTGTTATTTAGATTATCATTTTTATACCTTTCAATTTCTATACTTATCATAGAATACTCAATATTTAGAATATAAATATCATTTTATAATTTACCATAACCATTAAGATCTTATCAAGATAAAAAAGAACAACAATTGTCCTTAACATTAGAATAATTCATGTCAAAACATGAAATTTATTTAATGCTCTTGGTAATGGTGAAAACAAAATTAACATTTCTCTAATTCTAATATCAAACATAAAGGCAATGGCAAGAAATATGCTTCTACAGGCAATGCAACAACTTTGCTCATTTTCAATGTATAGGTCAACTTATCCCTTTTGCAGCGATCTAATTTTATTTAGTTTCTTCATATTTATACAACATGAGATCCATATCTAGTATCTAATACCCATGAAACTAAGGAAGTAGATATAAGCCTTGCAATTTCATTTCCAATTATCTACCATTCCAAAATGATAATAAGGATCATCAGATTTGGTATTATCCTTATTTGCTTTAACCGTCTTAATCATCTTGGTTGCTTTCCTAAAGTATCCTTTAGACTTCCATATAGGAATTTATGACTAAGATTTGTCCACTACAAACACAGATGTTGGACTTAACAGTTTTAAGCATGTTCAGCATCTCAATGAGCATGCTTCGAGTTTATTCATGTTAAATTCATAATTAGTTATGAATAACTCTCTGACAGAGATTTCAGAACCAAGTCTATACTTAGTTCATTGTTCATGACTGAACGCAATCAAAACAACTTCTCAAAGTAGTCTCCATCTTCAGGTATAGTTGCTGAAAAATATCATATATTTCCTCGTATGATTGTTCATCATTCGACACATTGAGATGAAAAATCATGTGTTAGCATCTATATTCTTATGTTGCTTTGTAACTCAGGTGACATAGTCACAAACATCACATATGTTGTAGTACTATCGTCATCACCGTGTTTATTATAGCAGCCACCTCTTCTTTTATCGAGTTATCAACAGGTGTCTCTAGAAAGGGTTACTCAAGGATACAACCAATCTTTCATACCTGAGAACAATTCTCAGATTGCGGCGTCAATTAAGAAAATTTGCTTTGGTTGTTGGCATACAATATGCGTCTCAAATTTATATGGTTACTCATGATTCAATAAATGTAAACGACGAAAAGTAAAAGAAACAATATATATAAAGCATGAATTAATTTAACATGGTCTTTTATTAAATTAATTTCGCTCCCACTGTTTAACTCAACTTTATGACCCTCTCACATAAATTTATGACTCTCTCACATAAATTTATGGAATCCGTACTTGATTCCCACTGGGTTGGGATCCCATTTGTTATATTAAAACCTTGAGTGTACTCAACAAGCCCTAATAAAATATTTGGGTAGATACTATTATCAATTGTATCTCTATACAATTCTCAGATCATTAAGCTGACAACTCTTTATCTTCACACATCTTATGTGTTAGCTTAACATGCCTCTAAGATTCATCTCCTTGAGTGTACTCAACAAGAGATAAATATTAGTTAAGTCAAACCCATCATTCAGAAATATCTAATATTTCATAGTGTCAAACATATCCCTAATAGACCAGCCTTGAGTGTATTCAACAAGCTAAGATCGATTTAGAACTCTCGTTTTTCACTATAATGGTGGAAGGCGAATATAAATATAATTTAATATTTTAACATGCCTCTAAAATTTATTTTCTTGAGTGTACTCAACAAAAGATAAATATTGGTTAAATCTAACCCATCATTCAGAAATATCTAATATTTCATAGTGTCAAACATATCCCAATGGACCAGCCTTGAGTGTACTCAACAAGCTAAAATCGATTTAGAACTCTCGTTTTTCACTATAATGATGGAAGGCGAATAACAAATTGACTTAACATTTTTAACGAGGGGTTTTCATGCAAAAGGTCTCATCGTAATAATTATATAACAAATTGACTTAACATTTTTAACGAGGGGTTTTCACGCAAAAGGTCTCATCGTAATAATTATATATATTTTATTATACATCTAACATGCAAATAAACATACATGTAATAATGTGGACGATTATGGACTTATACTATCTAGTCTTCCCGAGCCATAAGGAAGACTAGTCGGTCAGTTCCTAGGGGGTATAACATTGATTCATACAATGCTCCATCTCTATGGTCTCCTCCTCTTCTTGTATCTTCAATTAGTCCAGATGCAACTTGTATTCTATACTAGTTGGCACGCAGGCCTAAATAATATTGGACACAGAGACCCATACTAATAACAATGAACTCGCAGGTCTAAAATAAATAAGAGCTCGCAGACCCATAAAACAACAAGAATAAAACTAACCATTCAACACATCCACATGGCCGAATCCATAATCATCCACTAATTAAACATTCATCAAATAAATGTTTTCCTATATAATATCTAATATTATATGCAAACGTGTTTCAAATTTCTAGAAATTAAAGTCGTCTAAACTAATTTAGACAAATGGATCGGAACAATTAAATAATTAATTGATCAAATTAATTAATTAATTTAATTAGCGGACTTATTTAATTAAAATCAAATTTCAATTAAATATCAGATTAGAGTCCAACTCTAATTCTACAATTATAGGGCGGGACTATTTAATTAAATACCAAATTAGAGTCCAACTCTAATTCCAATAAAATTTTAGGGCAAGACAATTTAATTAAAATCAAATTTTAATTAAATGTCAAATTAAAGTCTAACTCTAATTATAATCAAATTAATACGGTTGAATTTAATTAAAATCAAATTTTGATTAAATACAAAATAAGAGTCAAACTCTAATTTCAAGATATTAGGGTGAACTTATTTAATTAAAATCAAATTTTAATTAAATACCAAATTAGAGTCCAACTTTAATTTCAAGAAAGATTTTAGGGTGAGACAATTTAATTAAAATCAAATTTCAATTAAATGTCAAATTAGAGTCCAACTCTAACTTCAACAACATACTATGGTGGATGATTTAATTAAAATCAAATTTTGATTAAATATTAAATTAAATTCCAACTCTAATTTAAATGAATTAACATTTTAATTTAGCATAAAACTCCTAAATAAAATAAAATTCAATTTAGGGTCAAAGTTTAATATTTAAGTTAAAATCCAATTTTAACGAAAATATAAAAATCGTTAATTTTTAAATAAAATTTTAAACGGGTTAATATTGAAATTTTAGGTCAAACCCATTTGAAAATCAAGTTTAAAACTATTTTAAAATTTGAATTCAAAACTCATTTTGAAAATTGCAAAGTTGACCCCTGGTTTAAAATTACAAACAGGGTCTTCAATAAACTTAATAGCATGACAGGTCCCCCTTTTAAAATTTGCAAACTGACTCTTAAATTATAATTGCATGCGGGGGCCTGCAATTTCAAAAATTGCACAAGAAGGACCCGCCTCCACCTCTCACCTAGTTCCTGAAAAATGCTAAAACCCTAACAAATCCCTAAACCTTTACTCCGGGCGGCGTTTCCTTCTGCCGCCTTCGCCGATGGCGTAAGTTGTTGCAGGCGAGTTTTTTTTTCAGATCCAAATTTTTTTTTTTAAATAAGAAAATCAAATTTTCTTAATTGCTAGAAATATGAAAAATATCAACAATCAACTTTTTGATTGTTCTGTAATCGAAACAATTTCTAACAAACACAAAGTAGGCTCTGATACCACTATTGGGAATATACTTAACATGCACAGCGGAAATAAAACAATTTTCAATTCCCAAACGAGGATTTGCAATGTGTTTAGATAGAAATTGTGATGAGAATGATACCTTTGATAAATTCCACAAAGTCTTTTGCTTCTTCTTGAACTCCAATGATCACGATCTTCAATCCAAGCTGTCCAATTGTCCAGCATCCAATGGTAATCCACACAGAGAACAAGAATGACGGCTAGGGTTTTCTTTTCTTGTGCTAGCAAGAATAATGAAAAATTTCATACTGTTTTCAAACCCTAGTAGCTTATTAATATAAGTCCAAATGGGCTCGACCCATCTGTAAAACTTAACCCGGTCCAATATTTAATTAATCAAATTAATTAAATCGGTCCATGAATTAATTAATCCAATTAATTAATTCAGGCCTAAACCCTAAACAACTCAATTAATTAATTATCCAACACTTGTCAATTAATTAATTGGTGAATCTCATTCTTCTTATTCTCTTTTATGTGTGACCCATTAGGTTCTCGATTACGATACCTAACGACGTGAATTATTATTTTGATCTAATCAAAATCGATAAATTAAAACACCCATTTTAATTTATCACTAATTCACTTTCGTTGTCCCAAATTAACATCTAGCAATGTGCCGGACAATATATGTGACGGGAAATATCACGTAGTATGACAAAACCAAACTTATTCGTTTACCGTGAAACTATAATCCTTTCGTCAATATGATCCGATCAATTATGAGATATGGATATGTGTCAATCTCAATTATCGATCATATATTTTATCCCACTGTTAAGTCAATGTATGTCGAAAACTCTTTTCCGACTTATGAGTTCACCTTGGCGAAGGATTTCATTATCAACTTAACTGGATAAAATGTAGATCATAATCTCTTACTATTTAAGAGTGACGAATCCTCTATTGGTCATTCAAAACGTCCATATGATTCTTGACATACTCGAACGATGTTGTATTAGCGACCCTTGGCAGAGCAACATCCAACACCACCAAAGTATGACATCCTCATATAAGGTACCATAATGACCTCAAGTCAAAGGACCAATTCCACTACCGAACATTAGAGATTAACTACTAACACTCAGATAGTTATCCATGTGGAATCTCTTAGCGGGTCTCCAATGTTTTGTTATATAACAAAACATCCACGTGTTCATTCAAGTGTCACCACACTTTACCTATGAGATCAGCTACTTACTTCACAAGTAAGAATGCCACACGCGATAGTCTATCCGTAATAACGATATCCGTATCTTGATAGGAATATAAAATACACATTTTGTATCTTTATTTAATGCGCTCATATGACTATTTTATGCCTAAATGTACTTAATATTCTCATATTTTGGTTTAGGTGGCAAGTTGATGGATATAGCGTAATTTGGAAGAAATATGTGAAAATGGACCAAAGTGAAAGGAAATGAAAGTTCAAGAACTAGCGTGCAAATACACAAAAGTTGTGTCAAACCAAACAATGAAGATTTGAGAGTCAATTGCTTGAAAGAAGACATCAAATGGATGAAATATCGTCAAAGTATAATCACACATCAATTTCCAATCGAAAAGTTATACACCGATTTTCAGCCTCATATTGAGACCCATTTTCCACATGGAAAACGATCGAATTGGAAGATTATATCTGAATAAAAGTTGTAGCCCTTTGAGTTATCTTTCCAACGCATCTTGAATCGTCTCAATCGGATATCGGGAAAAGAAGATACGACCAAAATACTGAAGGCTGTTCGGAGGAAATTTCGTAAAACCATGCGGCCGCAAGCCTTTAATTCCATGCGGCCGCATAGACCATTATCGAGAGTTTGAAGGCTGAGTTCATTTGTTCCTTGCGGCCGCAAGCTTCTAAACCATGCGGTCGCATGGTTCATTTCCAATACGAAAATTTTGGTTTCCTAATTTAAGTCAACCACCTATGGAAACAACTATAAATACATCTTTTAAAACCCTAGAACGGACCAGAACGCCTCCAACCTATTTTCTCTCTATTTTTTTTAGATCTATTATGTGTAACTAAACTTCTACCCTTGGTCGAAGGAAATTGAAGCCTCGAAACCACATATTGTGAGATCTAAATGGTTTTTCTTATTGTTTGATTTATATTTTGAGTATTGAATGTTCTTCTGCATTTATTTCTATGATTTGTTGCGTTTAATTGCTAGAGGGCCCGCTAGTTTATTGATTGTAACAATCTACCGTTAAGTTAAACATCAAATCCGTAATTGTTTGATCCCTTTAACTTGTGAAGCACTAGTATTTGATTATTTTCTGCGATAGAGGTTATTGAATTTTAAGAAGAATGTTTAAATAGATTGAATGCAACCGCTGGTGTTTGTGTTATCTAGTTCATCGATTTCTCTATTGTGTAAAGCTGTTATTAAATTGAATCTTGAGCGCTGGTATGGGGTTATTTAATAATTAAGGTTAATTAGAACGCTGGTTTCTAATTAACTAAAATTAAGGAGAAATAGGAATCAATTCCAACGATGAATATTCGAAATATAAATTGAATTATCCTTGTATCTATGATCAATTGTGGATTTCCGATGGTGGATGTGGATTTAGACCAAGGTTAGTCATTTGATTGATTTCGTTAATTTAATTTTCATTGTTATTAATTATGTTATTTACAATTGTTGCATACAAAAACCCCCCAATCATTGTACGAAACATAAAATATTGAATTACACACTCTTCGTGGGATCGACCCTTACTTCCACTACTACATTAGTTTTAGAGGTTTAAGAACTATTTTTGGGTGCTTGCGACAGCACACCATATCTCGTTATTGCTTCGACCACGGACGATTTAAGATTCAGTCATATGTAATTTGTATCTCACAATCACAACTCCTTGTAATTAATAAATCACCAAAACTTGAATTTACGGATTCTATTATTTAATTTATTAGAATATTAATTCAATTAAATAATAGATATTGCCATACATATGCATTGATTATATATATATATATATATATATATATATATATATATATATATATATATATATGCAAAGTGTTTATGTCCAAAACTGATTGAACTTAGGGTATAACACTTACATATTTTTCATATCAAATATTTGACCTGTTCACAATGTTTCATAAATGAGTACCGAATACACTTGAACTAAAACATGTGCTCCCTCAAGTTCATGTTTACAATAATATAATATTAAAACTGATTAGACGATGCAGTCAACAAGATTTTAATTTTTTGGTTTCCCTTAGTGTCCAATCGACATTTCAAAAATGTATTAACTTTTAAGAAAAATATAATTTAACTCTTCAAAATATAAAGATAGACATTTGTGAATTGTTTATTCAACACGTAAATTACTAGCACAATACTCTAAACTATAAATATGTCTTACATTTAATAAACTTATGAACTTTATACCAAGTACGCAAATATTTTTTCTTCACATTTTTTGCATCATTGTATAGTACGTTTAACATTATGACCAAGAAGATTCTTCAATTTGGCCTCAAGTAGTGCCTCACATTGACGAATTAGTATAGCTTTTATTACAATAATGTGACAGCCAGCTGTATCTACTTCATCGAACATTCTGTTTGAACTAAATTATTTAATCACCTTTCTAAAATGTGCCCATTCAAATTGACTCCAAAATACGCACAATGCCAGTTTACGTTTCTTGACTTGGAAACTTATTTATTTTAACCAAACCGTGGTCCATCAAGAAATGTCATTTTATGTTAAAAAACAGCCAACATCAATAAATTAAATATTATTGACTCAGGACAATTTTTTTTTGTCACTTTTTATGTCAAGTTGTATCCAAAACGGACCAGCTACAGAATTGAAGGATATACTGATAGTAGCAGGTCCAGAACTATATAATTGAAGCGATTGCAGTTTGCAAGAAATAAAGAAGAGCCTTGTTCACGAAAATATCATTCGAATTAAAATCATCGCAAGTGTACGATTCGTTAACAAGTAATAAAGTGGATGTAAGTTCAAGTATCGATTCCAGAGATATTTGTTTAGTTAAATTTTAAGCATCATCTGCCCTTTAATCACCTTTCTAAAATGTGCCCATTCAAATTGACTCCAAAATACGCACAATGCCAGTTTACGTTTCTTGACTTGGAAACTTATTTATTTTGACCAAACCGTGGTCCATCAAGAAATGTCATTTTATGTTAAAAAACAGCCAACATCAATAAATTAAATATTATTGACTCAGGACAATTTTTTTTTGTCACTTTTTATGTCAAGTTGTATCCAAAACGGACCAGCTACAGAATTGAAGGATATACTGATAGTAGCAGGTCCAGAACTATATAATTGAAGTGATTGCAGTTTGCAAGAAATAAAGAAGAGCCTTGTTCACGAAAATATCATTCGAATTAAAATCATCGCAAGTGTACGATTCGTTAACAAGTAATAAAGTGGATGTAAGTTCAAGTATCGATTCCAGAGATATTTGTTTAGTTCAATTTTAAGCATCATCTTCCCTTGACTCAAGCCCCTCAAATTTCTTTCTTGCCATGAAAATATATTCTAAGATTCCCATGAAATTCTTCGATCTTCTGGTTATTCTGAAAAGCTACAGTAAGTTCGAATTTTTTTTCTTTCTTCTATCTGGTAGTTATGTTTCTCTAAAATGTGCCCGTTCAAATTGACTCCTAAATACACACAATGTCATTTTTTGTTAAAAAAACAGCCATCAATAAATTAAATATTATTGGCTCGACATTTTTTTTGTCACTTCGATTATCGTCATGTCAAGTTAGATCCAAAACGGACCTGTTACAAAATTGAAGTATATAATGATAGTAACAGGTCCTCAACTATATAAATGGAGTTATTGTAGTTTGCAAGAAACAAAGAAGAGCCAAAAATAAAGAAGTCTAAAGGGACTTTAGTCGCGGGAGAGATTATGTTTAATGACGATGCATGTGTCAAGGGATAAAAATCACATATCAAATAAAGATGAAAATATAAATTTACTTATAAAGGATTGAGTTACTCTTCTTAATAATGTTGGTCTTTCAAAATAGAACTCCAAGTGTTAATATAGTATTGGAACCCATTAAGCTCTAGTAAGTAATTCGATCTGATTATAATTCAAAAATATGAGCACACAAATTTCAAGATTGACCAGCTCAAACGAGCCACCATCTTGCGATTGCATGTTAAAGGATAAAAAAACTCACGTTGAATAAATATGAAAATATAGACCAACTTATAAATGATCGAGCTTTAAGATAAAATCTCAAATCTTAATTGCATACAGACTTGCATTAAGCATCTTTTCCCTTGACTCAAGCCCCTCAAATTTCTTTCGTGCCATGAAGATATATTGTAAGATTCCCATGAAATTCTTAGATTTCTTGTGATTATTTTGAAAAGCTACATTCTTTCTTCTTTCTGTAGTTATGTTTATCTAATAACTTAGATTAAAATTTGTAATTATTTAATTATCTTGCTAAGAACAAGAATCACGTATTTTGAATTACTAGTTTTAAATTCATACCTACGGAAAACATTGTTATGTATGAATATTACTAACTAGATATTCATCTTCTTGTTTCTCAAAATAATCAGCCGTCAAAGGGACAAGCCAAAACGATATGGAGAGGAGAGGTGATCTAGCCATTATATAGAAAATTATAAAACTGGCACATTATCGACTCTAACTCCAATTAGGGTTTACATAATTCCGGCCCACATACTTAAAATTACCACATTATAAAAATAAAGTATGTAAGGTGTACAACGGCTCAAGTGATCACTAACATATTGAGTCTAATAACAGTATCATTGCAAACCATATATCTAACCCGTAAAATTCGCAATCAAATGGAAACCCACATAATAGTATTATTAGAACATTCTCTTACTTGAGCAAACATTTGATTGCTATATAACTATTAACCTACGGGTCAGACTACACAGGTAGCCATACAAGTATAGCTGCAATGATAACACCTTACACAACATGATCCGATCCAACAAGAATGTTAACATCGAACATGGAAGTCGTTACACCAATCAGATGATGTAAGACTACTCCACAACTACAAATGCCAACATCCTTATCGACATAGATGCCCATCCTCCAACAAATGTAGTATTATGCAGTATGAACTTAGCACCAAATGTGATAAAAAAAAATGTGCTAATCCATATCGATCCTCAAAATGCTTTTAATAAAAATGAAGTTAGATGTCTCTAAAAGAGACTCATCTTATATCTTTAATTGCCATGTCTCGAGATCAAAGTAATATCATAATAAAAGACATAAGTCAAATGCATGCTCAAAATAATTTATGGATAGGAGAAAATATATTTTATTATTGGAATGGGCTGTTCCCGAAGAACATATTGGTTACCCACGTACCCCGTGAAAGGATCAAGCCCAAAACGTAGTTCTCTTACATAAATAACTCTCACTAACCAAAAATATCAAAAATTTCTACAATACTTATATTAGCAACATGTATCGTAAAAATTTTAGGAGTGAGTCCATTAGTTAAAAGATCTGCAATCATCGCCTCGTATTAATATGCTCTATCGTCGTCTGCCATTCCCTGACTCTGTCTCTGTCTCTGTCTCTGATCACCAAATATTTGATGTCAATGTGTTTCGATCCACTAGAACTTTTATTATTTCTTGAAAAGAACACTGATGCACTGTTGTTACAATAAATAGTGATTGGTCTCGAGATGGAGTCAACAACTTTTAGCACAGAAATAAATTTTCTTAACCAAACGGTTTGAATTGTAGCTCCATAACATCCCACAAATTCAGACTGCATAGTAGAAGATGCCACTAGAGTCTGCTTAACACTTTTTCAGGAGATAGCACCACCAACCAACATGAAAATATAACCTGATGTTGATTTCAAATCATCTTGATATCCCACAAAATCAGAATCTGAGTGGCCTACCACCTCAAGGTGATTTGAACGATAAAAAGTGATCACGTAACTTTTAGTTTTCTTTAAGTATCTCCTCACTTTTTTAGCCACTTTCCAATGTTCTTGCCCTATATTCGATTAAAACCTACTGAGAACACTGACTGCATAAGCTATATCCGGTATAGTGAAAACTTGAGTATACATCAAACTCCCCACATCACTAGCATATGGAATCATCTTCATATATTCTCTTTCGAATTCATTCCTTGGACATTTAGATTTGTTAAACTCATCCTCTTTTATGATAGGTACATCACCAGGTGTACATTTCTGCATATATTGAACATTTCTAGAACACGTCGTATATAAACCTTCTGAGAAACTCCCAATACACCACAATTTCTATCACAGTGTATTTCAATTCCAAGCATATAAGTGGCTTCTCCAAGATCTTTCATTTCAGAATTAGTAGATAATATTTTCTTTGTCTCATGAAGTAACCACAAGTCACTGCTAGCAAGTAAAATGTTATCAACATACAAGACTAGATAAATAAAATTCCTCCCACTGATTTTAAGATTATACATTGATCAACTGTATTTTCAACAAAATCAAGAGAAGTCACAACCTCGTCAAACTTCAAATACTCATGCCTGCTTGAGACCATATAAGGATTTGTTCAACTTACATATCAAGTTTTCTTTTCCCTTAACAATAAAACTTTCATGTTGTCTCATGTAAACCCTTTTCGAAATATCTCCATTCAAAAAATTCGTCTTAATATCCATCTGATGAAGTTCCAAATTATAATGTACGATAAGTCCAATGATAATTCGAAAAGAATGTTTGGACGAAACAAGTGAAAAAGTTTCTTTATAATCAATGTCCTCTCGTTGAATGAATTATTTTGCAACCAATCTTGCCTTCTTTCATTCTACATTCCCTTTTGAGTCCAATTTGCTTTAGAAGATCCACTTGTTATCTATGACTTTGGCATTTGGAGGAAGTTCAACAAGTTCTCAAACTTTATTCTATTTCATAGAATTCATTTCATCTTCCATAGAATTTATCCATTTATGTGACTCATGACTTGTCAATGCTTGATTAAAAGTAACAGGGTCAACAATATGCCCAATATTAAAATCAATTTCCAGCAAATATGTA
The DNA here is from genome assembly GCA_035079005.1 of Fraxinus americana. NCBI lineage: Eukaryota > Viridiplantae > Streptophyta > Magnoliopsida > Lamiales > Oleaceae > Fraxinus > Fraxinus americana. The sequence goes on along the minus strand of CM068716.1, from coordinate 14,711,798 downwards.
ATATAATTACTGGGCAATGCAGACATTCATTCTCGTTGCGATCTCCTAATTTGTGACTCGGTAACTGACTCAACCGTTTTTGGTGGAGGAATCTGAAGTTCCTCTTGGCACCCAGGTTCGTCATTAACAATTTCAGTTGGTTGAGGTATAAGTCTCTCCTGTATAACAGGAACATGAACAATAACTGGATTGGGTTCAACAAAAAATTCCTTCAACGTAGAACTCCCACTATTACCAAAATCATTTTCCAGAAATTTAACAGTGATTGACTCAACAATTCTGGTGTCACGGTTTGGACAATAGAACTTATATCTTTTTATCTGTCGGGTACCCTATAAAGTAACCAGGAGTGGATTTTGGGTCTAATTTCTTCTCAAAATGATTATAAATTCTCACCTCAATTGGACATCCCCAAACTATAAAATGAGCCAAACTTGGCTTACGTCATGTCTACAACTTGAAAGGTGTTTTTGCAACAGCTTTACTCAGAACTCCGTTCAAAATATACATAGCAGTTCTCAAAACTTCACCCCATAGATATTTTGGCAAATTTGTTCTACTCATCATGCTTCTGAGCATGTCTTTTAGAGTTCGATTACATCTTTCAGAAACATCATTCTGCTCAGGTGTCCGTGGCATGGTGTATTGGGACACTCTGCCACACCCTTGTAAAAACTTTGCAAAATCACTCATGTTTTGACCAGACTCATCATGTATTCCGTAGTACTCACCACCCAGATCAGATCTTACAACTTTGATGTTTTTCCCACATTATTTCTCTACCTCCATTTTGAAAATCTTGAACTTCTCAAGTGCATGTGATTTATCATTAATCAATTAAACATATCCATATCGCGAGAAATCATCAATAAAAGTTATAAAATATTTGTTGCCACATATGGTGGAAGGAAAAGGTCCACTAATATCGGTATGTATCAAATTCAAATATCATTACTCCTAGTGAAACATTTCTAGTGGATTTAGTCAACTTTCCTCTTATACAATCCACACAATTGTCAAAATCAGAGAAGTCGAGAGAGGGAAGTATATCAACTTTAACCAATCTCTCCATCCTATCGTCTGAAATGTGACCCTGCCGCTTATGCCACAACATAGAGGATGATTCGTGAATTAGAGAATTTTCTTTGACACATTCTCAACACGAGAGACTCCACCAAAAGAAGTCAAAGACAATTTATATAAATCATTACATAATAGGCCATTTCCAATCAAATGAGAATTATAAAACAATTCAACCATTCTATTACCAAAATTAAAGGAATAACCAGAAGTATCAAGTTTCGATATAGAATTAAATTCCGTCTCATAGTCTGTATAAAAACTGTATTCTCTAAAACAAGAGAGAAACCAGACTCCAAAAACAATTTCACTACTCTTATGAACTCAACCTTCACTTGAACTCCATTCCCAACGCACAGGCTTACTTCATTCTCACTTGGCCTCCGTTTGCTTGTGAACCCCTACAAGGAATTCGCAATCTGATTACTGGCTTCCGAGTCTAACCACCAAGAATTCAAAAGAATATTTACAAAAGAAGACTCATAACAAACTAAGGCCAATGAGATATCTGCGGAACTTTTCTTCTTCTCCAACCAAGTCTTAAATTTAAAACAATCTTTCTACCAATGACCTTTCTTCTTGGAGAACTTACATTGATCATTTTTCTTTATCGCTCCTTTGGAACCACCATTTTTTTCTACCGATTGCGGTGTGGTTTGTTGCCCTTGTGAAACTTAAACTTATGGTTATGAGAAAACCCATTATTTTGTGGTAGATAAAAAGCTAATTGCACAGTTTCAATATTTTCACGCCTCAACTCATACTCCTCTTGGGCACATACAGCAATAAGATCATTCAAATCTCATTTATCTCTTTGAACATTATAAGCAACTTTCAGTTGATTAAACTGACTCGGAAGGCTATTCAACACATGATAGACCAGAAAATGCTCAGCAATGAGAATCTTAAGATCCTTTAATTTAAAAGATATATTAATCATCTTCATAACAAGCTCCCTAACTCCATTTATACCTTCATATCTCATATTCATCAGTTTGTCTATCAGATCTCCAGTTTCAGTTTTATGAGACTCGACAAATCTTAATCATATGGCATCCATAAAACCTTTAGCATTTACATTATCCGGAATAGTACCCATAATGGAATCGGATATGGATCGGTTAATAATTTTCAAATAAAGTCTATTAGCCATTTTCCACTTTTCATACTCAGCTACATATTCAGGATCGCTTTTATCTGAGGGTTTCAAAAACTAATTCTCCATTACAAAATCCAACCCCAAAAGACCAAGTGTTATTTCTACATCCTTTTCCATCTCACATAATTATTCTCAGTCAAGGTTTCAATGACAGACAATTGATTTGAAAGAGCCGAGGCATTTAAAACTGTGAAAACATAAAATGACATATTTAATATCATTCAAACATAATGAATGCAAACAATGGATGATAACATATCTATCTAATTAGATAGTTCGTAATTAAAGTTAAAATCAAATTAACATTATTACGGTAGGAGTCTACATGCATCATTATAAAGTTACATTTAGGCTAACAATATAACACGCTATAAGGCACTCTTAATATACATGATCAATTTAGTTAACAAAACAGATTGATTTTGGAAATACCAACACCTTTAAACAAAAGAAGATTTCTAGACCAAGCAAACTTGTTAACATTCTTATGCCTATTATATATATATATATATATATATATATATATATATATATATATATATATATATATATATATATATATATATATATATAACACTTTTGGGCAAGATACTTTATGTAATAATTCAAAATTATGATACTTTTTTTTTTTTTTGAGAAAATCTAATAAATAACAAGGAGTGTGTCACTTTGGCGGCTACCACCCATTTTTATTTCAAAATATTTTCCATGAAAAATTCGATCACAAAATTATAATTATGCAACAAATCATAATAATCAACTGATGAAAGGCAAAATTCATGTGATTGAGGAACGAAATTTGTAATAAAATTTCAATATAAGAAACTGAAATTTAAATGGACAAATAATAATTACGACATTCAAATATTTCAACAAAATAATTTTAAATATAATTTTAATTTTAGGTCGAAGATGAAATGTATGTGGATCAAATTTAAAGATCTCATTTTAAAATTTTAAAATTCCATGTTTCAAAATTATAAAATTGACCCTGATTTAAAATTATGCAAAAGTACCTCAAAATTTAGAAATTACAGCAAAGGTCATTTCTTTAAAATGACATTTTTTTATAAATTTGCAGGCAGACCCCCAAAATAACTGAAATTGCAAAGGGGGCTTGCATCCCCAAATTAACTAAAAACAATCCAAAACCTTAAGAGTATGTTCTCTTTACCATTTTCAATCGTTTTTTGTTTTCGATTTTTCAAAATAGTGAAAACGTGTTCTATTTCCTATTTTCGAAAACGCATTTTTGAAAACTAGTTAAAAATTTACAAAATCAAAATATTCAAAACACATTTTATGTGTTTTCAAAACAATTTTTCAAAGTGTCAGAAGCAACACATTTTCAACAATCTCAAAATGAACACTTAAAACACAAAATCCAAAATGAATTCAAAATTCAAAACACAAAATTGAAACACAAGGAGAACAACCTATAAGCTTTTACTCCCATCTCGTGGCGCTGCTGGGCCAATTTTTGTTTTTTTTTCACATAGCCCACGGCCGATGAATAAACGAGTACCCGTGGCCTGCCCAATATAGCAGCCGGCTATATCAGCAATAGCCGTAAGCTGCAACGAGTTGCGGCAAGCTGCTCGTTGATGCAGCACCGAGTGCTGCTACCCGCTACAGTAGCAGCCGCAAGTTGTTGCTCGCTGATGCAACACTGAAAGCAAAATTTTAAAAACTTCGCAGACAGAAGAAGAACAAACAAGGGCAGGTTACACAGGGGTGAAGGGCAGATTACACGGTGGGCAGTTTTTAAAAAAAAAAAAAATTAATGGCTAGGTCGGTCATTTAGAGGTGGAAGAACAACTGGGACTCAACCTAGAGGCCCACACAGTTTGAATGCTCTACCGTCAGTCTACACCATTGCCAAGGCAAGCTCAGAAACATAAATGTTGTGGACAATCTCTTAGTGTCTCATACAAAAGGTTCTACTTTTGCTATAAAAAAATCAAATGCAATTGATATTGTGACTCTGTTTGGTTCAGGGAGAAGACCACAGTAGTAACTCAGAAGAAACAAATCCGCTAAATTCTATTGAATTTGTCATAAGATCCTGATGATTTTACTATTCATGTGGGGGCAAATTCTTAGAATGGTCAAACGAAAACTAAAAATATTAATTGTAAAATTAAATTAGAATAAAAATGATTCAAATCTTAGTATGCAGCTTTGATACCAATTGTTGTAATTATTTAATTATCATGCTAAGAACAAGAATCACAAATTCTAAATTACTAGTTATAGTTCATGCTTGCAGAAGACATTGTTATGTATGAATATTACTAGCTAGATTTTCATCTTCATGCTCCTCAAAATAATTAGCCGTCAATGGGGCAAGCCAAAACGATAGGGAGAGGAGAGGAGATCTAGCCATTATATAGGAATTATAAAGCCGGTACATTACCGACTCTAACCCTAATTAGGGTTTACATAATTCCGGTCCATATACTTAAAATTACCACATTATAAAAATAAAGCATGTAATGTTTACAACGACCCAAGTGATCACTAACATATTGGGCCTAATCACAATATCATTGCAAACTAGACATCTAATCCATAAAATTCGCAATCAAATGGAAATCCACGTAATAGAATTATTCAAACATAAAACTCACTTGGAACATTATTTTGCACTTTGATTGTTGGTTTTCATTTATGTGTATAATGCAGGAGAACATCTAGTTATATGCAACAGAATGGATAAAACGTACGGTACGTTGTGCATTCATGATAGGAATGTTAATTTGTATTAGATATTGAATCCCAGCTTATTTCGGGTATTAGGCGTAGTGAGGTTATATTTAAAGGAACTAAGAACGAAATTGAAGTCTAATGCTTAATAACCTTGTCATAATTGCCCATTTTAAATAGAGTGGTGTATAAATTTTGTGTTCTTTAAGTTTATTGAGACAGAATTTCTTTTATCTTTTCTCAAAGAAAATACAAATAATATAAAAAATATTTTGTTATCAATTAGAATACATAACCTAGCAAAGACGAAATTATTGTTTAATTAGCTCTATATGCTCGAGTGTTTAATTAAAATGAAATAAATAGCAAGTTCTAATTGATCACGTTAGACTCTCTCATTTGAACGAAAAGGGATGTATACCTATTCAAAAATAGTATTTATTCCTTGAATTCTCACCCTAAATTTATTTAATCTTTAAAAATACAAGCTCAGTCACATTTTATCTCAACTTTAAACCAATTAATTGCCTTTTGATGAAACTTCGTTAAGATTTTATTAACATTTTAATGGGTCACATTTTAATTTTAACTATGCATCTATTGAGTTTTACAATTTTTTTCAACTTTTCAATTATACATTTTATCATCTTTTATCAAATTTTGTTACATTTTTATTAAAAGCTTTGTCACACAGTTCCCTAAGTGCTAATTTGATAGAACGTTACTAACTTTTTTCAGTTGATCAATTTCAATTTTAATTATACATTACATATGATTCACAACTTTTATGTACTTTTCAATAACATATTTTTATCTACTTATATAAAAATTTACTAAAAGTTTTAACAAACTTTTTTTTCCCACAACACCCAAAATACACTATGGCAAACCAAGAAACAAAGAGATTGCAAGGGATGAGATATAAACATCCTCAATGAATGGAATATCGTGAATGTGTACATATAGATGCATTGATGATATACATGCCTCTATTTCTGTTGTCTTTCTCATTCTATTTTGTCTGCTTATCTTTTGGTTGTGTATGGAGTTAAAGTGTATACTTGAGCATAATACATAAATTTATCATAATTTTTGTCTTTTCTCAACATAATATTTTAACACTTGCAGTATTTATACTATAATGTTGATCATATGTGTCACCGGTCATTATCTAGGCATCGCAACACTCAAATATTTATAAAGGTCGAGAGCTTATCCCATTTCTTAGTGTACAACACAAAAAAAATTTATGCTCAGAATATTTGATATATTATTTCTCTTTCTTTTCTTCAATCTTCACGTTAATATGTCAATAATGCTTAATGTTTCTCATGCATGAACTATGCATAATATACTTTTCACATTTATGCATAATTTGTGATAGCACCATATTGATCAAAGTCAATCTCGTAAAGCATATTAACAAGAAGCTATGCATATTCAAAGCTTAAAATCACATTTCTTAGAACATATGAAATAATAGATTTCATAACATATCATTATATAATCTTAAATTCATAGCTGCATATAAGATTATAAAGTTGACATATAAGTCATAATCATGTTCATTTAAGTATAAATTCTCACAAATAACTTACGTAAATAAGTGTAAACATAAACTTCTAACTACATATTCCACTGACAGTTTTATAGCCTCTTTGGTTCCCGAATTTCCCTATTTTAATTATCACATTTATAACATGATTTAGCATTTTATTCAAATCATACTTAGCATTAAATTACCACTATAGGATTGGTATACTCATCTGAAAGGGTTAATGAACCTACGTTTTTTGGTAGGTTAATGATAAGTGCGTTTTCACACACTTATTGGAGGCCTAAACGAATTTAATATTATGACATGAATGAATTTCTATGTACGATCGGGGAAATTATTGCTTTTATAGGTCAAAAATTCCCAATTTAAGGAGAACAATGCAAAAGGAAGAAAAAATGACTAAAAGTGTACAAAAATATGAAGTTGCGGACCAAACTATAGAAGGGCTAAAAGTTGAAGGACCTTGAATGCAATTTATCAAAGACGTGATTAGAATAAAAGTCAAAGTTGAGGATCAAATGTACATTATCAAAGTTGAGGAACCTTGCATACAATTAATGGAGGAATTAATGCGCAAAAAACGAGGGCATGGCTTGGCCCCACGCGCTCTAGTGCATGGTGATTTCGGACTTTTTCTAGTGCACATTTTTAGAACATTTAAATATCACAATTCCGCCATTTATTGGTCCATTCAATATTTATTCAATACACACCACGTTCAAGAGCATTGAAGAGGGAAAAGAAGCAAGAAAATGAGGAGAAAAATCAAGCACAAAGTGGAGAGATTTTGGAGAAATCAAGACCAAGCCGTTATGATTTTCAAAAATCTGACCAAGGATGGGATATACTTAATGTCTTGTATTTCATCCCTTATTTTCCCTATTTTGTAATATATTTATCTAACTTTTTCCATTTTGAACACTTTTATATGAGTTACACTTTTTAATGTTTGGATAATTGATATAACTAAACCTAGTTTGATTAATTTCAATATTTGTCATTTAATGTTAAAATGCTTATATTCTTATATATTTACTATTGTCTTTAACGCTTCTCATTTATGTGGTTAATAAATAATTTTGTTGAATGATTTGTGTAATTGTTGAACGATTATTGTGCATTTTAGACTAAAATAGTAAACGTCATAAGTTCTTGTAAAGAGATATAGATATACTCTTAACCAAGTGACCCATTGAACTATTTTTACGAAAATTTAGTTTAACCAATCAATTAGAGCTAATTGCAATGGAAAAATATAATTAGTTAAAATAGGAAAATCGGGTATAACATTGTAAGTATATAATTTTATTTTTCGACTTATTGAAAAATTAATCAGACGACGGTTAAGTAAAATCATGTATCTCAACCCTTTTATTATAAAAAATTTCCACAACTTTTATAATTGTTATCTTTGTCATTTTAATTGAATTTCAGATTATTTTTCTCTCACTTTCAAAATCTATATTCAATAGTGTGTGTTTCCTTATTAAAATTTAATTGACTATTGTGTAATCAAGAAAACATTCCTCGTGGGATCGACAATCCTGACTTGTTAGTTCACTTTATTACTTGTATGCAGGTCATACACTTACTTACATCTTTTTAGCGAACAATTAACTATTTCGAGTTAATATGCCCTTTTCAGGAGTTAGTACACCCACAAAACAACATAATTCACCATTAAAAGTGATTTCAGAATCTCTTCGGGTTCTGATATAATTTTCTTCCATTTTTTATTTAAAAAATATATATTATACAGTTCCTAAAGCTATAAAATTCATAAAGATGCCAAGGAAATAAAAGATTCTTATTTGAAGAATGAACATCTCACTTTCCTAATTGATTTTCACCGAGCTTTCAGTTGAAACTTTCTCTTTTTGAATTCGGGTGCGTGTTTCCTATATGCATAGGCACGTATCTTTAACAATGGAGAAATGAATTCGATTAGTTACTATAGGAGGTGCCATTTATCTATGCTTTCTTGAATTTTGTTCATCCATTTCTTAAGTAGTTACCGAGAATTTTAGCTCCTATTTAGTGGGGGTTAAAATCATATTTTTAATAGAGAAAAAAAAAGTTAATGAAATGTGTAATTGAAAAATTGTGAATTCTATTGGTGCAAAACTCCAAGACCTTTGGCTCTATTACAGAATACCTCCATCCTTTCATTTTGACGAAAAACCCCTCAAGATGACTATTTTTGTAGAATAAAACATTTCTTTCATTTTCTCTATAAAAACTTGTGAAATGATGAATATACCATCTCTTTTAAATAAAAGAAAAAAAAATAAAGAATGAATTTCAAAAGTGGTCCCAAATTTAAAAAAACATACAAATGAGCCCCCAAAAAATAAAAAATAACAACAGAAAATTAAAATATTTCTTTCTCCCCCACCTACCCCCATCAAATTGTCATTTTGATTAGCTGAATGATTGCATTGTATATTATGATTTTAGCTCGTCGACCTAAATTCAAAATTAATTTAACATATCCTATCACTATAACCTAAATTCAAAATTGACTATTGTGCTCCAAATAATACAATATCACATGGACAAGTGTCAAATTAGCAAAGTTAAATAATCTATTCACTATTCATGAACAATAAATAATTCCAAACAATCAATTTTATTAGCCCAAAGGTTATCCAGTCACACAAGCACACATAAAATAAGAACATATTTTTAAAGTTTTCAAATTTTTCAATTGTTCTGAATTTTTACATTATATAACACAAACAAACAAATAAAAAATATGTAGTAACACTTTCAATCTTGAAATATACATTATATTAATGTGCACACAAATTAGACTTGAAGAAAAGTTAATAATACGCGTCGTATTATATGATAAATTCCTCTTCATTAAAACTTGACTTTTATATATCATTTCCTTTCTTTTCTCGTTTTTCAAAATCTCTCAATCATACCTTAAAATAGGAAAGAAAATTAATCACCAATATTATCGTATGGGAGTTAAGACTAATCATTTATCAATGGTGAGCGTAAGGCGAGATAAAATTCTTCTGCATAGTTGTGGTGCTAGGAATACTACCCTAGGTACAACCCTGTTTGAGCCAAATTATTGTAGAATAAGAATGGAAAATATAGTTGTTATTGGGGCTCACATAAGAGATAGAAAATTTGAATTTAAATGTTGATGCGATGGATAAAGTCATATTTTTCATTTTAATGAGATAATAATATAGATCAAATGGGGGCAAAAAATATTGAACAATATAATGTAGACAATAATTAACGTGTTTATCTACTCAATGCAATCATCACTCACTCAATGTATTGCAATGCGTAAAAGTAAATAAAAGAATTAGAAATTAGATTGTCTCCTAATAAGCGTTTGTTTATAGTACTAACCCGATTGCATCAATATATTCACGGAATTTTGAATATAGCTTTGGAGGTCTTGCTCAATTTGCATGGATTAATTTTGCACGAAATTTCAATTTTCCTCCAAACTCTTAGCTTGCCCTTTTGAATGTAATATGACTTGCCTACACCACATGATTTGAACTCACTAAGAATACTTCCATCTTTTAATCGAATTTAATCATAAAATTAGTGGAAGTGGAGGACTACATGCTAATTCCATTGTCATTGAATGTCACTGTTCCATTTGGCTCCGTCATGAGTAATTCCTTGGTCTCTACGTACTCTTCTTCTTTAGTTTTCGTTTTTTCGATTCTAATGACGAGTAGATTCTCCAAAGCTATGTCATTAGGTTCATTGGAATTTATTTGCTTTCCCATTCTTTACATTGCAAAGAAATCCACATAGTCATGTTGTTTTATCAAATTCTATATATGGATCTTCGAGGAACAATTCCTTCTGTTTATTCTCGACCTTGAAATCCGATAATACCCATAGTCTCCCATGGACAAGTCATCCTCATCAATTTTTTTGATACCCTTTACTTGGAAGCCCAGTAATCCCCATAATACTCCTAATGGTAGGTCATCATCATCAACTTCGACAAGTGCATTGTGTCCCTTCATTTTAAAGTGGTACAGGACAAAAAGATCCTCTCATAAGCATATTGTCTTTATCAATGTGGGATTCTGTCATAGCAATTTGTTTCTGCTCTTTTGTTTCTTGTTGTTCCATGTTAATGAAACAAAGTTTAAAAAAAAAAAAAAAAAAATCAACTAAAAAGAAAAAGTATAAATTCAAACTAAAACTAGATTTATCTAGAAACTAACTAAATAAATTTAATCCCCGATGACGATATCAAGAACTTGTTGTGCTAAAATTTCACAAGTAAACAATATCGCAAACCAGCAATAAAATGAATGTTAATCCAAGTATTGATTCTATTAGGACTAAGTATTCAATCTAGTTTCCAATTATACCTAACTTTAATCGAATAACAAGATTTGATGGACGAGATTGATGGTCGATAATTAAACATATATCTAATCTAATTGCCAAAATAATCTAACAAATGAATAACGGTTATGAATATTTAAGTAATGAAAAATACTAGGACATCGAATCCCATGCATTCATCCATCTTAATATCAATCTCATTATTTGACAACACTTATTTGGAGATGAAGGTCAATGGTCCTAATTTATTTAATAATCTCTCTTGTATAAAATTAAACATATACTCACACATTTTACAAAAATATTTGTTTTGTTTGAAATATTATAAGTGTACGGTTCGTAATAAGTAGCAAAATGAATTTTGAGTCCAATTATTGTATACACATAGATTTTATAGGTTTAAATTCAAATATTTTTGACTATTTATCCTAATTAGAAGCAACGCCCCCATCTAATTCAAAACGAAAAGGAGAAGTAAGGAAAAGTACAGTTGTATGTGAACATTTTTGACTATTTATCCAAATTATGTGTGAGAACATGTTTATAAATAATATAAAATATACGTGTGAAAAGGGATAGTATATATCTCCATTAACCCTCTTCATACAATTTTTATTCTCCTAAAATAGCAATTACCTCTATTTCAAGTGATTGTTCACTTCTGTCGAATTATCTATCGTCGAATGTGTGACATAAGGATTAATTTTTTCTTAAATATTCAGCGATAAAATTTAAATTTAAAATGTTGTCTACTATGATAATTTGTTGGTCTATTTTTTGATAGGAGTAATATGAGAATTATTTTTACAAAAGATTAGCAGCTTTTGAACTTAGAATTTAAAAAAAAAAAATTCATACTATTAATTCATTTTTTCAGTCAAGACTAAATTGCTAAAGATTGAGAAATATTTTTGTTTATCTATATTTTGCGTTCAACATGTACTACAATACGTTTCCCAATCTCGCGGTCTCAAAACCCGCCTAAAAACTTTCCTTCTAGAATGGAAAATAATCCACGGCATCAAGTAGAAGTTTGGATCATATCGTGATTCACGTGACTAATCATCATCTCAAACCAACTATTAATAATCACTTTTCTTAGTAATTTAATTATTTAATCAGATGCAAGTGGACTGGTTAGGACAACTCAAACGGTAGAAATATGAAAGTGAAAACTTCGAAAAATCTAGATCCGGACTCAGAAAAAACCAATCAAACGGACACCACAACCACCAAAGCTCGACCCAAACTTCCTTCACTTTTGGTTGCCCTCTTTACTCTCTCCAATTGCTACCTATTTAGTACCCACAAACGACAAAAAGTGGTGACTATAATGGGGAAGAAAGGATGAACAACAATGGCTGCCCCTTTCTCACACTCTCCCTTCTATTGTAGTTGTTGGGAAATATGTAAGAAAATCTGAAAAAACTAATGAACTCCAAGACACGAAAATCGTTATCTTTTAAGAGATATTTCTCCCCTATTCAACAAAGTCAAGACTGTGTTATGATAGAAAATTTCTCTCAAGATACAACGGAGACGCTTCATTCAAACTGTAACTATTTGATCAAACCAAGAAAACACTCTATAAAAAAAAATGATGATGCCAAGAGAAAAGAGAGAAGAATAGAAAATAACGAATTTTTTAATGTATTTTGCAAATAAGAATTCGACAACTATGCAGAAGAATTGTTAGCCCCCTCAACCCTTGCGACCTGACCGGGCAGGTCGATCCCGATTGCGTAGCAGCAAACACTAGTCGGGGCGGCGAAACATTCGCAAAACAAAAGATGAACATGCAAAATGATGAAAAATATCTAACAGTAGTTGAGTTGAATTTATTGGTCTTGGCTTTAGTTATTAAGTTGTCCAATTGTTAGCCCATTTCAAAGACAGTTTAAGTGGTAGCCCACTTAAAGTTTTTTTGGCCCACTTTAGAGGTAACCTAATGCATCCATATATATTCACTTGGCGCTACAATAGAAGGGAGAGAGTGAGAAAATGGACAACCCTTTCTCACACTCTTCCTAGAAAATGTTCCCTTCTAGTTTGAGAAAATTTATTGGCTGTTATCAAGATATTTGTGACCTAGGAACTTCCAAAGGAAAGACTAGCTGCTCGTTCCAGGAATTTGTTTTGCTTTTGACCCAAAACTTTTATAACAATCAAAGAATATATATATATATATATGATAATTATAATTATTCATAATTTCATGGATATTGCTAGGAAATTAAGGTTGTCTCCGGTAAAAACTCTAGAATTGAAAACCTAGGATGAACTTGGACTCTTCAAACCATTTTCATTTGCGCATTTTTTTCCTTGATAGTGGAAATTTTCCATGATTTGGCAGTATAAGTAGATGTGCAATATCAAGTTTTTTAACACAGAAAAATATAGATGTTTAAGGATTCTAGTCGCAGGAGAGATGGCACTACTTGCTATAAAATTGTAATAAATCAATTTGCAAAAAGTGCCATCCTTCTGCGACTTGATTCCTTACATCTTCTTCAACTCCAACACCATCAAACTGTTTTCATCACTTGGGTTTTGTTTTTTTTGGACTAATTAATCCTTCTTGTCAATCTATTTTGATTGCTGAAGGCAACTCTGTACAATTTATGAGTCGGTTTCTATCTTTTCTTTCTTTCTTTTTCTTTACATGAGAGGCATGACAAAAACATTGTACTCATCTTCTTTATTATAGTCAAAACCAGCAGCATCAAGCGAGATATGTAACGAGTTCGACCAACAAGGTAATCACTATAAATTTGTGTTTCTACTTTACCTGTTTTTCATTTTTAATTTTGTTAATTTTTAATCTCGTAAAAAGGGGAAAACTTAATTTGGACATAGAGAAATGGCACGGTGCCTGTTTTAGCTTTCTTTATTCACAGGGTGTTATTTTTCAAGAACGATGCTTGGCTACCAGAAGAAGGTTCACAGGGAGATGAGGTTGTTGGTTCACAGATACTCACAAATGCGGAGGGGGGGTTCATTTTTTATTACAGTGGGCCCCACCCTTGTGTGTATTGGTAAAACTTCTGTGAAACACTATTCTGTATATTTGACTTTACTCATTTTTCAATTAGCATGCCGGTTGTGATGTCTTATATGGGCAATCTTGATATACGTTAAAGAGAGCGATGGCTCAACCTCAACTGCCTACCAACCATTTTCTACTTTTCCATGCATGTTGAATTCCTAGCAAAGAGTCTTTGGATTAATCATTCAAATAGCTACTCAAGTTTGTGAACATTTTGAAGTTGATCCTTAAAGTGTTATTGATTTAGTCACTGAAATTAATTAATGTGATATTATTGGTTTGTAAAGTAATTTTTTTTTTTTTTTTTTGGTTCAATTAAACAATTATTCACTTTGTAAGAGAAAATAATGTCCAATTCGATGTGGGGCCCTTAATAATTGAGGTGTGCGGACTGTTAAGGCACTAACATCGCATATCATTCAAATTGATTAGAAATTCGAGAAATATGCATTTTAGAAATTTTATTTTTTTTCCAAGTGAACAAAAATCAACTTGGGTATGTGTTTATTGGTGACCAATTGTTTAACGTTGATTAACTTTAGGGACTAACTATGTCAAAAAAAAAACTTGCAAAACCAATTGTTTATACAATTTTTCACTTTAGCTTTTATAGAAGTGTTTTGTTCTTTAATGATAGAATAATGTTACTTATCTTCGCGGGGAATCATCATAGGTGTAGTTATAATGCATGAAATAATAAGTTCAATTAATTTTATAGATATGAGACTCATTTTGATATTGTCATTTAAAGTTACATTAAACTATTCAATTTGGAGTTTCTTAAGAGATAAATCCCGCATTAGTGAAATATCGAAATACAGAAAATACAAATCATTTTTGTATTTCGATATTTAATCAATGTGGAATTTATCCCTTAACAGAATTGTCAGTATTATATTATTCAATTATCTATTCCATGGTGTGAACGATAAAAATGATTTTCATACAAATTTTGGCCTTTTGAATTTATAAAGATTAAGTACATACCAAAGACTAGTTGAATTTATTAAAAATTTAGAATTATTAGGTGAACCGAAGAAAAGTAGTACCCCTAACGTTGTCCCTTGACTGTGGACTAAGAAATTCACTTAGAATTTATATTTCCAAGGTTGATGGACATGGTTGTAAATTAAGGAGACAACTAATTAATTGTAAATTTAGGAGACAACTAAATAATTTAGGAGTAAAAGTCTTTATAACTTTACATGTCATAAAATGTCAACTTTATGTCAATTACAATTGGGAGGAAGTTTCTTATGAATGACCAAAATGGTGAGAAAACATAAACCCATCTTGGAAATCCGTTTACTGGAAGCTTTTACTTTTATTTTTAATTAATGGAACGTCAACAAAAGAAATAAAAGTTGGTTTTTTATCAAACTTGTCGAATTGGATGAGTAGGTAGTCTGACTACGGGTGAGTATTTTAACCGTAACCCACCTCTTGATTTGGAATCAGAGGTTTCAAGTCAATTTCACAAAGAAAAAAAAAAGGGTGGGAAAGATAATTTTTTTTTTACTAGGTATTGGAAAGATAATTTATATTATCAACTCGAGATTTTATTTTATTTTTGAAAAAAATTGCCATAAATCAAAGATTTGGGCTCAGGTTCGATTCTAGTAATTACATGGATTCAAATTGTTCTATCTATGAATACTCGAAGTATAATGAGTATTTTTCAATATTGAAATACACTGACCAATCCACCCGACCCACAGGCCTAAAATCCAACTAAACAACATAGAAACTCTCTAAACTATCCCAACTCGACTCTTTGAGTTGAAAAGTAATCGAATGGATTTGTAACATTGATTTAGGTTTCAATAAAAAAAATGGATTAAAATTCAATTCAAGTCAACATTTAATTTTAACCACGTATTTCATAAGATTCAGAAAATTTTCAGACAAACATTTTATGAACTTCTATCAATTTATACTAAAAAATTTTATTTTTATCTAAACAAAACAGAGACTAAATGTTATTCTAATAAACATTTTACTTATTATCCTTTTTTTTTTTAAGTAAAAGAGAGGAAAATTAACGTGATGTCTTCATAAAAGAATTTCTCTATAATGGCAAGTAGGGGTAGACCGTTTTAAGGATAAAACCGTGTTAAAATGGATTTCGCCCCTGTACTGGTGCTAACATGATCAAATGAACGTCCGTCTCTTAAGATACAATACTTCTTTCAAAATTAATAAAACACAATATTAATTTTGTTGAGCGAACCAATACTTGGCTGTACTCTTCTGGATATGAATATATCTAACACAAAATATCGAAGGCGAAACTCAAAAGTAATTTGGAAATTATTTTGACGAAATTTAGGTAAAGAAAGAATTAGAAATCAATTAGTATTAGGAATTGATTAGGAGTAAAGAAAATAGAATTATGAAGATCATATTTATAGATTTACACTAGGTCTAAGCAACGTGAAATGCACGTTTGCTTAGTTTATATATAATTTTTTTGGTTAAGAATTAAATTTTTATTAATAAAGATGTAATTTTTTGGTTAATTAAATAACTAATGATGTAATGTTTATGTAATTAATAAATAATTACACATTGTGATATATTAAAAAAAGAGTATTAATAGAATCTATAGCATGGTCATATAAATAAATATCGCTCATAGTTTTATGAAAACTGTTTGAGATAATTTTGATTCTAAGATAACTATTCAACATTTTCCTCATCTTGCACTTCTTCAATAGAGAGGACATTAAATTGCATATATTTTTTTCTCCTTTAGTTTCTCTAGATCTACATAAATTTGAATCTTCCAAATTTCTTTTGATAATTTATCTGCAACGCTTTTAACATATGGTCGATTTTCCTACAAAATAAATTTTGAATAGGTTTACATAATTAATAAAAAAAAACCCCAATTATTTTTTAAATAACTCATTATAATAAAAATCAAGTTTTGAAGAAAAATTACCTAGGTAAAAATCAATTATTTTTTCTTCGCCTATATCCAGAATTTTGTTTTCTACATTAAATCATAATCAATTTTTAGAATGAATGTTAGTGTAAAGACAAAAAATTTATTGCACTTAATCATGAACATTTTGTACATAATAAAATAATAGATAACATTACAATACAATACAAAACTAAATAAATAAATAAATATTTTTCTTCATTAAATTCAATGTACCTTACCAAATAAATTATTAGCATTTTTAAATAGATAATCTCCACGTCCATTTTGTTTTTTTAGTTTAATTTTTTCCTAGTGACTAAAATGTAGTAGTACAAAACCTTTTGTATTTTTCATTCATTTATTATTAGATAATGAAATTCCAACAGACACAACATCATGGCCACAAGCGGTGGCTTAATTGCTATTTAATGAAAACAATAAAACTAGCGGTGAAAAAAGATTTTCCATTAAAACAACCAATTCCGTTATATTTTCCGTTAAAACGAGAATTTTCGTTTCATAGACACTTTTTATATATAGAAGATATGTCTCTTCGAATGGTTGCATTTTATGGCCAAATTAATTCCACCCATTAGATGGCACAATTTTAAAATTGATGGTCTAGATCGCATTTTATCAAAATGTCACATTCATTCTAAACAATTCTTTGATATGCACCATTTGCATTGAAGAGTTACACATATTGGAGACTTTTCCAATTCACACATTTTAATCATTTTATTAACCTAAAATTTCAACACCTTTGACATTTCATCATTTGTAAATAATTTTAGATGTGAAAACATAGGGTCAAGGGGGGCTAATCTTTGAATATGGCTCATTTAGAGGGTGTTTGGTGTGTATTAAAATTTAAAATTAGATTTTTAGTAGATTGTGATAGAAAATTTTGAAATGTATGGTTGAAAAGCTGCGGGACTCATAAAAGATATGGTTGATATTGATTGTTTGACTTTGATTTAAATTAAAATCTGATTTTAATTCATACCAAATTGGGCCTTAGTCAGATTTTTTAATAAGATATGGTTCATTTTTCCTTTTTGTTTGAATATTCATATGGTTTGAAATTTCTCATACTCCTCCCTTCATTCATTGAATTGGAAGAATCTATCACAGGCTGACCGTCCGTTATGCATTGCGTAAAAGAACCGTGTTTAAAAATAAAAATAAAAAATCTACTTGGTCAAAATTAACTTAAAAAAGATTTAACTCATCCTAAAATATAAATTATATTCCAATCGAGATCACAAGTAATGCATTTCCTTTTCTTTTTTTTTCCCCTTGGCTATTATTTACAAGAAAAACAGTAAAAGTATAGTGTTGATGAATAATCCAACACCCGGTAAGCCACGACGGCCGCGCGTGGATCCGCCGGAAACAAATTTTTTTTTTTTTTTTTTTTTTTGTTTGTTGACAATTGATAAAGTTTTTGGGTTATATAATTTGTAATTCATTTTATTTTGAAACATTTTTTGTAGCTCAACTAGTTAGAACTTCCATATTCATATTGGAAGTCCTGATTTTGAATCACTTCCATATTCATATTGGAAGTCCCGATTTTGAATCACTTCCCAACCAATTTATTGTGAAATGTTTTTAGTTCTACAATTTTTATCAAAATTAATGCAATATGTAGGGGATTCGAACCTATGACATCTCCTTAGGATTATTTAAAGCTTAAACATTACGGTACTTGTTGAATTTTGACATTAAATTTATCAGAATAATATATGTCACATTTTAGATGTTTTAATGCAATTGTAAAAATTCGAACTCGTATTCTTCCTTTGAATTATACAAAATTTGGCCACAATATCATTTGGTGAATATTACTAATTTGTACAACATAATTATATATGTTCAATTTGAACAAAATAATTGTTATATTTAAATTTTAGATCTTGTTTGATTTTCTTTTTTGTCAAAATACATTTTTCTCTCTTCTTTTCAACGTCGCATTTTTCAATAAAATATTATTACATGTAAATTCAAAAAATTTCTTTATTTTTAACAACACATTTTCCATCAAATCACTATTCTAAAATGTATTTTTTGCAAAAAATGAACATCAAACGGAATTTTTAA
The DNA here is from genome assembly GCA_035079005.1 of Fraxinus americana. Taxonomy (NCBI): domain Eukaryota; kingdom Viridiplantae; phylum Streptophyta; class Magnoliopsida; order Lamiales; family Oleaceae; genus Fraxinus; species Fraxinus americana. The sequence goes on along the minus strand of CM068716.1, from coordinate 14,692,873 downwards.
TATTTTATTGCTGCCAACGATCGACGGTTGATGACCGTCCATGCTTACTCTAATCCACCACTGTTCATAAATATAATTTATTTTATCTCCACTTATTACCTGTAGAAATCGATTTTCCAATCATTTGTTCAAAGGACTCTGCACTGTCAATGAATACATGCTCATTCCCAAGAACTCACATGCACGTACACTACTCCAATGCCACTCCTCCATTGAACATCATAGTACCATTCAAAAACCAAAGCGGAAATCGAACCCGTTTCATAAATTTCGCAATCCCATCTGCATATGCCTCAACCAAGGATGTCTGGCGTCGGAGACAGTCGGCTCCGTCTCAACCGTCACGCCGAAAGGAAAAGGTGGTTTACTTGGACCATAGCGTTGACATGGACGAGCTGTTATCGTCAATTGGGCAGACTGAAAATGAGCACCAACTGTATGCTGTAATGTCACAGTATAAAGATCGAGTTCTTTCTATTCGGTTCATGGTCAGTCTTTTATCACGTGAGCCTGATTGGAAAAGGTCGTTGGCGTTGCTGGATTGGATTAATGAGGAAGCCCTTTACACTCCCTCGGTGTTTGCATACAACGTTGTGTTGCGCAATGTGCTGCGAGCGAAGCAGTGGGCTCTTGCTTATGGACTGTTCGACGAAATGCGTCAACGATCGCTTTCGCCTGACAGGTATACTTATTCTACTCTAATTACGCATTTTGGGAAAGAGGGCATGTTTGATGAAGCTTTGTCTTGGCTTCAGAAAATGGAACAGGATCGGGTGTCAGGGGACCTGGTTTTGTACAGCAATTTGATTGAGTTGTCGCGAAAATTGTGTGATTACTCGAAGGCCATTTCAATTTTTTCGAGGCTGAAGAGATCTGGTATAACTCCTGATCTTGTTGCCTATAATTCAATGATTAATGTGTTTGGGAAAGCTAAGCTTTTTCGAGAAGCACGATCATTGATTAGTGAAATGAGGTCAGTGGGGGTTATACCTGACACTGTGAGCTACTCTACGCTTTTGACCATGTATGTTGAGAATCAGAAGTTTTTGGAGGCGTTGTTGGTGTTTTCAGAGATGAGGGAGGTTAAGTGTTTGCTTGATCTCACGACTTGTAACATAATGATCGATGTGTATGGGCAGCTCGACATGGCAAAGGATGCGGATAGGCTGTTTTGGAGCATGAGGAAGATGGGAATAGAACCAAATGTTATTAGTTATAATACCCTTTTGAGGGTATATGGCGATGCTGAGCTCTTTGGGGAGGCAATTCATTTGTTTAGGTTGATGCAGAGAAAGGATATTGAGCAGAACGTTGTTACGTATAACACCATGATTAAGATTTATGGGAAGACACTTGAGCATGAAAAGGCTAATAATCTTATTCAAGAGATGCAGAGTATGGGTATTGAGCCCAATGCTATTACTTATTCAACAATAATATCAATTTGGGGTAAGGTAGGGAAGTTGGAGCGAGCAGCGAGGCTGTTCCAGAAACTGCGGATCTCTGGGATTGATATTGATCAGGTTCTTTATCAAACAATGATCGTTGCATATGAGAGGGCTGGTTTGGTTGCTCATGCTAAACGTCTGTTGCACGAACTGAAGCGTCCAGATAATATTCCCAGAGAAACTGCAATTACTATTCTTTCTGGCGCTGGTCGAGTAGAAGAAGCCACTTGGGTTTTCAGACAGGCTGTCGATGCTGGAGAGGTGAAAGATATAGCAGTCTTTGAGTGCATGATTGGTCTTTTCTCTAGAAACAGAAAGTACACAAATGTTATTGAAGCTTTTGAGAAGATGAGAAGTGCTGGATATTTTCCTGATTCTAAAGTCATATCTTTTGTGCTCAATGCCTATGGGAAATTGAGGGAGTTTGAAAAAGCAGATGCCCTATACAAGGAGCTTCAGGAAGAGGGGTGTGTTTTCTCGGACGAAGTGCACTTTCAGATGCTGAGCCTTTGCGGTGCAAGGAGAGACTTCGAGATGGTTGAAAAGTTATTTCAGAGCCTGGACTTGGATACTAATGTCAATAAGAAAGAGTTGCATCTTGTTGTGGCTAGCATATATGAAAGAGCGAATAGATTAAACGATGCGTCTAGAGTCATCAATCGAATGAGTGACAGAGGAATATTGAAGTCTTGACAGTCCTTGCAAGTCATAATGTATTATTCAAATCTGTTGTAAATTGCAGCATTTCATAAGTAGATATTGTTGTTGAACAGTTTACTAGTTCTCAATAGATCCAAGAAAAATTTCTATATTCTCGATTCAAAGGGGAGAAATGAGTGAGCATCAGCATGTAGGTTTCAGATCCAAGTGGAAGTATCAGGTCCTTTAGCATTGTTCTTGAGAAATGGCCCAGTCTGGCCCATTCCATGTTTTCATCTTACCTGATAAAAAATAGATCCAGGTCCAGATGCGTGTCAAACGGTTCATTTCAGAGTTGTTTCTGGTGGTGCAGGATGAACCCCATGTTGTGAAACGCTGGCAAAAAACATTCTGCAGGGTGAAATTCCCCTTGTATAGCAACATTGCCTAATTTGAAGAATATCTATGATTGCATTTCTTGAATCATAAATGATAATATGTTATGCCATCAGCCAACGTGACGAACGCCTGGCTCGTATGGAACTTATTTAAAACTTGTCTGGCATAGAACTTTTCAAGTGAAAAATGATTATTTTTTATTGGTGATTGAGAGAAAATTGTGGATCTCATGGAATATGTGGTTGAAAATGATTTTGAAAGAACATAGTTTCAGAAGAATAAATGCCAAACAACCCTCTTAGCTTACTAAAAAAATTATTCACCATGATAGATTGAGACCAGTCTAGCTTGATGCTTGACCTAAGCTATCCTAAACTCAACCCTGAATGCTTCGCCTTGAGTTCATTGCTTGAGACTGTTTTATTAGAGCTTTTCCTTGTTAGAGCGCTATTCGAGATGAGCCTTGGTCAACCAAATGTATGATTCAGTTTATTCAATCAGGTTGAAGGTGCACACGGGTTTAGAAGTCGACCTTGTACACTTTTGTGAAAAGCACATGGAAGTTTAGAGGTGCAATATGATTGGCCACGACCAACTTCCTCAAACAGAAGTATTTTGCTTGTTAAACAGTCGTTTATGTTTCAAATTCTTTCGACTAAATCACCTGAAATTCGGAGACAAGAGGACATGGTGCACAACATGTGCAACCCATTTCGAATGAGCATGCCCAAGAAACATTTTAAGTAGGTGGCTTTTGTTGGGAAAAATTCCCATGAAATGTGTAGCGAGTAGTGGAATCGGAAAAATGAAACAAGTAAAAGTGAGAATAACACTAAATTGATTTGACGAATATCACAGAAAAAGTAAACTTTATTAATTTAAAAAACCTAACAATAAAATATTTTCTTCACTCTCTTAACAAAACCATTAATGCTCAATGTAAGTTACTATTTTTTAGAGTCGTTATTTTCATCTCATTCTTATATATTTATCCAACTCGAAATGTAACCGTACTAAAATTTTAAACTGGGTAATTATATAACTACTACAAAATTTACTTACTACACATTATATTCACACCACAGTTAAAATATATTTTCAATATATACACCACAATAAATTTACAATTATAATTCTAATCCAATAAGAGCTAAAAATGAAAAGGAAAATACAATATTGTAGTGTACTCATCGTTCCAATATTATTTCTTATTTTTCTCATTACCAGAAATTAAAGCCTATGACGTGTAGTACTCCACCAAAATAAGCGAAGTGAAAGAGCTAATTTCATCGGTTAAATAACGGGTGTAGAATGGATGCAGGCCAGTGCAAAATCTTTTGTTTTCAGAATGCAAGTTGGGATTGAATGATATTCCGAACCAGTTATATGGAATGGATTGGGATATCATATTGGTGGACGGCCCATGTGGGTACTGGCCTGAAGAGCCTGGTCGGATGGCTACGATTTTTACTGTCGACGTACTTGCCCGAAGCAAAAGGGCCAGAGCCAATCCCAAAACATATATTTTAGTTCATGATTTCAATATGAAGGTGGATAGATTTAGAAGTCATGAATTTTTCTGCAAAGAAAATTTGATGAAATCTAAAGACATGATTGGCATTTCATTCTAAAAAGAATGGATAGTAGCATTACTCATTGTTGGAATTTGGTTTAGAGAATGAAAACAAAATTAAGTATGAAAAAATGACTTTCGTGTCGACTTTGACCAAATATTCGGATTTGATCCGATGGTTAAATTATGAAATATAAATAGACTAACTTATTCTACTTGTCTAGTAAATCGTCGTAGTATATTTGGTATCTCAAAACCAAACCCGGATGAATGAGAAATTGCAGTTGAAAATTGGATAAAAAAAAGGATATACAGGCTAAAAAAATGGTAAACTCTATCGCTCGCCTTTCGCTTGAGCGACAGGTGAGTGAGAGAGGTTTTCATGAATAGGTGTTACGTCGCTTGAGCGAGAGGTCATGGACATGCTAGTGACAGCAAATGCTACAACTTTTGGCAAATGTTGCTGAGTTTGGGGCGCGACACTTCATTCACAACCCTTTTTCTTCTATATATATGACCCATTGGACGTCCATTATGCATTCATGTCATTTGTATTAAGTATTACATCAAAAACTCTTGCAAAATACTCTCCAAAAATCATTCTAAAAACATTTTCTTGTAGAGAAAATTTCGTTCTAAATTCGCTGTTACTTGTGGTTTGAAATGCTTCTATCATAAGTTGTATCTGTTGTATCTCGAAAAACAAGTGTTGTATATCGTCAGTACCATTGTAGGGCAATATTGTCTTAAGGAAAAAGTGTTTTCACTTGCCTCAGATTTTGTTCCTCACTTATTTTCTTTTCTTATCTTCTTCTTTTCCATTTATAAAGTTTAATTACGCTCATTCGAATTAAACTCAACTGATTTCCTTGTCTTAAACAATCATTTACATATACTACTACTCCGACAAACTTAAGACAATATCCGTTTGTTTGTGGTTGTTAAATCATTCTTCATCTTTGAAATAAGTTTTTGTATGATATTCCTTTCTTTCATTATATTGCACGTTGAACTTTTGTTTATAACATAATTGAATCATGTTGAGAATATTCCGAGTCAAACTACAAATGTTACGAACCATGTGGTTCTACCTTTGGCCATACCTTTATCAAACTCTCACATCCTACATGGGAAAAAATCGAAAAAGTTGTAGGTGTCGATTTTAAAAGATGCAACAAAAGATGTTATTTTATCTTACTATTTTAAATTTGGCAAAGTTCTTAAAAGAAAAGGCTCCTACTATACAAAAAGAAGAAAATAATCTTGAGTCGATTATTGCAATGGATGCATGGAAGCACTCGAATTTCCTTTGCAAAAGTTATATCCTAAATGGATTTGATAATACACTTTATGGAGTGTATAGTTCAATGGATTCAGCCAAGAATCTATAGGATTTGTTGGAAAAGAAGTACAAGATTGAGGATGACGAAACAAAGAAGTTCATTGTTGGCAAGTTTTTGGACTACAAAATGGTAGACTCCAAAATCGTGATAAGTCAAGTACAAGAATTTCAAGTTTTACTTCATGACATACATGCTAAAAAGATGGAATTGAGTGAGTCCTTTCACGTTGCAGCCATCATTGAGAAACTATCTCCTATGTAGAGAGATTTCAAGAACTATTTCAAGCACAAACGCTAGGAGATGAATTTGGAGGAATTGATAGTCCGTTTGAGAATTGAGGAAGACAATAGAAATATCGAAAGAAAATCTATTGTTCAACTTGGAGCAAATTTTGTTGAAACTAGTTCGAAGGTTGTCAACAAGAAAAGTAAGATCTTCTGTGTTGTACCAAAAAGAGACAACTCCAAGAATTCCAAAAAGTTTAAAGACAATTGTTACAATTGTGGAAAAGTTAGACATCGCTATAATGAATGTCGAAAGTCTAAGAAGAACGCACAACCAAATGTGGTTGAAAGAAACGCCCTTTCTGTACGGATATAAGAGATGAATCTTTCAGGGATTGTTTCTAAATGTAACAATGTTGAAAGTTCAAGAGAATGGTGGGTTGATACTGGTGTTACTCATCACATTTGTGGAAAAAAGACTATGTTCTCTAACTACAAAGAGTTAATTAGAGAACAACTTTTTATGAGAATCTTGAATCTGGATCTCTACCTAGCAAAAATGTCTTTAAACTTGTATTTGTATCCAATAAATTTGTACTCACTAAGAATGAGATGTATGTTGGTAAATGATACTTATGTGATGGAATGTTCAAAATGAACGTTCTTACAATTGTATCAAAACAAAACATTATGAATAAAACTTATATGCTTGAGTTGTTTTGTGTATGGCATAGTCGATTAGGACACGTCAATTACAAATCTATGCGCAAACTTATAAATCAAATTTTAATTCCGACGATTAAAGTTGATCATAATCATAAGTATGAACTATGTGTAGAAGCAAAGTTTGCCAAAACACATTTTCACTCAATTCAAAGGAACACAACATCTTTAGAGTTAATACATAGCGATATATGTTACTTGAAATTTGTTCAAACGAAAAGCGATAAGAAATACTTTATAAATGATAAGTGTAGACTACACTTATTCGAAGCTATAAATCATGATATTTTATTGTCCTTTTGGTAATATTCTACCTAATTTATGTTTTATTGCATTTTGCAGGTAAAACTTTATATTTGATGAAGAATTTGAGAAAAGAATGCAAAATAGTGAAAAAATTGTGAAATTCAAATATTGGACCCGTTTTTAAGCAACTGGAAATGAAGGACAAAATCGAATGAAATTTATAATTTTGGGATCAAATTCCACAAGTTAGAATTTGAGAAGGACGTTGGTTGCACAATTGATGAACTCAAGGACTAACTTGCAATATTTGAGAAAGATGAAACCTTGGAAAGATATTACATTAAATGGACCTCAACTTCGAATTTCAATGGGAATGGAACTTAAGTGGGCTTGGACCCCTTTTGGACTAGTGGCTAGCGACTGATTTTGAAAAAAAAAAAAAAAAAGATACCAATTGGACGGCTAAGTTGGAGAATATATATATATAGACACACACACACACGTGCGCGCGCGTGCGCATTATAGAAGGAAAAAAACGTGGGACAAAGGATAGAAGAAAAACGGCGACGCTAAAAGACAGAAGAAAAAAGAGAAACGGGAAAATGGAGGAAAAAACTGCCGCAAAAAAAAAAAAAAAAGGAGAGAGAATAAGTCAAAATTGGTGGCTATGGCTGGATATACATATACATACACGTAGAGAAGAAGAAAGAGAGAGAAAAGAAAAGAAAAAAAAGAAAAAAAAAAAAAAAAAAGGAAAGGAGACGGCATATACGATCAGTTTCACGTTTCGTCAATTTTTGGTGATTTCGTTCCATTTTTGTGTATTTTTATTTTTACAGTATGAATAATTAATTTTTATATTAGGGAAAATAATGTAGTCGACTTGTGAAACTTTATTTTTTTATTCAAGATTTCCTTGGTTTATTTATATATGTGTTGGTTTTGCTATGAATTTAATGCATTACATTACTTGATCACTAATTTGATAATTATGTGAGTATCTTACGAATCGAGAGATGAGTTTGAGATTTAGACCATATAGTAAAATTTGATAAATTAGTATAACGTGTAGATATACTTATACTAATTATTGTTTCATAATATGAATTCTTATAACTAGTGTTTCATTTAACTAATGTTGATTCATATAGAGATATGTAATTGAATTAGTTAAATAGATTTAATGAGAACACGAAATGGGTAAAATGAATACAATAAGAATTCGATCGAACACTACATTAGATTATGAATCTTGAATTAAGAATTAAGATGATTAATAGATGCAATTGTTATGTCCTAATATTCATCACATATTTGAATCTTCAATTATCTGTTGTTTACAATCTTTTTATATTTCCAATTAGCTAAAAGTAATTAGGAAAAATAATCATAATCATCATAATTATTTACTTGCTTTTATCAAATAGGAGTTAGAAAAATTAGATTAAATCATAAAGTATAGTCCTCGTGGGAATGATATCCGGATTCAAATGTCCACTATACTGCTTGTTACAGTATCGTACACTTACGATATAAAAAACACAACAAGTTTTTGGTGCCGCTGTCGAAGACTATTCACTTTTAATCTTAGTTTATTTTATTTTCAACTTATTTGATTTTACTTTCTTTTATTTAAAAAACAGTGTTCGTTGTATGCTCCGTACCCAAGGCGGCGATCTTGACATTTGACTCGGAAATTGAACGTACTTTCAGACAAAGATGCAATGAACACAAACAAAAACAACAATATCAAATAGCTGATGGTCAAAATATTCATATTCAGCCAATTGGTCAAGTAATCGCAAGAGTAGCGGCGCCACCGGATTAGCAGCAGGAGAGAGGGGAAATAAACGAATGAGACTTGCCAGTTTCAATGTTCTTGACACCCATAACCGCGCCTATGTGCTCCAATATTGTATATCCAGATTTCGGGGTAAATAATTTTCAGATAAGGGCAAAGTTGCTCAATTTGATGAGCAACACTCTCCAATTCTATGAGCTACCTCATGAAAATCCGAACACACATATTTCTAGATTTCTCAGAAATTGTCGGAACTTCCATACTCTAGGGGTTAACGAAGATGCTATTAAGTTGCGATTATTTCCATATACATTGAAAGATACTGCATTGGAGTGGTGATGCATGGGAAGATTATAGGAAAAACAAAAATCTCACAAAAAGAATTTCAATTATGAGAAATTCAAGGAAAAACTTTATTTCATTCAAAATTGAGCTGACTCAAAGGGTTTACAACGTTTAAATAGCGAAACCCTAAGAAAATTCGGAAAGAAATTACCTAATAATAAAAATATTATTTTTTTAAAAATGGAAAAATTTGAGATAATGATGGATCTTGATTCTCCTAGTCATCAGGATCATCCCCCAACAAATGGAAATCAAATCCGAGTTTATTTGACTAAAATATTGCCAAAACAAAAATTACCATAAACGGCAAAAACGCTTAATTGTGATCATTGGCCCGTTTCTAATCAAATTAGACTAGCAATTCGCCAAAAACGAACAAACCCGAAATTAAATGAAATTATTATTTTGCCTTCATCACTCCTGCTCACTGTCAACTGACTTTTCCACCAGCATATACACTATCCCGTATCCTTCCATATTTGTTTCGAACTTCACTCTGGTCACTAAATTGGCGTCATCCCCAACTGTTTTTACTGAGCCCTTATCTGGAAGCAACACACTTTTCTTTTCCCCAATAGTACACGTCGACTGGAAGAGATTAGTATGCAACCAGTCAATGTTATTTTTCAGGGAAGTCAGAAAACTCCGCCTCACCACCAATCTTTGACCCACATCACGAACCCCAAACTCCACCTTCTCTGCTACCTCTTCTACACCTTCACTGTCAAATACAGGCGGACCGTAATAATCAAACTCTTCCTCCTCTATTGCTTCTTCAGTGTCTTCATTGTCAAATACATGCGGACATTCATAATCAAACTCTTTCTCCTCTGTTGCTTCTGCAATGTCTTCATTGTCAAATACATGCGGACCTTTATAATCAAACTCTTCCTCCTCTGTTGCTTCTTCAATGTCTTCATTGTCAAATACAGGCAGACCGTCATAATTAAACTCTTCCTCCTCTATTGTTTCTTCAATGTCTTCAATCGTGACATCCTGAATATTATGATCACGGTGTTGGACTTCCTCAATCGGAACCTGCCCACGACGACCACGACCTCTAAGCGCATGTTGCTGCGGCATAAGTGCAGCAACTTGCTGTGTCAGCAACTCCACTTGTTGACACAGCTGTGCGATTTTATCACGTCTATGTATCTCCTCTACTAGGGCTTTACAGGCTTCTTGACGTCTGACGGCATGGTGAAGAAACGACTTCGGCTCTGATACCAACTGATGCAGCGGAAGATTATAGGAAAGACAAAAATCTCACAAAAAGAATTTCAATCATGAGAAATTCAAGGAAAAATTTATTTCATTCAAAATTGAGCTGCATCAAAGGGCTTACAACGTTTAAATAGTGAAACTCTAAGAAAATTCGGAAAGAAATTACCTAATAATAAAAATATTTTTTTTTTCCAAAAATGGAAAAAAAAATTGAGATAATGACGGATCTTAATTCTCCTAATCATCAGGATCATTGGCCCGTTTCCAATCAAATTAGACTAGCAATTCGCCAAAAATGAACAAACCCGAGATTAAAAAAAATTATTATTTTGCCTTCATCGTTACTGATGCAGCGGAAGATTATAGGAAAGACAATAATCTCACAAACCATGGATTTATTTGAGTTAATTGCTACTGCACATTCAATGTTTTCATCAGAAAGAATGGTACCACCGAGAGCATATGGGATGTATGAATTAGATATCACAGCATCTACGAACGTGCAGATAACAACTTTGACAAAGCAGGTAGAGTTATTGGTGAAATCACAAACGAGATGAGCACGTGCAGTGATGGGTGGTCCATCATGTGAAAACTGTGGAGCTAACCATTTGACAGAAAATTGTATGCCTATGGGCTTTTCCGAGGAATAAGTCAACTTCATTCAAAATGGATGGCAAACATATAACTCAGAATAGAGATAGCACCCGAATTTCAGATGGTCAGATAATTAACAAGGGAATGGTTCAAATAATGCCCAGCGGGAGAACAAATCAAGTTTGGGAGAGATGTTTCATCAATATGTGCAGAAAATAGACAAAGTATTCCAACATATTGATACTAATTTTCAAAATCAGCAAGCATCTATCAAGAAGTTGGAGACACAGATTGGTCAGATAGCTCAACAACTTGCAGAACATCAACAGGAATCATTGCCTAAAAATAAAGTGACAAATTCTAAAGAGCAAGTAATGACAATAAGAGTAGTGGAAAACGATTTACCCATGACTCCTGTAAAAGTTAAAGCATATGCACATCCACTTTCATTCTCCCAAAGACTTCGAAAGAAGTAAATGGAAGAAAATATTCATTTTACAACTACAAGAAGTGGGGTACAATTACCAGAGATTACTTGAAGTGACCAGAAAGAAAAGAGGATCATGAAGAATTTGATGAAGCTATAATGAAGGAAAAATCTGTACCCGCCTCAATTGAGAATAAAGAAAGTATATAAGCATCCACTGTCAAGACATCAAGTCCAGTTAAGGCTTACGTGCCTCCCATTCCTTTTCTTCGGAATCTCAAGGAGAACAAACAAGATACAAAATTTGAAAAATTTCTTGATGTTCTCAAGAAACTTGAGATCAATATTCCATTGATTGATACAATATTACAAATTTCAAGCTATACAAAATTTTTGAAAGAGATGTTGCAATGAAAAGAAAGCTTCCGAAGTTTAAAATTGTGGCATTAACAAAGAAAAGTAGTGCAAGAGTGCAAAACAAATTGTCTCCCAAGTTGAAAGATCCAGAGAGTTTTACTTTGCCTATTACAATTGAAAATTGTTGTGCTATTAATGCATTGTGTGACACATGTGTTAGTATAAATCTAATGTCATATTCTATTTATGGGAAATTGGGATTGGGTGAAGTCAAATCAACATCAATAACACTACAACTAGCCGACACAACAATTTCAAAGCCACGTGGTAAAGTTGAGGATGTGCTCATAAAAGCAGGAAATTTAATATTTCTGGTGGACTTCATTGTGCTGGACAAATCAAACGATCGAGACATTCCAATTATATTAGGGCGGCCATTCTTAGCAACTGGTCGAACTCTAATTGATATGGAGAAGGGTGAACTAATATTGAGGGTGTAGGAAAAGTAAGAGATATTTAATCTTTATACCCCATTTGAGAAACCTTTTAACAAAAATCATTGTTTAAAAATGGATGAAGAGTCACCTGATCAACGAAGCTGTCAGAATAGAAAATCGAATTTTGGTGGACTTCTTGGTAGAGATGAAAATGGAAATATCAAAATATGGAGAGCAAAAAAAGAATGCATAAATAAAAATGGCACAATATGCAGTGATGACATAACTTGGTTCGAGCCACCATGATCTTGTGGGGATAAATAGGGATTCCATGTGTGAAATTAAAAATGTTGTGTGGATTGTCTAATATCAATAGGATGCAATTTGGTGAAAATCTCAAGTTAGATGTAGTTTTACTTGAATTGGTGTTAAATAAGGGACACTGCTCTAATCAAGATATAAAAATTATTTTATTAGAAATTTCTTTTCGTAGCCTTTATGACTCGAACAATTAAGTCTGCAAGAATTTTTAAAACCTGGTACTATATAGTCATCTGACTTGGAAGTCATCGGTCGAAAGTTTGTTACATAGGTTACCTAAAAAGTTTAAGGGAGTGAATGCTTAAAAAAAATCAGAAAAAGCTGGTGTATGAAACAGAAGACGCACCAAGCCTTGGTTAAGTTCACAACACTTGTTTAAGAAAATGTGAATTTTGATAAGAGATTGTTAGTCTAGTTAAATCGTAGAGATTGAAGCAATCAAATTTAATGGAGAATCCTTATTTATTGTCATGTTGAAATGCAATTGGTGACATTTACCTAAACTAGAGAGGTGAGGATAGTAGAAAATCCAATCTTAGTTCACACATTGGAAAAGAGTGAAAAAAATAAGTTTGGGTGTGTGTGAATCTTACGAGTGAAGAAAGAATATATTTGACCATTGAGGGTAAGGAATTGAAACAACTTATGAATTTATAATGGTATGCTTAATTATTCACACACACGTCGATTTTACATTGAAAAGTGGATTTTAATTTACGTATTGTGATTTTGAAGCTGCGCATAGATTTGATATTATGATTTCAATCCAGAGATAAAAAGGCAGGTTAGCTAGCTGAATTTTGTTACTTTATTTGATTGACTGGCCACCAATTAGGAAACTAGCATTGCTTGTTTGTGTATTTGTTAAGTTTTAGTTTTGTTTGAGGACAAACACATATTCAAGTTGGGGGTGTAATAAGTGTAGTTTCTACACTTATTCAAAGCCAAAAATCATGATATTTTATTGTCATTTGGATAAAATTCTACCTAATTTATGTTATGTTGCATTTTGTAGGTAAAACTTTATGTTTGATGAAGAATTGGAGAAAAGAATGCAAAATAGCGAAAAAAAATGGCAAAATTCAAATATTGGACCCGTTTCTAAGCAATTGGAAAGCGAGGACAAAATCGAATGAAATTTATAATTTTGGGATCAAATTCCACAAGTTAGAATTTAAGAAGGACGTTGGTTGCACAAATGATAAACTCAAGGACTAACTTGCAATATTTGAGAAAGATGAAACCTTGGTGAGATATTACATTAATCGGGCCTCAACTTCGAATTTCAATGGGAATGGAACTCAAGTGGGCTTGGACCCCTTTTGGACTAGTGGCTAGTAGCTGATTTTGAAGAAGAAAAAAAAGATACCAATTGGACTTCTAATTGGACATAAACATTGGGCGGCTAAGTTGGAGAATATATATATATATATATGTATATATATATATATATATATATATATATATATATGCACGCATTACAAAAGGAAAAAAAACGTGGAACAAAGGACAGAAGAAAAACGACGACGCTAAAAGACGGAAGAAAAAAAACGAGAAACAGAAAAAGGAAGAAAAAAAGGAGAGAGAAGATGTCAAATTTGGTGGCTATGGCTGTATATACATATACACACGCGCAGAGAAGAAGAAAGAGAGAGAAAAGAAAAGAAAAAAAGAAAGGAGACGACATATACGAGCAGTTTAACGTTTCGTCAATTTTTGGTTATTTCGTTCCACTTTTGTGTGTTTTTATTTTTACAGTATGAATAATTAATTTTTATATCAAGGAAAAAAATGTAGTCGACTTGTGAACTTTTATTTTTTTTTTATTCAAGATTTTCGTGGTTTATTTATATATGTGTTGGTTTTACTATGAATTTAATGCATTGAATTACTTGATCACTAATTTGATGATTATGTGAGTCTCTTATGAATCGAGAGATGAGTTTGAAATTTAGACCATATAGTAAAATTCGACAAATTAGTATAACGTGTAGATATACATATACTAATTATTGCGGTCATAATATGAATTTTTATAACTAGTGTTTCGTTTAACTAAGGTTGATTCACATAGTAACTGAATTAGTTAAATATGTTCAATGAGAACTCGAGAGGGGTAAATTGAATACAATAAAAAAATTCGATCGAATACTACATTATATTATGAATCTTGAATTAAGAATTAAGGTGATCAATAGATAAAATTGTCATGCCATAATATTCATCACATATTTGAATCTTCAATTATCCGTTGTTTACAATCTTTTTATATTTTCAATTAGTTAAAATTAATTAGGAAAAATAATCATAATCATCATAATTATTTACTTGCTTTTATCAAATAGGAGTTAAAAAATTAGATTAAATCCTAAAGTATAGTCCTCGTTAGAACAATATCCGGACTCAAAGGCCCAATATATTGCTTGTTACGATATCGCACACTTGCGATATAAAAAACGTAACAATAACTTTCATTGATAATTGTACAAAGTATTATGTTTTTCTACAATGAAGTAAAGACGAAACTTTAGATGTCTTTAAACATTATAAGACGGAAGTTGAAAATCAACTTGGTAAACGAATAAAAAGTATTCGTAGTGATAGAGGTGGTGAATACAGGGCACCCTTTGAAAAAAATTGTTCCGGACATGAAATCATTCATCAAACAACATCATCTTACTCGCCTCAATCAAATGGTGTTAATGAACGCAAAAATCGAACTCTTAAAAAGATGATGAACGCAATGTTGATAAATTCTGGTCGACCTCAAAACTTGGGGGAAAGCTATTCTATTAGCAAATAGCATTCTTAACAAGATACTTCTTAAGAAAATGGAAGAAACTCCATATGAACTAATGGAAAGGTCATCATCTTTCTTACCACTATTTGAAAGTGTGAGAGTGTTTGGCTAAGGTTGAAATACCTAAGCCTAAACAAGTGAAAATTGGTCCTAAGACGATTGATCGCATATTTATTGGGTAATTCAATAATAGTAGTGCATATCATTTCATTTTAGATAAATCTGAAATTCAAGATGTAAATGAAGGAACAATAATTGAATCAAGAAATACATCATTTTTTGAGAATATTTTTCCATATAAAAGCAAGGAAAATGAAACTTCAAATAAAAAAGAACTTATGATACTACAAATAACACTTCACATGAGGAAGAACCAAGACGTATTAAAAGGGCTAGAATCTCCATTTCCTTTGGCCAAGATTTTCTAACATATATGATAGAAAATGAACCAAAGACTTTTGATGAAGTAATGTCTAACCAAAAGCAACGCATTAGATAGAAGCTTTCAATAGTGAAATAGATTCTATAATGCAAAATTATGCTTGGTAGTTAGTTGATTTGTCTCCTGGGAACAAGCCTTTAGAGTGTAAATAGATTTTCAAAAGGAAATTAAAATCGAATGGATCTATTAACAAATATAAGGCTAGATTGGTTGTCAAGGGACATAGACACAAAGAAGGACTTGACTTCTTTGGTACCTACTCACCCGTAACTAGAATCACATCAATAAGGTTGTTAATTTCAATTGCAATATTACATAACCTTGAGATTCATCAAATGGATATAAAGACGACATTCCTAAATGGTGAGTTAGAAGAGGAGATATACATAGAACAACTCAAAGGGTTCGTCTCTCATATTCACAAACAAAAGGTTTGTAAACTAGTTAAGTCCTTGTATGAATTGAAACAAGCTCCTAAACAATAGCATCAAAAGTTTGACAAAATAATGTTGTCTAATGGGTTTAAGATAAATGAGTGTGACAAGTGTGTATACATTAAGCATACACCAAAGGCCCACGTGATTGTATGTCTATATGTAGACGACGTGTTGATAATGGCCAATAGTCACGAAATAATGCTAAATACCAAAAGAATCTTAGCAAAACATTTTGATATGAAATACTTGGGTGTGGCTGATGTAATATTAGGGATTAAGATATCTAAAACATTAGAAGAAATTATATTTTTCAAATCTCACTACATTGAGAGTATAATTAAAAGATACAATGTACTTGAGGAGAGTTCTGCGAAAACCCCTAATGACACAAGTGTACACTTAGTAAAAAATACAGGTGAATGTGTGTCACAACTAAAGTATTCACATGTTATAAGCAGTCTTATGTATATTACAAACTGCACTCGTCCGGACATAGCAATTGGTGTGAATAAACTTAGTAGATTCACAAGTAATCCAAACCATAATCACTAGAAGACTTTAACAAGAATTCTTAGGTACTTGAAGTATACTTTAACCTATGGATAACACTTTACAAAATATCATGTAGTATTAGAAGGATATTGTGATGCGAATTGGATATCTGATATAAAAGATTCCAAGTCTACCACTGGTTATGTATTTACCATTGGTGGAGTTGCTATATCATGGAAATCGACAAATCAAACATGTATAGCTTGATCAACGATGGAATCAGAGTTTATTATTTTGGACAAAGCTAGAGAAGAAGTAGAATGACTTCGTACTTTTTTAGAAGATATTCCATGTTGGTCAAAGCTGATACCTGCAATTAGTATACATTGTGATAGTCGGCTATGGAAGAACTCAAAGCAGCATATATAATGGTAAGTCTAGATATATATGTCATAAACACAATACCATTAAAAAACTGATCTTTAATGGTATCATCTCCATAGATTATGTAAAATTAAAGGAGAACATCGCGGATCCACTTACTAAAGGTTTACCGAGAGATCAAAAATGTTGTCTATCAAAAGAAATGAGATTAAAGCTTACTATGTAAGGATCTTTGTAATGGTAACTCTACCTTGTTGACTGGAGATCCCAAGACCTTGGTTCAAATGTACTACTAAATTATAAAGACTCAATGAAACGCTTGGGAAAAATGTTTCCTAACTCAATCATATGATTATTAAAGTACTTTCTATAGAATGTTAAGGTTAAGATATCATTTTAATAATTCATATATCTTCATTGTGTCAAGTGGAGTAAGACATAATACTTTTAATAGGAGGTCACCTATGTAAGTGTGAGGTGGGCCCGCCTCAATGAAAATTGTTCAAATGTTGAAATTTTCTAAACACTTATGAAATCTAAGAGTGGTTTATGGTCAAAATTATGAACGATTAATGAAAGACATCCGTGTGAGTATTATTTTCTTGGTTTACACCAACGGCTGAATGGTTCAAGACATCAGATTCACTAATTAGCCAAGTAAATCTGATAGTATTTCACTAAGTAAGGTTCAAGGTCGGAAGCTACTTTACCTGATGTAGTATTTTTTTGCTCTCTCTCTCTGTCTCTCTCTACAATGCATCATATTTTTTGCATAGTATGAGTATGTTCGAATTTCCATTCATGTGAGAGATTGTTGGAATTTGATTTAGAGAATGAAAATAAAATTAAGTATGAAAAAGTGACTTTCTTGTCAACTTTGATCAAATATTTGGACTTGATCCGATATTCAAATTATGAATATAAATAGACTAACTTGTTCTACTCGTCGAGTAGATTGTCGTTATATATTTGGTATCTCAAAATCAATTTCGGATAAATGAGAAATTGCGATCCAAAGTTGGATAGAAAAAAGGATATACGGGCTGGAAAATGGTTAACTCCATTGCTCGAAAGATGAGACTGTCGCACAACAGTCTAGCGAAAGACGAGCGAGAGAGGTTCTGATGAATAGGTTCATTGTCACTTGAGCGACAGGCCAGAGACAACAAATGCTGCGACCTTTGGCAAATGTTGCTGAGTTTGGGGCGGCACTTCACTTACAATCCTTCCTTCTCTATATATAGGACCCTTTGGACGTCCATTATACATCTATATCATTTGCATTGAGTATTACATTAAAAACTCTTGCAAAATACTCTCCAAAAGTCATTCTAAAAATATTTTCGTGTAAAGAGAAAATTTCATTTTAAGTTCCCTGTTACTTATGGTTTGAAGTGTTTCCCTCACAAGTTGTATTCGTTGTATCTTGGGAACAAGTGCTGTAACCGTTTTGCTGTTGTGGGGGCAATATTATCTTAAGGAGAAAGTGTTTTTACTTGCCTGAAATTTCCTTCATCGCTTGTTTTCTTATCTTCTTCTTTTCCGTTTATAAAATTTAGTTGTGCTCCTACGAATTAAACTTAACTAATTTTCTTGTCTTAAACAACCATTTAATATACTAATGCTCCGACACTCGGTTCTGTCGTATTCATTCATTATCATCTTCATAAGCTTAATAAACTTTCTGTGATCATCAAAAAATCTTAATCCTCGCTCAAATTTCATAAATTAATAGTCAATTGTAAAAATTTGACCTTTTTTCTTGGGTTGGGTTGTGTAAAAATAATTTTTTTGGCATCTTTTCACCGTAATTTCTTTGATGAAAAGCAATTGTTCGTCTTTCTATCTTTGGTCAGTGTCTTATTTTCGTTGAATACATCTCATCGTCCATGAGTATCCAATTGTGTGAAGTTTGAGGAAAAAATGATATAGAAGAAAGAAAAATCAAGTCTTGTGGAATAATAAATTATTTAATGGGATAAATATGTTAAAAATTAGTTAATTTAATGATTGTGATGTCAATGAAGATTGTTTAATGTTAAAAAAGTAAATTTAAAAGTATGGTTAATTAAGTAATTTTATTTAAGGTCATTTAAGTAAACAATAAAATTATGGTGTAATAAGTCAATTTTGTAATGGTAATATAATTACCCTTTTAAAATTTTAAAAAATACTATTCGTGCAAATTATATTCCAACATTATCTTTATTAAATCCATTCAATTAAAATCATATATCGTTACCACTTGTATATATGTTTCCCACTCTCCAGTAATTCATTTTTTTCACTTGTTGTAAATCCGTTCTCCGAGTCTTCTTCTCCGGTACTGGGGAAACGAACAATCTCCAATTTATCTTAGGGTTCGTTTGACAGATAAATGTGAAAATAAATTCCAATTCTATGTTAGTTGGAAAATAAAAACTCACCAAATTTATAAGAATTCATTTTTCATGAAAATAAAGAAAATGTAGCTTAAAGTGGATGTACCTTGAAATTCGATTTTCATTTCCACGTTGCAATTAAACGGTCAAAGTGAAATTCGTTTTCCTTGATTGTGACATTTTTCATGTTAAACGGTTAAAGTGGAATTCGTTTTCCTTGAATGTGACATTTTCATGAAAAATGTCACAATCAAACAGAGCCTTAGAGAATTTCGGGTTGGAGCATAATTAATGCAGCATTTTTCTTTGGTTCCAGCCAGTCCACACTATTAAAAATCTCTAGAATTTTTGCAAATTTTTCAATGGGTAGACCTGTTGGACAAAATAACAGTAAAGTGTAGAAAAACTTATCAACAGATCGAGTCTCGTGATAGCACGATGTCCTAAAGTGAAATTGCCCGTCGATAACTGCTGCAACCTCTGTGGACAATCACCTCCAGGATACAACAATCAAATAAACCAATTGTGCAACAATCACAAAAGGTTTTCAGAACTCTCAAGTGTACTCCAGAAATGTGTAAAATTAAGAACAATATTTTTACTGTACTGTATAGAAATATATAATCTCGTTTTTCTTGTAATTTTCTAATACCCAAAAGTGTGTTTATATAGGCAGAAAGAGATGTAACTTCTTCCACCATGATCTAGTATTAAGTTGCAGATGTAATGGCCAATGGTAATGGGTATTAATACTGGACAGTTAAAACAGTCATATTCTACTGGCTAGTTGACCCATTAAATAATTCCGAAAATGATTAAAAAAAATAATAATTATTATTATTTTATTAGAATCAATCAAAGACTTTTTAATATAGTGCGTGAGGCGTGGCTCGAACACCTGACCTCCCACACAAATTCCACACTTTTCACCAGTTGGGCACTTCATCTTAATTAGTTATTTCTTTCACATATTATATTTATTGTATAAATATATAACAATCCCCCACATGAAAGAAATAAGATAAATAAAAATACTATTTTTGAGTACGGTAGAAATCACGCAGGCTTAGGTGTCAAACAATAAGGAAAAGACATTTACCTTTGCACTGAAGTCCTTTGGAAATTGATCCCTGATGTCCCGTAAGGTATCAATTTCATCACGGTTAAGCATCAATATATTTGATCGGTACGTCTCTTTCTTTTGTTTTATTCTTAATATTTAAGTAAATTCAATTAAGGTTAAAAATGTAATATAAATATTTTTTTCAAAAGTGGATAGATATATAAGAAGGGTAATTATATTACCATTACAAATTTTAAATACTACACGACATTATAATTACACTACAATTAAAATATATTTTTAATAAATACACCACAACAAATTTATAATTATACTCCTAATTCAATAAAAACAAAAAATTGAAAAAAAAATATAATATTGTGGTGTACTTATCACCCAATATTAATCCTCATTTTTCTCTACCTTTCCTCCCATTCTGGATTTTTTGAAAACAAATATATGTCATTTCTAAAGGAATGCTTCAAGACGACTTTAACTCGGAAATGAAAGTACCTAAAGGTTATCTTCCTAATTATGACTGTTTTGATGAGTTGACTCAGAATGGAACTCGAGATTGGGATAAACATGATAGACTTGCATGCATCACACTTTTGATCGTTTTAAATTCATAATAAATTTGCTCGAATTAACACAAACTCAAATTCTTAATTTCTAAACTTGACAAATAATTTGAAAAAATTAATCCGTAAATCGAATTAACCCAAGTTTCTCTCTCTATCTCTCTACAATTTCTCCCTCTACAATGGATACTGTTTCGTGTCACACAATGAATGAATGCAAATTTAGCAATGAATGGTATTTATATAATAAATCCTCAACTATTTTTCCTAATTCCATTAGGAATCCTTTATCCAATATAACGTTACATGCTAAATCATTTCCAACCAAAATTACAAATTCACTTTGACCTGGTTGGTTAAAGATCGTTCTTTCTACAATCAAAAATCAATGATTCAAGAATTGGTAATTCCCCTCCCCACTCCATAATGAAAAGAATAACCAAAATTAATAATTGAATTAGGACTAATTCATTACTACTTTGACCCTCAATTGAATTGGTATCTCAAATTCTTCAAATAACGATATATGCCTTGGCACCCCTTTACTGGTATGTGCCACCTTCCCCTATTCAGTTGCAGTAGACAAATTGTATTCAAAGATTCATAAATCCTGAATTTACGGTTTACTTTTTTATACTAAAATCTTCAATTTTCTTATCATTAGCCAGGAAACCCATCTTGTGTTGGAAATTTACTTAACATGCACAGCGGAAATTAAACAATTTTTAATTCCCAAACGAGGATCTGCAATGTGTTTAGATAGAAACTGTGATGAGAATGATACCTTTGATGAATTCCACAAACTCTTTTGCTTTTTCTTGAACTCCAATGATTACGATCTTTAATCCAAACTGTCCAATTGTCCAGCCTCCAATGGTGATCCACACAGAGAACAAGAATGACGGCTAGGATTTTCTTTTCTTGTGCTAGCAAGAATAATGAAAATTCTCTACAGTTTACAAACCCTAACAGCTTATTAATATAAGCCCAAGTGGGCTTGGCCCATCTCTAAACTTAACCCGGTCCAATATTTAACTAATCAAATTTATTAAATCCGGTCCATGAATTAATTAATCCAATTAATTAATTGGGGTCTATTAATAAACAACTCAATTAATTAATTATCCAACACTTGTCAATTAATTAATTGGTAAATCTCATTCTTCTGATTCTCTTTTGTGTGTGACCCATTAGGTTCCCGATCACGATGTCGAACGACGTGAATTATTATTTTGATCTAATCAAAATCGATAAATTAAAACGCCCCTTTTAATTTATCACTAATTCATTTTCGTTGTCCCAGATTGACATCTAGCAATGTATCAGGGCAATACATGTGACGGGAAATATCACGTAGCATGACAAAACCAAACTTGTTCGTTTACCGTGAAACTATAATCCTTTCGTCAATATGATCCGATCAATTATGAGATATGGATATGTGTCAATCTCAATTATCGATCATATCTTTTATCCCACTGTTAAGTCAATGTACGTCGAAAACTCTTTTCCGACTTATGAGTTCACCTTGGCCAAGGATTTCATTATTAACTTAACTGGATAAAATGTAGATCATAATCTCTTACTATCTAAGAGTGACGAATCCTCTATTGATCATTCACAACCTTCATATGATTCTTGACATACCCGAATGATGCTGTATTAGCGACCCTTGACAGAGCAACATCCAACACCACCAAAGTATGACTGCCCTCATATAAGGTACTATGATGACCTCAAGTCAAAGGACCAATTCCACTACCGAACGTTAGAGATTAACCACTAACACTTAGATAGTTATCCATGTGGAATCTCTCAGCGGGTCTCCAATGTTTTGTTTTATAACAAAACATTCACGTGTTCATTCAAGTGTCACCACACTTTAGCTTGTGAGATCAGCTACTTACTTCACAAGTAAGAATGCCACACGCGATAGTCTATCCGTAATAACGATATCCGTATCTCGTTATTACCTCGACCACGGACGATTTAAGATTCAGTCATATGTAATTTGTATCTCACAATCACAACTCCTTGTTATTAACAAATCACCAAGACATGAATCTACGGATTCTATTATTTAATTTGTTAGAATATTAATTCAATTAAATAATAGATATTGCCATATATATGCATTGATTATATATATTCAAAGTGTTTATGTCCAAAGTTGATTGGACCAAGGGCATAACACTTACATCTTGGTCACTTTTTACAACATTTGGGTGTGACCCAAATCCTTTGTGAAGATAATTGAGAGTTCTAATGAAGTGCATGTTAAGAGAAATTCTAATTGGAATGCTATTGTGGAATCTCATTCAAGTTTACTTGACAAATTCCCGTTGAAAATCTATTTGGAAGCCCTACTGAGAGTTATAATTTGTACTGGACTTGAAGATATTGAAATTATGGACTAAAGGGTGCTAGCTGGGCGCTCGAGCGCCAAACGTAGAGAAGTGGCGCCCTCAAGTGCTAGCCTACCACTCGAGCTACATGGCGCCTCTAGCCTGGCACAAGCCGCTCTCTGGAGCGGCGGTGTTATTCAGCCAAAGCCATTTTTTCGCGTTTTGACGAGTTTTATTGCATTGTTCATTATGATTTAGGAGAAGTTAAAAAAATTATAAACACAAAATCTTTGAATTCTTTCTCCATATTATAATAAAATCTAAATTCTTCCGTATTCCTCTAATTTTACTAACAAGTAATGTTATTAATACACAATCTTAGATTGTTGATGTTTGTGACAATGAGGAAGAGTTTGAAAATGATATCTTACCATTTACAAAACTTAATAAAAATTCCCGAGTTAAAATAAGGGAGCCCGTTGAATATTTTGCATTGGATGACTAGATGAAGAAGAAGAGATTGAATTGGAATTCAATAGTGTTAGATAAGATTTATGATTTTTTAAGCTAAAGTTTGTATCTAATCTAATTGTAAAAATTTAGTGTCAAATAAATGTAGTATTTGTAATTTCGAGTAATATATTTTTATTGAAAATATGAAGAATACGTATAAAGTTCAAAAAAATATATTATTTTATTTACATAGTAATTTAAAACATTAAAAATTGCAAAACACATAATTACACATATGTTTCGCATAGGCACGTATATGCATGTAATGCTTGATACTCGACTGAAACACATCATGCATTATGCATTTTAGAACAAAGTATATAATGTTAAACGCTTTCAACCAAAATTACAAATTCACTTTGATCTTGTTGTTTCCACATTCAAGATCAATTATTCAAGAATTGGTAATCCCCCCACCCCACCCCACCCCACCCATCCCCACATCCCCACTCCATAATGAAAGAAAATGACCAAAATTAATAATTGAATTAGGACTAATTTATTACTACTTTGACCCTCAATTTAATTTTACAAATTTGTGTTAACCCCAACAATCTCAAATTCTTCAAATCTCGGGATATGCCTCGGCACCAATCTTCGCACCCCTTTACCAATAGGTGCCACCCTCTCCTATCTAGCCGTAGTAGACACAAATTGTATTCAAAGATTCATCAAACCTGACTTTACAATTTACTTCTTCATGCTATAATCTTCAATTTTCTTGTAATTGACCAGGAAACCCATCTTGGTCACTTATGGAAGATCATTAGAGAAGAATAAATAAATAAATAAAAACTAAGGAAACAACCATCTAAATTTAGATAGCATGCTTCATCCAAAACTATGGAGGCATTTAATCAAAGAAACCTCCATAGCCAAGCTTGAAGAAGGTCCATAGAGTTTAGACCCATAGGGAAGACGAACAATTTTTCATTTTAGATTCTGTTGTGAAAATGCAATTCTAATACCGTCAGAAAATACTTTCTTAACTATATTGGGATCTCGGATTCTTATTGAAAAACATGAGTTATGCTGCATATACAAGGCCACGTCGACCCTGTACGTGAATTGTCCCCTGTGATAGGGTCTCCTCTCCCCATCCAGGGGACAGGCCCCTGGCACGTAGCATTTTTGGAAAAACGTTGAGTGCATTAGAATTCTTATCCACGTAGCATCTTCGATGATCTAGAATTCCAGAATTTGATTTATAGCTTGAGGGTTGATTTCATTTAGCTTTGAATTAAGATTCCCTTGATTTCATGTCAATCATGCTATATAACTCTAGAGTTGTGAGTAATTTTTTATTTCTTTCTTATAGATGTTTATTTGATATTAATTGCATGTGTTTAAGCTCCACTATATGCTTATTCAAGTTGAGATGGGATTTTTTGATGTCAAGGCTTTAAGCTTTAAATTCCAATAGTTATATGAAAGATTGTTGCATTCAAAATTTTATTAGCTATATGTTGAAGTTGAGTCACACGCATTAGACATTGATGTTACATTTTCTAGTCCAAATGGGATTCGTTACATGCATAAAGTGGATTTATGCTTTTAGTGCTCATATGTTGATCAAAGAAAGTGCATAATTTATGAATCTAAGGCAATCACTTTGCTTATGTAGGCCAACAAAAGCTACGCATTCTAAATTATTTGTACACCTTTTGGGGACGAAAGTTTGCTTGCTTTGGACTTAGGTTGCTCAAATATTTCAATTCATGGACCATAATGTGACCCATCAGGATGAAGAATTGCCCATTAGAGCCACAAGTTACTTTAAAATGTTTATATAGTGAACTTCGTGCTTTTATCACAAGATTTTAAAAGTAAGACCAGAGTACAAGCATTTCTTATGGCATGGACCCAAAACAAGGTAAAAATGAATTGCATGCACCATATGCATAATTTCTAGTTCATGATAGTTACAAGTTATCATTACAATGATTTGCATGCACTTCTTCATGTTTACTAGTTCATGATATTTGTAAATTTACCATTATGATGTATTATGTCTTCCAAGTGGTACTCACTTTGCTCGTTGGACTTCGCAATTTATAATTACTTCATGACTCTTTTTTAGGTGATGGATCGAGGCTATGTCGAAGTCGTCAATAACAGGTGAATGCTGTCTTCCAATAATGTAGAGTTTCGCAGTCACTCAAAAAGATGATTGGACAAATTACGCTCAATGGTCCTTTCTTTTCTTCCAATAAAGAACTTAGAAGAAGATAATATATTTTTAGGCAGGGTCTTTAGAGTACTTTTGAACCCATCTCTTTATTTCATACAATTCTCTTTTATTAAGTAGGAATGGCTCATTTGAACTTCGACTAGGATCATGATATGAGATTTAAACTACCTTTTGTTCAACTAAAGGTGTCAGGACTCCTCGTGGGCTTATTAGGAGAAAGTTGTAAGTTTTGGTAACTCATCTTATGTACGACCATAGTACGTCGATAGTCTCATTTTATGTAAGTTGTTGAACCCAACTAATGGTTGTCAAAATGTTGTGATGATAAACGGGATTCCCTTTATTGGTTTTCACACATAATTGTGATTACTGTTGTCGAAAATTCGACTATCCCAATCGAAAGAACAAATAAAAAAGCAGAAAAAACGGAAAAAAGAAGAAGACGAAGCGAGGTATGCCAAAGCAAATCTCCTTAAGACAGATTTCGCCCCCCAACAACGTGCAAACAGGATTATGGACGTCTGTCTCCCAAGATACAACGCTTTTCCCAAAGTCGATATTGCACAATACCTACCTTGACGGTCGAACCAAATAATGATCGTACTCGAATGAAATAATCACGAAAATATCGAAGGAATTTTAGCAGAATATGGAGCGAGAAGAATTTAGAAATCAAGAATCTATTAATTGATTTTGGTATCCAAAAACGAATTTGGAGGTCTCTATTTATAGAGATTGAAGTGTCTCCTTGAAAGGGTGTGTAACATTTCATGAATTGGTGCACCACTTGATCTGATCTGTTTTAGCCATTGGATCGCACTCTTTCATAATCTGACGGACCAGATTAAACCACGAAATGTAGTGTCCATTCATCATGTCTATTCACCAATTCTGAACAGTCACCAGCCAAGCAGTTGCCACGCGTACGTCCAACAGGACCAACCGCCATGCAGGACGAAGTGACGTGACCTGTTACGTGTGTGCCACCTAGGATGCCAACTCAACGAGCCTCTCATCGCCATGTCATCAAACCATGATTCCATTTCTGAAAACTATAAGGCTCCTCAGCTCCTCGCGACGATGCGTACGTGCGAAGTGCAAAGTGCGCCTCTAAAGCGCCCAATGCGTACTTTGCGACGTGCGCGGGCCCGGACCGGGACCGGGACCGGGGCGTGGCGTGGCCCGGACCGGGGCGTGGCGTGGCGTGAGTGGTGCGAAGCACCACTCTCGTGGTGACTAGTTAGCTAGCCTTTGGCTAGCTAATAGTTAGTCAAGTTGTAGATCACTTATTAAATTATAACTTATACACATATCCCACTATATAAACAAGTCTATTTTCTTGTAAACTTTCGATGTGGGATTCCTTACCATATATAAGACACTTAAATGGGCTTATAACATATGGGCCTATATTGGAGACTTTTCCAATTCACCCAAATTAATTACAACGGCCCACATCATTAAATAACATATTTAATGACCCAAATAAATATCATTAAATAACATATTTAATGATCCAAATACATCAATTAATTCCAACAATTACTTTTCTTATACGTTGTTTTAACTTATTTGTGTACCCTACTCACTTAATCAGTAAGACATAGATCACTCAAAATTTAGCCCCGCGTTTGATCCCCATTGAATAACAATTCATTTTTCGCACTCTTCTTATCAACCACATATTCGTCAATAAAATAATACTACACGTAAACTTACAAATTTTTCTTTCTTTTTTAACTACACATTCTTAAAAAAATTATTACTCCTCTCATTATAATGTGAAATAATAGGAGCCAAACGAGCACTTAGTTAAGGTGACTCGCAGACATAATGATGATTTCAGTTTAATAAACAATTTTAATGTTTAATTTTAAAGATTGAACAGATTTTCTCACTCGAGTTTTTAAAAATGTTATGTTTTTCTACATGTGATTTTGATATCATTGGAATATGCTTAAGTCAGAAATACTTGTACAATCCTCTATAACCAGAACTTAAGTTTTTTTATTAAAAAAATTAAGCATAATTTCGGGGAATATTCTCATTTCCTGCACCATTTTTTCTCTTTATTTTTCAAAAGAGATAAAAATATTATTAAAAATTCAAAATAAGAGTGGAGACGGAACCCTATTCTCTAACGGGATGGGAGAATCCAAGATGAGAGTCATGAGACCGTGACAAGTTATTTTGCCACACCTATATTTTGGCTAATGGTGACGATCCATTGGATATAACTTCAAGAATTTCCCATATTTTTTTTCTTGTGTACAAAGGGTGCTTCAAACAAGTTTACAAAGAAATGAATATTAATGAATTGTCTTTGGAGCTTGGAAGCATTGTTCAACTGGAGGGCAATGGATGTCATATGTTAAGGGTGGTGAATGTAGAAAATTAGTAATAAGATTTTTTGTTTTGTTTTTTTTTTTTTTTTGTCCTATCTTTCTTTTCCTACTAGTACAAGGGTGGTGAATGTAGAAAATTAGTAATAAGATTTTTTGTTTTTGTTTTTTGTTTTTGTTTTTTTTTTGTCCTATCTTTCTTTTCCTACTAGTACAAGGGTCGTGAATGTAGAAAATTAGTAATAAGATTTTTTGTTTTTTATTTTTATTTTTTTGTCCTATCTTTCTTTTCCTACCGATAACTATGTACTTGTTTGGTTCAGTTACAAAATTGAATTAAAATTTAAATCAAAATCAACAATTAATTTTATTCAGGTATTTTATGAGATATATGACTTTTTAGTCATACATTCCATCAATTTTTATCAAACTCTAAAAAAAAAAAATGATTTTTATATAAACCAAATAGAAGCTATAATCTTGGAGGTAAGGTCAAATTTTATTTTTGTGTATTGTTTCGATCTATATTAATAAGATATGGTCAATTTATTCTAAAATCTCTATTGGGCATAGGTCGATATATGAAGAAAATGCCAAGTGTACAGATTTTTTTTGCAGATGTTGCCGTGGCAGCATTTGTGTGGTTTTTTTTTTTTTTTTCATCTTTCAACTAGATTTTGTCAAATAGTCCATATTTGAAACTCCTACCTAAACTTTAATCATTTTTCAGCTTTATCAAAACATTAATAATATAATAAATAAAAGGTCGTAGATGGCCTCTTGAGTAACCACCTATATTTTAATTTGTCAACAAGGACAAAACGTCTTTCACTTCTTTGTTGTTCATTAATCATGTGTCGATATGTATCATTTCTTTTGACAAAATCATTGGATTTGATTCAAAGAACTTTTAAAATTTAAAGAGAAGGTTTAAAGTTTTGATATTGTCGTTCCCTTTTTTCCATTTTCTGTACTGGAAATACACATTTATATATGACATAAAATATCCTCGATTAAGATTTACTGAATCGAGTTTTTCAAAGATAAAGAACATTAATTTCCATAGAAAATTATAAATGAAGTCCCCAACCTATTGAAAATGTAGCAAATAGGTTGCAGTCCTAGTATTTGAGTTCCAATAGTTAATTAATAACTCAAATTTTCATAAAAAGATAATTTCATATTTATCTTTAATTAAAAGAATGAAAAAAAAACAAAGAAATAATAAGCGAAGAAGAAAATGGAAATGAGGAGTTGGGGGAAGAGAAGTATGAAAAATTAAACTGTGGTGCTATTAATAAAAATTGTAGTGTGAATATAATTACCCATAAATAAAATAAGAGAACATAATCGTCAATTACGAACGTAAATGTGCAAATATAAAACCTTCGGGGACTATGATTGTAAAATTATTAGTTAACATCCTACTTGTTACATCTTTAGTAGGTTGAGGATCCATCTCTAATTAAACTTGGAGGGGCATATTTGTTTTGATTTTTCTTCTGAGAGTGATTGAGACAGTGTGCCGACCCACTAAGGAGTGGCCCGAACGTATTCCCCTAATCACACGTGATAATGGTGGACCACTCGTAGAAACGTGTTCAAATTGACAAAAAACATGGCGGCAATTTTTAGAAAAAGAAAATGCGATTTTAAAAATTAAATTGGATTGTTTTATGAAAAATGCTATGCATCCCCATTCTATGTAGATGTAAATGATTGATTAAATGATTGGTGAAATTAAATGACTTATTTAATTTCACCTATCATTTAATGCCACATAGATTGGGGATGCATCTACAGTGGGGATGAATAACATTTCTCTTATTGTATTGCAGTATGAGATACGAAATCTTTTTATAATTTTATTTATTTTCATTGTGGGCCCTCTTTTGACGATGACATGGCAAAATCTAATGGAAAATGCCACTTGTACATTAGGGGGTACATAAGGGTATTCATAATGGACACCCGGCACCTCCCCATTGGATGAAGTGCCGACCCCACCTGCACTTCATCCAATGGGGAGGTGCCGGGTGTCCATTATGGACACCCTTATGTAAACCCCGATGTACTTGTAGCACATCCCAAATCTAATTTCATGGGATATTTCCCGTAGTCGTGTCAGGCTTTGTTTGAATGACAGGTCAAAAATCCAAACGAGGACTAGTAAACAAATTTGATTTGCAATTAATAATTACAATAACTATTATTATTACTTGACAGTGAGTCATTATCTGTCACTGTCTACGGCCCTGTTTGGGAGGAATTATATTTTTCTACATTAAGGCCTTGTATGGGAGGGATTAAAATCGGATTAAAATTGAAAATATAGCCGTTATTGTTGACTTTTATTAGACGGGTGGGACCCAATAACGGCCATATTTTCAATTTTAATTGGATTTTAATCACTCCCGAACGGGGCCTAAATCAACTCTCATTTTTAACAACACATTTTTCAATAAAATAATATTTTCTATCACATCAATAATTTTTTCTTCTTTTTCAACCACAAATTTCTCATCATATCACTATTCAAAATCAATTATTTCCCCAAAAATATCTCCCAAACAAGTTCTAAATGTTGAAAAAAATAATAATAATAACTATATATTTCAAATAAGATAAAACAAGAAAGTAAGTCCCCGTCTGATATTGATCAAAATCAGATTTTAATTTAAGTTCAAGTCAAACAATTATTATTAACTATATATTTCATTGGTCACACAACTTTTTATCAAAATTTACTAAAAATTTAATTTTAATCTCTACCAAATAAAAGCTATTTTTTCTTCTGAATTTTTCGAGGAAACATCGTGGGAGAAAATGAAGGGGCTTGCAATTATTTTACTTTCTAAGACTACGTTTGAAACTCATTTTTTTTTCTCATTCTGATTCTCATTTTTTTTCCCTTTCTTCATTTCAATCACACATTTTGTCAATAAAATAATAATACACATAAACTCAAAAATCTCATTACTTTTCAACTACACATTTTTCCATCAATCACTATTCTAGAATTTACTTGTTCTCAAAAATGGGTGTCAAATAGGGGCTAATATTCTAATCCGTACAGTTGCTTTACATTTTTCTTATGTTATTATCTCTGACTAAAAGAAATTTCCAACTTCCATTTTGGACCTCAAGAATTATTATTAATTTATTCGTATTTTTTTGACTTTCAACTCGTTCTAAAGTGAGATAGTTCTTTTCCAAACTTTTTCTTTTATTTTCTTTGTCTAATTTCTTGACTTGAAGCAACATTTCCTAGTGAAAGATATAATTTTAAAGAAAAATAAAAGGTAACTTATAAGCTAAAGGGATATCTGTTCAACCACATTTCCTCGTTAGGTAAGCTTGTTAAGTTAAAGTGAGTTGTCGCCATTTATTTTAAATGTTGTGTTCGATGGATCATGTAATAAAGTCTTTTTTTTTTTTTTGTAGACGTAGGAATTCGCAGCCGTTACTCGTGAGTGTGCACTGGGTAAATATCGCTCCATGTGCAATAGTTCGCAAACCACACAGGAGAGATAAACCGCACTAGGCAAGCCCGATGCGACAAACTCGACAGAGGAAGTGTTGACAGGAGATTCGAACTCGTGACCTTCGCTTGCTCCACCAACTCGATCATCCTCAAAGGGGTTATAAAGTCATCTTGTCCTGTCAATATGCGGATTGCAAAGAAAATGAAGGAACTGTTCATATAATTTTTTGTTTTAAATTTGTTCTATCTTATTATTCAGTCGAGCGTATTAAATATATTGCTATAAGGTCACGGTGAATCATATCCCTAGTTAGAAAATTCAAATATATCTAGATATTGACATGTTAATTTCATTGTGGAAGCATTAAATTGAAGTTCAGAGGTTCCACAAAGTTGGTGGCTATACACCCTATCGTCAAGGGGTAAAAATAAAAATTAATATACTATTTAGTGGTATAATTGCAAAATAATAAAAATTCCCACATGAGAATTTTGTGTTAACAATTTTAAACGGATTAAAAGTTTGGCTTTTTTTAAAAGCAAAACAAACTTTTCAGCCTATGGTTTTAATATAGTAATTTAATCCTAAGCTTTTGAATCTAGATATTTTATTCCTCAATTTTTCTTATTTTGTTACACCAGCATCCAATTTTTGGTTACAAGTCAAAATTTTAATCGTTATACTCTTATTTTCAAATTACAAACAAAATAAATAATTTAAATTAAAAGAACAGATGAGCAATATGTGTTTAATTATTGAGCCGTGGTCTTACCGTCACATTTGGGCCAATTGTCGCGATGACAAATACTCATCGTCCTTCGTAATAAATGGGACTTGTTATCTTTAAAATAGTAATCAGTATGTCTTGAGCGTGATATTGTAATAATAAGTTAGATACGACGAAATTGAAAAATTAGAAATCAAAATGTTTGACTTTGCAAAATAGGTTGTTGTGGAAAGGCTAGTAAGATTAGGGGTGGGCAAAACATGACCGAACTCGCCAAAATCTAACCAATCCAATCGGTTTGGATCGATTTTTTTGTTTTTTTTACATGGGTCGGGTTGGGTTGGATTATGGGTTAATTTATGAAAAATCGAATAAACTAGTCCAACCCGACCCAACTATACTTAAAACTTTACGAGTGTTATGATATTATTTGAAAACACTTAGAATAATATTACAAGACTTGGATAGAATGTATTTTATGAAAAATAGTATAAACACATGCACATTCAATACAAAAATATTTTAATTGCCAAAAACATTTCTTAGCTTTATATAATTTAATATCAATTTGTCCATGTAACATTTTCAGGCATGAAGTGCCAACTAATTCAGATTTTTTGTTCATTGCAATTATGGAGACCTAATATTATATAAGTCAGGAGTTAATTATAAATTCGCACAACCTGACTCGCCTACTTTAGTTTTATTGACAAGTTGCCACAAACCGACCAACTCAACTCAACCCAACCCAACCCGATCGATACTTGATTGAGTTGGGTTGGGTTGGGTTGGGCTGGGCTGAATTGAGTTGAGTTTCAACATTTTCACAAGTTTGATTGGATTAAATTATGATCAAATTAATCATATTGAGTTGAGTTTGGATTGAAGCAAAAACAAAATCGACCCAATCCAACCATGCTCACCCCCAAGTGGGGGCAATGTTTTCTTTTTTTAAAAGAAAAAAAAAAAAAAAAAGTACCTAGGACACCCCCTCCCACCCCCTCCCACCCTATGGTGTACCTGCCAAGTACATGATCTTCTTGGACGGCCATTTGCCTATGAGACCATCGTTCCGTGGAGCAACTGCTAACCGTACTGTAAACTGTAAAGTGTAAACTATTTATTCTCTTCTCCTTTTCAAAATTAATACACGAGCGAGTGCGTGAGTGAGAGAATATCGAGATAAAAAGAGTGATTCGCTACGCAGAATTTGTTCTATTCCATTTTACTCCAACCCACCCTCTCCACATCATTTCTACGTAAACCACTCTATTTTAATCGGGTTTCTGTGAGTCCCTCTTCAATTTTCCTTGGTGTTTTCAACTAATTTCAGTGAAATTTTACTCGAGGATTTGTGGGTTTGTGTATTTATTTGCATGTGTTGGTTTTGAAAACTGATTTTTCAGTTGTATTTGTTTGTGGGTTTAGAGATGGCGGAAAAAGATGAAGCTATGGAGGCTCTGAAGAGGGAGGCTGTGGATTTGGTAATCAACTCTTTTACTTCATAGTTCTCTTGTATTTTCTACTTTTTGTGTTGGTTTCTCTGTTTTTTGATGCCCCTCTCTCTCTCTCTCTCTTGCTTTGCTTTGCCTTTTCTTTCTATCCCTGTTCGATGATGGGTATTATTTTACTTATTTTTAGATAATATGTTTTTAGTAACAATTATTATATGTTTTCAGGAGAACTTACCAATTGAAGAGGTTTTTGAAAATCTGAGGTGTAGAAAGGAGGGGCTCTCATCTGAGGATGCTCTCAGAAGGCTCGAAATATTTGGTTATAACAAGCTCGAGGAAAAGGAGGTTCAGTTTTTTCTTTTTTCCTGTTATCTTTTTGGATTTCTACTTTTGTAAATTTTTGGTGCAGTCTTTTAGATATTTTTTGGTTCTATTTATTTGTTCTGATTGAGAGTTTGGTTTTTGCTGGGAAAATTTTCAGGAGAATAAGATTCTGAAGTTCTTGGGTTTTATGTGGAATCCACTTTCATGGGTGATGGAAGCTGCAGCGATAATGGCCATTGCTCTCGCTAATGGAGGAGTGAGCACTCACAATTCCCTTTAATTTGTTCACCTCTTTTTTTTTTTTTTTTAATAACAAATTATAAGTTTATTTCAGTTTTATTCTGTTTTGGGTCCTTTATTTATTTCCATTTTGAAGATGGAAAATTAAGCTTATATGCATAGATACTTCAATGAACCAAACTGTTATTGATTTTGTGATATTTCTATACTTAAAGTGGATTTTTACTTTAAAAATTGCTGACCACCCCCTGCCCCCCTCCTCCATTTTTTCTTTCTTATTATCAGTCTACTTATATTTTTAATCTTTACAGGGAAAACCACCGGATTGGCAAGACTTTGTTGGGATTATTACTCTTCTGGTCATCAACTCAACCATCAGTTTCATAGAGGAGAACAATGCTGGTAATGCTGCTGCAGCTCTCATGGCTCGACTTGCTCCCAAAGCTAAGGTAATAAAACATGCTTCTTTTTTCACATTCATAAAAGTTACATACGATTTTCTGAATAAATATCCTAGTATCTAAAATGGTTCTTCTGGTGCTTCAGTATGATCCTGTTTAGTGGAATGTCCTAACTTGGCTGATCTCAATGAACGTTCTATAGGTTCTTCGTGATGGGAAATGGAGTGAATTAGATGCTGCCTTTCTTGTTCCGGGTGACGTTATCAGTATAAAGCTCGGGGATATAGTTGCAGCTGATGCTCGTCTCCTTGATGGTGATCCCTTAAAGATAGACCAGGTCATTTTCTGATTACATATTTCTTTAGATTGATTTGCATTGAGCTCGTACTAAATTCGACATTTGGCTTTACAGTCTGCTCTCACAGGGGAATCCCTTCCTGTGACGAAAGGTCCTGGGGATGGCGTTTATTCAGGGTCCACATGCAAACAGGGGGAGATTGAAGCAGTAGTCATTGCCACTGGTGTGCATACTTTCTTTGGAAAAGCTGCCCATCTTGTTGACTCCACTAATCAAGTGGGACATTTTCAGAAGGTGCATATCGTAAAATTCAACTTTTTTGCTTTTGAACGTCACAATTTTTAAGCATGTTTTCTAGTTGTTTTAATTGGTTTAAATTATAAATATATAGGAATGAGTGGTGATTTTAATCTGTTTAAATTATAAATAGATAAAAATGAGTCGCCTTAGTACTTGTGGATCCCACAAAAATTTGTAAATAAAAAGTGGTTTGAGTGATTATATACAAACTATAAACAGTTGCCAAACATGCTCTTAGAAAGAGTAGCAACGGAGAGGAGATTCTAAGGACCTACTCAATTCAGTTCTATGTTATACTCATTTTACTTTACAATAAAGGCAAATCTATTTAAATCTCACCTCATACATAGAGTCCCGTTGGACAAGGAACAGATTTTTGAAAATGATGTTCTTAGATTTGATTTTTCTCTACTTTGAATTTATAAATAATTTATGTGCTTGTTTGGTAGGGATTTTTGGGGGAAGAATTGATTTTTGAATAGTGATATGATGGGAAATGTGTGGTTGAAAAAGAAGAAAAAATTATTGATGTGATGGAAAATATTATTTTATTGAAAAATGTGTGGTTGAAAATGAGAATTAATTTACTGTAGAATTTGAGAATAAAAAACAAACACCCCCTATGTCTATTTTCACAAACTCCTTTTGATTTCTGTCTTGAAGGTGTTGACTGCTATTGGAAATTTCTGCATATGTTCCATAGCCGTGGGAATGATTGTTGAGATCATTGTAATGTACCCGATTCAGAATCGGCCTTATCGTCCAGGAATTGATAATTTACTTGTGCTTCTTATTGGAGGAATTCCAATTGCAATGCCAACTGTTCTGTCCGTGACAATGGCAATTGGTTCTCACCGTTTATCGCAGCAAGTAGGCTCCTCTAATTTCTGGAGTTGATGCCATTGTTAATTGGTTTGAAGTGTTCATATGTAAATTCATTCTATTGTTGATTTCCTAGGGAGCCATCACCAAAAGAATGACTGCCATAGAAGAAATGGCTGGCATGGACGTACTTTGCAGTGACAAAACTGGAACCTTGACATTAAACAGATTATCTGTTGACAAAACTCTTGTGGAGGTTGGTGTAATAGTGTTTGATTTTTGTATTTATATGCTTAAAGTTATTGCAGTCTGAAATCAAGTCCTGAGCTATATTTGTAGGTCTTCGCTAAAGGAGTGGATGCAGATACAGTTGTTTTAATGGCTGCCAGAGCTTCTCGGTTGGAAAATCAAGATGCTATTGATGCTGCTATAGTGGGGATGTTGGCCGACCCGAGGGAGGTATGCAGATATCACATATGAGCATTTTGGTAGATTTTGATGGTACAGTGTAGCATAGAAATGAATCCATTACACAGTAGTATTGTTTCTACCTTCCAATATTTGATATTCTGCTGTACTGCAGTTAATCAGGAGAGATCTCCAATTAGCTTCTTCCTGTTGCTTTTTAATAATTTTTTCTGCTCTTTTTCTTCTGCATTGCATCACATGCATGTAAAAGGCACGTGCTGGAATTCAAGAGGTACATTTCCTGCCTTTCAACCCAACGGATAAGCGCACAGCTTTGACATATAATGACAGTGAAGGAAAAATGCATAGAGTCAGCAAAGGTGCTCCTGAACAGGTATAACAGATGAGGGTCTTATAATTAATCACTATGACATTGCTAGCCAGTTGTCCTAATCTATGCTCATAACTTGGTTTCTAGATCTTGAATCTTGCACACAACAAATCTGAGATAGAGCGTAGAGTTCACTCTGTGATTGATAAGTTTGCTGAGCGTGGATTACGGTCTCTTGCAGTAGCTTACCAGGTGATTTGTCTTCTATTTCTTATCACTCTTATACTTTCCAATAGGACATTTTATGTTCAAACGGTGACTAATAGTCTAAATATTCCACAGGAAGTTCCTGAAGGAAGAAAGGAAAGTCCTGGGGGTCCATGGCAATTTATTGGCCTTCTGTCTCTGTTTGATCCTCCTAGGCATGACAGTGCCGAGACAATCCAAAGGGCTTTGAATCTTGGGGTGAATGTTAAGATGATTACTGGTGAGTATTGTATTTTTCAACTTCTGACACTAGAGAACTTCATTGTTGATCAGATAAATCAGGATTATTTGCTCAAAGTTGTGGCTGTATTCTGTAGAATGTCATGCTTATCTTAGCTATATTACGATGTAAGCGTATGTCTTTGTATGGAAAATTAAGTAGTTGAGTCTGAAGCTATGATAAAGAATAGGCTGAACGAATTCTCAAGATTTTTACTTCCCATCTGTATATAAGAAGCCCTGACAACATGAAAAAGAGATTGCCGGTGAAGTGGAAATTTGAAATCTTTGTCATGGAGGATGGCGGCAGTTTTTTAATCTATAATTAATGAACTGTATTAATTATTTTCTGGTAGGACAGAGGTCTTTCAAACCTTGTTTTTTAAATGGACTACAAATTTCATATTTTTGAGTATAGACTTATGTTTATATATACAGTGTTCAGCTATTTATGGAAATCTTGTTCCAGTTTTTAACAAGAGTTCTCCTAACCTGTTTTTGTAACGTCTCAACGACTATATTAAATCTCTGTCAGGCGATCAGTTAGCAATAGGAAAGGAAACAGGACGTCGTCTGGGTATGGGAACCAACATGTATCCATCATCGGCTTTATTAGGGCACAACAAAGATGAGTCCATTGTTGCTTTGCCTGTTGATGAGCTAATAGAAAAGGCTGATGGTTTTGCTGGTGTTTTTCCTGGTAAGGCTTGTATTTTTATATTG
The DNA here is from genome assembly GCA_035079005.1 of Fraxinus americana. Taxonomy (NCBI): domain Eukaryota; kingdom Viridiplantae; phylum Streptophyta; class Magnoliopsida; order Lamiales; family Oleaceae; genus Fraxinus; species Fraxinus americana. The sequence continues at coordinate 14,654,799 of CM068716.1, read as the reverse complement.
CTGTTAAAATTAAAAGGATACATTTATTCATATTGTTACAGCCTTCTCCATGTGTATATCTTTACCAAGACACAAGACTCAACTGGATCAGAGGATTATTAGTCCTTGAGCCTAGTGCCATATGTCGGGCTTCCAAAGTAGTTTTCATATTTCTTCGTTGTAATTCTGAAAGTTGTTAAACTGGTCTTTACTTAATAATTATTGGCATGTCCTCCTCTCAGCATCTAAAATCTTAGATTGAAATAATTTTCAAACAAATTACTCCCTCATTGACCAGCATCATATTAATTCTGTTGGTTACAGAGCACAAGTATGAAATAGTAAAACGTTTGCAAGCCAGAAAACATATATGTGGAATGACTGGTGATGGGGTCAATGATGCTCCTGCTCTCAAGAAGGCAGACATTGGAATAGCTGTTGCTGATGCAACAGATGCTGCACGAAGCGCTTCTGACATAGTCCTGACGGAACCTGGTCTCAGTGTTATCATTAGTGCTGTTCTAACTAGTCGAGCCATCTTTCAGAGGATGAAAAATTACACCGTAAGTTGTGCTTACATGGAACATGTCCACATAAATGAACAACTTTATTTTCAGTATGTTTTAACCAGAAATTTATGCATGGTCCCATATCTGGCAATGATGCAAGATTTATCATTTCTTTCCAATTATCAAATCTCCTCCTACCCAATCCTCTCCTATGCCAAATGGCTTTGTCGTCTATGGGACAGCCATTGTTGCTTCTGGTTAGCTTTGGTTTGTGCATGGTCTGTTATTGGTTTTCCTTTATGAAACTCTTCTCCCTTAAACAAATGTGGTCTTGTGTTCCTTGAATGCAGCCTTTTTGTTAATATTATGATTATTTATAACTGGTCCTGTAATCTAACTAATTTCTTTAACTTCTGTGCAGATATATGCTGTTTCCATCACAATCCGTATTGTGGTAAGTATTGAACTGGTTATATTTTTTTTTATCAAAAACCATAAATGAAGTTCTCTGACAAATTATTTTGTCTTTGTGGCATAAAAATATGGCCAGAATCACTTTTGACTCTTGATTGCCTTCTAATGAATTGAGCTTATCCTTTTGCCCACTTATTATGTAACGATTGTTTTTCCAGCTTGGTTTCATGTTACTTGCACTCATATGGAAGTTTGACTTCCCACCCTTCATGGTTCTCATAATTGCCATCCTTAATGATGGTAAGCATTTCTGGTTTATAACGAACATTCTTGTATGGGGAATGGGAGACCCAGATGCAGGGCAAGTGGAGGGGCGGGCTGTTGTGGTAGAAGATTGTGTGGTAAAATTCTGACATCTTTAGGTTCTTTTCGGTTTGCTAGGTACCATTATGACAATATCGAAGGATAGGGTGAAACCATCTCCTTTACCTGACAGCTGGAAGCTTTCTGAGATTTTTGCAACAGGAATCATTCTTGGAGGTTACCTAGCAATGATGACAGTCATCTTCTTCTGGGCAGCATACGAAACAGACTTTTTCCATGTAAGTAACTGCTGATTGAGTTTTATAACATGGACTATTATTTGTACGGCTGGGCGTGGGTTTTGTTGGGTTGGTTTTTTGTCCAACCCAAACCCAACCAAATATGGTCGCTTTGATCTAAAATCAAACTAACCCAACCTAATTATTAGTTTAAACCCAACCCAACCCAACCCAACCCAACCCAACCTGATCAAGCTTGGGTTGGGTTGGTCGGTTTGGGCTTGGGCCCAATTCAAGTTGGATCCGGTTATTTTTGTTGAATTTGAACAATTTTTAAGGTTTGAAACCACTTAAAAATCTCCATTTTTTAAACCTATATAAGGAGTTGTTTCTAAAAATTAATTTATAAATAAGTTTGAAACTATAGAACATTTTCTTTTTATAATTTTTTTTGGAATTTATTCATTTCATTATCATGTCCTTAATTTTTAGTTTATCATTAAATTATTTTGCATTTGTACATAGTATTCATACCAATCAGCCTATGTGAAAAAAAGGGATGTTTGTACATTCCAAAAATCCTTCTCGTCTCCATTATTGTGTCAATTTTGGTTATGTTGGTGTGTTTTTTCTAGCCACCTTCTATATACCATCTTGGGATCCTCTTTACATGTAGCTGCAGTCAGTATTATTGCTATCTGCTTAACAAGAGAGAGTTGCCAGTAAAAACTTATCCCTTTCAGTTTATTCTATATAAGCTGCACCAAAAACCACTTATTTCCTGACATCTTTGTATTGATTTTGTCATTCTCTTCATTGTTTTACAAAATGTTCGGCGTTTTTCTTTATATGTGATAGTCTCTATATCTTGGCTTTCATTTACACAAGTTCCTTTACCAACATCAAATTCTGACACTTTTAATTGGGGGTGTACTCTGAAATCATTTGTATCCAGCTTGTTCATCAAAAGTTTTATTTTATCTTCAACTGTTTATATTTTATCTATAGGTTTGAATCTATTACAGTCTTCTCAGTTTAAATATTTTATTAGGAAGATATCCATCACGCCTGTTGAGAATTTTTTTTCTGTGCTTTGTATAATGGAGTTTCCATGATGCCATTCTTACTTTTTCTTTATCTTTCTTTCTTTTCCTTCTTTTTTGAAATCGGAAAGAAATACCATCTTCTCTTGCCCCTTTTAAATCAATCACTTTTACTTGGAGGAGATACCCAAGAACTTTTTGCAAGTTCAGGTTTGTTACACTTTCATTTCAACTTTCAGAATGCATTTGGGGTTGCAACTCTCAAGAAGGGGGCTCATGGGGCTGATGATAACTTCAAAAGGCTGGCCTCAGCAATATACTTGCAAGTGAGTATCATCAGTCAAGCCCTAATATTTGTGACAAGATCCAGAAGTTGGTCTTTCCTAGAGCGTCCAGGACTTCTGCTTGTGGGGGCTTTCCTTGTTGCACAACTGGTGAGACAACTGCTTTTCATTTCTTTTATTTGAGGGCGTCGTATAGCATGTTTGGCAAAGCTTAAAATAATGTATGTCTCCAAACATATTTGAATTACTCTTTTTTTTTTCCCTCACTTTTTTATAGAAGTAAGTTAAAAAACTTTGAAAGTAACTCTTGGCTTATTGTCAAAATAAGTACTTTATTAAGCTTAGCCAAACACACCACAAATGCTTTCTCCTATATTCACTCTGTTTTTCTGTGGACAGATTGCTACCCTGATTGCTGTGTATGCAAACTGGAATTTCTCTGCAATTGAAGGCATTGGATGGGGCTGGGCTGGGGTTATATGGCTTTATAACCTCGTATTTTACTTTCCACTTGATTTGATCAAATTCTTCATCCGATATGCCTTGAGTGGGAGGGCTTGGGATCTTGTTATAGAGCAAAGGGTATGAAATAGACAACTTAATGGACTAAGTTGATGAAGCTGTTTCTTGACATCGTTTGTGGAATGTTCTTTTTCAGATTGCATTCACAAGGAAAAAGGATTTTGGAAAGGAAGATCGTGAGCTTAAATGGGCTCAGGCACAGAGGACTCTCCATGGGTTGCATCCACCAGAGCCGCAGTTTACTGATCGTAGTAATTACAACGAGCTTAATCAAATAGCTGAAGAGGCAAAACGGCGAGCTGAGATTGCAAGGTACAAAAATAGTTTCATTTTTAATACGAAAGTTCGGCCTATATTGTTAATTGGTTTTAGAGCTATATAATACAATAAATCGACAACAATTGGAAACATTGTGATATTTTGTGAGCTGAACTTTTATTATCATAACAGAAGGCATTAAGTGTTGGAACGTTCCATCAAGATTATTTGAAATAATAATATTTTCCTCCAAATATAGGTTTACAAAATTTAAAATTCTTTATATTGAATGCTTCCTTACCCTTGCATGTTTCTATTTGCAATAGCCTTTTTTTTTTTTTTTTTTTTCAATTTGCTCTTTCATCTAAATTTTAATTCGTCCTAACACTATGTCTAGGTCCAGCCTTGCTTTTAACCTGCATCTTTATTAGGGATGGCAACTAGGCTAGGCGGGGCGGCCCTGCCCTGCTAAGAAATTCCTCGCCCTGTTACCCGTTTAAGGCGGGTCGGGTCAGGTTGGGGTGGGGGTGGGTCATTTCCCCATTTATTCCTCGTTTAATTTTTTTTTTTTTAGTTTTTGATAATTTATTTTTATTGCTCATATTCATTAGATTTAGACAAATAATTTTAATTGTTATTTTATATTAGAACTAATGAAAATTTTCATTTAAAGTATTGAATTTTAAAAAAAAATTAACAGGGCGGGACCCCCGTTACCCGTCCCCGCCCCCGCCCCAAACAAACCCCGGGGTAAAATTCCCCGCCCCCGTTACCTAATTAAGCGGGTTATCCCCGCCCCGTTCGGGGCGGTGCCCCGCGGGTATCGGATTTATCAGGTTTTTTTGCCATCCCTCATCTTTATGAAGGTTGGAGTCTTTCGACAATTGAGTTTTTTTTTTTTCCTGTAATAAATGAAACAAGGATATCTATTAAGCTGATTAAGTTGCTGAGAGGTTCAGACATCCTATTTACAGGCCTGATCAGGGCTAAGACAGTCCATCAACTTTCTCTAGGTTGCACTTGGTACACCATATTAGATCGTATTATGACTTATAATATAAAATTAGAATGGATAATAGTTGGTGGATCTATCGTAATTCTCCACCGATTAGTAACATTCTATTTTCATAATAAATTCTTTATACAATCTGGTGCACCAAGCCACCAACCGCAACCTTATGCCCATCTTGGCCCATTGGCTCGTCATAAGGTTGGGAGGGTCAAGACTAGCCAGCGGCAAAATTTATTGTTGTGCTATGACCCCTTTTTGTTTGGCTGATTTTTTTTTTATTTATATTGGGCCCTTTGAACCACAAATACCAAGCCTGATGTGGCTGCCTTGAAGCAGCACAGTACCGTGCTTTTCACTTGCCAATTTGTCCTACTAATTCAACGGAAAATCTTTGCATTTTTCTCATAATTAGCCATTGCAGACAGTTTATACTGTTTTAAGTTTCTGGTTGATGATTGTCGGCGTCCATTTTATGATGCATTACTTTGCCTTGATTTGCAGGCTGAGAGAACTGACTACACTGAAAGGCCATGTTGAATCCGTCGTAAAACTGAAGAATCTTGATATAGAAACAATTCAGCAGTCATACACGGTTTGAGCCGTTGTCTGATGCACGATTTCCTTATGCCCTGTGTAGAGATGAGATCTGGGGTTCTGTCGATTATGTGGCCTATAGACATCCCTCGTTGATCGATCGATCAATCAACCATAGAAGATCTCTGTGCCCTTAACTTGTTTGTATATATTGGTCTGAGTTTGCGGGGTTGGGGTTAAAGCTAGATTTTGAAAATAGAATCAAGTATCCTCTTATACTTATTTAGCATTCCAGTTATAATTATTGAATGGCAGAATTTGATCTTTACTGCTGCTAAAATTTGTAAAACATATTACTATATAGTTATGTATTATTGCGGCATTTGATGTAAATTTTTTTCCAAGCACTTGCGTATATTGACTAAAGTTATTTAAGAAATTCTTAAATAACATAAAAAAGAAAATAAATAACTCAGATATAAAATATATTTACTTTTGGCCTAACTAAGAAACAAAAATTATATATATTTAGAGGTTTTTTTTGTTGGGGGGGGGGGGGGGGGGGGGATACCAATGTCGAGGTATTGCAAAATAATTAGTACTAATATGGTAGTTTTTCTTTTTCCTTTTTTTTTTTTTTTGGAAAAAACAAAAATACAGTTTTGAAATTTTAGTATTATGGTAAATTTTGACATTTCTTCACTCGAAAGCTTGGAGTGAACTGTTCCAAAGAGTTTTAAGTGCATCTTTATCATGCTTAATGTATTTTTAAGTTACTTAACGTCTTAGGTCTCTGGTTGAATAACGATTCAAAAAATTATGAACGATTATTCCATAGAATTCAATGGTGTATAATTCTGAATTTTCAATATTCAATTTAACAAAAATCTAATTTTCTATATTGATTTGAATATAGGAATAAAAAACATAGAACTCTTGAGGCTACATGAAATTTAGCATGATTTGTTAATGTTGCTAAGAATTTTATTGTTTTATAAACCTTCCCATAAATTTAAGTTGATTAATGTTATTTATAGTCGCTTGCTACGACAGTCGATCTATGGAGCATACATAAGGCAGACGATTATTTGATGCATGAATCAACAAAAGTTACTTTTGTTGACTCGTGCATCAAATAACCACCTGATATGTGTATGCGACGTAGAACAACTGTCGTAGCGAGGGATTGAGAATAACATTATTCTAAGCATAAATGGTCCCTAACGCATTCAATACGAAAATGGCCCATAATTTTTTTGTTTCTTGGCATTGACGTCCTTAACCTGTGTTTAGTGTTCAATTGGTCATTATTTTATGAAAGGGACCAATAAGTCCTCAATTTTAGGAAAATTTGCAATTGGATCCCTAAGTTTTGGAAAAAGTACAAATGGGTCCTGAACCTTATTTAATAATAATTAATTTAGTTACTAAATATAACAAAAAAACAAAGGTTAAATTGTCATGCTTTATGTTATGTAATTGTTCTGTGTCGTGAAAAAAATAAAATTAAAAATTAACATAATATATAACGATCAAATGAATGGAATCCATCCATCCGTCTTTTTGTTACAACAAAATGAAAAGTTTGGGATTGTGATTGGCACAAATGAAAGGTTTGGGTGAAGTTCGACAAAATGAAAGATTTGAAACCATGACTACAAATCTTCCTAAGTTTTATGATAATATTTAGTCCATGTTTAATGGCTATTATTTTGAAAAAATAAAGTTCTCAGTAGGAGAAGTTTTGGATTTAAGCTATTGTGTAAAAGTGATTGAAAATAAATCTGAAAATGAAAGAGTTATTTTAAAGGGGGACAAATGGAACTTAATATAATGTCCACTTTTTTATTTATTACGCTGGTCTTGAACAAATGAGTTATCCTACGCAAACATAATGTTTGACACAGGGGATGATACAATACACACACATGGGGGAGGTCGGCATTATTTAATTCAGATCGGGATCCACATGTAATGTGAGAGGTCGGTCAACCCCTATGTCAAACATTATGTTCATTTAGCTTAATTCTAAACAAATACTGTTGGACAATGATTTTAATATTAGTGAAATGGGTCAATTTTGAGCTCAAATTTCAGTGGGACCCTTGCCTTATTTTTAACAAGACCTGGCATATTCATGTTATACTCCGCAAGAGGATTAACGTGATATATTTATTTATCGAAATTCATTTAGTATTAAATGAAATATTTAATGTCAAAGTAACCCACTTGAAATTATGACCTAGTGAAGAATTTGATGTATTGAAAATTGCCAAACATTTGTCCCACATAGGAAAGTTAGGAAACTTTGGTGTGTTTTATATTGTGCAAGTTTGAGAATTGAGTTTCTGCCACAAGGGGTACCAATAGTCTTTGAAAGGGGGGGAGGGGGGCTATATCCTATTGGATTCGGTCCAAACCCCACACGTGCGCGTCGTTGCCGGCTCGGCACGTGCCCGAGCCCGATCTGATCAAATTTGATCCGGTTCGTGTGCGAGTGCGTCTTTGTACTATATTATCTTTTTGGACAAATTTTATTTAATTTGGATCAAATTGTAATTAATCAAATTCTTGGGTACTTAATAAAATTATTTTTTATTAATGAGCTTATTTTCAGAAAATTATTTTGGATGGTCTGTTAACCGATTTCAACCAATTAACGGCACACTTTTAACCGAACCATGGTTCATGTTTGATTTTTTTAGCACATGTCCGAATAGTGGCGACTGTTCTAAAAAGGCTTGAAGGACGTTTGAATGGCCATGAACGATTATAAAAATTGCCTGCCCCATTGTCAAAATAATTACACCATTTTCACTGCAAATATTCTCTGTATTGAATCTCATTCTCCCTCTCTCTCGTTCTAATGTTAATTTTCGAAGTAAATACACTTTATTGAGTTCGTTGGAACTCCTGCAGATTGCTGTGCTACTTTCTTAGGAGACGAAATTCGTTCTATCTTGGGAAACGATTGTTGGACGCCTTTAACACCTCTGAAGGCAGCAAATTCGTTTTAAGGAAGTATCGTGAAGTCGGTGGGCTCGAATTGCTTTTTCTGATACTATCAATCATATTGTTACGCTGTAAGGTAATTCTTTTGGATTGTTTGAAGGAGATGCTCCAGAAACAACAACCTTAAAACGAATTTTTTTTATAACTTTATTCTGGTTCTAGTCCTTCTCGTTTATCTTCTGAATTTGTTTCAGAAATGGCAACTCCTGGTACTATACTCCCTAATATGACTGGGGAAAAATCAGAGAAATTTAATGGATCAGATTTTAAGCGTTGGCAACAAAAAATGTATTTTTATCTGACAACATTAAGTTTAGCAAAATTTCTCAAAGAAGATGCACCTTCATACACTGAGGAAGATTCTGATGTTGAGAAATTGGCTGCGGTTGATGCATGGAAACATTCTGACTTTCTGTGTAGATATGTACTCAACGGCTTGGACAATACATTGTATAATGTGTACTGTAATGCAAAGTCTGCAAAAGAACTGTGAGAATCTTTGGACACCAAATACAAAACTGAAGATGCCAGCATGAAGAAATTCATTGTTAGTCTTTTTTGGATTACAAAATGGTTGATAGCAAGGCTGCCATATCCCAAGTTCAAGAACTTCAAATTATACTCAGTGACATCCATGCTAAAGGAATGAAACTAAATGAATCATTTCAAGTTGATGCACTGATTGAGAAGTTACCGCTTTCCTGGTAGGATTTCAAGAATTATCTAAAACATAAGCAGAAGGAAATGAAACTTGAAGATATCATCGTCTGGTTGAGAATAGAAGAAGACAATCGCAAATCTGAAAAGAGGAATGGTGCATCTCATTCTTTGGAATCAAAGGCTAACATAATGGAAGGAGGTTTAAAGACTAGCAAGAAGAGGAAGCACAATGGTGAAGGGCAAACTGGTCCTTCAAAAATTGCTAAAAAGTTCAAAGGCAAATGTTACAATTACGGTAAGGCAGGACATCGATCCAAGGATTGTCGGAAGCCAAAGAATGTCAAGGGAAAACCTCATCAGGCCAATGTAACAGAACATAACAACCTTTCTGATAAGGTGCAAGACATGAATCTTTCAGCGGTCGTTTCTGAATGCAACTTAGTTGAAAACACTAAGAAATGGTGGGTGGATACTGGAGTCACTCGTCACATATGCTCGAACCGCGAGATGTTCTCTACTTACAAAGCGATAGATAATGATGAACAACTCTACATGGGAAACTCTTCATCTTCCAAGATTGAAGGACATGGAAAGATAGTGATAAAAATGACAAGTGGAAAGGAGCTCACTTTGAACGAAGTTCATGTGCCCGATATTCGAAAGAATTTAGTATCTGGTTCCTTGTTAAACAAGAACGGGTTTAAGTTAGTATTTGTATCGGACAAATTTGTACTTACAAAAAATGACATGTTTGTAGGAAATGACTCACTAAATGAGGGGCTCTTTAAGCTGAATGTAATGACTATTGTACCTTTTATGAATAAAATTATATCTTCTTCTTACTTCCTTGAGTCATTTAATATTTGACATGAACGATTAGGACATATAAATAATAATACTTTGCGGAGACTAATCAAATTGGATTTATTACCAAAGTACGATTTAGATCCTAATCACAAATGTGATATTTGTATAGAAGCAAAAATGGCTTGTTTACCCTTTCTTTCTGTTGAAATAAGTACCGAACCACTAGACTTAATTCACATCGATATTTGTAATTTAAAGCTTGTACAAACTAGAGCCGGTAATAAGTACTTTATCACTTTCATCGATGATTGTACTCGATATTACTGTGTATTTACTCAAAAGTAAAGACGAAGCAATTGAAGTGTTTAAACACTATAAGTTAGATGTTGAAAATCAACTTAGCAAAAAAATTAAGGCAATAAGAAGTGATAGATGTGGTGAATATGATTCCATGTCTGAACAATTCTGTTCGAAACATGGAATTATCCATCAAACTACCGCGCCTTATTATCCTCAATCTAATGGCATCACTGAATGCAAGAATCGAACATTGAAGAAAATGATGAATACTATGTTGATAAGTTCTGGATTACCGAAGAACTTGTGGGGAGAAGCTTTGCTTTCTGCCAATTATATTCTCAACAAATTGTCACATCGAAAAACGCACAAGATACCTTATGAATTATGGAAATGTCACAAACATAACTATAAATATTTAAGGGTATGTGGATGTTTGGCTAAGGTAGCGGTTCCTAAACCTAACAAGGTTAAGATAGGACCTAAAACCATTGATTGTGTATTCATGGTTATGCCTATCATAGTAGTGCATACAGATTTATAGTACATAAGTTTGAAATACCCGACGTGTATGTTAATACTATTATTGAATCAATGGATGCTACATTTTTCGAAAATGTTTTCCTTATAAATTGCAAAGTGAATCCAATTCACTAAAAAGACCCGTGATAATACTGGGGATGTAGATCAAGAATCTATGAATGAATAAAGCCATTTGTCCCTGCTCAATGACCATGACAAATGACAGGGCGTCAAGGTGGCGCCCTATAATTGGAGGGGGAGCTGACTTCGTTCAGCCCTCCCTCCAATGTGACGGCACCAGCACGGTTCTCTATAAATAAAGAAAAACCTAGACCAAGTAAGAGGACTAGGACGACAACCTTATTTGGGCCTGATTTTCTAACATATTTGTTAGAAAATGAATCTCAAACTTTTAAAGAGGCTATGCCAGCAATCGAAGCTTCATTTTGGAAAGAAGCGGTTAACAGTGAAATAGAATCCATACTACAAAATCATACATGGGAATTAGTAGACCTTTCTCCTGGTGATAAGCCATTGGGGTGTAAATGGATTTTCAAAAGAAAAATGAAAGCGGATGGATCTTCTGACAAGTATAAAGCCAGATTTGTCGCTAAAGGCTATCTTGATTATTTCAATACGTATTCACCAGTAACAAAAATTACTTCAATACATATGCTTATTGCAGTAGCAGTATTGAATGGTTTGAATATACATCAAATGAATGTTAAAAAGGCCTTTCTAAATGGCGAATTAGATGAAGAAATTTATATGGAGCAATCTGAAGAATTTGTGGCCCCAGGACAATAAAAGAAAGTGTGTCGATTTGTCAAATCACTTTATCGATTAAAGCAGGCTTCTAAAAAATGGCATTAAAAGTTTGACACAATAATGATGTCAAATGGTTTCAAAATTAATGAGTGTGACAAATGTGTGTATGTCAGAGCACTCAAAATGGATATGTCATGGTATATTTATACGTAGATGACATGCTGATTATGCGTAACACTGATATCATAATTCTGTTGGAATTGGTGACCCAAATTAGGGTTACCATATGTGAAAAATCCAAATTAGGTTGGAATTTTTTGGAATATATTTTTTCTTCTTTGCACGTATGTGGAAAAATATTATTTTCATTATTTCACGTGTTTTATTGGAAAAATATTGAGAAAATATTTTTTCCTTTATTTCACGTGATTTGTTTTTTATTTTGTTTCCATCTTGGGTTTGACATCTTCCCTATAAATAGTAAACTCTTCATTCAGTTTTAGAGACCAGAGAAGTATATATCGATGAATTCTTGTATTTTCTCTCCATTGTTATTAATAAACATCGTTTCCTTTGTAACTTTCTTCTTTTTTCTATACTTTAATCTTGTACTTTTTTGTGATCTTTGTTATTTCAATTCGTCATTAATCTCAATTCCTGCGTTCGAGGCAATTTTCCCAACAAGTGGTATCAGAGCCAAGGTTGCAGGTTCTTTGTGATTTGATTGAGATTTTTCAGAGATAGCTTCATTGAAATATGATATTCCGCTACTGGATCGCAATACAAGGTTTTCGCTATGGCAAGTAAAGATGAGGGATGTGTTGGCGAAGATGGATTTGGACGATGTTCTGCTGGATTTTGATAAAATGCCAGCAAACTGGACAACGGAGGAGAAACAACGGAAAGACAGGAAGGTTCTATCGCAGATTCATGTTCATCTCTCCAATAATATTCTGCAGGATGTCTTGAAGGAGAAAACGACGACTGTTTTATGGTTGAAACTGGAGCAGTTATGTATGACCAAAAGTCTCATGAGCAAACTGCATTTAAAGCAAAGGCTGTATTCCCATCGAATGGCAGAAGGAGGATCACTGGAAGACCACCTGGCTGTGTTCAAGGAAATTGTTGCAGATGGAAACGTTGGAGGTAAAATATGATGAGGAGGATCTGGCCTTGATCCTGTTATGTTTTCTACCCACTTCTTATTTGTCGTTTCGGGACACGATCTTGTACAGTCATGACACGTTGACAATTGAAGATGCTTACGATGCTTTATTCTCAAAGGAGAAGATGAAGCATTTGGTTGGAGCTACTACATCAAGGGATGGGGACACTCTGCTTTCTCATGGTGATCGACGGAGGGGTAGACCGAAAGGGAACTTCAGCAATGTGTATTGCTTCTACTACAAGAAGAAATGGCATGTCAAGAGGGATTGCGACAAGTTGCAGGCTAAAGGTAATTTAGTTGCAAATAATAGGGGACAATCTTCTAATTCTGATGATGCTAACCTTATCGAGTATTTATCTGATGGCGGTGATGTGATGGTGACCGTGTTATCTGACGTGGAGTCCAAGCCTGAGGAGAAGTGGATTCTTGATTCGGCATGTTTGCACCATATGTGTCCCAATCGGGACTTGTTTCAAACATATGAGGCGGTGAAGTAAGGTGAAATTGTCATGGGAAACAACCAGTCTTGCTGGGTTGCTGGGATCGGTCGGGTCAGATTGAGGTTGTAGGATGGGACAATCAGAACACTTGATCAGGTTCATCATGCTCCAGACTTGAAAAGGAATCTCATCTCTCTAAGTACCCTGGATGCAAAGGGGTATAAATTCTCTGGTGGAGGTGGAGCATTGAAGGTCCGAAAGGGTGCCCAGGTTGTACTGGAGGGACGGATGAAGTCTCATTTGTACATCTTGCAGGGGATCATAGAACCAGCTAAGAGACATTTGGACAAGTCCGGTACCGTGGTGGAAATTCAATTTGGTACAGTACCTTTTTTGACAAACTCTAGGTCAGTTCAGAACATTGCTCAGGGGAGCGTTGGTGATTTCGCTTTGCCACCAATTACAGCGGATTCACTGTGTTCACATACTAGTGTTGGACTCATGGAGCGTATGTACAGTGTTGGAGATGTCTGCAATGCATTTGGGATCGTTAAATGTGACAGTTCTAGTAAGGGGGCCTTCTGATCATGCATCTGGAGTGGATTGTGCTACAGGGAGTGCTTCGACCCTATTTGGTCAATAATCAGTTCCTTGTTGGAATTTTGGGAACCCGGGTTTAGGGTTCAGGTGTCGCTTGTGGAGGCCGGGCAGAGGAAGACGTTTTTTGTGTGATGGAGAGTTTTGGTTACTATTTGAGGAGACTGTTCATTTCAATGCAGACAGAGTCATTTCTCAGGTGGAGAAATTTTGAAGTTTTGTTTATTGCACCGGAATTTGAGTCAAGGTGGAGATTGTTGGAATTTGTGACCCAAATTAGGGTTACCATATGTGAAACCTCAAATTAGGTTGGAATATTTGGGAATATATTTTTCCTTCTTTGCACGTATTTGGAAAAATATTATTTTCATTATTTCACGTGTTTTATTGGAAAAATATTGAGAAAATATTTTTTCCTTTATTTCACGTGATTTGTTTTTTATTTTATTTCCATCTTGGGTTTGGACATCTTCCCTATAATAGTAGATTCTTCACTCAGTTTTAGAGATCAGAGAAGCATATATTGCTGAATTCATGTATTTTTCTCTCCATTGTTATTAATAAATATTGTTTCCTTTGCAACTTTCTTCTTTACTTTAATCTTGTACTTTTTTTTGTGATCTTTGTTATTTCAATTCGTCATTAATCTCAATTCCTGTGTTCGAGGCGATTTTCCTAACAATAATTCAAACTACTAAGAGGTTGTTAACAAGTAAGTTTGAAATGAAGGATTTAGCTGTAGCCGATGTTATATTAGGAATTAAAATTTCTAGAACTTCTGATGGTCTCATTTTATCTCAATCGCACTACATTGAGAAGATTCTTGATAAATTCAAAAAATATAATATTATTCCTATGAAAACACCTATGGATGCAAGTATGCATCTTGTTTTCAATACTGGTGATAGTAAGTCTCAATTGGAATATTCTTGTATTATTGGCAGTTTAATGTATGTCATGAACTGCACTCGACCTGATATTGCTTACTCTATTAGTAGCAGCAAATTCGTTTTAAGGAAACATCGTGAAGTTGGTGGGCTCGAATTGCTTTTTCTGATACTGTCAATCATATTATTACGTTGTAAGGTAATTCTATTGAATTGTTTGAAGGAGTTTCTCCAGAAGCAACAAATACTCCCGGAGATGATGCTGACGAATGAAGATGTAAAATTGACAATTTGATTGGTGGACTTGTTCTTGTTTATTTTCTATTGGTTTATCTCAGATTGTCTGCATTTATTTATCTTTTGGGTTGTGTTGGAAAGTCCGATTATAAATTGGATTCAAGTTGGAACATGTTTAGTTGTCGTTTTTTTCCTTTTAAAGAGTACATTTAAAGAGAAGAAGTAGAATATTATTTGAGGTAGATCAACTATAATACTTGCTTCGCCCAAGTTTAAAAATAAGTAGATGTTACTTTTATACAGTTATTCTTAATCATCCAATTATGCATTGCAAATAATAATGCAACAAATACTTTCTTCGACGAGCTTTTCTCATACATGTGTTGCAATGTAGTCCGCAAAAATTGAATATTTGCAGAATAATTTTACTTATAATTCATTTTAAAGATAATCCAACTTATCGTATTTCTTATTCTCAAGAGTACATAACAAATGACTCGTGTGGCATTAGAAAATTTTATTTAATTTAAAATTGTATATTATGCTTTTGTGCATTGTCTTAACAAAAAATTATCGAAATATAGTGTATAATGCTAAAACCAATCTCTCAAATTAAACGTTAAAGAAGAATTCGAGTTCAACTAGCTACAAAATTAATATGAAATATTCTCTCTACATTTAAAATTGAGCAATACTTATATTTTGCTTATACTTTACAGTCGATTGGACTTTTTCAAAGGATTAGATTGCGTTGGCCATTATGTCTTTTTTTTCAAATTAAATAAACCATAAATACTGGGGTATTGGTAAAACCTTATTCATCAAAGTTAAAAGCATGTAAATTACTTATTTAAAAATAAGTTGTATCAATCTTTTGTGGTTAAAAATCCATTTTTCTCAACTATCTTAATGCTAAGTAACAAAAGATCGAATCACACAATACTAAATAATAAACATATATCAAATAGGGAAATTATTGAAAATAACCTAAATTCAACCATAACCTTTCCAAAATAACCATTTTTACTATTCAACCATATAAACTACCTAAAATACCCTTAACATAAAAGGTTTCAAAACAAGTCATTTTAGTCCTTAAAACTTTAATTCTAATTTTGGATTCTACAAAATTGTTTGCCCCTTGCAATAAAAAATTAATTTTTCTTCACCATCAACTCTTTCCACCTATCTTGAGTCCGAAAAATTTGATATTGATTAATAATTTTATTTTTGAATTAATTGTATTTTTGCATTTTTAGGACCCCCACTCAAAAATGGTATCAGAGCCCTATATTCTGAGAATTTAAAGTCATTAGAAAATGGAAGATAATAAAGATATTTGCGTAGGATGGTACGTTAACAATTCTACTGAATATTTAGATACTGATAGTTATATTCAACATCTTGTTAATAAATCAAGAAATTTGATTGAAAAAATAAAAAACTCAGATAGTCTTAAAATAAAGAAAAAATTTGAAAATAAAATTATTTTTCTTTTAATGGATTTTGATGAAGTTTTAGATGAAAACTTAGGATATCTTGTTAAAATACCTATTCTTATAGAAATGAAAACTTTAAAAAGAATTCAAAAAGTTCTTAATAATGAAATTAGGAGAATTGAAGAATTAGAGCCCTAGAGATCATGGAAATTGAAAATGCAGAGAATTTAGAAACTGAAGTATACGAAGGAATAGAGGGATATGCCTTAAAAGGAAAATTTGATTGGGAAAAATTTAGAAAAATTAATAGAACAGAATTAAGTCTAAAACCACCAGGAGAAAATAGATTATTTAATATTTTAGGATCAACCTTTAGAAAAAAGAAGTTAGTCATTAATGAATATCATGAAATAGAAAAAGCCATAGATATTAAACATACACAAGAAAAAATAAAATTAAATCTTATAACAAAAAGAAATATTAATGAATTTTTAGGTAAATTAAAACAAGAAAAACGAAATAAAATATCTTATGTCTACCTTACTGGAATACAAATAATAATAAAATCATGTTTTAAACAAGGAATTAATAGCCCTATAATACTTAATCTACAAGATGAAATATGCATAACTGCATAAAATGGAAATTTAGGAATAGTGAAAGAAAATTTAGCCTATAAAAAATTAAAATTTACTTGTTATCCAAGATATTGTGTACATATAAATGATAAAAATTTAGATGATTGTCTTAGTCTACATTTTAAGATGACTAATAAAATATTAAAAGATGATAATAAAATTTTTACTATATTATATTAAGGATTATATTGTTATACAAATAGTAATTATGGAAATATATATATATAAAAAAGCCTTTTATAGAAATTGACGAAGAATTTAGGGATATAGGAGAAGTGATCTTACCTAGAGAACAAGATATAGAGGAAATAGAAAATTTTGAGATAGGACATGATGATGCTATAAGTATCGATCAACCTATAATACCAAAACAAATAAAATATAAAGAAAATAAGATGATTATTGGAGATAATACAGTAAGACATAATATTTCAAAAATAATACAAAATAAAAATAATAGTGTTTATGGAATCAAAGGAAAGTTTTTTAATGGAAATAAATGGATAAATGAAATTAAAATACTTATTGATACTGGAGCAAGTCAGAATCATATTTGCTCTCTTATTGATGAAAGAATTAAAAAGAAAAAAGTTGAACCTTATAGTTATAGAGATTTTGAAAGAAAAATAAACTCTTGTGATATCATAGGACAAGTTCAAATTAAATAAGGAAATTTATCATTAAGCATAGAATGCTATATTGATAATAATATGAATTTTGATGAACATCCAATATTATTAGGAAATTCATTTTTAAATAGTTTTGATAATTATAAAATAGATAATAAAGGAATTCTTATTATACATCAAAAAATAACTACATATTGCCTTAAAGAAAAATGAGTAGAGAAATAAAATTTCAAATAAGTGTATATATACAAATAACTGTATTTGAATAAAAAATAACTACGTGTGCTCTAATTGATACAGGAGCTGAGATAACTGTCTTTAAAGAATTTTTATTACCAAAATGGATTGAAAATAAACAACAATTAACACTACAAGGAATAACTGGAGTAAGAGAATCTTTAAAATATAAAAATGAAAATATAGAAGTTATAATATGATCTAAAATAGTAACCATAAGAAACGTTTACCAATATAATATAAATGATTGTGATATTATTCTAGGAAATGACTTTCTTCAACAGTTTAGTCAATATAGTCAAAATATTTATACGATTCAATTAAAAACCCCATGTGGACATTTACTAAAAATTGCTAGAGAATTTAAACCATTCAGAGTTCAGCCAGCTCAGCGTGGTGAAAAGCTAGAATTTATACCAAAATTACTCAATTATTCAATCAAAACAATTATTCTTGATCAAATAAAAGATCTTTTAATTAAAAATTATAATGAAAACCCACTTGAAAAATTGGAAAAATCAAAAACAACATCTAAAATAGAACTATTTGAACCAACAATCATTATTAGAGTCAAACCTATACTCTATAATCAAGAAGATAAAGAGGAATTTCAAGTACAAATTCAAGAACTTCTTAATCAAAAACTTATAAGAAGAAGTAATAGCCCTCATAGTAGTACAACTTTTATGGTTAGAAATCATTCAAAAATAAAAAGAGGAAAACCTAGGATGGTTGTAAATTATAAAAAACTTAATAAAAACACTAAATTTGATGGATACTATTTACCAAATAAAGAAGTATTAATAAATATAGCTAATAATAAAAAATATTATTCAAAATTTGATTGTAAGTCTGGATTTTGGCAAATTAAGCTTGAAGAAAGTAGTATACCATTAACAGCATTTAATACCCCTCAAGGACATTATGAATGGTTAGTTATGCCATTTGGATTAAAAAATGCACCACAAATTTATCAAAGAAGAATGGATGAAATCTTTAGAACTTATAATTTTCTTATTGTTTATGTTGATGATATACTTGTTTATTCAGAAACATACGAAAATCATCTTAAACATTTTAGAAGTTTTGCTACACTTTGCTCAAAAGAAGGTATAATACTTAGTCAGAAAAAGGCAGAAATAGTAAAAAATGAAATTGAATTATTAGGAATGATAATAAATAGTGAAAGAATAAAATTACAACCTCATATTTCTGAGAAGATAATTTTATTTCCTGATAAACTTGAAAATAAACAACAAATTCAAAAGTTTTTAGGTTGTTTTAATTATGTTGAAGGATTTATAGAAAAACTTACAGAAAAAAGAAATAAACTTCATAAACTATTAAGAAAATCAAATAAATTATGTTGGAATGAAGAACATACTCTTTGTGTTAAAAATTTAAAAGAAAATTGTAAAAGTTTACCTAAACTTAGACTTTCTGATGAAAAAGATAAGCTAATTGTTCAAACAGATGCATCAGATTTATATTGGAGTGCTTTATTAAAAACCGATTTAAATGAGATTTGTAGATACACTAGTGGAACATTTAATAATACTGAAATAAATTATTCAACTAATGAAAAAGAATTATTAGCAGTAATCAAATGAATAAACAAATTCAAAATGTTCTTGCTACCTAAGGAATTTATTGTTCAAACTGATAATACTCAACTTAATGAACTTGTAAATAATAAATTACCAAATTCACCTCAACATAGAAGATTACACAGATGACAAGTGCTATTATCTTTTTATAATTTTAAATTTGAATATATTAAAGGAAAATATAACTTATTTGCTGATTTCTTGAGCAGGAATCATGATTTTGGACAAGATTGAAGCATTTACCAAAGAATTACAAAATCTTCTAACAGATTTTAATTCAGATTATCTTGCTATTCAAGAGGATCATCTTGATATTCGACAAACTTTATGCGATCTATCAAACAAAGTTATTGAGAATGGGAAAAAGATTGATAAATTAAATGATAATAAAGAAAAAATAGTTGAAAATTTGATAAAATGTTTGGACTTTTTTGTAAGTTGCAGCCAGGAGTACCCTCCTTTAGAAAAATGTGAATACAGCCAAAATGCGAGTCATATCCCATTTCGGGAGATTAATACATCCACTTCAAGTGGAGATTCGAAATCTAAGAGAAATGACCCTCTTACCTTGCAAGAGGAAAATGTCATAACAAAGGGTCCACAACAATTACCCGTCAGTATTGACAAATTGTTGGAAAAATTTACAAGTAGAAAAGGAGCCACTGAGTCCAGTACTCAAACATCCTTATCAAAAGGCTCATTGGAACAGCCTACTGTTATCAGTGAATTCCAAGAAAATAAAAAAGTACCCGTTGGTGACCTCAAATCACCAAAGGGAATAATCACAACTCATCATGTTCGAACTAATCTACATCCTATGGAGAAGGAGTATTATGAATTTTCAGAATGGGTATATAATTTCAGAGAAGGAAGTTCTCTATATTTGACAGCCCTTCCAACGACGATTTATCCAAGGATCAGTGCAATTCAAGGAGCAGATCCAAATATTGTTCGAAAATTGGCAGCATTTGGATTTTTAGATCGACTCTTCCCAGTGATAGATCTAAAAGAAATTGAACAGTTTGATAAAGAATTTATTAATTGTGTTAAAAAATTCAGTGATAAACAACCAGTTGAACTGAGGTTTTACACAATTAGTCCTGAATATAAAGAACCAGAATGGTATGGGGAACATCAACTTGTCACTATTCGAAAAAATAATGGAAATCCACTCAAGGAGATTCAGATTTTTAAAGAGTTACCCACTATTAATAAGAAATGGATGATTTATAGAAGAGCTCTTGGAATAAAATTAGTCTACTCAACGATGCAGTTCTTTTATGGAGAAAGATACATGGTTTATGGTATGAGCAATAATTGGATCCTTATCTGTAGAGGAAATAAAGAATCAAAAATTCTTGAAGAAAAAATCTGTGGAATTATGAACGATCAATTTTCTGGAAGTGAAGAATGCATTAAAGAGGCTTGCCGACACATGGGACACGTCCACAAGTAAAGGACGATAAGAAAGTGACATCACAAGACAGCACCATGTGAGCATTAAAGCAGAAAGAGACAGCTCAAAAGTTGGAATAAAGCAGCCGACAGTGCTTTAATTATTTCAACCACTTTGAAAAAATAATTGTACTTTAACTTTTTTATTGTAAAAATTTGATTGGCTAGAAGCTTCTCGGTGAAGTGCGTGCCTTCTATAAATTGAGACTCTACTGAAGGAAAAGATCATCGAAAATTACCCATCTGAAATCTCATCCTGAACTACCATTTCAAACTTCCAAAAATGATCTTTGTAATCATTCTCTTTAGAGAGTAGAAACCACTCTTCGGAGTATCAATCTTTGTATAATAGCTTTCAAGCTATCATCAGATCAATAAAATCTTTGAGTTTGAAATAAATCTTTTATTACGCTTTGAGTGTTGTTCTACACAGTGAGTTTGTTTAAGAGTTTTGAGTGCCTTTGTGTCCATTTTGCTGTGATACTGTCAGGACTTTGGCCAACTCTTGTGACGAAGGTGACCAGGAACATATAACATTCTTGCTATTTGGCGAAGCGTGGTAAGGCCCTTATTTTAAGCTACAAGAAAATTTATTGTCTGAAAATTTGCATTAAAATTATTATATAAGAATTTTTGTAAGATTGTTTACTTTGAAGAACTTTTATCATGGAAAGTTACGAGTTTTATTATAGAAATGTACCTTTTAGATATACTAATAGTATTGATTATAGTCACATGATAGAAATTCCAGAAACTTATGATAGTTATACTAGAGGAATAAATTTCATAAAAAGAGATGTTATATATTATGAAAAATGTCTTACAATTGTATCATTTGGATTAAAAGAAAGATTACCTAAAGAAATAATAAAAATGATTATATTTTTCTGGTTAGATAGTGAAAATAGTGAAAGAACTTTTGAAAATATAGAAAAGCATGTAAGTTATAATGAAGTTTCTGAATTATATGATTTTGATCTTAGTTTTGACGATATAGAATAAGAATATGCCTAGAATAACTAGAAAATTTTGTGATAATAAAATAAAAATTTTAGAAGAACAAATAATAACTAATAATAATCGTAGAGAAATCGAAAAAGAAATTTCTAATTGGAATAAAATTAAAAGAGAATTATTAAGAAATGAAATTACAAGAGAATTAAGAAGAGAAAAACAATTTAGAAGAGAAATAAGACAAATGATAAATAATATAATAATTAATTCCTTAAATTCACCAGACTAATATGAGTTTACCAACAAAAATAAGATTTGATAAACAAGAAATAGAAAATATTAGATTACCAATAGGAAGCTATCAAACTAAAAAATGGAATACAACTTTATTTCAACCTTTAAGCTCATGGGGAAATACAGACGAATGGTTAAATATGACTACAAATTGGATAATGCATTTTTATGGCAACAATTAGGACAATTAAAATCTAAAGATATAGAAGCTATGGAAGAAATAAATAATATAGATCCAAAAGATGAAATAGCTAAAGAAAGATTAGAAGTTTTAAGCAAAAATATGTCTAAACAATTTAATAAAACAAAAGAACAAATTAATAATTTAGAAATACTTGATGAAGCTAAACTTGAAGATATCCAAAATCAAATATCAAAAATTGCACAGAAAAATAGTATTAACAAAATAGCAACTTTAGAAGAAAAGATAGATATTATTAATTATAAATTTGATATTCTATTAAATAAATTAGGATTTGAAATTGAAAAACCATCTTATAAAAAATCTAAAGCATGAGATAAAATCAATTTAATTGAGAAAATTATAAAAACAATTGATGAAAAAATAACTAGAATTGAAATAGGTTACGAAGAAGAAAAAGAAAAACTACAAAATAACTTTTTAAGAATAGAAAATCTTTTAAATATAATAATAGAAAATTTAAATAAAGAAAAACCATTTAAACAAGATTATGCCAAAGAACTTAAAAGAAGTTAGAAAGAAAATTGAAAAATATGAAAAATTAATAAAACTTGATGGAGGATTAAAAGAAGATATAGAAAAATTATTGATTGATCTTAGAAAGCAGGAAGAAAATCTTATAGAAAAAGAAGAAGGAAAATTAGTTATAGAAGAATAATGAACGAAGATATGGAAAACTTAATATTTGATTTAGAAGATTTAAAAATTTGTGAAGAAATAACTAAAAACCATATGGTAGGAAAAACGAGAGGACCACGAGCAGTTAAATAAGAAGAATATGGAGAAACTAGTACAACTAGATATGAAGCAGAAATAAACCCTATAAGATATGTTAATACAAAAGTAGATTTTAAAACTACTAAAGAAAAAATGTATAGAGACCAATTTAAACCAGTATTAAGAGAATCAAACCCAATGAAAATTGAATGATCATATTTAAATTTAGATTGTGAATTAGATGTTAGAAGAGCTATAAATGAATGGAGTACTAATATGATAGCACACTTTGATTATAATCGCAGTAATACCGATAATAAAAATAGAATTGAATATTTATTAGCAACATTTAAAGGAAATGTATTTAATTGGTATAGAGGATTAAAAGAAACAACAAAAGGTATTTGGAAAGATAGTATTGAAACAGGATTTGAAATTAGTATAATAGAAGGAATAAATAGAGTCAATTTATAGAGAATTTGCTGAAGAAGACTGTGTAAATGAAAGTACTAAAGCTAGATTAGAAGAAATAGAAGATGCTAAAAACAAAATAGAACATTTACAAATTTATAATATGTGTTATCTTAACGAATATTGTTGTGAATATAGTAAATATTATTATATAATGTTTGGAAGTGGAGCTGATAATAATTATTATAAAGAAGTTTTTATTAGAAAATTACCACCACCATGGAATAATTATTTTCAAAATAAGATTAAAGAAAAACAATTAGGAAGAAATGAAGAAGGTTATACATTAGGATTTATTATAAGAACTATAAAAGATGAAATAAGTACTATATGTAGTAATCAAATGATTTATAAACAATCAGAATTTATACAAAATAGGATTTGTTGTAGAGACACCGAAGTACCAGAAAATTGAGGATATTATGATTATAAAAGAAAAAGAAAAATAAAACCCAAGAAATATAAAAAATATAATAAGTTTAAAAAGAAATATTTTAAACCAAAAAGAAAATATAAACCTTATAATAAAAAACCATTAGATAAAAAACGATGTAAATGTTGGAATTGTAATGAAGAAGGACATACAAGCACTGAATGCCCAAAAAAGAAAGTTAAGATATTAATTACAGATTTTGAACAAATTAGAGATGAATGTGAAGAAGTTAATATTGAAGAAATAGAAGTTGACGAAGAAATTTTTGAAGAAAAATCGGATTTAGAAGAAACATCTAGTGATGACGAATAAAAATAAGAATAAAACTAGTTTCTTTTTTTTTTTGAAAAAAGACATTCCATAAAAGGCGCAAAAAACGCGATTACAAGGAGGAGAACCTCCAAACACAGACTCTCGAAAGAGAGAAAAAGTGCCACCACGGCCAAAGGAATGACTACTAAAAACAGACATGAACGAAAACAAATACACGACCCAAGACAGACGACCCAAACGAAGTCATAAAACAGCTGTGACTTTACAATACAGGCAAGGCCCGACTGAACGCCAACTACGCAATCAGCAATTTAGCATCCCCACAATGAGCGGGCAGTTTCTTGAGTTCACAACGATCAAACAAACACACAGACAAAACAATATAAAAACCACAACAAAACAACACCACCTAAACTAAACACCAAACACACACCACCAACCAACACCAACCAAACACCACCACCACCGATCAACACCCCGCAGCCAACGCTGGAAACCCAGCCAAAAAGGCTCGCTGACAAACCCCAAAAACAGCAGCAGCCTCGCCTACTCCAGCCACCGGAGACGACCGAGCGGAAAACGAGGACCCAGCCCGAAAATGGAAAAACACACCACCTCCACACACGGGGAGGATTGCCGCCCCGGCGCCAGCCATACCTCACCGCCCCGCTCCTCGACCAAAGCACCCACGACCACCACCGCCTTGGGTCACCGGACCACCGCCACCAACCCAAAAAAAAAAACGACGCCTGCAAAACCACCGGAACCGTAGGCAACGAAAAGAAAAGGGAAACAAAGAAGAAGAGAGGAGGGAAAAGGGGGAAGAGGAAGGAGCCTAGGCTACCACCCCTCCGGCAAGCACACAGAGAAGACGGGTCAGGCGAGAGAGAGAGGGTTTGGAAAGAGAGAGAGAGAGAATTATTTTTTCACGAATAAAACTAATTTCTAAAAACTATAAAGTTTGAGGACACGATTTGCAATAAAAACCCATTTCATTAAGGGCAAAATTGACTTTTACACAAAAAATCCAAATAAGCAATTTGACCAAGTCATTTGGGAAATTCTCCCTATCAAATAACCAGTCTTCGTACTGATTCTTACAAACTCAAACGTTGAAAATTGAACATTTTCAACAGTTTTTCAGTGATTTTCTCAAGAAAAAAGCAACTCGTTTCATAGCAAACTTAGTAAACTGAATTTGACTTATTTTAAACAAACAAATGATCTCAGTTTAGATAATCAGAAATGCGAAGTTAAGATACAATCTAGCCGTTTGATTGTAAAAAATTGAGAATCAAAGTTCACGACAACAGATTCTAGAGTTCAACAAGTGACAAATGAGAAGTTCCAAGAACTAAGAAAACAGGAACAATCCAGCAAAAACATTTCTAATATCCGAAAAAACCACCGAAATTAAGGCTCCAAAAGAACCAGCATAGCATATCATAAGCATAATTCCCTTTGTTCCTACTTTATTGATCCAAAACCATAATAAACAGAACTGTCTAATTAAGGCTTGATGGCCAAAGCCAACCCTAATTTGGTGCTCTTATCAATAGACTTTGTGTCAACCTCAGTCGAAACAGTGATGAGAGACTTGGGACGCCACTCATGCTGGAGCAGAGCACTTGCCTTGCCAAAGTTGTCAACTCGGGCCTTCACTGTAGTCAATGGATCCAATGAATGCTGAGTGCCAACGGTTATGGTATTCTCATTGGTTGAGAAGCTATGGGTCACTTCGGCACCAACAGCAGTGCTGGTCAACAGGCTCACTGTATGGTAGTATGTCGCACTTAGAGTGTCACCTTTATCGTTCCTGAACCAACAGTGTACATTCAGCAACTTCTTGGTTCAAAAGGCTAGTCAAGCAAATGGGAAGTAAATCCAGGACTTTGGAAAATGCCCATGATAATGAAAGATATAACTCATCTATTAATAGAAAATTTTCTGATAAAAATCTTTTAGTACCAGATGACAGTCGAACGAACCTTCTTTCGAATGTTAATGTTGGGCTGAGCCTAATCATACAGTACATTTATCACCTTCAATGCTGAAGCACCAAGGCAATATTGGGAATTCATACAACTATCAACTCAAAGATTCATTAGGGGTCCATTTTGTATGTGAGAAACAGAGACGTGAAATCACCACTGTGATCTTCATTGTTATTGTTAAAACTTGCAGTGGCAGGTGGATCTAGCTGTCACTTCGAGGATGGAACCACTGTAGATTTCCTTGTACTGTGCAATTTTTTTAGTTTCTTTTTAGGGATTTACGCTCAACCCATATCCAGTTAACATGCCCATTTAAGTAAATGAAAACTTTCATAGTGCTAGGTAGTAGTACCACAAAGTTATCTCCTAGAACAGGGATGACCAGCAGAAGCTAGAAGAAACATTTAAAATTTCTCCAGCAATATATTAAAACCACTCACAGAGTCAATGAAGCAATAAGATCTGCATTTGTGAAGCTTGCTCCAAAGTTGCATTTAGTAAGAGCTCCTTCCTTGCTGTCAAATGATACATCAGTCCCCACAGCCAGAGTATTATTTCCCAGAACACCGGAAAAGTTTACAATGGGGTTAGCTGTCAACCCAATGCTGGAGCTTATTCCAGCATAATCATGCAAGTATTGAAGTTCCAGCTGTCATGACAAATGAGGATAAAGAATTACACATCACTCTTGCACTTCAATACACAACATAGCTAAGAAATGCCAAGAAAATGAATTCTCGATTTAATAATAATCAATTAAGAAAATACTTGCCTTTCCAGACCTTTGATCGGGAACTCGGAAACTTAAAATTGTCTTCAACCCAGGAGCAGGTTCGTCAATTGTGACAGTTGTAAATAGCTGGCATTCATCTCATAAATCAGTTATAACAATCGAATGTGCATATATCCATTCAACATCATCCAATAATTTGTATGTGAGAATTGAGATTAACAGAGCCAAAAAATACTTGGCTTCCTAACAGAGAACAGAAAATCACAAAATAAGAGTCAAGAGAGTCCATACATTGGAGCTTGTGTCTACTTTAACATCAGTTGTGATATTCTTGTGCTTCAACTGAGTATTTACATCAGCCAGAAACAGTTCACCTTTCTTTGTTCCCGAGGAAGTTATACTCTGAAACAAGAGCAAATAAACAAAACTGATGATAAGTTTACTCCAGCCTAAAAGTTTGATCAAACACAAAATCCAACCAAAAACTCACTTCAATCTCAACTAATCAGAAGAACAAAATTAGAAATGTGCAAAAATTAAGGACTAAAGTCAAGAAGGGAAAAATAGAACACAGAACACAAAATTTCCCAAGATTCAGCCAAGAAAAGGGCTACTTCGCTGTTGAGCACAAGCTTCACTAAATTTTGATTCAAGTTACATCTTCAAAAAATTCTCAAGCAGCACTCGAGCAACAGTGTTTTCAAGAATGCAAGTAAACAGTCTTACAAGACTTTCCAGAGAAAATTTTCCGAACTACCAGAACAGAGAAAAATTGTGAGACGAAAAATGAGCGAGCAAGCGAACTTTTTCTGAGAGAGTGAAAACGTGTAAATGTAAAACTGAAAATATGACTTGCTACTGCTGGAGAAGTTATTTCCCAGCTTCTCTTCCACGTGGATAAGTTTCTGGTTTCAATGTTAGCAAAGTGAAGGTGCAAGTCTGTTTGAAAAATCTCGAGCCATGGTTGTTTCCTCTTGGATTACCAGACTTAATAACTAGCTCGAAGTTACAACTTATGAAGATATGGAGATGTAAAGAAAAGTTCATGCTGAGATCACCCATCAAAATTCACAAACAATATTGGCCATAATCTCTAGGAAACACTATACAACCCTACATGGAACTAACAAAAATATATTCTCAAAAACTACATTGGGCTCTAATCATTAATCAGTAAACACTACACAAATCCACAAAGACCTAATATTCCATAAAAATAATATTGGACACAGACCCACATAAACTGAAAAAAGAATAAAAAATTATTCTAAAAAAACACATTTGCAATAATCAGTTGGGAACTCCATACAAACCTAGATAGACTCAATGATATTCTATTCTAGAAAACAGTTGGCAAAAAAGGTTTCATAACTGCAAGATTGGTAATATGTCTTCAAGAGCTCCAACAAAGTAAATAATAAGAAAAGTAAAGAGAAAATCTTATGTTCCCTTTATGTTAGTTAATAATGATAGATTTAGAACCATTTCATCTAACTAGGAAAGAGATAAATTTATTTATTCAAATTATCTTCTACTTGCCTTTCACTACTGAAAATGTCAGAGAAACAGATAAATTATATAAATTCCATTTCTGAAGGAACTATCACAAACAGTAGCTCCCAACCAATTTTCACTTGCTAGTCAGCTTATAACTTAACTAGTTATCCACAGATTTATTAACCAACAGCCAATAATTTTAAAAAGCCGGAAACGAACACAGGCACAATGTAAAAACAAATGCTCGCAACAATAAACATTTCTGACAGTATACGTACATCAACAATGCTTCCAGAAACGAACACAGGCACAATATAACAAATTACTACAATAAATTTTAAAAATTACCACTCCAGTGGGGGAGTAGGTAGTGATGGTGAACTTCTGGTCGCTCTGGTAATCCCTGTATAAAAGATCTATTTTACACCAAATACACACAAATCAAAAATCATTTTACTCGAATCTGCAAAAAAAAAAAAAAAAAAACCAACAAATTATAAGATTAAAATGAAACCTCTAGCTCTCTTGCCAATATCAGAGTAAAGTCCTGGACCCTTGCCCATGATTCTAAAACCTAAAATTGAAAAATCAAAACCTAGAGAGAGTGTGTATGTATGTGTTGTTTTGGACTATCTGAGCTGTATAAATGGTGGAAGAGCCCTAATTTGCAACCTCAGTTTTTTTAAGGACGTGTTTTTAGGGAAGTATTAGCCGTTGATGGGGGATTGCTGGCTGCGGTTGTGTTTGAGCCGTTAATTTTTGTGATGAAAGGAAGATGATAGATTTAAAGGGTATTTTGGGGATCTAAAGGACACGTGTCATGTGGACGTAGTTTTGGCTAGTGAATTTAGTGCTTGTTTGGTAGGGTTTTTGGAGGAATAATTGATTTTTGAATAGTGATATAATAGGAAATGTGTAGTTGAAAAAAAAGAAAAAATTATTGATGTGACAAAAAATATTATTTTATCTCAAATAAAAAAAAACACCCCCTTAGCGTGCGCCTGCATGATAAAGATTTTTCGAGAATCGTGTTTTGAAAAATGTTTGATGAATATTTGATTAATAAATTTTCTTATAATTTTTTCGCGAGGGAATTGGAGAGAAAACGTGTACTTTGCTCCTTTTTTTTTTTAGTTAAAAGAGGGAAGTACCTACGAGATTTTATTAATCTGCCATTATTTGTGGTGGATGAATACTGTGGTTATATGAAAGAATTGAAAGTAATAAATGAGGAAGTATTATTTCACTTACAATGAAAATAAAGATTGCTCTCATGGTCATTAGGGCTCGAGTATTATGCTTCAACAGTCTAGGTGCATACGTTGAAACTTCTTACTTGAAAACATGCCCGTACTCTACTTTCTTTCGTTCTAGACTGTATCTTTAGTTTGGATCTTGTTTTGCATCAACTTACTAGTTGATGATATGAGGTTGAATTCTTGTTATAAACATCATGTCACAAGTGAGTTTCCATCAATAATTCATTCCAAAATGCATCTCGAGCCTTCTTATCTGATATCATTTCGCAAGTGATCAGTTCAGCATTGAAACGCGCGAAGTAGCTTTTGAGGGTAGTGGTGTCAATGGGCCGAGTCGAGCAAGCTCGGCCCATATACTCGCACGCTCGGCTCGCCAATTTTGACTTTTTTTTTTTGAAACGCTACTATAACTAAATTTTAAATTCAAAAAATACATATATGCACATTTTTTATTTTTTAAAAATATACATTTTCCAAAACATTTATCGGGGTTCATCAAAACATTTATAATTTTTAAAATAGTAAATATACATTTTCTAAAACATTTTTATTTAAAAAAAAAAAAGATAAACCATCCTCCTTTATCCGGGCTTGGGACCGGCTACTTCAATTTCGAGTAGGCGGAGTTAAAATTGTACACGAATAACTTGTTACGTGTACAATTTTTTTAAAAAATTATAAATGTATGAAAATAAAATTTTGTAATGAATGTAGTGAAATTAAATATCACTTACTTGATTACATGCAATTTCGACATATTTATGTTGAATTCGATAATTAGCGTCTTCTCAGTCCTTCACGCACATTAACGCTTCCAAAATATCTTCTTTTAGTCGACTTCGAATCTCAGAGAGAACCCTCTTCCCTGCACTAAAAGCATACTCCGAAACTACAGTGCTAATCGGATGTGTTAATAGATCTTTTGCAATTGCAGAAATTATTGGTCATCGACGTTCGTTATTTCGCCAGAATTCAATGACATCTTCTGAACTTTTCTTAACTGATTTGTTACTAGGCATAGTATAACGAAAGTAATCAATTAATTCAGATGGCAACGCATTTGGACTAGTACTTGAAATTTGAGTACATGCAGTGGAAGACAAACTACTACTATTAGAGGAACCATATGCATATCCAGTTGAATCATATCTAATTGAGTCTATGTTTTCTAATAAATTAATTATTTCAGCGTCGTCATCGTTTATATTAGTGGGAGGAGGAATAGGTACACGAGTAATTTGTGTACCTATTCGTGAAGCATATAACTCATACATTTCAGTTAACGTTTGTTCTAAATTCCTATAAGTAATATGCATATTAAAAGTTAAAGCATTTGGAATTTGGTCAATTATAAATTTAGTACCTGATAAATTATATTGGGGGTCCATGACGCATGCTAAAGGAAATAACATAGGTAATTCTTCCCAATATTTTCTAAATTTTAATTTCATGGCATATATAACCGCATGAAAATCAGGGTCATTTTGATATCTCTTAAAAGCCCTATCAGTTATATAAAGACGTTCAAGAACCATGCAACTAGTGGAATAATAAACACCAGACAATATATTTGTAGACGTATAAAAACTTGCCAAAATTTTTTTAATTTTAAAAACTGTAATCCAATCAAATTCATTTAAGATATTATCGTCTTCGTCTCTAATATGCCTATTGTTATAAAATTCAGTGATAAACGTTTCAAAACCTTCACATGATTTTAATAATAAGTAAGTTGAATTCCATCTATGATCTACGTCAGTAATAAAAGTTTTTGTATGCTCGTTCCCAACTTGTTCACAAAATTCTTCAAATACTTGTTTTCTATTAAGTGTAATCGTGATATATATAAGTGCATTCCTAATTCGACTAATTTCGTCATTCACATGTTTTAAACCGTCTTGTACGATTAAATTAAAAATATGGCGCACACATCGAATATGAAATAAATAACCGCCAAAATCAGGTTGAAGTACTCTATGCAATTTATCGATAACAACTTTATTTACGGAAGCATTGTCAAACGTAAAAGAACGAATTTTACTCTCGCATTTATATTCTCTAATAATTATTAACACAATAGCATTAAATATAGTTTGAACGTTATGAAGATATTCAACAATTTTAAAAGTAATAATTTTTTTATTCATAACCCAAAGTGGGTCTATATAGTGTGCAGTTGCAGCTATATAACTTCTCTTATTAATTCCTTCCCACAAATTCGAAGTTAAAAATATCACACCTCCATATTTTTCTAAATTCGCAATCAATAATTTCTTTGCATTAAGAAAATATTCAATTGTATTAGAACGAAGAGTATTTCGACTTACCCCAATGTATCTCAGTTGAAGATATTGTTTGACGTAATTTACGAAATGATGGTTGTCCACTATAGCTAGTGGCAGCTCCGCCATGGCAACGAACTTCACCATTCCCGTTCGAACTTCTTCCTCCGAATACATTCACGTAGAAAGTGGCGTAGTAGTAGCACCAACGCTACTAGTACCAAACTGTAGTTGCGTTTGACAACGTTCAAGAAGCCCATGTTTGACCGCACATGTTTTGTAGTGACGGTTGAGGTGAGTGGTTCCAATGCCTTTTTGCCATACCAGTCGTTGTTGACAGTATTTACATACTGCTTTGGTTTCTGGAAGTTCATCGATCACACGACCAGCGTTAACCAATTTGAAATGGTCCCAACATTTTGTCTGCTTCTTCCCCTTTCTTTTCCCTCTTGCATTGTGAATATTTAATGTAGGTTCTTCATCTTATTCCAAATCAATTGGAACACTAGGATCAAAATCAACGCCATCCAAATCAATTGGATCGGTATGACTACCTTCACGAACGTCGAAAATCTTCAATGTTTTCTGGAATTGGTAATTCATTGAAACCGGCAAATTCATTCTCAAATTGATTTTGAGCAGGTGTTTCCCCTTGCATACCGAAAATGTTTTCAACAAATGCTCGTGGATCCATTTGTAAATTGTTGAAATGGAATGTAGAAATGTAGAATTGAGAAGTGAATGAAGAATATATACAAGTGTATAAAATGGGTTGTAAAATTAAGATAATAATGTAAAAAATGTAGAAGAGAATTATAGAATAAATAAATGATATTGTTGATAATGATTTGTAAATTGTAGAGAGCAGAGAGTAGAGAATGAAAATTTGGTGGGAAAAAATGTTGTAATGAGTTGGGTATTTATAAGAGAAGAAAAGTAGAATTTTTTTTTTAATTGGTGACCAAACGGCTAGCCGCTCGTGAGCAGTGACGAGCCGAGCGGCCGAGCCGACAAGCCGTTCGGCTCGATTGACACCACTATTTGAGGGACTCATCTTCCTCTTGTTGCATGTCTTTGAGCCTAGCAACAAGGGTTTGCCCTATCTTGCTTTTTGCAAATGCCCCCCAAAAAGGCTTGTGTTAACTCACTGTATAACCACTTGACAGATTCATCCAAAGAAATATGAAAGCCTTGACACTTAAGTGCAAGGCTTGGTTTCTTCAGTCACATTTGTGTCATGTACTTACACAAATGGTACATATAATCTCCTTTGTCATTATACGTATCCATAACCAGATGGATGAACTTTTCAGAGATCGGTTCCCCCTTGATCTCCCTGGAAAATGTAAGTGTTCATCATCATTATCTAGTTCGTACGACCTAGTAGGTCGATCTTCGTATGCTTTATCTACATGAATAGAGGTATTGAAAAGACTGTCAACCTTCCGACCGTCTCGGCAACTATTCCTCTTATCCTAGAAGGTAATCTCCAACGTTAATCTTTCTATGGTGGGTCTACTCCTGCAATTCCATTTAAGCGGCCTTTTAGTGTAGTGTCATAGGTTTTTGATGCTTATAGGTATTTTCACGAAGAACACTATTAATAGAATTAGTTTCATTTTCTTCAAATTTCTCGTATACGCTTGCCTTTGTGTTTTTCATCTTTGCCCTCAAGGAAGCATTCCCTGTCAACGCTTTCAAATTTTCAGTCATCTACTGAATAGTTTTAGCGGTATACATTTTCTTTTACAAGCTACGACGCTGTGAGAGAGAGATGCTGGCATGTGCTTTCGCTTGATTTTCCTCTTCTGTCTGTTAGGATTCATGTCACTATTTGGTGGATAGTTACTACATTCTCCGTTTTCACCTCTAGCGCTTTCATCTCCTCTGGTTTCTCTTCAATTTGACTCATGATTTCAAATCTCAGAGATTTCAGACTTTTTTAGATGTAACAAGATTTTGTGGTCTACTTTGTTCAAGTATTTCCTATAGTTAACGTCAATTTGTTGACAATAAAAATATGATCAACAAATCCTATTCCACTAGCTGTGATTTTTACTTCCTTAACTCACTAGTTTTGATGCTCAACCTAGAAAGAAAATAGTTATTTGAGAGGGAGATAATTGAATCGCATATGTATCTCGTTTAAATGAGGGGATATTTATAGATTTCCTTCCAAACCTTGAAGTAATTTAATCTTTTTGAGAGAATGACAGATGATGGCTCCTTGTTGGCTATCTTATAACAAATTCAGTTAAGAATCACTCATTATTCATTAGTTTACGTGCCTTTTATTGACAGCCTGTAGTCAATATGGAGTTTGTAAAATGGTTCACAAGATTAGGGCAAGCCTTCTATATCTTCGTTTCTCTCGCGTGCCACTTTACGCTTCTGCAATAACTAGTCAGCTTTGCAAACTTTGTTTCAAAGGTTAATGGTATAATTAGTTTGTACATAATAGAGATAAAGTCATCTTAATCATTAGTCATTTAATAAATGAATTGTAATTAAACATAATTGACCATATCATCGAGCCACTTCAAAACCATGAAGCATAATTTGGTTCCCAAGGCAAGCAAAATTTGTCTTAATATTACAACTACTCATAGTTCTCATCGCTGGTTCTATCTTAATTTAAAATACAACCGAAACAATTAAAGAAAAACTTAATAAAACCCAAAAAGCAAAAAGGTTATATAAAACACGATATTACATTCTTAGAAGTTCAAGAAAACAAAGGCAAAAAAAAAAGACACCCGCGACAAAGGAATCTTAAGAAGAAGGAATAAACAAAGTAACTTACTATGGCAATGTCAAAAACAGAAGAGATCAGTCGAAGGCACACCTTATGTGTAGGGAAAGATGACGTCCCTGAAGCAAGGTGTGTCAAGCGTGCAATTACATATAGATCCAATTTGTTCTCCAACAACTGTGAGAATAAGTTCTAGAATATGATGTGTCAGCATGCATCGATGTACTGAGCGATACGAAGCACACATGTGGGATAAAATGTCCTGGAATGTAACTCGGAAGAAAAAGGGCAAACAAGGTAGCTTATTAATGTTTTTGGCAATTTTTAAGTCATGTTTTTGCTGGTATATTGGTGCTTGATAAAAAAAAATCCTCTGCTTTTGTTTCATGGACTACTCTTGGATGCAAAATTCAAAATGGACAATGTATCTTGGTGAGTGCATTTTCCTGCAAAGTTATCCTCCACCCCCGAACGTACCCAAAAAAACACAATTTTTAAGACAAACATTTAAGGTAATTACATTATCAAAATTTTTCAGGGGCTTATAATGATGAGGAAGTTGCAGCAAGAGCATATGATTTAACAACGCCGCACTTGAGTATTAGGAGATAACTTTCACCAATTTTCGGTATTCTTGTCTGCTTCGATATGCCTACATCAGACTTTGAGCATGTAAATAAAATATCGTGTGGACTTGTGTGAAGCCTAATGTATACTTATTCCTTTCACATGGATCAACCTAACTTTCTACAACATCAAGGATTTTCTAATGGACTGTTTTCGTGTTCATTATAGTAAAAATTTGCAAGGACAAATGAATGTAACTCTCACATCGAGGACAAACCACTATAAATCTTTGCATGCTTTGTGCTGTCTCATTATTTTTGTTCTCGAAAGTATGGATTAAGGCCATATAATGCTCGAACGACTTCTTATCAACTTTTCCTTTTCTGTAGATTTTTATTATGAGAAAAACCTTCAATTTATGTAGATTGTCGAGTACCTAACCTAACTAAGGAGGTATGATTTCACCATCATGTTTGATGCAATATGGATTTTTCGCTTGTCAAATGGAAGTGAGAAATAACCAAAAATTTAATTTCTATTGCAGAATAGTGGTTTTTCAAGAGGAGTATCCAAGTATATAGGAGTTGATAGGTGTACTATCTACTACTATTAAAAATTCAAAATTTTGTTCAAAGGTTATAGCAGATTATGCTAAAATGATATTGGCCACAACTGCAGACACCATTACATTGGAAAATGGGAAGCAAGGATAGGGAGAGTTTTTGGAAATAAATACCTTTATCTTGGCACTCACCATAAGTCAACTTCCGATATTTGGACCTGATCATACATCACAATTTTCTTTCCGATCGCAGATCAACGTAATACATCCATTGTGTAGTCCATATATGTATTAGGCCACCCTAATAGTTTTCTCACATATAAAGGATTTATGGGGCTAGACCTTTAGGTAAAAAGAAAGGCGTGAGATCATTCATACACTTCTTTTTCAAAAACATGTTTTCGCAAGTGGATATAACTCTCACATTGAGGGGTAAACCACTATAAATTTGTGTGTTGACTTTGCTTATTTTTTATTTTATGATGTGTTTTTATTAGGGCTTAGTCTCTAACAAAGATTATATCTATTCGCAAGTAACCAAGAAGAGGTGGTCCAAGCCTACGACATTGCAGCAATTGAATACAGATGGATCAATGATGTCACAAACTTGAACCCGAATACCTACATTAGGTGGTTGAGGCCAGAAACAAACACTTGGGTTCCTGCTCAAGAAACAAAGACCAACATAGAGTCTCGGCTATTTTTTTGTCAACTTTCCAATCACAAAGAATATCTGTAAGTCTTGATGACATGAGTAAAATAGAAATGTTGACCAGAAATATCCCGGTTACCTCATCTTCGACTACAACAGTACTTGGCCTACTCCTTTGGTCTTCAATATTTAGAAAACTTGTCGATAAGAACACAAATATATCTAAAGAAGAAGGTGATATTCAAAACACAAAGGATTCTCCCCCAGCGAGTACCGATGATGAATGGAGGGATACCTTACCACGTCCCTGGCATCGAGTTGCAATGAGACATCGATTTCAACTATGATATTACATACATATTTGGGAATAGCATCGTAAACATGACCACCATTTTCTAATAAATATTTCCCTCAAGTACATATGATATTTATAAATCTTTTTCTTTCTTTGTGTATAAAAATTGAGATAGGAGAACTTGTGAAATAGATTGTTGTCAACAAATAATGATATTACCGTGCAATAATTCATGAATAAATAGTTGGGCAGAATACCGACTTGCAAAAATGAACGAAATAAAAATGATAATTTTTGAGGTAATAGTTCGACTCTTTCTCCTTAAGATGATAATGTCTCGCACTGGCGTTGACGGTCTTATGGCGCTCGTCTCCTAAGATACAACGACCTCCACTTGTAATAATAGCACTCCAAATTATAAGACCCAACGAACTTACTAATGTTTTTTATCTCTCTAAAAATGAAAGATTTAATGCATGAAAATATTATACGGGACTGAAATACACAATATGAAATAATGCAAGATGGAAGGATTATATTTTACAAAAGAGAAAATCAGGAAATATTTTGAAATGAATAAAATTTGGGGTAAAAGGATCTTTAATAGAAGTTGAAAAGTTGTGTTCAAAAGACATAACAACCGAAAAGTTATGTCTTCAATGGACAACACCCGTTTGGATAGATAGTTCAACTGTCAACTGCCAGTTACTAGAAGACGCCACGTGTCGCGTACAGAAAATTTGGGAAATAAATAAATATATTATTTTAAATAATAATATAATTTAAATATTATTTTACCAAAAAATATATACTAACTTGGCCCAAACCCAAGCCCACGACTCGTTTTGAGGCTTTGAGTCGAGTAGAGTCGAGTCGAGTCGTCCGACATTCGGACGACGACGGTGCGCACGTGGACTTTAGCTCAACCTACTAGCATGTAGGTTCTCTCCCTTTTAAAGACTATTGGTACCCCTTGGAGTCCAAACTCAAGTCCCGAAGTTGAGCAATATAAAGTGGATTATATTCTTCTAGTTTTTCTATGTGGAATTGTCATGTTTTAATTTCCCACCAATTTTTATTCCAAATTTATTTCAAGTTGAAGTGGTTATCTTTTGGTATTAATTTATCATTCACCCTAAATTGGTTTTGAGAAAATAAATAAATTACATCAATCTACTCATGGAGTAGAATACACTCGACTAAAGAAATCTTTTGTCCAACTAACGAGACCCACGAAAATAATTGGTCAAAAGTTGGTCAAACTAACTAATTAAAATCAATTTTCCAACAATCCCCCATATGAATGAAAATTAATGCAATAGACTATGCAAACCATATAAAGAGATCAAACAAAATGTTATTGCATCCGGATATGTACCTTATGGGTTTGAACCTTCCGTAGTAGAATACTATCAAATTTACTTGGCTAATTAGTTAACGCGGTGTCTTGAATTGTTAGCCATTGGTATAAACCAAGACTATAGTATCAACACAATAACCTTCCTAACATTTTCGATTTCTTATCGTTGTGTTCGTTTTGGCTCAGAACAACTCTTGGATTTCATAAGTGTTTTAAAGAATTCAAGCCTTTGAAACATCCTCATAGAATCGGCCTCACTTCACACTTGTATATGTGAACTCTTATTAAGAGTACCTACCATACACCACTTAGATAGTCCAAGATACATGAATAATTGAAAGTATAACTTAACCTAAAACTTTTTGTAGCTAGCACTTTCTTATCGTAGAAATTGGTAGTAGTTAACTCCAAAGTGCTCTTTGAGTTTTCATAACTTAGTTGTCTATTGAACCAAGATTTTGGGATCTCCAGTCAGCAAGGTTAGGTTACTATTACAAAGATCCTTACATAATTAGGCTTTAAGCCCATTCTCCTTGATAGATAGTATATTTGATCTCTCGGTAAGCCTTTGATAAGCGGATCCACGAGATTTTTTCTAGACTTTACATAATATATGGAAATAACACCATTTGAGATCGACTTTTTAATTATATTATGTCTTCGACGAATATGTCGAGACTTACTATTACACATACTACTTTGTGCTCTACCGATAGCCAACTAACTATCACAATGCATACTAATTACAGGCACATGTTTAGGCTAACATGGAATATCCTCTAAAAAATTATGAAGTCATTCTACTTCCTCTCTAGCTTTATGTAAAGCTATGAACTCGGATTCTATAGTAGATCGAGTTATACATATTTGTTTAGAGGATTTCCAAGATATCATCGCACCACCAATGGTAAAAGCATAACCACTAGTGGATTTTGAGTTTTGACATATGATATCCAATTAGCATCAATGTATCCTTCTAATACAACTGGATATCTAATATAATGTAATCCAATATTTGAGGTGTATCGTAGATATCTAAGAACCCTTACCAGTGCCTTCCAATAGGCATTATTTGAGTTACTTGTAAATCTACTAAGCTTGTTCACTGCATACGCAATATCTGAACGAGTGCAGTTTGTAATATACATTAG
The DNA here is from genome assembly GCA_035079005.1 of Fraxinus americana. Lineage (NCBI taxonomy): Eukaryota > Viridiplantae > Streptophyta > Magnoliopsida > Lamiales > Oleaceae > Fraxinus > Fraxinus americana. The sequence continues at coordinate 14,615,854 of CM068716.1, read as the reverse complement.
ACTGCTTATTATCCGAGAGTACTCCAATTGAGATACGGGTTCTACTTTATATTTGGTCAAATGTAGACTTAAGTCTACCAGAGTTTTAACTGAACTTTCATCATATTTATGAAACTTCTTAAGTACAGTCTCAATATAGTGAGATTGGGATAGAACAAGTCCCTCAAATGTTTTAAGAATTTTAATTCCTAATATTACATCTGCAATACAAATATCTTTCATGTCAAAATATTTTGTCTACATTTCTTTGGTAGTTGTTATGACATTACAATTACTATTCATAAGTAGCATATCATCAATATATGAGATACAATTACATATACATTAGGTATGGATTTAATATAAATACATTTATCACACTCGTTAATCTTAAACCCTTTAACAACATAATTTTGTCAAATTTTGCATGTCATTGTTTTGGCACTTGCTTTAGTTCGTGTAACGACTTAACGAGTCTACATACATTTTTCTCATGTCCAGGATCAATGAACCATTCGGGTTGTTCCATGTAAATTTCTTCTTTTAGCTCACCATTTAAGAAAGTAGTTTTGACGTCCATCTGATAGATTTTTAAATTATGCAATGTTGCAGTTGCAATTAATACTCTAATAGATGTTATTCTTGTCACATGTGAGTATGTATCGAAAAAATCAAGACATTCTTTTTGTTTGAATCCTTTAGCTACCAATTGATCCACCGGTCTTTAATTCTCTTTTGAAAATTCATTTACGACCTAATATTTTGTTATCAAGTAGGAGATTTACCAACTTTCAGGTATGATTCAGCATAATAGAATCAATTTCACTATTGATAGCCTCTTTCCAGAATGGTGCTTCTAGACTAGACATTATTTCATCGAATGTCCTAGGTTCATTTTCTAAAAATAAGTTAAAAAATCTGGACCAAAAGATGTAGATATTTTGATTCTTATGATACGTCTTAGTTCTTCATCACTTTGATGATTACTAATTGTAGTATCATAGGTTCATTTTTGCAAACTTATTTCTTTCCTATCCTTATAAGAAAAAATTTCCTTAAAAAGTACAGCATTCCTAGATTCAATGATAATATTTTCATGTATATCAAAATGTGAGACTTATGTACGAGGAACCGATAAGCACTACTGTTATTAGCATAACCAATGAATATACAATCGATGGTTTTAGGTCCTATTTTAACTTGTTTAGGTTTTGGTACTTCTACGTTAGCCAAACACCCTCACACTTTTAAATAGTTGTATGAAGGTTTATGACATTTTCATAACTCATAACATAACTCATAAGGAGATTCATTCCTTCTTTTGTGTGGTAATTTATTTAGAATGTGGTTAGCTGAGAGAATCGCTTTTCCCCACAAATTTTGAGTTAAATTACAACTAATCAACATAGTGTTCATCATTTCTTTCAAAGTACGATTTTTGTATTCCGTAATGCCGTTTCATTGAGGTAAATAAAGAGTTATAGTTTGATGAATAACGGTGCTCCATATTCTCCATCTCTGTCACTATGAACAACTTTTATTCGTTTGCTTAGTTGATTCTCAACATCATTATTGTACCATTTAAATGCTTCTAAGGCATTGTCTTTGCTCCTTAGCAAATAGACATAACAGTACATTGTCAATCATCTATAAAAGTAATAAAATACTTTTTTACCTCCTCTAGTTTACACAAACTTTAAATCACAAATATCACTGTGAATTACTTCTAGAGGATTTGAATTCCTTTCAATTGAATGAAATTGTGTTTTAGCTAATTTATCCTCTACATATGTTTCGTGCCGATTATTTTGATCAAGTGAAATAGAAGGTAATCAATTTAAACTTACTGATTTACGTAAAGTATTAACATTAACATGTCCTAACCTATAATGCCATAAGTTAGAAGGCTCAATTAAGTAAGTAAAAGATTTATTTTTATTAATATCAAAATTACGAAGTACAGACATTACATTCATTGTGAATAACTTATTGGCTAAGTATCATTTGGCCACAAACATACCATTTTTGGTAAGTACAAACTTGTTAGTCTCAAATACTATCCTAAACCCATTTTTGCTTAACAAATCTCCAGATACCAATTTTTTGCAAATATCGGGAACATGTAGCACATCGATGAGTGTTACTTCTTTCCCCGATGTCATCTTCAGTACTACTTTACTTAGACTAACAACTTTTGATGTTGTCGAGTTGCCCATGGATAATATCATCCATTGATATGAGTGTAAGATGAAACATCTCCTTATCAACACAAACGTGGTAAGTAGCGCTAGTGTCTACGAACCATTCTCTCGAATTGTCCACCATATTTGCTTCAAATACAAAGCTGAGAGTATTAGTTCAAACACACAGTTAGACAATTTGTCTTCCTCAGTCAAGTGACTCGGACCTTTTTATTTTTCTTTTTCTGTCGGCAGTCATTTGCGATATGACCACGCTATCCGTAATCTCCTTTAGATTTTTTGGCCTTGCTCTTTTGCTTTCCACTACTCGAGCGCTTCATTTTCTTGCTAGTATTTGGCTTCACCAAATTGACTTTACTCTCCATTTGCAGCTTTTCAGATTTCTTTTCAGAATTTCGATCATCTTCCTCAATTCTTAATCTTACAATCAGATCTTCAAGTCTCATTTCCTTGCATTTATGTTTCAGGTAGTTCTTGAAATTTTTCCACATTGATGATAATTTTTAGATAATCGCAATGACCTGAAACGACTCATAGAGCTTCATATCTTCTGTATGTATATCATGCAAGATGATTTGTAACTGTTGGACTTGATTCTCGCTATTTTAGAATCATCATTTTGAAGTTCAGGAATTTGCCTACAACGAATTTCTTCAATTCGACATCTTCCATTTTGTACTTATTTTCCAATGATTCCCACGGTAATTTAGTTGTCTTGACCGAACTGTATACGTTGTATAGTATGTTGTCAAGGCAATTGAGAATGTAGTTATTACACAAGAAGTCACTATGACTCCATGTATCGAATGCTGGTCGTTTTTGAGGATCTGTTTCATCATCCTCAACAGTTAGAACATCTTCACTCAAGAATTTTGCCAAATTTAGAGTTGTGAGATAAAACAACATTTTTTATTGGCAAATAATGATATTACCGTGCAATAATTTATGAATAAATAGTTGGGCAGAAAACCGACTTGCAAAAATGATAACGATCGAGTCAAGAGTTCGACTCTTTCTCCTTAAGACGATAATACCCCGCACTGGTGCTGACAGTTTTCTAGCACTCATCTCCTAATATACAACGACCTCGACTTGTAAATGTAGCACTCCAAATTACAAGACTCGACGACCTTACTAATGTTTTTGATCTCTCTAAAACTGGAAGACTAAAATGCACGAATATAATATTCGGGACTGAAATGTACAATATGGAATAATTTAGGAAGGAATGATTATATTTTGCACGAGAGAATCAGGAAAGATTTTGGAATGAATAAAATGTGGGGTAAGGGGACCTTTATATAGAAATTAAAAAGTTGTGTCCAAAAAACACAATAACCAAAAAGTTGTGTACACCATCTTGGCCCAAGCCCACTGCCCGCGTCGAGCTGACGGCGCGCGTGTGGAATTTGGCTCAACCTACTAGTATGTATGTTCTCTTTCCTTCAAAAACTATTGGTACCCCTTGGGGGCCCAAACCCAAGTCCAAAACTTAAGCAATATAAAGTTGATTCTATTCTTTTAGTTTTTCTATGTGAGATTGTCATTTTTCAATTGTCCATCAATTTTTATTCCCAATTTTTTTCAATTTCAAGGATCATCTTTTGACCTTAATTTCTCATTTACCCTAAATTGGTTTTGAGAAAATAAATAAGTAGTCAAAAAAATCTTTTGTTCAACTAACGTGACCCACTAAAATAATTGGTCAAAAGTTGATTAAACCAACTAATTAAAACCAATTTTCCAACAATTGTCACATAGATTGTAATAAAATTCTGTAGAAAAAGTTTGTATGAATAGAATTTCCTTCAAAAAAATTTCCCTTCAGGTTCCTTGGTTGTATAATATTAGGAGTGTGTTTGATGCACATTAAAATGGAAAGAATGCATTTTTTTAATGATGTGATGATGAATATGTGGTTGAAAAAGAAGGAAAAACTATTGATGTGATGAAAAATATTATTGAAAAATGTGTGGTTGAAAATGAGTAGAAGAATGTGAATGAAAATGAGAATGTGGCTCAAACATGGACTAAATGTTCTTGTTGAACTCAGTAATTTTAATAACTAAAGAACCATTTTGATCCTTCGCATAAAGAAAAGAGAGAAGCAAAGGCAAGGGACGAAAGAGAATAAAAGAAAGAATGTTGTAACCTATGCAAGAGCAAAGAGGAATTTGGGCAAGAAGTGTACAAAAGTGAGAAAATGGAATAAGTAATAAATTTTAGCTATCCTAAAATGGTCACAGTCAATGATCCAACATATAATAACTAAAAAATTGTCCATCTTTCCCAAGCAATCTAACAAGGAGATTAGTTCACGGTATACCAAAATAGGCCGCAAGAATCACCCCATTTGTTTTCGTGTTGACCCCATTTCCAACATTCAGCCATACGGACAAACATATTTGTTATGTTTATCTCGACCAGAATAGAATGTTGATCAATATGAGTGTTATGATGAGTTTAACAGGAAGTTTCAATGCAAAAGGATAGAGGAAACTTTTTCAATTTCTCAATTTTCTTTTTAAGTTCCTTAAAAATGGATTCAAAAAAGGAGGGTCGTTTTCGGGTTGGAACTATGGACTTGGTCCCAATATTCACTGAGATGTGAAGTACAGGTGGTGAAGATCAATCCCAGCTCATATTTGTAATGATGAAAATAGAAGAATTTTCTTCCTAAATTGGAGTACGAGTATTTCGAAGCTTTTGTCGCACGATGTTGCCCTGCAATTCATTTTGTTCTGTCAAAATATTATCGATAATTTTAAATATTTGGAAGAAGATTACATCAATTGATTCCATAGGAGACATCGCCCTTGAGAGCTGCAGGCATGAAACAAACTCAATTCCAACCTTAACAGCATAAAAACTAACCGACTTTAATAAATTAAAGACAGATGAAGTTAAATGGATGAAGAATCCAAGAAATGCTATAATATGAATGTATTTCTATTCTAGTCTTTCTATGACCTATCATGTAAAAAATAGGGGAAAAAACTGGAAGCAACTGGAAAATTCATTTATATAATGCATATAAAAAAATAATTTTTTATCATTTCTAAGTACGCGTCTTAAATAATTTCACGTAATTACATGAAATGGTCTACATCATAAAACCGCTTCAAAACCATGAAATATAATTTGGTTCCCATGGCTGGCAGGCAATATTTGTCTTAAGTTTACAACTACCCATAGTTTCCATCGCTGGTTCTGTCTTAATTTAAAATCTTTTTATAACAATTAAAGACAAAACATAATAAAACCAAAAGAAGCACAAAGGTTATATATACATGCACATGATATTACATTCTAAAGAGGTTCAGAAAAATAGAAAACACACCAAGGAGAGCATAAGAAGAAGGAACACACAAAGTTTCTTACAGAATATGGAAATGGCAATGGCAAAAACAGAAGTGAGCAATCGAAGGCGTGCAGTATGTGTAGTGGGAGGTGACATGGAAATGGCAATGGCAAAAACAGAAGTGAGCAGTCGAAGGCGTCCAGTATGTGTAGTGGGAGGTGACATCCCTGAGGCAATATGTGTAAAGCGTAGACGAAGAAATACAGCTGCTTCGACTACACCTGCTTGCACTCTTCAACAGATACAGGTTGATCCAATTTGTACCCCAACAACTGTCAAAAGAAGCTCAAGATTTCGAGGTGTCAGCAAGCATCGATGGACAGGTCGATATGAAGCACACTTGTGGGATAAACTCTCATGGAATGTAACTCAGAAGAAAAAGGGAAAACAAGGTAGCATTTTACTGTAAAATGTCGTCCTGTGCAACTTTTTTAGTTATGTTTTTGCTTTAATACCGGTATCTGATAAAGAAAATTTTCTGTTTTTGTTCCATGGACTGTTCTTGGATGCAAAATTTAAAATGGCCAGTGTATCTTGGTGAGTACAGTTTGCCTGCAAAGTCATTCCCTCACCACCCCACCCCACCCCCACCTACCCACCCACACACAAAAACAACTTTTTCAAGAGTTCTACAAATGAGGTAATTTCATTATCAAAATTCTTCAGGGGCTTATGATGATGAGGAAGCTGCAGCAAGAGCGTATGATTTAGCTGCACTAAAGTATTGGGGGACATCAACCTTTACCAATTTTCCGGTATGATTGTCTGCTCCAATATGCCTATATCAGACTGCGCGCAACCAATATAATATCGCAAGCAATATAATATTATGTTGGACAGTATGGAGCCTAATCATACTGTGCTCTTATCTCTTGAGCGCAACTTGATCTAATATTCCTACTATATAAAGAGAGGCGTAAAGAAAACTTGTATTCTTCTCAATGATAGTGAATATTTAGAGGGGTGGCCTGCGCGTAGAGCTCACATTAAGGGGACCACTAAAAATCTTTGTTTGCTTTTCTCTTTTTTTCTGATTATCATTGCTCTCAAAAGTAGGGATTTCGACTTAATCCATATTGTATAAGGTCCAGACTTCTTATCAATACCCCATTTTCTACAGATCTCTGATTACGAGAAAGAACTTGAATTTATGCCGACTGTCACAAAGGAAGAGTACCTAGCCTCACTAAGGAGGTATTATTTCACCATCTTGCTTGACGCAATAAGGATTTTTCATTTGTCACATGGATGAAAGAAGTATCTAAAACTTTCAATTGATATTGCAGAAAGAGTAGTGGTTTTTCAAGAGGAGTATCCAAGTACAGAGGAGTTGCTAGGTATATCATCTAGAACCATATAAAGAATCAAATTTGTTATTACATCAGATTACTTTAAATATGATTTTGGCCATAAATGCAGACACCATCACAATGGAAGATGGGAAGCAAGGATAGGGAGAGTTTTTGGAAATAAATACCTCTACCTTGGCACTTATGGTAAGTCAACTTCCAAATTTTGGAGCCTAATATACACTAGTTATACTTTCAAATGCAGATCGATCTAATACATGTATGTATATTGGGTAGTCCACACATGTGTTAGGTCACCCTAATAGTCATATCATATATAAAGTCATAGGGCGAGACCTTTGGGTAACAAGAAAAGCGTGAGATAATCTTATTTTTTTAAAATCTGCTTAGGCAAGTGGACGTAGCTCTCACATTGAGGGTGAAACGTATAAATTTGTGTTTTGCTTTGCTTGTTTTCAATTCTATTGTGTTTATTTATTATGGCTCAATCTTTAGCAAATATTACATGCCCGTTTGCAGGTACCCAAGAGGAGGCAGCTCGAGCATACGACATTGCAGCAATTGAATACAGAGGAATCAATGCTGTCACAAACTTCGACCTGAGTAACTACATTAGATGGTTGAAGCCAGAAACAAACACTTGTGTTCCTGCTCAAGAAACAAAGCCAAATATAGAGTCTCAGCCAGTTTTTTCAACTTTCCACTCACAAATAAAAGCTGTGAGTCTTGATGACAAGAGCAAACAAGATATGTTCAGAAGAAAAATCCCGGTTACCTCATCCTCGACTCCCACAGCACTTGGTCTACTACTCCGGTCTTCACTATTTAGAGAACTTGTTGAGAAGAATGTACATGTATCAGAAGAAGAAAGTGATGGTGAAAACACAAAGGATTTGCCCCCGGTGAGTAGCTACGATGAATATGGGGGGATCCTTTATGACTTGCCTGGGGTCGAGTTGCAACAAGACCTCCATTTCAACTATGATAGTACAAACATATTTGGGAGCAATATCATAAACATGGCCACAATCTGCTAATAAATATTTCCTTGCAGGATATGTTTATAAACCTTTTTCTTTCCTAGTGTACAAAAATTGGTGCAGGAGAAATTCTGAAATAGAGTATTATGTAGATTGTAATAAAATCATGTATCAAAAGTTTTGCAAGGATAGAATTTCCTTTGAAGTAATATTAAATGTTCTTGTTTAAATCAGTACTTTGAATAATTATAGAACATTTTGAGTTTCTACTCAAAAATGAAAAAATAGAAAAGCAAAGGCAAAAAGAGGAAAGAGAATAAAAGTAAGAAAGTTGTATCCCATGGAAGAGCAGAGGGGAAATTCTAGAGTAATGTACTAAAATAGGCCGCAAGAATACACCATTTGTTTTTGTGTTGGTCAAACTGAGCCCTTGTTTGACGGCCTTTATTTGGCATCATAAAGTTCTCCCAATTTTTTCAGCCATGGCATAATAATAAAAAAGTACCTACCTGTCTAACAGTCGCAATTTTTTTGTACTGGACTTACAACCGTTGAAAATTGATTTTCCATTCATGCCCTCAGTAACAAAATTCTAAATTACAACATTACCCTCAATGGCACAGGGAACTTTTTATTAGGAGTTCAAAACAATTTTGAGAGTAGTTTGGGAAACAAAGAATTTTGCATTAAGGAAAGGGTCAATTGTACAACTTAGCCTCTGTTTGGTATCCATTTTTTTTTTCATTCTTATTTTTCTACTAATTTTCAACCACACATTCATCAATAAAATAATATTTTCCATCACATCAATAACTTTTCCTTCATTTTCAACCACAAAAAAGTGTGATTTGACACAAAGAATGCATTTTTTTCTAGAATAATGGTTACCAAACGGTGCCTTAAAGAAAGTGATGAGATTGCATTTTCATCACTCAAGGGCTCACTTCACTATAGACAACATTGTTTTCCAGCCCAAAAAAAAAAAAAGAAAAAGGCCGTCAACAGAGGCTGAGTGTTATGACTAAAACAAATTATTGTTCAATGGCAAAAAGAAAGAGAAATTAGATTTTCCAATTTTCTTTTGAATTCCTTAAAATTAGTAGATTTGAAAATGTTGGTCACATGACCCAATATTTCACAATAAAAAACAAGAACAGCAAAAAAGGGAATTGTAGAAAGTAAGAACACCAAAAAATTTAGCCCCTTTGCGACCCGGATGTTCAGCTTTGAAAGCCTACTCACTCGTTGAGCATCTACCCAGTAGATTATGCTCGAATCCACTAAGAATCACAAAAAATAGATTACAAATGTATAAAGAAATCAGAGATTTCTTTACTAAAGTTTCCTCTCGCTTCTCTTATACAAATCTCTCTATACAGACTCTAATGTATACAAAATACATCATGAATATCACTGAGACATTTACAGAGATCTATACTTGAGAAATCTCACGAAGAACTGAATGAATCACACGAAGGAAGAGAAAGAGAGAAACCCTAGAATAGTAATAGTTTTCTAACACACACCTTGAATCATCTAGAGTATGGGTATAAAACCACGTCTAGAAAACTATCCAATCCAATGGTCCCGAGGCAAGCCAGATGAAGGGACAAGATTACACATTTTAGTCAAACAGAACTGATGGTCCAAACACAGCAAAGCCCACAGACGTACAGAGGCCCAAATACAGAATAGAGAGGTAGCCCAACTAACAATCTCCACCTTGCTGATCTATGCTGAGTATTCATTTGTGGATTCATAGACATAATTACTTGGTTTCATTTGCTCCAAGTACCTGCAAAATCAGAATCAGTGTATCCTTTTAGGATAACACCTTCATTACACCTTTGAGATTTTAGACACAATTCAGTTGTGCCCTTTAAGTACTTCATCATCCATTTAATAGCCAACCAATGTGTTTCACCAGGATTAGCCATAAATCTACTAAGAATACTTATCCCATGAGCTAGGTCAAGTCTAGTGCATATCATAAGGTACATAATAGAACCAACAACATTTGCATAGGGTATTTTAGACATTCTATCATGCTCATCATCAGTTTTAGGACATTGTTCACTAGAGAGTTTAAAGTTGTTTGCAATAGGCAAAGTTACATATTTGCATTCAATCATAGCAAACTTTTCAAGCACTTTATTCACATAAGAATTTTGATTCACGTACAAAATGCAGTTTTTGCTATCTCTTTTGATTTCCATTCCTAAGATTCTCTTAGTTTGTCCTAGATCTTTCATTTCAAATTCAGTTTTAAGCTTTTCTTTAACAGAATCAACTTCAGATCTATTTTTACAAGCAAGAAGCATGTCATCAACATAAAGTAGTAGGTAAACAGAATCAGGTCCTCCTGACCCTTTGAAGAAAAAACATGAATCAAAATTACTTTTAAAAAAACCCAAATGCTGAACATAAGAATAAAACTTCTTATACCATTGCCTTGAAGCCTGTTTTAGGCCATAAATGAACTTCAAAACCTTTTGATTGATACGTATAAATGGTTTCTTCAAGGTCACCATTAAGGAAGGCAGTTTTAACATCAAGCTGGTCCAATTCCCAGTTAAAATGAGCTATTAATGCCAGAAAAATTCTGATAGATGTGTACTTTGCAACAGGTAAAAAAATTTCATTATAGTTAATACCCTCTCTTTGTGTGAAGCCTTTAGCTACAAGCCTGGCTTTATATCTCTTTCCCAAAGTATTGGGTTCACCTTTTTTAATTTTATAAACCCATTTATAGTCTACAATCTTTTGATGTTTGGGTTTATCAACAAAAATCGAAGTCTTGTTCTTGATTAAAGAGTCCATTTCATCTTGCATGGTATCCAGCCATAGCTTTGAGTCTTTACTATTAACAGCTTCTTCAAAAATCACAGGTTCAGAGTTAACAGATTCCATTTCAGAATAGAATATCACAAACTCATCAGTATTGTTCCTGGTAGAAGGAAACTTATTTCTTCTACCTCTGTCCCCAGCTAACTGATAATTTTCAAGGGCAGTTTCTTGGAAATATTCATCAGTTTCAGATTGATTTTGAGACAGATCATTTCAGACTCAGTAGTCTCCACCTCAATCAAATTATCAGGTTCAGTCTGATCGAGTATTTGATTTTCCAGTAAGGTTTCTTTAACCAGAGTAGGATGATCAGTGTTCTGCTCTGAAGATGTTTTACATGGGAACTGACTTTCATCAAAGATAACATTTCTACTAATGATGACTTTGAACCCATCTTTATCTCTTACCCAAAGTCTATAACCCTTAGTTTCTTTCCATAACCCAGAAAAACACATTTTTGAGATCTGGGTTCAAGCTTGTCTACATCTTGATGAGCATAGGCAGTACAGCCAAAAACCTTTAATTTGAAATAGCTAAGAGGCTCTCTAGACCATAAGTGTTTAGGGATTTGAAAATCAATAGCACTTGAAGGGATTCTATTTATCAAATAGGTGGCAGTTTTTAAGGCTTCACCCCAGAAAAATTTTGGAAGCTTAGAATTGAGTAACATACACCTCACTTTTTCCAGTAAAGCTCTATTCATTCTCTCAACAATACCATTTTGCTGTGGAGTGTATGTTACTGTTCTAGGCCTCAAGATTCTAGATTCTTTGCAAAAATAATCAAATTCATGGTTGCAAAATTCCAAGCCATTATCTATTCTAAATGCTTTAACTCTTTTATTAGTTTGATTTTCAATCATAAGTTTCAATTGCTTAAAATTTAGAAAAGTATCAAATTTATTTTTTAGAAGAAATGTCCAAAATTTTCTTGAAAAATCATCTACAATCAACAGATAAAATCTAAATTCACTTAGGGCAGGACTCCAAAGGTCTGCATGCAAATACTCAAGGATAGAAGTGGATTTATGAATTTCAGTTTTAAAATGCAGTTTATTTGTTTTCCAACAACACAGTCTTCACAATATTATCTTTTCCAAAGCATTTAACTTATTTAAAATCATCAATCCCTTTCACTAATATGGCCTAGTCTCTTATGCCAAATTAAGGATTTATCATCATAAGTCTTTACAGTAGCAGAGTTGTTGCCAACTAAAGGTTCAGCTTGCAGTGTGAAGATTCCATTGGATCTAGGAAAAGAAATTATTTCTTTTGAGTTAAGACTTATCTTTGTAAGACCTTTATGAATCCTTATTTCATATTCATCATCCAGTTGCCTCAAGGAAATCATGTGTTTTTGAAGATCAGGCACATATCTAGTTTGATTCAGTTCTAAGGTGTGATTATTTTCCAATAGAAGCTTAAGGTTTCCAATACCTTTAATTTGACAAGTCATATCATTACCCATCTGAACGTGACCACCACTAAGCTCTTTAAAATCAGTGAACCAATCTTTAGTATGACACATATGGAAGGAACACCCAGAGTCAAGCACCTATTCATTCTGATTTCTTTTAGTTGTAGTCACAAGGACAATTTCTTGTATTTCATATTCATTATTGCAGACAAGGTCTGCAGACCCATCAGTGCTGAACTTTCCTTTCATATCAGATATTTTCTTGAAGCAGACTTTTATGAGATATCCTGTTTTCCCACAGTAGTAGCATTTTCTGACTTGCATCTTGGGTTTAGATTGGTTCTTATTCTAATTTCTGAATTTTGGAAATTGTGGTTTCCCTTTCTTATTGGTGTTAAAGTTGCATTGATTTCCCCTTTTGTTCTGATCAACATTTTCCCTGATGTTCAAACCCTCTCCAAACTTAGAGTCTTTGACTTCAGTTTTTAATTCCAATTCTCTATTTCTTAGAGATGAAATCACAATGTCAATGAAAGTTCAGTTCTCCCATACTCCAAAGCATTTCTTACTTCTCTGTATTTATCACCTAGTCCATTTAATAGAGCAACAACTTGTTGATCTTCAGACAATTTTTCATCACAGTCAATTAATTCTTGGACCAGTTTGGTGAATTTATCAATGTTTTCTTCCAGATTGGAGGAAAGATTAAATCTGAAGTTGTAAAATTATCTTAGGAGATAGCACTTGTTGGGCATGCTTTTAGTCAGATAGAGATTCGAGTTTAGCCCAAAGACCCTAAGTATTTGTGTTTTCTCCAACCTTTCTAATTACAATGTTAGACAAATGAAGGAATATAGAACTCCAAACAACCTCATCTAATTCTTGTCTTCTATAAGCACTAAATTCAAGAGGCCAAGTACCATCAATAGCAGCAGCATATCTCTGCTGTAACAGCAGAGCCCTAATTTTTTGACGCCACACACTAAAATCACCATTCCCTCTCCAAATCTCAACTTCGAAGTTATGTGCAGTAGACATGATCAAGTAGACTCTCAATAAGTTCAAGGAAGATATTCACACAGAATGCAACAAGTATAGACAGTTTAATACAGAGTAGTAACAAAGACAATATATGATCAACAAGTATGGATATATTGAACAGAATTGTCGATTTGACAGGTTTAAGGGGTGATAACCTTGTAATCCCCTATTCCCTCAGATTCTCAGATCCTCAATGAGATCTTGGACAAAGGAAAGTAGAGGAGGATTACTTACCTTAATAACCAAATCAAAACAGACAAGCAAACTAATAATATTTTCTAAGAAATAAATGGGGTTCAAATGGTCTTACCAGAACTGAAACGTCAAGTTTCAGAAACAAGAGAAGCAACACAAAAAATACCAGACTAGGTTCAAGATTCCAGAAAAGAGCACAAAGCATCAACGAGTCATTGCAACTCAGTGTGACCACGAGTGAGTTAACACAACTCTTGTCACTCAGAGCAAGTTCACAAAGAATCGGCACTCAGTAATGAGTTACAGCCAACAATCTCAAGAACTCAGTAGAAAAACAAGATTTAAAGATTTATCCCAAAAACACGTTTGTTTTCACAAGAGAAGCCACAAATCAAGAAATCTCGAAATCAGTTTCTAAAAAACACGGTTTTTAAAAGGATCTAATCAAAAATTGGATCGAAGAGTAACAACGCTGGAAACTTTTAGAAACCACAATCTAGTTTTTCAGAAAGTACAAAACTTTTGAAAAATATTCAAATCTACAATTCGAATCAGCCTTTAAAAAGCCTAATCCTTAAAAAAAAGAAAAGCTCGGATACCATTTGTTGGTCACAGGACCTAATATTTTACAATAAAAAACAAGAACAACAAAAAAGGGAATTGCAGAAAGCAAGAACACCAAGAATTTTCGCCCCTTTCGGGCCTGAATGATCAGCTTAGAAAGCTTACTCATCCGTTGAGCATCTATCCAGTGGATTATGCTCGAATCCACTAAGAATCACAAAAAATAGATTACAAATGTATGAAGAGATTTCTTTACTAAAGTTTCCTCTCACCTCTCTTATACAAATCTCTCTATATAGACTCTAATGTATACAAAATACATCATGAATATCACTAAGACATTTACAGAGATCTATACTTGAGAAATCTCACGGAGAACAGAGAGAATCGTACGAAGGAAGAGAAAGAGAGAAACCCTAGAATAGTAACAATTTTCTAACACACCCCTCGAATCATCAACAGTTGTTCACATCTCAATGAAAATAACTTCTGCTGTTGAGATCACATTTCTATTATCTTTGGTCTGTTGTATGGAGCTCCGAGTAAAACTAAGTCCTTAGGATTCTCCCTCTCTTGTAGCCATGCGTAACTCTCATATTCCTCAAGCACATGCACGCCATCAACTGTTCCATCAAAAATTATAGTTCTAGTATTACCATAATCAAGATTTTGGCATCTTTCTTTTTTAATACTTTTCACTCGTGTTCACAAGCCTACTTACTAGACATGTTACCGATGGGCATTTGGGGAAGGGAGAAAGTAGGGATATAGAACAAATTACATTCCGTGAATTTGTCACAATCGTAAAAGTGTAGATACGCTATAATAGGAGCTCGTCTACAATCGAAAAATGGCATATTAGGCCTCAGGCCGATGTCAGCTTAAGTCATGTTGTTTGTGGGCATCATAGTTTGTCAAGCCTTATCACGGGAATAGTAAAGCTGGCGCCCGCTGGCGCTAGCTAGACACTCGAGCGTCAGGGCGGCACCCACTTAGCGCTCGAGCGCCATATTTATACGGTTCGGACCCTTTTTCGCGTATTACACATTTTGAGCATTCCTTTCCATCTATAACTCTACTTTTAGGGCTTGAAACGTCTCCTATATATATTCAGCTCTTTATTGTAATTAAGAATAAGTCAGACAAATTACAAATACAAAATCATTGTATTCTTCATATTTTAGTGAAATCTCAATTAATCTACTAATTATTTTATTCTTGTGTTTATAATCAATTACTTCATATTGTATCATATTATTTTTCTCACCTATTATCACAACAAATTGGTATTGAAATTATCCGATATTTTCTTCGTTGCTTATAACAAATTGGTATTAGAGATTAGATTTAACTCATAGGGAGATTTTTTTTTTTTTTTTGGGATGGAAACCATGAAGTATGATATTCCACTTTTAGATCGCAACAATATATTTTCGTTGTGTAAGTAAAGATGCGACCAATACTTGTTCAGATGGATATGGACGATGCGTTGTTGGGATTTGACAAAATGCCCACAATTTGGAATTATGAGGAGAAAAAACGTATGAGATCGAAAGGCCTAATCACAAATTCATATTCATTTTTTGAATTACATTCTTCAAGACATCTTGAAGGAAAATTCCACTGCTTCGTTATGGTTAAGATTTGAGCAATTGTACATGACTAAGAGTCTTACTAGTAAATTGTACCTGAAGCAACCATTTTTTCTCAACGTAGTTGTGTTTAAGGAAATGTTACTGATCTTAAAACCTTGGAAGTTAAATATGATGAACAAGATATGGGTTTGATTTTGTTGTATTCGTTGTCCACTTCATATATTTCATTTAGAGACACGATCCTATATAGTCGTGATACTCTCACCATTAATGATATTTTATGATGCTCTTTACTCAAATGAGAAGGTAAAGCATCTCGTTCGAAATGAGGCTCGTAGAGATGGTCTTATTGTTGATGGTGGTTCTGAAATGGACAAATTAATGTTTAACTTCGTAAATAAAATTTGTAATTATTGTAAGAAGAAATGACACTTGGTTAAGGATTGTTATAAGTTGCAATGCACTAATCAAAAGTGAAAGCAATTAGATACTCTGAATGAAGCTAGTGCTGGAGAAACGTTTCACGATGATGGAGATCTTTTGGTAATTTCTGATAGCGACTCCAAATCTGAAGAGGATTAGATTTTTGATACGACTTACACTTTTCATATATGTCCCAATCGAGATTTGTTTACAATATATGAAGAAGTTTCCAAATGTGATATTGTGACAGGTAATGATACATATTGAAAGATAGCTGATGTATGAAGGGATAGAATGAAGTTGATTGACGGAAGTGTCAGAACACTTGATGCAATGTCGCATGTTCCTGATTTGAAGAAAAATATTATGTCCTTAAGTACTCTTGACTTGAAAGGGTACAAATTCATTGGTGAAGATGAAGTCCTAAAGTTTTATAGAGGTGCTCATATTGTGTTCAAGAACGGAAAAGTACCAATTATATGTCTTACAAGAATCTTCAAAATCTTTGGTCAATCAACATAAATTTGGAGCTCATGTGGATTGTGAGTTTGTTTTAATATCGTCGGAGTTTTGTTTGGGATCTACTTTGATAAATACATTTAAGTCAAGTTTGAAAGTTACGGATAATTTCGCTTTGCCACCATTACCGGTTGTGCCATTATATTCAATTTCTAGAAACGGACTAGTTTTTGAGAATATGCTTCCACATATGTACAAAGATGTTGATTTAGTTAATTTTGTTTTGTTTGTGGTTGAAGGTGATGATTCTGGCAAAGATCATTCAGTTGAGAAGTATCTCGCGGTGATTCTATTACAAAGCTTGTTTCAACATTGTTTGGTGATTGTTAATCACGTTTAATTTTGTTGCTTGTGATTTGAGCAACTTTGGAATCTAAATGTGTTCTTGGGATTTATATTACTCAAGTTTTTGACTTTGAACCCATTTGAGTTTTGTGGCAGAGGTAGAGAATATTTCCAAGTTGGAAATTTGGATAGAAAAGTTCGTTTGTACTTTTTATTGAAGAATTAAAGTTCATTCCTTGCATTAGAGTTTTGTCTTCAGGTGGAAAATCTTTGAAATTTACTCATTGCAGTGTAATTCTTGTTAAGGTGGAGTTTGTTAAAATTAGAGTGTAACTCAAATTCGATTTTGAAGATAATTGGTAATTCTAATTAAGATCGATATTAAGAGGAATTCTATTTGTTGAAATGCTTTTGGAATTCTATTCAAAGTCTATTTGACAAATTCTAATTGAAATTCTATTTGTGTTGGACTTGAAAATATCAAGATATGGACCAGGAATGACTTTTCGATGCAATTATACTCGCTTGATGCTCGACTGGAGCTCGAGCGTCGGGGTGCCGCCGCCTGGCGCTCTCTTAGTGAAATCTCTATTTCTTTGCCAATTATTTTATTTTTGAGTTTGTGTTCAATTACTTCATATTGCGTCATATTATTTTTCTTGCCTATTATCACAATAAATTGGTATTAGAATTATCTAATATTTTCTTCGTTGTTTGTAACATAAAATAATGCGAAAATGAGCATAAGATCAACCAATTCTGGAATTTCAAAATTGTAGGCTACAATTTTTAGAAGGAATGTATACAATGTAAATATATGAAAGTTACACATGATGTTGAGATTGATGTACAAATTGATGATGTTGATTATATTAATTAACTTCATTTTCTTTCCTTTTTTTCTTTGTACACTCCATCCTTTTTGACATTTGATGTGTCATTAAAAATGATTGGAGGGAAAATTGTTTATTTTTTTAAACTGTCAAATGGTGTGTTGTCTCGTAATAAAGTGTAAAAGATGATATACATGTAAAATGCTTATTTTTTTCTTCTCTCTCTATTTCATATCATCATTATATCTATATAGAATGATGTACAAATAACATTACTCTAAATAAAAAAAAAATGTAATCCAAATAACACTTCTGTGCCAAAATAGATATATGCACCCAATTTTGGGCACTTCTGTGCCAAAACGAATTTACTGGGGACCTAAATGTTGTACTTCCAAAGTTAGAGACCCCCTTCTAATTTTCTCAAAACGAAATTGTGATCCAAATAACAGACACCGATTGATCTCTAAACTATGCATCCCCTTAGTCATTACCTCTAACCTCTTTCTCTCTCTAAAAGAATTTCGTTAGAGTTTTGTCGAAGGGGTTTGAATCGATAATTCATATTAATTTCGTCCAATTCGCTGCAGATCTGTAAAGAAAATGTATGGATTCGAAGCCCTGACCTTCAACATCCATGGGGGGTTCCTGGAGGCCATCGTCCGCGGCCACCGATCTGGGCTTTTGACCGCCGCCGATTATAATAACCTCAGCCAGTGCGAAACGCTTGAAGATATCAAGATGCACCTATCCGCCACCGAGTACGGGCCTTACCTCCAAAATGGTCCGTTATTTGTTCCCTCTTTTATTCTTAAATAAATAATCGAAATTTAATTTATGTTTTCGGAGATTTGGTTTATTTGATGAATTATAAATTTACACGAAATTCTTGAAATTTAGGGATTTTTTTAGCTAATTTATTGAATTAACTGACAATTGGATTCAAGTTTTTTGTTTTTGCAGATATTTGATTTCTGGACTATGTAAGTGTAGTTGAAATTGTTGGTCTATAGTTTCAGAAGTAAATTAAGTGTTTTAACTAATAATCTAATTCAATCATTCTCATTTGAATATAATTTGAGTTATTTAATCAACTTTTAGCTGTTTCTACGAGACTCCTGATGTTAGTCTTTGTAGATTCAATTAAATGTCACATAGCTCATAAATTTTTCTATGTACTAGATATTACTGTGTATGTGAGAAAGGATTATTGTGTTATAAAGGAATGTGTTGCATATCTTTTTTTATACTTTCATCTTGATGGAACATTTTTCTAAAGGCTGCTTTTAACTCTATGAGTTTTACATTTTTCTTACATAAAATATCCATAGGTTAAAACAGGTTTATTTGGGTGTTGAGGCATTTTATTTTTGTGAAGTGAGGCGTGAGCTTAAAAACATGTAACAAAACAAATTAGCAAAATTAAAAGTTTAACTTGCAAAAAAATATAAAATATATTGACAAGTTAGCAAATAATAAGTTCATAGTTAATAATCATGAAACAAAATTGCAATAATACTAAGAAAAGTAGAAACAACTTAGAAATCATTTACATTAGCACTATTAACGTAATATTAAATGTTTAAGGCAATCATCAACATCATGTTCCTCGTCACTGTTAGTTTTTTCTCATTCTTTGTCATCAACCTGCACTAGCATACATGTATTCTTCTCCCTTTTCCTTTTTATTTTATGTACAGAAAAAGGAAAATAAAAAAACCTATTATAATGAAATAGCCACAAAAGTCTCAAATTAGTTTTTTTTAAACAACGAAAAAATCAGTTACGGTGGATGGAATCATGTTGAGTATCTATAACTACAGCAGATAAGTTAAATATTACAAACTAGATAGGTTTGGTTCTATGCTGTAGCTTGTTGTGAAGCACTATAAATATTATGAGATTGGTAGGTGTGTCCAACTTGAAGCACTTTGATGATTTTGGTTGTTTCATTGACTTACAGAGCCCTCTCCGTTACATACAACTACAATAGTAGAAAAGTGCACTCTTAAACTGGTCGATGAGTACAAGCAAATGCTATGCCAAGCCACAGAACCCCTATCAACCTTCTTAGAGTATATCACGTATGTAAATTTCTCCCATTCTGCTAGCATGTGTGTAGTTGTATACATATTTGTTTATTTCCGTTTACTTGTATTTATGACCATATTTTTGTATGCATATAAAAATAATTCTTAATGCCTTCTAAGTACTCTTGAACTAGTCTCTGAGATATAATGACAATCTCGTATTATGCCAGAACTGAAAGGGAAAGTAGTTTCTTGCCAATTACAGGCCAAGATATAATGACATGTGAAGCTATATGCTATAATAGCTAATTTGAATGAAGAAATTTAAAGCATCGTCCCTTGATGCTTTCTTGAAGTGCAAATTGTTGGCTACTCATGTAAACTTGCAGAAAGTATGTCCACTTGAAAAATAAGGTTGTGATAGGTATAAGCGATTGTGTCTATCAAGTTTATTCTGCAACTTGCTTCTTGTGGCATAGATAGGATGGAATCTTTCTGCAGTATCCTTTAATCACTCATGGTAAATGAAAGTAGAAATTTCATTGTTGACACAGATTTTTGTATATTGTTCAGATATGGTCACATGATCGACAATGTTGTGTTAATTGTCACTGGAACATTGCATGAGAGAGATGTTCATGAGTTGTTGGAGAAATGTCACCCGTTGGGAATGTTTGACAGGTAATATGTCTTTATTCAACATTTTGTGCTCTACATAAAAGCAATGAAAAAAATTTCCATTCATTTCTACAGCATTGCTACCCTGGCAGTTGCTCAGAATATGAGGGAGCTTTACAGACTGGTGCTTGTTGACACACCCCTCGCTCCATATTTCTCTGAGTGCATAACTTCAGAGGTACCAGGTCCAGTTTAATGTTGTTAGTATAATAGAGACGAAGATATCAGATTTTACTGAAAATAGTACAAGTAGATTTCACTTATCAAAGGAATAGAAAATAGTACGAGTAGAATGAATATATTTCAGCATGTATTAAGTTACAATCAACTGTTCTTGTTAGTTAACACCGAGCAAAACCAGGGTTTGGAATGTTAATGGGGTTCTATTCAGGGGCGGAGGCAGGATTTTACTTTGGACTGGGCTGGAATTTTAAAAAAGTTAATATACTAATAAAAAAATAATAATAAAAAAAAAATATATATATATATATATAACTGGAAAAGTCATAGTACAAAGTCAGCTACTGACGCTTCAAGGCTCAAGTGAAGCACCATAATCCTTAGCACCATGAAATTAAATCAACCACAAAGGGAAAATCCTAGCGCAAAGTATGTGCTTTGTGTAGCCTGTAGAGACTTTAAATTGTGCATGGTATTGGAGCAAGCAAGTTATTAATTAGAGCAATAGCAACATACGTTACAAATCAGCATATTGGAGCAAGCAAGTTTTTAATTAGAGCAATAACAACATATGTTACAAATCAGCAAAAAAAAAAAAAGTTACAATAAAGTTCATAAATATTAAATTATTAATTGGTAAATAAATACTGAAAATAAACAAAATATATATATATATATATATATATATAAGCACCTTTTGGTAGAGGCAGTGCTATCGGTTACGTGGTTGGTAGTAGGGGTGAGCATGGGTTGGTTCGGGTCTGTTTTTTCCCTAACCTAAATCCAACCTAACATAGTCGGTTTGATCTAAAATCAACCCAACCCGATCAAGTTTCGGGTTGGGTTGGGTTGGGTTGGTCAGCAATAAAAGTTAAATTCAATTACATTTTGTTGAATTTATACAATTTTTCAAAGTTTGAAATTACTTGAAAACCTTTAGGGCCTGTTTGATAGCCCTTTATTTTCCATGGAAGTTGGAATTGAAATTCCGTTTCCTACTTTTGTCGTGTTTGATTGCACTTTTTTTCCCTGGAATTGGTTTTCCACCTTTTTCTAGGTACAATCATTTGATGCACAAAAACTTGATTTTGTTTTCTCACCTATTTGGTGGGAAAACATTTTCCACCATTTTTTTTTTTTGCTTTTTTTTTTTGTTGCAATGTGAACAAATTCTAGATACAATAATAAAAAAAATTTTCATTTTTATTGACAACTTCCATGCAAAACAAAGTCAAACGAATGATATTCGGTATGGTAAATTTTTTTTTTTTCAATTTTTTTTTTCAAATTTTTTTTTACAATTAGAACAAATTTTAGACCCAATGGTAGAAAAAGTTATCACTTTAATGGACAATTTTCATAAAAAATGAAGTCAAATGGACACAAAACTTTCTACATTTTCCATAGAAAATTTTACCAATCAAACACAATTAATTACCATTCCCAGTAAAATATTTTCCAGGAAAATCAATTCCCTGTAAAACATTTTCTTTCCACCTATTTTCCAACTTTGCAATCAAACGGACCCTTAGTTATTTTTAACACACATATAAGGAATTCTTCTGAAAAATAATGTATAAATAAGTTTAAAATTATGAAATATTTTCTTTTTTACAATTTTTTAGGATTCATTATTTCATCATCATATCCTTAATTTTTATTTTATCGTTAAATAATTTTGCATTTGTGCATAATATTCATATCAATCAGTTTATGTGAAAAAAATGGTCATTTATAAATTTTAAGTCCTCTTATCTTCACCATTGTGTCTATTTAAATTTTTTTTTTGAAATATTGATTTTTTTAATTTATCGTGTTGGGTTGGGTCGAGTTTTAATTCATAACCAGAAACCCAACCCAACCCAATTGAACTTAAAAACCAATTGGGGAGGGTTGGGTCGAGCGGTTTGGGTTGAGTTTTGCCCAGCCCTAGTTTGTGGGTTGTCGGCGCTAGATGATGATAGAGAATGTTGAAATTGGGGCAACAAACATGAGGTCATGGAATCAATAAAAGAAGGTTAAATACTAAATCATTTTTCATACGTTGAAAAAAAAAATTATATCGTATTAGCAATAAGATGTGTAATATCTTTTGATGAAATAATATATCACAATTCTTCTAACTTTTAATTGAATAATTTCTATCTTTTTTAAACTGTTGGGGAAACTTTGAATTAAGAAAAGTGTAAAAAAAATTAGGGTTGAGAATTTGGAAATTGAAATTGAATTTGGGCAGATGAATAGAGTTGGGGAATGTAGCAATGAAATTAGAGATTGAACTAAGGTTTAATTTAGGGGATGAAAATTGAAATTGGAAGTGAAATTTATGGCATTGGGGGGATGGTTTATGGCTATAGGCTATGAGTTAAATGTGCAATTGGGTATTGGACTGAGGGGCTGGGTGAACTAATTTAAGTTTGGGTTTCACTATAGTTGATATGATGTGAGCCATAGAATGAAAAATAAGTTTTTTTTATATGGATTTTGCAACTGGGCTGGGACGGGCCTATATTCTCCCCTGATTTTATTCTAAGAAACACATAAACTTGTAAACTTATTGCATACACATATCTGATATGTATCTATGTTTGGATACGCTTGGATACTCCTTTTTTAAAATTATTTTCTCTTTTAATTCTTTAAAATTTTCAATTTGCATCAAACACATTATGGTACGTGATGAAGAAGGGTTTTATTAGTTTTAAACTCTTTTAAAACTCATTATCATTGACAATATATGACAAAGCAGTTTTATATTAATATATAACTTTTGTCATTATCAATAACTTATTGAAATTAGATAGTATTTATTAATTAACAATTTGAAAGATTGTAAACATTTTAATTTACACATTGTTGAAAATATATAGTATTAAATTAATTAACAACTAGAGTTTTATTATTGAAAATAGACAATAGTATTAAGCCCTTGTTTGAGCGAAGCGCATTTTTCTCTTTCTTATTCTCAACCACACATTCTCCAATAAAATAATATTACACGTAAGGCAAGACTTTACCTTATTTTTTAATCATACATTTTCCAAAAAGATCACTAATCCAAAATATATTTTTCCCCAAAACTTATTTTTAATGCAGCCCAAACAGGGGCTAAGAGCTTATTTGAGCCCAATTTTAATGTAGAATGTATTTTGAAATAGTAGATTGATAGAGAATGTATAGAAAAAAAAAGAAAAAGTTTTGGGTTTGCGTGTAATATTATTTTATTGAAGAATGTGTTGTTAAAAAAAAAGAGAGAAAAATGTATTTTGAAAATAATGGGAATCAAAGAAGGGCTAAATCTTTTATTACATATAAAATCGTGTCAATAGTTGACGACTATAGTGTTATTAATGGAAATAGATAATAGCACTAAAACTTTTAATATATGTAAAATTTTGTTGATAATTGACAATTTTAATTTTATTACTGGAAGTAGATAATAGTATTAAAACATTTAATAAACACATCTACATGTACTAACTTTTTAAAAAATTGTATTGGCGAGCCCGTATCGTTTTCGAATTTCATATCCGAATCCGTGCTTCTTAAGTTCTATTAATGTTGGTTGTTTTCTCTGTCGACCTCCCCTTTATATGAATATTTTCTAGGACTTGGATGACATGAACATTGAAATTATGAGGAATACTCTCTACAAAGCATACCTTGAGGATTTTTACAGATTTTGCCAGGTAAACCTTTCATCCCTGAATTTTAAAGAAACGTTTGCCTTCTAGTTATGTTCTGTATCTTTCAGTATTTCACATCTCCTTTTCGTTACTCTAGTCTAACATGAAAGTTTTCAAATAGAAAATTGGTGGTGCCACTGCAGAGATTATGTCAGACATCCTAGCTTTTGAGGCTGATAGAAGGGCTGTTAATATCACCATAAACAGGTAGCGTCACTATTAGAAATTATTGGTTTGGTGCTTTTAAGGTTCTCATAATGCATTTCCTTTTTACCCTTTTGTATGATTTTCAATCTGTAGTATTGGCACTGAGCTTACACGAGATGATCGTAGAAAATTGTACTCTAATTTTGGCTTACTGTAAGAGCTTCTGCATCTGCTTTTCCTTATTTTAATTTATTTAATAACTATGAATTCTTGGAACTTCTTTTTCGTGGAAACTGATATTAGTACAATTATTAATTAGTTATCCCTACGGTCACGAGGAACTCGCTATCTCCGAGGATATAGATCAGGTATGTCAAGTCAATATATCAGAAATAAGTGTGAATTATGTTGAAGTTATGCTCTTTTTGTGGGTTAGTTCAGGGTAGTATAGTTCTAAAATAGTGGTTCATTTGCTCCAAATTCCACCCTACTATGGTATAGTAAAACTATCTATAGTCAGTTATGAACATAGTTGGTGATAGATTTTCTAGCGGGTACGACCTATTTCTTATTTTATGCTATTTTTCTTATAATCTTCGGTTACACGAAGATGTCTTTGCTTTCACTAAATCCTTGATTATTTTCCTTGCCTGAGAAACTGATCAACATCGCCCTGAAAAGCATATCCTTCAGAATGAAGATTGGAGGTGTTAATTGTTTGAAAGGTGTCATTATATTTATGTATGATGTACAAATACCCCAGTTAGAAGTTTCTCTTTTCAAGAAATGTTGGATGAAAGGTGTAGAATGATGCCCTATTGAAGAGATTTTTTTTTTTCTTTTTGTTTGTTGTTATAGGTAAAATAAATTATATTGCCAAAAGTGTCAAGTGAGGTGCGTTAGGGTACATGGACAGTGTAGTATATTAGAAAAGTGAAACCGAATAGGAGTTTATTTATTCTTTTTGCGGGTGAGTTGTTGAGACTGTAAAACCTACAGAAGAAAAGAGGTGCTCAGTTCTGTGGTAGTTGGACAATATAGAGATTCTGCTTCTTATTGGTGATGATCGAAAAGTGCCAATTCTGAAAGGCTTTTGCATGATCATTTTTTTATGAGTTAACTGTAAGAGACAGATTGAAGCCAGCCGAGAAGGGGCGTAACGAATGTGAAAAATGAGTTTTATAAATGGGGGAGTGATGGAGTTGCAAATTTATAAAGTTTGCTTAGGTCAGTGGCCCATTGAGTTGTGCATTTCTTTGTGCTGTGCGAGCAATTGTATGGCTTTATTCTATTTGATCCATGTCCATCTATTTTAGCATTGGAGGATGGATATTTATTTTTTTCAGCCTGAAGCTTTTCATTTTCTATAGTACCTGCAATTGGCTTGTTTTACCTGGTTGTGGCAGTTTGTAATAATTTGTTCAACTATTATAGGTCCGTGCTGTCATGGAAAAGTATCCTCCTTATCAGTCCATATTTTCAAAGTTATCCTATGGAGAAAGCCAGATACTTGACAAAGCCTTTTACGAAGAGGAGGTGAAACGGCTTTGTTTAGCATTTGAGCAGCAGGTTTGTATCTAAGAGATAGCAATTAAAATTGAAAATTATACACTTAGGAAAGAATAATTAGGTTTTTCTAAGCCTGATTATTTTATTATTTTCTGCAAACAACTATTCACACATCTATTTGGTGCTTTATTTATTTATGAATAATGTTATTTATCATTATAATGATGAAATATCGGTGATGTGACAATCTACGTGGAATAATGGAATTGAACAGTTCAATTTTTATGAGAGAGAGGAGGAGAGAGAGAAATGTGAAGGATAATGGGTTGTCACATCACTGATGTTTCATCATCATGATGATAAATAGCATTACTCTTTATTTATTATTATTATTTTCAATTTCATATGATGAATTGATTATCTGTATTCTTTTGTCATTGCAGTTCCATTATGGTGTGTTTTTCGCCTACATGAGGTTGAGGGAGCAGGAGATCAGGAACTTGATGTGGATATCTGAATGTGTTGCTCAGAACCAGAAGTCCAGAGTGCACGATAGTGTAGTTTTCATCTTCTAATTTCTTCAAAACTATTTTAGAACTTTACACTCTTTCGTTGTTTGGAAGTTTTGTTGCATTTTGAAGGGAGTATTATGCTGCATTTTCTTACCATTCAGAATAAGTTGCGTGATGGATGTGTAAGTCGGAGGGAGAAAACTTTTGTCGATATCTATTTGTGTATGTTAGTTTATTTATCCAAACATATAATTAAGTGATGGATCATAGTCGGAGAGTGAAAACTTGTGTTGATATTTATTATTGTATGTTATTTTATTTATCCAAACATATAATAAAGTGTTGGCATATCTCTTATTTTGGGAAGATTCGAAATCACTACTGTTTCTCTAGATTTTGATTGACCAACTGATTTTGTTTTGGAAATTCATTTGATGTTACATATCACACGTTAACGGTCAATTACATCTGACCTTCGACACAAAAGGAATAGGAAAAGACAAAAGACTAAAGATTTTGGAAAAATCAACTTGGTTATGTATAAATTTATCTCTTTGCGGGTTTTCTAAAATTTAGGTGTGATTTTACATTTTGAGGAATAATGGCATAGTATGATTTATTATACGACTTGTAAAAGTATGCATCAACCCTTCACTCCGATGTATGATTATTGATTACATAGTTGTATAAACAGCCATGTCAAATGTCTCTCTTAGACGTGTGATTTGCTCGATCATGAACAAGATAGACTTGAATGTACATAGATTCGAGTGCTATACGTACTAAAATTTGATATTTTCGGAAATTAGTTATTGAGAATCAAAGATGTAGGACACTTGGAAGAGTCCAACAAGTGTAGAAATGAAGTTGAACCCTTCCCTCGTGAAACCATATTTCCTTGAAGGCTTGAAGTTTAATTAGAATACTTTGATTTTTACAAATGAAATAAAATAATGTTTTACCTTCTATGCATATTTGATACGAATAAACAATATTCTAATTGGCTCATTACATCATATTTTTAATCTTTTTTTTCGTATTTTCGTGTAGCACTAAATCTTTCTTACCAAAACATATCCTTATTGGCTCATTCCATCAAATTTAGCCCATATTTAACAACCATTAAAACAATTTTTTTTTTTTTAAAATCATTTTCAACCATATATTCTCGTAATAAAATATTCTGCATGTAAATTCAAAATTGTTTCATACTTTTGAACCACACATTTTTCAAAAATTACTATTTTAAAAATCATTTTTCCCAAAACAAATCATTTTAATAGTTGTCCAATAGGTACTTAATGGGTAGAATATATAAGTATTGAAATGTGGTTCAATTCCATTAGAGTTAATCCATTTGTACATTCATTCTTGACGTCCTAGATGAAATTCCCCATATGTATTGAAAATATGGTCATTGATTGAAAAAAGTGTCGTTAAAATCAATGTATAAAAATTGACAACTTGTATGATGTCAAACTTGATATACATGTAGTAAGACTCGGATTCACAAAACTGAAATTACAACTTCTAAGATACATGGTCACCCCTAACATTTCTTTTTCTTAAGTTTTTTTGCCATTAAAAACAGAAATTATATAAGTAAAATTGTGATAAAGTATATGTTTAAATTCGAATAAATACTATAAAAATGAAATAATAGATATATACACAAAATTATGTTAAAACATTATTATATGTAAACAATTATCTTATTATAACAGTTTAAATAAGATGACAAAATATGGACAATTAACAGAAATTATCTCTTATCCATGGTGGGTAGGATAAATCATGCTCATCACTGACATGCCATTGGTTAAGTCTACAATTTTTGATAAGTCAACGTTGAAAATTGTCAAAAAGTACAGACTGACAGCTGACTTGGCTAAGATAACTTCTACCCACCATAGATTGTAGATCATTTATGTGATAGTTAAACAATAAAGCTGCAGGTACAAGGTTTTTCTACAAAATTTGAAAAGTGTGCTCATGTGGCAGTACCCTGTTTGCCTTTTTTTTCTTCTTCCAATGAAAACCTGCCAAGTGTAATTTCTGTTGATTTTTTTTTGTACTCATAGTGCTGTTCATAGTTAAATGGACATTCTTTTGCTTTCATACAAAGCTACTAAGTACTAACAATGAATAAAACCGTATACATGCAGTTGGGAAATACTACAATGTAGACAACCCTTAAACCATACTAAGGGTCTATTTGTTTTTTATTCTCAAATTCTGTAATCAATTCTCATTTTCAACCACACATTTTTCAATAAAATAATATTTTTCATCACATCAATAATTTTTTCTTCTTTTTCAACCACACAATTCCCATCATATCACTATTCAAAAATCAATTCTTCCCCCAAAAATCCATACCAAACAAGCACTAAGTGCAAAAATCTAAGAACAAATTCTCGTCTCAATTTTTTATTGGTTTCTATATTTGATGATGCTGTGTATCTCCTGTTTGGGGATATTAAAATCAAATTTTTAGTTGATTTTTTGACGAAATATATGAGAAATTGTGAGTCTCATAAAATATGTTGTTAAAATTAATTGTTAATTTTGACTTAGATAAAATTTCGACTTTAATCCCTATCAAACATAGGATACATTTCATCATGCAGTTTTAGACGTGAAGAAAAACTGATCTTTTCCGTTTCTAATTTACTAATTTAGTATTTAAGTCCTATTTAGATTTGTTAAAAAATATATATATTTTTAGTAAACTTTGATAAAAGTTAATGAAATATAAAAGTTGATAAAAGTTGTGGTTCTAATTAAATGCGTGATTAAAATTAATTATTAATTTTGACTTCAATTTTTTTTTCAATTTGTTTGATTAAACAAATAGAGTTTATCCCCCTCGAGTAACATGTTGCTCGTATCAAAGTACGAGGAACATTAAATGCTAAGTAATAAATTGTGAAAGTAAATACACATCTCACATTCATATTTTTTTCATGATAAATACATTTGACTCGCCAAACGTGCCACATGTTTAAGTTAAGAATTAAACTACTTGTACAATAAATTTGCACAATGATTTTGACAATGTGTGAGGTGTATAGATCATTGCCATTGAATTCAAAAATAATCTTTCAAATCAATGGACATAATGCCTGCCAACTCACACATTGTGAAACTTATTGTTAAATTCATTGTACATGTAGCATAGTTCGTTAGTTAAATCTTGCAATGATATTGTTCGCGATTAGTATCCGACTCACCAACTCAACTTTTGACTTGATTATGAGTATTACATATTAAGTAATTTATGTAAACTAATAACATCTTTTCACGAGCTTCAGTTCCACTTACCAAATGTTTTAATAGTATACACTACAATTTTTGTATGTAATGTTTTGGTTATTTGATTGGAAGAACTCCTACTCTTGTATCGGATAATAAGATTTATTCAGTAATTACTCAACCGAACCTCAATAATTTAAGGCATTTTATTTCTATTTTCCTACTTCAACTTCAACCGCGGATCATAAAAAACAAAATTTAATTATTATTAATATCAAAGTAGGGACGATGTTAATACTTTTAGGAAATATTAAAAATTTATGCAGAACTAATCAAGTTTATATATTATTTTCAATTTTTTGACACACTTATATAACTTAAAACAAAATGATTATTTTACTGTACAGTACATAGTTTCACTTGTCAATCGATTATCATTTTCATCATCTTAACACGCTTATATTTATTGACTGATTTTTATTGGAGATGCAAAGCATAAAAAAATTATTAGATTACCATTTTAGGGTTACATTTCATGATGAGTCAAAATACTTATGGATATTTAAACTTATAGTCCAATCGAGCAATACGAGAAAAGCTATTGAGACATTGCTAGTCTGATTCAAACTTGAATCTCGACTGAAATTCAAATTAAATTTGTAAGAATCGTCTTTCACATATGTTATGGTTGCATATGTTAAAAGTTTATGAAACTCTAAATCTTAAGAACTTAAAAATCTAATTACTCTATTATTAAGATCCTCCAGTCAAATCATGAAGAGAATATTATTAAGCCATTGTTTGATCCTCATTTTTTTTCAAAATACATTTTTTTTATCTCTTCTTTTTAACTACACATTCTTTAATAAAATAATATTACGCGCAAATTCAATTTTTTAAAATTTTTTAACCACATATTCTCCGTTAATATACTATTCCAAAATGTATTATACACCAAAAATGGAGTTCAAATAGGTCTTAAATGCGGAACATACCTTAATTCGTTGATAATGATTCTTTATTACTGGATCTTGAATCTTGAATATCAACTGCAATCTCTTCACGTTTAGTTTCTTAATCTTAATATTGAATATTGACTCTTTTAATTTTTGAGTTTTTGTTCATGACTTTGGCTTTTTGCTCCGTAATTTTGATTGTTTCAATACCTTCTTCTTGATTGTTGATTTTCTGTTCTTGGTTATGGTTTTGGATCTTTCTCTTCAATATTTTTTTTCTTGTATTCTTATATTAATGAGATGACACAAAGAATGAAAATCACATATGAATTGAGTACCATAGCCCTATTTATATTTACATATGTATTCGGCACATCGTCAAATACAATCCTAATGGATCCAATCTCTATACTTATAATCTAGCTCACACTTTATTTAGATGTTCAAAGTCCAATTACTTAATTCTTTATTAGATCGCTTTAATTTTGGGTTTTAATTTAAGATATCATTTATGAACAATTAATTACATATGGTGGCTCCACGACAAATTAATGTTTTTTCCCAACAATCTTTCATTAGGGCCACATATGTTACCTTACAAACGTACATAATCTTATGATGTCGAAACTTTTGTTATTATAACCAAAAGCATCTCTGAACAATCACCTCCATTATGTTAATATAGGATAAAAGCGATTTTCGTTACAAGTATTATAACTAAACACGTAAATGGTCATGTGTATCACCACAATCAAATGACATATATTAAGTGCGGATGAGTAGCATGGAAATTACATGTAATGTGATCCAAACATGTTTATTTCCAACTGGTCATACCTTATTATTTAATCGGATCAAATCGAAACTTTAATCGAAGTGAAATTGAACTGAATATTTTATTTATGCAAACAACCACCAAATACAAACTCCAACTAAACTGTCATCTCATTGAAAGATGCAACACTCATATGAGCAGCATGCTCATGAAAGACCATGGGTGATAGTCCTTTAATAAGTGAATCTGCAATCATGAAATTTGTCCTATTATACTTTATAGAAATCTAACAATTCTGAGTTTTTTCTTAACAACTAGGAACTTAATGTCTATAAATTTTAACATCATCATACTCATATTGGAATAAAATATCGCTATTGTCACAGAATAATTTAAGTGGTCTTTCAATTCCATCTAAAATGTGCATTTCACAGTCATATTTCATTATCAAAATCAAATTATCCGTTGATCTCCAATTGGTCTAATTTCCTATATGTGATCATGTAATAATTAATTCTATATAAATACCGAAAATCCCAATTGGCTGCTTTCCAAATATTCATCCCAAAGTTACTTAAATATCTGTTCAGATTCCAACAATGAATGTTATATTCGAGTGTGTGCAAACTTAAACATATATTAAATTTCCAACTGCTGAAGCACAAGGAATTTATGTATTTCCCTTTTTAAAAGTTTATCATTAGGTCATTGATTGAGACTAAAGTTGTTTCTATTAGCAGTAAGGGTATCACTTGATTTACATTCCTGTATTCCAAATCTTTTAGGAACTTAATCAATATAATTCTTTTGTGATAATCCAAAAATATCCCGAGAATGATCCCAATATATCTTTATCCTTGATACAAAAGAGGTGTCACGAAAATCTTTCATTTCAAAATTTCACGACAAAAATATTTTGATTTCGTGCAACAAGCTTATACTATTGCAGGCAAACAATATGTCATCGACATCCAATATAAAAAATATGCTTACTCTCACTGAATTTGTGATATACACAACCATTAATTGCATTCATTTCAAAACCAAACGAGATTATCATTTGATGAAATCTGTGATACCATTAATAGGAAGCATATTTAAGCCGATAGATTGATTTCTTTAATTTGTAAACCATCAGATGTATGTTAAGATCAAAATGTGTCACAAGTGTCTTAATATAGTCCTAAAAGAGTCTTTTGTAGAAACCAGAGAGAAAGTTTCTTTAAAGTCAATGCCTTCATTTTGAGTAAAGACGTTTACAACAAGATAAGCCTTATAAGTTATATCTCTCCAGATCACCCTTTGAATCACTCTTGGTTTTAAATATCCATTTACAACCAATGAGCTTTGTACCTTTAGGCAATGAAATGAGTTCCCAAACGCCATCGTCTTTCATGGACTTTATCTCTTTATTTAGGCATCAATCCATTCTTTAAAATTATTCTTTTGCATGAATTGATAAAAGTTGATTCATTAGATGTTCTTCCATCAATCCAAGCCATCCTCATGTTTTTGGAGAAAGACTATAAGGTCATTCTGAATTTTATTTCTCTAGTGGATTTCCTTAGTAGCATTTGTTTTTGAGGTTGTTGAGTTTGTTTTTCTGGAACAATCTCTTGATTGTGTATAAGGGATTTTGTATTATGACCTTGATCCGAAATTATTTTTTGAACAAGATCTAGAGTAAGAATTTATCCCCAATCCTGATCATTGTCATTTGTAATAGAAATACATATCCTTCTTCAAAGACAAAATCCTTAACATTGAAACCTTATCTCCCCTGCAAATTCTACATTCTCAAAGAATCGAACATTTCTCATTTCGAAAAATTGACCTAAAAGCGGGATCTTTAAAAAACTTGTAACCCTTTAATAGTTGTTTTACTTAGAACTTTATTGAGAATTTAAGCTATAGTCTTTAGTGCTTCATCCTAAAGAGATTTTGACAAGGTGAAATGATTAATCATACTTCTTATCATTTCTTTAAGTGTTCTATTTTGTCTCTCAGTAACACTATTCATGCTACCCCATTTGACATGGTAGGACGATTCCACATTTCTCTAGAAATTTATCAAAAGGCCTTGGACATTGTTCTCTTGATGCATTATATATGCCATAGAATGCACCATCACGACCAAATCTGACATATTTTTTTTTCTTTTGCTAAGTTAATTTTCAACCTCAGCCTTGTAAGCCTTGAACATATCCGTGATTGAGATTTCTTATGAATGAGTTATAAGTAGCAATTCTAAAAGTCGAAGGGAATAGCCTACAAATGGATATATGAATTAGTTCTAAGACGTCCGAAGTTCTATTGGCAGATAATCCTCATTATGTTTGTTTGCTTCCTCTTAATGTGATTAATATAAACACTTAAGTCTGAGAATTAAGGGGATCAAGAATTCATTTTGACTCAAGCTTTTACATTCTCTTTTTAGAGATATGACCTAAAAGCTTGAGCCATAATGAAACAAAATTCTCATTGATTAATTTACATTTAGTACCATGTGAATACACATGAAATGTGTCTTTAAAAGAGACAACCGTATTAACCAAATATAGGTTATCATAACCCGATAAAGAACTGGTACCTACAATATTTGAATTAAGAAAGTGACAAAACTGACTATTTCTAAATGAACAAGATTAACCAAATTTGTCTAATATAAAAATAGAAACAAAATTTCATCTAAAAGATGGTACCATAAATATTTATTTTAAATCAAAATAATAATCAGTTTTTAATGATAACCTAAAAAATCCCTATAGCCTCAACTTCAACTGATTTTCCATCACTCCCTTAGATAAATCTTTTAGCATTAATTGGCTTTGAATATTCAGACAATCCCGCATAGACACTCTTATGTGTGTAGTGGCACTAGAATTTATCCACCAAATATGTCTTGGTATTAAAACTAAATTAACCTTAAAACAAACCAAAATGAGAAGTGTACTTTTCTTTACACGCCAAGCGTGGTATTTAATACAGTTCCTCTTTATATATTCCAGATTTTCACAATAGTAACAGCTAAAAGATTTATCTTTTTCAGGCTTTTGCTATTTCTTTTGAGCTGAACCAGATGCAGCTTCATTATCCTTAAACTTGTCCTTAAAGGTACTTACCAAGTGAGTACTTTCAGTTATCTCTTGCTTTAGACCTTCTTCTTCTTACACAAAATATGAAATGAGCTCATCAAGAGTCAATTTCCTCTTTTGACAGTTGTAACTGATCTTAAATTAACTAAATTGTGTAAGAAGAGAAATCAAAACCAATTGCACGAACAAGTCATGAAACAACTCAAACTTAAATGTCTTTAGTTTTGACATAAAATGAGACATATCCTTATACTTTAGTGAAATCAAGTTCGTCAGAAGCGTATTAGTTTCGACCTTATCGCCTTTTGCAAAGTGGTTTTTTTTTTTCAATTTCTTTAAGAAATGCTTATGTAGTAGTTACCTTATTGGACATAACGTCTTTAAATTTTGTTGGAATTTCACACTTCATGATCATAAGATTTATCTATTTTGAACTATCCCAATTATCCAATTCACTTTTTACTAGCGGAACTTTTATTCATAAGATTAGTGGGTTGTTCAGTCCTTAATGCAAGGTCTAGATCCATGCTGCTAGAACAATTCTCTTTCCAACTCTTAAACTTTGGTTCAAGTACAAGAATTGAATTGATGTTGGCAGATATTGCAAAAGTGGATGGATTAACTAATAAGATAACTTAAACCTAATTAGCATGTTGGTGTACTGTCGTAGTTACCCAAAAATAGTCCTTAAACCTCTAAAACTAATGTAGTAATGGAAGTAAGGGTCGATCCCACGAAGAGTGTGTAATTCAATATTTATGCTTCGTACAATGATTGGGGGGATTTTGTATTCAAACAATTGTAAATAACTCAATTAATAACAATGTCAACTAAATTAACGAAAACAATCAAAAGACTAACCTTGGTCTAAGTCCACATCCACCATCGAAAATCCACAATTGATCATAGATACAAGGATAATTCAATTCATATTTCGAATATTCATCGTTGGAATTGATTCCTATTTCTCCTTAATTTTAGTTAATTAGAAACCAGCGTTCTAATTAACCCTTAATTATTAAATAACCTCAGACCAGCGCTCAAGATTCAATTTAACAACAGCTTTACACAATAGAGAAATCGATGAACTAGATAACACAAACATCAGCGGTTGCATTCAATCTATTTAAACATTCTTCTTAAGATTCAATAACCTCTATCGCAGAAAATCATCAAATCCTAGTGCTTCACAAATTAAAAGGATCAAACAATTACGGATTTGATGTTTAACTTAGCGGTAGATTGTTACAATCAATAAACTAGCGGACCCTCTAGCAATTAAACGCAACAAATCATAGAAATAAATTTAGAAGAACATTCAATACTCAAAATATAAATCAAACAATAAGAAAAACTATTTAGATCTCACAATATGTGGTTTCGAGGCTTCCGTTTCCTTCAATCAAGTGTAAAAGTTTAGTTACAATTCATGAATCTAAGAGAAAAATCGAGAAGAATGAAGTTAGAGGCGTTCTGGTGTGTTTTGGGGTGTTTTTAGGATTGAAAAGTCGTGCAAAATATGTTGCCAAATGAGTTTGAGTCAATTTAGGAAACTTGAGATTCGACATCAGGAAACAACCATGCGATCGCAAAGTATTAAGTCATGCTGTTGCAAGAAACATATAAATTCAACTTTCAGACTCTCGGTGATGGTCTGTGCAATCGCGAGGAATTAAAGCCATGCGATTGCAAGGCTTTACAAAACTTCCTCTGGACAGCTTTCAGTATTTTGGTTGTAACTTTCTCTCCCAATATCCGATTAAGGTGATTTAAGATGTATTGGAAAGCTAACTCAAAAGGCTACAACTTTTATTCAGATGACATCTTCGAATTCGATTGTTTGGTATGTCAAAAACTGGTCTCAATATGAGACTGAAAACCAGCACAAAACTTTTCAGCTTGAAAGTTGATATGTGATAATGTCTTGGCTATATTTCATCCATTTGACTTCTTTCTTCATCCAATTGGCCTCTAGCACTCTCAAGTCTTCATTCTGAGGTTCGATACAACTTTTGAATATTTACACTTTGGTTCCCGAACTTTCGCTTTCTTTCATTTTGGTCTTTTTCCCCTCATTTCTTCCAACGTACGCCATATCCATCGAATTACCACCTAAACCAAAATATGAGAATACTAAGTACATTTAGGCATAAAATAGTTATATGAGCACATTAAATAAAGATGCAAAATGTGTATTTTATATTCCTATCACATGTTCACGTG
The DNA here is from genome assembly GCA_035079005.1 of Fraxinus americana. NCBI lineage: Eukaryota > Viridiplantae > Streptophyta > Magnoliopsida > Lamiales > Oleaceae > Fraxinus > Fraxinus americana. The sequence continues at coordinate 14,579,259 of CM068716.1, read as the reverse complement.
GGAATCCATATTGAGCAATCAATAAATTCAAAAAAATAGCACAAAAGATCGGGCACAACATTAATATTTAAGCTTTGGATAGAAATATAAACTTGTAAGCAGTACTCTTATTTTAGTAATCAAATATTGACAACAAAATCATGTGAAATATTAAATCTATTTTTGGATTGACTCAATGTTCACATAAAAATAAACTTTATAATTGTCACATATTTATTACCACATGTGTGTATATAATTCAGCCAAATATTGACCTTCATTTGGACCGGTGAATATCCACAATTACATACACAACAACCTTCCTAATATTCTAAATAAATTAATTTAGACAAGAGATGTTACTTTGGTAACATATTGTTACAATTAATCTATTTTAGAAAATTAGTAATCCGAAATAAACTTTAAGTATTAGAATTTGGGTGTGACCCGAATTCCTTGTTGAAATAATTGAAGAATTCTAATTGAAGTGCACGTCAAGAAAAGTTCAGTTTGGAATGCTATTCGAGTCTTATTCAAGTTGAAATTATATTTGGAAGCCTTATTGGGAGTTGGATTTGTATTGGACTTGAAGAGGTGGACCGGGAAGAAAAGTCGTCGTATTTTCGCTAGCCTACCGCTAGCTGGACACTAGAGAAACACCTGCAAGTTTTCTCCTGAGACTTGGTTATTCGCTTGTCACCTGTTAGTGCTCAAGCGACGGACTTGTCGCTAGCTTATAGCTCGAGCGATAAGATTATCCGGCCCAGGTCATTTTCGCGTTTTAACACTTTTTGACATTCTACTTCAACTACAACTCATCTATTAGGATTTGGACATCGCCTTACATAGTTGCCTATAAATATTAGGTTATTCTCTACAATTTAATAGTGCGTGTGAGAAAAGAGATTAATAGCTTTTAGGATCATTGTAATGTTTCTTCATCTTCATTATTTATAGTCAAATAAAATCTCCTAATTCGTTTGCCATATTTTTTTTAATCTTTTTTTATTCTTTTTTTTATGATCAAATATTTCATTATTGTGTCATATAACTTCAACATCTCAATCCGGTAGTTGTTTTCATATCAAGTGGTATCGAGTAATACGTGATCCTTGAATTCCCAACAATTGATATCGGAGATTTTGGGCATAATTAACACAAGTGGTATCAGACCCTAGGTTCAACAGTTCCGCAAGAGCGCATAGTTTGATTTGTTCGAGGTTTTCATTCATGATGGCTTCCATGAAGTATGACATTCCGCTATTGGATCGGAGCACTAGATTTTCACTATGCAAGTTAAGATGCATGCAGTACTACACAACAGGATTTGGATTATGCGTTGTTGGGAATTGACAAGATGTCCGCAACTTTGACCGCGGAGGAGAAATTACGGAAGGATAAGAAGTTAGTTTCTCACATTCATCTTCATCTATCGAATACTATTCTTAGGAAGTCTTGAATGAGTTCAGCAACGGCTTTATGGTTGAAGTTTGAGCAATTGTGCATGATTAAAAACTTGACAAGTAAGTTGCATCTCAAGCAATGTTTATACTCTCATTGAATGACAAAATGAGGATCCTTGAAAGATTACCTGGCTATATTTAAGGAGATATTCATTGATTTGGAAATTTTGGAAGTAAAGTATGATGAAGAAGATTTGGCCTTGATCATATTGTGTTTGTTATCCCCTTCGTTTTCTTCATTTAGAGACACAATCTTGTATAGTTGTGATACTCTCACCATAGAGGAGGGAGGTGTATGATACTTTATTTTCAAAAGAGAAGATGAAGCATTTGGTATCTGAGGCAAGAGATGGAGAAAGCCTTGTTGCTCATGGTGGTTCTGAAAGGGGCAGATAGAAATCTAAATTCGCATTTAGATTTGTAACTTTTGCAAGAAGAAGGGACACACGAGAAGGATTGCTATAAATTACAGTATAAAGAAAGGTTGACTGCAAGTCGATATGGGAACCACTTAGAGGCTTCAGGTGGAGTAGACCCCGCAGAGAACATTATAAGTGAGAGAGATTTCTTGGATATTTCTGACATCGAGTCTAAACAAGAAGAGAATTGGATTCTGGATTTAGTATATGTGTTTCATATATGTTCTAATAAGGATTTGTTTATTACATATGAAACCATTTCCAAAGGTGTCGTGGCTATGGAAAACAACACACCTTGTCGGGTTGTTGGAATTAATACGGTCAGTTTGAAGCTATTGGATGAGACAATTAGAACACTTGGCCAAGTTCGACATTTTCTAGATTTGAAGAAATATCTCGTCTCGTTGTCTATCCTTGATTCAAACGGTTATGAGTTTTTTGGTGGAGGTGGAGTTTTGAAGGTTTGTAAGGGTGCCCATGTTATATTGAAGTGATAGAAAAAGGTCTTAGTTATGCATCTTGCAGAGTCGTGCAAATCTAGAAGAGTCAATTAGCACATGTTCAGTACCGTGGTGGACATTCAGTTTGGTACAATACCTTTAGGAGCTCGTAAAGGGTCGAATTTGAAGAATATAGCTCAATGGAGTTCAGGAGATATAGATAATGTCGCTTTGCCATCATCACCTGCGGTGCCATTATATTCTATTGCTAGGGGCGGAGTAACTGGAAAAAGGTATATGAATACTGATTTTGTTGAGCATGGTTTCAGCGTAGTAAAAGGTGTACAATCTAACAATGGGCCTTCTTTAAAAGTATTTGAGTTTGATTCTACTTTGGGGTTGTTACGTCCAATTTGGTGAATTTTAAAATCATTATGATTTTTTTTTGAATTTGAGGTAATTTTGTAGTGTAGTGTTTGGATTCATTGGAAGGGGTGGAGTATTTTGTGTTTGGTTGGAGAAATCAATTTTAATTATTATTGAAGAGTTCGGTTCGTTCTTTGCAAACGGATTTTCTTCTTCGGGTGGAGAAAATTTTAGATCTTTGTTCGTTGTAGTAGAATTCGCGTCAAGGTGGAAATTGTTAGAATTTGAGTGTGACCTGAATTTCTTGTTGAAGTAATTGGAGAATTCTAATTGAAGTGTACGTTAAGAGGAATTCAATTTGAAATGATATTGGTGTCTTATTCAAGTTGGGATTCTATTTGGAAGCCCTATTGTGAGTTCAAATTTGTATTGGACTTGAAGAGGTGGACCGGAAAGAAAATTCCTCGTATTTTCTCTAGTATACCACTAGTTGGCCGTTCGAACAACATCGCCAAGTTTTCTCCTGGGAGTTGGTTGATCACCCGGTGCTCGCCTGGCGCTTGAGAAACGGACCATCGCTAGCTTATTACTCGAGCGATAGAGTTATCTGGCCCAGGCCCTTTTCGTCTTTCAACACGTTGTTGACATTCTACTCCAACTACAACTCATCTATTAGGGTTTGGATGTCACCATACATATTTGTCTATAAATATTATGCCATTCTCTACAATTTATAGTGTGTGTAAGAAAAGTGATTACTAGCTTTTAGTGTCATTGTAATATTTCTCCATCTTCGTTATTTGTGGTAAAATAAAATCTCATAATTCCTCTGCTTATTTTCTGGTCTTTTTTTATTCTTTTGTTTGTGATCAAATACTTCATTATTGTGTCATATAACTTCAACATCTCAATCGGCGGTTGGTTTCATATCAAGTGGTATCGAGTAATACGTGATCCTTGAATTCTCAACAATAGGTATGAGAGATTCTGGGTATAATTAACACAACATTAAGTACCATGATTTAAAATTTGATAGCTTCTTTACACTTTTAATTTTAATTTTTCTTTCTTTTGCTTTAACAAAAAAAAATATTTGGACATCAAACCAGCGCCAAATTCGGGAGCTGCAGCACTAGTTGTGCTACTTTTCGGTAGTTGTCAGGACGCCTCAGCTCAAGGTCGTGACTGTCGTTTTGAATCATATTTTTTTCCAAAAAATCCAAAAAATTGAATTTTAGGGCTACAAAGTTCACATCCCAAATTGAAAAATCTAAATTATGACTTTCATCTCTAAAATTCTATTTTGAAAAAAATTCTGAATTTTGAAATTTATGATTAAAATTCACATTCCAAATCAAAAGATTTCAAAATTCAATGTATGAATTTCAACCATAAAATTCTTCTTTAAATCTTAATGGTTAACATGGAATTGGCTTTGATACCACATGTTAGAATTTTATAAAACTCTAAATCTTAAGAATGAAATTTAGGGACCAAAGTGCAACAAATAGAAAAATGTATAACGAGGCGTACACACGGGCCAATTCTCTTGCTAACGCACGTGCCTGAGTTCCATTTATCGAGAGAAAAAACAAATAAGCGGTGTGCGCGCAGTGAACTCTATATGGCATGTGTGGGGAGGGGGGAGGGGTTTTTTTTGGCCTAAAAGGTCCAGCTTCCTAGTTTGATCCAAATTCGTATGAAAATCAAATTCAACCTAACCCACAAGGGACGGCAAGAACGAGACATAACATATCAAAACCCTATTTTTCACCACAATAGGGAGGCTAGTACAAGTTTCGAAGGCAATTTACACAAGAAATTAAAATATTCAAATGTAATTAATACAAGAGATTGAAAATTCAAAGTTCGGGTTGAAGATTACAAAGAAGAAATTGATTTTTCACTTTCCAATCATTGTTTTCCAAATCTTTTTGTATAATTTACATAACAACATGTTAGGCTAATTCTTTTCATGTATTGGATGAAGATGAAACTTTTTATTGTTTATTTTTAATTTAAGACAAGTAGTTATTTAAATTCTTACTTTTCTTGATTAATCTTGTATGCGTAATATTATTATTTGATTGCTTGATCACCAATTAAATATATAGTTGCTTATTGTAGTGTTGGAAGTCTCACAATAGAGCTAGAACGCTACTTGATTAACATGCGTGTAATAGATATTAGGAATAATGTTTATCACGTTGCAATCTTTGAGATAATTGTGAGATTGAATGCATTCTAATCATTCGATTCGAACTAGCAATAAATTCGGGTCATGACTAGAATAGAATTAATTTGTTTTAAAAAGAAAATTAATTATAATAAAATTATCGGTTTTCAAGAATGCATGAATGATACTAGCTACATAATTGAGAATTGAAATAAATAATAATAGGTGGAGTCTTAATCCAATGCACTCATAGATTAGTAGGCAAGCTAAGATCGAGGTAGTTGGGTCCATTCACTATAGTAGCTGTCCATCTATATGGCACAGTTGAGATGGTATCTCAAGATCATCAACGAAGGTTCAAAATCGATGGCAAAAGTTGAAAGCTTATTGGGAAGGTGACTACTCCAATGAGAAGACAATTATACAACTTGAGGATTCAAAATAGACTAAGTGACAAAGTCGAGCTGAAAACTATAAACAAGTGCTTGTTGGGATGCACCCCAATATTCTTCCCTTTTATTTATTCAATTTTTATGCATTAGTTTAAGATTTTTCATGCTTTTGTGTATATACATTAGTTTAGACATCTTCATATATACATTAGGATAGTTGATTATGTGTGCAATTCATATAAGTTCACGTATTATTTACATTAAGTTTGGGGGCTCAATAGAGGAAATAGGTGATTTTCCATGTATGTGAGGTTTAAAAAAAATTGATAACCTCGCATGCGTGAGGCCACCATAATATTAACAGGGGCTAAAACTACTAATCCGCGCGTGGCTGATCGCGAGTGGGTTTTTATAACCCATCTTGATACACATTACAAACATCACCAATTTCTTCCAACGTAGAATCGGTGTTCACCTCTCATTTTTTTTTTCAACTTTTCAACCAAATCATCCAAGTTCTTCCAAAATTCACGTGGGCTTTGAAGATTTAACACATTCCATCATCATTCATTCACTATTTCGCACTTCCATGCACACAATTTCAAGAAATGAAGGGTAAGATGGCTATACTCTAAACCTTCGATATTTTTGCTATTTTTCTTAAATTCTTGCAAATTGTTGAGTATTTTTCAAGTTTTGTTGGAGTGTGGGCATAGATGGATGATGGATTTGTGAATTTGTTATTGAGTGTTTAGATTTCACATAGGATAATGAGAACATTTTACCTCCTTTCAAATATTATGCATGAAAAGTGCTTGACAAATTGTCCCAAAGGCATTTTTATTTAATTTTTGGCATGATTATTGTATGACATGTAGAATATACACACATTAAGCATCTATCATATTGCACGACTTGAATGAAAAGTGGGAGGGAGGGAGGGAGGGGGGGCAGAGAGACGCAAAATTCAGCTTACGTCCCCTGCATCCTTGTCTGCGGCCCTGTTTGCATCCCCTACTTGCGGCCCCCTTTTATTTGTTTGAAGTTCACATTGCTTATCTACTATTGGTATATCATGTACAAGTAACTAATGTTCATTTTTTATACTAGTTGATAGGTATTCCTCTAGAAAGAAAGAATAACGCATCTACATCAACGGGCAAAGAAAAAGTCACAGGATCATCTGGCATAGCTCGTACAGGACTTGATAAAGGGGGTATGCGACAGTTTAGATCCCTTGAGTACAAAGCTAGATTTGACAATGTGATATCTAGATGGAAAGTATGGCCCAAACGATAGATTGTAGTGGAAGACTTTGTGAGATTTGAGATTACCTAGCTAATTTATTTAGTAGGGTGGGAAAAAGTAGCCGACGAGCCTCAGAAGGGTTACCCTACCACAGTTAGAGACTCTGGGGAACGAACACATGGACCAGACATGGGTTCGAGATAAATGGATAATGTTCTCGTTAGAGGTGATTGATGCTTATTATGGATTGACCAGGGATAATATTATGCCAGTGATGATGGATCCAGACATGTCGGTTGCTGTACAAATGTTGTATGGGAGAAACGATGCGTGGCCACTCCTAGACAATGAATTTGAATATCGACATTTGACTGACTTTTTCGTGATCTTATATAAATCATTACTCATAATATCGATTCGACCTTGCATCGCACCGTCATTAGTCATCCCATGGCCATTTTATTATATCATCTTGCACGGGCCTTTAAATTGATTTGCGGCCTCTGATTTACAGTTTCATATGTTTCATGGCATTAGGCCCAGACTCTAGACATACATTGATCTTTCCTAGTCTCATTACTGGCATATATCGTGAGTCAGGTATCAGACTCCTACTAGGGGAGTTACCTAGAGAAATTCAGTCTTGATTAATGCATTGTCGGCTGCCAAGATATACAGTCCATTATACAGCAGAGACAATGATACAGGCAGCAACAGGACCAATAGGACAACGAGGCAGATGATTACATTCCTCATCATGTACAACCAGAGCTAGCTCCTGATGTGCAAGTTCTGATACAATTGTTTGTAGGTCTGATAGAGACCAATAGGATGCTGCAACATATAGAGTAGATGATAACAGCTTCACAGGCCAGTGAGCAAGCGCGAGATGACAGAGAGTATGCTAGGAATGTTAGGTTGCAGGGTATAGAGCAAGATATGAGTAGGTTCTCAACTGAGCTATTAACCTTGCATAGAGAGCATTGCCTTATGGGGACGGTTAGATAGATGCACAGGACGGGTTGAGGACATGCATATCAGAAATGAGGTTATATATAGCAGATTGAAGGACATGAATAGAAGAGGTAAGGCCATGCACAGCAAATCTGGGGACACACATAAATAAATTGATCATATGTATATTATGATAAGAGACCTTTACTCTCAGTCCACTTCTCCGCCACTAGCTACTGTGGACCCGTCTGGATTTAGAGCGTTCATGCCATTCTATCCACCACCTACAGACTAATACCAAGAGAATACTTGATCCCTTATCTGCCCTTAACTTTTTGTTTACTGCTTACACTATTTCTAGACATTGAGGGCAATGTTTGTATCTTGTTTGAAGGTGTGATTTTCATCGAGTCTCGTGTTTTGCTATTTTTGCATGCTTGTGTGATAAATAAAAGTAAATAAATTTCTAATCTTCAATTTTATTGCTTCTTTTTATGTATTTCGACATGCTTGTGTGGGCTAGATAATGATGATGTATATATTGGAACATAGATTTGGATTATAAATTATGGATAAGTTATATGTTAAGTTAGTTTGTGCTTATTTATGTGAAACTTGATATTTTTTAGATGAGATTTATTTTCTACATTGTGAAGAAAATTTTTGATTCATATTACTGAATAGGTTGAAAATAATGGACCTTAAATGCATAACCTGAACAACCATTATGTTATAAGTCCTTAAACCAATTTTAGGATAGTTGGAGGGTGATTGAGCTATTGTAAGAACACATTGAGATAGATGTGGATTCCATCTGTGCTAAATTTTGTGTGGATTGTCTAAGGCAAATAAGATGAAAATTGGGTTGAAATTTTAAGTTGGGGGTCGATTTTGATAATAAGTGTTTAATAAGGAAAATTGCACGGATCATAAAAGAAAAAAAATAATAATAAATACGTGATATTGTCTTATTGTGAAGTTTCTTTTTGTAGCCTTAATGACTCGAGTAATTAAACTTTCAGGGGTATTTAAAAACCTGATACCCTATAGTCATTTGACTTGAGAATAATTAGGTTGAAAGCTCACTACAAAGGTCATTTTAAAAGTTTAGTGGAGAGAAGCCTACACAAAAGATGAAAAAAATTGCTACATGTTTTGATTAAGCCTCGAACAATCATTTGAGAGAATCAGACTTTTGACAGTAGATTATTAGTTTAATTGATTCTTAGAGGTTGAAGCAAAAAATAATAATAATAATAATAATAAATTAAGGATAATCTTTATTTGTTGAAGTGTTGGGTTGTAATTAGTAAAATCTAACCAAACTAGAGAGGATGATGATTGGTATTATATTAAAGTCCAACCTTATATCACACCTTGGGAAAAGAGTGAAAATAATGAAGTTTGGGGGTGTGTATCTTACCAACGAAGAAAGAAAACATTTGGCCATAGAGGGTCGGAAATTGAATCAATTTATGACTATGTGATACTTTACATGAATAGTCACACACTCGTCAGTTTTGCATGGAATAGTTAGATTTAACAATATGATTTTGAAGTAGTTCATAGTTTCAACTCTTAATGTCCAATCCTGAGGAAAAAGTAGATTATCCAACCAAGTTATTTGTGAAAATTTGTGTACTTAAGCTTTATTTGGTTTGAGGACAAACAATTGTTTAAGTCTGGGGGTGTTTGATAAGTGTACTTTATACACTTATCTGTGTTGTTAAACTAGAGTAATTATTATTATTTAAAATGAATTGAGGCTTAATGTTGTATATATTTTGTTTGTTATGTGCATCTCGAAGAAAAATGATGGAATTGGACAAAAGGAGCAGAAAATGGGCTAAAATGAAATTAATCCAAAGTTTCAGAATCGCAATGTGCTAATAGTTGATTCGGACATAGTATCAATGATTGTAGAGAGGTTGGAGTCAATTAGATGGATTTGGAAAATGGAGGATCAAGAGGATACGAAAAAGGTACCAAAATGACTAAATAATGAAATTTAGGAACCAAAGTATAACAAATAGAAAAATGTATAACGGCGCGTTCACACATGCCAATTCTCTCACGAATTCACGAGCCCGAGTTCCATTTACCGAGAGCAAAACAAATAATCGGTGCGCGCACATTGAACTAAATGGCGCGCGTGGGGGTCTTTTCTGGCCCTACCAACTTCCTAGTTTGATCCAAATTCTTGTGGAAAATAAATTCAACCTACTATTTAACCCACAAGGGGCGGCGAGAATTAGACACAACATATTAAAACCCTATTTTTCACCACAAGAAGGAGGCTAGCATAAGATTCAAAAGGCAATTAACATAAGAGATTGAATATTCAAAGTTCAATCATTATTTTCCATTCTAGGTGATATTTTTTCAAATCTTTTTGCATAATTTACATAACATGGTAGGCTAATTCTTTTCATGTATTGGATGAAGATGAAAAATTTTATTATTTATTTTGAATTTAAGACAAGTAGTTAGTTAAATTCTCGCTTTTGTTGATTAATCTTGCATGCGTAATTTTATTATTTGATTGTTTGATCACCAATTAAATATATAATTGCTTGTTGTAGTGTTGGAAGACTCACAATAGGTCTAGAACACTACTTGATTAACATACGTGCAATAGCTATTATAAATAATGTTTGTTACGTGTGCAATCTTTGAGATAATTGTGAAATTTAATTCCTTCTATTCATTTGATTCAGACTTGAAATAGATTCAAGTCGTTACTAGAATATATTTAATTTGTCTTGAAAAAGAGAATTAATTACAATAGAAGTATTGATTGTCAAGAATGCATGAATGATACTAGTTATATAATTGAGAATTGAAATAAATAAAAATAGGTGGATTCGTAATCCAATACACTCATTCCATATACATATAAAATTCAAATTTTACAAGTTTTATAGATTAATTACAAATCACAAATCTCTTTTATTCACTTACTTTGAATCTGATTAGAAACTGATACACTTGAATTGAATTCACGATAACTCTTAACTCATCGCATATTAGTTGTTAGCGATCTCGTATGCTTGCGGGTTTCGCACGAACATATGAGATATACGTGACATTCATATCATATGCACGCGTATGCATATGCATGGACATGAGATCACTAACCATTCATAACTTGTAAAGAAGAGATAACATGAATAAAGAGGAGTGATTTAGAATGCTCAGATATGACTTTCGAAATGAGAATATAGCAATGAATATAATGGAATCTCCATATGCGTGTACTTTATTTTATTTTATATTCAAAAAGGAAAAAACTGGGAAGGCTCTCGAACAATCACTCTAGGTGGCAAAGGATAGAGTATTTGGGGTTCTGGCTCAACATATAGGCGATTTTAGGAAGTTTATAGGTAGTTCGAAAATTTTCAAACAAGGGCTATGAAATAATGATTGTCAAACAGGGGCTACTCTCTAATTTTCATAATGGTTCAAAGTAGAAGCATTCTACTGAGAAACATAAATTGAACAAAACCCAAGTATATGAACGTGATTGAGATATCACATTAACTAGCAATAAATTGCATGGAATTCAAAATAATGCCTATTTTGCATTATGCCACATTCAATGTTTATCTTGTCTAAAAATTGAATCTATAAAAGAGGATAAGTAAACCGTGCTCTGAGCACTCAAGTTAATTTTTCCTCTTTAATTATCCCAATTGCGCATATTCTCTCTCTTTTTTTTTTCATTTTTCTTTTTTGTAATAATCCTTTGATCTCAATGACGTTATGAGGTAATGATGAGTTTCATGCACTCTCAACAGATTGTTTGATAAGGTAAAATATTTAACATTAGATAGTCTGGTCTTGTACTTCATAACATACATGCCCTAAGCATCCAACCTGTGCATGACCAGAATATTGACCACAATCTGAACCTGAATATTACCACCTGTGACGACAGTCCTCGCCAAACAGAAGTAATAGTTTAAGATATTAATTTATCATATCCATTCAGTGTTTTAGTATGGCTAAACATTCATTTCAACATTCTTATTCTGGCTACAATTTATATATGAATTTTCCAGTTTTTTTCTCCTATTTTTGTTGTCATAGGTCATAGAAAGACTAAAATAGAAACACATTCATACTAGAGCCTTTCTTGGATTCTTCATCCATTTAACTTCTTCTGTCTGTATTTTATTAAAGTCGGTTAGTTCTTATGCTGCTAAGTTTGGAATTGAGTTTGTTTCCTGTACGCAGCTCTCTAGGGCGATGTCTTCTAAGGAATCAATTATTTTAATATTCTTCCAAATATTTTAAAAAGATTGAAAATATTGTTCCAAATGAATGAAAATGATTTACAGGGCAACAACATTCAACAAAAGCTTCAAAATACTTGGTGTCTGGTATTTTAGATTGGACATTTGGCAAGACAATATTTCCAATGCACCAGGAACAACCGCTAGTGAGAAAGATTGCAGGACCAAGCCTACAGTTCCAACCTGAAAATGATCCTCCTTTTTTGTAAGTTGGGCCTCTGCACGTCTGTGGGCTTTGCTGTGTTTGGGCCATCAGTTCTGTTTGACTAAACTGTGTAATCTTGGCCTTTCATCTGGCTTGCCTCTGGACCATTGGATTGGATAGTTTTCTAGACTTGATTTTATACCCATTCTCTAGAGACCGGAGTAGGTCAACTTTTTGCTTGTTTCTTTCCCTTATATTTTTCTTTTTGTTTCTGCCAGAGAGTGGTATTTCTATGCTCTCTGAGGTTGTGTTATGTACATACTCGACCAAAACTAAAGAAACTGAATGAGTGTTCGATATGCATATGGAAAAGAAAATTTTGAAAATGCATTGAGAAAAAATGTGAAATGAGGTTTATTTTCAATCTTAGTTTATTCTTTAATTTTTAAGTTCAAGGACAATACCCATTGGACTTAGTTGTGGATCCATGAATATTGGTGAGTTAGGGCGGTCGTTGACCGTTGATCGTTGACCTTCAATGCGGTAATAGAGAGATCATTTATTAATACTTAATTAAGTAATATTAAAAAACTTCTGCAACCAATATATAAATGCATTAAAACATAAAAATCTTTATCCATTACAACTCAAAATTATAAGAAAAAAATACATGATACAACCTTACCCCATAACTGTAAGCTCACACAACTTCATTCTTCGAGTTCTCATATCTTGAAAACGTTGTAAGATCGCCTCATTCTAGTATCGCTTGGTCATGCCAAACTCATTTCTTGGAACCTACCGCTGTCACCACAAAGTTTTCCAATATTAAGCTTCATAAAAAATCTCAGAATGATAGCTGACTCAAACATCTACACGCTTACATGATACACCCACCAAATTCACAATAATAGTAAGGGTCTGTTCGGTACAGCTTAAAATCCAATTAAAATTGAAAATATGATCGTTATTGGGTCCCACCCGTCTAATAAAAGTCAACAATAACGGCTAGTTTTTCAATTTTAATCCAATTTTAATCTCTACCGAACACGCCATAAATGTTGAAAACGAAGATGATACCAAGTTCCTTTAATACCAATTTGTTAGAGAAATACTTGATTATTGACACAATATGAAATAAAGAAACACAAGAACAATGTAATTTGCAGAGAATGAAGATATTATTATAATATGGAAAAAGAATATAATGATTTTGTGATTATAATTTGTCTCACTTAGTCTAAAATACAATGAAAAACTAAATATATATGTAGGAGACGTCCAAAACCCTAAAAGTAGAGTTATAAATGGAAATAAATGCTCAAAAAGTGTCAAAACGCGAAACGGGCTTAGACTAGATAACACCGTCGCTTGAACGTTAGGAAGGCGCAAGGCTGGCGGCGTTGGCACTGCTCGAGCACTGGCAGGTGCCAAGCAAGTACTAGCTCTTGAAATAGAATTGTAGCGCATTGCTTGAGCGGTAAGCTAGCAAAAAAGCATCGAAAATTTCTCCATGGTCCATATTTTGATCTCTTCAAATCCAGCACAAATTCTAACTCCTAATTGCGCTTCCAAATAGAATTTCAACTAGAATTTTCCAAATAAACTTTGAATAGGATTCCAAATTGCATTCCAAATAGAATTCAGGCCACACTCTAATTTAACAAACTCTACTTTGACAGGAATTCCTCTACAATGAACAAATTTCAAAGATTCTCCACATAGAAACAAATTTCACTGCAAAGAATAAACTTCAAATTTTCTACAAAAAATACAAACGAAATTCTCTATCAAGATTTCTAACTAGAAATATTCTCCACCTCTATCACCAAACTAGGGCAAAACTCAATATTTGTATATTAACAAAATTAAATGCACTAGGCTTGGACATTACCTTACATGCAAAAAAAAACCCTAAAAAAGAATCATCAAAGCTATATGCACCAAAAGAAGGATTTTGATTAAAACCATAATAAACTAAATCAGTAGAATGTACCTATGCGGAGTCTTATGGTAAAAAATGGGTCTATCACTAACAACTGAATACAATGTCACTGCTGATAATGGTGACAATGTGGTTTTACCCGTAACTTCTAAATTCAATTGAGATGTATTCTTCAAAGAAGACCACAAACTAGACTCCAACGGTACATAATCAAACTCCAATTCCACTTGAGTTTTTAAAATATGTTGATTGCTCAAAGATTCTGTATAATACTGCAAGATATATAAATGAATTTTCTGTGTCCCTTTAGCAAAACGCGGGCTCTTCTACTAACATTCAGGATTTCTCCTTCAACAGTGTACATTTACACTTTTAAATTAAGAGTACTTAAAGAAATAAGATTTCTCTTCAGATCTGGAACATGTCTTAGTGCATCAAGTGTTCTAACCGTTTCATCAAACATTTTTATTCTGACCAGATGAATAACAGCTATTCGACAGGGTGCATTATTATCGGTAATCACAACACCTTTTGAAACTTATTCATATGTTAAAAAAATCCTGATTATGAGACATGAAAGTGAAAGTTGTATCAAGAATCCAAGCCTCGCCGGTTTGGAGCTGTAGTTAGACATAAGTAAAAGCTCGCTCGCTCGCTCGCTCTCTCTCTCTCTCTCTCTCTCTCTCATTGTTAGTATTTTCTACAATACTTGCTTTCCCTAGAGTTTTTGATTGCTGATTTGCAGTCAATTTTGCTTTATTTTTCGACTTATAACAATTATCTATCAAGTGCCCATTTTTCTTACAATAATTACAAAATTTGTAGTTAAATCCTGACTTGCCCCTTACACGACTACCATCAATAATAAGATTATTTCCATGAACTTCAGATGCAACAAGATGCTTTATCTTCTCCTTTCAATATAGGTGATCCTCAAGAGAAGTACCTTATATCATACGATGAGAATATAGATGTTGCTTCAGATGCAATTTGCTAATAAAACTCTTTGTCATGTATAATTGTTTCAATTTTAACCATAATTTAGTGGATGACTTCTCATTCAAAACGTTCTGAAAAATATTATTTGAAAGATGAAGATATATTTGAGATATGGCCTTTCGGTCCCTCTATTGCTTCTCTTCTAGAGTCCAAGTTATGGGTATCTTGTCAAATCCCAACAACGCATTGTCCAAATTCATCTGAGAGACTACAACTTGCACCTTTACCTACCATAAAAAGAGTCTTGTATTACGATCTAATAGCGAAATAGATACTTCATAGTTGTCATCACGAAAGATCAAGCTGAGCTCTTAACTTGATCAAAAACCTCAATCTCCTAAGAATTTTCAAACATTTGGCTCTGATACCAATTTGTTGAAAACAAAGAAGATATCAAATTCCAATGATTCCAATTTGTTGAAGAAAATACGAAATTATGGACACAATATGAAATAAAAACCACAAAAACACAAGAACAATGTAATTTGCAGAGAATGGAGATATTATTATAATATGGAGAAATAATACAAAGATTTTATGTTTATGATTTGTTAGTGTAAAATACAATAAAGAGCTAAATATATATAAGAGATGTCCAAACCCTAAAATTAGGGTTATAAATGGAAATGAATGCTCCAAACGCGAAACAGTCCTGGGCTAGATAACACCGCCGCTCGAGTGCCAGGCGAGTGCCAACTCTTGAGATAGTATTGCAACGACGTTGCTCGAGCACTAAGTTAGCAATAGAGTAGCGAAAAAATACCAAAATTTCTCATTGGTCTATATCTTCATATCTTTAACTCCAACACATATTCCAATTTCCAATTGGACTTTTAAATAAAATTTCAACTAAAATTTACTAAATAGATTTCGAATAGTATTCGAAATAACATTCCAAATAAAATTCGAATTACACCATAATTCTAATAGTAAGCATATTAAATAAATCACCAAGCACATAATTCCTCCGTGCCACAGAAACAACTGCAAACTCAAATGAAGCCTATAAAAAAAATTAGGCCTCTACACCCAATTAAATATCTACGCTGAAACTTTGGCACACAAATTTAACACAGACGACCCTTCAATTAATCATCAGAATTACCACCCTGTTGAAAATCGCATACGAGGGAGGAAAACATTTATCAAGCAAGTAAAAAAAAAAAGAGTTTATGAATTATTTGGCATTTGCGTGTCACGCCCAGCACAGATAACTTCATCCAATAATAGCAGCTGCTAAGCAATTATAGGGCTGCAAAAGAATGACACATTTCTTCAGAAACATAAAGAAAGAGAAGTAAACAACTACTAAAATATCTCTCCAATACAGATATTTTTTTCTTATCATTCTAGACAATTATTGATATCTTCACTTTTCCCACCCACCCCTCTTTCTCTTACCCTCTCTTCTCCCCCACTTTTTTGATCAATATCCACAAAAGAAGCCCACTGTCTAGCCTAAAAAAAAGAAAAAAAATTGATGTCGATGGAGTCAGCACGAGTGACCCCCGAGCCTTATCGGGTGTTGGATCCGTCGGTGATTGAACTTGCAAAAATTTCTTGGACACTAATACGCCATGGTACTCATGGAAAAGTTGATAAAACAAGTCTTATACTATCTTAGAAAAAGTAATAAACGTGGTTAAAAGATGTTATTACCACATTATGAGTTTATTTGATAGAGAGGACCAGAGTACTGGATGTAAAATAAAATTAGCAACTAAACAGCAAAAGGAGTTGTGGACATGATGAACACCACGCAAAAAGAAAAAATTATTTATCTATATGCGGGATTACTCCATGTGATGTGGTAACTGATGCGGCATGAATTTGTTGGACCCATGTGCATGAATGTTATGAAAATATTGTTTGTTTTAAATACAGTAAGTGTACGGTTCGTTAATAAGTAGTAAAATTGATTTTGAGTCCAAGTATCGTTTCACAAAGATTGTACTAATTCAAATTCGAATTAACTTAACCTTAACCGAAACAATTGAAATTTGTGTTTTTTTCCTATAAATTAAATAATCTACTTATGAATATAAAATCTAAATTAATTAAAATCAATACAATATTATAAATAAAATGCAAGTTTTATAAAAATATGATGATGAAAAGTGTATTAGGATCTCAAATCCCCTTATATCATTTCCTTTTCACCGTGAAACTTACAAATTTGTCAACACGATTCAATTATGAAAATCAATATTCCTAATAAATTCAACGATCTCCCTCGAGTAGAATTAAATCTATTTTTACTTGTAACTCGATTATATTTTTATGATGGATGCGAGCATATAAAAATGAATTAAAAATGTGAATACTTAAAAATCGCGTAAATTATAGCAGTATATTTCTATTCTCTATCAAACTTTACGATAGTTGACACTATATTTAACTTATTTTCAATGTTTCGAAGATTATATAAGCCACAAGACTCGTACAACTATTGCGCATATAATTATAGAGAAAATTAAATCAATGACTATCATTCAATAATTGAAAATGTCTTTAACATCAAAAATAAGATTCAAAAGTTAAGGATCATAATACAAGGTTCATAGTAATCATAACACAAAATAATATAGCCTAGCACAATGTCGAAATTAAACAAATAAAGTTTAAATGACATCATCAATAAATTGACAGAAAGTAATTAATTCCCTTTTATTTATAATAAAAATCTGGAATTTTATTCTTCAAGTTTTGCTTTCTGTCGCCCGTCCTTGTGTTTGTTCAATATCTGGCCGTGTATTATGCCTTTTTCTTTTCAACACTCCAGCCGCCACTTCTCTTGTATGCCAAAAGGAATCCCCTTTTTTCTCTAAAAGAGGACCATACAAGATTAAGAAACTTGCTAAAAATAAAAAGGAAATTGAATTTAAAAATGAATTTGATAAAATTGGATATCAAGAACAATTAATTGCATCACAAAAAATATTAAAATGTTTTAAAGAAAATATGATAGAAAATTTTGCTAAAGGTATTGTAAGATCTATAATAATAAAAGATATACAGGATATAATAGAAAAAAGAAGAAAAAATATTTTAAAATATGATATTCATTTTAATCCAAATATAGATATAATAACAGATCTTGATATTATAAATTCCCAGATATTAATAGATTTTGAAGATTTACTCAACACATTATAAAGAAAAAACCGATTTTAGATTTTAAAGATTATTAGATTTTAAGATTTTAGATTTTTGTTCGCTCATAGTAGCGCCCCCTTGAATTGGTATCAGAGCCATAAAAGATCCATATAGGATCCATAAGATCTATAAAAATCATAAAAATACTACTACTAAAAGAAAAATCGTAATGAAAATCGAAGATTTTGGTGATAAATACCATATAATAAGAGAAAAGTTTAACATAATAATTATAAAACCAATATTAAATAATGAAAGTGTAACAATTACATTAAAAATACTTGAAAAATTACCTATAGAGATAAAACAATTTATAATTGAAAAAATAAGACTAGATATTATTAGAGATATGTATACCGGTGAAATGATACTAGAAACCTATGAAAAACATATGTATAATTTAATTGAAAAAGAAATAAGAAAATATGACTAAAAATAAAAAAGTTATAGAAGTTACAATTACCAAAACAGACTGGTATTATATGTTAGAGGATAATCAAGAAAACTATATAATTGAACCATTTCCTAAAAAATTAAAAATAATATCATTATTTATAATTAAAGAATTGCCTAAAGAGATAAGAGAGCAAATATTAGATAAACTAATAATAGGAACTATAATTGATGAATAGATATATGAAAAAATTGGTAAAGAATTTGAAAAAGAAGAAATTATGCTACATTGTAAAGGAAAAATACAAGAACTATCATTAATTAATTCTTAAATATGGAAAATAATTTGACTAAAAATTTAAAAATAATAAAAATAATTAATCATCCAATATTAGACGAACTATTAACCCCTGGAAATTCAACAAAATATTAAGAAAACCAAATATTGAAATTAAAACAAGAAAAATATAAGGAAAGAGCAAATTATTTTGAATAATTAAAAAGACTAACAACTAATGAAAATAAAAAACAAAAGTGTGATAAAATTATAAAAGCTTGTAAAGATACTGAATGTAGAATATATTATTTCAACAAATCAAAGAAAATATAATAATATGGAAGAATTAAAAACATTAATAAAAATGTTAATAACTGATGTACAAGAATTAAGAAATGAAATAAAAAAAGAATTAATATATTAAAATTTGAAATTAGTAAATTAAAAGAAAATAATAAGTGCAGAGACAAGAAAATAGATAAAAAATTAATAGAAAAATAAATGTCTAGAATAGGAAAGGAGCATATAAAACAACAAAACCTAGTAATAGAAGCAGGTAGTATGGATGATTATTTTAGAAAAGATATTTTACCAAAAATAATAGAAGAAGAGGAAAATTTCAAAAAATCATTAGAAAAAAGAAGAAATTCAAGAAGAAAACAAAAATGAATGAAAAATTAGATTTACTAATAGAAAATTTTGATCAACTAAGTCTAGAAAATATAGTTGAATACCAAGTTCTAATGAATACTGGAGGAGGATCTACCCCAGCAGAAACCTCTAATCAAAAGATTGATCCAGATGAAAGTTATGCACCTATATATAATAAACCCTATAAACAACTCTATGATAAAATAATAAATATACAACCATCTAAAGGAAATAAATATAGAGATAGATTTGAACTAAATGATAATTATGACAAACCAATTAATCATAGAAGAACAAAATTAGATTTAAATTGTAAAATAGATACTAAGAAAGCCTTATTGACTTGGGCAGATTCAATGATACTATTCTTTTTATATAACAAAGATGATACTTGGGAAAATACAGATAGAAGAATAGATTACTTAATAGCATCATTTGAAGGAAATGTAAGAAATTGATGGGAATGAGTTAATGATGATACTAGATTATTAATGAAAAGAAACATACAAATAGAAATAATAAAATCAGATAAAGAAGGAATAGAAAGATTAGTAGCATACATAGCAAATGAATTCTTAGGAGAAGAATGGATTAGAAATTTTGAAGATGACGCAAAAAGAGAAAAAGATGATGCTAGAATAAAATTAATAAATTTAACAATTTATGATATGTGTAAAATAAAAGAATACACTCGTGAATTTAAAAATTACTACTATAAACAATTTTATAGTAATGAAAATCAGGAAATATATTTAGATATGTACTATACTAAACTACCTGAAACATGGGGAATATATTTTAAAATAGAATTCGAAAAATATATAAAAGACAATATAGGAATACCAAGGTCTTTAGGATCAAGAATAAAATTTATATTTGATAAACTTGCATATATATGTCAACAAAGATAATTATTAAAAAAATCAGGAAAGTTAACAAGAATATGTTGTGAGGATATGGAAAAACCTACACAATGGAGATGTTATCCTGAAAGAAAAAATATTAAAAGAAAACATAAAAATAGGAGATTTACAAAATTTAGAAATTTTAGGAAAAAATATATAAAACCTAAAAGAAGATATTATAAGAGAAATTTTAATCCAAGTAAACAACAAAAGAATAAATCCTATAATAAAAAAGATAAAAGTCAATGCAAATGTTGGAATTGTGGAGAAATAGGTCATATAAGTCCAGATTGTGATAAAAAGAAAGTTAGAATATTACAAATAGAATATTTGAAAATAGAAGATGAATTAAGTGAAATATCTGATATTGAACAATATTATAGTCATGAAGTATATGTAAGTGAAACAGAATCAGAAGAAAATGAATCAGAATCCGAATAAAGAAATTGAAGAAATAGAAAACAAGAATATAGAAACACAAGAATACGAAGGAATAGAAGGATACGGATTAAAAGTAACTTTTGATAATAATAAATTCAAAAAATTACAAAAATTATCTTTAAATTTGAAAGTAGGAAAATTGGAAATCTTTGATAAAATTTGAAAAAGAGAAAAGATAGCTATAAATATATATCATAAGATTGAAAAAACTATAGATGTAAGAACAACTCAAGGAACACATAAATTAAATCTTTTAACAAAAAATACAGTTGATAAATTATTATTAAAAATTAATAAAAAACAAAGTGAAAAGATTCAATATGTTTATTTAGTTGGAATACAAACAATATTTAAATCCTTATTTAGAGAAAGAATAGATTCACCCTTAACAGTGAGTCTACATGATGGAAGAATAATAAATTTAAGAGATAGTTATTTAGGAACTATAGAAGGAAATTTAGCATATAAAAAATTAATATTTACTTGTTACCCAAAATATTGTATTTCTTTAAAAAATAAAAATTTTAATGAAGTCTTAGGACTTATTTTAAATTACATAGGAACGATATAATGCAACCAGGAGACCAAATCATGACTATTGAATATAGAGGTTTATATACATTTACTAATTCTAATTATGGGAATATTTATTCTAAAAAACCATATATAGAAATTTATAAGGAATGTAAAGATATTAGTAAAATTATAGAACCAAATAAACAAATAAATTTGATTCCAAAAGAATATGACTTTAGAATATCAACAGATAAACCTGATATAATAGAATTTAGAGAAGAAGAATACCCTGATAAGAATATAATATTTAGAGATGGAAAATTGATTAGAAGATCAACAAGTCTTAGAATACCTAGATTATTAGGAGAAAATAGTCATGCAAGAGAGATGAAATTACATAGGAATACAGGAAATATGAAAATAAATGGAGAATATTTCAATGGAAGAGAAAGAATATCAGGATCAAACATATTAATACATACAGGAGCTAGTGAATGTCATATAGTTTCAATAAAAAATAAAGGTTTAGTACCTTATAAAACAGAACCATATAGATATGTAAATTTTGATGGACAAATACATACTACAGAATTAAAAGTTAAAGTACCTATAAAAATAGGAGGAATTGATCTGATAGTGCCATGTTATATAGATGAAAGTATGAATATTAATCCTCATATATTATTAGGAATTAGTTTCTTAAATGGATTTGAAAATTATAGTATAAAAAGAGAAGGACTGTATATATTCCATAATGGACAAAACATATTTTGTAACAAAGATGAATAACCAAATAAGTTTTCCATTAGCAATATATATACAAGTTACTATTATAGAAACAAATATAACAACTTGTGCTTTAATAAACACAGGAAGTGATATAACTATATTTAAAAGCTTCTTAATTAAGACATGGGAAAATAAAAGTAAAATAAAAATAACAGGAGTTACAGGAGAAGAAACACACATAATAAATAGTGCTGATAAGATTAATATAATCCTTGGAAGTAAGCAAATAATAATTAATAAGACTAGTCCGACGCACGTGCGATGCACGTGCTAATGGTGCAATTGGCTACTGAATAGCGCGATGTGCAAAAAAAAAAAAAAATGGAAAAATGGAAACAAAAAATTTTGAGGATGGCTTATAAATCGTTTCATTTGATCTAAGATTTTAGCTACTCATGGCATATTGTCGCAACTGTGTTGTCATTGTATTGAAACAAAATAAATTGTAAATTTGCAAACCGTCAACCTGTCAATCCTCAAAAACTGAATGAAATCATAACGGACAAAGTAAAGTAAGCTGCTCATACTTTGAAAGATATAGTACACAAAATAATGTACGACATTTAATGAAGAAAAGCTCAACTAAACAAAAGACCAAGCAAACTAAGGTACTAATACTTCTAAAAATACCAGTATACAAATATAATGTATGAATAATAAAAAGTGAATGAAATAAAAAAATACCAAGACTTCCAAAGATAGTAGTACACACAAAAAAAGCACCTGACTGGATAAAAAAAAAAAAAATCAACCAAATGAAAGTTCAATGCAGTAAACAAAGCATCTATGAGCTATTGAAATCTACTCAATTAATACATAAACTGATATCTTGTTGCAAATTTGAAGCAGATAGGAAAAGCACAAGTTGTGGAGATTGATGTAGCTTAAAGATAAGCAGAATTTGAACAAAGCTACAAGATACAAAAGTACATTAATATCAATATTCCCTAGAGCTGAACATGTGCAATATTTGTAATACAAAATACAGGGTAATTGAAACTTCAAAACATCTACTTTTGAGCCTAGTGTTGATGGGAGTACCTATAGACATGTGCTACAAAATAGAACATAGTTGTTCATTAAGGAGTTATAGTGGCAAAATGAGCAAAACTAACTTCCAGGTTGTAGCACTTATACTCACAACAAAAATATATATCCATAGCTAATCAAGCTTTCTTTTTGTTGTGACTTGATGAGTCTTAGAGCTGGGGCTAGCATTGCTTTTTTCAGCTAATATATCGGGAACCATTGGATTCACTGGCTTAGCGGATGTTCCGAAGAGGACTCGCTTTGCAGATGGTGCTGATGTTTCTTCACTGTCAGAAATTATGTTCTCTTCAGCAAAGTTGATGGAGCCTTTATCTTTCTCAGCAGTTTGATCTTCCATTGCATCTGTAGGAAGAGCATTGAGAACAAATATGATTTCATATCTATACAGGGCAGTGTTCTGTTCCAGCTGAGTAACTTTCACGTAAAAAATGTATTCTGCTTCAGTTTTCATTAAGGATATTACACCACTGGATGTATATGTTTCTTGCTGTAAATAAAGGTGCAAAAGTGTTATTTATATATTCTTATGATATGATTAGAAGTCTAAATGATGTAGCATGGTTGTTATAATCACTTCTTACTTTTGTAAAATTCATCAGATCCTCAGCAGTGTGCTTCAGAATCATTTCAGCAGGCTCTCCAATTGCACTTGCATCTAAAGATCCACTTCCATCTTCCAATTGCACAGTGGCATTTGCTCTATGGAAATAGGGAATAAATATATTCAAGTGTAGTAGAAAAAATGAGAATCTATCAAAGTTAAAGTAAGTGATTGGAATAAATTGTAATATGTGTTACCTTGGAATTGCTTTTGCAGTAGGATATTTGCAGTAGATACACATGAAAGTTTCATGAAAATCAGCATGAGTGACTTTATTACAATTGTTACAAGACATGTACCAAAAATTTTGTTTTGTTGCTTTAATGGACGGTCTAGCCTTGATCCAATAGTACTTCCTCTGTTCAGAAATATAATATTTCGTAAATAGATACAAAAGTAAAATGTATATGTAAAGAATGGGAAGAATAGACGACAAATGTGTAATGGAGTAAAATGAGTTACCCCAAGTAGTCTTCCTTTTAGATGTTCTATCTCTGTAAATTTTTTTTGTGGGGTAAGAGATAACTTTGTGGGAGTTACTATCTGATTTGGTTTTTCCAGTACAATGTCATTCAGTTCTTCTTTATGTGTTTCAACCCTGGAAGCAAATGTTTACAGAACTTTAGAACGTGATTTTTTTTTTATACAGTATATATAAAGATATAGATGTGTTATACTTACCATTTCCTGACCTCTGTAACTTCTTTGAAACCAGCATCTATGAAGAAGGTGGTATTGATTTTGGTAGATAGTGTAAGACCTGTAGTATGGATGAAAATTAGTGTTCAGTTTGTACAGAAGTACAAAGTTGCTTTATATGAATTGTGTTAAACTGTAGAACATGTACATGAAATTATACCATTGAACGAAGAAACCTTTAGTCGGGTAGCTAAAATGATAGGTTTTTTCGCAATCTTTTCTGCAATTAGAAGACATTCCTTCTCCACAAAGGCATCCCACATTGTTAAAATGATTGTGTGGAAAGTTCTATCAATGAGGAATATATCCTGCACATAAGTTTGGTTCCCAAAACGAGTTTGAATGAGTCTCTTTGGACGTATGTCAATAGCCACTGCAAGTATGCCTGCAAGATGTCATGTATGAGAAGTCTGTTTAGAAGTTTATAATCATGTGAATGTGTGCTTCTGAATTATACGCAGCAAAAATGTAACATGTAAAAATGTAGAACTAATGATTGGCTAGAAAGTACTTATATCATTGTTGGAATCCATATGTTTTTCCAGCTCCGGGAAAGGAGTGAAACTGTAGGTTGAGAACAAGAATTCCATGTGCTTTTCATTGACTTCTTCAATACGTGTCTTCCCAGATATTATCCATTGAACATTACCATTACTTGCTTTGTATTCAGGCTTCGTATCTTTAACAACAGCATTTGAAAGAACATATGTTTTGGTCAGTTGGAGTTGATCTTCGAAGGCTGTAATATTGGAATCATATAGTGTTGTGTGCACCCTATTTCCCTGTGGCAGTCATGAATAGAAATGAAATAAAATGTTTGTTCTTTTTGGATTCTTAATAGAAGTAAACAATGTAGAGTTAAAAATTATATTTCTATCTATTGAAAGAACTTTACCTGAAGATCCATCAACACCATATTTTGATATCTGCTACTACTATGTCTTGCTTGTTTTGGTGAGAATTTTTCAACAACAATGACTTTTGTTTGCCAGTTCTTCTCGGTTGGACTGATCTGTGGTATGAACTTCAAGTTTGCTGTCATGTTATTAATAAGGCTGAAAAAAAGAAGAGATAAAGAAGATGATTAATACAAAAGTAGTAAAATGTAAAGAAACATTGTTTTCCTTGTGATGTTTTCATGTATTATTTACCTGAAGGAGATGAAAGAAATGATAAGCAGATTGTCGTCCTCAAGTGTTGAAAGTATAGTGTTCATCTGTTCTTCTTAATAGCTTATTTATAGTAGATATATATGCATATATGTAGTGGCTATATTTGTAGCTTAATTATTTTGCATGTACTTGTGAGTTGAAAAACAAGTTAAAGATTGTGAGGGGATTTGACATATGAAGAAGAGTATGGTGAATGTCCATACCTACTAACTTTTGTCAGTAGAAATACTGAAAAGTAGAAAAGTTGAAAAAGCTGCTGAAATGGAAAAGCTTTTTTTTTAGAAAAAAGTCATTTAATGTCACCACATGAAATAGACAACTATATCATATAGACAGTAAAATAATTGATGAAAGCACTATATAGAGTATGGGTCATAAATTTTTTTTCCTAGAACGGGTAAGTCAAAGATGGCTGGTAAAATTCACAGTAGTATTGAAGTAAAAAGTGAAGAGCAAAGAGAGATTATTTTGTTTAGTTTAATTAACGTAGTTGGCATTTAGATTCCACCATTTATTTCTTTATTTATATGGAAATCTGGAGTAAAGTATGGTGTATATATTGAATTTCAAGAAAGGTATAGAGAATAGATTATTTCAGCAATTCTGGAGTAATTTATGGTGTATCTATTAAAGGCAAGAATAAAAGAGAGTGCAAAATTTAATGCCCAGTTTAGAGAGACTAAAACAAATACATAGCCAATCCACCATTTATCCCTCAGGAATATTCCAAATTAATACACCAAGTTAAGAGACCATATTGATATCTAGGAAGGCGTGAATATTGCTATAATTTGCTCACCTACGTGTCCTTATCAGATAGAGTGGGTAGTTCATTACGTATTTGAGAAGCATGCATGGTAAATAATGATCTTGAAAAGGTTGAGGAATTCTTTACCTACCACACAAACTACATCATCACCTTTTACTTCATCTACCTGCCATGCCAAATCACGAACTTCATTTAATGTGCCAAATTAAAATAAATTATCTCAACTGGGTTATACAACCAATAGTTATGTATACATGCTTAGGTTTTTTCTTCTATATGATCAAGTAAACAATCTGACATGGAAAGTAATAGAAAAGGGAGAAAATGTAGGATAAAAGTTTCGTGAACTCAAACTCATCGGAACAAAGAAATTAACACAACGAGAAATTAAATGAACTAAAAATAATAATACAGAAAGAAATCAACAAATAAGTTAATCTTGTTGAATTCAAATTAGTACTCCAGGAACTCTACTTCATACCTCCTACCAAATAAAAGTGATCTCGCTTCCAGTAAAGAGGTATTGACCTAAAAAGATGGTGTCTCTCTTCATCACAGCCTGCAAAAGAGTTCAACTTAGTGCAACATCTAATTAATTGCTTTAATAAACATAAGAGTGATTTCATGCTACTTCAAAATTCTTTACAAAGATTACAATTGATCAAAAAAGCTACACATTTTCTTGTGCTTGGATATCTGAAACGGCTATTTTAACAGTCAAGAACTTGTATCCAAATGAAAATACGAATTTCATATATAAGTAGATATACCTTCAAATTTAAAAGCTCGTGTATAGTGGCAGCAAAAGGAATTGACGATACCTACATAATAAAGCGAAGGAATCAACATAACCAAATACATTTAAAATATATAATTTAGTCTGGTTCTTGATGGATAATGGATTTTACTTAGTGCCAATAGAAATCAATTCCTCTTGTTTTTCAATCAAATGAAGAGATATGTGAAGCCTTCCCTGATGATACTGGGACTTGGATTGTAGGCAATATTTTCCATTATTTCACCTTTTTTCTTCTTTCAATGCTCCTGCTAGGTGGTGTGCATCCCAGAAAACATTTGAAGTGGGATAGCAGGATAATAAAGTCAATTTGCATTAAAGCACAGAATGACAATTTGCTAAATCAGCAATACGACAGTCAAAAGCATACCAGCATTATGACATCAACAACACGCCAACAAAATATTGCATCAAAGCTCATAGCTGTACGATGCAGCTTATGTATTATTAAGAGGCGTACAATGTCGGATAGCTTTTAACTTGATAGACGCATAATGTCACATGTGAAATAATCAAGATGAGCTTTCTATCTAAGAGTAAGATAATGTCAACCATGCCTATAATAACTCTATATTGCCACTGTTTAAAGACAATATTGAAAATAGTATTAGAAGACTAAAGACACATAGACTAAGTTACAACCAACGAAATAATCATTGTTAAACATTAAACTTCAAGTTAAAGTGAAAGATAATACCACTACCTCTTGAGAGGAAAGTCTCCACCAGCAATATGCAGTCCAAGTCCAACCCTAAAGTAATAATCCACTACAAGCAAACATATAACAGAAATTCCAATTTAGCATGCGGCCTTGATTGAATAAGTATCAGCCTCAGATCCTCTATACATGGTGACAAATGAGTAAAAAGTTTATTACTCGAGCACTACAAAGGGATGGCAAAGAGTTCGCTAGAACTTTTGAAAGTCGTGACTTGAAGCCATGCTTGTGGTTTCTTCAAGCATAATTGCTATGAATGATTCAAGAAAGAATGAACAAAAAACACTATTCAAGAGTTAAAAATTAACAAACAAACCTTCTTTCCCTTTTTCTTCTTCTCAAGAACGCCACCCAATACAGTAGATGGTTGGATCTCATCCATCTGAAAACATTGAAAAAGGTGAGATCAGACAGGAAATATTTTCATTTAACCAACAAATCAATCGTCCAAAAGTTAAAGGGCATAATCAACATACAATGTCTAGGACCCATATCTCAATAGTTGGATTCATGGCGCCGACAACAATAAAGTTCCCTATTAACACGCAAATTAATTTTATCGGGAAAACTAAAGAAAAAGATAGCTACTGAATGCAAGCCACAACTATAAAGGTTGTGCAAAAGGTTAAAGTTGAAATGTAACAAGCTTTCAGGCTTATAGCAATTGTAATTTACAAGTATTTTTCTATCATAAAAACTAAAAAGGATCATGTTAACTATGTCACTGAGTTCTATAAAGTGGAGACTCATTTTCAATGTTTGAGAGTTTTATAAATCCAATCAATGTCAACCGTTATGGCCTGAGGTTGATGACATCCCAATCAAACCACCCATTTCCGGTATGTACCTCAAGATGACTGAAGGTAATATTAGCACGTTCAATGTTAAGAATTAATGAGAGAGATACATATTTTCATTTTGAATTTGGAGTCTCAGGATGTTATCCAGAGACTCCAAATTCACTAACTTCAGGAAAAAAAATTTACCATTACAATTTAATATGCTTCCAGATAAATCTCTAACAAACAAAGGAAAAACTGATGAAATTTCTGAAATCTACAAGGGAAGACTTTACATAAAAGTTCAGAAATCTAGTTGCAAAACACATAACTGAATTACAGATAATTGCCTAGCGTGAAACTTCCATAATTATGTTTTGAACCTGCTAGAATCAATTATGGAAAAGAAACATTTCTTATTACTTGGGTCTAAGGACTCAAAAATTACCGAAAACAAAATGAAGTTTTATCTGTGGCTCTCTTCTACGTGTATTGCACAAAATCATTATTAAAAAAGGGTAATTTGAAGGTCATATCTGTCATGTCTCAGTAACTAAAATTAATTACTTCAAGAAGTCTTCGTCTGATACAATATGCGCAGTTACTAACAGCAAGCAGACATCTTTGTTGCTGTTCCTGGGCAACTGTAAAGTTACCTTCAATTCGCTATGCTGTTGTAGAGTAATCTTAATGAAGCTTTAATTAAATAAGGGGTTCAGTGATGTCATAACATTCAAGTTTTAAATTGGCATCCATCTTTCCCTTTTTCATATATCAATCAACTCTGAATCAATTGTAGCAGTTGTATACAGCAGTATTTGTAGCCTGCACAAATTCAAAATCCTCAGAACACACTCAATTTCAATTTAAGTAAAACACTACTCGTTAGTAATTGTAAAGTACAAAATCATAGAAGCAAGAATCAATAAATAAATAAAAAAGGAAGTATGAGTTGAAGTTAAAGAAGAAATTCCACCTTACCTAGCAATGTAGCTGTCTTATGAAGCCACAATACCAGGATTCTGAATCGAATGGGAAGATGCTTGTAGCAAGTCCTTGATACCTAACTTCAATACTAAAATTTCCTAAACAATCTCTTCTATCATAGAGATTGTAGTCATCATTCTTACACATTATCTGAAACAGCATTAATACCTGAGTAAATAAATTCATTAAGTTAAGTACACTGGCAAGTCTTTTAAACTGTAATCTATCTTAAACATAACTACATTCATAGTCTAGTGAACAAAATAGCTACAAAGATTGTAGCAAAGTAAGAATTTCTTTGTAAATTACATTTTTTGTGCATGTACTATGTGCAATACTATTTTCAAATGGTTTGATTAAAACTTTGATAGTTGCACTGGTTTTTGCTCTTGACAAAGCAACATAGAGCTGTCCATGGGAAAATATAGGTTCGGGAAGGTAAAGACCAACAAAGTCTAAAGTTTGACCTTGTGCTTTATTTATTGTCATTGCGAAACATGGACGTATTGGGAATTGAATTCTCTTGAAAGGAATTGAAGTTTTATCATTTTCGAGCGGTATGAATGGAATTCTTGGTAAAAATACTCGTTTTCCACAGTGTTCTCCGATAGAAATTTTTGCATCTATAACATTTCTTTTAAAATTTCGACAAATAAGTCTTGTTCCATTACATAGTCCTTCAGATGGATTAATATTTCGAAGTAACATAACAGGACAATTTTCTTTTAATACAAGTTCATGTGGTGGAATACCATTTGAAGTTAATGTGTTGAGAAAATCTTCTTGTATACTTTGTTCAGATTTATCAATGGTTTCATCAAAACTATAATATGTAAATATTTTTCCAGGTATTTCCTTTAGTAAAATATTATTTATGAGATCAACGCATTCATTTGTTGGCGTTAAAATCACTCTATTAATTATTGTTCTTAAATTCTTAATGTAATTTTCTACGTTGGGAAAAACAATGCTAATCAAATATTTTAAAGATTTTAACTCATCTTCAAAAGTTAATGTTATATTTGATGGAAGTTTAATCATATCACAATAGTGTTCTTTTTCTGTAACATTTCCAATGCCAAGTAAGTATGTAGAAAAGATTGGATCTAATTGAGCTCTCATATTTTGAACTAATGGTAGATGAATAAAAGAAGGCCATAGATATGAAAAGACTAAACTTGCTTTTAGTATATCTTCTTTTCGTCCTCTTTGTACTATTGGTAAAACTTGACGAAAATCTCCTCCAAATACAATTATTTTTCCACCAAATGGTACATTTTCTTCATTAATATCTCTTAACATTTTATCTACAGCTTTGACAGTGTAACGGTTCACCATTGGTGCTTCATCCCATATGATAAGTTTAGTAAGCCTAAAAAGATCAGCCAATGCAGATTGTTTACTGATTGAACAAACAATATTTTCAGCTGTTTCTAAAGGTATTTTAAATCTTGAATGTGCAGTTCTACCACCTGGTAATAACGAAGCAGAGACTCCAGAAGAAGTTGTAGCTAGAGCGATTATATTTTTTGATCTAACAGTTCTTAACAGAGCTTTATACAAATATGTTTTGCCTGTTCCACCAGGTCCATCGACAAAGAACATACCACTTTTATTATTCATAACATGGTGTAAAATAGTATCGTAAGCATATTGTTGTTCTTTGTTTAAAGTGCTTGCATCAAAATTTATATTTTCGGTACTATCAAATCTCATTTCTTCAGTAATCATACTTGCTAATTTGTCATTTTCTTCAATGACAACTTCAAATGAAACTAAGTTGTAGTCATTTATATTTTTGTTTAATGGTTCTAATATGGAATGAATACACTGTAATGCCTTTAATTCAGCAGTAACTGATAACATGCCCTGCTTTATAAAATCTTCAAACATGTAATATTTAAATTTGTTCCACAAGAAACATGGATTATTAGGATTGCACATAGTTAATATAGTAGCGAACAATCTACGTAATGAATGAGGCAATTGATAAACAATTGCTTCTTCTAAACATGCCTCACAATTATCATCTTCTCTTAATAGACCATGTAAAAGTGATGCTTCCTGAAACATAGATGACAAGACACCATTTACTGTTCTTAAATGTTCAAAAGAGGTTGGTCCTTTGACGTGATTTAATAAAACCCGTAAGTAATACCTCTCACCTTCAGATGTTAGTGCTGTAACTATTCGTCCAAGTACATTTTTATTTTTTCTAACAGTCCACATCCGTCCGTTTGCATCCCATACAAAATGAGAAGGAAAATCTCTATACAGAAGACTTCTAGCTTTTTCATTTGTAATATTTGTGCGAAAGAATTCCGTTAACATTGTTCTTTGTGTATAATCTCTCATAATAAGTGACTGTAAATTATCATAATCTCTGTAAGTAATTGTTTGATGGTGTTCTAGATGCAAATGCAAGGAAATAACCGATGGATGCATCTCAGACAATATAAATCCATAAATTTTCCACATCGCTTCGGGTGGAGAAATCCATCTTGCATTTTGATATCTTGAAATTTCATCGATACTCACATTTGTATCATTGTCTTTCATAGAAAAACTAATACAATCATGTCCTTTGTAAACATATTTATATAAATATTAGACTGCTTTAATAGTTGAGCATATTTCAATATTAATATGGCAATCATATTTTGCTGTTAAGTAAGGATTATAAGGTACCACCCATTTATTATTGAGTAAATGTCCTCTTACCTTAACTTCTTTACCATCATTACGACGTTTATATAATGGATACGAATTGTTTCCTAGTGAAGTTGTTGATGTATATTCTCTTGGGTATTTATTTCTACATATTTGGTTAGTTTCGTGCAAACATTTTTTGGATTTAATGCTCCACAAGGGCCATGCATCATGTGTCTAATAACAGCACAATATAAATGGGGGTACTGATTTTTGTCTGGAATTTCACAGCAAACAATTTTATCCACTGAAGAGACAGATGTAACTTTACATCCAGATTTAAAAATTAATAAAAAATGAGCATGTGGAAGACCTCTCTTTTGGAATTCAACAACGTATATATAGGCAGCAACTGGTCCTAGGACATGCTTTTTGAACAAATCGTTTTTTAGCTCTTCTAATTTAGCTCTAAATATTCGTGCAGTTAAATCAGGTCTATTTTGTTTTTCATCATTATACTTTAGTTCTTGTTTTATTTCAGGCCAATTAGGATTACAAGTCATTGTCAAGAACACGTCTGGTTTACCATATCTTTGAACAAGGGCCATTGCATCCATATATCTCTTTCTATTATCCCTAGGTCCTCCTGTAAATGATGAAGGTAAAATAATTCTCCGACCAATTTTATAACCTCTAGTTTCACCTATTTCAACACTATCAACAATTCCTTGGTATAATTCTGCTTTTATAAGCTTTTGATTGTTACGAAAATAATCTAACCTAGCTGTTTCAATCTTCACGTACATATCAACAATATATTGCTGTAGAAGCCTACCGGCATGAAGCAAGATAAAATTCTCTGAATTACCTGAGTCACGTACCTGTAATTTATAGCAATAATATTCTCGACAAGATATAGATGACCTTTTGCTTCTCTTCATGACTACATCACAGAGAAATGTGAACAACAATGAAGATCATCAATCATGGAAAAGAAGCTGAATTTTGAGGAAGAACTAAACATAAATTGATTTATATTATTAACCTTGATTTTCTCTGTCAATTAATTCGTTTGCACAACTTATATTGTTGATAATTGAAAGATTCTCTTCTGTAGAAGAATGCTCAATATTCTCTTTATTCAATCTAGGAATACCTTCATGCCATCCACATTCACCATAAGGAAAAAGCAATGGGTATTGAAGAGGGTCATAACAACCAAAATAATAGTGGACTTTGTGTGAAGTGCCAGAATGACCATAAATAGTTATATCACGATCTCTACTATTTGTAGATGGATCTTCATCAACCCAAACAGCGGCTACTTGCGAAACAGTTGGTGTGTTATAAACTCTTTGATCTAAACCAGGATTGCATTTTATTTTTATCTGACAATCATGCAAATTGTCCAAAACACTTAAAGAGCGGAAAAACTTAGAATAAGGATTAATTTTTAAGATATCCATGATCATCTGTAAAGTTCGTTCACAAAATTTTTCTGAAATGCTCAATCGATTATGCACTTCATTATCAGTATCATAAAAGTACAATTGTAAATACGTTGGATTATTAGTAGACGGTAATAATGGGTTTATGTAGTGGTAGACTTGTCCTTGAATTCGAAATGTATAAATTCCTTTATTCATCTTATATAAATCCTTGTCATAATGTACACCAAATGACGTAAAGGCAAAATGATTGTTATAACTTCTTGCAATTTTTTTTGAAATGCAACGCTTCGGGTACATTTGAAGTAAATAATTGATGTAATTCATTGGGGACACCTTCCATGCACAATTTGACCTTCCCATCAGAACAACAAAATCCTTTAGTTTCTCTATGGAATTTTTTTGCGCTACAATATCTACAGATAGTAGGTTGAGGAAGAACATAACATTCAGTCGGAATATTATGCGAGCTAAAGATTGAAGTAAAATCATTATCCTCAATGTTTTCATGGGTTACAATTTGCTGCTCTTGTAAGTTAGATGTACCATCAACCCATATTTCATTCTGTCCAGTTTCAGAATCAAGAAACACAGCAGTCGAAGGTGAATTTGTTGCATCAGCAGTAGCTACAAAATTTGATAAAACAATTTCACACAAATAATCTATATCATACTGAAAACGTACTCACTAACAAGAAAGGAGAACAAAATCTTGAATACTGTAAGTAATAAGTTTTCTCCTATATTACCTTTTAACACAGCAAGCCGCTTAGATCTTCTCTTTGGTGTTTTTAGACTAATATCCAATTCGCCAGTTTCATTACATGTTTCATTCTGTCCATTTTTAGAATCAACAAACACAGCAGTTGAAGCTAAATTTGTTGCACCAGCGATATCTGCAAAAATTGATAAAACAACTTTAAACAAATAATTTATATCATACTAAAAATGTACTCACTAACATGAAAGGAAAACAAAATCTTCAATAATGTAATTAGTAATAAGTTCTCTCCTATACTACCTCCTAACATAGCAAGCCGCTTAGACCTTCTCTTCGGTGTTTGTAGATTGATATCCAACTCTCCAGTTTCATTACATGGTTCATTCTGTCCACTTTCAGAATCAAGAAACACACCAGTCGAAGCTAAATTTGTTGCACCAACAGTAGCTACAAAAATTGATAAAACAACATCATACAAATAATCTATATCATACTAAAAATGTACTCACTAACAAGAAGGAAAACAAAATCTTGAATAATGTAATTAGTAATAAGTTTTCTCCTATACTACCTTCTAACATAGCAAGCCGCTTAGACCTTCTCTTCGGTGTTTGTAGACTGATATTCAATTCTCCAGTTTCATTACATGGTTCATTCTGTCCATTTTTAGAATCAAGAAACACACCAGTTGAAGCTAAATTTGTTGCACCAACAGTAGCTGCAAAAATTGATAAAACAACATCATACAAATAATCTATATCATACTAAAAATGTACTCACTAACAAGAAAGAAAACAAAATATTGAATAATGTAATTAGTAATAAGTTTTCTCCTATACTACCTTCTAACACAGCAAGCCGCTTAGACCTTCTCTTCGGTGTTTGTAGACTGATATCCAATTCTCCAGTTTCATTACATGGTTCATTCTGTCCATTTTTAGAATCAAGAAACACACCAGTCGAAGCTAAATTTGTTGCACCAACAGTAGCTGCAAAAATTGATAAAACAACATCATACAAATAATATATATCATACTAAAAATGTACTCACTAACAAGAAGGAAAACAAAATATTGAATAGTGTAATTAGTAATAAGTTTTCTCCTATACTACCTTCTAACACAGCAAGCCGCTTAGATCTTCTCCTTGGTGTTTCGAGACTGATATCCAATTCGCCAGCTCCTATCTGTAGTTCTCCACGCCTCTCTATTTTTCGAAACATTTAAGCCTAAAAATCAAAGGCAACAAATTATAACAAACATATACAAAAGTGAATAAAATGAATAAAAAGGGAGAGAATAAAAATCAAAAACCACCACAAAAATCGTTTACAACCTTTGGCAAAAATAAAATGTACACAGACTTATTTTTTCTACTCGAAACATTGAACTGTAAAAATCAAAGGCCCAAAACTAACAAACATATACAACAAGGAAGAAAAAGAATAAAAAAGGAGAAAACAAAAATCAAATACCACCACCATCAACTGTGCTCAAATGTCCTCCTCCACCTTCAACACCCAATGGTGTCGGTGCTACTGGCAGTGTATATTATTACTCACTACCTCCTCCAGCTAATCCATATTATTATCCACCACCGTCCAGAGGTGGTGGAACATATCATCCACCTGCAAATACCTATGGATACACCACTCAGCCACCACCTAACCCCATCGTTCCATATTTTCCTTACTACTACTACAACCCAACACCAGCTTCTCCTCGTTCTGACTCCAAATTCGTATCCGTGTAACTCAGAACTCACCCCTCTGTTTTTAAAAATACACCTACAAAAAACGGAAGAACGTACAGAAGTGTCGGCCTACCAGCGCGGGCTTTCTCCTTGCAATTCCGGCGGTGTTTCACATGCTCGAACGATCGCACATCTCGGTGGAATGAGGGCAGTATGACGGCGGCGTCAAACGGGTGAAGAAGAGGACGGCAGAGGCAAGGCGACTGACAAGGATAGACACTACTTCAATTGATTTCAGAGAAACAGCGAAGCGGAGTCAAACTGCGAAAGAAGAACACGTTAGAGCCAAGTCGATTCACAAGGATGGAGAGAACTTCAATTGATTTTAGAGAAATAGAGAAGCGTCGATTGATTTCAGAGAAATAGGGAAGCGGCACAGAAGGGAAATAGGGAAAATCGAAGAGGGGTAGGGCAAATTTGGGGGAACGGGAGGAAAAGTGAGAAATAGAGGAAAATATACAAATAATAACTATTACGGCTTGGGCCGGCTCAAACGGCTAGACAACTTACTCAATTCAGCCATGGCCAATTGGTGCTTATGAATAGTTTCTTATGAATAGTGCTTGTGAATAGTTGCTATGAATAGTTGCTATGAATAGTGATAACATCCATCACTCTTTTAATAGAGTAGGATATATAATTATGATAAGTTAGAATGTGATATATTATTAGGAAATGACTTTATACAACAGTTCCAATATTATAAACAAAATAATTATATGATTATGTTACAACCCCCTTGTGGACATTTATTAAAAATACCAAGAGAATTTAGGCCATACAGAGTTCAGCCAGTCCAACGTGGTGATAAATGGGAGAAAAAACTAATTATACAAAATGAAATAAGAAATAAAAGAATAATGTATAAAAAAGTCCTAAAAACAGGAGTAGAAATAAGTATAGAAAAAATTATAGAACAATTAGAAAAAGTTTATGGAGAAAACCCATTGATATTTTGGAAACCATACCATCTTAGAGCAAAAATAGAATTAACAGAAAATGCGATTATAAGAGTAAGACCAATGAGTTATATTATACAAGATACACAAGAATTCAATGTTCAAATAAAAGAATTATTAGAACAAAAAACTTATTAGACCAAGTAATGGACCCCATAGTAGTCCAGTCTTTATGGTAATGAAACATTCTGAGCAAGTTAGAGGAAAAGTCAGAATGATTATAAATTACAAGGAATTAAATAAATACACTAGATTTGATGGATACTTTTTATCAAATAAAGAAGTCCTAATAAATCTTGCAAAAGGAAAACAATACTATTCTAAATTTGATTGTAAATCAGGATTTTGGCAAATTAAAATGGAAGAAGATAGTATACAATATACATCTTTTAGTACACCTCAAGGTAAATATGAATGGTTAGTTATGCCTTTTGGATAAAAATGCACCTCAAATATATCAAAGAAGAATGGATGATATATTTAGAAAATTTAATAAATTTCTAATAGTATATGTAGATGATATATTGATATGTTCTAATAATAAAGAAGAACATAGAAATCATTTAATACAATTCATAAATGAATGCAAAAAGGAATGAATTGTCCTTTCTAAAAAGAAAGCTATTATAGAAAAACAAGAAATTGATTTTTTTGGATTAACAATAGATAATAAAGGAATTAAATTACAAACTCGTATATCTAAAAAGATAAGTAGTTTTCCAGATAAATTAGAATCCAAAAAATAAATACAAAAATTCTTAGGATGTTTAAATTATGTTGAATGATTTATTAAAAATCTCTCAAAAAAGAGACATAAAATACAAATTTTACTTAGAAAAACAAATACTAAGGGATGGAACAATGAACATACAGAAATAGTTAAATTATTGAAAGAAGAATGTAAAAATTTACCACAATTAAGATTGTCAAATGAAAAAGATAATCTAATTGTCAATACAGATGCCTCAAATAAATATTGGGCAGCTATATTAAAAACAGATTTAAATAAAATTTGCAGATATTCAAGTGGAACTTTTAATCAATCAGAATAAATTATACTACACATGAAAAAGAATTATTAGCAATTATTAGAGGAATAAAAAAGTTCTCATTATTCTTATTATCTAAAAAATTTATTGTTGAAACTGATAACTCTCAAATTGCAGGATTAGTCAAGAATAAATTACCAATGGAACCTCAATATAGAAGATTGCACAGATGGCAAGCATATTTATCATTTTATAACTCTGAGATTATCCATATTAAGGGAATTAACAATTTTCTTGCAGATTTCCTGAGCATAAATATTGAATTTGCAGATGGATAATATCAAAAAGATACTAGATGAGCTTAAAGCCATGACTATTTATGCCAGGGATGAAGCTGAGGATATCCAACATGGGATGGATAAGATGAACGAAATTTTACAATATAATGTAAATATTATGATGGAAATAAGTTCATCACATATGAAAGTTACTAATGATATAATTGATCGAATTGAAGCTATTGAAGCTCAATTAGGATCAACAGATACCAAAGATAATATTGGATACAAACAGGTTGATACCAAACATGTACAAATTCGGAGTGATCCACCAAGCGGAAGTAGCAGTGGATCAAAAAAGGATATTACTATTCAAAGTCCTAAAAAGATTATTATCAATGAAGGACATTCTAAATCCATCAGGATACAACCAGATGAAGAAGATGAAATCCCTTTATCTCCAAAAGAAGAAGAATACAAGATGATTACCAAAATGATGTATGAAATTCGACCAACTGAATCATATTTCATTTCACCAGGAGATCATATATATCCAAGGATAATAATGATGAAAGGATCCGAACCAACAATGGTAAAAATGATGGCTGATTATGGATATTTGGATTTAATTTATCCAGATAAAAATTTTAAAGAACTTGAAAAGTTTGATGATATATTCAAATCTGAAGTATCCAAATATGCTCAAAGAATATCCATATATTTAAAATTTTATACTTTTAGTCCAGAAATGGATGGAGAAATATACTACCCAGCAGAACATATCATTACAATTGGATACGTTGGATGGAATTTCTGTATGGACATTGGAGAAATCAACAAACCATTACCAAGGTTTACCAGAGCATGGATTAAGAACCGAAAAATTCTTGGATATAAAGTACTTTACAATATAGCTAAAAATCTTTATGCAAAAAGATTTAGATGCCTATGCCAATATGAAGGATGGACCTTGCTTGCAAATGATGGAATACAAAGATATGATATCCTTAGAGATTATATCAATAAATTTGATACACATCAGATGCCAGGATGCATATCTACCTTACAACGAGTATGTGAAGCAAGAGATTGCCTTACCTGCCAACAAAATCAAAAAGGAGATTCCAAAGAGATAAGGAAGATGTGACTAAAGGAAGATAGCTGCATAAGAAAACAGATACCTAAAAAAAGATGTGACTCTAATGGAGGGGCCAGAAGGCTCTTAATTTCAAAGCACAAATAGTTTAGTGCTATATGACGAATGTAATGATGTAAGAGGCCAATAATTTTGCCTCAGTTGGATGTATAAATAGAGGCCTTTGGGCTAGATGAAAAACAGAACGAATTGGAGAGAAAAATTTGAGCACTCAACTTGTGAGAAAGCCAAATCTTCTATTTGAATACCAATTTTTCAATATCAATACTATTTAGATATTATCATTAATATTCCAATCCTCTTAAACAAATATAAGATTCTAAACTACTTTTTCCGTAGATTCTTGAAAGGTTGAAGAAGAAAATTTATTTCTTACTTTAACAAAAAGAGAGTTTTCTTTAATTAAGATTTATAGTTTTAATTCTAAGAACCGACACAGTGAAGGCAAGAAGCTGAAATAGCAAAGAATCCTGTTAAGGCAGATGGCCGCTTGAGGGAACAGTTTGTATATTCAGAGCCTGAAAGTTACTCAATTCTAAGGAGAGAAATTTAAAGATCAGAATTAAGGTAAAACTATTGTTTTTGTTAAATTTAGAAATAATTCTTCTTAGATCTTAAAGAATCATAGGGATCAATTATTCATTATGTTTAAATTTGAATGTCTATTCATGATATTTGAATTATTATCTCATTATATTATCTGATATGCCAGGATATACAGTTAAAGGATTAGATAATTTGTTAGATAAAATGTTAGATGAAATGAGATTTATTTATCAAGAACTTAATAAAAAAGAATATGGTGAAACCATAATTGAAGAGTTTAATGAAAAGCTAATAAGGTATATTGAAAATTACCCCAACATACTACAAATTAGAAACGAATTATATATTAAAAACTAAGAAGGAAGAAATATAGGATAAAAATGCCAGGATATATAGTTAAAGGATTAGATAACTTGTTAGAAAGAATGTTAGAAAAGATAAAAAATATTAAATCACAACTAGAAAATAGAAATAGATCATATGAGGAATATAAAAAACTTATAATTGAATATGAACTAAAGATTATAGATTATGCTAATCTAGTAGATCAGATGATAGATTTGTTAGATAGAATTGAAGATATAAGAATATAATATGTCAATCGTCAAAATCATTTATAAAGAAAGGATATACTTTATAATAAATAAATTATGTATCATTAAAGGTAAAATAGACAATTTTATAAAAGGTTTAAAAGGCTTGGTCAACAAGGCCAATTTGACAAATGCTCCCTGCCACCTGTTTTGTTCCATTCTAATTGAATTACGATTCCTTTCAAATTCCAATCACAAGCAACTAGTCCAAAAGGGGCCAAGCCCAAATAAACTTTTATCCCTTTTCGGTTTGAAGCCCAATTAGTGAGATATTTCTCATCAAGGTACAACGTTTTCCACTTAATGAAATTTAGTCATTGATACAAATTTATTTGTGCAGTCCATATCTTCTTTAATTTAATTCAAATCCTTCAATTTCCAAAGTGTATAGTTCGATACCTAAACTTTCCATCGAATGGCCAATTGATCATTCTTTCCTTTTCAATTGCTTTGAAACGGATCCAATACTGAAATAAACAAAAAATTACTTAAATTAAGTAAAATTCAATACTTTTACGACATAAAAACTTAATAATATGGTCTAAATAAGTGCACAAAATGTACTTATCAGTTAGTAGGATTATCTATTATAGTATTTTTTTTTTTTACTTTTTCAGTTTAGGATTCACCTTATTTTTCTAACGTCCTCTAATTTTATGATTATTTGTCTAATTAATAATTATACCTTAAGTAATTAGATTAAAGTATTAAAAGCAGTTTTTAGGTCTCACTTTCTTTATCAAAATTTAACAAGCGTTCTCATTATTATTTTATGAACCCCATTGTTTGAAGATCATTGTTCACGAAAATATCTTTCGAATTAAAATCAACGCAAATGTACTATTTGATGATAATTGATTTAGTTAAGTTTCTCGACCTTAAATTTTAATGTGATGTGTTTGTTTGTGACAACGGTATAGCTAAAATAATCTACTTATGCAATTATGAGTAAATTAACTAAACTAAATGCAAATTATGTTAAATGCAAGTTAATGTTTTTTAATAAATGACAAGTTCGCTAGGATTCCAAATTTCCATTTAATAATCATTTTTAATCTTAGTTCAACGCTTTGAAAAAATAATTGAATTTTGAGAATCAATATTCCTATTTTATTCAACAATCTATCTCGAGTAATGTTAAACCTACTCTCATATATGACCCAACTATATTGTTATAACGGATGCGAACATACAAAAGTCCATGAACTCTTATGGACATTTAAATATTCATATAGAGCATAGCAATATATTTTTATTACATATTGGACCTTATGACGATTTACACTGTCAAGTGAATTTTCATTTTTTTCGAATGCATAAAATAAACCACTAAATTCATATAATTATCATGAACAATTATGGTAGAGAAAAAATAATCATATAAATCAATCAAAATTCAAATACGTGTTTTCAATGTCAAATATGTAAAATTACAGATTAAAAATTCATATTACAAAGTTCATCGTTCTTTTAACATAAAAAAATCTAGCGTAGTATGTTATGAAGAAGAAAACAAGAATTATATAGAGTTCATCACCCAATTATGAATTTGATTGGATCTAGACGTGGTGGAATCTCTCTTGATATTTCTTGCCGTCTTCTATGCTATCCAATGAGTTGTAATGAGTGGTAATATGTTTTTGGATGGCCCTAGGCCTTAAAAAGACGTTCCAAATATCGTTTTCATAAGAGTTTGAGTCATATAAGGAAAACAAAAAATTTCCTCCGAAAATTATGCTATAGCATAGTTCAACCGACTTCAGCCATGAAAATCCTTGTTGCCTACCTGCGACCGCATGGATAAATGTACTTGCTATAGCACAAATAGGCAAAAAGATCTAATTTTTACGTTTTAGTCTCTGAACTCAATTTTCTAGTTATTTAATGAAAATATTTTGTACTATGTATTGATAGTATGAATTATCCACTCCAAAAAAGAATTATTGAACTGCGAATAACTAGTTCATACTGTATCATACTTGGCTACGTGGTGTGTGGTAATTCATAGAGTTCGAAATGTTTATAGCTCAAAGCGATGTAAGAAATGAAGGAAAGGGTTTATTTTTCGACGACTCTGAAAATGGTAAGTTGGTCTATAAAACTAGAAATCCTTCTCATAGATGAAATGATCGTTATACATCTTGAAAAAAATGAAATTATTGATAAATGAGGGAATAACATTACCCTTTTGTTCAATGAAATTCCACTATTGAACCAAAGTGGATAATTTACTCGTTACTAGAAAT
Source organism: Fraxinus americana (assembly GCA_035079005.1). NCBI lineage: Eukaryota > Viridiplantae > Streptophyta > Magnoliopsida > Lamiales > Oleaceae > Fraxinus > Fraxinus americana. The sequence continues at coordinate 14,536,402 of CM068716.1, read as the reverse complement.
AATTACAATGAATCATTTGATAATACGGATTTTCTTCTAGATTTTAGACCTTAACTTTATGAAACGATGTTATTACTAAAGCATGAAAAAATTGAAATCTTATATCGAGATACCGTGTATAGATAGTATGAACTATCACATCCAAACAAGAACTCTTGAACTGCAAATAACTGAAAATCCTTGTTGCCTATCTGCGACCGCATGGATAAATGTACTTGCTATAGCACAAATAGGCAAAAAGATCTAATTTTTACGTTTTAGTCTCCGAACTCAATTTTCTCTTTTTTGATCTCTTTCTCACTTCTTCTTATTCTTCCAATACTTCATTTCTTCGTTCAATTAGTCTTCAACTTTTTCATATCTTACTTTCTTCTTTTCGGATCATAATTAAGCCATATTGCAATATATTTATCTACAATTATCCGTGTTTTATGGCCTAAATAAGTGTATAAAATATATTTATCAATCATTATAAAGAGAAATTGGGGGAAAATAATATTTTGAATAGTGATTTTTTTGGAGAATGCATAATTAAAAAACAGAAAAAGTTTTGAATTTACGTACAAAATATTTTATTGTGTGAATATATGGTTGAAAATGAGTACAAAATAAAGAGTTGAAATAAAGAGAGTCAAATGGGGGCATAATGTAATATTAAAAACTAATCTTATATTTTATCTAATTTTTAAAGGGTATATTTAGTACATAGTAAATTATAATGAAATACGATTAGACTATGGATTGAATGATATTGATCAACAAATGTTCGATTATTTCTCAATTCTCATAGGTAAAATCAGTTCTTATGAAGGGCCTAGCTAAATGTGTGTAATTGGGCAAATACATGGTCAATTAGTGAATATTAAAATTCAATGAGTTCGTATATGCACATAGGAAACTATGATTGAAAGGGGCTAAAAAATAAAACAATGACAATAACTCTATTAATTTCCCATAATACTGTTATCGAAGTCAAGCCAGAATGGCTGAATTGCAATAAATCGGATTGTAGGTTCTCACAAATTTTGTGAAGTTATTTCGTAACGTAAAGATTCAACTGAAAAAATGTTATATTCAACGGAAATTGTATGTAAGATTTGAAAGAAAAATTTACACAAACTTTCAAAATTCATGGAGGAAAAACGAGTATCCTTATTCATTGTAGACACGTTTAAGAGTGACTAACGATAGAAAATTAACAAAAAGAAACTCGATTTATTGTAATACACTCCTAGAGTTAACTCTATGCCACGCAAGAAGTATCGAGCCTCACGGACGTGGGTGGGATGTCTCATTAAAGAAAAATCTACTTTCGGGTTGAATCTAAACTCCTGTTTGGCCCAATTTTTTAAACTCATTTTTTTAAAAATTTATTTTTAATCACACATTTCATAAATTTCACATCTTTTATCAAATTTTCAATCATATAATATCACTAACTTTTATTAAAATTTACTAAAAATTTAATTTTAATTCAAATTAAACGGGGTTAAACACTCACAAGTATTTTTTTTCACCTGTAGAAAGAAAGTATTAATGCTTTTTGAAAGATTGATGAAGAATGTGCAATTAAAAATAAAGAAATTTTTTGAATTTACGTTTAATATTATTTTATTAAATAATTGCTAATTGAGAGTAGAAAGAGAAAAAAGTATTTCGAGAAAAATGAGTACGAAACATGGGCTTAATTACAAGCCCTGTCACGGACGCAATGACGCGCAAATAAATGCCCCAATCTGTGTATATATGACGAGAAAATATCTATTTCTTGTATTTAATACTTGAGGGCCAGAAATTGTGACACACTCCTTGGGCGGCCGATCGTAAAATATTATACTTTTTCCTCATTCATCAATCTTTCTCAAGAAAAAGGAAGTGATTCTTGCCGCTTTCACTCGGGTAAATTCCTCCATATCTGATTGTTGTCTTGCATAAGTTGTATGTGCGTATATGTGCTTTTTTGGACCCGAGTTAATTGGTTTTGATTTGTCTGTACAGTAATTAATTTTGACTATAATTTGTGGATCTAGGGTTTTGATGTTGTTTTCATGATTGATTTGGTGATATGAGTTGGGTTTATTTTTGTTGTAGTGGAGTTTTGTTATATTTATTTATTATTGTTTCTTTTTGGTGGAATTGGGAATTGGAAAAACGTGGATTTTAATAGGAAGGTTGATTGTAGGCGGTGAGGATGTCGACGCCATCGAGGAAAAGGTTGATGAGGGATTTCAAGCGATTGCAGCAGGACCCTCCGGCCGGCATCAGTGGCGCGCCATATGATAATAACATCATGCTCTGGAACGCCGTTATTTTTGGGTATGTTCTGTGACTGTAGTGCGTGCCATTAGTGATACATTGAAGTTTAATTTTTTGCTGATTCTTTGCTGTTTCGTAATTGCAGCCCTGATGACACTCCTTGGGACGGAGGTGAGACAATTCTTTCACTAAAAATTTAGTTATGTGTTGATTTCAATGATAATTGGTGCATTTTTTGATTTTTTCAGTTTCACCCCAGGTGGCTCTAACTTTTAACCCTGCATTTGTCAGAAGTAATTTTTATTAGGTTAGGGTTCATAATAGATTTAGACTTCTGTACTAGATTTATGGGTAAGAAGTCTTTTTGGTGCTTTTGTGATATTGACAAGGCCTCGTATAAGAGAGAGAGACACTTGAATGAATTAGGATGTACATTCCACATGATCTACATTGGGATTTTATCTACCATTTTTAGTAAGAATAAAGGTTTTTATATTGGATGTATTGCTGTTCGTGGCAGTGGTTAAATCACTGTTGATTATTTTTACTTAGCAGCTGATGATTTTCTTTTATTATCGATTCTATGTTGGAGTATTGAATTTTCTCTGAGTGGGTCAATTCAGTGCCTAACAAGGACACAAAAAGACTCACGTTTGAAATATGCGGATCTGCCCTGTATAGCACGGTAAGCAACAGGCTCTTATTTTACACGAGGATATTAAACAAAGACTACAGCCACATACTTTGTTTCTTACATGACAAGGGTAGAATGTCTTCTTTCCGTTTGCTTATATTTATGCTCCTATGTTGTGCCGAGGTGAGATTTTCTTCTAGATGATGGTCACTTAATGAATATTTTTGTGTAAATTCTCACCATATTATAGAATCTGTTGATTTCACACTCGTGAGAAATTTGAACTGTTTCTGCTTTGGTCTTTGTAATATGCTGCTCTTCTCATATTTCCTTTTCCTTTTCATTATGGACTGAATAATGTTCCATTCTTTCCATTCCTGGGAAATTAATGGTTTGTTTACTGGGCATATTACTGTTTGCTTTTAGGTACATTTAAGTTGACACTTCAATTCTCTGAGGATTACCCAAACAAGCCGCCAACAGTGCGATTCATCTCCCGAATGTTCCATCCGAATAGTATGTATCTCAAGATCTGTTACTTCTATTTGCTCATATAATCATGTTCAAGACGTATGGAATTTATGATTGCAATCTGTCTCTTTACTTTTTCATACTTGTCTAAGATGCATCAATACGGCACCAACATGCCCCCAATTCATGTTGGGGCTTGTTAGTATGTGTTTGGAAAAATAAAGAAAAAGAAAAACTAACCATAAGGGCATGCTTGCCACTTTTTCCCCACTGACATCGACTGTTTTAGGATGACACTGTTTATGAGAGGTTGGAAACTAGTGCTTGTTATTTTGCAATCAGTGTAGTGTAATTTGGATTGTATTTCTCAACCCATCAAATCGGTGGTTTTTAACCTTTTCAAATTTTCTTTCAATTTTATCTTCTAAAATAATTATTTACAATTGACATAGTTTGTTCAAAATTGTTGGATGCATCTCTCAAGGAGTATTTTAAGTAAAGAATTACTTAAAAGTTATACGTAAAAAATCCTTATAAACAGAAGATACAATAACTAAAATATTTACTTATAAGCAAAAAAATTACTTATCAGACAAAATTTCACTTTTATCGTAATTGCTTATTAAGTAAAAAAATAAAAAAAAACTACAAATAAGAAAAAAAATTACTTACAAAATATAAGAAGCTATTTGTAAGTAAAGAATTCAGTTGTGCAAAAAAGTTACTTGTAAGTACAAAATCAACTTATACTATAAAATTTATTTGTAAGTAAAAAATTGCTTATAACTTAAAAATTTGTTTATAATTAAATATTTCACTTTTAAGTTAAAAATTAACTTATATGAAAAAAAATACATATAAGTAAACATCGCTTATGAATTAAAAAACGAATGTTATCTCTTAACAAGTTTTTAGCAGAAAAATGTTAGATGTACTTATGGAAATTACCTTCACAGTTAACTACTTTCATTTTTCTTCATTTTATAATTCAATAGAAAATGATTAGCATTCAAGAGCTTATTCAAAGCAACAATAATTAGTCTAAAAGTTAGTCCATACACAATATAAAATGACTTGATAACCTATATATAGAGTACTCTGCTACTTGGCCAGGGCCACATGGCCAAGCAGAATAGTCCTATAAAGATGTATTGAATTGTTAGGAGTGACGTACAAATTTACTCTATTGTTTACACATACCTACATTTTTTTATATATGAGCTTATATATAATTTTTTCCTTTTAAAATTTTTTGAAACTGCTAGACAATAGACTCCAAGCACCGGTTGAATTGTTTTAAAAATCCCTACAAAGACATTGAAAATGGAAACCCTCTTAAAACCCTTGAGACCAATACTTTAAAAAATCCTCATAATTGATAGCTAAAACTCCCAAGCACACCCTAAAAGGACAATTTTGTTGGTTTTCACTAAGAAGCGCTGATACTTTTAAACTCGTTACGTCCTTGTATTCAATACGTATCCAAACTCCGATACGTGCCGGATACTTTCTTTTATAATTATTTTATATATTTTTATATTTTCAATACGTATTTTTTAATTATTTTATATATTTGTATGATTTTCGATACATATCCGATATGTAGTGTTTAAATTATTTTAATAACTTATTGAATATCAATAATATTTATTGAAAATACACAATTAGAGATTTAAAATTAATAATTAGACTTTTTATTGGAAATGCACAATATTATTAATCTTTCAATACATGTGAAACCGTGTTATAGTTGACAAATATATTTTTATTATTGGAAATAGATAGTGACTATTATATATTAAATAATACGAGGAAAATCGTGTTATATTAATTCTATTATTGAAAATAGATAATGATTTAAAATATGTAAAACCGTGCTAATAAATTGCTTTAATATTTTATTTTTATTATCATGCTTTTGTATTAATATTTTTTATATTAGTGAAATTATGTTGAATTTTATAAAACATACCGACGTATCCTAACTTTTTAAAAAAAGTCGTATCGGCGTATCTGAATTACGTATCTGTATTCGTGCTTCTTAGGTTGTGCGCTTGTCTGACTAGATTTCAACGGTAAGGTATCTTTTAATCGATGGGTCCCCAAACTAGTTTGGGAAGATATAGTTGTTTAATAGACCATAAAACACGATTTGGTGTTTTTGAACAATTTTTAAATTTTTTAGAATAAAAAATAGGTAAAGATTTGTGTTGTAAGTGATCAATTTCTAAGCAAAGATATGTAGAAACTTGTTGCGTACCCATATTCGATATACATCCAAATTTATCGGACGTGTTTTTTAATTTTTAAAATTTTTATTTAATATGTATTGGACAAATTAAAAGACGTGAAGAAAAAAAAAATTCTCTTTTGAAACTTATTATTATTATTAGCAATATATGGCACAATGTTTCACTTAATAATAACTATTGTATTTGTCAATAACTTATTGAAAATAAATACTATATATTAATTAACAATTTCGAATAAAGTAAACGTGTTTTAAGAAAATAGATAACTACATAGTTTACACTTATTTATACTTGATATAAAATGCTTTTGTATTTTATTTTATTTTATTTTTTTCAGGATTTTGTTTTAAGGTCTTTTTATTATATAATAATGAAATTATACTGAATTTTATGATTTAAATTATAAAAAACTCTACACATATATACACGTATTTTGGTATCCTAATTTTTTAAAAAGTTGTATCAACATACCTGTATTTTATTATATTCGAATAACGTAGCCGAATCCATGCTTTTTAGATGAGTTGGTAAATCTTTTTTAAGTGGGTAAAAAGGTTTGTTTATTATTGTTAAAGTGGGTCAACCCTTTTAACAAGCAAAATTTCTATTTTAACATCTCAATAAACTTACTCAAGAAGCTTCCATTTGATCCCATTTCACTTACACCCTTCATCCCACTTCGAGAAAAGGAAAATTCTCATCAAATTTTTATTTCCTTACACTATAAAATAATAATAATAAAAAAATTAATTACCCTGTTGATGGTGTCCAGGTGTCGGTACTTTTCCAAAAAACCGCATGTCGATGTATGTATTGGTGCATCATAGCTTTAAAGTGTTCGCATGGAATAGCCAAATAGATCAAGTTTTCTGATTTAGGATAATAAATAGAGAGATTTGTGCTTCTTTTATGTTTGTTTGTGTCTGTTTCTATATATGTGTATCTGGGTTTATGTTATTTTAGAAGAAATAGTATGTTAGAAGAAATAGTATGTGTCTGTAAACAGAAATTATCAAGAACTAATCCTGCTTTACATATAATACACTTGTCTTATTTTAGGAAATTGAGCAGCCTCAGTGCATGATTGTCATTCGTATAAGATTTACTAGATGGCTAAACAAAGATGACGTGCATAGAAGCTCCAAGCAAAGATGATGTGTTAGGATATTGTTCCTCCTATTTATATATTTTAATACATTTTAACACACACAAAATAATGCTTTCTAGACACTTCTTAGGCACGTGTCCAATGCACCAAGTTGTGTGTCCTATGTTTATATATATTTTTAAATTTCTAACTTGCAAGTATCTGTCTTTAAGGGACGTGGCAAGTTCCAATTTTTAAATCAATTTTGGAATAGAAAATGTGGAGCTAAAAGCATTTGCATAAAATAGTAATTGTGTTTGCAATACTGATAAAAAGTTCCACAAATAGCCACTCATACAAAGCCAAAATATTTCACCTATATAATTCAACATCGAAGCTAAAGCTAAATAGATACTATGAAAAATTAAAAAATTGTTAGCTACAAATGCATAATTTTAAATGTGTACTGGTGTTATTGTCCTAAGTTATTGAAACGTCACGTTTGTTGTCTCTCCATCCCATATCCTTATGCGTGCTTCATAGTCCCTGTGATATAGTATTTCCTTTTCATTAGCTGGCTCATTTTTACGATTGTATCTCTTCTGCTACAATGGTACTCACTGATTTTTTATCTACGCGTATATTATCTTTGAATTCAATGTACTATGGTGATATTGATGCCATACTCTTTAACTTGTTTTGTTCTTGACCAGTTTATGCAGATGGAAGTATTTGCTTGGATATTCTGCAAAATCAGTGGAGTCCAATATATGATGTGGCAGCTATACTTACATCTATCCAGGTAACATGGGTGATAAATATTGATCTTCTCTCTCTTCTCGCTTACTTATAGTACTATATTAGGAGAACATCGATTAATGCAACCATAATTCTAAAGTAGAATAAAACTATCGATTACTGCTAAGCTAAAATTCAAAAGATTTCTTCATTCTGTATTTAATTGTGAAAAAATGGGTAGATCCAAGAAATTCCCAGAGAAAACAAAGCTGCTGTTGATCCTTGCTCTACTTTAATGGCAGTAAAGCAACAGTGTGTTTTCCATGCTTATTTCTCCACCCTTTAGTTGCTTTTATTGGATGCAAATACATGCTGTCTATTCCCCAGGAAGATGCTCTATATTCTATCATACATACTTCCCACATTACGAAAGCCTTAATGCAGGTTTCAATGTGCTTGTTATGATTTTTAATATAGTCCATTGATCCATGATCCGTTGGAAGCTTCATCTCTTTGGTACAAAGTAATCAAAAGCAAATATGGTTCAGCAGGGTGGTGGTAACTTGAGTACTTGGAAATTTATTTTTCAGTTTATCCCAAGTCACATGTATCTCACTGACGTAGACGTAATGAACAATAATGAGACTTTAGAAGAAAGGGGGAGAAAGAAAGAGAGAGAGAGAGAGAGAGAGAGAGAGAGAGAGAGAGAGAGAGAGAGAGAGAGAGAGAGAGAGAGAATCCAGAAATATATGAGTTTATTCCATAATCAAGACTAAGTATTACAATGAATAGATCCTCTTTATATAGAGTCTAGGCAAACCTAGTATGAGAGAAATAAAAGGAAATAGAACCTAATTTAAGTTTATAAACAAAACCATAATTCAAGTCAAACTAGAAAGCTATATAATAAACTGAAATAAACTAATCTGAGTTAAACTATCTTAATTCCTAATCTACTAAGGATATTCGTATCTTCATTCCACATCACTCACATTGTTACACCTTTTCATCTCTCTAATCTTATAGTTCCTCAGCTACATCACTCACATTGTTACACCTTTTCATCTCTCTAATCTTATAGTTCCTCAGTCCTTAGATATTGTGTTCATGATAGAGCATTAGTTTTCATGGTTATTTACATTTACCTTGTAATCTTGAAGATAGGGAGGTCGAGCATCTCATGGTTTCAGTTAATCTTCTGGACTCTTTCCTTCCTTCCCTATTGTAGTTGACAGGATTTGGGCTTCTAATAATTCTGGTATCAACACATTGAAATCCTTTATATTTTTTGTCTTGTCCAATCGCAAGGCATCTCTTTTTCTTGTTGGACTCGTTCATTTGGAAATACAAGGTCCCTTCAAGGTAACTGTTTACGTTATCTTCTGTCCATGACTGGCTTTTAACACTAATGATTTGTTACTACTGCATTGACCTCAAGGGCTTTCTCCCCTGTTATTTGTGTCGTGTTGGTGGAATAATGAGGCATGCTCATATTTGTTCTTGCACTGTCCTATTGCCAGAGTGTTATGGGGAGAACTAGTTTATCTCTTAGGGAATCTGTTGTCTTCACTGTATCTCAGATGAAGTTCTATTCTTATCAAAACTTGGGTTTTCGATTAGAATGCCAGGATTTTTTCAAGAGATGCTGTGATGAACATTATTTGGTATATTTGGAGTAGAAGGAATTCCAGAATTTCGAGAACTATTTTAGGAGTTTCTCGTGATTTGTAGTATGGTGTTTCCTTCACTGGTGGAAACTTCGGCAGCTATAACTTCTTGTATCTTTCCTTTGAGTTAATTAATCTGTTTTTCTTTTATCTGAGAATATAATGAGATAGTCTTCCCATTGAGTACCCTCCCTCCTGGCGTTATCATGTGATGGTGAGAATTTCTTCAGCTGCCGTTCAGGCTTCCGTTAGTTGAATCTTTTAGAACTGGTTTCTTGAACTCGCAGTAAGACAGCCGTGATAGAGAGATGTCTACTATAATTTCGTAAACCTGCAGTCCACATAACCATGTGATGGGGAGAGAGTTCTATTCAGTTATAATTAGCTGAATAGTTTTTTTACGATTTCACTAAATTATTTGTCCTTTTTCTTTCGTTCTCTCTTAATTTATCTACACCAGTTTATTTGGAAATTATTACATATATTCACCATCCCAATTAGTAAAACATATTTAGAACATATTAATGCAAACGAGGGTTCATTTCATTCTTGGTACTTCCTAATTCATCCCCTTTTTACTATTGCAGTCACTGCTCTGTGATCCGAATCCGAACTCACCAGCAAATTCTGAAGCAGCTCGGCTGTTTAGCGAAAACAAGCGCGAATATAACAGGAAGGTGCGTGAGATTGTCGAGCAGAGCTGGACAGCAGACTAAATAATCCCTGAGGATATGCTGTTGAAGATTGTCAACTACTTCGATAAGATTAATATTAATGATTTTCTCCGTCTGTTTCTCTGAAATGGGATCGATTGATGTAAGACAAACATTGTCAAGATCGTATACTATGGGTTGCTTTTAGGGATTGCAAGTGTCTTTATTTGGTATGCAAAGTTGCCTTCATTTGGCCGTGCATGTACATAATATCTTGTATTTGATTGTTCAAAAATGTATGGAACTCCGTCTTCATAAACCTTGTTATGAGCTATGCTGGATATTTTAATTTTCACAAATGTGTTTTTATTGTAACTTTAAAATGTTTGGACCTGTATTTTAAATTAAACTGGTCCTAGTGACAGGGTCGGTCCTATAATTTTCGTGGTTCGAGGCGAACTCCTAAAATTAGGTCCCCCAGAATCAACGTAAATGCAAAATTTAACAGTGTATAATGTAACATATTGTTAGCTTAAAATTGAATAGTAGAATAACAAATAAATATAAAGAACAAATGATTTATATTATAAAGTAACAAAATTGACAAGAATTCAAACAATCAGTTAAATACTATTCGCCTCGCTGTTTTAGAGGCAAAAACATTAATCAAATTTGAATAATTTAACTGTTGAATCATATCTTTCTCTATTGATAATATAGTCAATCCATTCAATCTTTCTTGTGACATATTTGACTGGAGATAAGTCTTGATCAACTTCAATTTGGAGAAATTTCTTTTTGTAGATGCAACTGTAACCGGTATGGTTAACAAGATTTTATAAGCAATATAAGCATTTGAGAAACAAACATTCAATGTCTTCAAATATTGTAGCATTTCAATTGCTCTCGTTGCTTCACTTGGTATATAGCACCGCAAGATTTGTAACTCCAAAAATAAATCTTCTCAACTAATGTTCGAACGCTTGTTATGTTCCAATTGTTTCTCAAGATTCATACAAGAATTCAACAAAATTGAATGAGTTTCACCCCTTAACCTCTTCAAATTGAACAAAAATTCAAATGTGTCATCATATTGTTTGAATTGTTCAAATCGAGTCCTCATAGAAGATAGAACTTGATCAATTATAAAAACAAAGTATTCAACTCTAAAAGATTATTCAACCGATTGCTTTACTTTATTACTTCCGCATTCATCGATTGTTTTTTTCTTAGAATTATACATTTTCTCAAAATACAGTTTCAATTCCCATTTCGCTTACCTTTTTTGTCGCTTTATCCATTGCAATAGCAACTCTAATTTCTCTATAATCTTCAAAAAATGGAACAAGTCCTTGCAAGAGGTTGATAGCATGATCAACATCCATGTTTTTGGTTTGAAGAAATTTACTCACAATATTGACTGCATGCAACAACCTGTACCAGATATTCATGCCAAGTAGGAACTCAAAATTCTGTAGTTCATATATTGCTAACGACTCGACTTTAATCTTTACTTTAGGCTCTTCATTACTTTCTGCCAGATCAATTAACGCATCTCTTATTCGTGCAGTTTTCTCCATTATAGGCTTTACATTCTCAACATGACTTTCCCAACGTATTTGTGACAATGACTTCACTATCAAACCTTCTACATTATCTTTGAAAAATTTTCGTCACTTGGTAGAAGAGGAGAACAATGTGCAGATGCGTTGTATCAGTCCAAAAAAGGATACAACTTTAGAACAACAATGTACCATATCGTGCATTAATGCTAGATTTATACTATGAGCGCCACATGGAGTATAGAAAGCTTGGGGATTCATTTCAAGTAGCCTTCTTTGCATACCTTTATGCCTCCCGCTCATTTTAGATCCGTTGTCGTACCTTTGCCCTATAATATCATCAACATCAAGATCAAGTTTGGTCAAAACCTTTTGAAGTTCGGCTGCAAGTCCAAGTCCTGTTGTGTCATCTACCTTAAAAAATTCAAGCCAATATTCTTCGATTGTAGGTAAGTTTGCTGAATCGTCAACACATCGTATTACTAAAGACATTTGCTCCTCGTGACTAGCATCTGGAGTACAATAAAGTATAACTGTGAAATATTTAGCGTGTTGAACTTTCTCATAATTGAACTTCTCACCTTATTAGCCAACAATTGTATCAACTCATTTTGAATTGTTTTGCCAAGATATGTATATTGAATCTCGCGTGCTTTAGCACAATCAGGTTTTAACACAATCAAGTTTCATTTCCTCTTCGTCCTTATCATCTATTTCATTAACACAGGCAGGTAGAATCACTACCTCATCCTCATTCAACTCATTCACAGTGTTGCTTTTAAAGTACTTGTCTATATTGCTTGCTTGACTTTAAGTCAACAAAATTTCATTTCGTTTCATTTTTCTCTTTAGAGCTCCAGACTCATATTTAGGAGGCGTGTTGTACAAGTCTATATCTAATGTCCAATGATTAGCATAAAAAACAATTACAAAATATCTCAATCATATCACAATTAAAGTTTTCAATACAATTACTACGTGTGCCTGTGCAATTGATACTACATGCTACAATAACCATTCATATAAGTCGACAAGATCACAATTATATAAGCCGACAATGCCGCAACTATATAAGCCGACAAGGCTTCAAACATTTTCAATATATTTAATATCAAGTTAGGGCAAGCCATTGCTTACTTGAGAAGTAGAATTTCGATGAAAATTATGGAATCACACCCTTCAGAATCCCACCGTCACATCTCAGTATCTCACAAGCCTGAAATCAAAATTTCACATTAAATTGCAATAGTTAACTTTTAACCTGGAGACTCATTTACTTTTAACCTTCAGACTCGTTTTAGTAGTTTACTTTTAACCTTCTGACTTGTTTTATTGATTTTTCACCAAAAGAATACATTGTATTTGCAGTGGCATGAGAAATATTAAAGGGAAGAATACTATAAACGCTTAAATATGGAAATATATCCAAAAAAAGAAATCATTATCTTTAAAAGAATTTGATAATAAAAAATTTCCAGAATTTATCTGAAAACCCTAAAAACAAAATTGTAAACGAAATTGAACAAAAAACCTTAATAAAGAAAATTACCTGCTTAGAGAGTCAAAAATCAAAATCGGTTCGGACTTCGACGGTTTGACTTGCTCAGAATTGAACCAGTCGACGGTCAACCTCAAAGAGCGAACAGACGGCTCGAAAGTCGGACCGCGCGGTTAGGTTTTGAAAGAGTGACCTTCGAAGTTTGACGGGAGGGAAAAGAAAGGAAATAAGGAAAAAAAGGGAAGGAAAGTTTTTGGTGACACCGGAAACGGAAGACGACATCGGTGCGATGGTTGGGGACTTGGGGGCTCCGGTAGCGTAGGTTACGTATATTCGTGGAACAGTGGAAGGAGATATAGGATACTGACCAATGAGCCATTCATTTTACTATTTTAAAAAAAAATATAAATTGGGCAAAAAATTAAGGCCCACTAGTTTTGGGCCGGGCAAAAAAAAAAAAAAAAAAACAGGGGGCCAAAAAATGAGGCATCCTCCAGTTTTGGGCCTGAGGCGCGGCCTCATCTGCCTCGCCTCAAGGTCGGCCCTGCCTAGTCATATGCCACACAATTTTTATACTCATAATTTACATATTATAAGTTAGAATCCCCTAAGATCACAGTCGCATATTACACATAAAGTCACATAATTTATTTGTCCCAATTAAGACGATTAACTGGTCATGGTCACTATTCTTCTCACCTTAACTCAGTTCACTTTATTATTGTCGGCAACCATCCAGTGGAAAATAGGCTAGGATGGAACGTGCTCGTTGGACCACCTCTCCACTACAGTGATCGGCGCACTCTACAATTCCATCATTTGCTTGATAGAAAAGCAAATAGAAAAATTAGTTTCCATATCAGTCCCAACTCCCTCCTCAAATCTACCACCACCTGAATTGCCACCTTCCTCACTACGCTTCCTCGCTCATATATTGCCTTGCGTAGGAGCCCTTAGGTTTTCGGGACATTGGATTCTCACCAATGTTTGCATTCTATTGTCCAGAAGTGCATCACCTAATCCATCACACTCCAAACTATGGCAACCATCATCACCTCCTTAGATCTAGTCTTTAACTTTGTGGTTTGTCTAACAATCCTTAATGAGAATGTGTATGGATATGGCACCTTCTCCTCTTTTATTCTCCTCCCTCTGATCACAACTTGGCCTACAGCAATGCCATCACCATTGTAGGGTCGATTGTCTTGCAGGAACCATGGTCGTCTCCCAGCTAATAGCAATGCTCGTCCATCGCTACATAACCTTTTCCTCGTTCTTTCTCTTCCTTCTGGCCGTACCCTGATGGTGGTGGTTGAGAAAGCTTTGGCCGATTAGACCCTAAAAATTGGGGATTTCTGCTATTGGTGGAGTGAGGTGAAATGGGTGGGTGTAATGGATATACATGATTTTTGAAAAAAAAAAAAGAAAAAAAAAGAAAAATTTCTTTGCACCTGATTATGAAATTGAAACTTAAAATGTAGGATTTGAGGTAATTTCTCCTTTGAATTGTTACAATGTTGACGCGACCTTGCTGGGCCTATGGGGGTTTGCACTCTCTTTTTGCTTTGGTCACAATCACGTACTAGTCATAAATTACAAAAGATCGTAGTTACAAAGACACAAATTGTAGTTCACAATTATAAGTTTAGTCACAAATTACATATTTTTATAGGTCACAACTTATGATCAGATTAACTGATTACAATTATCCAATTAATTGATCACAAATTACTCTTCATCTCTCTCACCTCACTCCATCGCACTCCATTACTCTCGGCACCACCCAAATTATTGTCGGCACTTCAAATCCACAACCCACCACCATCTGTACGTTAAACCCACAATTACCACTACTGCCACCTCCATCTCCGATTATATTTAAGAGAAATAGACAACAAGACAAACTCTTCATCTCACCTCACCTCTACCTCCACCTCCACCTCCGGTTTAGATCTAAATGGAAACTTGTATTTTTGCAGGTGATGGTAAAGTATCTAAGGCTGTAGAACGAAGCCAATCCTTTACACATATAATGAACATTGTAATGTACATCTTCTTGAATTTGGTTTCAAGTATAGAAGAATAATGTTATTCATAGTGAAAACTACTGGTAGTCGTCCTACTTGACATACATGTGGTAGTTTGTTATTTGATGCATGATCAAAAAATAAATTGTCACATGTATGCCACGTCAAACGACTATCGATAGTGTTCATTATGAATAATATTACTTAGTACAGAAGCTAACAGAGAGATAGTAAATAATGGTAGCAATAAAATAAAGAGAAAAAGTGAATAGATAGATAATAGAGTGAGATATGGGATGGTGTGCAAGAACGGGGAGAGAGAGAGATACATGGGATGTTGTGTGGTGAATGAGAGTGAGAGTTTATATATCGGATTGCTAAAGCTCAAATGTTCCAATATACATGAAACTTCTAGATCAAAGCAATTGATAAATTCTAGTGTTTGGTGCACCTATTCAACCCAAGGGACTTGGCGGCTACCAGAGAAAAAAAAGCTCGAATGTTCCAATACACATGAAACTTCTAAATCAAAGCAATTGAAAAATTCTAGTGTTTGGTTCACCTGTGACAAACATTATTTGGATATACCGTTGGCTACTTCCTTGGTAGCTCTTAGCATGATTTACAATTTTCTATTCTTTCATCCATTGACTAAATGTAATTCAACATGTAATTAATGCATTAATTTTGGAGAACAGGTTATGAGAAAAAAAGAGTAAAGATGCTTATAATCAATGGCGAATCCAGGATTTAAGTTCAACTAGAGCAAACCTTTACTGTTGACAGTCGACAATCAACGATCGTAATAACGAGATCGTTTATTAATATTTAAATATTAAAAATTATTCAATATATATGTAAATGCACTAAAACATAAAAATTATATACATATGAGAATATAATTCAATACAACCCAAAATACTAAGAAAATGCACGATACAACCTTACTCTGCAACTGTAAACTTAGACTACTACATTTTACGGGGTCTCATATTCTGAAAACGTTGTAATATTACCTCATTATCATTTTTTCCAAAATTCCCTTTCTCTATGTAAACCACCAAATTGTCATTCAACCAGCTATTTCTCATTTTGTTGTACAAGTCACTCTTGATTAGATTCATAGCATAGAATACCCTTTCAACACTAGCAGTTACCACAGGTAATATTAAAACCAAGGTGCTCAGCCTATAAACCAATGGAAAATAGCAATAATTTCTTATTTCAACCAACTTCTAAGCTATACAATATATTCTATTGAGATTAAAGAAAGCTTCGTCTATTCTTACAAGCATAAGAAACTTGTCAAGTTGAGGTTGAAGTAATAAAAACTCTTCAGTACTGAAGTCCAAATGATAGAACTAAGCAAGACGTAGCAATTTAGCCGTATCAAAAGCTGCAAAGGAATCTCCTGGACTTAAACACGAAATGCAAGTAAGGAGCTCAGTAGTTGTCTTTGGAAAACGACCATTCAACTCTTGCAAGATTGAGTCTATTATATGAAAATACAAATCAACATAAAATCGATGATAATAAGTTACCTGCTGAGTTGTACGTTGGTCGACCTCTCAATACTACGATATCTTCCATATTGGGCACTAATGTTCTGCAATGCATACTTACACAAATTCAATAACCTTATAGCTTTTTGAATATCCCGATCCTTTTTCTATAAAGCTTGTGAAATGTCGTCTGTAATTGCAAGAATTTCAAATATAAAGTGGAGATTGAACACAAACTCAAAATCTTACATAGTGTTCATCTGTCTTGTTGCCATTGATCTCTGATCTGGATTCATGCCATCTTTTGATATATTCTCAAGAACATCTACGATAGCATTAAACATATTAATAACATGAGTAATTGTTAGTAGATGTGAACCCCATCTAGTATCACCTAGGCGTGTCAAACTCATTTCTTGAAATTTACCACTTCCACCACAAAGTTCCCCAATATTAAGCTTCTCCAGAATATCAGAATGATAACTTTCTCAAAGATCATCTACACATTTACATGATGCACCAACCAAATTCACAATAAGAATAAGCATGTTAAATAAATCATCAAGCATATCATTCCTACGTGCCACAGAAACAACTACCAATTGAAGTTGATCAGCAAAGCAATGAACGTACATATCATATGGGTTCTCTCTTAAAATTAAATCTTTCAAGCCATTGAACTCACCTGACATGTTGCTTGCTCAATCATAACCTTGACTTCTCAAGCTAGATATGCTCAACCCATGTGTAGAAAACATTGCATTAATGGCATCCTTTAGCGATTAGGAACAAATATCAATAACATGGGAATTGCCTAAAAAATGCTACTTCACTTTCCCACTTTTGTCAACAAACCTCAAAACAACTGCCATTTGTTTTTTTTATAAAATTATCACGAGCCTGATCAACCAAAATTGAAAACAAAGAATCACCCATCTCATCGATAATAGCCCTTGTTGTCTCTATGACACAACAATTAACCAAGTCTTTTTGGAGTTTGGTAAAGTCATTTGGTCATTTCCATAAGCATTATTGAATACTACTTGTTTAAATTCCTTACAACGAGCTGCATACCAATCTAGTAGCTCAATTAGATTTCCTCTATTAAGAGACTTCAATTAATTATGATCACGAAAGGCAATCCTTGTATCAAGAGGAATCTAGTACAATCTAGCACCGCATTCAACCTCGTCCTATAAATCTTTGGTTGACTACTACTTTGGCTAGAAATAACGTAGGAGATACTTTGCTTTCGATTCATCAAGTGGGTACACTTTGAGCGAAAGATTGATTATGAGCACTATTAAAGAGACCGACATGATGTTTTAATATCTTTTTGTGCTTCCAATCCCTAAAACCCGTCTTAGTGAATATACGTCCACCCTATTGACCCATTTATTGGGTTTGAACAAGTAGCAATACAAACAATACGCTGCATCCTTTTCTACACTGTACTCCAACCAATCAAATTTAGCGAACTATTCTTTCCCAAAACACCTATTATCATTTCGCATCGATCTTCTTGGAAAGTCATGTCCATGTGGTTGACAATGACACTTTTCTAAGTATGCCATCATAACATCATCTCTGATATTAGGATCATATGACTCGATAGAGGGTGTTTCCTTGGATCGAATACAAGATTATCCACATTGAATTGAGGTCAAGACTTTTTCGTGTTATTTAATACATCGCGTGCTCGACTAGAAGTAGTGGTGGGACTAGATGCGCCACTAGAACTAGAAGAAATATGTATGGACTTTTGTTTCGGTTGAAAAAATTGATCTATAATCTGCAAAATGCTCAAATTTATTTTTCAATTACAATTGATTAAAAAACAGAGTACAGATTGTTGAATTGAGTCCAACATTTTCTCAATTGAATTTTTTTTAACTTAACCTAAATTTCTAAACATAAATAATAAATTCCCAAATCATAAATCAAAACTCATAAATGATAAATTATAAATTATAACTCAATGACTCATCCAACATAAATTATTAATCCTAAATCACAGATTCACAAATCGTAATTCTCATTTGAATGTCAAATTGCCAATGAACTCAAAGAACATAAATCATTATTCATAAGTCATAAATAAAAAATAACACCAATTCCAAAGCAAAAAAAAATAAAAAATGTAAAAGAACAATTTAGGAGACTCACTGTCCACTGATGTCTGCTACTCACGAGTCATGGCCATGGGAGGTCCGTCCAAGTTCCGCTTTTGGTTTTCTGCTTACAGGAGGAGGATGAGGGTTTTTGGCTTTATGCTCACAAGAGTCCCAACTGAGCTCATGCGGTGCGGTCTGCCGTCTGTGTGCGTGTGTTTTCTTATCTTCGCCAATTGCCAGTGTATATATCATATGGATAATAGATCAATTGAATTTGGATTGGGCTCGGTTATTTTTAAAAAGGCCTACTCCGGCACAGCCACAGGCCACAGCTATAATAAACCCAAACTTCAAAAAGAAAAAAAACTAGAAAAAATTCTGGTCATCTTCTTCCTCGTGCTTCCACTCTTTCTGCGGAGCCCAACATGAGATACGTACCCCCTCTACGGGTGCTGGGTCTGCCACTGTTTATAATTGGTTTCAATCATATCGTTCTTAAAATTTAAAAAATGAGAGTATCAAGTCAATACCAATTCTTGATTACAAAAAAACACCACTCGGTATGTCCATGATATTGAAAAAATACATGTGATGAGAATAAGGGAAGTCGACATACAAGGATGACTTGGGTGATAATACCTTTCAATGGAAGTGGAGTGGATCAAGTTTATGGGCAAGCTCCATGCAGAGATATCAATTCAGAATTTTGTCGAATTTGTATTTAGAGTGTGTTCGGTTAAATTTCACAACATACTAGATCGTTGAAAAATAATAATGTAATAAACAAAAGTATCGCCTTACGAGGAATAAATCTTAAATTGAATAGTATTAATTTGTTATCAAATTTGAATGTAAATTTAACGAAAGAAATTTATGTGTTTATGCCTGAATTATCTACTAATTATCTAGATGGTTTTAAGTTAAATATGAGATGTATGTGTTGGAATTTCAAATTCACCTATTGTTATTCTATTTTCAATTCTCGACATATATATAATCTAGTGTAATTTGTCTATTATTGACAATCGATAATTCAATTTTACTCACCTGTTGAGTGTATCCCTTTTCCGCTAGACATGCCTTGTATCTTTTAACACTGCCATTAGCATTAAACTTCACCTTATATGCCCATTTACATCCTATGGCCTCTTTATCAAATGGTAGATTGGTCAATACCCAAGTATCATTGAGTTCAAGGGCCTCAATATCAGCTTTCATGGCAGCACGCCATTCAGGAGAAGTAATGGCTTCTTGGTAAGTTTTGGGCTCAGAATGATTGGTTATTGAAGTTGCAAAAACACCGTGAGGTGTGGATAACTTGTCATAGGAAATGATATCATTAAGAGGAAAATTACTACATGTCATACCATCTTCTTTTTTGTTGTTGAGCTTTTGAAATGGGAGAGGTGAAGAGGCTTGTTGACACATGAAGTCTTCCAAGTGAGGAGGAGACTTACGAATTCTGTTGGACCTGTGGGGTAAGTGAGTTATAATAGGAGGGTTTGATTCCGAAGTATCAGTGATAGGCATAGGAATGTTATTATTGGTGTCTTCATGGAGGTTGGAAGGTTCTGTATATGGTAGATCGTTTGGAGTGTTATGCTCAGCATGCTGAACATTATCAAAGACAAAGATTATAGGATCATTAGAGATGATAGGATTTTGTGTGAAACTTAGATGGTTGAAATCAGTTGAGGGAGTAGAGCTGTTGGATTTGATGGTTTTGAATGGAAAGACATTCTCATGGAAAATTACATATCTTGAGATAAAAAATTTCTTGGTTCTTAAATCCAGTAACCTGTACCCTTTTACTCCAAAGGGATACCCAATGAAAATATATTCCCCAGACCTAGGATCAAACTTGCGTCTTCCACTGACAAGAGTAGTGGCAAAGGCTAGGCATCCAAAGATTTTTAAGTGACTATAGTTTGGCTTGATCTGAAACAAAGTTTCAAAGGGACTTTTGTGATCTAGAATAGGTGTTGGTGTTCTATTTATGAGATATACGACTGTCAATACAACATTACTCAAGTATTTTAAGAGAAGGCTACTTTGAAATCTCAAGGCCCTTGCCACATTCAAGATGTGTTGATGTTTTCTTTCCACCACAATATTTGTGCATTATGCCTCTTTTTAAGTAAAAATCTATTATGTTAAATTCTCCACCATTGTGGTTTTAATTTTTTCTTTAAATTGAGTTTCAACCATTGTACAAAAGTTTTGTAGGGCTGTGGTAGCTTCAGATTCAAAATTTAGCATATATATATATATATATATATATATATATATATATATATATATATATATCCATGTGCATCTACTAAAATTATTAACAATAGAGTGAAAATACTTAGAACCATCCCTGCTGATTTCATTACAAGGTCTCCAAATGTCACAATGGATCAATTCAAAACATTCTCATATCCTGTGATGACTATTACCAAATGGAAAATGTTGCTTTGCTAATGGACAGATATGACATTGACTGATACAAGATGATGCAGGAATGTTAATATTTCCATCAAGGCTGAAGTTAGAATATGAAGAATGGCCAAATTTGTACTGCCATAGATCAAATTCCTTATGGTTTTTAGTAATAGACGTAGAAGAAGAGGATAGACATTTGAATTGGTTGAGGACTTCTGACAAAG
This sequence comes from Fraxinus americana, assembly GCA_035079005.1. NCBI lineage: Eukaryota > Viridiplantae > Streptophyta > Magnoliopsida > Lamiales > Oleaceae > Fraxinus > Fraxinus americana. The sequence continues at coordinate 14,515,290 of CM068716.1, read as the reverse complement.
CTGAAGAAGAAACTGATTTCCTCACCATGTGATACAATCCATCTTTCACCTCACCCATTCCAATCATTATCCAAGTCAAAAGGTCCTGGATATAACAGTAATTAGAAAAGAAAATAAGGCAACAATTTAGGGCCTGCTCTCTTTACCATTTTTAAGCCATTTTCTGTTTTCGATTTTTTAAAACAGTGAAAACGCGTTTTTGAAAACAAGTTAAAAATTTTCAAAAAAAACCCAAACACTCGTTTTGGGTGTTTTCAGTTATAATCAAGTCAAAATTTTCAAAACGCGTTTTGGGTGTTTTCAAAACAATTTTTCAAAATGCCAAAAAGAATACATTTTCAACAATCTCAAAATGGACACTCAAAACATAAAACCCAAAATGAATTCAAAACTCAAAACACAAAACTGAAACACAAAGAGAACAGCCCCTTAGAGATTGAGCTAGTTTCTTTGCGAAGCACATTATACAAAATTATGGATTCAGAGATTTTGCCAGTCCCCACATGTGTGACTGGAACATTTTCTCCATTTGGCAAAGCTACAGAATAAGCTACTTTAGCTTGAATAGATGTAAAAAAGGAGATAGAACAGATAAGGTGATTTGTTGCTCTAGTGTCTAGAATCCATGGTGTTTCGAAAAGGTTTGCATGATATTGATGAAATGCAGTCAAACTTAGTGGTATACCAGATAATTTATGATTGAACTCATTGATGGGGAAGCGTTAACAAAGCGTTAACAAGTGTTTGGATATTGTTGGATGAAGAAGCTAGCTATTGTGAGTTTGTTATTGGTCTGAGGAGTGCCATCAGCTGAAAGTACTGCTCTTGACTCAATGATACTTGACCTTTGGCCTTTAATACCTCATGATTAGGTGTTGAACTTGCAAAAACCATGTAGACAGCAGATTTCCCTTTGTCATTGAACTTGTGCCCCCGTGGAAATCCATGATCTTGTAGCATTTATCTACTGAATGTCCTGGCATTTGGCAGTAAGAGTATAGTGGTCTGTTTGGATTTGCCTTGAAGCATCTATCAAGGGAGTGTGACCTGCAACCTTGCAATGAATGTAATAATATCTGTCTCTTTCCTGTGATGAGAAGCTCTAGTTACCTCCCCTTCTAAAGCTTTTCTTGCTTAGAAAAGCCATAAGATCTGAGTTTACAGGATATAGATTAGATATTTCCCGTCTCTTCTCTTCTTGGTGGATCAAAGAGTACACCTCATTCAGGCTAGGAAATGGCTTAATCAGCAGAATTTGAGCCTTAATCTCCTTATAAGTCTCGTTCAGCCCCATTAGAAATTTCATGATCTAGTCTCTTTGCTGGTTTTGAATCACTGTTTTTAAACCTCCACAAGTATACCTGGGAATGATTTCGTAATTCAATAGCTCATCTAAGATAATTTTGAGCTTGGAGTAGTAAGTGCTCACATAATCTTGGTTCTACATCAAGGTGGTGATATCCTTTTTAATTTCAAATATGCGTGGAGCATTTTGCTGAGAGAACCGCTACTCTAAATCCTGCCAAAGGAGATAAGCCATCTCTGCATATATCGTGCTGCTCTTGATGTCAATTGCCATGACATTCTGCATCCATGTTATGACTATATCATTGCACCAAAGCTAATGTTCCATCAATGGATCATTGGGATCCTTTGGTTCATATAGAGTTCTATCAATAAATCTTAGCTTATTTTTGATCCTTAATGCTCTCCTTGTAGAACGAGCCCAGGAGTAATAATTGTTGGAGTCCAGAACATGAGTAACAATATAAGTGCTTCTCCATTATTGCTGCCAATGTAGTATGAACTGCTGGGATAAGTATGATCATGAGGGACAACACTCGAATTCCTTTCATCAGTTTCTTGTGGATTTTGAGTACGATTTGAATTAATGTTTGCATTTGTGGAAGCATTTGATTCTTCCATTTCAGGCTTTGATACCATGTGTATCAGACTTGGAATGACAAAATTCTGATATTGAAGAATTAAGATAAAGCTTAAAATGTATTCATTCAACCGTGTATGAATGTTTAATGAAGGTTCTATAAATACAGAAAAATGAAATCACTTCTAACTAACTTCCTAACTAACTTACATGAAGAACTAAATGTAAAACTGATTCAATACAACTATACAAAAACCAATCCAACTAATTCTCTTCTAGATGCTTCTGCTATTGCCGCTTTGTCATCAATCCACGTTGGCCTTCTTGCTACTGATTGTGTTCTAGCTGATCCAGCAGATGCATATCTAGCAGCTTCAGTAGTGTGAGAGAAATAAGTGAGGTACCTAGAGACACTATTCTCAGAACATTGAAATTAAAAAAGACAATGTTTAGCATGTGGCCTTTAAAGGCATCTGACGCCGGAATGGTCTTCACGCTGCCTTGTAAGAACGCCATTGGAGAATTGTTGGCCTCTGGTAACAAGTTTCTGCCTAGATATATTGAATGGACAAGATCAATATTGTATGTGGTACTTATGCAGTACGATCTATAAAATAATAGAATAATGCCATTTTGTCAGATAAATTTAATATCTTGAATGACAGATGGTGTGGCAACAAGTGATTGGTGAAAACTTGTCTTTTTTTTTTTTTTTAAATTTGCCAATGATAGAATGTCATGAATGCTGTCATGTGGCATTCTGTTCGGTAATGTAGCAAGGTTGAAAATAATAATGCAGGTTCTGAAAAATTGAATATTGTATTCTCATTCTAGATTACTTTTGTGTTGGGGAGCAACTAAGAACAGATTAGATCATTGCTGACTTTGAATTAATGCACTCCCTCAACTGGAAATTTGGGATACCTAGCCACGAACCTTGATATATATAAGGACTGCGACAGGGTCAAGCAGAATTTAATTCTATATATTATGGAACGAATGATGACGCGAACTCGGGTACGGGATCAACGTGGAAATCGTGAAATTAATTGAGAACGTCGGGAAAGCCCAAATTCAGGTTATAGAAGGTAGAATCTCGACCTGCAAATTATTGAACCAAGCAACCAAACAAAAACGAAGTTTGAATGACCTCTTGATTACAAAATCAACGAACCTCGATTTGCGAATGCCACAAAGGGTGCCTAATCTTTTGATAAGTTCTAAGAGTTGAACACCACAAATATAACAATAATTGATAAGTTCGTTACATGTTCAATCATGAACAAAAAGAGAGAAATCTCATTTAATTCATAATGTAAAAAATGTTCTTTTTTTACAATGAAATAAAGTTTCATATTTATACTAAACCTAGGAGATATGGAAAAAATGAAAATATCACTTAAAGATTACAAAAATCTTACCTAAACTAAAATTCTAACAAAATAAGGAAATTCGCGTAAAATTAAGATTCTCGGCAAATTGTTCTTGACATGTTTCTGTACGATTGCAAGTCCAAAAGTATCATGACCCCACATAGACCTATGCAGAATTTTGTGCCATTTCCAGACTGTACTCATGGGCGAAAATCCGATAGCCGAACTGAAAGTTAGGCCCGTTTTCATCCACACTGCTTGTTTTCTTTCCAAATATCTTCCAAACCTTGAATCCAACTCGTTTCGGCTCCCGAGCCTTTCACGAAACTTGAACCTTAGCTTGTCAACTTCTTCAATTTGGACTCCAAAACTCGACCAAGTGATTGCCTATCCCGGATCATATCATCCACTCTCTCTTTGAAAGGATTCGTCCTGAATCCGTGCCTTGTGATCGCATAGGGGATAACCAGCCTGCTACACAACTCATTACTGCACCACCTCGCGACAATTCAGATTGAACTCACTACTCTTCTGTATGATGGATTTTGGGCGTTTGACGTCTTCCCAGTCAAAGCAGTATTTTAAGTTTCGTAGTACGTTAATTTTAATGTTTATTTATTCTGTTTTGTAACCCATCCCATTTAGGGACTGTTGGCCCAGTAGGTTAACTATTTTCTTTCATATTTAAAGCTCTCCAAACGTTTGTAGTTTTTGGTTGTTCAAGAAATAAGAAAAGGGCGTGGGTTTCTTAGAGTGCAATCCGTTTTCACCTTATTATTGTTTGGCTTGTAGTTTTGAACTACATCAGTTGGTATTAGAGAATGGTTTGTGGAGGAGGACGTGCGGTCGTCATGGTCGCGGTGGCCAGATTGATGAAGTTGCAGATCTGCGTAATCAGATCGACGCATTGACAGTTCTGTTTGAACAGTTCATGACTTGGGTGACGGAGGTCCTGCAGAACGAACCACCTCCTGCCCCTCCGCGTCGTGACCCCGGAAGTGACGGGGAAGATGGGTATGATTCTGGTGAGAGGTCAAATGTGGAGACATTATCAGTTGTACGTGACGTTTGCGTACAATCCCTTCGTGTGCGGGATACATTTCAAGGTTGGGAATTTGGAATCAAGATTGATATTTTTGAATATCATGGTGGGATAGAGGTGGATGAATTTCTGGATTGGGTAGTGGCAGTAGAGGAGATCTTGGATTACAAGGAGGTGCCTGACGATAAAAGGGTACCATTGGTGGCGACGAGTTTGCGTGGCCGCGCTGCTGCTTGGTGGTAGCAACTGAAACAGAACTGGATCCGGCAGGGCAAGTCAAAAATTCAGTCATGGAAAAAGATGAAAAAAAAATTGAAAGCGGCGTTACTTCCTTTCAATTATACCAGGACCTTGTATCAGCGATTACAAAATTTAAGGCAGAGCAATCGATCTGTCGATGTTTATTCCACATAATTTTATCAACTGATAGTACATAATGACGTGGGAGAATCAGAGGATTAGTTGGTGGCACGCTACATTGGTGGGTTGCAGTTGAATTTGCAGGATGTTCTTAATATGTTTTCGTCGGTGTCTGTTTCGGAGGCTCACCAGCGCGCACTCTAGGCTGAAAATCAGCAAGTCTGTCGTTATGCAGTAATTAATTCTGGTGGTTCATCTGGAGGTGGGGGTCGACCATTCACCCCAAACCCCACATCCGGTCTGTCCCAATCCTCCATAACTGGCGGTCGGGGCGTTGATCGGAACATTCGGCCAGCGGCTTCCCCATTTGCAAACCCGAGTGGTTGGGCTCCTTCTGGTGGACAAAGGCGTGGTAGTCAGTGTTTTGGTTGTGGTAGCTTTGGTCATTTGAGGAGGGAGTGTCCTTCGAAAGGACAACCACGTCCAGGTTTGTTGATAGGAGAGGCAACACACACCTATTTCGAAGAACCTGCCCATGTGGCAAATGGGGAAGAAGAGGCTGAAGTAGTAAATACAGGTGACACGGGACCCCTTTTGGTGGTGCGATGGGCGTGCCTTACGCCTAAGAGGTCGTCTGAGGATTTACAGCGTAATAACATATTTCTGTCCACATGTACTATTGAGGGCAAATTGTGTAAGTTCATCATTGATTCGGGTAGCTGTGAGAACGTGATATTAGAAGTGGCCGTACAGAAACTGAAGTTGGGATCCGAACCCTATCCTGCTCCATATAGCCTGGCATGGTTGAGACGAGGTAATGAGATTCGTGTTACTAGACGTGTGCTGGTTCCTTTTTCTATTGGCAGTGTGTATCGTGATAGTGTTTGGTGTGATGTGGTGCCTATGGACGCATGTCATCTTTTGTTAGGTCGTCCATGGCAGTTTGATAGGGATTTGTGTCATGAGGGGCATCGGATCGTGTATACGTTTACCTTTTCAGGTAAGAAAATCATACTACTACCCTCCAAGGATGCTCATTGTGTCTCTCGACAGAGGACAGTAGTAATTTACTTTTCTGATCTTTGTTTGTGCATGAGATGTTGGCGGAAAGTATTGTGTTATTGCTGGTGGGAACTGAAGCAATGGGAGTGTCGGCAGTCGAGAAGGCGGATCTTCACCCCAAAGCTGCCGCCTTAATATTCGAATTTCATGATGTATTTCCAGAGGACCTTCCTCAGTATCTTCCTCCTTTACGGGGATATACAACACCAAATTGATCTGATACTTAGTGGATCTCTACCAAACCGCCTACATTATCGAATGAGCCCTGTCAAACATGAGGAGTTGAGGAGACAAGTAGAGGAGTTGGTATTGAAGGGATATATCAAAGAAAGCCTCAGCTCGTGTGTAGTCCCCGCGCTTCTAGTGCCAAAAAAAGATGGTAGTTATCGGATGTGTGTAGATAGTCGAGCTATCAACAAAATAACAGTTCGATATCGTTTCCCGATACCACGATTAGATGATTTACTGGTCCAGTTGGCATAAGCAACAATATTTACCAAAATGGATTTGAAAAGCAGGTATCATCAGATCAGAATTCGCCCTGGTGATGAGTGGAAGACAGCGTTTAAGACACGAGATGGATTATTTGAGTGGCTAGTTATGCTATTTGATTTATCCAATGCATCGAGCACGTTTATGCGGGTGATGAACCATGCCCTTCGCCCTTTTATTGGTAAGTGTGTGGTCGTATACTTCGATGACATATTGGTGTATAGTGGGTCCCAGGAGTCTCATGGTGTGCATTTAAGGGATGTCCTTGCCGTTTTGCGTAGGGAAGAGTTCTTCGCAGCCCGTAACAAGTGTGTTTTCTATGCCGACAGTGTTCTGTTTTTGGGGTATGTTGTGTTAGCCAGTGGGGTGGCGGTGGATTTAGCTAAGATTGATGCGATCCGACGGTGGCCCCAACCTAAATCAATTTCTGATGTGCAGAGTTTCCATGGTTTGGCATCCTTTTATCGACGATTTATTCAACACTTTGGCACCATCATGTCTCCCATTACTGATGGCATGAAAGAGAGCAAGTTTCAGTGGATTCCTGAGGCTGAGGAGATGTTTGTGATTATTAAGGAACGCTTGACTTCAGCCCCGATACTTGTATTGCCTGATTTTGTAAAGCCTTTCGCCTTACATTACGATGCCTCCAAATTGGGCATACGGGCTATTCTCAATCAAGAAGGGAAACCAATGGCTTATTTCAGTTAGAAATTAGCAAGGACTCTTGGGCGATATAGCACTTATGACGTAGAGCTTTATGCAGTTGTTCAGGCTATACGCCATTGGCATCATTATCTATTTCAGCGGGAATTTATTTTATACAGTGATCATGAGGCCCTCAAGCATTTGTCCAGTCAGGATTCGGTGTCTGCCCGTCATGCATCATGGATTGCCTTCTTGCAGTAGTTCAACTTTGTCATCAAACACCAAGCTGGTTCTTCTAATCGTGTGGCAGATGCGCTCAATCGGCAACATGGATTATTAGCATGTCTACAGGTGGCAGTCATGGGGTTTGAAACTTTTGCCTCTCTTTATGCTGATTATTCGTCTTTTGGCTCCATTTTTCATCGTTTAATGCAAGGACCTCATCCTCCTTTTTGGTTAGAAGACGGTTATGTGTTTCGGAGTGTTCAGTTGTGTATACCGGATTGCAGCCTACGTTTGAAGTTGATCGAGAAGTTTCACGGTGAGGGTCATGTAGGCCGAGATCGTACTTTAGCTCTCATTAGTACCTATTTTTATTGGACTTCTATGCGTCGTGAAGTAGAAAAGTTTGTCTCGCGGTGCAGGGTGTGTCATGTGGCAAAAGGAAAGACCACAAATGCTGGGCTTGTCGTCCCTTACCAGTGCCTTCAGCTCCGTGGACTGATATTAGCATAGATTTCATCCTGGGTTTGCAGCACACACAGCGTGGTCATGACTACATTTTTGTGGTCATGGATTGGTTTTCCAAAATGGTACACTTCATACCTTGTAAGCGTACCACTGACGCTATCAAGGTTTCCCAGCTGTTCTTCAAGGAGGTTTATCGTCTTCATGGTTTACCCACTTCTATTGTGTCTGACAGAGACACGAGGTTCATCAGTAATTTTTGACGGAGATTATGGAAGTCAGTTAACAGTCACTTAATTTCAGTAGTGCTTACCACCCTCAAAAACGGATGGACAGACGGAGGTAGTGAATCATTCTTTGGGTGATTTGTTGCGATGCCTAGTTGGGGATAATCTCCGTTCTTGGGACCAACAGCTTAGTCGGGTAGAGTTTGCTTATAATCATGCTCGAAACAGGAGCACTGGTTTCAGTCCGTTTCAAGTTGTTTATAGCATTCTACCTCGCAGTCATGTTGATTTGTTAACTTTGCCCTCTAAGACTTGTTTACACGGGACGTCAGTTGACTTTGTTCATAGTTTGCAGCAGGTTCATGAGGAGACTCGGGCTAATCTGTTGGAGTCCAACCATCAGTATAAAAAGGCAGCTGACCGGCATCGGCGTCCTGTTGAATTTGACGTTGGGGATTATGTTTGGGCGGTGTTAACTAAAGATAAAGTGGTTTCCCATGAATATTCGAAGTTATCGCCTCGTACTATTGGTCCTGTGGAAATTACAGAGAAGATTAATCCCAAAGCCTATCTCCTTCGCCTTCCTTCTTATATCCGAACTTCTGATATATTTAATGTGAAACACCTTTTACACTACCATGGAGATAACATAGAAGACGGTGCTACTAGTTCTGATTCGAGAGCGAATCCCATTGACCCTGGGGAGAATGATGAGGCTAATGTGGAGGAACAGACGATTACATATTTGAAGCTCTTGGATCAAAGAAAGTGGCATAACTTTCGCATACGATGTCCGTTTTGGGCTCATAACCCCATTTCGGAAAGCTCGTGACGATTCGGATTGAACTCACCACTCTGCCGTGATGTATGATGGATTTTGGACGTTTGACGTCGTCTTCCCAGTCAAAACAGCATTTTAAGTTCCGTAGTTCGTTAATTTTAATATTTATTTGTTTTGCTTTGTAGCGCAGCTCATTTAGGGACTGTTGGTGAGTTTCTTAGAGAGCAATCCGTTTTCACCTTGTTAATTTTTGGCTTGTAGTCTCCAACAACATCAGTTGGAATCTTCTTGTTCAAAATTCATGGATGGATGAAATCATGGATGTATGAAAAAGGAAAATAACGCCATGAAAATGGCCTATGCGACCGCATATGCCTTTTATGCATGCGGTCGCATAGGCGCAATCAGGGAATTCCAAGACAGCCAAGGTTATGACTATGCAACCGCATAATTATAGCCCATGCGGTCGCATAGTTATAAAAAGTGACTGTTGGCTGAGTTTTTTTTCGAATTTTCTTGGATTGATGAAGTATTGCACCTCTTGATTTGAGCTTGTAACCACTTCGTGTGGAATGGTTGAAACTTATAAATATATATTGTGCACATCAAATTTTATTGATTATTCATCCAGTTTTTTGAGAGAAAATTTTGTCTATTTGCATAATCAATTTTTTATTTTTATTTTTTACTTGTTCATTTGAAGATTCACTTTACTTTTGGTGATCTTCATAAGGTTTGTTTAATCCTACAAATTATTTGCCATTAAATCCTTAAAAGCATTGTAGACGAGGCAAATATCTTTTGAGGACAACGGTATAATCTTCGTGTTCAAGCATTTGTCGGATTTATATTCATCATTTTCTTCTCATTTGTTTTTTTCTCCATTGCTGTAATTTTTTGTTTTCATAACAATCTCAAACGATATACTCATTTTACTTCGATGGAAACAGAAACTACACTTGCTACCATCAAGTTGATGAATCAAGATTTGATGCGCTTGGATAGATTTGATAGATCAAACTTTACAAGATGGCAAGACAAACTAAAATTCCTACTAACGGCGTTAAAAATATTCTATGTACTTAATCTAAACTTGGAACCAACTGCCGACGCAACTCAAGAAGATACTAAAGAAGTTCGTGCAGGAAGAAAGATAAAGCAAGAGGACGAATTGATATGTCGCGGTCGCATTCTAAATGCTCTTTCGGAATGGTTTTATGATATTTACACCAACACCACTTTGGTAAAGGAAATCTGGAATGCACTTAAAAACAAATATAAGGCCAAGGAGGAGAGTACCAAGAAATTTTTAATTTCTAAATATTTCGATTTCAAAATGCTTGATAATATTCCTTTGTTGCCTCAAGTACATGAATTGCAAGTCATTGTCAACAAATTGAAAGCGATGAAAAGTGATCTTCCCGAATCTTTCCAAGTGGAAGCCATTATTGCTAAATTTTCAAGAACTTGGAAATGATATAGGAAAAAGATTCATCACAATTCCGAAGACTTCTCTTGGGAACAAATTCAAAAAATCTTCGTACAGAGGAAGAATCAATGGTGAGAGATAAGACTGAAAGTTCTTACGATGGCTCTTCAAAAGCCAATGCCATAGACAATTTGGATAACTCCTACAAGTACAAGAAGAAAGGGAAATCTCTTGGATAACAATATACTAACTCGTGTAGGAATACAATTGATGACTTGACCTAGACATCCAATTTTACACACATTTTTTTGTTGATAAAATGAAAGCATCTCTACAATTATATCCTTGTATATACCTCCTACCCAATCGCTTATGATCTTTATATAGTATCTACATACCATTTCAAAAGTCATACAGGATCCCCAAAATATAATACAATTGAAATCCTCAAAATAACCCTATAGGTCGTCATCCATGTACATTGGAATTTGGAATCCAGTAAGAGCTCCATAGTCAGTCATGTCTTCTATGAAGTTCCATGTTCACCTACAATGCAAGAACTATATAAGCTAATGCTCAGTAAGTAAAAAATCATACATGTCATGGGTATGAGTAATAATAGTATCTGACCCCATGCTATTTACTTTAAACCTTATGCTAAGGATGTATAATGCTCAAATATTCGTCGAAACCAACTCGAAATAATTTCATTAAAATCATTCATTTGGCCTTTGACCCACTTACTATGCAACAGATAGAGCTGTGCACACTATCAATATCAATAATCAATAATCAAATAGCCAATATGACATCAACATCGACGAGTGGACCATCCTCTTGTGACCACTAGAGGTCCATCCCCTAACTGCCACTATGATCACCCCAGAAGTATCCCACCTGGCAGCGCCAATAATCATAATATCACAAAGGCACAGTCGAGTGGTCCACCCTCCTCTGATCACCAAAGGTTCATCCCATGTCCACCTTTGCAATCAACCAAAAAATATCACCCATAGTACCAAAACATATCACATCAGCACGCCTCACATGCCTCCGTGCCATAGTAGTGGTCAATAAAATATTTTATTAGGAAAGCTCAATTTTACAATCATGTTATGCATGCTACATTTTCAACCATGGATGTATGTCGTACATGAAGATGAAAACGCTTGAATGACATACTTAATCAAAACCGAAGTCAATATACTTAGAAATCACATGTTCAATGATCATACCTATTATATGATGTACAATGAGCTCCTTATCAAAGTTATATAAATATTCCAACATTACTATATCGCAAATACTATGTTGTTGCATCGTAGTTGCAAATAAATTTTTACTTACTTTTATGTCCTTGTGTATACACTACTATGAAGTGTAGATCGATTTCATTTCTCCCTTAAAGTTGGAAAACCATATGTATTACCATTTAATATTAAACAAAACCTTCAATTTGATAACCTTAACACACACAATCCTGTACTACGTCCATTCATGTCACACTGATTTAGATAGCATTATGTTTTCAAGTTAACGATCGTATTACAAACTAATCCCATAAATCTCACTATTTCTCGAGTCCAATTATGAATGTCAACGTCATCTAATTGCTGTCAACAACCTAGCATTCGTTAAAATCTATTTTCTATGCCTAAGAGATAATTAATCAACATGTAAATGTTGAAACTACATTAAACACGTAAATGGACAGAACCTGTTTTCAGGTTTTAGTTGTTGACATGTCATGTTTTATCCATCTTTTCATACCGTCAATCACATCCATTCCTTCCCAAACTTTTAACATACTTATATAACATATATGTGAAGGTAAATATGTTATTAAGTTACCACAAGTAGAAGGTTTACAACTTGAAAATTAGTCTAATTTTACTGAACACCAAATCAGGCAATTTCCCTATGACCGCTTTCAATTTTCACTGTATTAGCATGCCACCAATCAAATTCTAGGATATTAGAAATCCTTTATATTATTATAAATTTCATATAAAGACATATATATATATATATGTATATATATATATACATATATATATATATATGATAAGAGCATGTCTTAACTCCAAGTTAAATTTAAACTGTTTTTAAAATAAGTTCTGAGTGACCTCTCAAAGCATAAAGCCCAGTGAAGAGGCTAGGAGATGCATAAAAGAGGGAAAGGGATCTCTTTTTTAAGAATTCTTGTTAAGGGAGTGCCAGTGGTGTCCTTACAAGAGTGGAGTTAGGCCAAAGTTCATATATCTCAGATGACATTTTTTCTTTTGACGAATTTTTCAAAAAAAAAAAAAAAAAAAAAGAGTAAAAATGGGATATTATTTCATCAAAAGAATTAGATATCATGATTAAGAAGAGTACTGAGTAAGATATTTTTACAGCAGTTTCCACAACAGCTCTTCAACAGCCGTTTAACAGCCTTCACAACACATATATATATAGATATATATATATATATATATATATATATATATATATATATATATATATATATATATATAATCCAAAATCAAATGGTGAATAGGCAGAATCCAGCAACTATGCAATTCATGTCCTCACTTGTTTTATTCAATATATTTCCAACAATTTTATCTCTTTTTACCATAATAACATCCCAAACACTAATCCCAATAAAATATCAAGCAATTTCAGGCGTTCTAGAGATTGTAAAACTTTCCAAAACATTGAAAATAACCTTCAAAATCGTGAGCTAAACTCACCTATTTAGAAGCTCAGTTTTCAGCTTCTTATTTCTACTTCCCTCTATTTTCTTTGCTTTCTCTTTCACTTGGGATCACTTGGAGATAACTTGAAAGGCTAAATACCATATTAGGAGTTATATATAGAGTCTTAAAAGGGGTTTGGGTCGTGACTCTTGTTTAGGAATTAAGAAAATGTTGTGGGCAGCCAAGCATGGCATGTGTTAAGCAGGAGGTGGCTTCTTCCAGCAATATTTGACTTTTTTCTTCCCCTATTTGGATATGACTTATAAGATATATATCTATCCTATATAAAGTACTAAGGCGGTTAGGAAATGTGATGTGAGCCTTAAGGTTAAAGGAACTGAAGGTTAAAATGACAAGTCACCAAACATGAGTTATTTTCAAGCATGAGGTGTCATTTGTAGTGAAAATTTGAGTTTACACCCATCATTGCAGTAGAAAACCAAGTGTATCTGGCCTATCATAGTGTGTCTACAACCTAATTTAATTTTCATAGGATCCTAATATAATTTATGGAATTAATTCCTTAACCATTCATTCAATTCCTTACCTGATTGGCGCCATCTCAGCCGATTTCAACAATTTGCGCCTCAATGTTTATAAAATCACATGAACCTTATATTATCATATTATGATCATGTCATTTAATGCTCACGTCCCAAATATATTAAAAACTTAGTTAAGGGTTTAGGGCAACCACGATTAACCGAAATAAAAGCAAGTAACTTTACCGATAATGCTTCCGCCCCTTTCAAGATCACAATCATTTATCACATCAATATCCAACATTTTAATTAACCTAAATTTCTACCATAGCTCAATGTAAGATGCACCACCTAGGTCGGGAGGTCGAAGACTAACACCATATAGAGATCTTAAACTTCAATGACCCAATGTACCAATATAAGAGAAAACCATTTCAAACTATTGATGCAAATGTAATGACAATGTAAATAGCAAGTAATACATGGATCATATTGACCCAAGTGTGTAAAGTGAAGTTTGAGGTTTTACAATTATCACAAGAAATAACTAGTTCATAGCGTTCTAGCTACCTGAAATTTCGATAGTACTGTATGAGATTTAAACTATGGTTAGATTCAAATCAAAAGATATCTAATTCTTATGCATGAGTGTTGATATTTGATTATGTGATTAATGTTGATTTTGAACAAGTAAGGGATTGTTGGAATCTTTTTGTTCAAAATTCACGGATGGATGAAATCATGGATGAATGAAAAAGGAAAATGACGCCATGAAAATGGCATATGCGACCGCATAGGTTTTTTATGCATGCGGCCGCATATGCACGATCAGGAAATTCAGAAGCAGCCAAGGTTATAACTATGCGACCGCATAATCATAGCCTATTTTTTCCGAATTTTCTGGTGGTTGATTGATGAAGCATTGCACCTCTTGATTTGAGCTTGGAACCATTTCGTGAGGGATGGTTGAAACCTATAAATATATGTTGTGCACATCAAATTTTATTGATTATTCATCTAATTTTTGAGAGAAAATTATGTCCATTTACATAATCAATTTTTTTTCACTTGTTCATTTGAAGAATTACTTTGTTTTTGGTGATCTTCATAAAACTTGTTTAATCCTACAAACTATTTGCCACTAAATCCTTAAAAACATTGTAGATGAGGCAAATATCATTTGAGGACAACGATATAATCTTCGTGTTCAAGCGTTTACCGGATTTATATTCATCGTTTTCTTCTCCTTTGTTTTTTCTCCATTGCTGTATTTATTTTTTCATAACACGTAAACATTTTGAGTTGATGGGACAATCGAATTTGTAAAAAAATTGTGAAAAACATAAAAATATTCGATGTCTCATTGCAATTGTTCTCTACACTTTTTCATACTTTGATAATGTTCCTTAATTATATCATTTTCAATATTGTCAAATATATCATTCTCAATATTTGCAATCAAACTATCATTTAACCACTAATCTTTGATTTGATTGCGCGGATGATTCTTAATATAAGTCATTGTAGAAAATGCTCTCTCAACTGTAGTAGTAGCCACGGGAAGAATTAAGATCAATGTCATCACCAAGTTCGTCATCTAGGCTTGGACATTTTAATCATTACCGAACCTCCCGAACATAGACCGAAAGGGCCTTTTGGTTCCAATAATTACAAGGACTATAGTGGTTTCGTTTAGGAGACACTCGAACTATAATGAGTGGTTACAGATATTAAAATAATTGCATCAAACCACCCGACATCCAGGCCTACCATCAACCCTTTCATCTCCAACATCGTTTTCACCATCTTATCTAAAACATTCATTTCATTAATATTTTGCTCATCACAAGAAAACACAGATTTACATTTAAAGAATTTAACATAAATGATACAAACAATCAATTCAAGTAATCGTAAGGAAGAATATGTAACAAATATTCAATGATAATAATCAATTCAAATAAAGACAATTCAATAAATATAAGCCAAATTGAACAAAACATTCATACCCATTCTATATACACTATTCAAAAATCATTACATATAACATAAATCAATCTAAACATATTCCAAATCAATTTGGCACAATTCAATATACAAAATTCAAAAATCATTCTTGAACATAAATTGAAAAGACTGAAAACAAATTATAAATGTAATCCAAACTCATTTTTTCTATCACTTTGAATTTTGGTCAAAGAAAATAAAAATTTGGAAATATAAGTTACTACATTTGCCTATTGGTTACCTTTCAGTTTTCATAGGAAAGTGATTGCGTCTGGAGGTCCGATGAGTGAAGGTGGCGTCGAATTCCATTGGGGACGAGGCAAATTGTAGTGTAATGATAATAATTTTGTAGCAGTGTTCAAGTACATTGATAGCAAAAAATGCAAATTTAGATTCAAATGAATTGAAAATTTGATTAAAAAGTGAACATTTATAATATATGTAGTAATTTATGGAGAAATTATAGACGAATTTTGAAGAATTGGGGTTAGAATGTTAGAAAAAGGGGGCGAGGGAGAGAGTCACGAGAGAGAGAGAGGAAAAAGTTCAAATCTATTATGATTTTGTTAAAAAATAAAAAAAAAAAACAAATTTTTTGCCTAAAAGTTGGAGGGTCATGTGACCCCCATGCCCTCTCCCCTCTGCCACATATTTCTAGAGATGTCTTGATGCTTGGTTCTTAACGAACATTTTGTGCATTTCTATATGAAATCTTTCTCGTTGTACGACATCTTAGCAACGTCATTCAGTTATATAATTAATTATTCTACTAATTTATCTCAACTGGAACTCTGGAAGTCTACGACATATAGACTTTGTTAGTTTGGCTAAAAAAATTATAGTCAATTTTGATAAAAGTTGATAAAATCGTTTATCCACCTTATATATTAGCATCCTTAAATATTTAGGAAGTTAATTTACTCTATATTTATTAGCATTTTCACTTGTAATTTAACTTTATCCCAATTTTTACATAGAAATAACGAAACGAGAGTTTGCCTATGCTTAAAAATAAATAAATTAATATTGATCAAACCACTCAATTCGACAATAAAAAGTAAACAAGTAAGAAATCAAACTTGTAAAAAACAATAATTAAACACCGTTTAAAAGAATATTTGAGTAGTCGACTTGTTTTAACCAAAATTTAGTTTGACCAAATCACTAATTCGACCATGACACTTGATTATTATTATTTTTTTCTTTCTATTATTTTTCTGCTTCCATGTCTGATTGTAAATTTTGATCTAGATAGGTTAATATTTAACGTTAGAAACATGTCATTCATAAATAAATTTTGATCTGCTTGCCAACGCAATAGGTGAGCCCATCAAGACATTTGAAATTTTTTTGTAAAAAAATAAATAAATCCAATTAATCGGAAAAAATTGTGGTTTTAACCAATCAATCAAAAAAGTGGTTCACAGTTGAATCGACCGGTTTAATGATTTTTAACCAATTTTTATTCTCCAATTAATGTATTATGATCGGTTCGGATTTGAGGCTGGTTCATAGTTTTTTTGGTTAAATTGGCTGATACAGTCTAAATTTTATAACATTGTAAAATAGGTAGGCAATTTTTATTTTTTCAATAACTCTAATCAATGTTGAAATCAACTAACCAAACCAAACTGAGTTGGTTTGGTTCGGTTTGATTTCAACATCTGAATAGGGTCAATTTGGATTGGAATTTATCCACGATCAAGTTGATTTCGATTTTAAATTGGGCCTAAAATCAACATAACCCAAACTATACCCAAGCCTTAGCAAAACAAGATGTTAATAATGAGAGGCGATGTATATTGTAACAAAAGTGAATCAACAAGACTCGTGAATAGAAGAGATAATAGTCAATTAGAGAGAGATCACTGTCTAGTTAGAAATAGAAAATAGGTACCAAAATAGGTACAAACTCAAAAAACTAATTTGGTAAATTGATTTTTATCTTTATCTGAGTATGGATTGGGTAAGTTTATGTTGGTTGCTGTGCGGTAGAATATGTAAATGGTTGTTCAAGACAAGAAAATATTCTAATTTAATTCGGAGCGTAATTAAACTACAAAGAAAGAAAGAAAGTAAGAAGAAGAAAATAAAAGGAAAACGAAATTTGAAGTAAGTGAAAACATTTTCTCCTTAAGACAATATTACCCAGCAATGGTGCTAGCGGACTACGACACTTGTCCCCCAAGATACAACAAATACTACTTGTACTAGAAGCACTTCAAATCACAAGTAACAGCAAACTTAGAACGATATTTTTCTCTCTACACGAAAAAAAAGGTTTTAGAGTGAATTTCGGAGAGTATTTTGTCAGAGTTTTTGGTATTATGTTCAATGCAAATGATATGGGATGCATAGTGGACGTCCAAAAGGTCCTTTATTAAGAAGAGGAAAGGTTGTGAGTGAATGCGGCGTCCAAACTTAACAACCTTTGCCAAAGGTCGCATCATTTACTATCACTAGCCTGTTGTTGGCCTCTCACTCGAATGACAATGACACATTTTTATCAAAATTTCTCTCGCTAACCTGTCGCTAGACTGTTGCTCGAGCAATAGAGATAGTCATTTTCCAGTCCGTGCATCCTCTTTTCTATTCAACTTTGGACCGTAATTTCTCATTCATTCGAAATTAGTTTTGAAATTCTAAATATACCATGACGATCTACTCAACGAGTAGAATAAGTTAGTCTATTTATATTCATAATTTGACTATCTGATTAAGTCCGAATATTTGGTTAAAATTGACACAAAAGTCACTTTTACATACTTATTTCATTCTCTAAACCAAATTCCAACAATCCCCCACATGAATGGAAATTCAAATATACTCATGTTATGTAAAAATATGATGCATTGTAGAGAGAGCAGAAAAACATTGCATAAGGTAAGGTACCTTCCGACTTTGAACCTTCTTTGGTGAAATATAATCGGATTTACTTGGTTAATTGGTGAACGTGATGATGTCTTAAACCATTCGCCCGTTAGTGTAAATCAAGACAATAATACTCACATAGAAGTATTTCCTAAATCGTTCATGATTCTTGTGACTTGGTTTATTTTGGCCCTGAACCACTCTTGGGTTTCATAAGTGTTTAGAAAATTTCAGCCTTGGAACAATTTTTATTGAGGCGGCCTCACCTCACACTTACATAGGTGACATCCTATTAAGAGTATTATACCCTACTCCACTTAATCAAGATATATGAATCATTAAAACTATATCTTAACCTTATCATTCTACACAAAGCACTTTAATTATTATAGGAATGAGTTAAGAAATATTTTCCCAAGTGTTTTATTGAATCTTCATAGCTTAGTTGTCCCATTGAACCAAGATTTTGGGATCTCCAGTCAACAAGGTAGGGTTACCATTACAAAGATCATTATGTAGTAGGCTTTATTCCCATTTTTTTTTGATAGGCAACGTACTTGATCTCTCAGTAAACCTTTAGTAAGTGAATCCACGATATTTTCCTTTGATTTCACATAATCTATGGAGATAATACCATTAGAGATCAGTTGCTTAATGGTATTGTGTCTAAAACGTATATGTCTAGACTTACCATTATACATGCTGGTCTGAGCTTTTCCAATAGCCAATGGACTATCACAATGTATACTAATAATAGGTACCGGCTTAGGCCAACATGAAATCTCTTCTAAAAAGTTACGAAACCAATCTGCTTCTTCTCCAACTTTGTCCAAAGCAATAAACTCCTATTCCATCGTTAATCGAGCTATACACGTTTGTTTTGTCGATTTTCATGATATAGCAACTCCACCAATGGTAAATACATGGCTTAGAATCCTTTATATCGGATATCCAATTCACATGACAATATCCTTCTAATACCACAAGATATTTTTTGAAGTGTAATTCATAGGTTAAAGTATATTTCAAGTACCTAAGAACCCTTGTTAAAGCCTTCCAATGATCATGACTTGGATTACTTGTAAATCTACTAAGTTTATTCACAGCAAATATTATGTCTCGTCGAGTACAGTTTGTAATATACATAAGACTGCCTATAATGTGTAAATACTTTAGTTGTGACACATATCCACTTGTATTTTTTTACTAAGAGTAAACTTGTGTCAATAGGGATTTTTGCAGTACTTTCCTCAAATATATTATACATTTTAAGCATACTCTTAATGTAGTGAGATTGACAAAGTATAATTTCTTCTGATATTCTAGAGATTTTAAACCCTAATATTACATCAACCACACCCAAATCTTTCATATCAAAATGTTTTGTTAACATTCTCTTGGTGTTTATCATTATTTCGTTATTATTGATCATTATCAACATGTCGTCTACATATAGACATACAATCACGTAGGAATTTGGTGTATGTTTAATGTATACACACTTGTCACACTCGTTTATTTTAAACCCATTAGACAACATTGTTTTGTCAAACTTTTGATACCAATGTTTAGGGGTTTGTTTCAATCAATAGAAGGATTTAACTAGTTTACAAGCCTTTTGTTTGTAAGTAAGAGAGAGACGAACCCTTCAGATTGTTCCATGTATATCTTATCTTCTAATTCATCATTTAGGAATGTCATCTTTACATCAATGTTGTACTTTTTTTCTATCGCAAGTGTATTGTACAATATCGTAACAAGTAATACAATGGACCTTTGAGTCCGGATTATCGTTCACACGAGGACTATATATAAGAACTTAATTAGATTTTTCTAACTGCTATTTGATAAAAGCAAACAAAGAATTATAGTTGTTGTGAATTTTTGGTTTAAATACTTGAAATCAATTAAAATCCACATAAAGATTGATTGAGAATTCAAATAAAGGATGGATATTAAGGAAGAACAATTTCACCTATTGATCACCTTTAAGTCTTAATTCAAGATGCAAGAGCCTAATGTAGTGTTCGATTGAATTCTTCTATTATATTCAATTTACTACTCTCGAGTTCTCATTGAGTTTATTTAACTAATTCAATCTCTTATCTCTATGCAAATCTACCTTAGTCAAACCAAATATTAGTTCTAAGAATTCATGTGATGATCGCAATATTTACTATAGGCATCTCTCTACATGTTATATTAATATACCGAATTTTATTATATGATCTAAATCTCAAACTCACCTCTAGGTTCGTAAAACATTCACAAAATTATCAAATTAGCGATCAAGTAATATAATTCATTAAACTCATAGCAAAATCAACACATGTACAATAAAATAACATGAATCTTGAATAAAAGACATAAAAGGTTTCAATTAGATTACATCGTTTGCCCCAATATAAAGTTTAGATACTCATAATGATGGAAGAAGAAAAACAAGAATTTGTTATTGAATATATCATCGGGTTTTGAATAAAGATGTAGAAAAAGTAATCAATCTTGAATTAAAATTTTCTTCATCTTCCAATCAATGTTTCAAAACTTGAATTCCTTGATATTTTCCTCATTTGAATTGTGCTCTTGAATATCTAGTTGCATCCTTATTTTTCCAATGTGTGGAACCCCTTAAAAGTGCTTCATTTCTTCTATTTATACTTACCTACACGTGTTCCCCAAATTTTGAAGTTTTTCTAGGCTTTGCGCTGCCCAAAACAACATAACTCTAAAATTTAGGAGGCTGAGCTTAGACACCACGATGTATATCTGGGCAGCGCCAAGTACTATGGATCTCTATAATTATTTTTCCCTCTGGGTATGGTAGCGCCTGGACGCTCGGGTTATAGTGCCTGGGCACTTGGTTACTGTCTTTTTTTTTTCTTTTCCAAGGGCTTGGGCTCTACGAGTATGGCGCCATTTTGCTGCTTCTTTTTCTTGACTTTGGCTTGTTCGTACACTTCAACACTCCTTATACGATACCTCACCATACCTTTAAAACAATACTAGCAAACACATAAAAGGTACTATAATCATAAAAGTTGGCCAACAATTAAGTTAGATTTGTATAAAACTCATAAGTAAAAACACATTCGTCAAATACTCCCAAATTTAACGGTTTGCTAGTCCTCGAGCAAACACAAAGAAAAAGAAAATGAAAAATAGAAGAACACACAAACACAGTCAAATAGCTTGTAATTTAGCTCAATTTTGAGAATATTATATCACATTTATGAATGATTTCAAATTCACAATACAAGAGCCAATGCAAAATGGGTGTGTGTGTGTGTGTGAAGAATCAAGTGTAGCACCATATATTCACAAGTTGGTTCAATTACCAACCCTCAATGGACAACTCTTTCCTTTCTTCGCTTGTGAGATTCACACTTCCCAAATTTGTTTTTCATTCTCTCACCACGGTGTAATTCTAAAGTTTGGTTTCACTTATCAGTTCCTTACACACCTCTATTTGGTTTCGTTCAACAGGCAACATCAACAATTTAGTCATGTGGTATTCTCCCAATTCATGAGTACTTCAACTAGTTTATATTAAGTGATTCAAACTCACTAGTTATCTAGGCTACAATAAATTCTTACTTGCACCCTTGATGTTTTATTTTTAGCTCAATATTGTTTTCATATATTTTTCTCTTCTTGACCCCTATAACGAGGTTTTAGTCGGTAACACCCTTTTTGAAATCAAATTGAATGCATATTGTGATTCGAATTGGGCAGGTAATCCTGATGGCAGAAGAAGTACCAATGGCTATAGGATGTTTCTAGGTAAAAATATAATTTCTCGGAAAGCGAAAAAACAAGGAGTAGTCTCACGATCGAGTACTGAAACTGAATTTCGAAGTACAACACTAGCTATAACTAAACTGTATTGGATTAGAATGGTTCTGCAAGAGCTGCAGATCACTTTGCTGAGAGAACCCACTTTGAAGTCGATTACAATTTTGTTTGAATAAAGGTAGTCAATGCCAATATTCAGGTAAAACATATCTCTACGCAAGATCAAGTCATTGATTTTTTTACCAAAGGATACACATCCAATCGATTTCAATTCTTAAGACACAAGCTGCTTGTAACATTTCTTCTCAACAATTTGAGAGGGCGTTTTAGAGTGATAGCTAGCAGAGGAGAACAAATCAATAGTCAATAACATATTTTTTCAGATTCTACATATTATTCTCATTCCAGTTGAATTAGTTCAAAATTTGAGATAAGATTGTAATCTTCAGTTACTGGTGTTTATCTCCGTGTTATACTCCTTTATTTACTCAATTTACTTGTAAAATTCTATACATAGATATCAATACTAACAAATGGAAGTAAGCCATTCATTCAAATGTTTAGTATCATATCTCTATGCTTTTACTTTCTTGCAATCACTAGTTCGATAGTTCGTCAGATTGTTATAACTATTCATTTGAACTGCCAAACGATATGTAATGCTGAATATTAATTAATTAACTAATAATTACCTTAATTTGAAACTTTTACGTCAAGTCGTCTGCAGCTTAGTGGTTAAGGTGTTTTGTTCTTGGTGTGGAGGTTGGTTCCTTAGCAGTCAATCAATTTTTTCTAAGTTTCTTCGAAAAATTGATTATTTAAGTCCTTAGCTTCTAATAACTAGTAAATTTGTCCCTGTCCTTTAAAGTCAAACTGTTCAATCCCTAACTTTTCATTCAACCGTGTTCTAATTTAATTTCATTGACTTTAAAGTTAGATTTTCCCACGAGAATTACACACTAGTTTTTCACATGTAAAGTTGACAAATACTATTTGATTGGTATTTTTATGTATGAATAATCAAAGGTTAATTTCTTTTTATTTTTTTTTGTAAAAAAATAAAAAATAATATATATATATATAGATGCTGTTCCATAATTTTCTTCTTATGCAGCTCTCAGTTACTCATAGTATTCTACAAAGCGCACTTAAATGCGAAGTGTGAGCAAAACGCTTCACTTCGGCCTACATGTGTTTTTTCGCGCCTAGGTGCACTTTTTTTTTTTTTTTCAGTATAATATTTTATAATTTTAGATGTTAGGTAGGTATTATTCTAATTATTAAATAATTTTTAGATTGATTAAAAATTAAAAATAATATTATAATAATTAAAAAAAAACATTCTTTTAAAGCCTAGACATCGCTTAAGCTTGCCTAATTCGAAACTTGGCATCCACGCCTTGCGGTTTTCGGAACAATGGTTACTAACAAAACACTATTTTATTTGTATTTTATATGTGGTTAAACAAAAGTTTATTATTTTATATATTTTCGTCAAAGTTTTATGAACAAAATATGCAATTTTATTGTTTTCTTCATATGCACTGTCAACAACCAGATAATCACCGGCAATTACCATGTTTAGCGCCAAAAATCATTGCTCTGAAATCATTATACCACAACTACTCCTGATATGTAATATCATGATGCTTGTGATTCTATTTTTCACATTCTTCTTCAATATTATTAATTACTACTGAATCACATGTTAAACAATTAATTAAAGTGTTAATGCAAGTGAATAATCAGGTTTGTCGAAATTGAAGCCATAACATCACGTGGATAGCCATAAATCTCTATATTTATTAATAATTGCCCCCATGCACTCCACTTGTTGTCCTTGCTGTAAAAATTGCACCGTATACAATTCATAAGAATTAAGCTAGACGTACATTCTCTATATGAAAGGGATCTGGACATTGATGTGATGGATAAATTTAAAATCAACAGTGTAGATTACTGTGACACGTAAAAGTGTTAAACTTGTTTTCAACTATAATATATAATCATGTAGCATGATCGACATGCAAAACACGGCATATGTTCTATATTGTCACATTCAAACTACAAAGGGACAATATGCTACGTATCGTGCTATAGCAAGTGTCATGGCCTAAGTTTTTTTTTTTCAAGTTTCTTTTACTTCATAAAATTGCTCTATTACCTTTGCTTTCTTAATAAAATTGACCTAAACGAGATTTGATTTCTTATGTATTTATGGAATGATGATATTAATCAGCAGTCTTTCGCATTGGGATGACTTCCACATTCTCTAAACATTAATCGTGGTCATCTCCTTTCTAGGCATGTCTTCATGCATAGTTCTTTAACGAACAATTGCACATTCCTATATGAAAATCCATCTCAGTGTACAACATCGTAGCAACAGCATTGAATTATATATAATTATTCTATTAATTTATCTCAGCTAGAAGTCTAGAACATATATTTGACTAAGGCCATGTTTGATAGGCCACATTTTTCGGGGAAGTAGAAAAATATTTTCCACTTTTCACTTTTTTGGCTGTTTGATAGGCGAAATTTTCTACAAAAAATATTTTTTGGATTTTCCCCACACGTGTGCAATTTCCGGGTTTTTGATGAAAATGTTTTCTCGCCTTTTTTGTGGGAAAATATTTTCCCGGCTGGTTGTAATTTTTTTTTGTAATGGAAACAAATGTCATAACTAATGGTAAAAAATATTTCACTTTAATGGACAATTTTCATGTAAAACAAAGTCAAACGAACACTAAACTTTGATAAAAAAATGATTTTTTAGGAAACAATTTTTTTTCCCTTTTTTTTCTTACTTTTTGGCAATGGAAACAAATTTTATAACCAATTGTGGGAAAAAAATATCACTTTAATGGACAATTT
Source organism: Fraxinus americana (assembly GCA_035079005.1). Lineage (NCBI taxonomy): Eukaryota > Viridiplantae > Streptophyta > Magnoliopsida > Lamiales > Oleaceae > Fraxinus > Fraxinus americana. Next base: position 14,490,531 of record CM068716.1, on the reverse strand, counting down.
CCATGTAAAACAAAGCCAAACGAATAGAAAATTTAAAAATTTTTCGGGTGGAAAATTATACCAATCAAACACACTTGAAATCATTTTCTCTGCAAATCATTTTCTAGGCAAATCTTTTCCCTATAAAACATTTTCTTTTCACCAATTTTCCACCCTTACAATTAAATGCACCCTAAAACAAATTAAATTTTAGTATATTTTGATAAAAGTTGATAAAATAATTTATTCATATTGTATATTAACGTCCTTAAATATTTAGAAAATTAATTTACTCGATAATTTTTTAGCATTTTCACTTCTAATTTAACTTTTATCCCAATTTTTATGTAAAAATAACAAAATGAGAGTTTTCCGACGCTTAAAAATGAATAAATGTTGCTTTTTGCCTCCGTTTGTTTCTCATTTTTCATCCATAAAAATGAAAAATAAGATCGTTATCCATTACATCAAACTATCAATTTTGAATTTTTATCTTTTGTATGAGGTCCAATAACGACTATATTTTTTAGAGTAATGCTATTCATCCTCGCTGGGGATACTATTCATCCTCACTGGGGATGAAAACACAGTCTACGTGACGTTAATGTGGCATTAAATGATAGGTGAAATTTAAGTCATTTAATTTCACTTTTCATTTAACTTATCATTTAAAGACACATACACTATGTTTTCTTCCCCAATGAGAATGAATAGTATTACTCTATTTTTTATTCTTATTCTACAATATTGAGAATTAAACGGGCATTAATATTTCAAACCACTCAATTGGACAAGAAAAAGTAACCAAGTGAGAAATCAGACTTGTAAAAAACAGTAAGCTAACACTGTTTAACCATTTCTGCTCCATGTTCTGAATTTCCGATTTCAAGTCTTTCTAGAGGGGAGAAAAAGTAGGAAGAGAGAGAAGAGTGAGAAGAAGCTGCTGAAAAAGTGAAACTGTGAAAGGGTCTTATTCTTTGCCATTTTCTTTTGACTTCCAGTTTTCTCGTACTTCAATTTCCAATTCTTGATTTACTCTGCAATAGATCCAGAAGTGAGAAGTCCTATGTTTCTGCTGGAAAATTTTGATCCTATTTATTCAGACATTGGTTGTCTTTTTAAGATTTCTTGTCGTATGTTCTAATTTGGTGTTTTTTGTCTGAAATTTAAGATTTTATAATCAGTTCTCCTTGGAATGAATCATATTTTGCCTTGTTTTGCAGAGAACTATCCACTTGATTATCTCTCTCTGCCATCAATTTTTATCGATTCTATTTAGGTAATAGTATTTTCTTTCTTAATTTTTGCAATTCATCCCAGATGCTTCAGTTTTTCCAAATATATATGTATATATATTTTTTATGATTTTTATTCCTCGATCTTGATTATTTAAATTCTTGGAATCTCTGCCCTATCGGTTGCACTTCCAGCTCATTCATCTGGGAATGTTCTTTGTACCCGTTTGCGAGAAATAAATTGGTTCAATTCTTTAATAATCTGATTGTTTTGATATAAAGTAATTCATTTCCATATCTGGGTTTGATTATTTTTTGGATTTCTTTTTCTGATAATGGGTTGCGTAAGTTCGAAGAAAAAATTATGCCGGAATTGCAAGGCGCCGGTAGGGCGGAGCTACTCAATGCAAGTCCACGGCCAGCCGGAGAAATCAAGCGATAGCCACCATATGGTGACTCTCTCTTCCTCCACATTGGGTTCTTTGATGCTAGATTCATCAAATCGTAATCATCCGTTAAATCAGATTCATTATATAGAAGATGTGATTCCAATTGAAACTGGGGGATTCAATAAAGAGAAAGTGATTAAAGATGAGTTCAAAATGGAGATCATCGAGGCAAAAACTTGGTCGAAAATGATTGATGAGAAAATCCCGAAAGTGTTTACTAAAACACCTACAAGAACTCCTCCGGGTGAGCCCGAGATTATCAATGTTTGGGAATTGATGGAGGGTCTTGAGGACACTGGCCCTCTAAGGCCTCATCATCTTCGTAGTATATCTTTCCAAGGTTTGCATAATCCACATTTGTCACGTCTTGACGAGCAAACAACGCCAAGATTGAAAGAAAATGGTGAAGTGTCGTCCATTACATTGTGGCCTGATATGACTGAAAATGATTCGAATTCAAATATGAATTCAAATGGTACATCACTCAATGTTCCTTGTAATCCAATTATGTCTCATCTTGATGATCAAACAATGCCAAGAGTGAAAGAAGAAGATGAAGCATCTTCCATTCCATCATGGCCCGTTATGTCCAACAATGACTTGAATTCAAATTCAAATGATACAACTATAGTTTCAGAATTTGATCCTGAAGTTATTTCCACTTTCCAAAAAGCACTCGAGGATCTTCCTCCGGCCAACCCAATTCATCTCTCATTGGACAGTGACAAGGAGGCAGCATTGGCTGGAAAGGATCAGCCTTTCTCATTGGACAGTGACAAGGACGCAGCATTGGCTGGAAAGGATCAGCCTTTGGAGGTAAAAGATCGCGAGCAAAACGCAAATGGCACTTTCAGGGGAAATGAGGTTATTGCAGCACGTGGTGCAGAGAAGGTGATTGTGTATTATACAAGCCTAAGAGGTGTGAGAAAGACATACGAGGATAGCTGCCATGTGCGAGTGCTTCTTAAAGGACTTGGTGTTAAGGTTGATGAGAGGGATGTATCAATGCATTCAGGATTCAAGGAGGAGCTGAAAGAGTTATTGGGGGACAGGTTCAGCGGCGGCTTGCCGAGAATTTTTGTTGGACGGAAATATATTGGCGGGGCAGAGGAAGTCAGACTAATGAATGATGAGGGACGGCTCCAAAAGGTGGTGGAAAGCTGTGAGCTGGTGGAGGACGGCGGTAGAGGTGGAAGAATAGGAGTTTGTGAAGCATGTGGGGATATTAGATTTGTGCCTTGTGAAACATGTTCCGGGAGCTGTAAAATATACCACGAGGGTGATTTTGAGGAAGAATGTGATGAAAATGAGCAAGAATATGGCTTTCATCGATGCCCTGATTGCAACGAAAATGGACTTGTACGATGTCCAATTTGTTGTGATTAAATTCATATTGCTTGAGCAAGTTTTTTTCATTTCTCTTGTGAGTTGCTTGTTGTACATAAGTGGCTTGTGTGGTGAGGCGAAGTCTACACTGAATCATATTTCTAATGATAAAGAAGTTAAAAGCTCGTCTTATCTAGTACTGTTCGCCGAATAAGTCCGTAGAGTTTTGATGTTTTGGGGACAGACACCAATTTTGTCTCTTAGATATGTTGGTTGCTTGTATATTCTGTTCTTTTTAGGGAGAATTTGTATACTTTTTAACTGTTGGTGGAGTGTAATGATTTTTCTAATTTTTTTACAATTTTGTATAAATCTGAAATTGATTTATATTGAAAGAATTATTTAGATAAAAATAGTATTTTCTATAAATATAACAACAAATAATTCATGAGCATGTTAATGATTCATAAGTTTGAAATTTAGCATTTGGGGTTACCTTGTGGACCATCATTTTAAAAGGTCCCTTTTTAAGAGTTGAAATTTTGAAAAATCTCTAATTTGAAATTTTCATGGAAAAGTCTTTGTTCCAGGGGTAGCGGTGTCAACGAGCCGAGCCCGAGCCGGGAAAAAAAAAGCTCGGGCCGAGCTCGAGCTTTTTTGGACCGAGCTTTTTTCGGCTCGAGCCGAGCCGAGCCGGGCCCGGCAAAAAAAAAAAAAGGCTCGGCCCGAGCCTTAGCGGGCCGAGCCGGCTCGGGTTTTTTTTTTTAACCTACATTTTTTTAAAAAAGATTTATACATCTTATAAATTAAAGAAATTATAAGAGTTAAAACCCTCCTCCTTTATCCGGGTTTGGGATCGGCTACAATTATCGTAGGCGGAGTTAAAGAAATTGAATATTGCGTAAAGAAATTTGAGATAGATTGATTGATATGAATTTGTAAAATGTTCCCCGTATTTAGAGACAAAAAAATTTATTCATTTTAACTATATTTAATTTAAAAATTCAAATTTTTGATAAGACAATACGATTCAAATTTAAATATCTTGGTGCGTGCACTCGAGCGAAAAAATTGCGTGCATGCTATCGTGCAGGCTGAGCTAAACAGCTGCCCACGCAGCAATAGTAGCTGCCGTGGCAGCTACAATTTAAATTGTAGCTGCCACAGGCAGCCCCAACTTTGAATTCAAAAAGTTTTAAAAAAATTTTTTTTTTTTAAAATGATAGTGCTACACGGGCCATTTTAGCCCGTGACACGGGCCATTGCCCCAAACTGGGGCTCGGCCCGAGCCTCGACTCGAGCCTCGGCTCGATGCCACCGAGCCCGAGCTGGGCCCAGCTCGGGCTTTTTCCGAGTCGAGCCCGAGCCGTCCGAGCCGCAGGGGTGGCAAAAAAGCTCGGCGGCACTGACGGCTGGGGCTCGGCTCGGAAAAAGCCCGAGCCGGGCTCGGCTCGAGCTCGGTGGCACCGAGCCGAGGCTCGGGCCGAGCCCCATTTTGGGGCAACGGCCCGTGTCACGTGCTAAAATGGCCCGTGTAGCACTATTATTTAAAAAAAAAAAAATTTTTAAACTTTTTGAATTCAAAGTTTGGGCTGCCCACAGGCAGCTACTATTGCTGCGTGGGCAGCTGTTTAGCTCAGCCTGCACGATGGCGTGCACGCAATTTTTTCGATCGAGTGCACGCACCAAGATATTTAAATTTGAATCGTATTGTCTTATCAAAAATTTAAATTTTTAAATTAAATATAGTTAAAACGAATAAATTTTTTTGTCTATAAATACGGGGAACATTTTACAAATTCATATCAATCAATCTATCTCAAATTTCTTTACGTAATATTCAATTTCTTGAACTCCGCCTACGATAATTGTAGCCGGTCCCAAACCCGGATAAAGGAGGAGGGTTTTAACTCTTATAATTTTTTTAATTTATAAGATGTATAAATTTTTTTTTTTAAAAATGTAGGTTAAAAAAAAAAAAAACCCTAGCCGGCTCGGCTCGGCCCGCTAAGGCTCGGCCCAAAAGCTCGGGCCGATCCTTTTTTTTTTTGCCGGGCCCGGCTTGGCTCGGGCCGAAAAAAGCTCGGTCCAAAAAAGGGCCCGAGCTTTTTTTTCCCGGCTCGACTCGGCTCGGCTCGTTGACACTGCTATTCATAAGAGCACGAAACGTTAAATGTATTTTTATTTAAAAAGTTCTTCTAGAACAACTTGATCGGGTTAAATTGGCAAATATCTATTTTATGTTTTTTTTTTCCTTTTCTTATCCTTTTTTTTCTTATGGCAAAAATCTGGACCACAAACATATTGTGTTTGAACTTTGAAGATATAATTTAAATTAATAAAATTGTTCCCTTTTTAGCAATTTATTCAACATTTAATATAATATCAAACCAGCGTTTAAGCTGCTACCATATGATAAGTATATCTTATACACTTATTTAGACCATTAAATTGGAGTATTTATTAGTGATTTGGATGAGTTAAAATTTAATTATGTATTAAATATGTTTGTTACGTTGAACTCAATACAAATTGACGAAATTAAAATAAATGAATGAAAAAGGGCAAAAATGATGATTGAAGATCGTATATGATCAATTGGATGCAACTAAAGGTCAAATGAGTGAAATATAGTTGAAATATTTTCATAAATCAATCTATAGAAAAAGAAATTATGCTTCAGATTTTTAGCCTCAACTTGAGACCTAATATTTGGAAAGCAAAATTTCAAATTGGAAAAATTGTACATTTAGAAGAATTGTAGCCCTTTGAGTTATTTTTACAAAGTACTTTAAATCACCTCAATCGAATATCGGGAGAGAAAGTTATAACCAAAATATCGAAATCTGCTCATGGACGAACCAACTCAAACCGACGCACACGTAAGCAATTCATGGCGTGCACGGGGTACCCTATTTTCACCCACTCGAGTGCCATTTGGCTCAACGGCGTGCGAGCAAGGGCTATTTCAACAAATGAATCAATAGTTCCTTTCGCGATTCAAATTCTTTTCGAACCTAAATTGGACGCGATTTTGACCTATTTTCTGACTCTTATGAATACAAAACAAGGGTTACATATTAAAGAACTCTCTCTTGCTTTTTCATACACAATGATATCCCCAAATTCATCAAGAACGAGGCCCATTGCTATATTTTGAGAAAGGAGATCAAATTCTAGCAAGGAATTGAAACCATTTACATCAAGATTTTGAAGAATTCAACATTAGAATTGAAGATTAGAATTTTTTGCATTCTATCATGATTTGGGTTATATTTTTCTATTATTCTTCTTGTAATTTACTTAAAAACATGCTAAATTAGATCTTTCTTTTTTTTTTAGATGAAGATGAACCATATTATTTATTTATTTTAATTCAAAATTAGTAATCTAGTTTTTGGTACGAAAAATCAAATATTTAATTTGAGTTTATTAATTTATATAGTTTTTGAATTTTTGTTTTAGGCTGTTATTTATACATATAATCTCTTTTGTTTACTTTTAGCAGACTATGCAAGTTTCTAAAGAAATCAAGCTCCTACAATTGGATCTTGAGATTGAAAGAACCTTGAAATAACGAAGAAAAGAATAGAGAGAAGAAAGAGGCATGACAGGAAATCAAAATCAAGTTCAGTTACTACTAGATGCGCTGAACAACCCAGTCCACCAAAAGAAGCTTTTAGGGATTATTTAAATCTCACACTTGCTCATATGCAATTGGCTATTATTTATCCACCATTTAGGCATGCCAACTTTCACATTCGATCAGATGTCATCAACTTGTTTCAAAATTATCGGGAGGTTCTCGGGAAAATCAACTGAAAATTCTCATAAATACATACAAGCTTTCCTGATACTTTACGATGTGATCATTATGAAGCTATGTCAGCTGATACTTTTCGAATGTGGATATTCCCTCATACTTTAAAAGAAGGTGCACGAGAATAGCTAATCTCACTATTTCATGGGAACATTGTTTTGTAGAATGTTGAAATTATTTCTGCCTTTTCGAGTCCGTCAAATCAGAAATGACGTCCATACATTCAAGGAAAAGGACCTCGAAAGCTATCCAAAATTATGGGAAAGATTCAAGGATTATTTCAGAAAGTGTCCTAATCTGGACATTCCTAAAAATGCTAAAGTCCACATCTTCTATGCAGTGCATAGCATGAGGATCAATCTAGTATATACCTTTAGATAGTTAGTCATTTTGAAAGAATTGAAGAAAAACAGTCTATGTAGCCAACTGAAAGGGCGAGGAAAATAGTAAGTATTCACAACATTGATTCAGTTACATCATTGATAGCCTAGTTGGAAATATTAACAAGGAAATTGGAAAAACTGACCCAAAATGTGAACACTGTGCACCAACCAGTACCAATCTATGAAGATCGTGGGGTAGATCATATAACTGCAAGCTATCCTTTAGCCTCCACCCATGTTTATCAGCTTGAGGAGGTCAGTTATGTAAAGAACTTTCAGAAGTAGCAAAACAATCCTTACTCCAACACATATAATCTAGGTTAGAGCAAGCATCCAACTTCTTATGGGCTAATAATCAGGGACATGGATATTAAATACAGGGCAACCTACAAGAATTTCAGTAGCAACAGGAGAATATGCCATCTTTGGAAAATCTACTTACTAAGTACATCAAGACTGAGACTACAGTCCAAAACCTGCAAGCATCTATCCAAAATTTGGAGAATATGGTGTGGTAGTTGGCAGCTGGATTTGCTAATAGAACATAGGGTACTTTGCTAAACGACACTAAAAAGAACCCACGAGAACAGGTATCAGTAGTTGAATCTGAAAATATACAATTATAGAGACATCATCAATCAAGCCTGTTATCCATATTCGAACTTATGTTCCACTTATTACATTTCCTCAAAGGCTTTGAAGGTAGCCTAAAGATGAACAGATTCAGGAACTAAAAGTAGAGTTCAGCTGCCAAAAATTACTACGAAAAAAAGAGACAAAGGAGAATCAGGTACCACTAATAAACATTAAAGCAATCGTCCCTGTTAATAAACACACTTTCAGTGTCATTCCCTCAAAAGTTGCAGAAAAATAAACTGGACAAACAATTCAAAAAGTTCTTGGATGCTCACAGATAACTTCACATCATCCTTTTATTGACAACATTCTACAGATTCCCAATTATTCTAAGTTTTTCTAAGAGGTGTTGACTAATAAGAGAAAGCTGTCAGTAGATGAAATAGTGATTTTGACAGAAGAGTACAACGCAAGCATATAACATAAACTCCCTCGTAAACTAAAAGATCCAGGGAATTTCACCGTAACTTGCTCTATAGGAAATTCACTTGATTTAAATGCTTTAATTGATTCTGGAGCAAGTATTAATCTGATGACATTGTCTATCTACATGAAATTAGAATTGGATGATCCCAAAAAAAATATCAATAATCCTAAAACTGGCTTATAGGACACTCAAGCATCCTTGTGGAATAGTAGAGGATATGCTCATCAAAGTTGAAGATAATTTCTTTCCAGCTGATTTCATCATCCTTGATATAGTTGCTCAACATGTGCCATTAAATTTGGAAAGACCGTTCTTAGCATCTGCAATAGCATTAATGGATTTTAAAAAGAAGTGAATTAATCTTGAGGATGGAAGAAAAACAACAAAGCTTCACAATGCTCCACTCAGCAAACACGTGACATTGAAGAGTGCAAAATGATAGATCATTGGGGAAGCAACAAGAACAAGAAAGAAGAAGATGGAATCGTTAGGCTGGATAATAATGAAAATCTTGTGATCTGGAAGCTTAAAGATGACTTAAGGAATAAATACTAGTGTAACCATGTAAGGGCGAAAACTTTCTTTTCAAGCTACCATAAATAGCCAAAACAGCAAAGTTAAGCTAAAAACTATAAACACGTGCTTATTGAGAGACAACAAAAATTTCTTCTCTTTTATTTATTTTGCTTTCTAGAATATAGGATTAGTAATTTTTATTACTTTTACTAATATAGGTTATCTTCATCTCCATATTTTCGTTTATGTTGTGTTTGAGCTTATTATAAATTGTTCCATGTTATGATTGATTTTCTAATTATTTTAAAGGAACAATACACCTGAACACACCGGACAAGGGAAAAAATATAGCAAGTGAGCCAGTACTTTCATTCTAGTTCATTCACCGCCTGTAGATTTATACAAGGGGAGGACTTAGTTCCTCTTTTTTCCTTAATTTTTATGTATTGCTCGTTACATTTTAAGACGTTAAGGGCAATATTTGTTATAAGTTTGAGGGTGGAAAAATATCGAGTTTTTATCTATTTATACTATTTTGTGGGCTTGTTCACGTGCAAAAAAATCCAAAAAAAATTTATTTTCAGCTTTATTTTTATTTTTATATGCTCGTGTGGGTTAGATAAATTTGCCGACTATGATGCACATATTTGAAACAATGTGTTATACTATAAATTGTAAAAAACTTGTACGTGTGTTGATTTATGTTGGTTCATGTGAGACTTCATATTTTTTAGTACAAAATTTATGTTTTGCATCATGAAAGAATAATTTGATTCAAAATTTGAATAAGTTGGACAAAAAATTAATTAGTGTATCTTTAAACCTATTGTCGGATAGTTTGGGGTGATTGAACTATTATATGGAGATATTGAGATGAATGTGGATTCTGTGTGAGCTAAATTTTGCATGGATTGTCTAAATTTAATAAGATAAAAATTAGGTGAAAATCTTAAATTAGATGTAGATTAGTATTTAATAAGAGGCATTGCACTAGTCATTGCCTCAAAGAAAAAAAAATATTGTCGCATTGTGAGACTTATATTCGTAGCTTTTATAACTTGAGTGATTAAGCTTGCAAGGGTATCTAAAACTTGGTACCCTATAGTCATTTGATTTTGGAGTTATCGACCAAAAGCTCGCTACAAAAATCGTTTTGAAAGTTTAATGGATAGAAGTCTTTCAAGATGGAAAAAAAAAATGAAAAAAATATTATTACATACCTTGATTAAATCTCAACTACTTATTTTAGAGAATTAGACTCTTATCAAGAGATTATTTGCTTCATTAATTCTTGGAGGTTGAAGTAGTAAAAAATAAGGAGAATTCTCATTTGTCGATATGTTGAACTACAATTAATAAGATTTAACTAAACTAGAGAGGTGATGTAGTATTATATAAAATTCAACTTTAGATCACACATTGAAAAAAGAACGAAGAGAATAGATTTGGGGGTGTGAAACTCACGAAAGTAGAAATGATAAATTTGACTATTGAGGGTTAGGATTTGAATCACTTTATTAATTTATGATGATTAACATGAATTTTCACCCACACTTTGGTTTTGCATTGGATAAATATAAATTAATTTTAACATTGAGATTTTGTAGTAGTTCATAATTTTAATATATATAGATTTCAATCATGAGAGTAAAGGTAACTTATCTAACCATGTGTGTTTAAAATAGGCTATAGTTTTGTTTGAAAATAGACAAATGTTCAACATACATTCATGATATTCTAAGGCTATAGTTTTATTTGAAAATAGACAAATTTTCAACATACATTCATAATATTCTAAGTGTTAGTTTTTTTTTTTTCTTAAAGAATGAAAAATCAATTTATAGAAGGTGTGCTTAGGATAGAATTGTGAATTATAGTATAAAAGTAAGTAAATACATCTGTCGCACACCAATGAAAGTTTTAAGTGTTAGATCTTTTAAAAAATATGAATTTGATGAAAGGCGTGTAGAAGATACGAACATGAATCATAATAAATAAGTTAGTGCTGAATAGATCCAGAGTCTACCATAAATGTAGTTTTAATTTTTTTTTGTCTATTATTATCGACATAACATTTACTTCAAATAAGTTGAGGACTTCTCTTGACTTGGTTAAAAGAGCCTGTCTATCGAAGAGTCCAGAGATTGAAATCAAAATATGCAATAATGGAAGACATCATATGGAAACATCAACACGACATGATAAAGGATGCGCTCCCCTTTGATGAAAACATCGCCCAAATCATTCAATCAGGAAAATGAAATGATGATTTAAGAAGCAGATCATACCAACCAATCAAATTTCTCCAATAGGCGGTGGCACGAACTCGATGTTGAAATAGTGCAACTTGAATTCATCAACCTATATAAAGGGACGAAAGGAGAATAATAAAGATGTTCGAACTAAGAATTTTCTATGTAAAATTACCAAAATTCCAACAATACAACACTTTTTTTTTTCCATTTTAAATCAATAAAGTTGATCGAATGTCTCATATCATTTGTTTTTGGTTATCAACATTTTACCTTAATATTATTTATTACTATTAATCTACCTAATCAAACATGTCGAGAATTGAACTCTTAGAATGTACATAAACTCGATAACCTCCTCTACCATGTATAAGTGGAAGAAAAAAAGTGGAGAAACATGATATTTTGTTGGTTAGACAGCATGAACATAGACTTGTGTAATAATGTAATATTCCATACTCAAATCGATTATTAGGTCGGTAAATCTTCCTATAATCTTGCCATGCTGCTAGGTAGGGTTTGACACTTCCTGATAGCACACTAACAATAGAGCAGCATCATTTTCTTGGAATTGTTTATTCACATGGTCATGCGCGGGTATCATGCTCATGTGAGTATATGTCAATAAAGATGGCAAAAAAACTCTGACAAACCAGTATAATTCATCTTCCTATATAAGTGTTTATGACAGAATTCTGACTACTTAATTTTTTATTTATTTGCAATAATAAACAAGAAAATAAACTGGTTTTTTTCTTGATTAGGTAAGGGCCATGTTTGAGTGTCCTAGTGAATTTGTACTTTGTAATTGTCAGTAATATAACATCAATGTTTTAGTTTATTTATATGTGTCACAATAGACCGGCTCTCCATATTTTCAATTAATTAATCATAAATAAAGACATATTTAATCTCCGACCTTTGTGAAAAATTAAGTTGATCACCGATTTAGATTTTTCTTAATTATTGCTACACAGTTAAATCAAAATGATAGAAAATGTTCAAATTTTTTAAATCGTTAGGTGGCCCCGGGCAATAGTTTGACAACCAATAGCATATCTTTTCTTGGTGTGATTTCAATAGTGTACACATCAAACTAAAGTGACATGTTTGAAAAGTTTCACTGTTCAATTTTAGATGATATAATAGGAAAAAAAGGGATTGTTGCAGCAGTGGTACCAAACTTTTCATTAAATAGCAAACTTTGTCCAAATATTTCATTTGTGCCACTCACGATACCAAATATTTCAAAAGTTGCAGCTGAAATTCAAATGGATAGTTTCTATTAGTTTGACCGTTAGTTGACTAAATTATTGATCTTGACAACAATTTTGATTTATTTATAAATGTTAAAATGATAACTTTACATTTTTTATAATAAAATAACCAAATCTTTCTCTGCTCTCTGCATCCATCTGCTGCAAAATCCAGCAGAGCAATCACCTTCTCTTCCCAATTGTTTCGATGTTGTCTTCCCAAGTGGATTGCAATAGAAACGATAAGATCAACGGAGCCAAGAAACAACCACATATCCAGCCGACAACAAGAGCCCCAAATCTGCAATGAATGAAACAATTTTATTTAATGTTTTTGTGAGATTTTTATGATATGTGTGTGCTTTTATGGGGGGTTTTGCAAGATTTTTTAGATTTATACTTTTGTTGTGGGTTTTTAGGTGGTTTTAATGGTTATCTACAATAAATTTTGTGTTAATTTTTCTGGGTTTTATGTGTTGTAGGACTTGTTCTGGTATTGAGTGTTTTGATGGATATCTCATAAAGCGTTCATTAAATCTTTTTGTGTTCTTGAGAGGTACACTTAACAATCCTTGATAGAAAAGAAGTTAGATCATTAAACCAAATTTTTTCTTGATTTTGGGAAAAAAGTTAAAAGGATTAAAGTCCTCAAATCTCAGAAATCAAAAAGCAAGAAATTCTGGGTTTTGATTTCGAAAATGAGTTTTAAATTTTAATTATTTTATTATAAAAATGTAAAATTACCTTTTTAATCTTTTAAAATCAATGAAAATTATTATCAATATCAATTATTTGGTCAACTAACGGTCAAACTAACAGAAACCATCTATTGGACTTCAGCTGCAACATTTTGAAACATTTGATACCGTGGGTGACACAAAAAAAAGGTTAGGACAAAGTCTGCTATTTAATGAAATATTTGGTACTCTGGTGCAATTATTCCCAAAAAAAAATTAAAATTTGATTTGTTGATTTAAAGTTAGGGAACATTTCCCATCCTAAATGAATACAAATCCCCGACAAGACTCCACTAATCTATGCTTTTGAAATTATTACTAATTATCCAGGGGTGGAGGCAAAGCAATAAAGAATTAGTAATTAACACACATGATCAAGAAAAAGCCATGCCACCGAGAAACACTATTAAATTAATGATTTAAACTAGTTAGGAAAAATTAAACGCATAGCACTAAATAGACCACTCAAAACGATTTGGAAAAGGGAAAATCACATTTCAAGAGACATTTTCAAAATTAATAGACGGGTGAATTTTCTTTAAAAAATCAGGTGGTCACATTGTGATCAATGATAAAAATAAAAGTTTGTAATACAAATCAGGTCATGATCACAATCACACATACTTTATAATCATAATTACGTACTAATCACAAACGACACAGAGTCATTGTCACAAAGACACAATTTGTATGCCATAATTACGTGTTTTATCTGTACATTTATTATGTCACATATTCAAATTCATGATCATAAAGACAATTTGTAAGTTACAATTACGTATTTTAGTCAAAAACCATACTTTTTTTTTTTTTTTCTATAAAGTGACAATGTGTCACTTATATGTTTTATTCAAAAAACCTCACTTGTGGTGGAGGAAAAACCGTGGTTACAAAAAATCCAAAACACCAAAAAAAAAAAAAAACAAAGCGAACGTCTAAGATGATCGGCCCAATGGCCAAGCCTATCCTACGGACAAAATGACCATCATTGCTGAATAATATGCCCTTCAACCTGCATTAACCAACTCTAAGATGCTAAATCTACCCTGATGTCCAGACCAAAACATTCATCGTTAATAAAAAAATTTGGATCATGTGGTTATGCCAAGGACCACCTTTTTCCTGTTTTTCCCTCTTCTCCTTCTCGCTGGAAACATATTTTCCATCTCAGTTTCATAGTTCAATACCTCTGTCGCCGGTAATTCATCCCCAGAGGCTCCATCTAACTGAGTATGATAAGGCCCAAAGCCCCTTTCATTTTCAAAATTATCAAGTTCCAAGCCAAGACTCATGTCCAGACCAAAAGAATCCATCTGGTTCACAAACAGATTAAAATCAGTACTTTCTTCCTCCCTAACCACCACATCTGCTATCCTCTCCAATTCATTCATCACTACAGCCTCGTGAATAGCGTCAATTTCCCCCCTTAAAATGGCCTGTTCCAGACACTTCTCCTTAGAGACCCCATTTTCATCCAAAAGCATCAATGAATTGCGTACATCTAGCTCACTGTTACTTTTCCCAGAACTTAAAACCATGTCACCACAATTTCCAGTGTCCACACAACCCCCATGGCCTGTTGATCTGTAGACCGTGTAGGCACCGCACCGTAATCATCCACAACCTCCACAGCATCGTGCACACATCCATTTAAGTCAGTAAACATTATCTGCGTAGAGTGAGACACTCGACCACACTTCAGAAGCAAATCATGTTTTTTCTGTTTTCGCCGTTCAATCTCTAATGTTTGAAGATTCGGAGCGAAACCAGCGTCTTGGTCACCCTCTTTCCTTCTCCATACCTTTCCTGGTTCCTTAAGTATAGGTAGAACTGCCTCGACAGTCCTAGCTTTCTCTGCTTTCCTTCTATTTCTGCAATTCACATCCGAATGGCCCTGAACTCTGCACAAGTGACAAAACGCTGGTAAAGTTTCATAGATAATTTCTTGGCATCGACTGGATGAGTGGAATGGAGAGCCAAGCCAGAAAGATTGACGTGGAGGTTTAGAGATGTCCATCTCAACACATATACGAGCTCCGTCTGTACGTGACGCACAAGCGGTGAAATTGTCTCTCTTCAGGAAACGTCCAAAGACTCCACCAATCACCCGTAAAATGGATTCGTGGTAATAATGGGGAGGCAGACCTGGGAGAAAAACCCAGACAGGGACCAGCGAGGATTCCTTGTCTTCGTCAAAATCCGGTGACCAAATGAATAGATGATATGGGGAGCCCTCAATATCTGACGATTCCCTCGCACAAGCAACTCCAAAATCCTCCTCTGTTGTAAGACGAACGAACACATTGCGAGGTTTTTGCATGATGCTGACTGTAAACGAGCCTTTCAATCCCCATCGAGTCTTGATAAAAAGACGAATCTGGTCCAAACTAGGTCGGCGTTTGAGGAATTTCAATACCACGGAAAATCTGAAAGGAGATGCTGCTCTTTCCAATTCCCCTTTTGTAAAATGAATCCAGGTTTCACCATCCTTTTCATTGGGAGGACGCATCTCAATGTCTACCTCTGGGATGGGTTGAGGCCTTGATTGAACCACAGAGGCATAGGAGGTAATGCCCTCAGCAACCTTAAAGGGTAGCTGAGGCGGAGGCGTAGGCGGCTTAGGAGGACGCGCCGCCACCATGACGGCGCCCTAGGGTTTTCACTAGAAAATGCCCAAATTGGTAAGTTTTCAGAGGATGTTTTAGCTTTAGTTGAAGATGATTAAATTTTCAGTTAAAACCATTCTTTATTAGGTAGTATGGTTGTATTGGTCAAAAACCATACATTCAATAAGTCAGATATTATTTCTTAGTCACAAATTATCCAATTAATTAGTCACAAATACTATTCTCACACCCCGCCCATCCCACATCTTCTCTTCCATTCTTCACTTGCTCTTTCCTTCGCACCACCACCACCCACCATCGATAGCCACTAGTTTTCTTCTAACCCAATCTCACAAAACCCCACTCCACTCCACCACACCACCGCCCACCCACCCACCATCAATGGCCACTAGTTTGTTTTCTAACCCCACCCTACCCCCACCACCTTTGGCAACCATAGAGAGACATACATAAAAATGGCCCATCATTGTAGTCCCCAACTCCCCCATCCTCGAAATCAACCACCACCACAAATGGCGTTGCCACCTAACTAGCACCATTATCCCCAGTACCACATCACCACTATTGTCGCAACACCATCTGTGTAGATTTGTACACCGCACCACCACCATATAGATCCGCAACCACCATAACTCAAACAAGAGTGCACCACATTCACTACACCACTATTATCCACCACTATGCAGATCATGCACTGACTATTACCCAGACAATAGCGCACTACACATCTACCGTACCACACGCAACCTACCACTATTTATCAAATGGTCTATGTTTTAAAAATTCGCTAGCGTTGGTCTGTAGGTGAAGCCGAGAGGACAAAAGAAGGTGATTCACTCCAATTTCTTGCCACTACAATCGCGCGACGAAAAGAATAGAAGTAGCCACAGAAAGGAAAGAATGAATAGTAGAGACCAGTGAAGAGGTAGGAATGGGAGCTGGAGTTCGGTCTGGTATGCTAGAATTGTTGTTCAAAATCGTGAGAAACCATGAATGGATGAATTAAAATGATCATGGATGGATAAATTTGAAAAGAGAAGGAATAAATCAACTTGGCGCCATAAAAATGGCATATGCGACCGCATAAGCCATATTGGCATGCGATCGCATAGACGATGGCATGTGGTTGCATTGGTGACTGTAGGGAATTTTGGGGCTACAACTGCTATAACTATGCGACCGCATAGTTATAACCTATGTGGTCGCATAGTAGTAAAATCCAACTGTTGGGTTAGATTTTTATTGAATTTGCTGGTGGTTTAATTGTGATGCATTGCACCTCTTCTTTTTGTGTTGAAACTAGTTCGTGTAGGAATGGTTGAAAACAATAAATACCTGTTATTTTTCATTCTAAATATATATGAAATCGTCCAATTATTCATCCAAAAATTCTGGTCAAATTTCGTTACTTCACATAATCAATTCCTAAATTTTCTCTTGTTTTACTTGAGAATCACTTTGCTTTTGGTGTTCTTCATTCAAGGCTTGATAATCCTACAAAACTATTTGTCAATTTTAATCCTTAAAAACATTGTGGAGGAGGCAAATATCGTTTGAGGACAACGATATTATTTTCATGATCAAGTCTTGTTTCGATATTCATATTCATCTTCTTTGTTTCTATTGTTGTCATTCATACTTTCCACAACATTCTCAAACGATAATTGCTCATTTTACTGTGATGAAAACGAAATCTACACTTGCTACTATTAAGATGATGAATTAAGACTTGGTACGCTATGACAGATTTGACGGTGCAAACTTCACAATGTGGCAAGACAAACTAAAATTCCTCCTTACGGTGTTGAAGATATTCTATGTGCTTGATCTAAAATTGGAGCATATTCCCGATGTAACCGAAGAAGATACTGATGAAGTACGTGTAGAAATAAAGAAACGGGAAGAGGATGAGTTAATATGTCGTGGCCACATTCTAAATTCGCTATCGGATCGTTTGTATGACCTCTACACCAACACCACTTTGGCAAAAGAAATCTGGATCGCACTTGAGAGTAAATATAAGGCCGAAGAGGAAGGTACGAAGAAATTCTTAATTTCTAAATACTTTGATTTTAATTTTTTGGATAACATTCTGTTTTTGCCTCAAGTACACGAATTACAAGTTATTGTCGACAAACCGAAATCACTTCCCGAAACTTTTCGAGTGGGAGCAACTATTGCTAAACTCCCAGGATCTTGGAAATGATATATGAAGAAGATTCTTCACAGCTCCGAAAATGTCTCTTTGGAACAAATACAAAAACATCTTCGCAATAGAGGAAAATCGAAGGCAAGAGATAAAACTGAAAGTTCTTATAATGGCTCTTCGAAAGTCAATGCCACGGATAATGTTGACAAATCCAACAAATAAAAGAAGAAGGGGAAACCTCTTGGTCCTAAAGAAGATCAAGGAAAATTCAAAAACAAGTCCAAGGGACCTTGCTATGTTTGTGGAAAGCTGGGACACTATGCTAGAGATTCCATGCATAGAAAATAACCGAAAAAGGAAAGACAAGTGAACTTTGTTGAAGAGATTATCGCTACGATGAGCGAAATCAATGCAATTCAAGGGAAATTTCCGGAATGGTGGTATGATGATAAGTCTCTTTTCAAAACTAATCATGACATTGACGATAGTTAAGAAATTCAAATGGAAAATGAAGGAGATCAAAAGTGATTGGCAAAGGCAATGTGGGATTCGTCTTCACTTCGGGAAAGAAGATTACTTTGTCCAATGTCCTTCATGTACTAGAAATGAATATGAACTTAACAAGTGGAGTTTTGTTGGGAAAACCTAGAATTAAAATTGTATTTGAGTCCGGGAAACTTGTACTAACCCATAATCGGTATTTTGTTGGAAAATGCTATTCTACTGATGGAATGCCAAGCTTTGCACTATTGAGAATAATTTTAATAAAAACAAATCATTTGCCTAAGTTATTGATTCATTTAATTTATGGCATAGTAGATTAGCACATATAGGAGTTAGTACCATGAAAAGAATGATTAAATGTGGTTTGATACAATGTGACATTAATAACTTTGAAAATGTGAAACTTGTATTAAATCTAAAATGATTAAAAAGTCATTTCATAGTGTAGTAAGATCAACATGTTTATTTGAACTTATTCATTCTGATATATGTGAGTTGAATGACATGCTTTCTAGATGTGGTAATAAATACTTTATTACGTTTATTGATGATTGTTCTAGGTACACTTATGTGTATGTATTAAAACATAAGGATGACACTTTGAGTGCTTTTAAGACATATAAAAGTAAAGTTGAAAATCAATTAGGAATGAAATTTTAAACTTGAAGAAGTGATAGAGGTGGATAATATTTTTCCAACGAATTCAATTTGTTTTGTGAACAAAATGATATAATAAACCAATGTTCTGCACCATGAACACCTGAACAAAATGGTTTAGCTGAAAGAAATAATAAGACATTCTTAGAGATGGTAAATGCCATGTTATTGGATTCTGGATCATCATATAACTTATGGGGTGAAGCCTTACTTGGTGCTTGCTATATAGTAAATATGATTCTTTTGAAAAAGAATAAGGTTTCTCCATATGAAATATGAAAAGGTAGGAAACCAAATATCAATTATTCAAATTGTGGGGGTGTCTTGATTACTATAAGAATATGGATCCTAAGAGAACTAAATTAGGACCTAGAGGTATTAAGTGTGCATTTGTGGGATATTCTTCAAATAGCAAGGCCTATATGTTATTAAACCTAGAATCGAATGTTATAATAGAATCAAGGGATGTAGAGTTCTTTGAAAATGTATTAGTAACAAGAAATTCTCAAAATGAAACTAATGTAGACATTCCAATTTCTAGAGAATCACAAGGAGATACATCTACAAGAGATGTTGAAAGTGAAACTCGAAAAGGAAGAGAGTTAGAAAAGAAAAATGTTCAGGATTGGATGAATTGGATTCCCAACTTATTTCATTCTACCTAGTACAGTGATATAGGAAGGATATTGTAAGAAAAATTCCTTTTGTTCTTCAAGTTGAAAGTGATTATAAAACCTATAAGGAATCAATGTCTTCTAGAAATTGCATATTTTGGAAAGAAGCAATAAATAATGAAATGGAATTTATTATAACAGTTGGGAAATAGTTGATTTACATAAGGATTCTAAATCCATTGGTTGTAAATGGGTGTTCAAAAGGAAATATAATTTCGATGGAACACCCAATACCTATAAAGCTACATTAGTGATAAAGGGTATCGTTAAAAGGAAGGAATATATTATTTTGACACATATGTAGCTGTGGCTAGAATAACCTCGATAAGGATCATGTTTGCACTAGCATCTATATATGTTTTACATGTTCATCAAATGGATATCAAGGTGGCATTCTTAAATGGAGATATCGGGGAGAAGGTCTATATGGAATAATCAGAGGGTTTGTTCTATTAGGAAATGAACATAAGGTGTGCAAACTAATCAAATCCTCATATGGATTAAAACAAGCCTCTAAAAAGTGGCACGAGAAATTTGATTTCAAAGTAATGTCAAATGGTTTTAATCATAATTCGGTAGACAAATGTCTATATACTAAAGTAAGTGATAATATCATATGTCTATATGTTGATGATGTGTTAATCATTAGCAACAATATAGGCGGAATAAAAGAAATGAAGAGATTTCTATCCTCCATGTTCAAAATGAAAGACCTTGGGCAAGTGGATATTATCCTTGGTATCACAATTAAAAAGGATAATTTGGGTTTTAAATTGAGCCAATCACATTATGTTGAAAATGTGATAAATAAATTCAAACACTCGAACATTAAAAATGCTAATACCCCGTTAGATCCAAGTATCAAATTGATAAAGAACGATGGAAAAGCAATAGCTCAAATAGAATATGTAAGTGCAATTGGAAGTCTTATGTACGCAGCACAATGTACAAGACCTGATGTAGCATTTGCCTTGAGTAAACTAAGTAGGTTTACTAGCAATCCAAGTTTTGAATATTAGAAGGCCATTCGTAGGGTTCTTGGTTATTTGAAGAAAACCAAAAATCTTAGGCTACAATATACAATATTCCCTAAAATCTTGGAAGGATGTACTTACACAAGTTGGATATCAAGTGCAGGAGAAAATAAATCTACTTTGGGTTGGGTATTTACTCTTGGAGAAGGTGCAGTTTCTTGAAAGTCTAAGAAACAAACTTGCATTACTCACTCAACTATGGAGTTGGAGTTTGTAGCATTGGCCGAAATTGGAAAAGAAGTTGAGTGGTTAAGAGATTTATTATATGAAATACCTTTAGATATAAAGGATATTTCTTCAATACATATCTTGTGTGATAGTCAAACTACTCTTGATCGAGCCTATAGCGAAGTATATAATGGAAAGTTTAGACACATAAGTCTAAGACACGAGCATGTAAGGAAATTAATAACGCATAGAATAATTTGTCTTACATTTGTTAAGTCTAGTGAGAACTTAGTAGATCCGTTTACTAAACCTCTCACGAGAGAGTTAGTGAGATTGACATCAAGTAAGATGGCGTTGAAACTCCTTAATTAAATTTACCAATGACAGCAACCTTGTCAAAATATACTAAACAAGTATATTTAGGTTCAAGAGGTAATAACAAGTCATTCGATAAGTGGATGGATATCAACACTATTAAACTATTAAACCCTATATTTGGCAAATAGTGTTAGTTGTTACTGTTGAAGGGGTAGGTTATAATTAAAACTCTTAGCTCCTGTTTTAGCCACATTAAAATTTTCATTATCATTATTCTACTCATTTTAACCACATATTTTTCAATAAAATAATATTTTTCATCACATCAATTACTTTTCCTTCTTTTTGAACCACATATTCTCCATTAATCTACTATTCCAAAATATATTCTTTCAAAATAATGCGACTCAAACACACCCTTAATGAAGTTTAGTATGGAGTACAAGTATATCTAAAAGTAACAAAGATACTGGAAGAATTCCGCCTATGTGAACTTCGATGTGGTATCGCCTCATTAGAAAGTTTGAGTTTTTTCTCTTTAAAAGTTCAAAAAAATAGGAGAAGTGCAATGCCATATTAGCACTAAGCAAGTTAGAGGAACTTGTGAAAATTTAACACTTGTGTATATGATTTCATCAGTATTGTTACAAGGAATAATTGGTTCAAAGCGTTCTAACTACTTGAAATTTCGATAATACTTTATGAGATTTACACTATGGTTAGATTCAAATCGAAAGATATCTAATTCTTATGTATGTGTGTTGATATTTGATTGTGTGATTAACATTGATTTTGAATAAGATGGGAATTGTTGAAATTGTTGTTCAAAATCATGAGAAACCATGAATGGATGAATTAAAATGATCATGGATGAATGAATTTGAACAGAGGAGGAATAACCAGGCTTGGCACCATAAAAACGGTCTATACAATCGCATAGGTCATATTGGCATGCGGTCAGATAGGCGACTGTAGGAAATTCTGGGGTTGTAACTACTATAACTATGCGACCACATAGTTATAGCCTATGCGGTCACACAGTAGTAAAATTCGACCATTGGGTTGGATGTTTTCGAATTCTGGTGTTTTAATGGCGAAGCATTGCACCTCTTCTTCTTTTGTAGAAACTAGTTCCTGTAGGAATGGTTGAAAACTGTAAATACATGTTAGTTTTCATTCCAAATATATATGAAATCATCCAATTATTCATCCAAAAATTCTGGTCAAATTTGGTAACTTTACATAATCAATTCCTAAATTTTCACTTGTTCTACTTGAAAAATCACTTTGCTTTTGGTGTTCTTCATTCAAAGCTTGATAATCCTACAAACTATTTGCCAATTTTAATTCTTAAAAACATTGTGGAGGAGGCAAAAATCGCTTGAGGACAACGATATTATTTTTCGTGATCAAGTTTTGTTTCGATGTTCATATTCATATTTATCTTCTTCTCCATTTTCTTTGTTTCCATTGTTGTCATTCATAGTTTCCCCAACATGGTACTTACAATGGTCTTGATGGTAGAGAAAAGTCGCGGTAGTAGTGTTTTGTGGTGGTGGGGGTGGATGTTTCTGTCGGCGATGGTGGTGGTTGATAGAAAGTGGTGGAAATGGGATGGTGGAAATGTTGGGTTTTCTACATTGAGTGTGTGGGTAGGTGAGCGTACCTGATTTTCGGAAAAAACAAATAAATAAATAAAATTCTTCAAACTTTATTATTGAAATGGAAAATTAAAAAGTTGGGGTGGGTACGAGTCTTTTCACAAGAAAGTGAATGTTCTGTCCCTTTTTTTCTTCAATAAAAAAATACGATAAGCTTGTAAAGGACCAACGAGGTCGATTGCTATTTTCCTGAGTTTCAATGATCTATTTTATAATTGCCAAAACCTTTTTTTTTTCCTCAATATGGATTGATATTCATGGTTGAGGTTCTCTCTAATCAAGAAATATTTACATTATTTTCTTTTATATTTTTTTTATTCAATTAAAAAGTAGTCGGGTCTAATTTCTAGATCTAGATTTAGATCAAGAATTCAACTCTACACGTCTTGATCTTGTATTATAGATTTCAGTTAGACAAACTATGCAAGTCATCATGTAATTATAAATGGATACCTGCACAAATACAAACACCATAATTAATTTCTATCATGATAAACAAATTGTTGAGATAAATGCTAAAATATCCAGATATTCACATCTTTCCCTCGGAATAATTAATCTTCTAAATCTTCTCTTAGTGTAATTTAATAGGCACAATAGGTAGTCAATAATTATCTAGTAGAAAATTAGACATAAAATACCAAATTAAAAGTGGTTTGACAAATTGTATACATCCACAAACTCTAATTCAATTTATTTTTCCATTATTGCAATAATGGGACGTTGAATGAAAATCTTCGATCACCAAGTGTTCCGAACTCAGTATACCGTCTATATACCGAATCAAACACCACAATGTTCAAACCCAAACCATAAACCAATCCTCAACCCGATTGCTTTCCCACAAAGGACACGGTGTGAAGTATTAATGCAGCTACAATAATAACCACAAAGGCTAAAAGAAGATATGAAAACGGAAGGCACAAAGCAGGGAGCATGAAGCAGAGGAAGCTGTCAGTTTCACTCACAAAATAAGAGGAAGCAATTAACAATTTCACAAACAACCAACTCACGAACGGGGCAACATATATTAGGTGGGCTTTAGGTTAAACAGTAATTAGGCCAAAGTAGTAAATGGATAAATGTGCTATCAACCAAATGTCCATCCAAGAGTTATGCGTTGGGCCATGAGTAGCACTAATTAAATTAGACTACTTCAAATTGCTCAAATAGATTGTAGGATTGGTTTGAACAATTGTGATGTCGATATTTTACTTCAATCATGTGGTCAATGCCGACTGATTAAACAATGACTTTACATCATTGCCCAAAATTTATTGGGTTATCAAAAACCCAACATGGGATACAATAAATTCTTTTCTAGTACTAGTAGAGGGTCCAATCAATTATATTCCTCATCAACAACATGGCTATCAATAATATTTCATCACTGGCAAAAGTGGTTAACAACAATAACGTTAAACAAGTTTGAATCTTACAAAAGTAAACGTAGATGAGAGGAACTAACAAACCAAAGTCTTGAATGTTGACACAGTATATTAAAACCTTTTCTTTATCTCTCACCTATCTGTTCTATTTCTCTCTATTGTACTTTTTCTTCGTTGCTCTTCTGGTTGCATTTTTCTGAATTAACGCACCAAGCTTTTCTCTCTTCACCAAATTTTTGGTGGCTTGCCATGTGAATCTGGAGCAAGGGTAATTGTACTCCACCACAATTTTTAGTGTTTGTTTCAGAAATAACCACTGTTGGGAATCAAGTGACTAAAGTAAACATGCAATTCACAGTAAACATGCTTTCAGAATATCAGAATTGATCAACAACAGAATTTCAGCAGCCTATAAAATAGCAGTTCAAAATCAATCCCTCTAGTTCAACCTCAATGACAGTGTTCAAGCATAATTTCACAAGTTCAGCATCACCATTATGTAATCAAACATTTACTAATGGCATTGACATATTATACTAAACTAGCCAAATACAATACAAGTGATCAAATGATTGCAACTATATGTGGACTGCTCAAAACCGAAGCTGAAACTACCAGAAATATAGAGCAAGTACTGAACACATAAATTGACAGAAACTAAAGCTTTAAAATAGGACAGGAAACTCCCCTATCACAGTGCAGCTTCCCTTGCTTTACGGTTGAGCCCTCGAACACCACTTCCTCTCAAATGGTTGAAGTATTCAGGCTCAGGAACAGTTCAAGTTTCCATGCTTGCAAACCGCCATCCAGAGAGAAAGAGATCAATAGAAAACCCCAGGTGAGGAATCGGTTTGGTCATGGATCGAAGATCTCCCAAACAGCCCTGATTCTACCAAAACGACTTAGAGAAGGATGCCAATATTCTAGCCACTGTTTCAGGCCTAGAAGCGCCAAGGTATCACACTCTAACTCACCGGTTTTCACCACACAGAGAACCCCCAAAAACGAAGAGGAACCAGAGAGTCCAGAGTCGAGAGGAGGGAAGGAGAAGAGAGAATGTCGTGTTTTAGAAGCCAATGTTATATCAAGAAAATATCAAGCCCAAGAATGAAGCCCAGCCGTGGATTAAAATCCAAGGGTCGAGAATGCTCCCAAATAAATACGCAATCCGAGTCGACATAAGATTACCAATAAGTGAGTGCCACCTGGGTAATATAATTGTGGGTAAAGGAACCGGCCCAACAAGATTAGGAGAACCACATATGAGGCCCAATAAACTTACATTCTTCACCTTGGTTCTCATAACTCTCTCTCTCGGTTGCGAGATTGCACATGGAATGACTGTTCATCATCATCGCCCACTACCTGCAAGAAAAATTAACCAGTATCAATATGCAGCAAAGATAAGCATAATTTAAATTTTCCTACAGGTAGAATTTTAGTTCCCACATCAGAGGGATTCCTATCAGTATGAATCTTAACAAGTTCGACTTCACCTTGAGAAAGCTTCTCACGTATAAAATGATACTTCACCTCTATATGTTTGGATCTCTCATGATAAACAGGGTTCTTACTGAGTGACAACGCACTCTGACTATCCGTAAACATAATAGGTGTATCATGCATGAAGTTCAATTCTTTTAAGATTTTCTTTAACCACATACATTCCTTAACCGCCTCGGTTATGGTAACGTATTCAACTTCAGTACTAGACAGAGTCACTAAAGGTTGCAGCTAAGATTTCCATGTTATGCAGTTATCCCCTGGGGTAAAGAAGTAAGCTGTAGTTGATTTCCTACTATCTCTATCACCAGCAAAGTCCGAATCAACATAGCCCTTAAGAGTCAACTCCTCAGATCTTTTCTCATACACTAAGCCTAGATTTAAAGTCCCAACCAAATATCTTAATAACCATTTCATACCCACCCAATGCGGCTTACCAGGGTTGGACATAAATCTACTTAGAAGACTGATGGAAAATGCAAGATCAGGTCTGGTAGTAATCATAGAAAACATAACCGAACCTATGGCATTAGCATACGGAATATTTTCCATCTCTTTCAATTCGAATTCGGATGTAGGCGAATGATTGTGTGAAAAATTCATATGGCTAGCAAGAGGTACATTAACAATTTTATTATTTTTCATTCCAAATTTTGTTACAACTTTGTTCAAATACGCTTCTTGTGAAATTGTTAACATATTCTTAGCCCTATCCCTTGTTATCACCATCCCTAGAATCTTTCTACCATTCCCTAAATCCTTCATGTCAAATTCCGATTTCAAAAGATCTTTCAGTTCATTAATTTAAGCCTTGCTAGATCCAGTTAATAGCATATCATCGACATAAAGCAACAAATAGACTTCACAACCACTCTTTATGTCATTAAAATATAAGCAGGCATCAAATTCACTTCTCTTAAACCCTATCTTCAGTACAAAAGCATCAAATCTCTTGTACCATTGTCTTGGGCTCTGTTTCAGCCCGTACAAAGATTTCTCCAATTTGCACACATACTCAGACTTACCTCTAGCTACAAACCCTTGTGCTTGGCTCATGAAGATATCCTCTTCCAACTCTCCGTGTAAAAATGCAGTTTTTACATCGAGTTGTTCAAGTTCCCAATTGAATTGAACAACAAGAGCCAACATCAGTCTGATCGTCTTGTACTTAACCACGGGTGAAAATATCTCATTATAGTCCACACCCTCTCTTTGAATATAACCCTTAGCCACTAATCTCGCCTTATACCTCACAGAATCATTAGGGCTTAAACCTTCCTTCAACTTGTAAATCCACTTATATGGAACTAATTTCTGATCTTTAGGTTTCTTAACAAGTTTCCAAATTTTTTTATCACTCAAAGATTTCATTTCTTCCTGCATGACTTTTATCCAATTTTTAGAATAATTTCCATTAATAGCTTCTTCATAAGTAGCAGGTTCTATCTGTTCAAGGGTTTCACCTGAAACCAATGCAAACTCAATCAAACTTAGGGATTCGTACCTAGGGTTCGGCCTAATCTGCCGTCTCGCCCTATCCCTAGTGAGTTGATAATCTTGATTAGGTGGCTGATCATTAAAATGTTCAACTTCAACTGGTTCAATGTTATCTTGAAGTTCAGTCACCTCTTCAGTTTCAGTTTCAGGTTCTTGATGTGTAGGGTCATTACTGTCATTCCCAGGTGTAGGTGAATCAAGCTTAGTAAGCTTCACCTCAGTCTGAACACTCCTCTCAGTTTCAGATTTGTTAGCTTCATCAGTTTTCTGTTTTAGACATGGCATTTCAGATTCATTAAAGATCACATTCCTGCTATTAATAATCTTAATGCCTTGAACCCCTAAAACCCACAACCTATTGCCCTTCACACCCTGGGATACCCTAACATCATACACTTGACTGCCCTCGGCTCAAGTTTCCCTTCAGATTGATGTGCATATGCCGCACAACCAAACACTCTCAAGTGTTCTAGATTTGGAGGCTCCCCCGTCCACAATTCCTGTGGGGTCTTAAACTCTATACTGCTGGACGGTGACCTATTAATCAGATAAGCTGCAGTACTAGCAGCTTCAGCCCAAAGCCCTTTGGCAAGGCCCGAGCTAATCAACATACACCTAACTTTGTTCATTATGGTCCTATTCATTCTCTTAGCGACCCCATTCTGTTCAGGTGTGTACTTAACAGTTCTGTGTCTTGTTATTCCTTTCTACTTACAGAAATTGTCAAATTCGAAATTGCAGAATTCAAGCCCATTATCAGTTCTTAATGTTTTAAGTTTCTTTTCTAACTGATTCTCAACCGACTTTAACCAAATTCTGAATTTCCCAAAAGTTTCCGACTTAGCCTTCAGAGGATAAATCCAAACTTTTCTTGAGTAATCATTCACTAAGGACAAGAAGTACTTACCTCCACCAAATGTGGAATGCTTTTCAGAACCCCATAAATCAGAATGAATATAGTGCAATTGACTGCTGGTCCTATGAGAGCTAGCTTCAAAGCTCACCTTATGTGACTTACCCAAAACACAAATTTCACAGAAATCCATAGTCTCAATATCATCTTTTCCAAGTAATTTCTGATTACTTAAAGATTTTAGCCCTTTAAAATCAATGTGACCCATTCTGTTATGTCAGAGTTCAGTTTTGTCCTTACTCACTGTAAGAAGACTCGAATCAGGTGTAGTTTTAGTTATACCCTCCAGATAGTACAGCCCATTCCTCTTGGGTCCTTTCATAACTATCAAAGACCCCTTGAAGATTTTCAAAACACTATTCCAGAATTTAAAAGTAAATCCCTCATCTTCAAGAGTACCTAAGGAAATGAGGTTCTTCTTCAAATTTGGCACGTATCTAACCTCCCTGAGTTGCCTAACAACCCCATCGTACATCCTGATGGCTATGTCACCAACTCCAACTACATCCTGAGAGTTGTTATCTCCCATGTAGACTTTCCTAGGCTCAACTTCTCTATAGTTATAGAACCAAGACCTTTCAGGGTACATGTGAAAGGTGCACCCCGTGTCTAAGATCCAATTATCATCAAATTCCCCCTCAAATACGTTCAAGACATGTAGACTATCAAATTCAGAAACAACAGCAGCGTTGTTCTGATCAGTGTTATTCAAGTCTCTCTGTTTCTTTTTCCAGACAAAGCAGTCTTTCTTAAAATGCCATAACTTTCCACATTTATAGCATTTCTTACCACTTTTGTCTTTTGATTTGGATCTCATTTTAGACTTTCCCCTTCCTTTTTTGTTATAGAAGTAAAATTCTTTCTTTTCGGTTCTTCCCCTAACAAACAAGCTTTCTTCCCTCACATTAGTTCTGTTATCTCTTTTCAGTTCTAATTCCCTCAATTTCAACGCATCTACCACTATAGCTTGCGTAAGAGTATCCCCGCCATATTTTATTGCGTTTCTGATTTCTTTATATGATTCGGGCAATGAATTTAACAATATGACCGCTAAATCCTCATCATCGAATTTCTTATCATTATGAGCCAAACTCTTAACGATAATGCTATAATCGCTCAAATTCCCCTCTACATCCTTCCCCGGGTCCATCTTAAAACTAAACAGCTTTTCTAACAGATAGATCTTGTTAGGTAAAGTCTTAGTTAAGAATAAGGCATCTAAGACAGTCTATAATGTCCTAACATCTTTAGCATGATTAACTTGTCTAACAATGTTATCAGATAAATGCAAAATTATGGAACTATATGCAATTTCATTCATTTCTTCTATTTCATCAAGTTTAGATTTTAACTCGTCGAAAAAAGTCAAAGGATCATCGAGAGCTTTAGCAACTCTCTGTTGGACTAAGATGGCCCTCATTTTCTGTTTCCAAATTGAGTAGTTCCCCTTTCCATCGAATTGCGATAATTCGACCCTTGAACCCATTCTAGATTCTGTAAAAGGGTGGCTCGTACTCATGGACTAAACAGAAAAGGTTTTGAAAAAGTATTTTTCCAGATGATCAACACACAATATGAATGCAGAGTTAAAACCGATGTCCAGAAATAAAACACGAGGCAATTCGATCACTTAAATTTCGATGTGATGTGTGTGCAAGTGTGATTCAAACTTAGGAGGTAATCAAGTATACAATGCAAGTATATGCTTTCAGGTTTCAAACCATTCACAGGAATCCAATCACCAGAATTCACAAACAGGTAACCTAAACAAACATGCATAAATAGCTACGAAAGCCAAACCTAACACGAATATTAGTTTGGAACGATCTTACCAAAACACTGTTGAAAAGTAGTAAGTATACCACCAAGTCCTCAGTTAGTCCAAGTTTCCAGAATCACCAGTCATCCAATCAGTCAACAATCTATCACCACAAAATCACAATAATCAGTTATCGAATTAAAACCCTAGAACAATCAACCCTAAGTTTCTGAAGGACAACAAGCCCTAGACCTATAGCCTAAGCTCTGATACCAAATGTTGGGAATCAAGTGACTAAAGTAAACATGCAATTCACAGTAAACATGCTTTCAGAATATCAGAATTGATCAACAACAGAATTTTAGCAACCTATAAAATAGCAGTTCAAAATCAATCCCTCTAGTTCAACCTCAATGACAGTGTTCAAGCATAATTTCACAAGTTCAGCATCACCATTATGTAACCAAACATTTACTAATGGCATTGACATATTATACTAAACTAGCCAAATATAATACAAGTGATCAAATGATTGCAACTATATGTGGACTGCTCAAAATCGAAGCTGAAACTACTAGAAATATAGAGCAAGTACTGAATATATAAATTGACAGAAACTAAAGCTTTAAAATAGGACAGGAAACTCCCCTATCACAATGAAACTTCCCTTGCTTTACGGTTGAGCCCTCGAACACCACTTCCTCTCAAATGGTTGAAGTATTCAGACTCAGGAACATGTCAAGTTTCCATGCTTGCAAACCGCCATCCAGAGAGAAAGAGATCAATAGAAAACCCCAGGTGAGGAATCGGTTTGGTCATCGATCGAAGTTCTCCCAAACGGCCCTGATTCTACCAAAACGACTTAGAGAAGAATGCCAATATTCTAGCCACTATAACTCACGGGTTTTCACCACACAGAGAACCCCCAAAAACGAAGAGGAACCAAAGAGTCCAGAGTCGAGATGAGGGAAGAAGAAGAGAGAATGTCGTGTTTTAGAAGTCAATGTTATATTAAGAAAATATCAAGCCCAAGAATGAAGCCTAGCCGTGGATTAAAATCCAAGGGTCGAGAATGCTCCCAAATAAACACACAATCCGGGTCAACATAAGATTACCAATAAGTGAGTGCCACCTGGGTAATATAATTGTGGGTAAAGGAACCGGCCCAACAAGATTAGGAGAACCACATATGAGGCCCAATAAACTTACAACCACAAACTCAAAATATATCAAAATAAAAAAGTGAACACCAATATTTTTTGTCGCAAAAGCCCGAATGTTTAGTTAAAAGGCTTGCTCACGACGTTAAGGATCCACAAATGCAGTTAATTCTCTAATTCCACTCACACAACAAAAAATGTTTGAGATTATAATAAATACACAAGGTATTAACCAAGAATAGCCCTTCGACATATTCTCTCTCGACACTCATCTAACCAAAATTATACCAAAGAACTAGAGGCTACTGCTCATCAAGAACGGTATAAAAAACCTCACACTCTGTATTTACATAAAACGTACGAAGACAAAATAAAACATCAAAGAGAAGATGAAGAGTATAGAGAAAAAGGCAAACCCTAATGTTATCTCTCAAATAACTATGCTACATTGCCATAATTTTTTGACATATTCTTTCACAAAATGTTACATGACATTCTATCATTCACCTGTTTAAAAAATAGCTATTTTTTTCATCTAATCATTTGCTGCCATCAGTACATCTCTCAAGTAGATGGGCAAAAATATCTACCAAAGTGGCTTCTTACTCTCAAATGAGAAAGAACAAGTATTTAAAAGAAGAGTAATGTTATTTAGTCTCGTTGGAATTGTAACCTCAGCTTAGATGTCGCTAATGTGGCATTGAATGATAAGTGAAATTAAATCACTTATTTAATTCTATATTTCATTTAGCATATTATCTAACGTCACATAAATTGGAGTTATAACTCCAATGGACTATATAGCATTACTCTTAAAAGAAATAACGATTAGCTCTATTCATCAACGGTCACCTTATAGCCACTTATCATCATCTCGGTAACATATTTGAAAACATGAGGCAACAAGAAATAAGCAATCGGTTGGCAAATTTGGGTCAAATAATTGGGCTTCATCATTTACTTTACTAGCCCAATTGTTTAACCACATGTGCATCACATTTTAATTACATTAAACCTTTTTAGCTTCCATTTAATGTTATTCTTATTTTAACTTATTTATGTTACATTCTTACCATCGACCTTCCATTGGTTAGCACGTCTAGTCCCTGATTATAGTTTTCATCTAAACTTTTGTTAGTGTCTTTAAAATAAGCGGTTCTCACTTTCATATATAATATATTTTTAATTTTTTACTTTTTAAAAACACAAGGGACAAGTAAGTCTTTCTACGCTTTATTAACATAATTTTTGAATAGAAGTCACAATCAAGGACTATATACGCTAATTAAATAAAAGTCGAGGATAAAGATGCCACAAAAACATCGAAGACATAAGTATGATAATAAATAAAAATTAGGAACTTTTAATGTAGTTAAAATATTATAAGAAATTGCATTACCAATATAACCACCATATTTATAGATGGATGAATAGCGTATTAATTACCCCAATCCACTTTTAATTAATTTGGGCCATATTCATGCAATTTGCCATATGATGACCCTCCCACTTGATTATATTTATAAGGGAAAAATTCATATTTAATATGTATTCTTTACCTCAATTCAAAAATAAGGTAAATAGTTTAAAAATTCAAAAATCAGGTATGGATTTAATTAATTAAAAATATTTATTAAATAAAGATAATATAGTCACTTTTTGTGATTAATGGTCACATATTCATAATTTTAAGTTACAGATTTATTTACTGGTCACATATCGTCAAATTTTTTGATCCCAAATTATTTCGAGGTCACATATCAAAAAATTTATACGTCACAAATTATTTCGAGGTCACAGATTTTTAAATTAATTGATCACATATTATTTCGAGGTCACAGATTTTTAAAGAGTCACGTATTATTATATTTTTAGGTCACATTTTGAGTAATTGGTCACAGATATTAACAAACATTTGGTCACAGACTACCGCCGCTTGGTCACAGGTCACAGATCGACCAAATGCTTGGTCACAGATTACCAAACATTTGGTCACGGACTACCGCCGCTTGGTCACAGGTCGCAGCAGCCACAAACCACCACACCCACAGCCACAGAATACACGCAACAGCAGATCCGCCACCACCATCAATAGATCCACCCCACCATCAATAGATCCGCCACCAACGACCGCAAACATAAACAGCCAACCACCAATCCGCCACCCCACAGATCCGCCAACAAGCAATCCACTACACCCAATACTCCGTCGCAAAATCACAACCCCAAACCAATACTCCGCCGCCCAATACTCCAATCGAATCAGCACACCCAATACTCTACAGCAAACCACCACCCACAGCAACGTTGGGGTCATCGCAGCAGCGACGTGCTGCTAATTCGTAGCAGCGCTGCTGCGACTCGCAGCAGAAACGGGGAGGTGGAGGGGGATGGGGAGGGAATGTGGCAGAGACCGCCGGAAGAAAGAGGGGAGAGGAGGGGAGGCGACTGGCGAGAGAGAGAGGGGAAGGGGAAGGGGACGGGTAGGGAGTGAAAAATTAGAGTTTGAGTTTTCATATATCACCTGATTTTTGAAGAATTAAATTTGGTCCCTGATTTTTGAATTTGAAACTTTAAACACCTGGAATTGTGTAATTTCCTCTATTTATAATTGGACCCTTTAACTTAGTTATTTGTTGGGTTTTGGCCCACTAAACCCACCTTACTATATTTAGTAGGGAAACATTCACAACTCAGATTTTTTCTATCCCAAAATAAAAAAATCAGG
Source organism: Fraxinus americana (assembly GCA_035079005.1). Classification (NCBI taxonomy): domain Eukaryota; kingdom Viridiplantae; phylum Streptophyta; class Magnoliopsida; order Lamiales; family Oleaceae; genus Fraxinus; species Fraxinus americana. Next base: position 14,456,775 of record CM068716.1, on the reverse strand, counting down.
CCACAAGGTTTAGAATTACAAAAATTAGGTTTTTCATGAATTAATTAATTATATTTCACAATTATTATATTAAATTAAATAATTAATTGCAATATAATATAATTAACACACCCCACCTCCACCTCCCCTACTGCTTCGGCGACCACTCCGGCGACTGTTTCCCGGTCACAGATCAAAAAATTTATAGGTCATGGATTATTTCGATGTCATAAATCTAAAATTTTTAAGTCATAATTTTTTTATCGGTCACAAATCAAAAATTTTGTAGGTCACAAATTATTTCGAGATCACAAATCTAAAATTTTATAGGTTATAGATCAAAAAAATTATATGTCACAGGTCACGTATTTTCAAAGTTATTGGTCACATATTCTTTTTTTAGTTGTAAATTTTCAATTTTTAAGTCACAGTTCAATAGTTAGGTCACAGACACCAAAAAGAACCACCGGCACCTTTGACCCCGCCATAACAATAACAAAAAACGATCACCACCACACGGATCACCATCACCACCACATGACCGCCACTACAGATCCACCACCACCGCCCAAAACATACCACCACAGATCCACCACCTCCACAACTACACATCCCCGGATCTGCAACATTTTCCAAAATCAGACCCCTTCGCGACGGCTGCCACCAGATCCACCGCCCACCATAAACAATGGGTCACATACATCTGCACCATCAACACCACCTCCACCCCGTCGCAGACCATCGAATACAAACATCGACCCTCGATAGCATCATCTCCTAATTACCCAGCACCTTTCAATAAACCACAATTTGGCCCACAAACAGCTTCTGCCTACCACTACACAACCTGCCACAAGCACCAAATTTTTTTTTTCCAACGACCGATAACAGCAGAAGACAGAGAATAGAATAAGAAGAAGACGGCGAAAAACTGGAGTTACCACCGACAGAAGCACCGTCCAAGTTCTGTCGCCAGCCACTCCATATCGTTGTGTGTTCGGGAGAAAGCGTCGCGCGCTTCACGGCAGCGTCACGACGCCGGCAGGTGGGTAGGAGGCGTCAAGCGGTGGTGGTGGGAGGATGGAGAGAACGTCAATGTGGAGAGAGGTGAGAGAGCGGATAGAAATGGATAGACTTAGGGGTTGAATAGATAAAAATGATAAAAACCTAAAAGGTGGAAAAATAAAGTAAAAACCTGATTTTTTAAAACGTGAAACTAAACACCGGTTTATGGTAATTTCCCTATTTAGTAATGTTATCTATCACTAGTGATATTACAACACCAGCATATGTGATATTGAATGATACACTCAATTAAATTTAGGGAATTGATGATTCATTTAATTAGTTTTATCAATTTATGTCACTCAGTATCATCTAGATTAATATTGTATCAACATTGCCTGTTAAATAACATTACTCTATTATATGGGGTGAATACTCAACACAAATAGTAGACAACGCTACGAGTGATAAAATTATTTTCACATGACTTAAAATATCGCAATATTTTGACTGATAATGAGAGAATCTACAGTAGAAATCAAATTTCATAAAAATGATCAATTACAGTTGATCCTTTTTATCTCAACACCAAACCACATTGTTGCATATTATTATTGATCCATTTCAATTTTAAACTCTTCATAAGAAGAAGAAAATGAAGCAAAGTTTCTCTATTTTCACTCATCTTCACTAATGCATCTACCACAAAAATGTAGATTGATTATATTTGTCCTAGCAAAATAAAATTACATAAAACACTACTTGAGTTATGATATAGTTAATCGTCTATATTTTTATTTTATTTTTTAATGTAGAAGCCAGAAATTATAAAAAGAAAAAGTTGAAATAATTATACTTTATGGGTGTTTCTTCTTGTGAAATTGTTCAGAACGATGGATTTTCATTTGGGCTTTTTAACTTAGTTGGAAGGGGAAAAATCATAAATTAGGTATTAACTATTACTAAATTAATTTTCAGGCCTTAAGTTTAAAATTGCAAAAATCAAGTATTTGTTAATTAATTAAATATATTAAAATCACAATTATACATTTCATGGTCACGTATGCATATTTACTGGTCACATTTTATCAAATTAATTGGTCACAGATTATTTTTCGATCACAAATCAAAAAATTTATAAGTCGCAGATTTTTTTACGATCACAGATTAAAATTTTCATATGTCACAAATCAAAAAATTAATAGGTCACAAGTCACAAATTACAAATATTATGAGTTACAACTTATTAGTCAGTTACAAATTATCAAATTTTTTAGGTCACACATAATTTCATGGTCACAAATTATCTTTTTCATTGGTCACATATTATCCATTGATCACAGATTAACCAATTTGATGGTCACAGTCAACCAAATAGTTGATGACCACCACCAACACTTGCGACCTCCGACAGCACCACCATCATTGTCGCACCAAAACCACCGTCCCCGCCACCACAATAGCACCACCATCAACAAAACCGCCACCACCAAATCCAACAAAAAAAATATCAAACCCACCACCACCTCCGTCCCCGTCGCTACCACCAGTTCTAACACCATCCCTATCGCCGCCAACGACACAGACATCACCACACCACAACCACCACAAACCCGCCACCACCTCTACCCCCGTTGATGCCACCACCACTATAGGCATCACCACCACATCACACCACCACCACCACCAAATCGCACCAACTAAGAGACATTACACCACCCCAACCGCCATATCTACCAATACAAAATTGCCACCACACAAGACACCACCATCCCCACCACTCAAAACACCACCCAGATCTGGTCGCGGTGCTTCGCCTGTGAAGAGTCGCTGGAGTGTGTGGATATGCTTCATAAATACTGTTGCCTCTTCGCGCCGCATCGAACATAAGTCATTTCACAGCCACAAATCGCAGCGATTCTGGCTCCTTCTAGCCGGTGAAGCTGCGGTTGCGTGTGTTTAGAGAGAGAAGTGGGTCGGTGATGGGAGAGAGAGAGAGAGAGGACAGTGAGACAGGAAGTTTTGGAAAAAGACGAGAAACAAGGGAGAGAGGTGAATGGCAGCGTTGCGCCGACTCGTCGCGACGCTGCCGTCGCGCCATTCATAGAGGATAGGGAGTAGTGTGTGTTAAAATTAGGGTTATTAATTGGGGATTTAATATATATTACCTGATTTTTGAATAAATAAACTTTAGATCTTATTTTTGAAAATCAATTTTTAAAAACCTAATTTGTGTAATTTTCCCTAGTTGGAAGGACCAAAGTGAAAAAATTTAAGAGCCCAATTTGACATTGTGTCGTATTGAATTCTACACCTTCAACATGTAATGGGCCTTGTGAATCAGTTGTCAGTGGGATATGCTTGAGAAAATTTGAATAATAATCAATAAATTATGTCGCATATCTCTTATCTTTAACATGAAAAATTGGAACTGCAACATTTATTCGTTTTCATAAATAAGACTCAATGTGAATATGGCATAAAGTTCACTTAAAATGTAAAGAAGGGTAAGTTGCTTGTGAGAATCATGAATTTGACATCAGAAATTTTGTGCTTGTTTGTGTTAAATAAAAATTTAAGTTACGAATCCTACAAAAAAAAAAATAAATAAATAAATAATTTGTTTAACCAATTTAAATTATAATTTAAGTTATACATGTTAAGAGATAAAATCCTATATCGAATAAAGATGAAAACATAGACCAATTTATAAATGTTTAAATTACCTCTCTTAACAAGGTTGACATTTTAAGATAGATTTCTAAATCTTAATATGGTATCAGAGTCATTTAAACTTCAACAAGTAATTCGATCCGATTAAAATTAAAAAAATGATCACGCGAATTTCAAGATTGATTTGTCTAAATGAGTCACCATTTCGCGGGGACATATTAAGGGATAAAATTCTATATCGAATAAATATGAAAATATAAACCAACTTATAAAAAATTTGATTATTTATTTTAACAATGTTAATCTTTAAAATGGAAACCAGTCTTAATACAAGTACATGAATTTCAAAATTAATTCGTTGGTGGCAAGTTAATGGATAAAATCACACATCGAATAAAGATGAAAACATAGATCAATTTATAAGACTCCGAACTATCTCTCTTAACAAAGTTGATATTTTGAGATGTAATCCAAATCTTAACAACCCCAAACATGTATACTAACTAAAATTATATGAGGATTTTATTTATTTTTATGATATGTTGCCTAGTATACTGAAGAGTTCCAATTTTGCCAATTTTTACTCTCTGCATTAGTCATTCAAAATAAAATAAAATTTCTTTCTATGAAAGTCATTACCTATCGTGTGTCGTCTGGCAATTGTTTGAATACGAGTAGGGCTGTCCATGGGTCGGTTCGGTTCGGTTCTGAAGATACCCGAACCGACCCAAAACTTTCGGGTATTTAATAAATGGACCCGTAGGGTCCAAATATAATTATGGAACCGTTCGGGTTCAGTTCCGTTCGGTTCGGTTCGGGTCGGTTCGGTTCCGTTCGGTTCCGTACCATAATTAAATTTTTTAATATTTTCAGTAACACTACATAAATACAATTAATAACATTTCATTCGTAACTTTTACAAATTAACGTAGCCCAATTCAAAAAAATATACAAAACTAGCCGTCCAATAAGATTAATTCAATGCATACAAATACCAAAAAGTAGATATTAATATTACAGCAAAACTACATAAAGTATATTCATTTGCTTCAAATTAAAATGGGCTAATGGATTTTAAAATGATTTGGGCTTAAAAATTAAAATTATGAAATAATCTAATTTATTCAATTAATTTGCTAATTTGTATAGGAAAAAAAATAAAATAATTTAATTAATTCAATATAAAAAATAAAAAAAGTATTTAGTTTCGATTCTTGTTCGGTTCTTCGGTTCTTGGTCTAGACCCGAAACCCGACCCAAACCCATCGGTTCTCGATTCGGGTACCCGTTCGGGTATTTAATTTATGAAGAACCGCTCGATTCGGTTCGGTTCCGTTCGGTTCGGGTTCGGTTCGGTTCGGGACTTTTGGACACCCCGAAATACGAGAACTAACTTTTTATATATACTCGATGCTTCTCTCGGTGAAATAATATGGCTTTAAAATAGACAGGACACAAGCATCCTGCAGAGTCAAAATTCACTGCCATCCTCTTCACATAACAGTAATAGGACTAAATTATGGGAGAGAGAACGTGAGACAGTTACCATGGCTGAAAATTGAGTTACTCACAAACTTACAAAAAAATGTACAGTTTTTTCTGGTATTGCCCAGAATGCCCCTGACATAACTAGCATGTACTTGGTGACATGATCAAGAACACAACTTCCGCTAAAAATTTTCTCAAATGATCAAGAATTTCCACAAACGTCATTTCTCTCTCGTCATTCGAAAAGCAAAAAAGTCGATCAGACGTGGTCCTAGCCATAGTGGTTACTGCTTAGCATCTCCTCCATAGATCACGTGTCTCCCAGTTGTCTATATCCATGTCTGTCCAGAAAGGTACACATAGGGGTTTTCGGGATAATGCCTCAAAACAATGTTTCCTGCATTTTGTTCTCAATAATTTGACGATCTCGATTCGATGTCGAGATTTACTCATCAGAGGGATACGGGTACGTGGGTCATTGAAAATTTTCTTCTCGTCTCGCTTAACAAAAATGACAAAAGTATGCCCCTAAGACTTGTGCTATTGAGTCACAATGTAGTGGAGGTTGTTACAATCAAACGACGAAAAAACACTGACTTTGTAAAGAAAAATTAAATTGCACGCTTGACGTCAATTATTATTTTTGTGACTGTTGGTCCAATTATTTGTACCGTTGAAGAGTTTGCACATTCACATATAGTACATCGTGCAGGTTTTATAAATGTGCGACGACTTCATTGCACTCTCATTGTCGTTAGCGTCAAAGTTAAAACATCTTTAATCTCACACACCATTTTGTGAATGAATGTATGGATTTTTAATGGTTCTTTCATTTGCATTAAATCTCGTGTTGTGTTGTGGATGCAAATGGAGTATGAATATCTAGTAGACGAGGAATTGCGACACCACCAACAATTATGTAGTATAATAGCTGGGAAACACTTGTGAAAGCGAGGTCAGCTCTAAGTGAAGAGTACGTGGACACATGTAATACGTCCTTCCTTGGTGCATTTACGACATTGTCGGAGTTAAATTTCTCTGATAACTCGTACACGAAATGGTGCAGATGACAATTAGGTCTCGGACGCATGGTGAGGCGTGGTTCATGTATAATGGAAATATTTCCAGATTTGGAGTAGAAGAATTTGCCTTGCTCTACTAGCATATAAAGAAATAGAGCATCTAGTAGCTGAACGTGGCTGCATCATGAGTTCATGACCACATTGGCAGGCGGGACCGTTCACTCCCAAGCAATGACAACAGTCTAGGACGACATTAAAGCCCTGAAGATAGTCCTATGTTTGCAGCCGATATCCCTACCCGCGAACAATCGAAAATTTTGAAAAATAAACCAAACAAATGTACTAAAATTCAGCTTTTCGAATTCCAACTGGCTAATTTATTACGGAAACCAAAATGCACATGTAAATTTTAGTCTGTTTTTCCAATAACCGCTCCATGAGAGCAATGCAATGTTCGGAGAAAATTATGTCGTCTAATAGTGAACGCTCGCTACATTTTGGACCGACACACAATCTTGATCAGCGAAAGTGCAAGACAAAGAAGACTATAGTTGGGCGGTAGAGTGCGTCTTGTGGCATGCAGGGACAGATTTGTGGGGGGGGGGGGGGAGCTGTAGCCCCCCTCTCCCCCCAAACAAAAAAAAAAATTTAGTTACAAAAAAAAAATTATGTGAAAAAAAAAAAATCATGTGTAATGTTAAGGGATATAAATCCCACATCGAATAATGATATAAACACAGACCAATTAATAAAGATCTTGGGCTACTTCTCTTAATAAGGTTGACCTTTTAAGATGGACCCCCAAATCTTGACATGGTATCAGAGCCCATTATGCTCCAACGAGCGATTCCATCCCGGTAAGACTCCAAAAAAAATGAGCACATGGATTTCAAGATTGGTCTGCTCAAACGAGCCACCATCTTGCGGGGGCGTGTTAAGGGATATAAATCCCACATCGAATAATGATATAAACACAGACCAATTAATAAAGATCTTGGGCTACTTCTCTTAATAAGGTTGACCTTTTAAGATGGACCCCCAAATCTTGACATGTAATTTTTTTTTGTTTTTACGTATTAGCTCGACCTGTAATCCGGTCCTGGATCCGTCCCTGGTAGCATGTGGACGATGGATAAATTTCTGATGTGTATTGACAATTTCCTGTGGTAACTAAGTTTTTTATAGACATTAAACTACGTACATCTGCCATCATATTACTTTAAATCTCGAATGTTCGATATCTCTACATCCATCGTGGATGAGATCTAGACCTTCAAAAAACCGCCCAATAATATGGACATTTCTGCAAAAAGAGCAACTAAGTATTTTCACTTGCCATTCGAATTTTTCTTTAAGCCCCCGTTTGGGTCACATTATTTTTTTCATTCTCATTCTTCTACTCATTTTCAACCACACATTCTTCAATAAAATAATATTTTTCATCACATCAATAATTTTTCCTTCTTTTTCAACCACACATTCTCCATTACATCACTTCAAAAAAATGCATTCTCTCATTTTAATGTTTACCAAACGGGCTCTAAATTTATGAATAGTAGACATTTTTATTTTTTTCACCCACCAAAAACAATTTCCTTCAACTTTCTCCTCTATAATTTATACATATCTAGTGGTGTCAAGATAGACGTGCAACTCTCCATGTTCTTATCTTTAAAATCTCACATCGCAGTTGGTCCGGCTCTGTTGCTAGTCGTGTCAAGCTAAATTCTTCGTTTGAATGACCCACAAGGACGCATGATCAACCCGATTTCTCCAAAAACTTAAAAATAAATCATATTTTAAACAAATTTGAAAGACCCTTTGGGTTTGGCTCGAACCATATTTTTAAACACGTCGATCCACGTCTATTAGGTTTTAATTGAGACTAAATACAGAAATATCGAACGATGTGGATCGTCCAATAAATTTTGACACATAAAAACCAGTTGTTGCATTTATTCCATGTGATATGTCCCTAGAATTGCATGGCTGTAGAAAAGGCCAATTGGGGTTCTGCTAATCGCTACCTGTTCCAGTGTGAACGAATATGTTAAAAGTCCTCAATTTCGTCTAAACCAATACAAAATTTTCTTGGCATAAGCGACAGAAGAAAAAATAAAATCCTATTTTGTCATTGAGCTGTACATTTTCCGCATTTTGCTCCTTCGAAAAAGGTGTAGTGGCGAGTAAATTTATCTCGGACGTTGAAGTAAAACCGTATAAATCTGTATTATTTAACAAAAGCTCGAGATTAGCTACAAGATGTCGCGATTATACCTAAAGAGTGAAGACGATGTTAGACTTAACTAACTGGTAAATAAACATTTCACGTTCACTCGACTAAAGAGTACAACAAATCAACATATAAGATAAATACATCCCAGCTGTAGGACTAAATTATTGGTCTGTTTATAGATGCAGCCTTCGCATTGGCACATTTTTTTCTGTGCAATTTTTCTGAGGACCTCCATTCCATTCCACTGCTCTTCGATTCTTTTTTACTCCCACTGCCAAACGATATCATTTACTGCAAAACCAGTCCAGGGCCATCTCTTGGACCTTCTTTATGATAGTGCAAGTACACACAGGGGTAGTCCCCACTCCCACACCCACCCCCACCTCCACCCTCACCCTTTTGTGGGAGTGGATATAATCCCACATCGAATAAAGATGTTGACACAGACCAATTAATAAAGATCTTGGGCTACTCCCCTTAATAAGGTTGATCTTTTAAGATGGACCCACAAATCTTAATGTGGTATCAGAGCCCATTATGCTCTAACGAGCGATTCCATCCCGGTAAGACTCCAAAAAAAATGAGCACGTGGATTTTCAAGATTGGTCTGCTCAAACGAGCCACCATCTTGCGGGGGCGTGTTAAGGGATATAAATCCCACATCGAATAATGATGTAAACACAGACCAATTAATAAAGATCCTGGGCTACTCCTCTTAATAAGGTTGACCTTTTAAGATGGACCCCCAAATCTTAACAATGTTAAGGGATATAATCCCACATCGAATAAAGATGTTGACACAGACCAATTAATAAAGATCTTGGGCTACTCCTCTTAATCAGGTTGACCTTTTAAGATGGACCCCCAAATCTTAACATGGTATCAGAGCCCATTATGCTCCAACGAGCGATTCGATCCCGGTAAGACTCCAAAAAGTGAGCACGTGGATTTCAAGATTGGTCTGCTCAAATGAGCCACCATCTTGCGGGGGCGTGTTAAGGGATATAATCCCACATCGAATAAAGATGTTGACACAGACCAATTAATAAAGATCTTGGGCTACTCCTTTTAATAAGGTTGACCTTTTAAGATGGACCCCCAAATCTTAATAGGGGTAACCCCAAGCTCCATTTAAGTGAATGCAGTTACTATGTGTCATATATCATGTTGGCTTTGTCAATATTTTCTAATGCTACTGTAAAGAGTGGGGGCACGTTTCTGTACCTGACTGAGTCATTCATATTATTTAAAGATATTGAGAAGGCAAACACACTGTAGAGTGTAGATTGTACTTAGCAGCTTTCATCAAAATGTGAGAAGGGGGGATTTTTCTAAGCTTGGTTCTTGTTTGCTCATAGAAATCAAAGATACAATAAAACCAATCTTAAATCGAATTTAAGAAATTACTTACTTGGTGGACAGGAAGCATTACTTGCAGCTAGTGTTTTAAAAAGCGATGCCTAAGCATGAAGCGGGCACAAAACGCTCTACCTACGCTTTTTCTCGCTTCTTTATTATTATTATTTGCTTATTTTATTTTATTTTTTTTCCGCCTAGGCACACTAGCTTTTTTACGCCTAGAACTCGCCTAGGCTCTCCAGTCCGACGCTACGCTTTACGCTTTTTAGAACGTTGTTTGCAACAATAAGTGGGTGTAATAATTTGTGTTTGCTCGTTTTCAATTATTATTCTGATTTTGTTGCTCTTAGAACACGAATCATGCCTTATTCCATAGCACATAGAATTGCCAAAATGTAATCTTAACATCCCTCCAACTTTTCTACAAAATGATTACTTGTCCAACTATTGCTTTACTACAAAAGATAAAGCCATACGGACACAATAAATGTGTCTCAAAAAGGTTCAAGAAAAGGATAGATCTATTCCCTTTTGTGTTAACAATTCAATACTTTACGCTGGGCTCAAAGCTAAAAGAAATGGGCTTTTAGTCTAGAAGCCAAAAGAAAAGGAAAAGAAAAAGGTTGAAACCTTAGATGAAAGTCCCTTGAGCTGGAAATATAGCTTCTTTTTCTGCTTTTTAGCACTCAAGTGAAGAAAAGGCTTTGGAAGTGGAACACAAAAGTCAAAAAATAAAGGGCCAAGCATACAAGATAGAAAGAGTTATGCATTAAAGATAATAATATTAATACCATATATTTCTCCATGAAATGGAGTTAACACGTTCTTCCAATCCCATTATCTACAACAACTATAATCATACAAAATGAAACAAAAACAATGGTTAATTGATTCAAACATAATAAACCTCCCAAAACCAAGCCCTACTAGTTTTACCAATTTTTATTTCTCATATGTGTTGGTGTTGTAGTTGCAAGAGCCTGAAATACGCTCCGTCGGGGCGGCTGATAAGGTCGGAGTGGCTACCTTGTTCGATGATACGTCCATCCTGCACAACACCGATACTATCCACCCTTCGTATTGTGGATAGCCTGTGGGCCACAAGAACAGTGGTTCGGCCTCGCATCAGCCTTTCAAGTGCTTCTTGTAGCACGCATTCTGACTCAGCATCAAGAGCACTAGTTGCTTCGTCAAGTAGAAGGATTGATGGGTCCTTGAGAACAGCTCGTGCAATTGCTATCCGTTGTTTCTGTCCCCCAGAGAGTTGAACTCCTCTTTCACCTACTGGAGTTTTATAGCCTTCGGGCAATCCACTAACAAATGTGTGCACATTTGCAGCTCGAGCTGCTTCGATTACTTCTGCTTCCGTAGCACCATCTTTCCCGTAGACAATGTTGTCGAAAATGCTAGCCGCAAAAAGTGCTGGCTCCTGCTGCACTAACCCAATTTTCTGTCGGAGCGTCTTTAAGTTAAACCTCCTAACGTCTTTCCCATCAATCATAACCTTACCAGCCATTGGATCGTAAAATCGCTCGATTAGTGCTATTACCGAACTCTTTCCTGATCCGCTCGCCCCAACAAGTGCTTGGCTTTGGCCAGCACGGATTCTAAGGCTGAGGTCCTTGAATACAATCACATCTGGACGTGAAGGATACGCAAAGTCAACATGACGGAGCTCAATCTCACCACGAATTGATTCAACCAGCTCTGCTTCAGAATCATCAGGATCTATCCTAGTAGAGCGATCAAGAATGGAGAAAACAGAGCCAACAGCTTCACCACCCCTTATAATCTCGGGAGCAAGGCTAACAGTTTCAGCAACTGAATTTGCCGTGATAACTAAGACTACGAATACCTTAATAACCTTCGAGAAGGTAGAGACGCCTTTGCTAACAAGGTGGGCACCGTACCACAGGATTAGAGCTTCCGACGCATAAAGTGCAAGTTGTGAAAGACCAAATAAAAACCCCGAAGACTGGCTGCGGCGAAGACTTTGTTGTTGTGGCACACGGAGTTCGTGGCAAAACAGAGAGAGAACTTTTTCTTGCGCATTGAACGCCGCAACAGTCCGGATATTGCTTACTCCTTCCCCCGCAATCATGCTAGTTTTTGCATGTGCCTTGGCTGTGTCTCCAGCAAACCCCTTGAGAGAGAGTTGCTGCATAATTCCAAAACAACACAAAATTGTTAAAATACTATCAATTTAACAAAAGAAAAATACCACACTTTCCACAAGAACATCCCATTGATATAATTAACTTATTAATTATATAAGATTATTAGCTTTATTAAAATTATATAAGATTATTAGCAATGAATTCCTTTACTGTCTACATAGCATGAGCAAAACTGACAGTACTAGCAATGATACTTCGTCAGTGCCACCAAATAAAAAGTACACACAATAGCACACAATTTGGAAGTCTCTAACCATGATAATGCCTAAAGAACCACTTACAACAAGCATGCAAAACACAGTCCCTATAGAGCTAAAAGCACAACCGGACTAGCCTGTCACAGTTAGGGCAAAGTACAATCGTAGAAAAAAAAATTCACTTTTAAATTCGAAAACAGTCTATAATAGTCATAGGGCTGACAAGTCCCGGACATGCCGACGGGCAGGATCAAGAAAAATTTAGACCCGGCAACGTCTGAAAGCCAGTTTGTGCTGCTCTGACAAGGTCCAATTTACACTTCTACCCTAGACTCTGGCAAGCTACCTTATTCTTCTCGTAAAATATAAACAGTACAAAGAAAAAGAAAAAGTGATTCATATAAATGTTGACAAGAGTCATATGCATATTGATCACGGGATGAGAATCTATGGCAGAAGAGGTGTGAATATCTAGGGGGACTGAAAGATAGTAAAAATCCAGCAATGAACACATGTACCCATATTCAAACCCCACCATTCTCAGGCATTAACTTTGAGTCTCAGAAAAATAATACTCCACTGACGCACACTACAATGCAGCGATAGTAAAAATCCAGCAATGAACACATGTACCCATATTCAAACCCCACCATTCTCAGGCATTAACTTTGAGTCTCAGAAAAATAATACTCCACTGACGCACACTACAATGCAGCGTCAGAGTAAGGTGAAAATAATTTAACTTGGCAAGTAAATAGTGAAGAGAAACAGACAACCTTATATCTGACACGCGAATATAAATTCAAGAAAGTGGAGAAATCACTCAAATAAGAAAAGGCAAGAAAACTTCTTGGTTGATGGGCAATAATAAAATCTTTGATATTTTTTTCTTCACAACTTGAAGTGTAAACCGGGCTGATACAACACAATTTTGAGTTGGTTCGGTGCAACTGAATATTCACAAGTTATTTCCTTTCACATAACTTATTTTGGTTTCTCTAGATACAGACCTACCCGGGCCACGGCTCTCTGAAGCCACATCAGACACTGCTTAACTGGAGAGATAGTCCGACGGCAAGGCCTATCAAGGCTACACTATGATTGTCAAAGAGTTATGCACTCGAATTTACCCTCTCCTCTCTTAGTATGAAGAAGGGAGTGATTTAGATGCCAAGATCCAACCATGTACCATAAAAATTGACATGCTACCAAATAAATACCTACTTGATGACACCGAAATGCACCTACACGAGGTAAATAAGCTTTTATGCCCAAGATGTCATTACAAAACAAATGTAAGCAGTGTCAACGGTAATTTACCTGAGCAAAATTGGCTAAGACCAGGAGAGGAAAGGTAGCCAGTATGAGCAATGAGACCCTCCATTCCACTATAAAGGCCACTATGAAAGAAGTAAGAAGAGAAGTCATATTCTGCAATATAACAGAAATTCGCTCTGCAATAGCAGATTTTACATCTGCAGCATCGGTTGCTAGGCGGGCTGCAAGGAGACTTGAATTATTCTCCTCCTCATCGAACCATCCAACTTCATTCCTCAAAATTGCTGAGAAAATAAAAATTAAAAATTACTTAGTATGAGAAGCAAAATCCAAAGATTTTTATAAAGTTCAAGTCCATTGTTGACAAGTGATTAAATAACATTTTCTAAAAATATGTAAGCAACTCCATTGGAAGGAAAGTTCAAGTGTCTTTTTTTGTCTTCAGATGCTGCATTATGAGGTTGTTACAGAAACTAGAATAACATTTTGTTTAGCACATACATCCAACGAGATTTTAAAATTATATTTCATTTTATATCGTGAAATTGTGCCCATTACTAAACACTACAATGGCTTATACCTGCAAGCATCATCCTCCTCACGCGTGTAGTGAGGTTCTCTCCCATGATACTAAAGAAGTAATGTTGTATCAAATATGCCATGACAGCATAGAGACCCGCTCCGATGTAAATAAAAACATATTCCTTAGTCTTCCTTTCCATGCTAGCTGGATTTCGATAGTAGAACACCTCAATCATATTGCTCATCACAATGGCAAAAGTTGGACCAATGAAGCCAGAAAGAATTGATCCTATCGCACCCAGGATCGAGTAAGGCCACTCAGGAGCATTTAGTTTAAGAAGCCGGCAGAAGTACCCAGCAGGGGCAGGATTTTTCCTATCAGTTTCGGCATTTGATACCATCTCTATACGGCCATCAGCGCCAGTGCTGTAAGAATAACTCAAGTTTCTTAAACTTCCAGAACGAAGGCTAAGAGATTTTGTCGACAATGAATGACTTAGCCGTGATGAACGTGTACGTCGAGTTGAAGGATTCGAAAAATCTCTGTTTCCTACCATTTCCTGGAATCTAATTAAGGATGCATAGGCCCCAGCTTTGGCAATCAGTTCTTCGTGGCTTCCAGTTTCTACAACTTGCCCTTGCTGTATAACTGCAATAGAGTCCACATTTCTTATGGTTGAGAGACGATGAGCGACGACCACAGTTGTCCTTCCAACCATCAGACGATCCAGTGCCTCTTGGACGATGCTTTCTGAACCTGCATCAAGGGCACTAGTTGCTTCATCAAGCAGAAGTATTTTGGGGTTCTTCAACATAGCTCTTGCAATTGCTATTCTCTGCTTTTGACCACCAGAAAGTTGGACGCCACGCTCTCCAACCTAGAATTCGATTAAACTAGTAATTTTAGTCAAGATCACATGAAAACTATATGAAAAAATTGGAAATTAAGGGCACTCTCTAAAAGGCCAAAGTGAGTAAATCACTTGATCCTCTGATATCTTTATCTCATGAAAGAATATAGCATCCTTTGATGGGAAGATAGTTCGAACCTGAGTGTTGTATCCATTAGGAAGCAAGGTAATAAAGCTATGAGCATTTGCAGCAAAAGCAGCAGCCTCCACTCCGGCCATGGTTGCATCCGGCTTTCCATATAGTATGTTCTCAAGAATCGTGGTGGCAAATAGTGCAGGTTCTTGGTTCACGAGACCAATTTGATCACGCAACCATCTCAACTGCAGCGTCTTGATTTCCACGTTGTCCAGCAAAATTTGTCCTGTACATTCCATTGCAAGATTAAATACGACAACTAGTGAATATATTGATATTCATCAACTAAGGAAGGAAAAATGCGATAAATTACCCTGATTTGGATCGTAAAACCGTTCTATCAAAGAAACAACCGTGCTTTTTCCTGATCCACTACCACCTACTACTGCAACCGTCTTTCCGGCAGGAAAGAAGATCGAGAAATCTCTGAATATAATAACATCAGGTCTAGATGGATAGCTGAAAGTTACATTTTTAAACTCGATGTTTCCATTGACTTCAGTCAAGCACATTCCATCGAATGAATCTTGAGCTATTGTAGGCTTCTGCTTGATTATCTCCATTAACTTGTATCCAGCAGCTTTACCTTTGCTGAACGCCCCAAGATTAGAAAATGACTGACCCAAACTCCTGTAATAATAAACACATCAAAAGAATTTTATGAATATGCCTCATCTATCGGCTCGAGAATGTAGTAACGAGAATTTAACCCAAAATCTTACATGCCACCAACAATGGCAGAGAAAATGGCAGTGAATGCTTTGCCACCGTCTGTTTGTCCATTTCTGATAAAAACACCAGCATACCAGAAAACAAGAGCCCAGGACATGCATGCTATTCCATAAGTACATCCTAATCCCAGACCTTTTGCCATTCCAGCCTTGTATCCTAGCTTCAATGTGTTTTGTATGGCATCAGAGTATGCAATGAGGGCCTCGCTCTCACCAACATAAGAGTAAACTGTCCTAACCTGAGCAATGGCCTGCATTGAAAGCACATATTTTAGGCAACAATATGTTTCTAAATGGAACTCATTTCAGAACTCTATGACACTCGAGTCAACCTTCAACTCATTATTACAGTTATTGAAAACAACTAAAACTAAAAGTTAGGGCAAACGAAAAGTGTGAGTTTAGTTTGCAGTAGATAGGACCGGACAATATTTAGAAGCTCACAACATCGTTTTCTTTCTTAGTACTGTCATTGTATCCAATACTCCCCACCAACTATGCTATTTTGAAGGGATTTCATTATTAACACGCATCTTAAAGCAGTACAAGTTCACCTGCTCAGCTATTATACCAGCATTGGCATATGATTCTCGACTCTTGGACGTGAGACCTGTGAGAGTATAAGCATATAAACCACCGGCAAATGCAATTCCTGGAATCACGGCCACGCTGAGCAGAGCCAGCCTCCATGCCGACACAAAACCAACCACCAATCCCGCCAAAAACGTAGAAAGATAATGGATGAAATTTCCCACCTAAATTATACATAGGAAACAAATTATAAATTAATCACAATCCCAACATCACTCATTTAAAACACCATTAGCACTCCTCCAGGAATGTGAAAACCAAATCATGACAAACAAGAGAGGCGGTGGCGCAGGTCAAGAAAGTGAAGCTGACGCGCGCCACTAAATCAACTGTGTGAAATTATGGTATATGGGTCCCGCAATAATGGCTACCCACTTCTCCAAATGACCCAATTTCCCCTTCTTTAGTCCCCTAACTGTCCCATTACAAGATTATACCGTTGCCTTTCAAAAACAAATACATTGAACGCGAAACTGCATGTGCAGGCCACCAGGCACCAGGTATAAATACACATATATAGTCTAGAGAGAGCTATATACACATGTATAGATATATAGAAATAGAGATATAACCTTCTCACTGATAGCATCTTGGACAAGAAGGGTGTCGGTTGAGACACTAAAAACAATATCCCCAGTCCTTGCATCAGTATCAAAGAACCCAACATCCTGTTTTAACACTGCCTCCAAATACTTCTTCCTCAGTGCACTTACTTGCCTTTCCCCAGTGTACATCCAGCACGCAATCTCTGTTAATTACCAAAATTAACCCAAAGAATCAAAATAACGGATAAGGAAAAAAAATTCCAGAAAACAGTAGGGTTTATTTGAAGTTAGATTAAATTAAAGGAGAAATAAAGAATAATTTTAATGCAGTGATAGTGATTGAGATGCGTGGTGGGATAATATAAAATAGGCAAATATGTTGGAAATTGACAAGAGAAGAGGAAAAAGACAGAGAGACAGTCCACGGACCACGTGCGACTGATCCGAAACCATGTTTGAACAAAAAACTCTCGAAATTATAAAAGATAAAAGATAAAATGCAGATCATAAATCTCACCTGCATAGGATGAAAAACACACTACCAATCCAAGATAGACGAAATACAGAGCATACTGCATTCAATGTATAAATCAAGAATCAGATCTGGTTATATGGGTTCATAGATAATGATAAAAATATTAATAAAAATTGTATGCATGGAACAAGAAAAGTTGAAACCTTGGATACTTCAGAGGTCATTTGGTGCAAATCCATTTGGTTTTTACCAAACCCGTTAACCATTTCACCGAACAGAAGGAAGAAAACGGGCATGGAGGATCCATGAATGATGGCCCCGAGGGTACCACAAATCATAAGAAGAATATCATATTTATCAGCAAAAGAAAAAAGCTGATAAAATGATAGACTCTGTTCTTTCTTCTTATCTGCATCTGGCAATGCTTTACCTTCCGCTGTTTCCGCCATATCCCACAAAGATGAACAAAAGAAAGTGCCCCTTAGAAAATTAGAGCATGAAAAAAACAATCTTGAAAAAGGAGTGGCACTGGATGAAGAAAAAAGAATCTGAAAGTGTATTAATTGTTATATATTTTGATGGGCAGAATGTTAAGAACTCATCAACGGGAGTTCAAGAAAAAAGAGATAAGAATGACTAGGGTGTGGGAGTGGGGGTAGGGTGGAGGTGGTTGCCGGAAAGAGCTAGAAAAAGTGTTTTGAGTAGGGGTCAAACTGTGGGGGAAAAAGGAAGTGAAGTTAGCAAGTTATAAGAAATGGGTATGGGGGGGATGTTAGTCTTGGGGTTCGTAAAAAGGGTCCATGTCCAGATTAAAGGGAATCTGCTTCTGCACACTTTTTACTCTTCCGATGCTTAGACTTTTGTTTGCACATAAATATGTGGAGGAAATTGATAATTGATTTGCTATGAATTTCTTAGAACTCTATGAATTTGTTTGGGAGTGATTTTTGGAGGAATAATTGATTTTGAATAGTGATATGATGAAAAATGTGTGGTTGAAAAAGAAGAAAAAATTATTGATGTGATGGAAAATATTATTTTATTGAAAAATGTGTGGTTGAAAATGAGAATTGATTTACTGTAGAAAAATTTAATCTCTCCCAAACAGGGCCTAGATCTCGAGCTGACTCTCGTGTCCATAAATCAAGCTCGATTCGATTCGTTGACTCGTGAATCTCATGGATTGAATTGAACGTTGTGTGCTCACGAGCTCAGGACCAATTTGAAAAAGAAAATCAAAATAAAACAAAACTGGCCCATCAGCCCAAGACGACCAGGGCATACCTCTTGGCTCGTGAAAAAATGGTGTTCAGCTCGACCTATGGCTCATCTCGAGCTCGATCCACCCATTGACCGAGTCGAGATGTGGCAACAGTTTGATATGTTTTCCATCCTTTCTCTCGACTTCCCAAAAATAATATTAAGAGTTCGTTTGGTGAACATTAAAATGAAAGAATGCATTTTTTTAAAGTGATGTGATGGGGAATATGTGGTTGAAAAATAAGAAAAAGTTATTGATGTGATATAGAATATTATTTTATTGAAGAATGTGTGATTGAAAATGAGTAGAAGAATGAGAATGAAAAAAATAATGTAAATCAAACAAGGGCTAAACAATTGACACTTCTCAAATAATAGGGAAAATTGCAGTCAACATCCCCAACCTTTTGCCCTTTGCCAATTTTATCCTCATTTTCATCCAGCAACCTATCTTCAGTGTTTCATTTATTGGTGGCCATCGTCTCAACAAATAGTTGTCGTCAAACTATGTCGTTGATTTGGCATGTTCAACTAACGTCAAAGCAAAGGTTATTATCATCATGTTGCCTTCCTTCTGGTTTGGCCCTGTAAATATGTCCCTTGTGTCCCCAGCCTAAAACCCTCATTAAGTTATCTGTCTCTATCGCATAAATTAGCACGTAGCAGATCTTTGAATTTATGTTCATTCTTTTTAGCCGCCTTTTATAGAGGCATGGCTTCCCTCCAACTCCAATTAAAGAATGGTGTGTCTCACACTGGTAGTTGGCCTCTTTGACTTGCTCAATTGTGGTTAAGAGCCTATTTTCCATAACTTGGTGCTCCACCGTCTCCTCCTCGAACAGTTACCTGTTATGGGCTATTCATTCATCAATTGAGCCCCGTAAATATGTCAAGCAGGGACATTTTCACATTCTTTTATACTTTGAATTCAACGCCTTCTTTCTTTCCTTTTTCTCCTCATCAAATCCCTCTATATGTACGGCCTCCTTCTACTTTAGCCAAAGTGAGCACTTCTTTACCCATCTGGGTTCAATTTTTGGTTGGAGGAGAATTGTTCTATGACATTGTCACAGGAACCAATGCTAAGGCAGGGGTTGAGATATATGATCCCCAATTTTTTGCTCATCAACTTGGTTTCGGCCAAACGTTGCCTGTTCCTCTTTGTTATTCTAAGAATTTGACAGAGCGTTTCCATACTATCACTAAAACTGAAGCGTAAGCCATTGACACCCATAATAACCTTTTGTCCGAAGGTTTCTCTTTAGCCCTTTTCAATTCTATTATTGTCACACATCCTCTTTTTGAACAGCTCGGCCTTCAGTGAAACGCAGATTGTCTGCAATTGATACTAATCGTGTCTTCCATTTACTGGATCGGTCAAACACTTCCTCTACTTCTCTTATTTTGGCCACCCCTGTGTCCATTAGGAATCTTTCTTCACCTACTCGCGCTAAACTTTCTATTCTTCCATCTGCTTCTCCTCCTGCCAGACCACTATAGCCAAAGGCACCTCCAGCCACAAACAGCCAGCTTCAGCATCTCCCATTTTGTAGGATGATGATGATGATGATGCTCCTCTTATCCTTAGGAGAAAAGTAATTGAATTTGTTTATTCACAAACATACTTTTCTATGTACTAATGGTTTACTTGAATTTCTCAAAAAAGTTCAGCTTCTCCTTCGAAGGCTCTGGTTTTAGCAGCTCCTGCTTCATCACCCTCTGCTGAAGCTGCTTCGTCCAAATTAGCTGATGAAGGGACTATGCTTAAAGAGAAACCCTTAGTCCTAGAATTTTCATTGCAACTAGTAGAAAGGCCACCTTCCTCCCAAGGTGTCGACCTCAGAAATGTTGAACCGGAAGGTAATACATATTTTGATATTTTACCTTTGCTTGTGCTTCTGGTTTTTGATTCGTTGCTTTTTGAATTGTGCAGAGGCTCCCATGGACCTGCCCATTGTGGCAGAATCTTCTCATCCAGATAAGGGGAAGTCCCCACAGGTGGTAGAGCCAACTTGTGACATGCCTGAATCTCCCAGGATTGCTGATGAGGTAACCTTTTATTTCACTTTCATTTTCACTTTGTTCATCATAGTGAAGGTCCTCATTATTGGCATCTTTCTTTACAAGGTGCTGATGACGTTGTGCGTTCCATCCAGAACTTGTTCACTTCCTGGGGACAAGTAAAGAGACCTCGCCCTACTTTAGCCAGTCAATCTTCTACTTCATCTTCCGCTTTTCGAAAAAAAATATGAAATCTCTCAAACAGTTAGTATTTAAGTATATGTCTTTCATGGACATGGAAATCGGGCAGGCCAGTACTGCTAAACAGAAGGATAAGTTTGAGCTGTTGAGTGCGAAATTGGCACGAGCACTTTCACTTCTGTCGCTCAATGTTTCTGCTGACTTTAAAGCGATGTTGGAGGTTGTCCACTCTGACATCCTCTCCTTGCTAGCTAAAAATGTTGAGCTAAAGGCCAAGAGTGCTCAATATCTTCGTACTTCATCTGAAAGAGAGTATTTGCTTTTAGAGATTAACAAAGTCGAGGATGAATTGAAAGAAATCTCCTTTGAAGTTATTATTGAAGACTCTTTGATGATAAGCTTGACTGCAGAGATGAAGGAGTTTTAAGCAAAGATGAAAGACTTAGGGCTTGGATGGCTGCTAAAAAGTACAATGCTTCTCAAGGAATTGAACGCGCCAAGTCTTTGGTTGAGCAGTACAAAAAACTGGAGGTTGATGATGATTTTGTAACTGAATTGGATGTCGCTTCTTCTCAACAGAGCGAGGATTGGGGAAGACTTATGGAAAGAATATGTTCGGCTTGGGACGAACTGTAATTAAGAAATCCAATGCCTTAACTTTCCTTTTATAATTTCGCGTTAATTGCCATTGCTAATTTTTTGATGTAACAGCAATTATCATCATTAATGAAAGACTGTTTTGTCTACTTGCGTATTTGTTGACGTTGTCTTTAATCGTCAACCCCCCAATCATTTAATTGGTTTATGCTAAGATTCATGTACATTCTTTCTTGGTATTCCCGTCTCTTTTCCCAAAACTTTGGGCCATTTGATTTCAGTTATTATACACGAATGTGGCCGTTCATATTTTGTCTTTTCATCTTCACAACTCTAAAAATGCACGTGTATTTCGCACTTATCGTTTTCATTTCTATCATTTTCTTCAAAAAACTAAATTACTGCCATCGTTCGACATTTCAACAATTGATCCAAAATTTTCATTTTCAATAGAAATGTGGATCATTTGATTCACCCGTTTTGCTATCTGTCTTGATGTTACCTTTGGTATGGGAGATATAGGAAATATTTTTGGCCTGCAAAGTTCTTCCCATCGTCTCCATGTTCTCCATAAGGAGTTCAATTATGGAAGGCGATTTTGGAGGATGCCTTTCAGGCCACTTCGCCTACTGAAAGTGCTTCTCAGTCTCCTTACCTGTTATTGCAGCAATTCAATTAGGAATGCGATTTGAGTGTATTTTTCTTCCTTATTGCTTGTTGAGAGTGTTTTTCAGCCTCTCTGCTTGCCCTTACAACAATGCGATCAGGACGGCAATCAAGACCAGTTCACCCAGTTACTTGGCGATCAACTGATGAATTAGTCTGCTCTCAATTGTAGCTTATAGAGCATTTAGTATTTTTTTTAATCACATTGTGTAATGAATATTTGATAATGAAGGAAATTATTTGAACGTACTTCGTTCTTGTCTTATTTATTTACAATCGCTCATATTAATTATGTTTTTATTTGTTCATTTTCCCATAAGGAATGAACATACTTTTTTAAGGATTTGCCATTAATGAATCTCATGTGCTTGGTGCCATCTAAATCTTCTAAATGATAGGCTTCATTATGCAACATACTATTTACTTTATATGGCCATTCCCAATTGGGCGACCATTTGCCATTCTTCGGATCCTTGCTATCCAAATGGAGTATTGTTTTACAAACCAACTAGCCCAGACTAAAGGACTTGGTTATAACTTTTTTATTATAAAACTTATCCATTCTTTGTTTTTAGACTCGCAATCTATCTGGGACGTCCAATTTTAATTCATCTAACTCCAATAAGTTTTGAACTAGTGACTCAGCATATTCACCATCATTTAACTTATATTGCAAACATACTCTAATTGATTACACGTTGATTTCTATAGGCAAAACGGCCTCCTATCCACAAGTAAGTTGGAAAGGAGTAACCTTGGTACTTAACCGAGGCGACGTCCTATAAGCCCATAAGGCCTTATTTAGACATTCGTGTCAAATTCTGGCATTTTCATATATCATTTTCCTTATGATATTTTTAGAATCTTATTAGAAGATTACGCATATCCGTTAGATTGAGCGTAATATGGTGTAGAGTTCACTAACTTAACTCCAAACTCGCTCAAGAATTCTTTCACTTGATCTCCATTCAAGGAAGTTCCGTGATCTACCATCAAAGTCTGTGGAATTCCAAATCTATATATAATATGATCACTGATAAATTCTATGACATTCTTTTGGGTGATCTCTTCTAAAGGTATCGCTTCTACCCACTTAGTGAAAAAGTCAGTTGCAACTATAACAAAGGTATGTTGTTTGGATGATATGGGATAAATTTTCCCTATCAGGTCTATCGCCCAACCCTTGAACGGCCAATGTTTGATAATGGGTGCCATCTCTCTTGCCGGCGCTCTTTGTATCGGACCATGAATACATGATTCTCCCATCCTGGGCTAGAAATATCCACTCCTAATAATCAACCATCTCATCCTTTGGCCAACTTGATGAGCTCCACATATCCCTTCATGCACATCAGCCATGATTGTGCTGGCTTCTTGCAAACTTACGCATTTCAGTAATATACCATCAGAGCATTTTTTAAACTCTTCATCTATCAATGTACAATTTAACAAACGCATCGTCATTTTTCTATCACCTCCTTTATTAGGTTCTTTAAGGAACCTTTTAATCTCTGTCCTCCAATCTATTACATCTCCATCCTGTATGCAATGAATTTTCGTTCTTTTCGCCCTTCTTTGGACTACGGGCAGTATTACTCCATATTCACAAGTAGATTCCCAATTTAAGACTTTTGAATACCCTGAGGCCATCTAGGCCAACTCATTTGTTATGTTATTATATATCCTATTGACATATTGAAGCTCTACTTGGTCGAATTCTTTCAACAAATCTTGGGCGATTTCATATTGATTTATAATGGACTCACTTTGGCACTTAAAATCACCAATCAATTGGTAAATTACCAATTGAGAATCGCCCCTAACAATCACATTCCTTATCTCCATATCTATCATTAATTCTAAACCTACAATTAAGGCTTCATATTCAGCTTGATTGTTGGTGCACATCCTATCTAAAGTGAATGTGAACTTGTAACAAATCCCTAAAGGATTTATCAATACTACTCCTACTCCCGTGCCTTTAAAGGTTTTTGACCCATCGAAATATAAAACCCAAGATTTTAATTCGAATGAGTCAATTTCTAATTCAATTCCTCAGGTATGTCAAGGCATGGATAATCGACCAGAAAGTTAGTCAAAATCTAATTTTTTATTGCCTTTTGGGGTATGTATTGTATTTCGAATTTCGATAACCTTAAAGTCCAAGGCCCACCCTTTGATATAAAATAGGACGAGAGAACATATATTTAATCAAATTCAGTTTAGAAATCAAATAAACGGTTACATGCCGTAAATAAGCCCTTAATTTTGTACATGTGAAATACAATGCAATACATAATTTTTCAATGACACAGTAATTACATTCACATTTTGTTAACCGTCTACTCAAGTAGTAAATAACCATTTCTTCACCAAATTGGTCTTCTTGCGCGACCATTTCAACTATTGATTTTTGTTCAGCCGATATATACAATTTCATTGGTCGTCCTTGGATTGGTGACACCAGCACTGGTGGACTTGATAAATTTGTCTTTAGGCTTTCAAAAGCCTTTTAATGCTTTTTTTCCAAACGAATTCATCTTGATTTTTCAACTTTAAAAGCGGCGAAAAAGCTTTAGTTCGCCATGTACAGTTAGAAATAAAGCGTCTTAAAAAGTTTACTTGGTCTAGAAATCTTTGTAATTCCTTTTTATTGTAGGTGGTTTGGCCTCTAAGATGGTCTTCGCTTTATTTTTCTCAAGTTCAATTCCCCTTTTGTGCACTAGGAAACCAAGAAAGTTTCTTGCATTAACACCAAATGCACATTTCAAGGGATTCAATTTTAGTTTATATTGCCTCATTCGCTCAAATGAACATCTCAATTGTTCAAAATGGTCTTCTTCTTTAATAGATTTGACCACTATATCATCTACATACACCTCGACAAACTTGTCTATCATATCATGAAAAATCAAGTTCATTGCCCTTTGATAAGTCGATTATGCATTTTTCAGGCCGAAAGACATAACTACCTATTCAAAACATCCTAGAGATACAGGGCATCTAAAGGTAGTTTTGTGTATATCTTCCTCAACTATATAAATTTGATTGTATCCTGAATACCCATCCATGAAGGAGTATATTACATGTCCAGCAGTCGAATCTACTAAAGAATCTACCGTAGGCATTGGATATTCATCTTTGAGTGTGGCTATATTTATGTTCCTAAAGTTTATGCATACCCTTCATTTACCATTCTTTTTTAGTACTGGTACAATATTGGACAACCACTCAACGTATCTGATTGTTCTAATAAAACCTGCTTTTAATAATCGTTTTATCTCTTTCTTTATTTCGGGAAGTATATTATGAGCAAAACGTCTGGGTGGTTGTTTATGAGGTTTGAAATTTAGCTTGGTTGGCAATCTATGTTCCACCAAATTTCTATCTAAACCAGGCATATGTTCATATTTCCAAGCAAAACAATCCTTATATTTCTTTAATAAAGCGATTAATTTATCACTAACCTCTTGATCGAGCATCTAGCTGACGAATGTTGGACGATCTTCCTCTTCATTGCCAATGTTCACTTTAACTAGAGAGTCTTGTGCTTGAGCGTATCCAGGCTTGGCGATCCCCATTACTTCATCATCCATATCCTTTAGGCACTTCTTCTTCTAAACAATCTACTTTGTTGACTTCTCAGGCAATATTTGTTCCAACTCGAACACTACCAATTTGTCTCCCAATGCTTTCAATGCTACTTCTTCTTTCGTCTTGTCTTTGCATTCTTTATTGAAAGCCATTAACTTGACTTTGAAGGCCTGAACATCGACCATTTGCCTTTGTTGCTTACAACTCATTTAAAACTCTTTGATTACTTTTTTTTTCCAATTACTGGCTCCTCCAGAGCTACTATGTTTGGCCTCATTTGACTGAACATATCAGTGAGCGCATCTACTGAAAACTGCTCTTCACTCTATGCAACAATTTGATTTTCTTCTCCATCTTGGACTACTCTTACAGGTCCATAATTTCCCTCGTACATAAACATGTCCACGGAGTTTGCTTCTGCGACAAAAGGTCTATGGTCTGCCTACACCACTTCTGCTTTACCCTGGTCATTCCAAAAAACCAAGCATTGATGGAGCGATGAAGGTATGCAGCAACTTCCGTGTATCCAATCCCTTCATAATAACACAGTGTAACTGGTAGGACCATCTATCACGAAGAAGACTGTGGTCCTAGTAGTTGTTCCAACAATTATGTCCAATGGCATAACCCCTTTAGTTGAAGTTGCTCCTCCATTGAAACTTGTAAGATGACTTCTGTTGGAATCATATTACTTTATCTTTACAAATTTCCTCATCATCCTAGATGGGATGATGTTTATAGCTGCTCCATTATCAATGAGTACTTTTGCCACATGTATACCGTTAACTAGAGCCTTAACGTACAATGGCCTCAACTGCGGTCAACTTCATGGCTGGTCTTTTAAAAATTACCTTTTCGACAGCGTCTATTTCCACTTCTTGCTTGTCCTTTGTTGAACTATCCTTTTGTGATAATTCAACGTGCAATATGTCGTACTGAGCTTCTGTTTCCTGGACTTCCTTTTTACTACTTTCCAGAACTTCGTTTTCAGTTACCCAACCTGTGGGGGGAGGCAATATTCTTGGAGGTGATTCATACTTTTCAGAGTGAGGTACTCTCCTTTTCCTCTTGGGCATCCCGTACAGCACATAATAATCGAAAGAACGCTCAGATGGTTTCCCCAACAAGTCCACTTCATGAACTCCCTCTTGATGTAGTTGCTTCAACAGAGTATTGCGCGATACTCATCTTTTACTTCTTTCTACCTCCAGATCAATTTCCTCTTCGATGTCCGTCATACCATCATCCTCTTCATCATTGGAGACCCTTCTGGAAGTTTGGCCTTCTTTACATTCCAGCACACATACTTCTTCTTCGTTATCCTTCCTTTCTTCTTCTTTCTCTTTATTCTTGAACTTGTTGGCTAGTAAATAGTTATTAGCCATTATGGGAGGTAACGTACCGAACTGAATAGTAAGGGGCTGATCTAGATCTTCTTCATCCATTCTATCTCGCTCAAACTTCAATCTCCCAGAAGAACTCTTTGGCAATTCTTCCATCGATTCGCCTGTACCAGTCTTCACTGTCTTCGAGAAAATTTTGATTGGCCACCTCGAGTAGCTTAGGTACCTTAGGACATGGTAATCCATGTTGTTGCCTCATCATTCATCCATAATTCCATTGAAAACGTCTTTGTTGAGTTCTAGTCATCTCATTAAAGGGTGTCACCCTTCCTGCATTATACTAGAATGAATGACATACATTTGGTTGGCGAGGTTGAGGCCTAAATGTCCTCACATTATTCGTTAGCCTGAACTGCCTCTCAAAAGGAGGTCCTCTATAGAATGACGTACCTCGCCCTCTAATGGGCTGCGTGTTTGGAACAAAATTAGGGATGATGATGTTGTCTTACTCCTGAGCTCCCTGTTTTCGCATTCATTTCTCCTTTACATCTTGCACATAGGACGTCTTCATCCTTTTTAGGTTCCTTCCCTTTGATACGTTCGAAGACACTGGGGAGTGGCCCAGGGTCCTCTTCTCCGTTATCTATGACCAACTTGAATTTTGGCAACTTGTTTTTAAAACCAGTCGTCACCATGTTTACTCCAAGTGATTGTGGGAAAGGGTTCTCATCCACTGCCATCTTCTTTTTATCCTCAAATGTAATTCGTCCTGATTCAATGGCATCCTGTAGCGAAAAACCAAACAGTTGTTAGTCAAATGTGACCATACATTATGCCATTTACAATATTTTTTTACCCTTAATTTGTTCAGGACTTGGCAACTTATGTTTATCGCTCAGTTTTATCTGTTTATCCTTATATAATTTATCAAATATAAGGTCATCTTCGGTTACATCAAACGAGAACGTTCTAGCTTTTTTGATTTCATCTTTTATAGGCTCATCATTGCCCGACGCTCTAGGCTTAGCCATTATAGGACAAGTATACGCATCTCCTTTGATTAATTCGACCAAACATACTTCGGTTTGATCGTAATATTCATATTAATGGCATGAACATCAAAATTTAGGTCTCTATAATAAGTTCCCTTACTAGAATTTTTCATTTGCTCTTCTTCTCTTATTAATCTTTCATACCTAATCACACACTCAATTGGAAAAGATCTGGAAATTCTCTGTCTTGAAATTTCTTTTTTAGATCGAGCTTAGACAACTTTGAGCGATTTTGACAAATTCCTTTTAATGAATTAGGGAACAACCCCATTTTATGGTAATTGGTTACTTCACCACTCTGTAGTGTGAATCGCCATATGTGTTCTAGAGTGCACACTTCCTCTAAACCAGTGAATAATGAAAATTCTGGCACTTTGTACCCTCTAGGTCATGGATATGCTTGATCTACCCAATCAGGATATGACTTTGTATAAGTAGGCCTGATGACAAGACGTGCCCCGAGAGCCATTTGATCATGTACTATCTCCATGATTTGATTCCTCAACATGACATTGGGATCATATGGAATTCCTACAGGTTGGTTTAATGGTTGATTCGCTTGAGGCCTAATATTTGGTCTTTGGTTGGCAACAAAATTGCCATTATTTGGGCTATTATTACCATTAAACTGAGTGTTCAAACCATTATTAATGTGCGGGACGTTCTGTACATCATTCAGGACATTATCACTTATAATTGAATTACCTACGAGGTTAGTAATCTCATTGCCACCATTCAAGTTTGGCGTTCCATTACCTCCCTGGTTTGAAGTAGACGGACCAAAGGGTGGTTCTAGTCCTTGATTTAAGTTCAAACCAGAAGAATTATGTGGTGAATTATGTTCCACAATTGTCCTGGTTTGAAAGTGGCTTGCAATAGGCATAACCGGCTGACACATTTGGCCTACTAACTTGTTCATTATCTCATTTAATTTATTCAGTTATTTGGCCATATTATCATAATGTGCATTCTCACTTTGGGTAAATCTTTCCATATTATGAACATTTCGTAGATTTACATGTTCAATGACATCCTATGCGAGTTCTCCGATCAATGCACCATGGTTCGAGGACTCTGTCATTGGTTCGTAACGACTATGACTGCTTTGACTCTGTCCCTCTGTTCGTAGAGAGTTTTACTGCTCCCCATATCGCTCGATTACAGACTGGACTATCCCCTGACTTGCTGGTTCCTTATCAGAATGTTTATGAGGCATAATGTTTCACTTTTTGTATCTTCAACACTAAATACCAATGTCCCACTTGGCGTGCCAAATTGTTTCTCGCGGGTTGTCGCTAACAATTAAAAAAGAAATTCAGACGATTGTGTAAGGGACAAACAAAAAGGGGTGCTTTCTTGATGAGAGTTACAATTGGAAATAAATAGAATTCCTTCAAGGGGCGCAATCACACGAGTACTAAAAAGGGATAATTAAAGTTAATCTAAGAAATTGAAATTATATATTCTCTATTTGAGAGTGTTTGATTCGGGGGTCTTTTCTTTCTTTTTATATTATCATGATAATTTCTTCGTGACAAACCGCTTGGAAACTGCTTGATTGTTTTCTAACTACCCACTTTCTTCATGGTGCTATCTTGTCGTGGAACTGTCATCTCTAACTGCTGCCATTACTCTTTGTCGTTCAACCACCTTCAAATGGTCTCCTTAAATTGTGGAATGTGATAATCTGCTCGATAACCGTTTCAACAACTATTATTCTGGATAACCATAATATTCATGTGTTAAGATTCTAGGCGACTCAAAGGTTTGGGCGAGAACGAGCTTATCGCACTGGGCGACCGTAATGCACTCAATTCGCTCAGATTTTGGACGTCTTGCAAGCTTGGGCGATGATGTTACTGTATTCGTGGACTTCCTCTGCATTCACCAATAATCTTATTTGGGCCTTTATCCTAAATTCCCTAATTGGGCCTCACTCTTTGGGCTATTTAATTTGGACTGTACCTTTAGTGTGTCAACAAGGAGAGATTAAAACAAATAATTTGTGGCTTACTTAAGTTAATGCGGAGGTTAGAAGGTGAAGTTGAGAAGTGGCGACAAGAAAAAGTTGAAGATGAAAATGAGATGATTCAATTAAAGAAAGCTAATTCTAAGAATTGTAAGTCGAATGTGTAGTTTTTGGATATGGGTTGTTGTAGCAGTTTTATTATCTGGTTTCCAAATTAAATGAATAATACTCCTTGTACAATGTAGGGTTACAATATTGGGTTACAACCTCTCACAATGGAGGTGGGACCCACTATTATTTTAATTGCGGGTCTCACATCCCTTGTGTGAGGTTGTAACTCAATGTTATAATCCATGTGTTGTACATGTAGCATGATTGTTCCAAAATATGTTGCAGTAAAGAAGTGTTACCATTTAATTGACCCAAAAAGCACACGACATTTGAAGTCCGATATATTGCTAGACAGTTATGAGGGCTAATATTATTATTTTATTTCATTGTTACTCATTTTATTTTATTTTCCCACACTTTAATTAATTGTCCTAATTAGTCTCGGGTTTTGAGTCCCAATTAAGTTAGGCTTTTTTTTTCGTGCTTTTGCCTATTTAAATACTAGACATGTTTGATGGTCATTATTAAAAAAAAAAAAAAAAAATTGGAGGAAAATTATGTATAGAATTTTTTTTTTTTTTTTAAGAAAATATGTGGTTAAAATAGGAAAAGATTTTAAGTTTACGTGCAGAATATTTTATTATGTGAATGTGTAGATGAAAATGAGTATGAAAAAAAAAAGTTAAAGAAAGTCAAATAGGGGCTATTGTGCTCATTATCATTTGGTTGTTCCTGAATATTAACAAAAGGATTGAAGATTGTTCTTCAAATATTTACCCCAAACATTAGTTCATGAGCAAATATATGTTCATAATATTGTATTTCTTGTATTTTCCTTTCGTCAACATCATTTGATATCAAAGATGGTCATGCTCATGACAATAGATCAAGAAAGACATATAGAAGTCGTGCTAATGTCGATTATTAGGATCCTAGTATGAACTAGCAAAAAATCATCATCAACTTGAGGCTTTGGCACAACATATGACCAAATTGGTTGTATATCAACAACAAAGGGCAGGTGACCTAAACGAAAATGGGCGAGAGGCAAGAGGTAAGGGTCACGTTGATGGGTTGGTCACAGGGCGGTAGCGTGAACCTAGATCCCAGCGGGAATATAAGGATTTCGATAACCAAACAGCAGCCGTCAATCATGAAATAAGTAGAGCGATAACCGTGGAGGGTTGTAGTTAAGATTTGTGTAAGAATGTTAAGATAGAGTCGGGCATATATCTTTTTGCTCCCTTTATTCTCGATCGAGGTCTGATTCAGGTATAATGTATGGTGGTTTGTTTATGTCCATGCAAAATTCGTCAGCGTATGGGATCGTAACAAATAATATATTTAGTAAGTTGAGAGTATCGTCTCATAGTAGCTTTCAGTACTTTGATCATAACTTTTCTCCATATATCTGATTGAGGTGATTCAAAGTGCATTAAAAAAATGAATCAAAGGACTACAATTCTTCTAACAATACAATTTTTTCAATTCCAACGTTTGCTATCCGAAAAATGGCTCTCAAGTTGAGACTAAAAATTCGGAGTATAACTTCCTAGGCTGAAAATTGATTTGTAAAAATACTTAAATTATATTTCACTCGTTTGACCTCCAATTGCATCAATTGATTATATGTGATCTTCAATCATCATTTTATGGCCCAAATCAACTATTAAATATTTACACTTTGGTCCCCAAGCTTTGGATTTCTTTCGTGTTTGCCCATTTTTCGTTTCTTTCTTCCAATTCCATTAATTTGCATTGAGTTCAACCTAACAAATATAATTAATACATAATTAAGCTATAACTCATTCAAATCACTAACTGATGCTCCAATTTAATGACTAAGATAAGTGTACAAAATACACTTATCAAATACTCTCAAACTTGAACGTTTATTTATCCTCGAACAAAACTATAAAAATTTTAAACACGCATGATTAGATAATTTACATTGAGTCTCAGGATTGGAATATATGTATTAAAACTATGAAATGCTACAAAATCACAATGCTAAAATTAATTTTTACTTATCTAATGTAAAATCGAAGTGTGTGAGAATTCATATCTAACATCATAAATTCATGAAGTGATTCAAATTCTGACTTTCAATAGTCAAATTTATCATTTCTTCTCTTGTGAGATTCACACCTCCAAACTTATTTATTTAACACTCTCCTAATGTGTGATCTAAGACTGAATTTTATAATATTGGATCATCACTCTCTTTAGTTTAGTTAGATTTTACTAATTGTAATTCAACATATCAACAAATGCCGATTCTTCTTATTTTTTACTGCTTCAACCTCCAAAAATCAACTAGGCTAATAATCTCTTTGTTATATGTCTAATCCCATCAAATAAGTGTTTGAAACTTAATCAAGGCATGTAACGATTTTTTTCCTTTTTTTTTTATCTTATGTGTAGACCTCTCTCCATTAAACTTTCTAAATGATCCTTGTAGCGAGCTTTTAGTCAGTAACTCTCAAATTAATTGACTATATGACACCAATTTTAGATACTCTTACAGATTTAATCACTCGAATTATAAAGGCTACAAATGAAAATTCACAATAAGGAAATATTTATTTTTTGCATACAATGATTAGACAATGTCCATTATTAAACATTTATTCTCAAAAACTAACCTCTAACTTAAGATTTTCAGCTAATTTTCATCTTATTACCCTTAGACAATCACACAAAAATTAGCATACATGGAATCCATACTCATCTCAATATCTCACTACGACAACTCAATTACCCTCAAATTATCCTAAAATTGTTCAAAGATGTATAATTTAGTGATTATTTGGATTTAGCATCTATGTTCCACTAATTAAATTTTTTCAACATATTCAAAATTTGAATCAAATTATTATTTCATAATGCAAAACATAAATATTGTGTTAAAAATATTAAGTTTTACATGAATAAGTACAAATCAAACCTAATATGTAACGTTTTTCACAATTTATAGTATAACGCATTATTCCAAATACATACATCATAGTAGAAAAAATTATCTAACCCACAAAAGCACACAAAAATAAAAATAAAGTTAAACATAATTTTTTTTTAATTTTTGAATTTTTTGGCACGCGAAACAGTAAAAATAAATAAAAACTCAATATTTTCCCACCCCTAAGCTTATATCAGACATTGCCCTCAATGTCTAAATTTATAACAAATAATATATAAAAATTAATGACAAAGAAGGGAACTAAGTACTCGCCTTATATATATTTGAAGGTGGTAGATGGACTGACATGAAAATTTCTTGCTCACTTGCTATGTCTTTTCCCTTATCCGGTGTGTTCAAGTGTCATGTTCCTTCAAAATAATTAGAAATCAATCATAATATGGAATTTATTATAAGCTCATACACACCCTACAAATGAAGATAACATATACTACTAAAAAGAATAAAAACTACTAATTCCATATTCTAGAAAGCAAAATAAATGAAAAGGAAGAAAATTTGGTTGCCTTCCAATAAGCGTTTGTTTATAGTTTTTAGCTTTACTTTGATGTTTTGTCTATTTATAGTGGCTTGAAAAGAGAGTTTTCAGTCTTGCATTGACTGCACTGACAGTTATTTTTTAAGTTATCTTTAAGGCTCTAGATTATAAAATTTTCATTGTTGTCCCGTCTAACAATTCCACCTTCTTCCTTTCTGTTAATTCCACAATGATCAATCTTTCGGCATTCCTCAATGTCAAGTGGTTGTTTGAGTGGAGTATTCATTGTGAAGCTTTGTTGTTTTTCTTCCACTCTTAAGATTAACACTCTTTTTTCAAAATCTATTAATGCGCGTGCAGTTTCTAGGGATGGTCTCCCTAAAATTAATGACATGTGCTGAGCATCTATGTCAAGGATGATGAAATTAGCAGGAAAGAAGTTATCACTAACTTTGATGAGCATATTTCTACCACTCCATAAGAATGTTCAAGTGTCATTTTAGCTAGCCGTAGTAGAGATGGCAACGGGGCGGGTTCGGGGCGGGGCACCCCCGCCCCGCCCCGCCATCACCCCACCCCGTCCCGTGCCCCGCCCCGCCTTAAACGGGGCGGGGCGGGGCGCGGGGCTTGCCCCGTTAAACCGCCCCGTTTAATTTTTTTTTATTTTTTTATTTTTTTTTTCCTTAAAAAATCCACATATATATTTATTTTTTTTTTTAAAATCTTTCACGGGCCGGGTTCGGGGCGGGGCATCCCCACCCCGCCCCGTGCCCCGCCCCGCGACGGGGCACCCCGCCCCTCCCCGCCAACCCCGTCGGGGCGGTTTTTTTCGCCCCATTCGGGGCGGGGCACCGTTGGGGTGGGGCGGGGCGGTTTTTTTTGCCATCCCTAAGCCGTAGGATTATTGATGTTCATTTTGGATCATCCAATCCTAATTTCATGTAGATAGAAAGCGGCATTGGATTAATACTTGCTCAAAAATTAATTAAGGCATTGAAATTATGTGAATTTCCTATAGAGCAAGGTACAGTGAAACTCCATGAATCTTTTAGTTTAAAAGGAAGTATCTGCTTTATAATTGCACTACACTTTTCTATCAAAGCTACTGTTTCATCACTCGCAACTTTATCTTCTTGGTCAACATCTCTTTCAAAAACTTAGCATAATTTAGAATTTGTAGAATGGCGTCAATTAAAGGAATGTTAATGTGAAATTGTCTGAGGGCATTCAAGAACTTCTTGAATTGTTTGTCCAACTTATTATTCTGCAACCATTGAGAAAATTGGATTTTTACATAAATAAGTAGCACTTTGAGTAATTGAATATACTACAACAAAATTAAAGAGCTCATTAATTTCAGATAACAAACCTTTTAACCATAAGGCTTCTTTTATAGCCTTAGTTCCAACTACATATTCAGGTTCTAGAGTTGATAAAGCTACGATAGATTGCAGTTGAGATTTTTCTACACCCTCATTGCAGGAGTTAAAACTTAATTCTAATTATGAAGATTCTTTTAAATATCTCAATATCCATTTTAAAGCAATCCAATATTCAAGGCTAAGAATGGCCTTAAACCTATTTAGGGTACTAATAGCATGAGCCTTATCATGTCTAGTATACACAATAGGACATTAATCTTTACTTAATTTGAAATGACTGACAAGAGGTAAAATGATAGATAATGCATAGCAAATTTGACCCACATCACAAGTTTATTTCAAAATTAAAATCTGTTTAGATCTATTTTTAACAATATTAATATCAAGTATTCTTCTAGCATGCCCTAATTTTATATTTTAAATTCGGTGCTTAAAGATCTTTTAATGTTATTTATGTCCAATCAGTAACATATCGTCTAACATTTTTATTATTTTGAAAGTATAAGCAATTATCACATGCACCCCTAAAAAACCAACATATGCTACAAAAGTATTAAACATTTTATACCACTGTCTAGCTGATTCTTTAAGCCCATATTTTCTTCTAAGTTCTCATGCAAGAAAGCATTTTTTACAACCATTTGTTCTAGTTCAAATTATAATGCGCAACCAATGCAAGCATCATCCTATTTGTAGTATATTTAACAATACGTGAGAAAATTTCATTGTGATCTATACCTTGCTTTTTGGTAAAGTCTTTAGTTACTAGTCTAGCCTTAAATCTAAGAGGTGCTTTTCCTAAATTTCCTTCTTTTTCACTATGAATCCATTTACAATCAAGTAAAGATTTATCC
This sequence comes from Fraxinus americana, assembly GCA_035079005.1. NCBI lineage: Eukaryota > Viridiplantae > Streptophyta > Magnoliopsida > Lamiales > Oleaceae > Fraxinus > Fraxinus americana. Next base: position 14,420,962 of record CM068716.1, on the reverse strand, counting down.
CCAACCTAGAAAACATATTGCCAATTTTAGGTATCAGATTACTAATAAGCCATCATAAGATTTAGACTCTTGAAAGACTAGATCTTGGTAAAAAAAAATACAACAAGAGAAAGGTAATCTATAAATCTAGATGGTTCTCTTATCTCCCTTGTAGTCCTATCTCTAGTCAATTGATAGTCAACTAATATCCTTCCTTTAATTTACCAGAATCAGAAACATTTTCGGATCATCCTCATGAACCTCATTAGTAAGGTCAAGTGTAGACTCAAGCTCTATCGGCATCTTAGTCCCACTAGATTTCCCTATATCATAGTTTTTATCACTCAAATAGGACATGTCTGACTCATTAAAAGTCGTATCCCAACTTATTATTATCTTAAAACCTCCAATATTTCAAGCTCATAATCTATACATTTTCACTCCTTCAGAATATCCCAAAAATACATTTTTTCTCTTGGTTCCCACTTACCAATACTTCAATGAAAATAAGCACACTAGCAAAAAATTCTCAAGTGAGAGTAGTCTAGGCTTACCAGATCATACCTTTTCAAATGACTTCCCTTCTAATGCACTAGAAGGTTATATTAACAATATAAGAAGTTTTCATTACAGCTTCTCTCCATAAGACTTTACAGACACCAAAACTGACCATCATACACCTAACATTATCTATAAGAGTTCTATTCATCCTCCCAACAACCCCATTTTATTGAAAAGTATAAAACATAGTATTATGTCTTAGAATCCTATTTACTTTGCAAAATTGATCAAAATCAGAATTGCAAATTTTACACAATTATCAATTCTAACAATTTTAATCTTCTTGCCAGTATGATTTGCTATTAAGGTTTACAAGTTTTAAAATTTTCAAGGATATCTAATTTATTTTTAAAATATTAAAACTCTAGACATTCCTTAAAAAATCATCAATCAAGGAGAGAAAATATTTATTTCTCCCTTGACGACACTAGATAAAGAACTCCAAAGATCAGAATAAATGTAATAAAGAACAAAAGTGGATTTATACTTTTCAATATTAAAGTGAGGCTTCTGTTATTTACTTAAACTACAAAATTCACAAAATTGAACTTTTGAAATGGAATCTTTTTTATGCAATCCCTTTTTATGAAGAATATGAAGACTCTTTTTACTAAAATGTGCTAGCATATTGTGCCAATTTAAAGTGGCGTCAATCTCAACATTAGAAGCTTCGTTTGATTAATTATTGCAACAGCTTTAGTGATATAGAATCTATTTTTTTGGCACCTTTGAAAATGACAAGTGATCCGTTGATCACTTTTAATATACAATTTATGTTGACCTAGAAAAACGTACCAATGATGTGGCCAATAGATCCCAAAGCCCCTCACGTCCAGACAAGTTGGGTTCCTACACACTTGGACAAACCGTTAGTCACACATGACCTTCTCCGAAAGGGGTGGAGTTGGCCGCACGCACTAGTAAATTGGAAAAGTAGTTAAATGGGTGCGGGAGAGCTTTAAACATGAGCCTTCAATGTAAAAAAGGGTTGGATTTGGGGTGAATGATTAAAAAAATGTGTGTAACAAGAATATAGCTTTGAGAGTCTAAACTTCCATTACCTTTGAAGGGAACTAAGTGTGAGCTTTTATACTTGGGCAAGGTGAATGAAGGCTATTGGATAACAATGCACGTGGCCTCATCAAAATGATTGACCTTTTTAGTCATAAGCATTAATCAATCACAGCCTTAAATGCTAATACTATTTCTGTATCTACAAAGCTTAGATTACAGCTTGGACTTGACCAAATAGGTTTGCAGTGGTAGTGAGTTGTCTTGTCAATCACGTGGCACAAATTTATTTAAGATTTTGTCACTGCCTCGTCCTTGACCGGTTCTCACAATGGGGTCTCCGTGTAATGAGGTCGGTCCATCCTTTTCTACACGAGGTTGCTCAAACTTGAAGAGGGTCGTCTATGTGAAGTTGGGTCGTCCCACGTCAGTGTACGAAGCGTAGGGCACTCGAACCCTCACCACGTAGGCTAACTGGGGCCACGTATAGGTCCTAGTTTTGTTAGGCGTAACAACAGTCTCTGAAATCCAGTTATGATTATTCATATAATGCATGGACTTTTGAGTTGAAGCGGCAATGAGGAGCCTTTCTAATGGAGTTGAAATTCATGATAAAGCTGGACAATACGAGGCGAGGCCCTTGGAGCAAATGTCGAGCCTCTTCGATTAAAATAAAACCTGTGATAACGCTAAACAGTTTGAGGGGAAGTCAAAATGTCAAGTCTCATTGATTAAAGAGAAGCCCATAAGGCTGAACAGTTCGAGACGAGACCCTTGGTGCAATTGTCGAACCTCTTTGATTAAATTGAAGCTTGTGATAAGGCTGAACAGTTCAAAACGAGGCCCTTGGAGCAAATGTTGAACCTCTTTGATTAAACTAAAGCCTGTGATTAGGCTCAACAGTTCGAGGCGAGGCACTTTGAGCAAAATGTCGAGCCTCTTTGTTGATGTCGAAGCATATTGGGCGGTGTGCTCTAATGATTTGAATGAAATGTTGGTTCCCAATGAAAAATAGCAGAATGGTATGGCAGTTTCTAAGGCTCGTATTACGTGCGCATTTAATTTACAATGATGATGGTGTCTTACAGTGGCGAGGCTTACGTGAATCTAAGACGTGTGTAATTCACAGTTTCATCTAAGCCCTTGATTCGAATTTTGAATAAGCGCATTTTGGTTTTGACGTGCTAGATGAAATTGCGGATGTGCGGTCCAAATCATAATGGGAGAAAATCCAACGGTGGAGGTTCATTCACCTTGTCTGTATAAAAGGTCCAAACCCCACTTTTTCTTTTTTTTTTTTTTACTTTGCCAAAGTTGGAATTTCCAGGTGTTGAAAATCCTTAAAATCTTTCCGCACCTCGTCCATCTTCTTTCCGGCAAACAACTCTGTTTTCTCCATCTCCCAGCATCCAAAACTTGTGTAAGTACCCAACATTTTTAAAATTTTCATCTTATTCACGTAAAATGGCTTTCTCTTCGAAAAAGCGTGTATATGGAGGGTCTTCTGGAGTAGATATGGCACTAATTTGTGCTAAGGTGGGCGTGCCTCCCGTAATCCCCACTGAGAGGATTATGGAGGCCATAGAGGCCATAGAGGGTCCTCATAGTGCATGGATGAAGCAGGAGTGCCCCATAGACTGTAGTATTAGGTGGGGACCTCCATGTAGGCGACTGATATAAAGGAGAGTAAACTAAAGACTTTTAGGGAGAAGTATAGGATCCTAGAAAACATTGAAATATTTGTCCCGACCCCTGAGGAGAGTGCGTGCTTCCCCCAGGAGAGGTGTGTGGCCGTTAGCGAGGCTATATCGAGCGGGGGGTGAAGTTCCCTTTACACTCCTTTTTTAGATACATCCTTAGGCATTACAACCTAGCCCCCACCCAACTGGTACCCAACGCATGGAACTAGTTAGTAGGGGCCTTCCTTCTTTGGAAGGAGGTCACTTATGGCGAGGACATGCCCCCATATGTTTTTCAAACCCCCTTCCAATCCCGGGCCTCAAGTGAGGGGAAATGATTGCAAAGGGTGTTGTTGTATGAACCATTGGGGTCCGTGCTCTCCCTTCATCTAGAGGACTCCAACCTTCATCAAAAACTAGAAATCATCTTGGTTCTGGGTTAGGGGTTATGGCAGACAATGGAGGGAGATGTGGTCCCGGAGATAACTGTATCGGCCCAGTATCACGAGTATAGTGAGTCTAGCCTTAGCTGAAGTGGTCTTTGTTTTCTTACATTCTTATTCTTTATTTCTGGTTTCTGATAAGTGCTTTGTGCAGCTTCAGTGGACCGGTTCAAACTTGAGCCGTCTGAGTGGGCCATCATCAAGGTAAAATATGAGCTGTCCTTAGAGAAGAAGTACTTCAAGACCTACTTGGGAAGCGAAAACTCTTTGTGACCCACCAGCTAATAGCTACCAAAGGTAGAGCAATTAATAAACATTCACTTTCATAGCTTTGCTAATGGTTCACCTCTTTTTGTAAGTAAACACGACAAGAAATAATATGTCAAACCGGACATGTTCTACATCAGGCTCCTAGGAGAGGCAAAAAATAAAAAGCCCTTGAGCTTCACTCCTTATCTTACAAGAACTAAAGGGACGAGCTTGCTCGCCCATCAAAAATGAACCCACCGCCTCCTCTAGAAAAGAAAGGGAAAAAAGGGAAGAAAGCAAAAACTTCCATGGAGAGGCCCCCTAAGAGGAAATTGGTTTTGGTGAAAAATACCAGACCTAATCCTTTCAACACGTGCTGACAACCATTAGGAAGTCACTTCAATGACCCATTCAAGTTGAGCTCATTTTCTCCGTAAAAATAATGGATACAGGGGAGGTGGCTGAGGAGGGGGGCAAGCTTAGTGAGGAAGAAATAGGGTAAGGAGACGAGGAGTTCCCCCTCTGAAGGAAAGGCTCAAAACTTTTTGGGTAGCAGGTCTGACAAGATAGCCTCCACTATATTAGAGATGCTACTTGCTGAGGTCCAGGGGGCTACGAGGATTCAACACAAGTACTAGACTGATAAGTACTCCTCTTACGCTAAGACATGTGATGTAGTGGATATGGTGGAAGCTGGGCACCCTGCAGGCTCGCTCTTAGGGCTTCTTTTTAAATACCCAAATGGAGATGAAGTGGCTGCAGGGCCTCAATAAAAAGCACCTCCAGAGGGCTAAGGATGCTAAAGCATTGCTGAATAAAGTAAAGGTTGAGGCATTTTTAGCCATTGAAACAATTGACACCTCCAAGGTAAAGCGGGCTGATGCAGAGTTGAGGGTGGAGGCATTTCTAAAGGAGAATCATAAATTGAAGAAAGAAGTCTACCTCTGCAAAACCGAGGTTAATGCCCTGATGAAGCATGTGGAGAACTCTAATACTCTGCAGAAGATCGCTTTATCAGCCTTAGAAGTGATTAATAAGGAGAAGGGAGAACTGAAGGCTCATGTTAAGGAGCTGACTACTGAGCCTACCAACTTAAAGTAGCAGTTTAGTGGGGCAGATGAGACAGCTCTGAACGAGTACATAGCCAATTTCCATGAAACGGCTGAGTATGACGGCCTCGGCTTGTATTGGGGGAGGGTCGCATACAATGAAGTTTTTAGGAGACTTGCTGAGTTGCATCCCCAATTGGAGCAGTGGCCCTAAAAGAAGAAGTTCTACCTTCAAAACCATTTACTCCTGCCAACAAAGTTAAGAATATTATGTGGAGGAGATAGATGCCTCGGAGGAGCCTTAACAGGATGCTGCTGCTGCTGCTTAGATTTTAGGCCTTTTACTTTGTAACATTTTTGTAATAGTCCTCCCTCCCCTCTTTGTAATGAGTTTGATTATATATAAAAGAACTTCTTTTCTTCACTCTCTTCGTGTTTGTTATTGTTGTAACCTTAGTTGACTTAATTTGAGCAAACAACTGGTCACATCTAACTTTGAACACTAATAATAATGTATGAGCCCGTCGTAATTAATTGAACTAAATTAACAACTTATGGGCTCTCCAAAGTTGACCTTGGACACTAATAAAATGTATGAGCTCGTCATAATTAATTGAATTAACAACATATGGGCTCGCCACAATTGACCTCGAAAACTAACAAAATGTATGAGCATTGTCATAATTAATTGAACTGAATTAATAACTTATGGGCTCACCACAATTGACCTTGGACACTAATAGAATGTATGAGCTCGTCATAATTAATTGAACTGACTTAACAACTTATGGGCTCACCACAGTTGACTTTGAACAATAATAATTAATGTATGAGCTTGTCATCATTAATTGAACCGAATTAACATAGTTGATCTTGAACAACAACAACAACAACAACAACAACAACAACAACAATAATAATAATAATAATAATAATAATAATAATGTATGAGCTCGTCATCATTAATCGAACTGAATTAACAATATATGGGCTCACCATAGTTGACCTTGAACACTAATAAAATGTATGAGCTAGTCATAATTAATTGAATTAACAACATATGGGCTCGCCACAATTGACCTTGAAAACTAACAAAATGTATCAGCTCGTCATAATTAATTGAACTGAATTAACTTATGGGCTCGTCACAGTTGACTTTGAACAATAATAATTAATGAATGAGCTTGTCATCATTAATTGAACTGAATTAACATATGGGCTCGCCATAGTTGATCTTGAACAATAATAATTAATGTATGAGCTTGTCATCATTAATTGAATTGAATTAACATATGGGCTCTCCATAGTTGATCTTGAACAATAATAATAATGTATGAGCTCGTCATCATTAATCGAATTGAATTAACAACATATAGGCTAGCCATAGTTGACCTCAAGCAACAATAAATAATGTACGAACTTGTAATAGTTAACAAGAATTGTTGAAACGATATTTGTATCAATCAAAAATATATACAAGCAATGAACATGGCCTCACTAGTAATACATTCGTAATTGCTCCACATTCCAGGGATGGGGCTGCACCTTCCTGTCTAAGCTTTCAATTAGGAAAGTCCTTGGTCTCAGGTCACCTAACATTCGGTAGGGGCCCTCCCAATTCGGACCCAGTGTGCCAAGGCCAAACTCTTTCGAAGAAAGGAAAACTCTTCTGAGCATAAGATCGGCTCTCTTGAATGATTTTTTTTTTAACTTGGCATTGTAGTACCGTGCCATTTTTCTCTGATAGGAGGCCAACTTTATCTGTGAGTCGTCTCTCTTTTTTTCAAGGAAATCAGTTCACAGTGCCTTATCTCATCGTTGGATATTTCGTTGAAGTGCAGGCGACAAGGCGAAGGAAGACATATTTCGATCGGGCTCATGGCCTTCGCCCTTACGTCATATAGAAAGGGGTTTCTCGATTTGCAGTTCAAGTGGTGCCACGAATTGCCCACAACATATAGAGGAGCTCGTCCACCCATGCCCCTTCTGATGTATCAATTTTCTTTTTCAAAAGGTGTTTGATGGTCTTGTTAACTGCCTCATCCTGACCATTTGTCTAATAGTGGTAAAGGGAGGATAATGCTTCTTGATACCCAGTTCGTTGCATAAGTCTCTAACTTTCTTTTTTGTCAAACTGCGCCCATTGTCTATTACAAGCGAATGGAGAATTCGGAACTGACGGATGATGTTCTTCCAGATGAACTTGGAAGTATTTGCCTTGGTTATTTTTGCCAATGATTTCGCCTCGACCCACTTAGCGAAGTAATCAATGTCGACAATTGTGTAGTTTGCACTTCTTTTCCCTTTTGGCATGGGACCTATCAAATCGACCCCCCAGTTGGTGAACGGCCAGGGGTTGGATACCAGGGTAAGTTCCTGTGATGGCTGCCTCTAAACGGGAGAGAATCACTGACATTTGTTGCATTTTCTTACAAACTGTACTGCGTCTTTTTTCAACGTAGGCAATAGAAACCCTGCCTTAAGATTTCTGAGCTAGTGTTGGGCCCCGTATGTGGCTACCACACACTCCTTTATGAACATAGTTGGCTTATTCCCCTCCGGTACATCGTAAGAGTGGGGATGAAAAGTCTCTTTTATAAAGCACTTCATCCTGGAGCACGTAGTGGACAACTCTGCACCTAAGTTTGTGGGCTTCTTCTTTATTTTCTGGCAATGCCTGATCTTTGAGGTAGGTAATAATCCGTTACATTCACTGTGGGGTCCCTTCAATCTACATTATTTCATTTCACTCGAAGGTAGAAGGTTTAGGGAGGTATTCCACTAGTACAATCTTAAACAGTTCGGAATCTTTGTTGCTAGCCGCTTTGATAAAGCATCGGCGGTGTAGGATCTTAGCTCTTGGTATCTGGGTCAGCTCAAATTTCTCAAAGTAGAAAAGAAGGCTCATTACCTTTTTTCAGGTATGCTACCATGCCTTTATTCTTAGCTGTGAAGCTGATATTGACTTGATTTACAACCAACTGTAAGTCACTACAAACTACTAAGCTCTTGATCTACATTTCTTTTGCCGGTCTGAGGCCTGCTAGTAACGCCTCGTATTCTACCGTGTTATTGGAGGTCTTGAAACCAAACCTCACTGCACAGTTGAGTTTGTGGCCCTCTGGGCTCTTCAGCAATATACCAGCCCCAGAACCCGTTTCACTAGAGAATCCATCAACAAACAATTTCCATGCTAGGGGGTTCGCTGGTTCCATTGCTACATTGATGTCCGTTGCCTCCGTGAATTTTGCTATGAAGTCAGCCACAGCTTGCCCCTTCATTGAGGTTCTTGGCTGATAGAAAATGCCGAATTTGCTCAATTCCATGGCCCATTTCATTAGTTTTCCCGAAGAATCTGACTTCTGGAAAACCTACTTGAGGGGAAGACTTGTTAACACGTATATACTGTGGGCCTGAAAGTAGGGTCTCAACTTCGTAGAAGCGATCATAAAGGACAAAGCAAGTTTTCCATATCAGTGTAACGCGGTTCAACTGGTAAGAGGACATTGCTCACATAGTAAACGGACAGTTGTGTGCCGCCTTCTTCCGTTACCAGAACTGAAATCACAGCATCTACACTCACATCCAAATACAAGAGTTTGTCCCAAATGCTTCTTCAGCCTTTGGAAAGCCTCTTCACACTCCTCATTCCACTTAAACCTCTTTCCTCCCTTCAAAACCTTGAAGAACGGGAAACATCTATATGTTGCTTTAGAGATGAAGCGACCAAAACCTGCTAGGTGACCCGTCAAACTTTGTACGTATTTGGGCTTGCAGGGGGATTTCATATCTAGCAGGACCTTAATTTTTTTGTGGTTTTGCTTCAATGCCTCGCTGATTAACCATGTAGCCCAAGAATTTCCCCAAAGCTATACCAAAAACACATTTTAACGGGTTCAAGTTCATCCGGTATTTCCTTAAGATTTTGAAAGTGGCCCCAGGAGTTCGATGTGATTCGCAGCTTTGAGGCTCTTTACAAGCATGCCATCAACATATACTTCCATCATCTTGCCTATATCGTTGGCAAACATCCTGTTGATTAATCATTGGTATGTTGCCCCAACATTTTTCAGGCCAAATGACATGACTTTGTAATAATGGAGGCCTTTGTCGGCGATGAATGAGGTGTTATCCTCATCAGCTGGGTGCATGGGGATTTGGTTGTATCCTGACTACGCATTCATGAAGCTCAAGAGCTCATGACATGTAGTGGAGTCAACTAACTGGTTGATCCTTGAAAGCGGAAAACTGTCCATTGGGCATGCTTGGTTGAGGTTGAAAAAGTCTATGCAAACTCTCCATTTATCGTGGATTTCTTTACCAAGACTGGGTTGGAGACCCACTTTGGGTATACTGCCTCCCTGATAAACCTATTGGATATGAGCTTTGAACCTCTTCTGTCAAGGCTCCGTACCTTTTTGGGTTCAAAGCTCTTCTCTTTTGCCTATGAGGGGTAAACTTGGAGTCCATGTTATGACGATGGCAACTAACTTTGGGGTTGATACCCACCATATCTTCGTGCTTCCATACAAACATGTCTACGTTGTTAAGTAGGAAGCCTTTAAGCCTCGTCTTTTCTACTAACTCAAGCTCCTTCCTTATTTGCAACACCCTTGTGGGGTCATGTGGGTCCATCGGGAAAAGTTTGAGTTCCTCTACTGGGATCGCTTGTGAGTTTGACTCGGTGAACCTAGAGTCCAAATCCACATCAATAACCCATTCTTCATGGGCATCTATCATGTTGACGTCTCCCCCTTGTTTGGGGGTAAGACATTCTTCAGGTGCGTCAACTATTTTAGTATCTACTAGGACCATATTTACACTTTTGGGCTTAGACTTTCTTAAAGAGCTGAGGTAGCATTCCCTTGAACCCATCCGGTCTCCTCGTACCATAGCAACTCCTTTTTTTAGTGGGAAATTTTATACATAAATGGTGTATGGAGGTAATGGCCCCAAGTGGGTCACACCAACACTCCATGGTAGGTGGATCGATGATCTACAATGAGAAATTTCATGAAGTGATGAGCCATAAGTGGGGGTTCCCCCATTTACACTGCCAGCGTGATCCTCATCCTAGAAACAATGTTATCGCTGGTAAAACCATATAAAAGGGCGGTCATGGGGGTGAGCTCATGATCCACCATCATCTTCTCATAGGTGATTCCAAATAGGATATTAACGAAAATCTCATTGTCCACCAACATGTGCTTTAACCCGTTTCTTGCCACGACAGCTCATACCATTAAAGCGTGGCAATGGGGATAATGAACCTCAAATGGTATCTTCTTGTGAAAAAGTTATTGGTGGGACGTTTCCAAATTCATGAGTGATGCTATTGACCAAGTAGCTCGTCATGGGAGGATCTTTCACTTCCCTTGCATAATTTCTCTGAACATTTCTTAACTTGCCTCCCACGTATGGGCCACCAATAATGGTGTCAATTTCCCTAATGGGGATATTATCTACATCGACTGGGGGTTCTCTCCTAAGCCCTTGTCCACCTCTTGGTCTATTTCTTTCATCCTCCTATCTTCGTCGAGGCGATTCATTTCTGCTATGTCAACTCGCCTCATCATGTCTAGGCTCTCTTGTACTTAGGCTTAAGCTTGTCCCTTTGTACCTGATAGGTATTTCTCCTCTCAACACGGGGGCATACTGGCTCTTCATGGTATGGCCTGGACAGGCAGTCTTCAATGCTGTGGCTCTTAGTTCGATGGTAGGTGTAGTATTGCCTATATCTAGGCTCTTTATTCCTTCACCTACCTATTTCCCTGGACTAATTCGATTATCTATGAGCCTCGAATCTGACCTCTTCGTATGCCAATGAGGGCACCGCATTTAGCGTGGAAGTGGCTACCATTTGGCCTAAGTAGTGTCTTATTTTGGTCCATTACTGGTTTACCGAGTGTGATACATGACCTCGCCGCGATCTCTGACAGTGGGAGTCCCATTGAAGTTCGGTTGCAGTGATCAATCAGTTCCTCATTGAAAATCTCACTCCTCATGGACAATCTCACTCTTCATCATTTCTACCAAGGCATTATAAGAGGTAGTATTCTTGTTTTGCATAACCCTCCAAAATAGGGTGTTCATGTTGAGGCCTCCTCTTGGAGTAAAAATGATCTCTCTATCTGTAACCTGTTTACAATAGGTCATCTCGTCCATGAAGTGAGCCAAATAGCTTTTCAAAGTTTCACATGCTTGCATCATGTCCTGCCTTTGGATGGGGCTTCTCCTTTTTTACTAGACAAGTATTGGTACAGAAAGGCCTTTTTTTATGTCTGGCCAGCTTCAAATGTTGCAGGTTGGAATACGACTGTACCAAATTTCTACAGCCCAGTCAATATGAGATGGAAAGCTCTGTACTTTAGCGCTGACGAGACTCTCTATAGAGACATATAGGTCTTGTAGTTGTTGAGGTACTTCATCAGATCACCATTTCCTTCGTATTTAGGCATTTTTGGTGGTACGAAGTGGTTAGGAACTGGGGTGCTTCTCAACTCTCAAGAGAAGGGCAGACTTTCGTCATCATCATCTAACTCAAAGGATCTGCATGGACCGTCAAAATCATCTCCATCTGCTTAGGAATGAGGGTCCGTGTCATTTCTGTTTGATTTCTCAAGTTCGCCTCGTCTTTTCTCTCTCACCTATTTCTAGGTGAAGGAAGAAAAACTCCCTGAGGTTCATATTCTTGGTTTTGTTCTGGCCTTCTTTGGATGGGGTGGCTAATGGGACCTACTCTAGGCCTTGATGGTCCAATTCAATCAAAAACACTGGTGGATCTTTAGGGTTCGCGTTCTTGAGCATATTATGGGGAAAGTTTCCCTCATGTGGGATGTTATCACCAGGTCGGCTAGTAACATAATTGGTAGATGTGTCCATTTTCACTTCCCTCTTTGATGGACTGATTTCCCTTCTGTGTGTTTGGGGGTAGCTTTCCTGTCATTTTCGTCGTCCTCTTGGGAAAATATTCCCTACTGAGGCACTTGGTATCCTATTTGATGGTGCATCTGCATGAGTAATTGTTGTATAGTATCATTCTGCTGGGTCATGTTTCTCATATTTGTAGCCATCTCCCCTACTTCCCTGGTTAAACGCGCTGTGGTACTGCCTCGCCTGTGTTGGTGGTGGGGATGACGTAAGTTCACATTCATTCGGATGACCTTTTCTTCAGAAGCCTCACGTTGTCGATTTCTGCCCTGCTATCTATTAGAACTCATAACGTGTCTTTGACTTGGAGATAAAAATAGGCACTTTATGTGCTCTCTCTTTGCAGCGATTCTTTCTTTCAAGAAGCAAGCCTTTCTTCAATGTTCTGCTTTTTATAGCTTATACCACAAAGATGCTCGTGGTTGTTTTCCACATATGGCGTCATCTGTTGACCCCAAAAAATGTACCAACGATATGAACAATAGATCCCAATGCCTCTCACGTCCATAAAAGCTGGGTTCCTACACACTTGCACAAACCGTTAGTCACACGTGACCTTCTCTAGAAGGGGTGTAGTTGGCCGCACGCACTCAATGTGAGCCTCCAATGTAAAAAAGGGGTCGGCTTTGGGGAAATGATTAAAAAAATGTGTGTAACAAGAATATATATTTAAGAGTCTAAACTTGCATTATCATTGAAGGGCACTAAATGTGAGCTTTTATACTTGGGTAAGGTGAATGAAGGCTATTGGATGACAATGCAAGTGGCCTCATCCAAATGATTGATCTTTCTAGACATAGGCATCAATCAATTACAATATTAAATGCTAATACAATTTTTGTATCTACAAAGCCTAGATTGCGGCTTGGAATTGACCAAATAGGTTTGCGGCGGCGACAGTGGCAGTGAGTTGTCTTATCAATCACGTGGCACACGATTTGTTTAAATTTTGTCACTGCCTTGCCCTGGACCGATTCTCGTAGTGAGGTCTGCGTGTAATGGGGTCGGTCCAGCCTTTTCTACATAGGGTTGCACAAACTTGAAGTGGGTCGTCTATGTGAAGTTGGGTCATCCCATGTCAATGTATGAAGCATGGAGCCCCTAAACTGCTCACAACGTAGGCTAACTGGGGCCACATATGGGTCCTAGTTTTGCAAGACGTAACAATTTCCAATCTTACCTTGTAATCATATGTAATCTAAATCTCCCCATTGAAATCAGATTTCTATTTAAATCTAAAACATATCTAACTCAAGAGTATAGATATATCAATTTTCAAATTCCAATACACATTGGCAATTCCTTCGACCCTACGGGCAACATTATTACCCATTACAAGCCCTCCTACATTAATTTTCTTAAAATTTCCTAATTAATATTTCCTAGAAGTCATATGGAAAGTACAACCAAATTTGAGATCCATTATTGGATCTAATCACCATTATCTACAAAAATTTACAATATTGAGATCAGAGTATGGTTCAGTGACAACATAGACATCAACAGTATTAGACTCTAGGGGTTCTACTATGTTTCCTTCATCCATGATTTTATCTTTCAATTTATTTTTCTTTTTATAACATTTTTTTATAATATGACCAGTTTTTCCATTTCCATAATATTTCTTATTTATTGCCTTAGACTTTGATAACTTTCTCCATTCTTTTCTTATTTTATCCCCTAATTATTTTCATTTTACTAACTTCCACTTTTCCTATTATGTGATCTACCTTGACAAACTCGCTCTCGGAATTACTACTTTCAATTTTTTTTTCTAATTACAATTCCAAATCTTTACTTCTTAAAAATGACAAGTTTAGGAGAAGAGTGTCACGACTATATTTAATTAACATTTTTTGCAACTTTGTATACTTCAGGAATGGCATTAAAGAGTACTTCATACTCTGGTACATTTTCCAAAGTGTTTGTAATGTCTTGAGTCAATATCAAAAGGCATCCAAATCACCATCTAATTCTTTTGTGGAATCAATCTTAAAACTATTTTTAAAAAAAAAATTAGTTTATTTGTAGGGATTTCACAATATAAATGTTGGATTGTGTTTTCATATAGTATATTTTGTTGTGATAAAATAATATTTTATCATAAGTAAATTTTGGTATAGTCTTATGGGTACATAGCATTTCCCGTAATGGAGTCCATAATGGACACCCTTATGTTATGGGTAGTGGTGTCAAACAGGCCCGCAGGGAGGCGAATCGGCCCGTAATTCGGCCCATGAACCGAGTGGGCCGAATCACGGGCCGCCCGGACCTGAAGGTCGTCCGGGCCGGTTTAAGGAAAATCGGGACAGCGGTGTGTTTTAAAAAAAATAAATAAATAAAGCGCCTGCAATAGTAGGCGCTACTGTCAACGCCTGCCGCTGCAGGCTATAGCCTGTAAAAAAATGGTCACAGGTCAAATCCTGTTACCGTTTGACTATTATATTTAATTTTTTTCCGAAAATTGAAATGTATAGTAATGGTATTTTTTTTTTTTTTTTTGTTATAAATTGTGGTATTGTGAAATGAAAAAATAGCAAACTCTCACAATATACAAGTTTGAAATCTCTATTTTCTCATTCTCTCTTAATATTTTTAGCAAGTATTTTTAATATTTAGTATTTTGTGCTTTTGTTTCATCTTATTATTTCAAAAAAATTTGTTAAAGTGTAATGGATTCTATGATTTTTTTTCAAGAAATGTCAATTTACATGATAGTTGTTCTGCAATAAATTTGGAAGATGATAATGAACCAAATATTGGATCTTCTCAACAGTGAAGGAATAAAAAGCACACATCTAATGTTTGGAAAATCTTTACAGGAGATGAACGAAACAAAAGAGCACTATACACTCTTTGCAGAAAGAGTTATGCATAGGTTAAAGGTCAAGGCACGGGCACATTGCGAAGATACAAAGATAAACACATGAATGAAAGAGAGCATTTAGATACTAAACAAGCTCAAATTACTTTTTTTTACTAATATTAGTGGATCAATTACTTTTTCTAATTTTTGTTATTCGCAGGATCGAATGAGAGTAAGAATATCTGAATTTTTGGCAGCTTACTTTCGCAGAAGATCGATACTTTAAGGAGTTTATACAAAAGTATGTTCAACCCGCTTATCGTTCTGTAAATAGAAATACTGCTCACTCAGATATCTTAAAATTATTTCATATAGTGACTGAAAAATTAAAAACTGAATTAACAACTTTGATGGAGTCATGTGATTTACATTTGATTGTTGGTGTGGACGTAATCACAATGGTTATGCATGTGTCATTGCACATTTTATTGATAATAATTGGTTACTTCACAAAAGAATTATTGTTTTTTGCTTACTTGAATATCCACATAATGGAATATATTTGTGTGAGAATTTATTACAGGTTTTTAATGAATTTAATGTATTGAGCAAATTATTTAGTATTAGTTTTGATAATGCTAGTACAAATATTGCATACATTGAACTTTTGAAAAGGACACTTAATCCCTCGTTTGACTCTAAATTATTTCATATGAGGTGTGTTTGTCATATATATAATTTAGTAGTGCAAGATGGTTTAAAATTAATAACACCACAAATACATAAAATTAGAGAAGCTATTAACTACATTTCTTGTTCAAATTCTAGACAACAAGAATTTGAAAAATTTTGTAAAAATCTTGGATTGAGGAGAATAAAATTTATTGATGATATTCCAAATAGGTAGAATTCAACATTTCTTATGTTAAATTCGTGTGTTGGTTATACATATGCTATTAATGCTTTCGTTAATTCAAAGTAACATCAATTTCATATAAATGATTTTGATTGGAAAATTGCATTTAAAGTCATAAATTATTTGAAATCATTCTATAAGGCAACAAAAACTATTTCCGGAGTTTATTATCCAACAAGTAATCTTGTAGTTTTACAATTTGTAGAAATTGCTAATCAATTTTCAAGTCATAAAGACGATCCATTTTTCTATGATATTGTTTGTACAATGGAGGACAAGTTTCGAAAATATTACGAAAATATGCCAATGATTTTTCCAATTGCAGCTGTAATGGATCCTCATATTAAATTTTTTGGAGTTCAGTGTGCTATGGACCAACTTTCTGAAACTTTATCTTTCAATATAAGTATTACAAATCGGGAAATAGAATGTTTTATTAATGAAATGTACAATAGTTATGCTATGAAATATGGTAATAATGAAAATGTTCCTTCTAATACGAGTTCTGCTACAACTTCTAAAGGTAAAAGTTCTTTCTTTTCTTTAATAGCCAAGAAACGCTATGTTTCTTTTACTTCATCTACTAGTTCATTTTCAAATGAGAATGTTGTACCAGCTGAATTAGAAAGATATTATCAATTTGATTACTACATTTTAATTCCACAAGACGAGGTTGACAATTTAGATATTTTACAATGGTGGAAGTTAAATGAACGGTCATATCCAATATTATCAAAAATGGTATAAATCTACTAATAGTTCCAGTCTCAACAGTGGCATCGAAATCTGTTTTTAGTGCATGTAATAGAGTGCTAGATGAAGGAAGATATTTTAGAAGCTCTCATCTGCGTGAAAAACTGGTTATTTGCAGATAGAATAATGCAAGATAAATTTACTGACGATATTACTCAAGACTTTAAAAATCTTACCATAGATGAATAGAATCTGATTTGTAATGAGGAAATTATAATTAAGTAGGTACTAGCATAGTTGGGATGTACTTTAACTATACGTTTATAAATAGTTAAAAACTGTTTAATTTGTCAAGTTAATCAAAATATTATTCGAAAAATTGTAAGTTTTTATGTTATTGATGTAAAATTTATCGAAAAATAAATCAATGTAAAATTTATTTTTATATAACTTTTATCGATTTTCACTCTAATTATAAAATGTATTTTTTACCATTTATTTTTTAAGTGACAAAAAAAAAAGGGGTCGAACGGCCCGAACCAGTGACCGGCCCATGCGAGTTTTGCGGTCCGGGTCGGGTTACACATTTTTTTCTCGGTCCGGCCCGGCCCGAAAGTCCTGCATGGACGATTTTTTTTTAAAAGCGGGCTATGCACGGGCTTTTTAGTGTGCGGGCCGATCGGCCCGGCCCGCCCGTTTTGACATGTCTAGTTATGGGCTATGTACATATAGTATAACCCTTATCTTATTACATTTATTTATTATTGAACATACGAATTAAAATGTCTATTATTACTTGCCATAAGTTGAGTGTTTACGTTGAAAAGTATAGTGTGATACAATTTATATTTTGATCATAAATAATTTCCTCACAACCAATGTATAAGGGTTAAAACCATGTATTGGAAGGTTGTGGTGTCGACCGATTCACTACTCGGGTTTAAGAGTTTTTTCTTATTGCAAAAATAATTAAAGATAACACTAGTATAATTGGAGTGTATTGGATGATCCATGTGTCTGGTTTAATTCTATAGCAAGACCGTGCAAAGTATTAATTTCACTTGATCATCGAATATTTCATCTAAATTTCTTGATAGGATTGTGTATATCTTTTGTTGAGTTCTTTGATTCACAATGGTTATAATCAATTTGATTGGTCAAATATTTCGATAAGTTGTGAGTTTAAAAATGAGCGAAGTAGAGAATATAAATTTGTGTCGAAAACCGTCACCCTAAAAGATTAATAGAGTAACTAGTTAAATATTTTCTAATAAATGATTAAATCCAAGTTTAGTGTTTGGTGATGATTAAATTTCAACATCTGAGATTAGTTCACAAAACTATGAAGAAAATAGTATTTAAGTTAGTGAGAATAATTAGATGGATAAAAATGTTATGCTCGTATCTAATTATTGAATCTCAGACACAGATAAAATGCACATACGATGTTCATAAAAAAGTATTACAGATTTATTGACTTCTGTGATCTTATAAATTTCGACAGGGCAATCTTTTGCCTTTGGTGGAAAACAAAGATTAATAATTAGATTGGATAGTTTTAGGATCAATTATACAAAATCTAACATTGAAGTTTGGATAATATATATCTGATCAAGTCCATATTGTAGCTCTATAAAGTATTAAGACTTAATTATAATTATTACAAAGTTTTAGGCTTATTAGAAAGTATTATAAAGTTTTAGACTTAATTGTAATTACTATGAAAGTGGTAAACTTAATTGTAATCGTAATTGTTATTGAAGTTGTAGGATTACACATTAATTAAATAAGATATTGACTAAGGGTGTGTTTGATAGCCTAGAAAATTAGGTGGAAAAAGAAAATATTTTCCAACTTCACCCAATTAATGGTGTTTGATTGCAAAAGTTTTCTTGGCTTTTGTTTTTCCTACATTTTCTAGGTACAACCATTTTATGCACATTTTCTTGAATTTGTTTTCCCACCTATTAGGTGGGAAAGCAATTTCCATCTCTTTTTTTTTTTTTTTTTTAGCAATGGCAACAAATTCTATCAACTATTGCAAAAAGAATTTTCATTTTTGTTGACAATTTCTATGCAAAACAAAGTCAAACGAATATAGTAATTTTTTCTAATTGTTTAAATTTTTTTTTTTTTTTTTTTACTTTTTGGTAATTGGAACAAATTCTAGATGCAATGGTAGAAAAAATTCTCACTTTAATGGACAATTTCCATAAAAAATGAAGTCGAACGGACACCAAACTTTCAACATTTTCTAGGTAGAAAATTATACCAATCGAACACAATTAATTACAATTCCCAGTAAAACAATTTCTAAACAATTCAATTCCCAGTAAAACATTTTCTTTCCACCTTCACAATCAAACGGACCCTAATTGTATTTGGATTTCAATTGACACTCTTGTTTGAACTGTAGTTAGAGTTATTATAGTATATGGATTGGAACTATTTTATTTCTATAAATGGAACCAAGAAATCCTACACAACACTATAATAATTCTTCCATGGTGTTTAGATTTAGGGAGAGAAAAATTATTTTCTTCTTTTATTCATATGTCCAGTCAAGAATTAGTTTCTTGATTTAATTAAAAGAAGTTGCATACCCATCAATTTAGTCTTGACTTTGAAGATATCATAGAAGACTTGGAGGCTCTTGGAATTAAAAGCTGAAAAATCGTTATCCAAAAATACTGAAAGTTCGTAGTTTAGGTCCAATTAAAAAATTAATCATCGAATTCATGTAAAAATTGAATCCTTAATTCTTGATATAACATATACGTGAATATCTAAACTGTCTGTATTTTAAATTAAATAATTTCCAGATAATTCTTATTTCGCTTCCTAACAATTAGTATAAATGCAATTAGATCATTCACATGCTTGTTACTTCTAAATCTAGATTGCATGTTTTAGTAAAGCGATGTTTAGGAGTATTTTATTGTATAATGTTTGCATGAAGATTATTCTTCAACTATCTATCCAATAGCTAATTCGTGTACGAATATGCGTTGATAATCCCAAGATTATTCACGTTTATGCTTCCCCAACATAAATAATAATTAGTGTAAATATTACATCTTGGCCATCAAAAGTGATTTTAAGGATTAATTTTATGAACTAGAAGCTTAAATTTTGTGTATTTTTTAGTATTTTAGGAGAAAACTCGAAATTGGATGAGAACGGATGAAAATGAGCAATAGTATTATTGATAAAAAATGAGTAAAGTTGGACATATTTTGGAAGTGAAGACTAAGAAGTCACATTTAGAAGTTGAAGGACCTCAATTGTAATATCTAATAACTCAATCTAAATTAGATGAAACATTGACCAAATTTCACTAGGAAACATTAAATTCTAGCAATTTGTTATATCCTAAATTGATCAAGATTATGGTTCTCAATCCTTTTGGGACTCTATTATAAACCTAAATTTTGTCTATAAATATGATATCTTTTATTCAAAAGTAAGGGATGCAAGATTACACATCCAAATATATTGAATCCTAAAAATTTGTATCTCAGTTTGAAATTTGAAGGTCGAACATAATTGAACGGGAGATATACATCCTTTTAAGAGGCGATTTCTGATTAATATCTCTATGATTTTTTTTATTCCTTGTATTGAAATCAGTGATATTTTCAACTTTTTGTTATTTAATTTTTCAATTATGATTGGCTAAATAATTGGTTATTAGGATGAACGATGAAACTTAGGTTTAATATTTATTTTATTTCCAAATATTTCATTCAACTTGATTATGTATTAATTGCTTATTGTATTTAATTACATTCAATTGCTTGATCACCAATTGTTTGGTTTAAGGATAATATTGAGATCGAGAGGATATATATTTGTCTAATTCGTACAATAAGTGACATAAGTGTTGTAAGAGAGAGATGATTATATGCTATGAAATCTTGATAGAATTCCTAAAATTGAATTTTTTACATGTTACATACAGATATAATTAATAAATCCGAGCATGTGAAAATGGTTATTTTCGCTCAAGAGAGTTACTAAATTTGGTTAACTCGATGATTAATACATATGAAAAAGGTATTGTACAAAATTGGATTGAATGAATGTTAAATAACCTAAGTAAAATTGAAATTATTAACCACTTAATCTTAGAGGTGTCAAGACAGATGGACCGGTCAGACCCGTGAAAATCGGCCCGAATAGACCCGAGACCGCGGGCCGACCCGTGACCCGAGCGGGCGGTTCACGGGTCAAGGAGGTGTGACCCGTGGGTTTCGCCGGTTGCACCTTCACGGGCAGCGGTTAACCCGCTGGCCCGTGAAAATTTTTTAAAAAAATTTTGAAAAAAAGGGGCGGGGGGAGCAATGGGATGTACTTAAACTATAAATTATGATAAAAGTATGTGCTAGCCAACCTAGTTGTGATGTACTCATACTATAAATATTTGATAATAGTAATTAGAAATGCATTTAATTGTTATTTGTTTAAGTTAAATTTAACTTTGCAAAGTTATAATTCATGTAACATTAAATTTGAATTCTATGTAAACATTTCTTGGTATAAATATGAATTTATCATTTTGTTCAATTCTTAGTTTACATTTAACAAAAAAAATATCTTTTGTTATAAATATGAAAAATTCTATATTTTTATAATTTTATTTATACAATAATATGGGCCAAATAAGAACAAATCGAGACACTCGCGACCTGTGACCCGCATGGGCTCAACTCGGATGGGTCAGCAGACCTGGGTTGTAGTCCAAATTTTGTGGGCCGACCCGGAACCGACCCGAAACCCGTAGCGGGCGGACTTTTTTTCACACGGGCCGACCCGGTCCGGACCACCCGGATTGACACCTCTACTTAATCTCAACAATTCTCCACAAATTAGATTGGTTAGATTAAGTTAGATTAGTTTAGGATAAATTAGTTATAACTAAATCTCGATTTGTTAAGTTTTTACGACAATAATTTAGATTGGAGCTAGAATTAGAATAAAAATTGATAGTAAGTATTAGTCTATATATGTGGGAACGATATTCCGACTCAAAAATTCACTTTATTTCTTGTCATGATCTATACATTTGTGAAATCACTCGAACAAATAGTACGACAATTTCAAGCAAGTTTTAACAACGCGAGGATAATAAAAAAATCACTACATACCAATGCACATTGTAGTCAATACAACCCTTCAAAACACAAAAAACCAATGCACATTGTAGTCAATTCACGTGACAAAAAACGTAAGGTAAACAAGTTATTAACATGGGTTTATCTATTGCTTGCAAGATCACCCCATTAAAATTCTCACACTATCTGTTCAACAAAATGCACAACTTTTTATCATCTCTGAAATGTCGTCTACTCCATTAACTGGAATGGTTTTTCTGCCAATAATTATAAGAATTAATGTCTTTTCCATTTCAATCTTCCATTCTACTTCAGTTGCAACCCTTTCAGCATTCCACTGTCACATTTGTTAGCCTCAACCACTCCATCCACACAAAATATTCAATGCATCAACTTTGCTTATTACTTATGAAAGTCCATCCATGACTATTATCCATAGTAAATCAACAAACCAATTCCATACATGATTATAAACAAGAATGGTGTCATAGTTTGAGTGGCTACGGACAGAAACAAAATATATTTCAACCACCCTATTCCAACTTTATATCATTAAGTGTTGACTTCGATTTCTGAATAAATGACGTGACCAACAAACTGTCACGTGGCCATTCATGGACTCTTGTTGAATATGGTGTGACATTAAGCATATTAAGGGAGTGTTTGTTTGAGATTTTTTGGGGAAAATTGATTTTTAAATAGTGATGTGATGGGAAATGTGTGGTTGAAAAAGAAGAAAAAATTATTGATGTGATGGAAAATATTATTTTATTGAATAATGTGTGGTTGAAAATGAGAATTGATTTACTGTAGAATTTGAGAATCCCAAACAAACAAACTCTAAGCCCATCGCAATAAGTTCCCAACTATCTCAATCCACCCTCATATTTCTTTTCGTATGCATAAGTAGTGGATACCTTAACTTCATAGTGTACGAATACGACTCCAGCCTAGTGGAATAATTTGAATCTACGAAGTCGAAATTATACCTTTCTATTCAGATATACCTTTTTTTCTGCATCCTTCAAAGAACTCTCATCCATGACAACATTTTGTTGTAAAAAACGTTAATTCGTCTTTTGTACATTAACATAACATGTACACAGTTAAAGCGTTGGTTCTCTACTACTGAAATTTTTAACTTAGTCTCGAGTGTATATATGAAAAGTTACATTCCAGACATGTACATAAAAGTTACACAAATGTTTAACATAGCATGGAGCATTTAATCCATCTTGAATATCTTAAATGATGGTCGCTCCATGCATCGTCACGAATGTATCTCAACTACATCGTCTAAATGTCACTCGATTGTCCAACCAACGTAGAAAGTTGAAGACTCAGCAACAAAGTACAGATATATTAATCCATTCCATTTATCCAAGCTCAACGACCATTTTTTTTTAGAAAGGATTAATTTTAACTGAGTTTAAGCCGGGTCAAATTTGATTCAACGCAATTTGGTTCTTATAACAGTGGTTCAGGGTCAAAGGTCAGGTTGAAACATGGTAATTTATATACATAGTAAAAGACTTTCACTCCAATGTCGATCAAGTAATATGTTTCACTTTTGTTCTTTCGGGCAACTACGATTTAATTTGATCTCAATTAAGGTAACTCCATCTAATAGTATCATTAATTGACTTTTTTTTTAATTGAAAGATCAAAGAAGTTTTGATGTCTGAGTCATGAAATTAAGTAGAAAGTTGAAAGAAGCTATCCTCTTTTTATGTTTCCAATTAGAGTAATATTATTTAATACCATTGTTGTTGCAACGTCAATTAGGTGACATTAAGTGCTTGTTCGATAAAATTTTACTAAAATTTTTATAAACTTTTCAATCGGTTCAACTTCAATTTTAACCATGCTTTTAATGAGATCGACAATCTTTATCAACTTTTCAACCACACGTTTCATCAACATTCATTAATATCTGTTAAACCTTTTAACATTGTCAAACAATCACTAAATGAGGGACCTAATTAAATGAATCACATAATTTATCTTTAATTATAACACAAATGGTGCTATATCGCAGCATTATTCTTCCAATTATGACTTTTTATTTATTTTCAATTTTCTCGGATTTATATGTCTCTCCAAGGAAATGGTATATAGACACTCTCATAGAACTAACGAGTACTCACGCAAATTGGGAAAAAAGTATTCGATAAAAATTGAGTGTTGTTGCACTTGAAAAATCATTTGTTTTCATTTCATATAGTTTTTTTGGGGGAATCTACCACTTAAGGTCATCAAATTTATTGAGTGGTTTCATGTTAGTCAACTAAGTTCATTTTGTTTCAAAATGATCTCCCAACTTGTGTTTTTATTATAATTTGATTCCATTTGTCTATGTGGGTAAAACTAATAGATCATTCCACTTGACTGGCCGAAATATTCAAATATCCCTATAGAAATTTTAAAATCCATTTCTAGTTTCGATTATTTTCTTTTTCACAAGGAATGGAAAATATGCTAAAATCCACATCAAAACAAGTTGGGTGACTACGTCAAAGCAAAAAAGAAATATAAGTTGGGTGACTACGTTAGAGCAAAACAAGTTCACTAAGCCCCTGTTTGGGGTGCATTATTCTATCCCATAGTAGAAATAAAGTTATCGTTGGAGAACTAGTATGACCCACATGTGAGACAATTAGTCAAAAATGGTGAGCAAATTTCAAAACTAACGGCTCTTTTTATTCTAAAAATGAAGGAATAATTTGCCTCAAATGGGCTCTAATATACATATTTGGCAAAACTTTTAATTACTTATAAGTTGATCAAATTTTATTTTTATTCATATATTTTATACAACTCACAATTTTTTTGCTTACTTTTATCCAACGTTTCGTAGGATCCATAATTTATAATATAATAATAATTGCGCTAAACATGCTATATAAGTGTAATAATGGACTGAAGACAAGACTTGCAAAGGTTGTATGTTCAAAAAACTTGCCATGTTAGGTCAGGAACCAAAGTCAACCATACATTTCTCCTATCTCTTCTAAAGCCTTACCATGTTTTGTTGGAAAGAGATGCGAGACGAATCAATACATGTGCCTAAAGCATGATTTCTATTTGGGCTAAGTCACATCAAATAGTGTAATCATGTTATCCAAAATTTAATATGAATCGATTAATCATTGTCGATCAGACCAAGCTACAAATCTAGGGTTGTTGATGAGTTTGTGGATTTTATAGAATTTAATTTGAGTCAACCAACTGATGTCAATCTAGCCTAGTTGCAAATCTAACTCTGATTATTATTGAGCTCGTAGATTTTTCTTTTGAAATCTAATTTGAGCCTCGATCAATCAATTTAAATATGTTTTGTCTTGTTAGTCAAATTTGAATTTGATGAAGCTTGTAAAATTTGAACTTAGATTTGAGTTTGTATCCAGAAGGGTTATTTGCCCGTTAGTAGTTCAATCGTTGCATCATGGGAGAACATCATTTATAGCATGAAGTTTGTCTGAATTTGAAGGAAAAAGAGGCTGAAATAACTACTCAAAATTCCTATATCGTGCTTATATCATGACCTTGTTGTTACAAAATAATTAAAAAGTTTTAAAGAAAAATTAATTGCAGATATTTAGAATTTGAATATATTATTGGTAGATTAAATAATTGTACCAATATGGGCCCCATTAGTGGGTGCTTCATAGCCAAATTAGATAGTACATTTATAAAAGCAATTTTTTTTAATATATATATATATATTTAAAAGTATACATTATAGCCTCATTAACAAAATTAAAAGAATAGTATGGTCCATGGAACTAGTCTATAGGGCTACATGCCTATGGCTTAGCATCTTCTTGGGGACAATGGAATCACAACATAAGCTTCCTATAATTGAAAGGTTAAACTATCAAATCAATTAGGGCAGTTACATGTGTTTCATCAACCCTTTTAGTGGATACAATTTAGCCCAGGTTCTATTTGAATAAAAAATAGAGTTTTAAATTTTTTTTTTTATAAAGGTTGATGAAATATATAGTTAAAAGGGATAAAAATCATGGATCCCATTGAAAATGTGATTGAAAATGACTTTGAAAAAATTATTTTTAAGAAATGAGTGTCAAACAGAGAATTAATATGTAAAACTAGACAAAATACTATATGTAGAAATTTCAAGCGTATCAACTATTTTATATTATTCAGTTCTATTATTTATGTATTAAATATGTCGTAATTCACGTAAATAGCTAAGAAATACAAACTATTGCAAAACAAAAGAAGGGAAGGGTACAATTTTAAGTATTCTATGTGTAAAATGTTCAAAATACATATTTAGAACGTTAAAGAGTAAATTCTAAATAATTATGTTATCAAAAAAGAACCCCTTGATGGCACTCGAGCCTTTGAGCCTTCATTTTATTTTATTTTTCGCCTTGCACGGTTACGCTTATATCTTGTCTCCAAAAAAAAAAAAAGAGACATCGCAGTCTATGATTGAACTTGACCGTTATAGTACCCGTGTGATTTAGCTAAAAAAGATCATACAAATTTAAGTAAAAAATCAAAAATTAATTTAATAATACATTTCATAGGATCAACAACCTTTCAACTATAAATTTTATCATTTTTTTAATTAAAATTTACTAAAAATTTGATTTTTAACAAAATTAAACCCGAGGGCCCAAATTGGGACTGGACTCAAACATCTTAAAGAAAAACATGTCTTTCGACCTATGTTTGTTCTATATCTATCCATTTAAATTTGCATCTCTTTATTACTTGCAACCAATTTTTTTGCTCCAAAATAAAATATTTTTGAAAATTCTTGCAACCGTTAAACGATTTTCCCTGAAATACTGGAGGATTCTAATAAGAAGGAATAAGAAAAAAGAAGAAACATCGTCCCAACCTCTTATGAGATTGGGACCTCAAATCAAAATATACATGATATTTATTGTACACGCTGAATTAACTTGTTTAAAATTTTAGATAAATTTATTTATTTAAGTATACACTCACCGACACATCTCATCACGTGTAACTTAAATTATTTTTGATGCAAAAAAATCAAAATCAAAATCAAGAATAGGCAAATCTTGGCATCATTTAATTGCCAACAAATCTAATCAATCACATTATAATTAATAAGTCAAATCAAGTCACTGGGAGGGGAAAATTGTCTTCTGATTAATCGTTTGATAACTTTGAACTGGTACTTGTTTGTCTTAGTCCCCCAACCTAAAAAGTGTTAATAATTTATATTTCAAATCAAAATATACAGTAAAAGGATGTAATAATTAAAATAAGGTACATTTATTTATTTGTTGTGAGTATTGAGATTTATTAATGAAATTAAGTGCTTTTGGTTGTGATGTAACAACTTATGGGGACACCAGATCCGTCTTCGTTCAATTATTAAGCTTAGTTTTTCTTTTTCTTTTATTCTTTGTGTAAGCTATTGCAAGGACAATCACGATTAGTGTACAACATGAATAACAACTTCGTTTACATAATGTCACGTGGTATTATGTCATTGGACAGTTTAGACAAAAAATTGTTTATTGCAGCCAACTGCTTTTTTGCCAACACACTACATTGTTATCCTAAGTTGTACAAATAGCAAAATCCTTGCAAGGATTAAGCAAAAATAGGTTTGACAAAAATTAGAGATAGATAATAAAATGAAAATGAATTTGAGAAAAAATTACGTAAAAAATAAAGGGTGTTTTTCTGTCTTAAGATACGAAATCATATTAGAGATCCTTTTGATAGGATTTTCTACTTTTACTTTTATTTCTTGAAGAAAAGCTTAACAAAAATGTCATCTTACACCAACTTTCTCTAAAACTTATTTTAATCAGAAAAATTACTTTCAAAAAATTATCCGAACATCATTACATATTGTCATTTTGTTCAGCTACATAAGAAATGTACATTCAAGAAAAACTTTCTTGATATAGTAAAAATAAGTTAACCATTGATTAACAAAGACTATCTACACTGATCGTGACGCGGTGTCACAGATTACGAAATATAAAAAAACATAAAATTCTAAATAATCGGCTCATCAATGTAGTGCATGGGTAAAGAATTTACCTAGACGAGTTACTAGTATAAAGAATGCAAAGGTAGTCATTAGGCCACGATAAATGCGACATTAAAGGTGGAGCTAGATAATGCAATGGTAGCACAAAAATGAAATTTTTTGGACCACATACCATATGGACCCTGTCCATCTAATTACAATGACTTGATAATAGCAATAAACGACAATAACAAATGTACGAAATTAGTCGAGCCAACTTTTCATTAAAATCTATTCTAATAATAGCGACAACTACAAATGTATCAAAAATCGATTGATGCTAGCTTTCCAACCTAATCTATGATGAAAGGCATAGGATTTGAAAATTCCTAAACCTATTTTGGAAGCTAACATGAAGGGGGGTGTATTCAACTGGAACTTTTGAAAATTTTGATGGACTTTTTTTAAGTGACGACTCTTGTAGATTTTATAGTTTTTTTAGATATTTGTATGGAATTAGTGGAAGTCTTTTGTAAACTTCTTCTTCTTCTTCTTCTTTCTGTGAAAGTTTTCCAAAATCTTTTGATTAATGAGAAACAAATTTTAAGATTTTATTTGAGTATGTTTTGCTTAAAAGTTAGTACCGTAGAGACTTTTATAAAAGTATCTAAATATCATAAAAATTTGAATACCCAAAATTTATAGAGACTTCTAAAAAGTTTTAATTGAATATACTGTGACTTTTAGAGACTTTTTAAAAGTTTATAAAAGTCTCAATGAAATATACCAATATTTTTAGAGAGTCTCTAAAAGTCTACATTCAATACCGCTAAACTTTTTAAATTTCAAAAAGTCATTAAAAGTGTCAATTAAATACACCCTCGAAATGATTGCTTGGCGTGCCCAAATACTAGCATGTATCCAAATGGGATTGTTCTTTTACTTGTTTCAACTTAAAAAGCAATTTCAATTATTTATTTTGTAATTTTCTATATTGGAATGGTTTTAAAGTGCCTTCCCCTTACTCACTAATATTAAAAAATAACAATTACTTTTTTATGCTACAAAAATTATCAAGAATCTGGATCTAGATAGAAAACATTCAATATTTAGCCCCTGTTTGGTTTCTGTTTTTAAAATTTTATTTTTCCTAAATTATTTCTACTCACACATTTTATAAAATTCACAACTTTTATCAACTTTTTAATCGCGCATTTCTTTAATTTTTATCAAAATCTATTAAAATCTAATTTTTTTTAAATAAAAATCAAACAGTGACTATTTCCCGGGGGGTTTGATGTACATTACTGAAGGGGGAATGTATTTTAAAAAATGATGTGATAGAAAATATGTGATTAAAAAATAAAGAAATTTTTTGGATGTGATGGAAAATATTATTTTATTGAAGAATGTGTGGTTGAAATTGAGTTTTGCAAAAATGAATTTTGAAAGAATGTGGATCAAACATGGACCCAGTATCCAATAATCATACAGTGAGCAGCCTAGTTGCGTAACTTGGAAGACATAGAATTAGAATTTCCCCTATCATGATGGTCTTTTGCATAAAGGCCCCTTTCTTCTTAAAATAATGGAGATTCTCGTTTAAATCTAGAACGTTGATCATACTAGACTAGAACTTGCTCGAGAGTCTTGCGACGATTCATAAGTGGAGGATACTAATTGATACGTAATACTGGACATGCATAACTGAACACTATAAAAATTAAGATTTTAATTTTTTTTGTTTCTTAATATTGTAAAATGTTATCCAATTCTCTTTATTAAACATGTAATGAAGGGTCATAATCCCTCCTATTTGCTGCGACAAAACAAACGGGACCCTTTACTTGTAATTATCTTAAATTACTAGCTCTCACACCTTATCTTTTATTTCAATTAGTACCACACAAAAGAAGATGTACATTGCCAATTCGTTTAGCTTTTGACATGTAGGGTTACATTAAATGAAAGGTTAGTAATGGTCACAAGACTGCAATGTACCTTATAAGTGGAATGAACTTTATTAGTAGTGATTGCCACCTAAAAAATCTTCTTTATGACACTTCACCTAACACTCGTAAATTCATTTATCACTTTTTGTTTGTGGTATTCAATACTTATTGATCAAATAAGTTGAAGATGATTATGTTCGTTAAATATCTTTGTTTTTATACTCCTGTAAAGGATAAGGTAATAATAAATCGTAGTCTATATTTGGTTCTTATTTTTTAAAACTCATTTATTCTTAAATTCGTTTTCAACCACACATTTCAAAGGATCCATTACTTTTAACAACTTTTCAACCATACATTTTATCATTTTTTATCGAAATATACAAAAAAATCAATATTACACCTATTTGAGCAATCAAATGTGGCTTTTGAGAGTACTTGTATGATCTAGATACTTAGTTTTACTTGGTTATTGACTATTTTAAGAGGAGACCCAATATTGAACAAAAACAGAAGAAAAGGAACGAGAATTGAAAAAAAAAAAAAGGATGCGAATTGAAACTAATTTGAGAATTCGAAGGTTTAAGAACACAATTGACCGGGAGATTCATATTCAACCAAGAGTTGAAAATCAACTATTGGGACTTAGGTAACGAAGAGCGATAATTGCTAGAATTATTTTCTTTATCCGTTATATTAAACCAAGTGATCTTTCATCTTTTTATTAGTTAATTTCAAAATTATGATTGGCTAAATAGCTTGTTGTGAGGATGAATAACGTAGCTTAGGTTATTATTTGTTTAATTCAATAAATTTCGTACAACTTTGATTATGTGTTCATTTCTTATTGTGGATTTATGATGTTCAATCCCTTGATTATCAATTACTTGGTTTAAGGATAATGATGAGATCGAAATGAGATATATTTATGTAGTCCATACAATAAGTAATCTAAGTGTTATTAAGAGATCAAAAGATACTTTTATAGCTTATGCAATATTATTGAATTACTACGTCTGAATGCATTTACGCATGTATGAATTTACTTAAGAATATAGCAAATCCAAGCATGTGAATGTGATTAGTTTTACTCGAGAGATTACTAACTAAAATAAAATTGGTTAATTCGGCTGTTAACACATGAAGAAGGATGAATGAATTTGGATTCAATGAATGTTAAATAAACTAAATGAAAGCACAATTCCTAACCACTTAATATCAAAATTCTTCCCAAATTCGTTAAGCTTTGATCGACTAGATTAATTTAGTATACTATAGTTCGAACATAAGATCTTGAATTAATAATTGATTACCAATTTGATTTAGGCTAAATCCAGATTAGGATAAAAATAGGTAATAAATAATTAACCATTTGGGTACAATACTCCGACGTACACTTGCAGAATCACACTCAATCAAGTTTTTGGTATTGATTGGTTATTAATTCTAGCATCGATTTAAAATCTTGTTACTTGTTAATTTTCTATGTTTTCTTATATGCGAAGTTCGAGAGACATTGATCTCTTATCCTTGATCTGAAAATCAAACGAACCTTTAAACAAATACTTAAGCAACGACAAGATAACCTCATGGAAAAACACGAAATAATCATATAGCCAGTGGGAGTGGAGAAATGAAGATGATTTGCTACTCAGACAGTTCATTGCCCCCACATGTTGAGCCAAATCAACCAAAAATTGTGTATTCGACATTTGGGCAACCGAAATTTCGAATAGGATGAATATCATTCTATATTAGAACGGGGTATCTTTTTATGGGAAGTCGTGTGAAAATCCACCAAATCATGCTTCATGCTTCTTAGGCATCTACAAAAAGTACAATTTTAATAGTGTGTCCAAAGAATCAATCAAACTTAGACTTTTTTCTACGAATCATTCGTGATGGAGCAAGAGATTGATTGGATTCCCAACCATGGAGGAGCATTAGGAATTGGGATGAGCTCATACAAAAGTTTGTCAAAAATTATTTTCCACCATCGGAGGTAACTAAATGGAAGTACGAGATCTCTACAATTCAACAGGCCGATTTAGAGAGCTTCCATGATGCATGGGAAATGTTCAAGGACATGATCAGAAAGTGTCTAACCATGGTGCCTTGAAAATTTAATACTTCTACACCAAATTGAACTATCTTCTGTATATATGTGGATTCAGTTTCAAAAGGGTCTATCGCATTGAAGTCATCTAACGAAGCTATAGAATTATTTGAGACCGTGATAGCCAACAATGCTTTGTGGCCTTCCGAAAGAGCCATATTCAAAAAAGAAGACAGGGATTCATGAAATAGATGTTGTCTCCAAATTATCAGCACATATATCTTCTTTGGAAAAGAAGGTAATAGATCACTTGTCCATTAAAAATTCAGTAAAACGCTATGAAACAAAATTCTTGGTTTGCAAAAATTGTGAAGGAGCTCATGAAAGTGGGAATGTGAGAAAGTCTCAAACATAAGAGAAGAAGTGAACTACGTACAAAATTTTCAACAACAGCAAAACGACCAATATTGAAATAAGTATAATTCGAGTCAACGTAATTATCCTAGTTTTTCTTAGGGCAACAACCAAAACACTAATCGGCATCCACCCCTTGGGTTTCAACAGCAAGACAATAAATCTACATTTGAGGAGATGTTGTTTAAATTTATGAACATAACCTATCAATATATATTCAGAAAATCAAGCAGTTCATTGTGAAGACCGAAACAACCCTTCGAAATCATTCGGCAGTCATCAAGGGTTTGAAAAATCAAATAGGGTAGCTAGCTCAAGCTTTCTAAAAGGCTCCAAGGTGCTTTACAAGCAACATTGAGGCCAATTCCGAAGAGCTAGTGCTAGCTATAAAAGTTGTTTGATGATTATGAGATTGACACCCTGCAACCGAAAGCAATTACAAAAATACGAGAATATTCAAGCTTCAACGCCAATTTCATCATTGGACACTTATCCGACGAGTATAAAAGTCATATCTTTTAGTTAATTTCTATATTTTGAACTTTATATTGATTATGTATGGATTAAGTTTTCGGGTGACAAATCTAGATTTTCTTGTAATTTAATCTACATTATTGGATTGTGTATGTTTAATACATGTTTAATTTTGAGTTAAAAATGAAAATTTTGCGTAAAATTAAATATCTTACTACTTTATTTTTGCATGATTTTGTGACTTAGTTTAAATAATGTTATTTGTATCCAATTATAATATTGAGTTATCTTGGATCAAAATTTAAATTTGCTTGGGTAAGCTCTCAAATTTTAAATTATTACATGAATTCCATTATTTTATACTTAGATTTTGAACATTTGAGCACAAAATCATTCTTGATTGCACTTATGGTTTGACTAGGAGATAAGATGGGTAAATTAGCTACCTTAAAATCTTTTAAGATTATATTATTAATCACCCTGAATAGAACCATATTTAAAAAATCCATTTGGAAATAATTTGTGGTAATTAGATCCACCCAAAATCAATACTACCATTACGTGACTACTCGTCGATCTATTTCCTTGACCCAATAAAAGATATTGCACTAGTCCAAAAAGAATGATGTAAAAGTGTACTATGAAATTATGAATTAACATGCACGGTAACCATACAAATCAAACATCGATATAGAGTGATACTACCTACCATAGAGTGGTAGGATAAAATAGTAGAAAGAAGCACCGTGGCATTGGTATCATTAGTGGAATTGAGAATGTTTAACATGCACACTCAAAGTTAAACGTACAATATGTAAAGTTTTTGCAATCACTATTGAATTACTATAACTGGATGACTACACATGAGCATGAATTTACATATAACTATATGATTTCAAAATTGTCTTCAAATGCTTTACGTTTTTTACTGCTATATTGATTTTTGGGCCTCAGTCTGGATACTGTTTTCCAGCCACGTTTGTACTATATATGAAGACCGCTTTATGGAAATGGGCTTTTCATGGATCATCCTAATCATGAATTTTTGTAATTTTTACTTATACACCTAATTAAAACTATTTTTTTTTCAGTTTTTCCCAAACCCAAAATCACAAAAAAATAATGATAAAGAATCTTTATTGATCAGGTTGTATCTAAAATTAGTATTACTGTCAGCAAAAAATTACTGTATGATATTAATAAGAAGGAAATTGTTGATCTTGGTTTCTTCACAAGTGACGCGGCCGACAGATGTCGACTCCATTCACATCCACGTAGTCTATTGTCTGTACATTTGGACAAATCGATAGGAGCACATTGCCTTTTCCAATAGTGGAGGAGGCGATCTCAAGCATTTTGACGATCATGTTAGTCAACTTATATGAATATATTAGGGTGTGGTACATACAGGAGATACGGGCCACAATAGCGTTTGGATATTGGAGGTTTATAGAGAGTAAAGTGGGATACGGCAACATTATTTGAAAATATAAAATTGCATTACTTTCAAATGATATTAAATGTGAGCTTTTATAGTGGAAGATGTGAGGTGGTTATCGTTGGATGAAGATACACATAACCAGTGACGAACCCAAGATTTTGAGTCAGCACGGGCAGCCGTGGATCACTGTTGTCAACAATAAAATATTAAAAGTCTCATTTGATGCCCTTTTTTTTTTTTTTTTGCAAAAAATGTATTTTGGAATAGTGATTTGATGGAGAATATGTAGTTAAAAATAATAAAAAATTTTGAATTTGAATGTAATATTATTTTATTAAAAATGTGCTGTTGAAAAAAGAAAGAAAAATGTTTTGAAAAAAAAAAGAATCAAACAAGGTCTAAAATTTAAATATAACAATTATTTTGTTGTAAAAATTAGCAATATTCACCAAATGATATTGTAGCCAAGTTTTGTATAATTCAAAGGAAGAACACGTAATCAATTTTTTAGAATTGCATTAAACCCGCTAAAATGTAATATATATTATTCTCGTTAGTTTAGTTTCAAATTTAGTGAATGTTCTATTTAATTTTGATAAAAATTAAAAAATTAAAACTCTTTCACAATAAAAGGGGTGGGAAAGAAATCGAAACCAAGACTTCCTAAATATAGGAGCTCTAACCTGTGAACTACAAGAAATGCTTGAAACTAAAATAAATTATCAGGAATATCATCTAAAAAAATTATTCATTGTCAAAAAAAAAAAATTATTTCGACGGATCCAGCACGGGCTACCGTTAGGGCTCGCCGGGTGTTGGGTTCGCCCCTGCACATAACCTCGTTTTGACTGTGGTAGCTTCCTGTCATGGCCACCTAGTAAATGACCCAACACTAGTCTGTCCAAGGCCAATCTAATTTAAAACTAAATTGTTTCCAAAGCGTTGATTTAAAACCTATGTATAGCAAAAATTGTATGCTAGGTTACATTAAATGTTTGGGATGAATAAATAAAATATACATATAAAGTTGTTCAGAATTTACAATTTATACTTTAGAGTTGCGTTGTACAACTTATTTATAGAATTTACATTGAAAGAAAAATATTAAAGAGGGTGCACAATTTTAGACTTTTAAGATGACTTTTATTGGAGCAACTACAAGTGAGGCCGCGTCAAGGAGTATCAAGCAACAGATCTTGAGATATTAACTGTACTTTGTTAGGAAAGATATTAACTGCAATTTGTTAGGATATATATCAGCTGATTTTTTTGCATTTTGAATTGTATAGATAATCTAGTAATCAATTATCAATAATGTACTATACATAGCCATATGACATAAGCAGTGAAATGCAAGGAACAATTAAATATATGCTTTGAACTTTACAACTTTGCATATTCCCAACAATACATCTATTTAGTTATAATCTCCCCATAGAATAAAATTAGTTCGATTAAAATTATGATTATGGAGAGATTTTACTGTACCAAATTTAAAAAGCTAAGAGTAAGAAAAAAAAAACACCTTTTTCACACGATGTTTGTAAAGCTGAAATCAAATAATGAGCTCGAATTTGGCAATTCTAGGCTCCAGGGCCATCATAAGAACAAGTATCTCTTTCACGAATAAAAGTGAGCCATCGCCCACTACATTAATGTAGAGTGTTGATATTTGAAAAAAAACCTTATAGAAAGAAGTTTTAGAGCATGTTTGGGAGTGATTAAAATTCAATTAAAATTGAAAATATAGCTGTTATTGGGTCCCACTCATCTAATAAAAGTCAACGACGGTTAGTTTTTCAATTTTAATCCAACTTTAATCTCTACCGAACACACCCTTAAATATCTCCTAAATAGCCATCTACTCTCAAACTTGTCAACAACAACATTTTGATGACATGGCCAATAGTAGTAGTTGAAAGGTGACCAGTGGTGGTTGAAGGTTGGGTAAGCAAGAAAGTGAAGGTGTTATAAGACCATCTCCAATTGTTTACACAACCTCTCCAATGGTAACCATTGCACCAAACTTTGTGTAACCATAGGAGGTGCTCTTACACTAATTTTTTTAAAAATTATTTAATTAAAAATTATATTATTACTAAAATCGTTAAATTAAAATTTATAGTTAATAAACTAACATATTGATTTATTAATAAATTAGAAAAATATTAAATGTGGCGTGAATGTTTGAATTGTGCTAATATTATTGAACTGCGCATATCTTGCTGGGTACTTTTCCTTAATACTCACATAATACAAACTCTTCACAATTAGGAGAAATGAAGATGCAAAGTGTTTTGAAGGACAAACCTTAGAGATAGGCTATGGAGGATGACTACAAGGCCTTGATGAAGAGTTAAACTTGGTGTTTAGTTCCTTATTCACCCAAGTACACGTCGTGGGAAATAAAGTTTATGCATAAGCTAAATGAGCTATTTTTTGTTGAAAGACTTGGGACCTTTGCATCACCTTCTGGGGATTGAAGTAAAAGGGATTAGATGAGAATGCACTTAACACAAAGAAGGCAAATTGAGGAGTTGTTGTGCAGGACTGGTTTGATAAATTTAAAGCCTTGTCCCACATATGCAGCAACTGAAATCAAATCTCCCAAATTGATGGAGAGCCAGTGCAAAATCCTACAACTTATAGAAGCATAATTGGAAGGTTGCAGTATATAACAAATACAAAACCAGGCACAGCTTTCAGTGTGAACGAACTGATCTAATTTCTCCAGGATCCAAAGAGGGTTAGATCCCTTGACTTTGGATTGTGGGCTTTGTAGAATAATTGTTTCAATATCGAATACCAAATTTGCAGACTGGATACTGTATAATAAACTATACATATAAATCCAACGATTTGTTGATTGCAGCAAAAAATAACAAGTAATTTAAATAATTACAAAAATCAATATGCAAATCGAGTAAGAACAATTAAAACAGTATAACACTTTTAACCCGAAGCTTGTGTCAAACACAGTTTCCTTAAAACAGATTTGCCCCCTCACCGTACGTGCTTAAGGATAGTACGAGCGTCTGCTTCCCAGGATACAACGGAGGAACCAGTAAAATCCGAGCACAACAAACTCTACTCCGGCGAACTGACTTTGTATCTGAAATATATCACCACCAGACTCGAACAGGAACGAAAAATGCAGAGAACGGGGGACTGTGTGCAGATGAATATGCAGATAAATTTTTCGTGTATTGGACAGTGGAAAAACGAGACATATATAAAGGCTGACTCTTGTAACCTGCCCATTAACAAATGGCAATTAATACAGGAGTTTCAGGAGTTTTGGAAAATCAAAAGTCTGTTGAAAATTAAGAAAAAAGTAGCAAAATGTGGACACTCCTAAGGGACCAATTTTGCTCCTTTCGGTCCGATATTCGTGTACGCATGTCACGCCCGCACACAAGTTCAAGATTCGAAGCCTATTTTGGTCCAAGATTTGCACCCCCATGCGCGCGCACGTGGAGAGAGCCTCTATGCTACATATGATTACACCACTCTAAAGTGTAATCCTTTATAAAGTGGTTTTAGTTTTCATCAACTTCTTATGTGGGAAAAACCTTAACTTTTTTAGTTTTCCCACCAACAAACTCCTTTCACATGGTATACTTTGAGCTTCAATTTCTCATTCACCCGAACATCATTTTTGACAAGTAAGCATATGATTTCGATGTACTCACGGAGGAGAACACAAATCAACTTCCATCTTTCAAAATAGTCAACCGGATCCCGCTCAAAATTAGTGCCAAAACTAGCATACCAACTCATTTTTTTCCAACAGGCTTTACATAAAACACTATAAAAGACTTGCTCTCATTGGTCTCTGAGATGCAGATTGGGCATGTTTTCCTGATGATAGAATTTTTTTAGCTGGCCATTAGGTGTTTTTTGGGTAATTTACTTGTTTCATGGTCATCTAAAAGACAAATGTGGTTGCAAGCGTTATGATCAGGTCCAAACAATTAGTGCATTTTTATCCAACAAACAAAGGCAAAATTAAATGCAAAGAGAAAGAATACAAGATTTTTGCCATAAGACAAGAGGTTCAGAGCAAGCTCCTAATCCCCTTTTAAGCTTCCATCACAAAAAGAAAATCATTGCATTAAATCGTAGCCAAATCGTCCAAGGTACAACTTCAAGGAACCACCAAACTTTAAATTATTCAAGATTATGGAACCTCTCAGTATTACGTGTTACTTTTTACGCCATCGGCGAATCTAGCACCCGGCCAACACTGGTGGCAGCCCTAGCTGGATTCGCCAGTATTAAAAAAAAATGGTATCGATGTATATATTTTTCTTGATATGTAATTTCATTTGTTTTCAAGCATTTCGTGTGGCTCAATTGGTTAGAGCACCCATTTAGTAAGTGAGACGGGTCTTGAATTCAACTCTCTTTGAGAGCAATTCTTTATATAATTATTTTAGTTCAATATTTTTCATCATTTTAGGGCATAGTTATTAAAATTAGCCCTTGCTTGAGCCCCATTTTGGGGAAATAATTTTTTTGGAATAGTGTTTTTTGGAGAATGTGTGGTTAAAAAATTAAAAAAAAAAGTTTTCGATTTACGTATAAAATTATTTTATTCAAAAATATGTAGTTGAAAATGAATTTTGAAAAAAATGAATTTTTTATAAAAATGGGAGCTCAAACAAGGGCATAGTGTAATGGCAAAATTTTGAACTCATGCTCCTCTCGGAAAATATGGAAACCTTAACCACTAAGGCATTTGGTGGATCTTAACATTAATTTTTGCAAAGTAAATGTTATATTCAATTTTTATTGCAGTCATTGAGAGTCAAGGATCAACGACCGTCAATATTCATTCGAGATCTTGGATCCCCCACTGATTCATGCTAGAACAACAACTAAACCTCCCCAAATTTACAACGATCACTCAAGAATCAAAACCTAGAAGAAGAATGAGAAACGAACTTAGTAGAGAGAGAATCAAAATAATTAAAAGTATAAAAAAGTAAGAAAATAATTAAAAATAGAAAACAAACAATTTTTTTTAAAAAAATAGTTTTTCTTCAGTATCCAATTCCACACCACCACCAATTCTCCTCATCCTACTACGGCACCATTCAAGGATTTAGTTATTTTCTTTTAATCAAATTTCGTATTCCAATTTTTTTTCATTTTTTTTTCAGCAAAGTTACAAGAATCTTATTAAGAATTTAGCTATTTTCAACAAATTCTTATATACACATTACATTAACTTTTAAATTTTGCTATGATTTCTTTCAAGTTTCTTTTACTTTAAAAAATGATGTCATAAGATGGGATTTCTTCTTCTATTAAAGGGTTCATTCAATATCTTAATTTAAACGTCAATCCTGACTATTCTAATTCAAACTCCAATCCTAACTGTTTATATTCAAACTCGATCCCTGTTTGATGGCCATTTTGTTGAGAAAATGAAGTTTTGAATATTGATTTCTTGAAGAATGTGTGGTAAAAATTAGGGATAAATATTGGATTTACGTGCAAAATATTTTATTGTGTATGTGTAGGGTTGAAAATGAGTATGAAAATTAAAGAATTTTGAAATAATGGTTGTCAAACAGGGGATCAATTAAGAGGAAATAATTTTATTTTTTGGGGGAAAGATGAACTTTTTATGTTAATATGTTTCAAATTAGTTTTTAAGTGGAACTCGTTTTCACTATTTGAAAATTTTAGGACTTTGAATATAATTATTTATTTTTTTATATTATTTATGTATTTTTAATTTTTTTTAATTTAAAGATGAGGGTAAATTATTTATTTTACAATGCTTTAATTGAAAAAATAGACGATAATGATATTTTGCTCAATGAAGACAAACGATATGGACGTTTTGCGCAACGAAAGTAAATGATGGGAACGTTTTGCACCAATTAGTCATATTTGATAGAAGGAATTGACGGAATGAAATGGAAATGATCAATTCCAAAAGAAAATGTTGAAATGAGGACGCAAGTGTCGAATTTGAAACAATAGGGACGATTTGTGCTACGAGTGCAACCAATGAGGATATTGTGTCATAATTACCCATATTTTGCGTTTGAAAAAAAATATGTATATATATTTAAATTAGACTCTCACTAGCTCTCAATCCTAACTCCAACAATGCCAAAAACGCACGTGCTATTTTACTTCTTGAATAATAACATATTTACTTCCAAGAAAACATTTCAAAAATTATTTTACAGCATTCATGTACATAATAAGTTAAAACACAAGTACGATGAAAATTAATATTTAAAAGATAAGTCATGCTACGTGTACATAGGGGTTGACATAATGTAAGTAGGGTGGGTTATTCATCTCTCAAAAAGACATGTCATGTTACATATTACAGGGCCACTACCTAACAAGGCTTTTTAAAATTATAAGCTTGTAAATCTCATAAAATATATAATTAAAAGTTGATAAAAATTGTTATTTCAATTAAATGTGTGATTGAAAATGAAATTTGACCATTTTATAATTTTTAAAAACTTGTAAAATAGAGTTATAGTAAAAACACTCGACCGGGAAATCTAAACTCATTATATTCATAGTCTTGTGCTTAGGTAGTCGTGGCAATGGGCCGAGTCGTCCATGAGCTCGGCTTATGCTAAAGGGTTGAGCTCGTGTTTTTTTTTTTTAACCATGCTTAGGCCTTATTCAACCATTAGACCAAATTAGTGCAACTTTCACATCAAATTCGTGCAATTTTCATATCAAATTAGTGCAATTTTCACACCATTTTAAAAAGTCATTTTCAATCATAACACGTGTTAAGAATTAGGGTTTTATCTTAAAATGTCACCTTATTAAGAGGAGTAACCCAATTCTTTACAGGTTGATTTATGTTTACATTTTTATTCGATGTGGGATTCTATCCCTTAACAACACCAATATTACACCATAAGACAGTGCTTCTTTTATTTTCTTATTTTGTAATTCTCAATAATTAATTTATTTTAAAAACTATTTAATTACAAATTATATTACTACTAAAATTATTAAATTAATTTTTTTTTTTTAAAAAAATGCATTGTGCTCGATACCACAACTTAAAAAAGTATTACACTAAATAATAAAGTTATTAAATAAAGTTAAGTTATTAAATAATAAAGGGATATAATATGAATTAAAGTTTGTTGCAGTATAAAACGAGATACAAAATAGGAATTATGAAAAACTCTAAAATCACATCAAATGAATAGTATTACATCAAATTTGGTGCAATATTATTCATTGCTTCAAATTGGTGTAGAGATTTGGTGTTGGGTTGAAGTGAATTTTTGCACCATATTGATGTACATTTATATTAATTTACCATTTAACATTGCAGTTAAACTGAAGGACTTCAAAAAGTGCACAAAACTCAAATAAATGTTCATCAAATTTGCTCTCTAGTTTCCGTCTCAACAAGTTACCAAAAAATGGGCGACGAGAAGATTCCAAAATTAGTGAAATGAAACCAAAAATCGATTTTAATAAATTCATCAACATAACCTAAACCGGTTAAAATCAACAAATATAGAAGATGTCTAATTGAATATAAGAGTGCTCTTCCGGGTCATCTTTGAGCACATTTTTTTTCTTCTTCTTTTGCGCGTGGTTTTTTACTCCTAACTCCAATGTCTTTTCTTCATTTCTCTCTCGATTGGAGTTTTTTGATTTCGACTTAAAACTTTTATTTCGAGTAGTAATCATTTTTAAACTCTATAAATTGAAAGGAACCGAAAATCATAAATATTAACAAAACTTTTATTTCGAGTAATAACCATTTTTAAACTCTCGTTCTTTTTTTTTTGGCGATTAATCATGCTTCGTTCTGACTTGTCTTAAGAAGACTATAGATTGATTAAATCTGAAATTACGTCACTGAATTTTCTCTTACATATACTCGATTACTTAGTCTCTCTTTGGTTTGGTTAAAAATCAAATATTTAGTAGATTTTGTAAAGAAAAGTAAAAATAAAAATGATGAAATGTGTTATTTAAAAGTTGATAAAAATATGTGATTGAAAATGAATTTGAAGAAAAATTGGTACCAAACATGGAGTTAACAACATCACTGATAAATGGATAAAGGTATTGATATTATAGATGAGCTAGAGATAGGAGAAGTTGAATGCAGCTGATACGCGGGTGGATATAAGCTTTTTGTCTAGTTGTACTAGACTAATTACTATGGACCGATTGTTCAACTGGAATTGCACCACGAGTGCCTCAACTAGCAATTTATCTTCACCGCTAATCTTATTCCCGACTCACGTAGTTAAGGTCCCTAAAATGATAATTTAGTGACGGTGATAAAGGGATTTGAATACGTCAATATCATCTACTATATCCAAGAAAAACATATCATTGAATGTCTTGTGGTGTTTGAATTTCAGCACGGTCTATAGAGTAATACAAGCTTGTATTTGTCATCTCTCGCTGAGTATCGATCAAGTGTAGTCTCGAGCTGCACGCAAGTAACACTAGACCTGCCTCCAAATATTCATTCTATAGTCTTTTTGTTTTGATGAATATTGGACATAACTTCTTCATTTTGTGAATTTAACCCTACAATGATGGAAAAGTTGAATGAGGAAAACCGTGTCGCCTTTCGTCCCTTGACTAGAATCACAACTCATCACCATTGATTAACTTAAGCAGACAAGATAACAAATCGTTGATGATCTAGCCAAATAATTACACGCGCCTTATGTACAAGGGTTTCCATAAACATGATCAATGCAACTGCTATTTATGATTGTCGTCTAGAATATCCAATACTTTTTCGTATTTAGGATTTTATAGTTGGACGTCAATTTTCCTGAAGATCTACTCATTGTACTGTCTATAGCGTACTCCATCCTTACTGACGGACCCAGGGGTGGGTCTGGGGCCACGTGCCCCCCAACCTTTTTTTTATTTTCTATGTTTTATTTCAATTTTCAAAATCAATATAAGATGTGAAACGAAATCGAAATATTGCATTCTTAATACCATTTGGAAGTGCTCACAGTCTAATTTTTATGTAATTAACAGCGTGCGAAACGATCAATCGTAGCAGATATTACGACTTGTCAAAGTAGGTAATTTAAAATTAGTATTTCGAAAATTTTGATAACATGCTAACTTTAAAAAATTTTCAACGATTGTACGGTAGTCGAATCAAATCTCTTATATCATCTCAAAGATCGTTTCGAGGACTACATTATAAGCATATCGAATAATGCAAACAGATATCGAAAATAGTTAAAAATGCGTCAAACGTACGTCTTAAAAAGAGGCATCTAACTCGTATTTTTTTTAAAAAAAATTAATTATTTCATTAACATTTATTATTTTTGAGATACAAATTTCTTAATATAATTTGCATTATTTTATTAAAAAATTTATATTGGATATGACATCAAAAAATTTCAAAATTTTACATCCGAAAAGTCATATTCCATATAAATTTTCGAATGCAAAATTACATGAGGTATGATTTTTTTGGATATAAATTTCGATTGTAAAATTTCTCCCAACTTTTTTGTAAGTTCGATTGTACCCCCTAACTTTAATTGTTTATGTCCGCCCATGTCCATCCTACAATAACATATTAACTTTAGTAACTTCAATAAGCAAATTTTAAATACACTATGTGAAATGAAGAACGGATGAAACTCAAAATTTTAACTCATAATGGACATATTTAGAACTGACAACAATTTTGGTAGAGAAAAAGAATTTTGAATAGTTATTTTTAGGAGAATGTGTGATTAAAAAATAGGAAAAAATTTGGTATACATGTAAAAATTTTATTGTGTAAATGTGATTGAAAATGATCATGTAACAAACCATAAAATAAATTAAAGAATGTCAAACAGATACTTAAACCACAATGCACAATATTAAATCACGATGTACAATGACCAATAACATTTTATACTATAACTCAACTATTTCTAACCTAAACGAATCAAAGGTAGAAAAATAATCACAAATTCGAAAAAAAAAAACTTAGATAAATGGGATTCTAACCTCGATATGGAACTTTTTGAACTTGGTTGAAATTAGCTAAAGAAAAATAACTCAATCTTAATCGTAGAAGTTTTCTATTTATGGTCGGTAACGTCAATGGACCTAGCACCTGGTGAGGGGGGCTCGGCCGCAAGTGCTGGGCTCCGTCGGAACAGTGCCGGAGAAGAAGGAGACCTTTGCGCAGCAAGGATTTCAGCCTCAGGTTTGGCTTCGCCGCTGGTAATTGTGTCTGTTCCTCTTCCTCTCTCTCTATTTTTTATTTTTTATTTTGTAAGTGGGCCTTTTGCCTGGGTTGGGCCAAAAGTCTTTTTTTCCTGGTTTTGTAATTGGGCCTTTTGCATGGGTTGGGGTAAAAGTATAATTTTTTTGTATTTGGGCCTTTGCTTTTAAATTAATCGGGCCCGATCATTTAATTATATATATGTTCAAAAGATAGAAATTGGTGGGAGTGGTAAAGGCATTTTATCCAGCAATACTTGGGGGCTTGCTTGAGGGATAATATATGATTGTAGTAGTTTTTCATATAAATTAGTTTCAATAGTTCATAAATTTTCGTCTTATATTTATATTTTTACAGTTCGCTATTTTTCCCTAAACAATAAAATCACGTGAGTTATAAGGGAAATTGTCTTGGTTCCCATTATATAGATAAGTTTAATTAATTTTCCATTTTAAATGTAGGAATAATTGTAAA
Organism: Fraxinus americana; assembly: GCA_035079005.1. Taxonomy (NCBI): domain Eukaryota; kingdom Viridiplantae; phylum Streptophyta; class Magnoliopsida; order Lamiales; family Oleaceae; genus Fraxinus; species Fraxinus americana. The sequence continues at coordinate 14,376,498 of CM068716.1, read as the reverse complement.
TCAAATTATGCATGATCACATATGAATACCAATACTCTAAAACAGTTCGTGTTGTAATTTATGAATTTATGTAAAATTTCATGTGACGACAAGGAAAAAGATCAAAAGCGACCAAGTTTTGCAAAAAAATATGATCGACTTCCCATCACATTTATGAACAGTTACTACTTGGAACCTCCCGAGTAACTCACTCAAAGCACTCCAAAAATCTTGAGTAAGAAGATAAAAGGATTTAAGATGACAATTCAATTGATGTACAATTGATAAGCACTGCTTATGAATAGTAATACTCAAACTTTTCATGTTGTAACTTATGAAATATCTCGTTTGATATGTGATGACAAGAAAGATCAAAAGCGACCAACTTTTGCAAAAAATATGGTCGACTTCCCACCACATTTATGAATAGTTACTACTTAGAACCTCTCGAGTAATTCAAGTGGCCTCAAGTATTTAAACAAGAAGTCTTGCTCTTACAATCGTTGATTGTCGACGGTCAATTGTCAACATCCGCCCGAACTGAACTTTTATGTTGAATCCGCCACTGGTCGGTAAGAGATGGTGAGAAATCGCCTCATGAATGACAATGTTACGCTTTAGGGCATTATTAGATAATTGGTTTTTTTTTTTTTGATATATTTTTTTGGACTTATGGGCCGAAGGCCTTTTGGGTGAAGTGGCCGGGTCACCTGTGACTGGATCCTCTACTATCTTTATCCATACCAATGATGGTTCGGATGCACCCATTACCAAATCCAAACGGGTATCCCTCCAAAACACAAACTGTTCAAATTTCAAAGTGGATAAAGCGGCAACGGTCATCCCACCCCAGCTGTAAAATATTTCTCAATTTCAAATATTTTCTACTTTTTTGCAAAATTACCCAATTGCCACCGACCAAATATAAATTCCCCCATTTTCTACAAATCTTCATTACATTTTCATTCTCAGATCTAAATTTTGCAGAGCCGTCTTCGTATACGCCTCTGTCCATTTCTCTTCCCCTCTTTCTAATTTCAATTTCACGCGAAGAAAAAGTAAGCGAAAATGAGAGAGTGCATTTCGATCCACATTGGTCAGGCAGGAATTCAAGTCGGAAATGCCTGCTGGGAATTGTACTGCCTTGAGCACGGGATTCAGGTTTGTTTATCAGAATTTGTGTAGATTCAAGATCCGTATTGATTATTATGATTAATTAACGAATCAATGGGTTTTCGATTTGATTATGTTATTGATGATGGAAATTGTTGTAGCCTGATGGGCAAATGCCCGGAGACAAAACAGTCGGCGGTGGAGATGACGCATTCAACACCTTCTTCAGCGAAACTGGTGCCGGAAAGCACGTTCCCCGCGCGGTGTTCGTAGATCTGGAGCCTACTGTGATAGATGAGGTTCGGACTGGAACCTACCGTCAACTCTTCCACCCGGAACAGCTGATCAGTGGCAAGGAGGACGCTGCTAACAACTTTGCTAGAGGACATTATACGATCGGGAAAGAAATTGTTGATCTCTGCCTAGACAGGATCCGAAAGCTTGCGGATAACTGCACTGGATTGCAGGGGTTCCTGGTGTTCCATGCTGTCGGTGGAGGCACTGGATCTGGACTTGGATCTCTGTTGCTTGAGAGGCTGTCTGTTGATTATGGTAAGAAATCGAAGTTGGGGTTCACTATTTACCCTTCCCCTCAAGTTTCGACTGCTGTGGTTGAACCATACAACTCTGTTCTCTCTACCCACTCTCTGTTGGAGCACACTGATGTTGCTGTGCTTCTTGACAATGAGGCGATTTATGATATTTGCCGCAAGTCACTTGACATCGAGAGGCCCACATATACTAATCTGAACAGGCTCATTTCTCAGGTGAAATGTTGAATAACTGTTGGAATTTGTATTATTATAATATAATTATGGATTTTTAATGATTGTTGATTCTATCAAATTGCAGGTGATTTCTTCTTTGACTGCATCTCTGCGATTTGATGGAGCTCTGAATGTGGATGTGAATGAGTTCCAGACTAACTTGGTTCCATATCCAAGGATTCACTTTATGCTTTCCTCGTACGCGCCAGTTATTTCTGCTGAAAAGGCCTATCATGAGCAACTCTCTGTTGCTGAAATCACTAACACAGCATTCGAGCCCTCTTCCATGATGGTTAAATGTGATCCGCGCCATGGGAAGTACATGGCATGCTGTTTGATGTACAGAGGTGATGTGGTGCCAAAGGATGTGAATGCTGCAGTTGCCACGATCAAAACCAAGAGGACAATTCAGTTTGTGGACTGGTGCCCAACTGGCTTCAAATGTGGTATCAACTACCAGCCACCTACTGTTGTTCCTGGTGGAGATTTGGCTAAAGTTCAGAGAGCCGTTTGCATGATTTCTAACTCAACTAGTGTTGCTGAGGTGTTCTCCAGGATTGATCATAAATTTGACTTGATGTATGCCAAGCGTGCTTTCGTGCACTGGTACGTCGGTGAGGGCATGGAAGAAGGAGAATTCTCTGAGGCTAGAGAGGACTTGGCAGCTCTTGAGAAAGACTATGAGGAGGTCGGGGCTGAATCTGCTGAGGGAGAAGATGAAGAAGGCGAGGACTATTAGGCAAAACTTCTGAGTGACCAAGCCAATGTTCTCATTGGTGATTTACTGCTTTTAATTTTCTGTCTGGATTGTTGCATCAAGCTTTCTATGTTTACTTTGTTGTTTCTTCTGCCTGGAAAACATCTGCTCTAATGCATTTCAACATAATCGCTTCTAACAGCTGTTTCTTAGCACTGCATTTGTGATTAAGAGCCTGTTTGGTACAGATTCTCATTTTCTACAGAAAATCAATTTTTATTTTTAACCACACATTTTTCAATAAAATAATATTTTATATCACATCAATAGTTTTCTTCTTCTTTTTCAATCACACATTTTTCATCATATCGATATTCAAAAATTAATTCTTTTCCCAAAAATTTCTACCAAACATACTCTAAAATCAGAGTGGACTCTCTAATTCAAGTTGAAAACCGATTGATCAGAAACTGGATTATTCAAGGGATTTTTCTACTTGTACATAAAAATTGTGCCTAAAATGTTAAATATCATAACATGGGAGAATGATTGGATGAAAAAATTGACTATATTTTAAACTGATAAATGATAGAATGACATGTAGCATTATATAACATATTATGTAATCCTTGATGTACATGTAGCAAGATTCTTATTCAGGTACAATCTAGTGACAAGCTAAGCCAAGATCCGGTCCTCTGACTAGGAGATTATATGACGAGTTTTACTACACAAACATAATGGTTGACATAGGATCAATTATTATAATGCACCCGTTATATTATTTATCGATGCTAAAATATAACTCCAGTATCATCTGAGAAATTTCTTATTCTATTGTTTGAACACCATTTTTTGGAAAAATAGATATTTTTTAGAGAATATGTGGTTAAATGGTAGTAGGGATTTGGATTTTCGTATAAAATTATTTTATTAAAAAATACGTGATTGAAAATGAATTTGAAAAAGGAATTTGAAATTAAGTTGATCTAAAAATTAAGTTTGACCATATTTTTAGGGCTTATTAGCATAAAATGTCCCTACGTTTGATAGTTAGTGTGCAAAACGTCCCAACGTTTCATTTTTTTGCATTTTTGCCCCTATTTCAACGTTTCAGTGTGGAAAACATCATTTTCACTATTTTTCAGTGTAAAATGACCATTATACCCTCAAATTTAAATAAAACAAATAAAATGAAAAGAAATATAAAAAAGAAATTGTAATTATAATCCCAAACTTTTTAAAAAGTGCAAGTGAGTCCAAAAAGTCTTATTAAAAGGCTTAAGCACAAAACGTCCCTACGTTTGACAGGCACCGTTTGGTAGCAATTATTCTAGAAAAAAATGCATTCTTTGTGTCAAATCACACCTTTTTTGTGGTTGAAAATGAAGGAAAAGTTATTGATGTGATGGAAAATATTATTTTATTGATGAATGTGTGGTTGAAAATTAGTAGAAGAATGAGAATGAAAAAAAGAATGGATACCAAACAGAGGCTTAATGCGGAAAACGTCCCTATGTTTCAAACATGTTTATATTTGCTCAATAACACAAAACGTCCGTACGTTTGACACTTATTGCGTAAAACGTCCATACGTTTCTTTTTTTTTTACATTTTCGTCCTTATTTCAACGTTTCATTGCGAAAAACGTCATTTTCACTATTTTTCAATGTAAAATGACAAATATACCATCATATTTAAATAAAACAAAAAAGGAATATAAAAATAAAAATAAATTACAATTGTGTTCCCAAACTTTTCAAAAAGTGCAAATGAGTTCAAAAATCTTATTAAAACATTCAAACCATCAGTCTTCTCCTCCTCCATCAACCTTATCCTCTCTCCACCACCTAAACCACCAAACCCCACCACCTTTCAAACCATCACACCTCCATCTACAATCCTGATTTAGGTGGTGGAGGGAGGATAAGGTTGAGAGAGGAGGAAAGGACTGGTAGTTTGAATGTTTTAATAAGATTTTTGAACTCATTTGCAATTTTTAAAAAGTTTGGGAGCACAATTGTAATTTATTTTTCTTTTTTGTTTTATTTAAATATGATGGTATATTGGTCATTTTACATTGAAAAATAGTGAAAATGACATTTTTCACAATGAAACGTTGAAATAAGGATGAAAATGTAAAAAAAATGAAACGTAAGGACGTTTTACGCAATAAGTGTCAAACGTAGAGACGTTTTGTGTTATTGAGCAAATATAAACATGTTTGAAACATAGGGACGTTTTCCGCATTAAATGTCAAACGTATGGACGTTTTGTGCTTAAGCCTTTTAATAAGGCTTTTGGACTCACTTGCACTTTTTAAAAAGTTTGGGAGTATAATTACAATTTATTTTTTATATTTCTTTTCATTTTATTTGTTTTATTTAAATTTGAGGGTATAATGGTCATTTTACACTGAAAAATAGTGAAAATGATGTTTTCCACACTGAAACGTTGAAATAGGGGCAAAAATGCAAAAAAATGAAACGTTGGGACGTTTTGCACACTAACTATCAAACGTAGGGACGTTTTGTGCTAATAAGCCTATTTTTAGCCCATGTTTGGAATTCATTCTCTTTCTTCATTTCAACCACACATTTTTAAAATAAAATAATATTACATACAAATCTAAAAATTTTCATCACTTTCCCACCACACATTTTCCCATCAATCACTATTTCAAAAATTTTCAACTTATTAAAATGGATGTCAAACTGACACTCAATGTCTCAATCAATTTAAAAGGGACAAAATGATAAATATCTATTAAAATAATTAAACAAAATAATAATTGAATAAAAATTTTAAAAAAGGAAAAGAAAAGAAAGGAACTCTTCTTTACCCAACCTCCACCCCACTCCACAGCAAATCCCATCGGTGAAATAAAAGAGCACATTATCGGCAACTATCGACCACCGGCCAAAAAAAAAGAAAAGGAAACCAAAACCGACCCACCACCACCGACGACCACCAAACACCACCGGTAAATCCACCATAACAACCTACAGTAGCAAGCCCAACTTAGACAAAGAAATCAAAGCCCAACTGTCGTATTTGTTGAATCTATATTTCAATTTTCAACTTTCACTCCTACCTTTTAGTAGCCACAATTTGAGAAGGGGAGCAATTAATGGTCTTGTGTTGAAAGCGGACCTAGTTCAAGATTTGTGGATGTAGTGAAATATTCGAACAGGGAAAAATCAGAATTTATTTGGGAATTAAATGGATTTTTAAAAGAGAAATTTGGAAATCAAAATATCCTATTCAAGATCTATTGGGTTGTTGTGGTTCGATTTCGATTTTGGTGATAGAAATGAAAGGGGAAAATGACGTATCTTATTGTAATTCGGTGGAAGAAGAGGCAGCGGTGGTGGTGGACGGTGACAATGGGTTTTGGTAGGGGTGGGGTTTATTGATGAAGAAGATAGTTTTTCATTTTATTTTTTTGATTTTTTATCTAAGTTTTTATTTATTTTATGGAAAAAAATATTAAATTACTGTTTTGTCTTTTTAAAATTGATTAAAATGTGGTCAAAATTAATTTTTTTGGTCAACTGACGGAAAAATGAATGAAAACCATCCAAAGGGCCTCAAATGCAATGATTGGAAAGATTAGGGGTGACAATTGCAACAAATCAAATATTTGGGAAAAGTTTATTAATGTTTCAAAAGTTTGAGGCTTTTACTGTAATTATCCCTAATTTGACAGCACAATTAAGAGGTGGAATTAGGAGGGATATTGATTAGGGTGGATAGAATTATGGTAGATTGTGGAATATTAACCTAATGTGGCTTTTTGTAATTTTTCTATTTTATCTATCTTTTTTATTAGTTTAAGTTAGACTGTTATGAGTAGTTTTATTTTATCTAGGAGGTTGATTGAGAGTTCTTTGATCGACGAATAATTCATTTTCAGAGTGAGTTTGATGCACATTAAAATGGAAAGAATGTATTTTTTTTGTGATGTGATGGTAAATTTGTGGTTGAAAAAAAAAGTTATTAATGTGATGAAAAATATTATTTTATTGAAGAATATGTGGTTCAAAAGGAGTAGAAGAATAAAAATGTGGCACAAATAGGGGCTCAATTTCGCTACATGATAGCTTTAGTTATATTTTTTTGACATGACACACGAATTTATCATTGATTTCGAGTTTTACTTGGTGTACATCATGTTTGATATCATGGATGACATTATGAAAATTGACAGTTTTTTGTACATTGATTTTTAATAACATTCTTCCGTTCAATGGTCGATATTCTACACAGATCAATTCTTAATTTTAACAACAATTATTCAAATCAATGCCCTCGATTTTGATTGGTTCATAATCAGTTTAGTTGTACGACATGCATAGTGCTTTGTACTCTCAAAGGACAGAGAAGCTAATTGTGGTACCACAAGAATTAACATACGGCTATTATTCGATAAGATGTCTGGATCACATATATACATATATACATACAAGGTAGTAGATGTCATTATTTTCTTTTCCACTATAATTATCCCATGAGATCTAGTCTATACTTCCTAACTATACACCTGCATCAGCTGCTCTCCATTATGATCAACGATCCGCAAAACCGCAAAAATTTCGTCCATCCTTCGCCAAGTCGCCAACACACCGACAAATTGCCTGTTGTTTATGTTTTAAGAAAAATGTTAAATTAAAATACAATATGTTTTAATGCTTAATGTTTTATTTTTAAAAACAATTAAAATAACTTTAAAAATATGGATTAAAAAATTAAAGTCACCTAATTTTCTATTATACTAAATTTGAATAGATAAGATTAAATAGTAAATAAATAAATAAAATTATCTATTATCTTATTAAATCCACATTAGTCGATCCTACAAAAAACAAAATATATTTAATATAATATGAAAAACTTATACTATATTTATTGTGGAAATGACAGTAAGCTCCTCCTCTAAAATACAACAATGTAATTATAATTATACTATCTACTCATTTTTTTTTATGTTTCTTTTACTTTTCTAGATATTTTATTTCTTTTTTTTAGTAGTGAGTTGGATTGGGCGGATTTATTCGGTTTTCAATTTTTAAAAAAAATCAAGTATTAATTATTTTTATTCAAAAATCAAATTATACTATTTTTTAATTTAAAAACATACTATACATCTAGGAGTGAGCAAAACCCGACCGAACTCGCTCAAATCGAACCAATCCGATAGGATTTGGTCGATTTTTTTTTTTTTTTTTTTTTTACACGAGTTGGATGGGTTAGCTGTGTAGGCGGATTAGTTTGGGTTGTGTTATGTGTTAACTCATGAAAATCGAATAAACCCGCTCAATCCAATCCGTCACTAATAAAAAAAAAAAAAAATCTAGAAAAGTAAAAGAAACGTAATAGATAGTGTAATTGTAATTACCTTATTGTATTTTAAAGGATGAGCTTACTGTCTTTTCCACAATAAATGTAGTATAAGTTTTTCATGTTATGTTAAATACACTTTGTTATTTGTAGGTTCGACTAATGTGGATTGAATAAGATAATAGATAATTTTATTTATTTATTGATCTACTATTACTATTTAATCTTGTCTATTCAAATTTGGTACAATAAAAAATTGGATTAGTTTTCGTTGACAAGTCGTTCCAAATCGATCAACCCGACTCGATCTGATCGATACTTGATTGATGGAAAAATCAACCAAACCCAATCCAATCCATGCCAATACATCCCCACTCATCTCATCTCACCTCACCTCACCTCACCTCACCTCCATCGCTAACTTACTTGGACCGTTGTACGTGTTAGACAGATTCTGACGTCAGCACATATGTCACTAATATTAAGAAAAGACCAAAATAAATAAATAAATAAATAAAATCTGACCTCAAATGATTTCAGTTTACCCGGCCACTGAGAGGCGATATGGGCCGGGAAAAAACCACTATATATGTGAAAAATGGTTGCCGGAATTTCTCTCTTCTCCAATACGTGAATCTTCAGCAATTATCCTCAGAATCTGGATGTGTATATTCTTCCCACCACCTCTCTCCACTGGCGCCACCGATCTCGGCGACTCCACCTCCTCCGTCCACGACCCATTACTCCCTCCATCGATCTCCGCCACCGCCACCTTCGTCGGATCTTTTGCTAAATATTCCGGCAAAAAAATTGGTGTGATCTTCTCACTATTCTTCATTCTCACAATACTTCTAGTAGCCTAACACAAGATGGGTTTTACACAAAAATAAAATGCGTGGTGGCACAGATTTATAAAGAAGATGTTAGAAGGTAAGATACGAGACAATCTGTGCATGTGACACGTATAAGTATTCAAGTGTTGAATGGTTGAAGACGCGTGGCGATTTATAACGGTTAGACTTGGATAGTGACCAGTCCAAACCGCTGCTTGGAAATAGTGGCATTACGCCACGTCATATTAGAGATTTCCACATCAAAGTTAACAATTTTTATGTGCATCTTGTGATGTAAGAAAAATGCTTGGTGTACATAATTATTGTACATAGGGGTGTCCATAACCCTCACATGGGGTGGAGCCCACATTTTTGTGGGCTCCACCCCATGTGAGGGTTATGGACACCCCTATGTACAATAATTATGTACACCAAGCAAAGTCCTTTTTTTAAGTAACATCATCCGTAGCGAAGATTATTAATAATCGTCTTACATAGTACACGTGTGACGATTTGTAATTTGATACAACCGCCACATATATATAAAGTAGGACAACTATTGATAATTTTTGCCATGAACATCCTTACTTATTTTTTCCCTCTTTGCCATCTTATTTTGGTGAATCATTGAAGCTTGTAGAATCTATATTGGTCCAAGGTTTGTAAATCTTTTCAACGAAATACCATCAGTAATGAACGTGATTGAACAATATAATAAATAAGATGTTAAACTTTTTTTTCTCAATACAATTTAGCACTGTCCATTCCACCTTACCAAATATGACATCGGGCTGCTCTCTATTGTTTTATATTTTTGCATAAATTATGATATATTTTGTGAGGGTGTAACGAGAATAAAACGACTAACATTGTTGTTTGATAGTGAATAATTTTTTTCTTTCTTAATATTATTTATTATTATGAGTGTATTAAGACAACATATTAGAGGTCTCTTACAATTATTTCATGTAATATTTTTTCTTTAGTATGATTCTTTTTAATATAATTACATCCTCAATAGCTTTTGGTGATTGCACATATTTGTCGAAATAATGGAATTCGATGTTATTATTTTTGAAGAATTTGGAGTTGATAATTGAGTTTTCGTCCAAGTGAATCTTGAATTTTTTTTTGTCTAGAAATTCGATTGTGTATAATAATTAACGCGAAAATTAATTGTTGAATATTGATGAATAAATTCACACACATACCCACAAATTTCAATTGAATCTCTCAAGAGATTTGAGTGGGAGATTATTCGACTAAAAAATATTATTATATGACCTTTAATTAATAATTTAATTGATTAGCACAATATTTAATTGGTCAAAGTGGTGTAGGCCGATTAGATCTAAGTCAACATCAAAATCAAAATGTAATGAATAGTTGTGGAATACACGTGGCCTCCAAGTGGCTGGTGATTAATAGACAAGCGTAAGAGAGTGGCCGTGATGCTCGCAGGAAAGAATACACATGGCCTCCAAGTGGCCTCCAAGATGAGCACCGGTGCTCATTAGATCATTTCTGTATATATATATATATATATATATATATATATATATATATATATATATATATTAGTTGAAATTCTATTTTACATTGTACTATGTGACACACAATTTTATCATTGATTTCCCTAACACCTAAAATAATCAATGACCTCGATTTTGCGACATATTCAAGTGCCATCCAAGTTGTTCATAGATAATGTACGAATAACATAATTCTATTCTACTAGGTTTTCAAATTCGACTGTTTTCTCGTGGGATTTTAAACAAATTTTTGGAAACTGACTCTAGTTACAAACCTATTTTAATTTTTTAGAAATTATATTATAAATGAGGATTTCAAATTTTAATTGAATGCATTAAATTAATTACAGGAATCATGGCCTCTTTTTGCTAGTTATTTGACCGTTTGGTTTTGATAAAAATCAGATTTTAGTAAATTTTGATAAAAGTTGATGGAATGTGTTATTAAAATTAATTATAACTTTAACTTAAATTTTAATCGATTTTTTTAACTGAACCAAATAGGAGCTTGGTATTATTTTGTTAGCAAATTAGTGTGTCACAATGGAAGTTATCTTTTCAATTTATATCTATTTGTAGAGTGCCAAATAAGTGAAAACGGCATTGAATGAATGATATTGCAATATTTTTGAAGGTATATCGATTCCTTGAATTATCAATGTTTTAGGATGTTCGAGTTTCTTCAAATGATCCAACATTTTCGTTATATTTGCTATATTGTGTTGATTATTGATACGAAAAAATCATATCATCTCATGTTAGAGTGAGCCGAGAGCTGTTCATTCACATATCTACCATTTTTTCGAAATTTAACTAGAGTATTGCATCAAAAAATATAAAGTAAATTATATCTATACATGTTTTTTTAACTCTCTTTCAAAAATCAAGTGCAAAAACTCTTTTTTTTTTTTTTTTCAAAAATCAGGTATACTCCACCCTTCCCCCCTCCCCCCACACTCACACCCAGGGGCGGAGCCCAGTAAGGACCAGGGTGGGCACAGGCCCACCCTGAACTTCTGGGCTCAACCCATTTAGTTTACAATTTTTTTTAAAAACTAATTTATCCCAGCCCAAAACTTGGCCAAATACAATCTACCCAACAGCCCATTCCAAAAACAAAACACCTCAGCCCAGCCCTCAATCTTTTCCCATTTCGATTTCCCCTGAATTCAACCCCTCCCGCCTCCGCCTTCGCCCTTCGTAGCAGCCAACAGCTCAGCCTCAGTCCGTCAGTCGCACGCAGCTCGCAGTCGCCTCGGTACCGACGTTTCGACATGCGACATCAGCCCACAGTAGCCCACAACTTTTCGACAGCAGCCCCGAGCCCACACAGCGACTGTAGACTTCTTCCACTCTCCGACAATTGACAGCAGCCCGCAGCTCACTCCAGCGACTGTAGACTTCTTCCACTTTTTCGACGACCCAGCCCACTCGGCGATCGTAAGTCCGGCTCGTAAGTGTCCAGCAGCTCTTCGCCTCTTCCTATTTGTGCAATTTGTTTTTTCATTTATGGACTGTAATTGTGCAATTGTGTGCAATTGTGTTGTGTTCAAAGTATTTGTGCAACTGTCTTGTGTTCAAACTTTTTGATGAATTTGTGGATTGGTTTATTTATCATTTATGGACTGTAATTTGTGGATTGCAATTGTGATTCTGTGAAGAAGGTTGGGGCAGTGTTGTGTAACTTGGAATTGATTGGATTGGTGTCTGATTTGGTTAATGAATAATGTTTTGTGCAATGTTGTGTTGTGTTGGAATTGTTGGAACTTCAACTTGGACTTGGTTGGATTCTTGGATTTGGTGAACCTGGAGCTCATGTCTAATGTCTTTGATTTGTATGATTGTATCTCAGATGTTGAATTTGATTATCATAGTTTCACTTTGATTTGGTTGATTATCATAGTACAACGATATCAAAATATGAAAATTTGAAAGGAACAAATGTAATTTATAAACTATGTTATTTTTAGTATTGTCGTAATATTGTTTTATATTATTATTATTATTATCGTTAAATCCATAACCAAAAACTCGACGTTCAATGTCGATAAATTGTGTCCATCCTCAATTAATTTCCTGGCTCCGCCCCTGCCCACACCCACACCCACACCCCCTAACTCATTGAAAATATACTCTCTCTCTCTCAACCCCACCCTACTCTGGCCTAAGCCCCATTTTGGGCCGATGCGAGCGAGGCTGGCACCTCAGGCCCAAATGTTGGGCCTTTTCATTCTTCTTCTTTTTTCTCTTCAATCAACCATGTCAGATCTCTTCTCCTGTCCGACATCTCAATTCTCTACACCACACCATTATTCATCTAGTTAACTTAATGCCAAAATCGGCATTTTCCACGTCATCAAAGGCACAATGCTTCGCCGACGATAGCTCCATTGCCATCATTTCATCTGTGTTCCCCGCCTCAGAAGTGAGAGTGATCAGTTCCTCATTTTATTTTGTTGCCAAAGGTCATGTTGTAAGTTGTATACTGGTATCAATATTGTTTTTCACAACAATAGTACTCTTTATGTAATAGACTTACATGTGTTTTTTATTTTATTGAGGTCAAAAACCTTAACCCTTTTGACAGAATATGAAACCTATAAATCATTAGAATTTTTTTTTTTTTTTTTTGAATTACATTTGTGGTATTACATTTTTATATTAATTTGAAATGAGAGTTTCCAATTTAACAATGATGATCAAATGTAAATCGTCGCTTTTTTTTATTAGTTTTAGGGCTGCAAATATTAGGAAATATGGGACTAGAAGGGATTTTGGGATAGGTCATGGGTGGAGTCATGGGGTTGGGGGTTATTAAATTTGATCAAAATGGGTAAATATGGAGCTGCTTTGAAGCTCGAAACATGGCTGCTATATATTTACCTTCACATTTAAATTTTTATTTCAATATTGTAAGTTATGACGGTGAAATTCTCAAAGTGTCGCATTGTGTCATTTCATAATTTTTGCTAAAGTCTTACTTCTCAGGTAAGCAATGACTTACCCTTGCTTATTATTAACGTATTGGAAATGATTGAAGCCCTGTTGGCTTGTATAATTGTGGCCTCGTCGACTTATATGATTGCATTGTAATATTGCACCATTGTCGGATTATATTGGCGACTCTCAAGTGAAATGCATCTATCTAGTTGGATTTCTCTAGGCTTCTTAGCGTTGTCACCGTTAAGGTAGAAGAAATTGGTGGTGGTGGATTGTAGATTTGAGGTGAAGGTGCTAGGGTTGGAGGCGGAGGTAGTGGTGGTGGATTTGAGGTGATGACGATGATTTGGATCGTGCCGACGATGGTGAAGAAGGGTGGGGTGAGATGAAAAATGATTGTGATAAGTTAATTTGGTAATTTGTGATGCATAAAAATATGTCATTTGTATTTAGTAAGTGCTCGCGATCATAAATTGTTGGTTATTGTGATTGTGATTTGTTTAATTAAATTTAGAAGTCACAAAATTTTATCAGTCACAATATAACTACCTGATTTTTGAAATTTTTGACAAGTTTTATATTTTTTGAAATTGTATTTTAAAACATTAATTAACGGTAAAACGTTACATAATTGATTTTGGATCAAATCAATGGCAGTGAAAATAAAAATAATAAATAGTATTAAATATTTTTAATGCAAATTGACCAGTTTTCATTCTGAAATGGCTGATACCACATGGCACGTTTACCGAAATTTCCAAATAAGGCCCACGTTAGTGTGAGGTGCTAGATTAAAACATGTGTTTAATAATGTTTTAAAATTTGATATAGACCTTTTGAAATGATAAATGGTTAAGGTCAAGGGTAGAATCAACAGGATGGTAATAAAAATTATAAATAAACAAACAATGACAAAAATTTAGAGAAAAATTCATAAATAAGGTGTTTATTTTACACCAATTCAAAAATCATGTTTATAGTTTGAAAATTCAAAAATCAGGTTTTTTTTTTTAAAATTCTAATTAATATAATATAATAAACTCATCCCACATGAACTACCCCTACCGCTCCGGGGACTATTTCGACGATCATTCCGACGACCACTCTTCTCCGGCGAAACCATTCCCGCGACTATTCCGACAATCATTCCGGTCACAGATTTACAATTTACGGTCACAATTCAAAAATTTTATAGGTTACATTTAATTCTTTGGTCACAGATCTCAAAATTAGTTGGTCACATATCAAAATTTATAGGTCACGCAGTCACATATTTCCAAATTAATTGGTCAGATTTTTTACGGTCACAGATTATATAATTTTTAGGTCACATATAAAAAAATGGTTAATTTCATTGGTCACATATTTTCAAATTTGTTGGTCACAGATTATTTTTCAGTCACATATTGTCAAATTTTTAGGTCACAGTTAAATACTTGATCACATACCACCAAATAGTAGGCCACATAGCACCAAATAGTAGGTCACGTACCATCGTAACCAATACTACCATCGTCGCCGTCGCCACTACAGCCACCTACGACCATCCTCACCCGCCACATCCACCTGTACCATCGTCAACCCACCACTCCTATCCCAACCTGCACCACCTACACCACCAGAACAACCACCCCCACCAAAAAAAGCTCAACCATCTCCACCACACGACAACCCGCCACCAAAAAATTCGAAACTCGTCGCCACCACCACCTCAGGTTGCAGTTGCCATTTCTCCACCACCACCTACACAACCATCGTCATCACCGTCCACCAACCACCACCCATAGAAAACTACCCACACATAGATCAGAAAATAGCCACCTGCACCACAACACACATATCCGCCCCGACAAAACACCACCATAACCAGTTAACAACAGCCAACAACAGTCAAAAACTATAGCCACCTGCAACTTCAATCAACAACCAACAGCCAATACTCCACAAACAACCACCACTTCACAGCGTCGCCGCCTCCACCATCGCCGTCAGCCACCATCACAACTACCATTTCCAAACAACAAATAAGATCCAAACCAGATCCCGCCACTGCGACCACCAAATCTGCCACGACCACCATCACCTCCATCACTGCGACCACACCTCATCGCAACCACCAGATTCGCCACCTAACATAGCCAACACACTTCCACCACCACAGCACTCCGTACCTCCACCACCGAATCGTCAATCACCACCACTTAAAAAAAAAAAAAAAAGAGAGAAGGATGGAGATGGGAGGCGTCGCGCCGACAGAGATGGGAGGCGTCGCGCGGCAGCATAGCGACACTGCCGTTCACAGGAACGTCGCGACGCTGCCTACTTTGTGAATGGCAGCGTCGGGGGAGGGGGATGGGGAGAAGGGAGGAGACGAGAGGGGGAGAGGATCACAGAGAGAGACGAGGGAGAGAGGGAGATGGGGAGAAGGAAGGAAACGAGAGGGGGATGTGGAGAAGGAATGGGGGAGAATTAGGGTTAATAAATTACCTGAGTTTTGAATAAATAAACATTGGACCTGATTTTTTAAAAACTATATTTAAACCCCTGATTTTTTATAATTTTCCAAAAATTTATAGTAAAGAGACCGATTTTGACCGTGGAAAGACCTTTAATTTGGATTTATTACCAAAATTTTCAAAAAGGTCCATGATAAAGTGCGGAATAGGCTTATCCCGTGTTTGACAGATTTTTTTTTTTTTTTGGAAAAAATAAATTATTGAATAATAAATTTTTGAAGAATATATGGTTAAAAATCAGGAAAAATTTTGGATTGAACTAAAAAATTATGGTATATTTATTATTGTGAGATTGTAATTGAAAATAAGCATGAGAAAAAAATTCTAAAAGAATGGTTGTCAAACAGGACTTTAATAATTGAATTGCGTTCAAACCAGCAGTAATAAAAATTAAATAAATAAGTGAAGATAAAGTTTTGAAGTAAATAGATTGATTTTGATTATAAACTTGCCAATTTACTATATGGGAGTTTTACCAATATTTTTCAAAACGAAAAAAATTATATTGGACCGACAATCTTGTTAGTTTAAAACCTCGTTCACACATTGCTAATGCTTTTGCGAATTATATAGAAATATTGTTATTTAGTTGAAATTATTGGTGAAATAGAGATAAAAATAATATTTCAAAAGGATCTTTGTGCTTGCAGCAATGACACGATTAGTAAAGTTCTAATCGAAATGCGTCTATTGCTGGTTGAAGACTATTTTCAAACTCTCTCTTCAGCTTGGGTTCGCCCCCGGCAGTCGAGAATTTTTAAAAAGTGCTTTCTTTTGGATCAACCCTACGAAAGGAGAAAAAATAAAAAATAACTACCTCTCTCGCCCCCCGCCCTGTTACTCTTTTAAGGCAGGGCGGAGCGCTTGCCTCGTTTACTACCCCGTTTAGATTTTTTTTTTTTTTTTTTACGTTTTTGATAATTTATTTTATTGCCCCTATTCATTAAATTGAGACAAATAATTTTAGTTGTCATTTTCTACTAGAACTAATAAAATTTCGTGAAATTTTCCATTTAAAGTATTGAATTCTAAAAAAAAAAAAAAAATTTAATGGGGGCGAGCACCCGTTACCCGGCCCGAATACCCGATTAGGCAGGTAATTCCCGCCCCCTGATTATCGGATTTGTCAAGTTTTTTTGCAATTCATAATTTTAATTATATTAAGAAAATTTAAGTAATAGACCCATTATATGATTCAATTCATATGGAAAGTACTAAATGATGAAAAGTTGATGAAATTATATTTAAATTAATCTTCATAACATCCCAACCGAAAAATGAAACAGAAAGAGTGACATTACAAGCAAGCACACGCTACCATCCGTCGAGACAAAATTTTAAAGTGTTCCAGTTCAGAACAAAAACCGCATTTTAAGAACGTGATACTTCAGTTTTTTAAATGTTTAATCTTCGTCTTCTTCATCACCATCGCCACCAGATGCCTTCTTTGCAGCAGCTTTCTGGTTCTTTCGCTTCACTCTTCCAGGTCGACCACCACCAAAAGGACTAGTGAGGGAGAAGTCGACGTGCTTCTGTGAGTCGACTCGCACCATGAAGGATGGCACATTAACCACCTGCCTCCCAACCCTGGCAATTGAAAATGTGCATCTTACAAATGGATACAAATGGAAAAGTAAAGAACTCATGAAACTGGAAAATTGATTTCAGTCAACATTTCTTCTGACTGAATAAACTCTCCTTCAGAAACAAATGCTGGGAAACAACACAGAACGAGACCAGTTATATTTTAAGAACTGATGACTAAATAAATTTTAGGATATTTAATATAATCTCTAGAATGATTCTGGCTAAAAACAAATGTGAAGAATAACTGGAGATATATTATAGCATAGCCGTAACATAAAAGGGGGACAGCTTAACATAGACAACTTCCCACGCATTTCAGTTCTTTTGGGTTAAGGAAGTGGTGATAGGGAAGAAATGACTCCTTAGCAACTTCCAAGTTGTCTAAACATCACAGCTATAAAGAACTTCTTGATATACGACATGCAATCTCCAGCAGCTATCAACTCTTGTTTAAATATTACTAATATTAGTATATTCTCTACTAATGACAAGAAGATACAAGAAAATATGCAGCTATAAAGGATCCACATCCCGTAATTCATGATTAGGTATGTTCACAGAAATGAGGTATTGCATAACCTAGAAACTCAGGAATCTATCTCAACTCACTGAACAAGCATGTTAGTCGCCATTCAAGGTTTTATCAAATGAATAAAAGGAGTTAATATCCAAAAACAACAGAAAATCTGTAGAATTTAATGTGTTAAAGGAAGTCAAGAGAATAGTCCAGTGCCAAAAGAAGTCAAAGGTTAACTTTCAAAATCGAAATACTGGAAAGCAGACATATTTATGATATAAAGTATAAGCAAATGTGAAATGCAACATGAGTAACGATGTGATTACACCAAATGAATGAAGCGTATAATGTTTACAAATTTACCAAACTGAATATAAATAAACATGAAGAGTATTTGTATTCTGGTCAGAAAAATCCCTCATTCAACCTTAGTACGAAACCTCTACAGCTAAGATACTGAAGGTGTATTCACAAGTGCCATATGACCATTATTACGGAAAAGGGAAACCAGAATCACTGTGTTTAAGGTGGCTGACTGGCTGTACAACCATTTTAACTGAAAAGGGAAACAGAATCACTGCATTTCAGGTAGCTGTGCAATTCCATATATTAAACCAATAATTGTGTCTAAAGTTCAGCATACTCGTAAAATAAACTCTAAATAGCACAACACAGTCACATTTAAATTTCTAAATTGAGTATTTGGTTTCAGTTTGATGCATTTTCCATTATCTTGTTCATTTTCTAAAAGTTCATTGCATTACAATCAAATAGCATTAGTTTCAAAATGAATTAAAAGAAAGAAAGCTTTCTGACACACAGTATTACAAAGTGAAGGTTAAAATATGAAGAATGGAAGGGATTGTTCATTCGATTTTCTTTAGACCACATTTAACAAACAAAAAACTAACAAAATCTACATTCATAATCCTCCATAAAAAAACCAATAGGATTAACATTCAAATGCAAAAAAACGTAAGACGTGAAATGCGACGAACTATGCATTCCATCTATTTAGCAGAGAACACTACTGAAGTTTCAATGAAACAAGCTAGGGAGCCATAATAGAATGTATACCTGATATGCCTCTGCCTGATGAGCACACGGGCATGATGAATTGACTTGGCCATACCAGCCTTGAACACAAGTGTTTGGAGGCGGCGTTCAAGGAAGTTCTCCACAGTAAGTGCCAAGACATAATCGAGCTTATTCTGGCTCTCATCCAAAAGCCCGTACCTGTTCATCCTGCGTAAAAGGGCTTCACCCTCAAAGATACGACGGGGGTCTTTCTCATCAAGGGTGAGAAGATTTCTAGCAGCATTACGAATACGACTCAATGCATACTGCACCCTCCAGAGCTCTCTCTTGCATCGGAGCCCGTATTCACCAACAAGCTTCAGCTCTGCATCCAAACGCTCCTTCTCGTATGGACGGCGAGGCTTCTTAAATGTCTTCCCATCTGTTACGAGCCACAGTTGCAAAGTCAGGATAAATATTCTATAGCATTCTGTACTACTACTGGGTAAAGCAAATATTTAAATTTGTCTATGCAAATAGATACGAAGAGAAAAATACAATAAATAAAAGTCATACAATGCACAGAGAAACAATTCTTTGTGCATTGGCTGTGAGAAAAATGTAGGACATATTTAAAACTAAAAATTGCCCATCGAAGTCTTATTACTAGAACATTGGATTTGGAGTCCAAAGCTCCATTTGGCCCTAGAATTTTTCCTTTTTTTCCAAAATTATGAACCAAATCCAGCTAGAAAAAAGTCGAATAAATGAAGGACAATTTTTGTTTAATTGTGTAATGTCGCTGGATCTCTAAACAACTAAACCACCCCAGAATTAAACAACAAAAATAATGATGCACAAAGATACTTGCATTATTAGAGTAAGATTTTAAGCTTGATTCATATGTCATAATGAAGATCACGGAACTTAATCACAAGAAAAAAAAAAACCGCACCCACACAAGCACCAAAACCCACAAAGGCACACACACACAAACCCATAAAGAAGGGGGAGGAGGCTTACAGTTGCGGTAAAAACTGACGTGAACCATGGCTGTAAGCTACGTCGGCCGGAAAAAGAACGAGAAATAGAAAAAAAGACGATGATTCGTTATATAGGCAAACCCTAAATCCTTTTCTACTAGGGAAATTTGCTGCTACAATCCCTAACCTTTATCCGCCTCTGCAATTTTATCCCGAACGTTTGTTTCTTAACATTCGTATCCTCAACTTTTTATGAATTAAACGTCCATCATGCTTAGTTAATTGCAATGCTTTGAAAATCGGACTAGACATTGACTAGAGAAAGATAAAGGGTAAAGGGTCAAAAGGTTGAACCAAATTCGAACCAGAGTTGAATCGATCGACAAAAATATCCTTTAAAAAAAATCCAAATCTAATTAGTCAATGATACCAATTTAATCATACTATTAGCAAATACACTTATTTATAATTTATTATTAGTAGTTAAATATTTTTTATTTAGCAATAATTGGGGTACTTTTAAAATTGACGCGATCAAATGACCATATTTCCGTTTTGACTTTTCAACTTATTCATATTTTCATTATGGCATATTTAACGGAAAAAGACAAAAAAAGGCCCTTAAGTATATAAAACAATTACAAAATATTGTTTTGTTTAAAAGACAATATCACCCTTTAGTTAACAAATAAAAAACAAATACAGGTAAAATTTCAAAATAAACAAACTTTTGTTATCTGTTTATTTCAACACAAATAAAAACTCTCTCATCTTTTATCTGCTTCAACTTTAAAATCTAAAAAAATTATCAAAAGCTGAAACCTGAATTTTTTTATATCAATCACTTCGAATCGATAAGTATATTTACGTATGTTTAATTTCATTTTCGTTAAGTCAGTATACATTTTAATCATTAAATTTATTTCGATATAGATAGTTAATGTAGATAAAAATTTTTAAATATGAACGAGAAAAAAATTCATCTGCATCTTTCAGACGAAATGGATCTGGTGAGAAACGGGTTGTTTCGCCTTTTTTTTTTTAATTATTGTTAAAAGCTGAATTTTCGACTGTGTATTTTCTCAAAAAAAAAAAAAAAAAATCTGTTTTGACTGTTTCGCCTTTTTTTTCTTAAATTTTGTTAAAAGTCGAATTTCTACTATGTATTTTCTTAAAAAAAAATTTGTTTTGGCTGTTTCGTCTTTTTCTTTTAAATTCATGTTAAAAACCGAATTTTCCACTATGTATTTTCTTTTTTTTTTAAAAAAAAAAAATTGTTTCTTCTTGTAGATATGGTTATAATGCCAATTTGTTACTTTGGTAACTTCGAATTGGATGAAAAAGATCAATGGGTACGGAGATGGACAAGCGATAAACGTGGTGGTACTCCAATTTCCATAACGGAGAGTACAACAAATGCGAGAATGTACCATGATTTACAAAACAAATTGAATATCGACCCATCTCAGTACGATATGGAATTGAGATTTAGATTTAAGGATGATTCATCTATTTCGATTCCACCTATGAAGGTTACTTGTGATGAAAAAGTGAATTATCTATTTGAATTGAACAAAATGTACACGACTCCTCTTTTGGTGACTTTAGTAAGGAAAGAAGTCGTCGAAATTGAACACAAAGATTCGGATGGAGGGGATCACAATGCCAATGATTTTTGGGACATAATGGAGATAGCTCGGGAGGATAATGTGGTTATTCCCGATCCAGTTGTTCCTCAATTGTGATCTCATTGTTACACACAGAATTCTATCGGTAGTTCACGATATCAGGAATGACAATGAATTTACAAATGAAGATTTGATTGTTTTATCCCGTCAGAGACATGAGTTAGGTAGGAGCCCAGGGGCTGGAACGAGTGGACCATCATCTAATTCTTCGCATGTGGTTCCCGATGATAAGGATTTGTACGTCGATCAACTATTTGAAACAAAGAAAAATTTGCAGGAAGCTGCTAATCGAATTTCACTGAAATACAATTTTGAGTTCAACGTTAAGAAATCAAACAAGTCATTGTTGACGATTACCTGCGTCGACGCAGTTGCCATTGGCGTTTGCAAGCGACGAAAATAGACACAAACGAGTTCTTTGGAGTTCACAAATATGCACGGGAACATACTTGCGAAATAGGAGTTCGTCAAAATGATCATATGCAAGCTCGAGCATGGCCACAGACGATCTACAGACCTTGACATCATTAACGACGTCTGTCGAGAGTACGGAATCGTCATGAGCTACCAAAAGGCCTGGAAGGCCAAAGAATGTGCGTTGGAGGATTTAATGGGCTTGGTCGAGGAGAGCTATGCTAAATTGGTTAGGTATTACCATAACATGAGAACAACTAATCCTGACTCGGCTTTTTTTATTGAGACGGATGGCGAGAATTGCTTTAAATTTTCTTTATGGCTCTTGGACATGCATTCGGGGATTTCGAAATATGATACGACCCCCAATTCTAGTCGATGGTACAACTCTGAAAGCTAGATACGAAGGCAACTTAATTATTGCTACATGTCAATATGTCAACATCCAAATTTACCCTATTGCATTCGGCATTATCGTTTGCGAGAATGATTTGTCGATGCATTGGTTCTTCACAAAGCCGAGGGATGTAATTGGGGAAGTCAAGGACATTGCCTTCGTAATTGATCGGGGACAGTCTATAATAAATGCTATCGCCGAATTATTTTTCGGGGCACATCATGGATATTGCATGTACAATATATAAGACAACCTTAAGATTAAGTTTCGGGGCACAGACATCTTTTCAATGTTCAGAAGAGGGGCTGAAGCTTATAGTGTTGAAGAGTGTAATAAGTTCATGGAGGACATATGAAGCAAATCGTTATCGGCATGGGAGTATCTGACAAATATAGGGATTGAACACTGGCAGGATCACATTTTTCAGGTCGTCGATACAACATAATGACGGCAAACAATGCGGAGTCTCTCAACGCATTATTCAATAAAGATTGAGAGTTATCAATCCTAACAATGATTGAGAACATTTGTAACAAGTTGCAATAATGGTTTCAGGACCGACGTACGGAAGCACAAAGTTACACTAATGTGCTAGCCTCGACTCAAGAGGATAAACTCTTCAAGGTTACAAAGCTTGCGAGAAAGTTGTATGTGGAACCACTGGATGAGTTGCGCTTCTCCGTGAAATGTGCACGTAATATGGCATATATGGTGGACTTGACTGATAACACACCCACTCATCGATTTTAGTTGGAGAGTTTTCCATGTGAGCATCCAGTCGCGGTGGCTATGTATAAAGGCTTTGCAGCGAGGACATTATGCTCTCCTTACTACACGGCTGATTATTGGAGAGCAGCGTATGCTGAGATTATATTTTCTTTGCCTAATGAAGTCGAGTGGGAAGTTCCCGACCATATTCTCACACTTAATAGTTTGTTCCTACCACAAGTTGAACCGCGTGGTCTGGACATCTACGTACGTCTATAATACCATCTACCAGAGAGTTTTTTCGACCACGTAGGTGCGGCTGTTGTGGAGCAACAGGGCATACTCGTCAATTTTGTACATGTCAGATTCCTCTAAATGACAATTAGACCCATGTGTAATGGTATTGCTGTGAAATGAATAGCATTCCAAAATTGTTATTTTTTTTAATGCGGTTGTTTGATTTGAATCGACATAGATATATAGTAGGTTAAACCAATCAATTGATTCGATAAATGAATAAACAAGTTAATATACAATATTTACAATTATTTTATAAATACATGAACAAAATTCAATATATAATGTTTACAAACAATTCAGAATACAATATTTAAGGATCACAATTAAATTCATATAAATCAGCCGCTAATTTATTCCTCCAAATCTGCATTAGCCTTATGTGCGATACTTAAAAACTCAATGTATTTTATAGCGAACATACCGCAATCGCCTTTGCAATTGAACAATAATGTGTTAGTTCAATACCGTTAAGTTAAAAAAAATAAGTTTTAAAGTTAACAAAAAAGAATGAACACTTACGATATTCCATGTCTCGCCGTCGTCTGTCCCGCATGATGGCTAGTTTATCATATACAGTAACTTCCGCTCGTCTAGCCATCAGTGGAACGATCACACCCACTGGTTCTAGGTCTTGCTCGAGCTGACCCTGTGTCAGACATGAATGATTGGGGTCGTACACTTACATAGTCGAGTTAACAAACATGATCTCCACGATAATATGTGATGATTCGCGATCATTGGAATGTACATTTGTGTAAAACCTTCCCATGGCTTTCCCCCGACACTCGGTGACATCCCGATGGCCTATTTGAGCATATATTCAAGCATATACGTACTTGTTACCCTTACGTTGGAGCGACTCATATTCAATGATAATAGCACATACGAACCCCGGTGTTCAATATGACTCGGCCAGGAATGTAAAATAATTTAGAATATATTTCAGCTCCTGTGCGTAACAAATCCATGGCCAAGTTGATGTGCTACATCAAGAAATACCAATACAAAAAGAATGGAGTTATTTCATTTAATAAACAAAAAATCATTCATACATAAAAAATAACAATATGACTCCGTCAATTACACTGTCGGCAAGCCAAGCTCCCGAAATGGTGACTCATGGAACCACTTGTAAACGTCCGAGATCGTCGTTCAAGCTATCATGCGGCTAGCTCTGAAAAAAGAAACAAAGAAAATGTTAAAAGAAGCATATACGAATTAGCATATCACAGTTTACTAAAATCATACAATACTTACCCTGGCATAATTCTTCTCTACGTTGTCTCAAACCCTTTCCATTTGGCATGGTCCATATTTCGGAAGAGATTGGGGTACGTCCTGTCAATGAACGTCCTCCTCTTTACCTCAGCCATGAAGGGAGATATGACGTACTGTGACGGCATCTCGTCCTCTTGCCGACCACATGCTCCAACACGTCAACAGTACGCCTCTTACCTTTTGTCATGACTGGTGTCCTCTCTGCCTCCGTGATCAGGGGTACCCCATCTGCCACCGGCTCCGCTTCGGGCACATCCACCTTCATCATTGGGGCCACCTCCGCCTCCGCCTATAATGACTGTAATTCAACATATTGTTATAATAGTGAGTGACCTCGATCTCCATCACCATCTCCATCACCCCATCCGCCACCACCTCTATTACCCCTTCCGCCACCCTCTTCGGTATCGATCGCTTGGTCTCTATATCACCTCGGAGCGCTACGACCTCATCCTGAAGGTCAATGACATGGCCACGTAGCAATCAACATCATTAGATAGATTGTCGATATTGCCTACCAACTGTCGTCCCAGATCGTCGATCCTTCTTACCAACTTTCGTCACAATGTACCCACCTCTTCTGCTAAGAATCCAGTCAGCCAGGCATATAGTATAACGCCCCCAAATTTCAAGCATCTTGAGGTGTTACCAACGATAATTTTCATGTACTTAATATACGGAACTATAAAATTATATTTTTCTAAATAAACAGAACATTCATAACTTTAAATATGAATCATAAAATCATGTCTTTGAAAACAATTCAAACATTCTCCAATTAATAAATTTGCTAATAATGTTATTGAAAAAAACGAACTAATAAACTTTAAATGGAAAGAAGCAAAACTTAATATTATTCTCTTAGGTGGAAATCCATTGGCAGTCCGCTGCACCATCCCGCCACAGATCCAATCGACCCGAACTAGCCTGTAAAAAAATGTATGAGTGAGTATTTTGAAAAACACCCAGTTTGAGACGTGCAGTTTCCAATATACAGTTATATGCAATAAAGCAACACTTCATACCACTCTTCTCTTATGTAGTATCTCGGTGACCAAGCGAAACACTCATCTAAGTCATCTTAGATTCCCGAAGGATCTCTTATCTCTTTCTAAAGAACTCGAAAGTCCAAAAGCAATTCATGCGTAATTTACTGAACATAAAGGTACAAGAAAACAAATAACTTTGCACATAAATATCTTACTTCGATTGAAGAAACGAGTTTTTGATATAAAAATATACTTAGAATTTACAGTTGTTCTCTATATGAAAACTGCTGTGTAAAATTCTGTGTGATGAATTGTGAGATATGGGCACACTATTTATAGGGGAAAAGTACAGTAGTTGAGTCATAATATAACTCTGATAAAAATCATATTTATTCTAATAGATAAAAGTTTGTTATAATGGTTGGTTAGAACTAGAATTTTGATAGGTCAAAATATATTAAAGATAAACATGGCTAATAATTAATATAATATAATATTATCTTCCAAAAATATATATACAGTACACGTGCAAACTGAAATAGAATAAAGAATGGTTAATTCCTTTATGAAAATATACGTGATTATCTAATTAAATATTATACTATTTTGCTAATTATCCTAAAATGACCATTATTAAGTAATAAAATAATATATATAAATCATGCTTCTTTGAATTGAAATATCTTGAGATTAACTCATCTGAATTTACATTTTCTTGAACTCAATAAACACTATTTAATGCGGGCTGCAAAATGAGCCCAAAGTTGATATATTTTTGGTCACTCTATAAAAAGTTAAAAATTTGACCCATTTAAAACATAAGAATTTTAAACATACTTTATTTTAGTCCTTCAACTTTCAAAATCATAAAATTGAATACAAAATTTTATTCTAAAATTTTCGGGGTGTTACAGTCTCCCCTTCTCAAAAAAATTTTGTCATTGAAATTACTTGCGTTCGGGCCATCCGTTGCTTGTTCTTGAGTGAAGGCGAAAACTCGTGCATTTCCCTTCTTTTCTTGCTCATCATTCCTTTTCAAGGAGCCTTCCTTGCAATTTTTGGAAACATGACCTACTTTGCCGCATCGATAGCACACATGTTTCCCTAAGAGGCACTCTCCCCAGTGCATCCTGTTGCACTTTGGATAGGGTGAAACGACTTGTCCAAAACTCGATCCAATGTTAACTTTTTTATTCTGTCCTTCTCCTTTTTCTTCGTTGGACCCACTCCACTTCCGTTTTCCTAATGGCTCGGCCCCTTGCTCTCTAACCTGTTTGAGATTGCCTGGGCAGTTTGCAAAACCCGACTGTAGTTGGTGAATTGGTGAGATGCCATTATTCCACCAATCTCAGGACGTAATCCCAGTTCGAACCTCCTCGCTTTCTTTACTTCCGTGTCCACTAGGTGTGGTGCATACCTAGAGAGTTGTTCAAATTTTCTCTCATATTCCTCAAGCTTCATCTTTCCCTGTCTAAGTTGAAGGAATTCTGCCTCTTTTCGATCTCTAAGGGCTTGTGGGAAATATTTTCCCATCACTTTGTCCTTGAATTGCGTCCATGTCAGAGCACATTGTTGAGCTTCTGTTCTAGTGCGCGATGCTGATTCCCACCAGTGGCTTGCAGCATCAACCAACACGAATTTTGTACATAATACCTTTTGAGCATCAGTGCAAGAAAGATGTTTGAAGATTTGCTCCATTCCTCTTATCCATTCCTCAGCTACCAATGGGTCTGCCTTGCCATCGAAGGTTGGTGGTTTGTAGCGGCGGAACTGTTCCACAATTGAACTGTTGTTGTTAGCATTTGCATTCTGGGGACCGACCTGTGTTTGTTGTCTACCCAAATCTTGTACAGCTTTCAAAAAATCTCTGATGACTGTTGCTTGGTTTTGTTGTTGTCTCGGCATTTTCTTAACACATAAAATTCTAATTTAGGAAAGGTCTGATAACACAGAAATTAATCATAATGTTAATGGTAAAAACATTTAAAAAAAAATTTCTAATATAATATTTGGTTTAAAAATAAAATCCAATAAATAACTGTATAAACTTTTGCTAAATGAATAAAACTAACTATCGCTAATCTCTATGAGTCCTAAAAATCTGTAACCAAATCGATGATAGGGTCCTCCGGCCCCACTTCCTCTTCTGGGTCTTCTTCAGGGTCCTCTTCCGGGTCTTCTTCAGGGTCTTCCTCTGGGTCTTTTTTAGGTTCTGGCTCAGGCTCGGGTTCTAGTGCTAGCTCTTGTTGTCTATGGTTCCACAAGATTATGATGTCCTCACAGTATCCCTTAAAATCAATCATGTCCCAATCTTCTTCCAAATACAGACCATAATCCATATCTCTCACGAAGTAGGCCACGTTTCTCCATTGAGGACGCATGGTGGTTATAAGATGATATATTGAGAGAATTGTCCCCTAATTATATCCGTACGATCTTGCCTGCTCCCACTTAAGAAGGAAGTCTTCAACATGTTCAACAAATGTTCGCTCCCATCCTACTTCATAATCCATGTAGCTCTCGATAGCAATTTGAGCACGTTGCAGGTATGTGGGGCTATGTCCAGTCATCCTAGTTACTTACCAAGTCCTAATCATGTGACAAGTATAATTTCAATTATGCTTGATCTTTCAGCGACCATATTATCTCATTCCGTTTGTATCAATAATGCACATATCATTTGTGAAAATTTAAACAACTACTAAAATATGCGAAGTAAACGTGATTATATATCTCATAATATAGGGCAAAATGACTCATAAGCATGCTAAAGGAATAACATTTCTTTCCATACCTTGGATCAATTGGAGAGTGATCGAGTAGTGAGCGCTACGTGCCAAGGATTTTTCATCTCATTACATGTTTAAGATTTTAACTTTCACATTGTCTGTAAACTCCTAATATTTATGAAAATGGTGCATTTTTGTAATATCTAAAATTATATATATATTATTATTTTTTATTTAAAAGGTTCAAATATTGTATTTCATCTCGTTAATTTGAATAGTGCGCAATCAAAAGGCTTCCAAATGAGGAGGGGGGGTCACAATGGACCGCTTAAATCCCAAGCTCTTCTTAGACAGTTTAGATCTTTTTGACAAAGTCTTTCAATTTTGCAATTACGCAAATTAATAAAAATTCCAACAATAAATTGAACAAAAAAAATAATAATAATAAATAAATTTTTTTTCGTCACTGTACACGTGAACAGTGTTACTGTTCACGTTTTTTTTTTTTTAAAAAAAAAAAAGGCAAAAATGCATATGGGTTTACAGGAAATTAAACCTTTGCTCTGATACCAAATTGTAACGCCCCAAAATTTCAAGCATCTTGAGGTGTTACCAACGATAATTTTCATGTACTTAATATACAGAACTATAAAATTATACTATTCTAAATAAACAGAACATTCATAACTTTAAATATGAATCATAAAATCGTGTCTTTGAAAACAATTCAAACATTCTCCAATTAATAAATTTGCTAATAATGTTATTGAACAAAACGAACTAATAAATTTTAAATGAAAAGAAGCAAAACTTAATATTATTCTCGTAGGTGGAAATCCATTTGCAGTCCGCTGCACCATCCCGCCACAGATCCAATCGACCCGAACTAGCCTGTAAAAAATTGTAAGAGTGAGTATTTTGAAAAACATCCAGTAAGATACGTGCAGTTTCCAATATACAGTTATATGCAATAAAGTAACACTTCATACCACTCTTCTCTTATGGAGTATCTCGGTGACCAAGCGAAACACCCATCTAAGTCATCTTAGATTCCCGAAAGATCTCTTATCTCTTTCTAAAGAACTCGAAAGTCCACAAGCAATTCATGCGTAATTTATTGAACATAAAGGTACAAGAAAACAAATAACTTTGCACATAAATATCTTACTTCGATTGAAGAAACGAGCTTTTGATATAAAAATATACTTAGAATTTACAGTTGTTCTCTATATGAAAACTGCTGTGTAAAATTCTGTGTGATGAATTGTGAGATATGGGCACACTATTTATAGGGGAAAAGTACAGAAGTTGAGTCATAATATAACTCTGATATAAATCATATTTATTCTAATAGATAAGAGTTTGTTATAATGGTTGGTTAGAACTAGAATTTTGATAGGTCAAAATATATTAAAGATAAACATGGCTAATAATTAATATAATATAATATTATCTTCCAAAAATATATATACAGTACACGTGCAAACTGAAATAGAATAAAGAATGGTTAATTCCTTTATGAAAATATACGTGATTATCTAATTAAATATTATACTATTTTGCTAATTATCCTAAAATGACCATTATTAAGTAATAAAATAATATATATAAATCATGCTTCTTTGAATTGAAATATCTTGAACTTAACTCATCCGAACTTACATTTTCTTGAACTCAATAAACACTATTTAATGCGGGCTACAAAATGAGCCCAAAATTGATATACTTTTGGTCACTCTATAAAAAGTTAAAAATTTGACCCATTTAAAACATAAGAATTTTAAAATATACTTTATTTTAGTCTTTCAACTTTCAAAATCATAAAATTGAATACAAAATTTTATTCTAAAATTTTCGGGGTGTTACATATAGATCGTCGAAATCATGGTTCTTACTGTATGCAAGAGCTCCATGGGAAAGGTGTCTGGACGGGGGAGGAGGTGATGCATTCGGCGGAGGTGATGCCCTCGACGGAGGTTATCATCGATCAATTGGACCGTGCTCCTACACAAACAACAACATTAAAAATTATTAACTTAATTAATAATCGCTAACTCATACAAGTCGATAATAAATGTTAATTATATTCATTTCACGTACCCAATCTCGGTTCATGACCGAATCGAACACCTGGTCGTCTAACGTGTGCGGAACAGCTAATTCACACACAAATCCTCGAACACCTAGTCGTCTAAGGGATTTGACGCTACCTCCGATCCCTCGACTCTACATTTCGAGGACGAATCTGAAGGCGACCCTGAAGATGCTCCTATCACTCCTTCTGATATTCTTGGATCTAGTGCATCTCGTTCTTCCATAGACCGCTCATTCATAGAAGAGGAATTCAACCTCTTCAATGGGCGCATCGACTCTCTCACTGCCACTGTCGATAGCTTCGGGAGTTTTCTACTTCAGCTTCAGGCACAGCAGACTGCCCTCCAGGATCGACATAATTCCTTCTTTCCTGCCCTTGATGCTCACTTCCCACTGCCACCGCCGCCTCCGGCCTCTTAGCTCATTTACTTCTTTCTACATGTCATTTGTTCTTATCTTTTTCTATGTATGTGAACTACTATGGTTCGACTAATATGTTATCTTTTGAACTAATTCAGTTGATTACTTGCCTTTTAAATTATTTCTTTTTGCTTATGCTAAAAGGGGGAAGATAAATTGATAATTATGCAGGATTATGTACGACAAACATAAAAATGGTTATATGCATGTCGATAAGGGAGAACATTTGTCTAAGCCTTATATCAACTTATTCTATCATTACGCACATTGACAGGGAGAACATATAACATTTTGTTCAATACTTATATTGAAAATTATCTCTTGTTTGTCATAATCAAAAATGGGGGAAATTGTTGATCTATGGTTAACGTCTCATTTTGATTATCACAAACAAATCGTTTTTATTTCTAACAAATTGATTTAAAGTGAGTATTGCATAAAATTGATGATACGAAGTTCGAGGTTAAGTAATTTACGTACGAAGATCGACGTGGAAACAAAATTGATCAATCGAGATTCTGAAGAACAATATTGAAAAACCCACCTCAATGGGGATCAAGACAAAAGTCGAAGTACGGTCAAGCGATGCACCTCAAGATGTTCAAAATACAGTACTTAGGCTTTTCACATTCATGTAAAGGTAAAATGCTTCAATACATGGCAAATGAATTACTAAGAGCTCAAAGTGAATTTTTATGCATAAGAAAAACTATTTTCAAAATCAAATGATTGCACAAAATCTTTATCGAGTCACTTACCTCGAAAATAATACGTGAGAAAGTACTTCAAAAAATTGCATCAAACGAAAAATCACGTAAGAAAACGTTCGGGGGCAAAATGCCCATCCGGATGTCCGGATAAGGAACTGGACATCCGGATGACCTCCAATGGTCACCTTTTTGACCGTTCGGACATTCTTCAAACGGCTAGTTTTTTGATTGATCCGGACGTTCGGATGCCTTGTTCGGATGGACAGAGTCTTGGCCGGTTTAAGTGCTATAAATACCTCACTTACTTTTTGTTTGTTAGAGTTTTTTTAAGAGCATTAAAGTGAGGCTTTTACTGATCACAACCACCTATTTCTTTATCTTTAGAAGATTAAAAGTATTAAATTCTCGAAAACTTTTGAGTGGTTAATTTTGTGAAAATCCTTAATTATTTGAAAAGTTTTTCAACTCAACACTTTGAGCTATACTCATTGCCATCTATTGAAGTGTTTGCATCTTCTCTTATTGTTCTCAACTTTGAATCTATTGTTCGATGAGAAGAGAAGATTTATCTTATAAATTCATTCTGAATTGTGGGTCGTGTTGAGATCCCGGAAAGCTCAACATTGTAAAAGGATCGGTGCTCCTTGATTGTAAGTTACCAGAAGCTTTGTAAAGGGTTGGGTTGCACCATAAGTCAATCAACATAGTAAAAAAGACTTTACTCATGCCGGAGAGCTTGGTAATGGGGGACGTAGATCATTGCGTTGGATTGAACCTCCATATTTTATCGTTTGCACTCTCTAACCCTTTTACTTAACATTTTTACTTTGTGCAAGTTTATATTGTTTCATTTACGTGCTTACTTGTGTTTAATTTATTTCTCTATCATTTGTGTGTTCATTAGATTAAAATCTTGAGTAATTAACGAAAAAGTTTTAATAACTAATTCACACCCATCTCGGTTAGCCAATCTTGGGTTTTCAATTGGTATCAGAGTAATGTACTCGCCTTTTTAAAGATTTCACAATCTTGAGTAATGACTAACACCATGTTTCAAAATCTTGAGAGACATTTCACAAACCGACCTCCTTTCTTTGATGGCACACATGATAATCTATATTCAATCAATTGATTACAATATTTGGAAAATAATTGAATATGGTCCCTATATACGTACAAAGACTATTAAGATTGATGGAAGACCCGATCAAAGTATCCCTAAACCTAGAGAGGAATACGATGAAGAAGATAAAAGAAAATTATCATTAAATGTTACGGCAAAAAATTTGCTTTATTGTGTACTAGATATAAATGAATTTAATAGGATTAGCACATGTGACTCGGCCAATGATATTTGGCATGCTCTCGAAGTTACTCATGTTGGGACAAGTAAGGTTAAATAAACTAAAACAAATATGCCAGTTAAAGAGTTCTAAAATTTCTTTATGAAATAAGATGAATCTATTGTTAATATGATTACTCGTTTTACCGATATTGTGAATGATTTTAAGGATTTTGATCGAAAATATACTAACGGTGAACTTATAAGCAAAATGTTTAGGTCACTCTCGGAGGAATGTAGTCCTATATGAATGTTGATAGAAAATACCAAGGATGTGAACACATATCCCTTGGAAGAACTTTATGGTACTTTGATGACCTATGATCTCAATAATGCCGAAATTAAGGAGAAGACGAGAAAAAGCAAAGAGGAATTAAGGACGTGTTCAGTAGAGAT
Organism: Fraxinus americana; assembly: GCA_035079005.1. NCBI lineage: Eukaryota > Viridiplantae > Streptophyta > Magnoliopsida > Lamiales > Oleaceae > Fraxinus > Fraxinus americana. Next base: position 14,343,212 of record CM068716.1, on the reverse strand, counting down.
TAAAATTGGATTAAAATTGAAAAACTAGTCATTATTGTTGACTTTTATTAGACGAGTGGGACCCAATAACGGCCATATTTTCAATTTTAATTAGATTTTAAGCTGTACCGAACATGCCCTAAAAGAGGCTCCAAAACGTCAAATTGCTCTAAAGTCGGCAATTGAAGAAAAAACAACAAACAATGACATGAGCGATGAAGAGCTCGATGATCTAGTTCTCCTTATCAAGAAATTGAGGGGATTTTGAAACAATAATATAAATTCTTTATTTAATTATATATATATATATATATATATATATATATAAATTTAAACAAAGAATATAAAAATTATTTAATTAAATTACCTATAAAACAAAATTAAATAAAGAAAAAAATTATTATTTATTATTAGAAAATTAAATTATTAAAAAAGGTTAAAAAGCGGCCGGCTAATTAATAGTTGGCCTCTCAATCACCGAAAATCGCCATTTTCGACGATTGAGACCTTCAAAAATATCCAAATCACACATTTTTACACCCCAAAAACTCCACAAACACTTATATTTCAAGCATCTCTACATGTATATGCATATAAATGAAAATAAACTAAATAAATGTAGGCATTTATCAAATTCATTATCTAATACAAGGAAAACTTCAAAATCCATTTCATATTCACAAAAACTAACATTCTCTTTCGCCAGTGACTGGGTTGTTCCATGTGGTTGTCAGCATCGATGACTTTGGTTGTCGGTGCCTATGACTTTGGTCGTCGGTTTGGTTCACTTTAGGGTCGGGATTGACTGTGAAATGCTTTGATTGTTGGTTTGGGAGGAAATGGTCAAGGGTATTTTTGGCTTTTTGTTTATAAATGTTATGTTTTAATTTTTTTTTATTGTATGAATGGGTCAAAGGCCAATGTGGAAATATGCTCCCGTCGACGGGCCCTTTCCTAGAGGTGTCAAGACGGACGGGCCAATCAGACCCGTGAAAATCGGCCCGGATCGACCCGAGACTGCGGGCCGACCTTGACCCGATCGGTCGGTTCACGGGTCAAAGAGGTGTGACCTGCGGGTTTCGCGGGTTGCACCTTCACGGGTCGCGGTTAGTCCGCTGGCCCGTGAAAAAAAAAAATTTAAAAATTTGAAGGGGGAGGGGCGGGGGAGGGGGAGAGCCAACCTAGTTGGGATGTACCTAAACTATAAATTATAATAAAAGTAGGTGCCAACCTAATTGGGATGTACTTATGCAATAAATATTTGATAATAGTAATTAGAAATGCATTTAGTTGTTATTTGTTTAAGTTAAATTTAATTTTGCAAAGTTATAAATAATTCATGTAATATTAAATTTGAATTCCATGTAAACATTTCTTGGTATAAATATGAATTTATCATTTTGTTCAATTCTTAGTTTACATTTAAAAAAAATATATATATATTTTTTGCTATAAACATGAAAAATTCTATATTTTTATAATTTTATTTATACAATAATACGGGTCAAATCGGAACAAATCGCGACTCGTGACTCGCATGGGCTCGACCCGGATGAGTCAGCGGGCGGGCCTGGACTGTAGTCCAAAATTTGTGGGTCGACACGGAACTGGTCCAGAACCCGTAGCGGGCGGATTTTTTTTCACGTGAGCTGTTATTGGGCTTATATGTGGCGGGCCGATCTGGTCCGAACCACCCGAATTGACACCTCTACCCTTTCCCACTACAATACAAAAGGAAAATAATATTAAACTAAACAGTGACGGGACCCATCCACTTCTTTTAAACAAAAGTGGAGCTTGAAAGTACATCCACTTCTTTTAAACAAAAGTGGAGCTTGAAAGTAATCTATTTTCTTGATTTGGGAATTGAGAGAGCGCCAATACTGTCATTGGAAGAAGAATGCTGAAGATAAAGGAGAAACAACACAAAATCAAAAGTTCAAAGATCTAAAAAATAAAAAGCAAAAAAGAAAAAAAGAAGATGGAAAATAAAGCAACAACAGTCTTCTTTCAACCTCATCGAAGGTAAGATGAAAAGGCTAATAATCACTTCTAGATCTAGAAAGAAATCGAAAAATGGCCAATTTTTTTTTCTTTTGTGTAACTTGATTATGACATTCAACTTGTAAAAATTGCTTTCGGGTCGTCGATTTTCGATCGGTTTAGCGATTTTGACGCCTTTTTTGAATGAACAGTTTTACTAGCATAATCGGACCGATTTTTCAACCGGTCCCTGGTTTTTCCAATTTTCTCGAACGTTCCGATCCAATTTTGAGAACACTAGTTGGATGTAGGACATTTATAATATTAATTAATTAACCAATCCTTCATTTTAATTTTCTAATTTTTACCATTTGTTTGTCACTCATTAGGATATCGTGCTCTTTGATCATGGTAACAACCACTATAGTTATTATCGCGATCAAATTAAAATAATAAACTAATTAATTAATTCATATTATATGTTCCAAATTGACATCTAACAATATGTTGATGTAATCCATGTGACAAGATAAATTATGTGGTATGATAAGACATTCAATGTTAGGTTAGTGTGAAATGAAATTCATTCATCAATTAATTAGGAGATATGGTGTTAGTGTTGATCTCATTCTCGAAGTAATTTTCTTCATGATTTTGAGCTATCAATTTACTGAATCATATTAGAAACACCTTTTAAACCAACTCTATCTAAAAGTATCGATCCTCAAGTCTATGGAAGTCATCGTTAGAGGTGTTAATATGAGTGTGCTAGCCGAACTGGCTCGCTAGGAAGATGACCCGTTGGAGCTACCTAATCGACTCGTTTTGATTTTTGGGGGAAGGTTTGGCCCATCCGGCAAAATTTTATTGAATCCGAATCGGATCGTGGTATGGTACTGTAGTAGGACGATTTGTCCAAGTTGACCTAACTTATTTTTAAAAAATTAAAAAAAATGTGATTTTTTTTAAAAAAAATATAAATATGGGGATCCAATTGACCAATATTTTGGAAACATAAAATTTCTACCTTATTTTTTATTTTTTTGAAAATGTGGTCTTAAAATGTGCTCTTATGCTTCATTAATGCCTTAATTAATTTAAAGGCAAGTTTGAATAGATTGAATCCTGCCCTATCTGTCTTAATAGCGTAGTTTAAAATAATGTTATCTATTATCACTATTGTTATAACGTCAATTTCGGTTGTACTACGTGATAAATTTCATGAAAAATGGAATTAAGCGACTCATTCAATGCCATAATAGGGTCACCTTCACTGATATTTTAATGCTAACGATGCTAAATAACATTACTACACGATTTAATATGAATGTTCAATTCCAAATTTCCAATCATCCCCTCCCTCCATTGTAATAAAAATGTTACTATGAGAATATTATTGCAAGTATTATGTTGACTGTTAATGACTATAGAATGCTTTATAACATTACATGCATATGAAATGAGTAAATAGAATAATAACAAATTTTTTTGTACGACAGTGTTGCAAAATTAGCAAAATTCAGATGACTATAGGAGAGATTAACATGGGAAGAGCAAAAACGAGGGTTCTACGCATATTTTCCTATCTTCAATACTAATCTTGTTTGATTTGTTACGACACCACATCAATTGGTCTCTTGTTATTTTCGACATGTTTATAACCCTAGAAACTATTTTCATATCTAGTTGAGCAAAATAATAAAGAACTTCCTTCGAGTCGTCGTCTGGACACTGTCGAAACCTTCTGAGTATACAACGCTCACTTCTTACGATATCCTTGAGCTTCCTCTCCTTCTGCATTCCAACAGTGTAAAAATTGTAAAGAATGTGATGTTTTAAATAATTTTTTAATTATGAACATATTTGGATATATTACTTTTCTTTTATTTATTTATTTATAAACTCTTGTATTGTTCAGCTAAAAAATTCGTTAACATTTATAAAGTAAACAGTTAATTTTACTCACATATTTCATGGGATAAATAACTTTTTAACCATATATTTTATCATTTTCTATAATATTTACTAAAAAAATCTGATTTTTATCTAGACCGATAGTTTCAATTTTCACCAACAATTTTTATTCCATCATTTATTAAGCTTAGCCAAGCAGCTTTATATCTTTTCAAAAATGTACTGGCTTCTTTTTTTCTTTTAGAGTGTGAGAGAAAAAGTATACGAGATGTGAGAGTGAAAAGCATGCTAGGGGACCCTTCTCTCTCATGCTTATAAGCATGAAATATATATGGTTAAAAAATAAAATAAAATAAAGACAAGGATAATCTGACTCATTAAAGACTCGATGCAAAACTAGAAAGCAAGATACCTTGACTTACCTTTTGAAGATTTTTTCTGATCTCTATCAAAAGCTGCAGGTCTTCAGGATTGTGAAGCTCAGTTGTTCTCTTATTTGTTTCAATGGTGCAATCTTTGTCTGCTTCTACAAATTGCCAAAATATTCTTATGGATTCTCCCACAATTTCCACTAGCATGTCACTTGTGACAACATTTTCTTCCGTGTGTTTCTTTCTTGCCTCGCATTTGTCCTTAAATCTGTCCTCTGCTGGAAAAAAAACTATCATATATTAGATTATATTTACTAGCTATATCACGAAAGAAAACTTATCGCACGAGTATTGATACATAGATTGTACAACTAATGAATTTTGTGCACACTACATGTAATGTGTGTATGGGCTTCTGGATTGAGCCAGCAGCCATTTGTTGATCAATCTCATACACTAGACAGTGGCAATTAAGATTAGGGGCACGTTTGGTTGGCTACACTTACATGTCTGATTAAAAGAATAGACTAAAAGTCTCACATGACTGTCTACGTTAATATTGTCTGGACCTGTCCAACTAACTTGCCAAACATGCCTCTTAGTCACATAGATGAGTGGGGTAACAAAAGTCTCACCTCTAATGACTGGAACTTGAAGAAGGTTACTGAAAACACATCGGCTGTTACTATAATGTTGAACTCTTGGCCCTTGAAAAGGTTCATCTTCGATAAATCTTTGCAAAAGAACTTGAAACTGTTGAAATTCACCTGCAACCTCATTGTAGTGACGGATTCCATGGGGATCAGAATCCCACAGATCTAACGCTTTCGCGTACTGCCAGTGTAAGAATTCCCAGGTAAGGCACATTTGTCCAACATACACGACTTCAAGATCACTCTGCAGTTCTTCGATGAACTTCTTCATTGGATCATTTTCATGGATTTCATGTTTGGAAAACCTAAGGTTTTGTGAAAGAAGGGATTTGAGAGTTGAACCTGAAAATTTTGCTTTAGAAACTGATTGAGGTGGTTCCTTTAGCTGCAGAAAACCTGTGCACAAAATTGCATGATTGGTATAAAACTCGAGCACATTTGGTATGGAGAACTAGACATAACGACTGACAAATTTTGACATTTGCTCTCTTCCGTAATCTGTTTAGTCAAGCATAAGAATCATATCTTCTTATTCTTTATTCGTCCAGGGCTAAGAGAGTTAGTTACATGAAAATTCAAGAAGTAAACGAGAGATCAATTTCATTGAAAATTCTAAAGAAACACTAATGCTAGCACGAGAGATTAATTTCATTGATGTCACGGGATGGGTTGTCTGGGACTACACTACTTTAGCAACCACATTTGGTTGTTCTGTCTTTAGCTCATTCCTATAATTATGTCTACCCATGCATGGTCATGCTTTTGCTGTTTCTTGGAGCCCAACTAACAAGATTTCATGGGTCCTCTCTAGAAATTCTAATTATTAATCACAACTTGCTTTATTGATATCGGGGTGTTCATAGCTCTTAACTAGTAAAACATGATTTATAATCATGAAAGATTATATTATTGTGCCAAATAAAAATAAAGAAACAAATAATTATGTTAATCTATGGTAGGAGTAGTGTCTATGACACTACTATTCTTGGACTGGACAGAATTCAGGAAATCATGGTATAGAACATGTTCGGTGTCATAAACTGGACTAAATTAAAGAAGAATTGAGGAGAGGACGGACCTGTTGCATACATCTTCTGGTAATTCAAGATATCGAATTTCCTCATTCTAACGCTATAGCACTTGGAAAATTTGTGAAGTTCGTCGATGCAATCTTCATGCACGAGTTTTTCGTCGATTTTCCATGGTTTCAAGTCCTCCATTTTTGGGGACTCGGATTCTTCGAAAATGGTGGGAAGACCAGTGGCTTTCACCTTTCTGAGTTCCATTTTCAACTGTTCAATCAATTCTTGATGTTCCCACAATGATTCCAGTCTATTGCTTGATGAATCTTTCAACTCGTGATCTTCTGAATTATCTGCACTTGTAATGCCTTCATCATCAGCTTTTCCATTTTCTGTCTTGTCTAAATCTTCATTGAAATCATTCTCAGACAAAAATTCAAGATTTGATGTTCCTGGATCCTGGAAAGTGTCATCTTCCAATGTCCTCTGTTCTTCCTTTATATCATTCTCTTCATGAACCTCTGGCTCCTGATTTTCGCCCCCAAAGTCTCTATCCGACAAGAAACCATCGATTGCACTACTCACAGCTGAACGCATATGCCCAAAACTCGTCGACTCTGAATCAGAATCAGAATTAGAATCTGTAAACATTGAAATTTCATCTGAATGAAATTGACAATCATCAAGAAAACCTTGAAACTTTTCCTCTGCTTTAGCTGGTTCCTTTTTCTGGCTTTCCTTTCCATCGCATACAACATTATTCCAATCCTGTTTCACTTCATCTTGAACACGAACTTTCTCCGAATTCTCATCCAAAAAAACCTCATCAACAACAGTTTCAGAACTCTCAGGGGAATCTCCATTTCTATATATTTCATCTTCTTTAGTGCGAGAAGTCCCTTGTTCATCAATGAAGCTGCCAAAACAATTCCCGTATATGAACTCATGGTTATTAGTACTCCCAAAAGGGATTGCTTCTGAATTAAATAAGTTTTCCTTTTCGTTATTGCTTCCACTAAATTCTTCAAACGTCGGAAACTTAAATTTCAGAAAGAATTCGGGTTTCTCTTCCTCGATATAATCCTCCACACCTCTAAATTCAGCAACTTTTTTCTCTGCTTCACGGGATATTGTTTCCTTCTGATTCCTTTCTTCAGAAGTGACCTCTGTTTCTTTCCTTTCCAGCCTGTGACCAAGAAAACATTCTGTTAGTAAATATTGAAATAAAAATTAGGTGATCAAAAACAACAATTCGAAACGTTCAAACCTGGAAAAATATGTGGAGATGAAACTGAAGAATCGAAGAAAATGAAGGGAAACGGAGAACAAAGAAAGCAGTTTCTGGTAAATGAATTGAGAAACAGAACCCATATTTTAGAAAACTGAAATGAAAAAATCCATCAATTTAATCAGCCTGAAAGATTCTGTAGAAAACAAGAAATAGTGTGAACTTATGTCTTCTTTGAATTTTTTGAAAGCGGAATGGATTGTGCACCTGTAAACAAAACGAACTAATGTGATTTTTGCTTAAATATCTCAGTCAGAAGAAGTTGAAATCCGACCTAATTTGAGAAATTCAAAGGGTATGAAATTAAAAAGCAAGAATTTTGGGGAGATAGTTACCTTTCAGCGACTAGTTCTCAGCTAATTTTCATGCTTGCTTAGAGGCTCGGAATTCTCAGTTTCTGTTAGAAGATCCATGCAAGTGTATAAAAACGAGTCAAACTTATTTTTTTTTAACTTAAAATTTACTTTTTCATCGAGATGTATATATATATATATATATATATATATATATATATATATATCTATATATATATATATATATAGAGAGAGAGAGAGAGAGATTGGAAGTTAACGTTTTTGGTGAGTGCTGATTATGACGAAATTTTACGTCAAATTGACGACTATTGATCTTGAGAATTTTGGGCCGGCACAAAAAATAAATTTGAGTAAAGTCACCTTACTCGAAAATGGTTGACACCTCGGGTGATCGACCCTCACATTGCTCGTGGGTCCCGCGTGAAAAAAATAATGTCCGACTTTCGAGGTGTTTGTGTTCGGTCATCCCATATGTCATCCCCTATATTTGGGTAGCACGATTAAATAAATATTACAGTGTTCTTGGAGTTGGGATTTTTTTTTTACTAGAACTGTCTGAACCAAAGTACAACAAAATCCGATTGGCCAGTTTGAATTGGTTACCGACTAAATTCAAGTGGAGCCATGTTCTTGAAATTGGAACAAAAATGTGTTTTACTTTCGATGCTGCACCCTAAGATGCAGAATTTAAGTTAGTCTAGTGAAATGATTAGGGCTTTTTGATTAGTTAATTAACTAGAGTAACGCATATCTGCGTCAGGCTCAAGTATTAACATTAGATAATAAATAATTGGAATCTATAATCAGTTACATTTAAAACATGTGCTTTACTGCAATTTTGTCATTTTTTTTCCTTATTATTGTAGAACAAGAATATGAATGGACTGGTTTGGTTTGGTCCTATTATGTTCTACCATTATAAATGGGACCAAAAGATTGCATGTCTAGAACATATGTCTACAAACTCCGATTCTTGAAAGATTAGGTCTGAATCACCTAATGACCCTACCTAATTCTTAAAGAGTCTAATTCTAAATATAATCATTTTCCAATAGTCAATTAATTGGAAAACAAATTAATTTTGCATCTAGTAATTTTTGAGTACCTCGGCTTACAAATTCTCTACATCTATTGAAATATCACGTGACTAACATATAAGTATTGGGATAGGCACCCAATAGTATTAAAACATAACTATAATTATGACATTTTGTTGTCTATTAATAAATATTGTGTATTAATATTGATTTAATTGTTCATTGCATAATTAAATAAGCGATTAAGGGTCATCGATCACATTATGATAATATGAGCTATGTGCTTGTGTAGAGAACTACACAAGATATTCATGTTTTCTCCTAGATTGACTAGTAGAGTTTGACACTCCATCGTAATGGGAGCGAAGAGCTATGCCCTGTTGAGGAAAAAAAGCATGCCAATATTGTAGAGCGGGAGTTGCCTATCGAAGTTTAAAACCATCAGTTTACCCCAAATGTTGACTCGAGAGTAAAAACAACACTGAGGTTATAAATTCATTTGAAAGCACATGAACATTCATCGCTTAAACGATGTAAAAGGGTAATCTAGAAACCTGCAAGGTACTTGCTTGTGGAAGTAGCCTATCATGCCATCTCTATATAGCAACAAGATGTTTGATAGGAATGTAAAATGTATATTTTTTCCTCTTTATTTTATGTGCTCGTATGATTAATCAATGCCAAAATGTATTCATTACGTTCATATTTTGATTTAGGTTGCAATTCTATGGATATGACGAAATTTAGAAGAAATAAGCGAACAATGATCAAAATGAAAGAAAACGAAGTTTGAGGACTGAAATGCAAACACTCAAAAGTTATGTGGAACCTCACGATGAAGATTTGAGAGTGTTAGAGGTCAATCAGATGAAGAAAGAAGTCAAAGGGATGAAATAAAATCAAAGTATTATCACATATCAACTCCTAGCAGAAAACGTTATGTTTCGAAATTTCAATCTCAGTTTGAGATCCATTTTTGGCATAGGAAACGTTCGAATTGAAAATATTATATTTATGGAAGCTTTGTAGTCCTTTGAGTTAACTTTCCAACGCATCTTGAATCAACTCAATCAAATATAGGGAGAGAAAGATATGACAAAAATACTAAAAGCTGTCCGATGAAAAACTAGCAAAACTATGCGGTCGCATGAGCACCTTTAGAGATTTTTAGAGCCCAGTTTCAATGTTCTATACGACCGCATGACTTACTACTATGCCCTTTTTTGCGTTTCTTTATATCGCAAGTGTACGATATCATAACAAGTAATATAATGGATCTTTGAGTTCGGATTATCGTTTACACGAGAACTATACTTAGAACTTAATCTATTTTTTCTTAACTTCTATTTGACAAAAACAAGTAAATATTTATGATAATTGTGTTTATTTTTTTCTAACTAGTTTTACTAGTTGAAAATATAAAATAATTGCAAACAATGGATAATTGAAATTCAAATATATGATAAATATTAGGGAATAACAATTTAATCTATTGATCACTTTTATTCTTAATTCAAGATTCATAACCTAATGTAATGTTCGATCGAATTCTTCTATCGTATTCAATTTACCCCTCTTGAGTTTTCATTGAGCATATTTAACTAATTCAACTCCATATCTCTATGTGAATCAACTTTAGTTAAACGAAACATTGGTTCTAAGAATTCATATTATGATCGCAATAATTAGTATAGTATCTCTACACGTTATACTAATTTACCGAATTTTATTATATGGTCTAAATCTCAAACCCACCACTCGATTCGTAAGAGACTCACATAATCATCAAATTTATTGATCAGAAAATTTAATGCATTAAACTCATAATAAAATCAACACATAAATAAATAAATCACAGAATTCTTGAATAGAAAAATAAAGGATCACAAGTCGACTACATTGTTTTCCCTAATATAAAAATTAGTTATTCATATTGTAAAAATAAAAATGCGCAAAAGTGGAAAGAAATCACCAAAAATTGACCAAAAGTGAAAATTTCTGGCTTTGCAATTTCCTTTCCTTTTCCTTTTCCTTTTCTCTTTCTCCTCTCTGCGCCGTTTCCCTTCCTTTTTCCTTTTGACTTTTTCTTTTCTCTTTTTCCTTCACTCTCTTCTCTCTCTTTTTTTTCTTCTTTTTTGACATTTCTTTCTCAGTGTCTGTTGCTTGCCCTGCGCCTCAATTCTACGTGTTTCTCTTTTCTATAACTAGGTTTTATTATATATATATATATATATATATATATATATATATATATATATATATATATATATATATATATAGTTTGGGCCTCCAATTAAAATTTCCAATACAAGTTTATTGAGGTCCATTTAACTCGAACCCATTTAATATAATATTTTTCTCCAAAGTTTCATCTTTGATGTTTTGTTAATATTTGTCACTTTTGCATTCTTTTCTCCAATTCTTCATCAAACGTGAAATTTTACCTACAAAACACAATATAACATAAATTAGGTAGAATTTAATCCAAAAGATAATAAAATATCATAATTTAAGGTCACGAATAAGTGTATAAACTACACTTATCACACCCCCAAACTTCAATTTTTGTTTGTCCTCAAACAAAATTAAAACCTAACAAACGCACAAATAAACAATGCTAATTACCTAATTAGTGGACGGTCAATTAAGTAAAGCAACAAGATTTAGCTAGCAACTTGGCGTTTTATCTGGGGATTGAAATCATAATAACAGATCTATGCACAACTTCAAAATTATAATACAAAAATTAAAATTCATTTTTCCAATGTAAATTGACGTGTGTGCGAAGAATTAAGCATAACATTATGAATTCATAAGTTATTTCAATATCCGACTCTCAATGGTCAAATATGTTCTTTCATCACTTGTAAGATTTACATACCCCCAAACTTGTTCTTTTCACTCTTTTTCAGTGTGTGAACTAATGTTGGATTTTTTTTTTTTACTATTCTTATCTCTCTAGTTCAGCAAAATTTCATCAATTATAGTTCAACATTTTAATAAACAAGGATTCTCCATTAAGTTTGATTGTTTCAATCTATAGGACTTAACTAGGTTAACAATCTCTTATCAAAAGTCAAATTTTCTTAAACAAGTGTTTTAAACTTAACCAAAGCATTTGGTGCGTCTTATGTTTCATGCACCTACTTTTTCTGATTTTTTTTCATATGAGTAATTTTTTTCTTAATTTGAAACATTCTCTCCCTTAAGTTTTCTAAATGACCAATGTAACAAACTTTCGGTCGATAACTCTCAAGTCAGATGATCATAGGGCACTAGGTTTAATAACCCTTGCAGGCTTAATTGTTCGAGTTATAAAGGCTACAAAAAGAAATTTTTTAATAATTTATTTATGCCTTGATTAGTGTAATATCTCTCATTTAACACCAATTCAAATAAAACGACTTCAAACTGGAGATTTTCACTCAATTGCATCACATTGACCTTAGACAATTCACGCAAAATTTTTAATTTCACACATGGAATCCCTATTTATTTTAACATCTTCTTACAATAGTGAAATCTCCCAAAACTATTTTAAATTTGGTCCAAGAATGTAAAATTTAGTGGTTTTTGTTTTACCTTCTATGGTCCACTATTTCAACCTATTCAATTATGAAATCAATTCATTTTTACACAATACTTAACTTAATTCACGTGCTCAATATATATCAAATTTCACATGGAAAAATAAAAATTAATCTAAGCATGCAACTAATTCACCTTTTATATATTAATTATATATTAATTAATAATTCAATATATTCGTTATTGCCAGTCAGGCTAACTAACTCACACAAGCACACAAAAATATTTTTTTTTTTACTAAAGTAATAAAAGCACAAAAAAAAAAAAAAAGTTTTTCACCCCTGAACTTAAAGTAGACATTGTCCTCAATGTTTTTAATTCTAAATCCGCATATAAAGAGGTGAGGAAAAATGTGAAGAAAAGACTCCCCTGATATGACTTGTAATTCAATGGCTAGCTTTCATATTGCTCCCGTTAGCTCCTTGGTCAATATTGGTTTAGATGTTCCACGACGTCATTTTCCTGAAAAATCAAAGAAAGCATTAAAATCAAATAATTGGACAAGTGTTACTTAACTCTAATATCTAATAAACCAACTAACATATAAAAAATAAATCAAACTATTCTAAAACTCAAAAAAAATAAATAAATAAAAAGGAAAAGAGCTCGAGTTGCCTTCCATGAAGCGCTTCTTTAACGTCATTAGCTTGACTTTGTGCACGAAGCATGCATGAACAAGCTTTGAAAAGGAAAAGAGCTTGGGTTGCCTTCCAAACATGCACGAACATGATTAAGACCATCTTTGTTACATAAATTAGTTACATTAGCCAAATAGCCTACCCTGTAATTGAATTTTCCTTTGGTAAACCCTTTTGAGCCTTATTGCATTTTCTTCGCGTAAACCAACATGAAAAGCTTTGAACAGGAAAAAAACAACGTTTTTACCCAAACCCTAGAGCTAGTGAGTATTGTTCATCATTATGATATGTGTGGGTGTGCAAGAAAATAAGGGAGTGTCAAAATTTTTGGTAGTGCTATAATTGGTGGAAGGGAACATGTTTCATTTTCAATTCACAAGTTTCATTATGGTGTAACATTTAGAGTTTATATTTCAACAAAAAAAAAAAAAAGAGAAATCGAAAAAAAAGAGAAAAAGATGAATGATAGAAGAAAAAGAAAATAAGTGATGGATGAGAGTGATGTCAATGTTACAAAATATCTATATTCATAATTTCTCCAACATTTCAAGAAAGGGTCGATTTGTGTAGGATATATGCAAAGTAAAGGAACCATTGTGTGGAGTAGTTGGTTTTACATATCTTATGAATATATTTGAGCTAAGTTTATTCATCTTTACTCCACAAGTTCGATCGTTCTTGAGTCACATACCCAAATACTTCTCACCTTGACCCTAAGCTACGTTACAAATCTTGAAAAGTTCTTATGATTCTTGTAAAGCATGTGATCTAAGTGGTGGCGAATGAGAAGATATGCAAGCATATGGTAGATCATCTCCTTTAAAATGAATTTGAGCGAAACACTTATCTTTTAAACACATCAGAGTTGAGTGCTTATGTTCGTGAGGGTCTACATATTTGGTTTATTCCATCTCCATATGAAAATGCTAGCTAATTAATTATGAGTTCGTGAGGGTCTACATATTTGGTTTATTTATGATGTGTTGTGTGTTTTAAAGAGTTTGATTATTCTATGTTCATGGTATTACGATCAGGGTATTTTTGGGGAATTAAATTTGAGTTTTGCCCGAGGACGAGCAAAAGTTAAGTGTAGGGGAATTTGATGGGAATGTAAAATGCATATTTTTCTCTCATTATTTTATGTGCTCGTATGATTAATCAATGTCAAAATGTACTCATTACGTTCATATTTTGATTTAGGTGGCAATTCTATGGATATGACGTAATTTGGAAGAAATAAGCGAACAATGACCAAAATGAAAGAAAACGAAGTTTGGAGACTGAAATGCAAATACTCAAAAGTTATGTGGAACCTCACGATAAAGATTTGAGAGTGTTAGAGGTCAATCGGATGAAAAAAGAAGTCAAATGAATGAAATACAATCAAAGTATTATCACATATTAATTTCTAGTCAAAAAGTTATGCTTCGAATTTTCAGTCTCAGTTTGAGACCCATTTTTGATATAGGAAACGTTTGAATTGGAAATATTATATTGTTGGAAGATTTGTAGCCCTTTGAATTAGCTTTCCAACGCATCTTGAATCGCCTAATGGGATATCAAGAGAGAAAGACATGACCAAAATACTGAAAGCTATTCAGTGGAAAATTGGCAAAACTATGCGGTCGCATAGTGTAATCTTCTTTGCGGTCGCATGAGCACTTTCAAAGATTTTTAGAGCCCACTTTCAATGTTCTATGCGACCGCATGACTTACTATTATGCGGTCGCATAGGTATTTCCCGATACGAAAATTCTAGTTTCCGAATTTAAGTTAACCACCTATGGAAACAATTATAAATATGTGATTTGCAACCCTAGAATGGGGAGAGCGCTTCCAAATTTCATTCTTCATTATTTTGCTTATAGACTCATGAATTGTAACTAAACTTTTACACTTGGTCGAAGGAGATTGAAGCCTTGGAACCCTATATTATGAGATCTAAATTGTTTTTCTTAATTTAATTCATGTTTTTGAGTATTGAATATTCTTGTGCACTTATTTTCATGATTTTTATGTTTAATTTCTAGGAAACCTACTAGTTTGTTATTTGTTACAATCTACCGCTAAGTTAAATATCAAATTTGTAATTATTTGATTTCTTTAACTTGTGAAGCAATTAGGATTTGATAATTTGCTGCTTTTGTGATTATTGAATTTTAGGAAGAATGTTCAACTAAATTAAATGCAACCGTTTGTACTTGTGTTGTTTAGCTTCATCGATCTTTCTAATTCGTAATGCGATTATCAAATTAAATCTAGAGCGCTTGTCTTGGGTTGTTTGGTAATTAGGGTTAATTGGGCGACTTGTATTCTAATTAATTATAAGTAAGGAGAGATAGAAAAATAATTTCAACCATGAATATTCAAAATACAGGTTGATTTATACTTGCATCGATGATCAATTGTAAAGTTCCGAAGGTGGATATTGACTTGGACCAAGGTTAGTCTTTTGATTGTTTTCGTTAATTTAATTTTCATTGTTATTAATTGCGTTATTTACAATTGTTTGCATACAAAAACTCCCCCAATCATTGTACGAAGCATAAAATATTGAATTACATACTCTTCATGGGATCGACCATTACTTTCACTACTACATTAGTTTTAGAGGTTAAGGTATTACTTTTGGGTGCTTGCGACGGCACACCAATGATCCAACTATGTTTATGGAATCAATGGTAGACAAGGACTCACATTCGTGGAAAATTGCTATTAGAAAAGAAATTGACTTGATGCATTCTAATTAAGTTTGGGAACTTGTAGATGCACTCGAACTGATAAAATCCATTGAGTGCAAGTGGACACACAAGCTTAAGAGGGAGTAGACAAAAAGATTGAGATCTTCAAAGCAATGTTAGTGGCTCAAGGTTACATCCAAAGGGAAGGTATTGATTATGACGAAACCTTCTCGCTTGTAGCGATACTTAAATCTATACAAATCCTCCTATTCGTTGCAGCTCATGTGAATTATGAGATTTGACATTTGGATGTCTAGACAATACTCTTGAATAACCATCTTAGTGAATGCATCCACATGATGCAACTATATGGGTTCATAGAAAATGCCCACAAAGTAAATTCTCGATACTACAAAAATCCATCTATGGAGTTAAGTAGATGTTCGAACCTTGGAATAAAAAAATTGATGAAGTGATTAAAATATAACATTTTGATTACAACTTTGATAAACCCTATGTCTATACAAATATACAAGATAAAGATAAAACATAGTTTTCTCATACTATATGCAGATGATATAGCACTCATAAAAAATGGTATTGCACTGTCATCAATGAAAGTGTGGCTGGCTTAAAAATTTCAAATGAATGAATGTTCTGGGAATTCTAGTCTTGTGAGATCGAAAGAATAGGCAAATCACTTTATTACAAGCTTCATACATGGATAAAATATTGGTCAAATTTGCAATACAGAATTTTAAGAAAGGTTACATACCCTATCGGCATAGAATCCACCACTCTGCGGAATAATGTCATAAAATTCCTAAAGAGGTAGAGTTTGAGACGAATACCTACACATCGATATGAGACAATCTCATGTATGTCATGGTATGAACTATACTATTTGCTTTGTTATTATGATATTCAGTCGGAATCAATCTAATCCGGCATTAGAACATTAGGTGGAAGTGAAGAATATATTCAAGTATCTTTGGAGAAAATAAGATCATATGAGTGTTGAAGAAATATTAATGAGCTCAAGCTTACTAAACAAACGTAGGCTTGGGCTAGAAAGCAAGAAGCAAGGGATTGAGTTGTCTTATCTTCTATAGCCAATGTAAAATTTGATTCGTGTAGGATACACTAATCTGATTTTCAATCGAACAAGGGCTCTATAAAGTCTACATCAGAATCCATTTATTGATAGCCCAAAAATAACTAACCAAGAGGGGGGTGAAATTTTATTAAAATGTTTTTGAAAAAATAAACATAAATCAAGCAAATTAAGAACATATTGATCAATTAATACTCGTAAGCAAATAAAAGAAAGTAGATCAATCAAATAATTAATGTAAATGAAATAATAATAAATAAAAAGGTAGAGAGAATGCAAACGATATAATTGTAGATATTCAATTCAATGCAATGATCTACATCTTTCGTTATTAAGTTCTTCGGAACAAGCAATGCTTTTTCATTATATTGATTGATTTATGGTGCAATCCAACTCTTTAAAACACTTTCGGTGACTTACAAATAAGGAATACCGATTTCTATACAATATTGAGCTTTACGGAATTTCAATATAACCCATACGATGACTTACAACAATGAACACTAATCATTATACTATTGAGTTTTCACGGGACCTCAATATGACCCATAAGTTTAGAGTAAATGATTTTACAATGAAAAATCTCTTTTAATAAATTATACAAATGAATTAAGTTCTAAGTCAATCGGCCTGATAGACTTGGCCAATTTTCATGTTTTGGTCTCATTTGATTCGTTTGGAATATTTTGACAAATATAGACTTTGGGAAGGTTTTTTTTTTTTTTTTTAACTAGTTTTCAAAGTAAATGAGTTTTAAAAATATGATATAATTTCAAACATCATTTTGAAAATCAATTTTACTTTTGATCAAAATAATTTATTTAAGTGATAATTAAAATAGTTTTTAGTGCACAAATTATTTTTGAGCTTTTATCATTCATTAATAAAAATCAAAGTATTATTACCTTTATATTTGAACTAAGAAATTTAGGTGATGTTCTCTTTGTGTTTCAGTTTTGTGTTTTGTGTTTTGAATTCGTTTTGTGTTTTGTGTTTTGAGTGTCTGTTTTAAAATTTCTGAAAATGCGTTCTGTTTGTCATTTTGAAAAACTGTTTTTGAAAACATGAAAATGGAAAACGCGTTTACTTTGAAATTTTGAGAATTTTTTTTAATAATATTTTATTCAAAAAATCTGATTATTCAATAAATTTTAATGGTTTAATGTTAATATAGTATTAAATAACATATAAATTTTGAAATTGGTGAAATTTCAAATGTTTTTTTTTCAAATATTAAAAACACAACCTAAATTACATTTGACAAGTCCTTGTTTTTGTTATTGTACGTAACTTGTGACAAGAATTAACTAGCATTAAGTCACAACCAAACATAATCAAGTTGAACAAAAGGAGAGTACTAATCTCATGTTGACATGGTAATAAATATTTTGAAATTAATCTTATCGAGTTCATATTAGTTCTCACAATTCTTGCCAAACACAATTTTAATCGTCTAAACACGATAACTATCATCAGTAATATTATTATTTATTGAAAACCGGCCGACAAATGCAATAGCATACACATCTTACTTCCTAATTTTGCCTCACTATTGCACACCATATATAGGACAAATGGGAACAAATTCAAACCATATTCATGATTCCTCAGCCAATTTTCCAAAGGAGTGTTATATATTGCACACCATATATATACTCTTAATTCCAAATGAGTGTTATTTACATAAATCAATATCTAGTTCGTAGCATATTTAATTACAATGTAGTATTTTAGTGCTTGATTTGTCTAGTGACTAAAGACTCAATTTTGTAAATGACAGTTGACGCCAGCTTTTCCAATGATGGCTCCAGTAAGACAAGCATCCAAGTTCATATTTGCTATGGCCGAGGCTCTAAAGTCGGCCGCACACTGTGCAGCCTATTGCTAAACTAACATTATAAGCTTGCTTCCTCAACAGTTCATCTAGAGCCTTTATCTTTCCATGTTAGTCAGTGATAAGCTAACCAAGACGTGCCTGAACTATGAAAGAAATCCAATCAGAAATGAAAAGGAAATAGTGAAAAAAAACTCAATTTCAATGTACTGATTTCCTCAAGTCTTCTGATGAATGAATAAGGTATTAATTTTTATCTTTGCCCCAGAACAAAGGCAAAGCAAAAACAATTCCAGCAATGCAGAGCAAATTTTGTCAAGAAACAGAATAGATAGGTAGTCTCTAACCTGAAATGCTTTAAAAATGACATCATCGTGAAGTGCGACATGATTTCTACAAGTGCAGCAACTATACAATCTTGGACCAATCACCTCAGCCATTTGATGATCAATATTAACACCACTTCACTAGGGAAAAAAGTTGTACATTTATTGCAAAGACTACATTTACAGGAAACCAAATAAAATTCAAGTAGAAAGAAACATTCAAGTAGTTGCAACTGCATTTACAGGAAACCAATTAAAATTCATCTTGGATATCTTGCCTATTATTTGTATTATAACATTGACATGAACCCCCTTCCACTCACCCCCAGAAACCGAAACCATAAAACATACACCACAAAATCAAACCACAGGCATCAGACACAGGCACAGGCAACATCACCATTCTATCAATTCCAACTCCATCACCATTCCAGCAATTCTACAAACCTAGCAAGACACAGGTAGCCCAGAAATTCTACCAACTCCACCACCAGCTACCCATTCCCCCTACGAATTCAACCTTCAACTCCGCCACCACCACCCGTAGGCATTCCCCACCGAATTGACCGCCCAACCTATTATCCAACCCGACTCAGTTTCACAAAGAAACAAATTAAAAACCAGTGCGAAATCGGAACCAAGTACTATGACACGGAATAGCAATCAAATAACCAACTATTATCACAAGCAAAGGAATCGAAACCTGGTTTTGAAGACGTGAAACCTGGTTTTGAACTCCCTGTCGTGAAGCCTTCGATCCGGCCAACAAGAACAAAAAAGCCCTTGATTTGAAGATCCGTCTACAATCGTTCGATTTGGCCTTCGATCCGTCACTGATTTTGTTTTTGGGTGGTGGGTGTGAGAGGATGTCGATTTGCAGGGAGAGGGAGAGAGTGGCGAGGGATTTCTGTGAGGGAGAGAGTTGGGCGAGGGATAGAGGTCGTTTTGCGTGTTTTGGGAATTTGCCGTGTTTTGTCTGAAATTTTCCAAAACGATGTTTTGATCGTTTTCTGTTTCCTGTGTATTTTTTTTTATCATTTTGAAAAACTCGTTTTCGAAAATAAGATAGAGAACGCGTTTTCGCTGTTTTGAAAAATTGAAAACAGAAAACGGCCCGAAAACGGCAAAGAGAACAGGGCCTTAGTCTTTGATCTTGTTTCAAAATTTAGCTCTTAGATTTTCATCTTGATCTTTCTTTAACGATGGACTCTTAACCTCTTGATCTTGATATTTATTTGACATTTGTCTTTTAAGATATTTTCTTGAAGGACTTGTCTTGAATGTAATCATATTGACCTTCCTCATGAGTCCGACTTGTTATAGTCTTGATTTTGATCTTTTAACGACGATTGATCAATTTATCATTGGATGCTTTAAAGACTAAAATCACTTTGAGGATGCGCAGGTAATGCCTTGGTCTTCTATTATAAATAGAGAGATGGATTGCTCTTTTCATGTTTTGTTCCATAATTAGAATTTTTATTTGGTTTTGAGGTGCTCATTCACCTGCCCACCTTTCATATTTTTGGAGAATACCAAAGACGATGTGGGAGTTGGAAGTTTGAAGATTGAAGATCCAGATTCAAAATTGTGATTAATCCATCACGTTATAACGCGAATCTAATTATTTAGTAAAGATTATTGGTTCAAAACTTGTTAATTAAAAAAATTTATTTTCTAGATTTTTTACTTATGTTTCAACAATAACCACACTATTTCAAAGCCTTGATATATAATTTCGTACAAGAAATAAAAATAATGAAAAAAGGAGAAGGACTCTGACTCTCCCCGTCTTGTACCTTGTCATTAGCCATAAAATTTCTCGACGTAGTGAGTTTGGCGTGACTCAACACCAAAAAAATAATTAGAGATTCAAGCGTCATTGTCAATATAAAATGAAGAATGTAGTTATGTGTATATAACTCGTGAGCTTTGTTTATGCCGAATTTTTTGTAATGTTTCTAATCGTGCTAATAGAAAAGACATACAAAATGCACTACAATTCGGTTTTGTCACAATGTCTATGTCCTAAATCCGTGTAGGTTGGAATATTTAATATTTTTATGCCCTTACAAAAACTATACAAGTGAACTTAGTCAATATTTGTAGCTATTAAGGAGTTGAAGAGGTCTTTTTAATATGGATATTGTCTTCTTCAAAATTTGCTAACCAAATTCCTTCTTATTCTAATAAATTCTAATTTAGTTCGCTAAATTTTCTGCACATTAGTAAGCATGTTTAGGATTAGTAAGTTAAATTAAAAAGAAATTAGGCAAATAAATAAATAAATAAATAAATAAAATCCAATCAGAGATGTAAGATCGAACTAGACCACCTAAGCACCTGGGCCATGCAAGCTACTTCTACAAGTTATTATTATTATTATTATTATTATTATCTACGATGTTAATATATAGACAGTCCCTGTTTGATTTAGTTAAAAAACTTAATTTTACATGATTTAAAATTTTTGACCACAAATTTCATCAATTTTTATCATAATTTATTAAAAATTTAATTTTTATCTAAATCAAAATACTAAGGTATCGTGGCCTTGTCCATTATGAAGTTGTGCCTCACATTTTTGTAAAAAAATAAGTAAAAATCAACAAATAATTTTAATCATATATTTTATAGATTTTACAATTTTTATTCATACATTTAATCAAATTTTATTAAATTTACTAGAAATTTAATGTTTATTTATATCGAACAAGATACTTAATATAGATCGAAGTTTAAAAGTTCAAACGAGTAACTTGATGTGTCTAGCATTAGAAGAGATGATTGGATTTAAAGATTATACATAATTGTATTGTTAATTTTTTTTTTTTAAATTTCCCGCCTTAAAAAGAAACACGAGCTTGCTCGACTTGGCTCGATATAGCTTGAGCCGAGCATTGATTTTTCGGCCGAGTTTTGGTTCGACTCAACTCGGACAAAAAAAGCCTAAATAATTTTTATCTGAGCCATGATTATCGGTTCGACTCGTTTACATCCCAACATTTTTGTCCACTTGCTTTTGTCGTGAACCACATAATTCTTTGACGTACTGCGTGTGGCTTTACACAAATATCAAAAAATTAAATAGAAATCCAAGCCTCGTTTAAAATATAAAATAGAGAGAATAGCGATCACATTTCCTATTATTTGACATGACCCAATCATATTAATAAATCTATTACAGTATATATTGCATAATTGCCCAATTTTTATTTATTAAAGCTTTTGACTATGCCAGTAGAAAAGGACATACAAATCGCATAAATTTGTTTTTGTCTCAAGTAGTTTGTCCTAATTCCCTGTGGTTGGAATTTTTTTATGTTATTATCGATAATATATTAAATATCACATTAGGTAAAAATATTTTTTGGATGATTTTATTCTTACTATAATTTAATTATTTCAATAATATCACGCATTTCATTTTTCAGTATGTGTCTAATTTATTAATTATCTGAACCATTTGAACAATAATATCATTAATTATTTTACCAACTATTTAATTATGATTAATGTACATTTGACACATTCATCACATTAATTTTTGTTTTTAAATATATATTTAATTTATTTGACCATTTTCGACAAATTCATTACCTTTCATTTGTTTAATATGTATTTGATTTATTTAATCATTCGAACAATATTATCATAAATTATTTAGTTATGATCAATGTACATTTGAAAGATTCATTCCTTGATTGGATAATAAATTAAAAAAATAATTTGGAACAAAAGATGAATATTTTTAGAGTTTTCTTCCAATTGATTTATTCAATGAATGTTAAGAAATAGAAGGTAAATGGGGGACATAATGCATATCTATAATAAATAATTTCAATTGATATATTCAATGTTTATTAAGCAAATATGAAAAAGTGATGGTATTCGTTGGATGTTCAATTCAGATCAAAAGGGTAAATGAAGGGACTATTTTAATTAATTTCCTCAACCATTTAAATTGTTTTTATTTCATTTAAATCAAAAGTTAATTTCACATAAACAATTTGTATTAATCATTTTTTATATTCTCATATCTTACAATATTATTTTTATAGCATTTATCAAATGTTCTCAGAATAACGTGCAAAAGCAAGTTCAACTATGACCACTAAAATATAAAAGAGCACTTGGTCAATGTATTGTGGCAATTAAGGAATTGAAAAATGTTTTTTTTAATGGATATTGTCTTATTCTGCATTTGCTTACCAAATTCCCTGTTATTCTAATAATTTTCTAAATTTTGTATATAATGTAAATATATTTAGTGGTTGTTTAATCTCATTATTTTCAAAATACGTTTTTATCTCTCTTCTTTTCAACCACATTCTTCAATAAAATAATATTGTATGCAATCCAAAAATTTTTCCTTTATTTTTAACTACACATTCTCCATCAATTAATTTACTATTAAAAAATACGTTCTACACAAAAAAAATAGGGCTCAAACATTCTCTTAGGGTGCGTTTGATTGTAAGGGTGGAAAATGGGTGGAAAGAAAATGAATTCCAGGGAAAGTAATTGCCTAGAAATTGTTTTGTAGGGAATTGTTAATTAAGTGTGTTTGATTGGTATAATTTTCTACCTGAAAAATTTTTAAATTTTTAAATTTTTACATGGAAATTGTTCATTAAAGTGATATTTTTTTCCATAATTGGTTATAAAATTTGTTTTCATTGCAAAAAAGTAAAAAAAAAAAAAAAAAAAAATTGTTTCCTAAAAAATCATTTTTTTTAATCAAAGTTTAGTATTCTTTTGACTTTGTTTTATATGAAAATTGTCCATGAAAGTGAAATTTTTTTTTTTACAATTGGTTATGAAATTTGTTTCCATTGCCAAAAAAAAAGTGAAAAAAAAAAAAAAGGACCTGGAAAACAGTTTTCCCACCAAAGAGGTGGGAAAACCATTTCATCCATTTCAAGGAAAAGGGGGCGCGTGGGTCTAGGGTGGGAAAATATTTGGGTGGTAAAATTTTGTCCATCAAATACCATTTTTTGAGGAAAATGGAATTCCTTTTCTAACTTCCAAGGAAAATAATGCCTATCAAACATACCCTTAGTATATTAAGCACATGTTTGATTTCCATTCTTTTAAAATTTTTTGTTTTCTACAAGATCATTTTTAGTCACACAATAAAATATTTTGCATGTAAACTAAAAACTTTTTCCCCACTTTTTAACCAGAAATTCTTATCCAATTTTTTATTTTATTTTAATGAATGGCCACCAAACGGGGACTAAATTAGAGAAAATTAGACAGAGGAACGAACAATCCATTCCTATTTCTAAATGCATCCTAGTTAGTCCAATTAGAAATGTAACATCGGATCAGACCATTTAATCGTGGGGTGTGTAAACCATTTTTCACTTTTGTTTTGAAAAAAAGTACTAGAAGAGAAGGTCCAAAGTCATAACCCTAGTGGTATCAAACGAGTCGAGCGACAAGTCGACTGGGTTCATTAAAACACGGCTTGTGAGTGGCTTGAGATCATAATTTGACGAGCCTGAGTGTGAACCGAACGGGTCGGCTCGCGAAGCGAGCTAACCAGCTCGGCTCGCCCACGAGCCAGCTCGTTGGCTCGGCTCAAGAAACTACGGCTTGTGAGTGGCTTGGGCTCATAATTTGACGAGCCCGAGCACTAGCCTAGCAGCCCTGCTCGTGGGCTTGTGGGTGGCGAGCCACGAGCCTAGACTCTTGGCTCGTCTACAACAGTGACCAAAACGGTCACTTTTTAAAAAAAGATTGTTATAGTTCAACTATGAAAAATGGCCATTTTGAGCTATTTAATTTTTTTCCTTTTTTTTACCTCTACAAATATCGAAACCCATTCCAAAATTTTTCACACAACATTCCAACAACAGTTCTCACTCTCTTCCATATTTTACAATCTACTACATTTATTTCTACAATCAATTTCAATTATTCAATAGCAATTATCCCACTACAAATTTAAAATTACAATCTTTTACATAAACTTTATTTGAATTATTGATTTCTTTCCAAACTCTTTATTTACGTACTTAGTGACTTACTATATAGTCTATAATATACAAATTACAATACATACTCTATACATTTCATCACAATTCACAAATGGATCTACTGTCATTTATTGAGGGCTTGTTTGGTATTGGAGGCAAATTACCTATGACACCACAAAGTCAATTTCATAATGAATTTGCCAGTCTCAACGAAGTACGCATTCTCGAAAATATTTCAGATTCAAATGCTCACGGAAATAGTAATCCAATTGATTTGGATGACGTTGATGTTCCCAAAGTGGAATAGGAGAATGAACATGAAATAGATATTCCCGATATAAGAGGGAAGCGAAAGGGGAAAAAAGCAGGTAAAATGTTGGGATAACTTTAAATTGATTCCAACGAGTCATGCGATTGATGGAGTCACAGAGTCTAAAACAGTATATAAATACTTAACGATTGACATGGCAGAAGGACATTGGAACCAAAAACTCAACCATCAATACAAAGCATATGCGGCCAAACACAGACTTTTTGTTGTCGGTCAAACACAACTGTGATTTGGTAGTTCAACTGTCGATTTTGCTTCTACGATACATTGCACGTGGATATATTCGGAGGAGAAAGCTTGAACGAGAATGATGATGTTTGTTACCGGTGCAGAGTGGCCTCTAATAATAGCGGATAGATGTACAAAGAAACAATTGATTACCGGTTTGGAAAATATTGGAGTGTTATAACTTTAACTTCGGATATATGTGAAGTGATTAATAAAAGATGTTATATATCTACAACTGCACACTACATAGACCCACTTTGGTGCATGTATAAAAAAATTATTGATTTTAACATTATTGAGTTTCCTCACAACGCTAATAATATGTATAACACTATTATGAGCATTATTAGAGAATATTATTGTGAGAGTAAAATTCGTTCTTTTACATTTGACAACGTTAGTGTTAATAAGCCAGTTATCAATAAATTGTGTTGGGTACTGTAGCCCGATTTCCGTGCTTATTTATTTCATATTCGTTGTGTATATAATATTTTTAATTTGATTGTGGAGGATGATTTGAAAAATATTAAGAATGAAATTCAAAGAATTAGGTATGCACTAATATATATTAGGATTTCATCTAATAGAAAACAAGTATTTGTGGAATTTTGTACTGAATTTGGGGTGACGAATACGAAAACATTTGTTAGTGAGGTATGACTGATAATTGTATTTTATAATCTATTCGAGGCCTAAAATATAGATATTTGGAAATTGTTTTGATAAAATATATCCTAAATTATTGTATTTTATGTTATACATGTTAAACTCAATAGTTGAACGAGGAATTGGAAGAAACAAAAGAAAATCAAGGAAAAATGGCAAAATTCAAAGTTTGAGGACCAAATTACAAATTCAATAGTTGATTCGGACCACGAGATGATACTTTGAAGATTGATAGGAGACAATTGGATGGAATTAGAACTCAAAAAGAATGAAATATGATCAAAATATTATTACAATAAATGTCCAATCACACAAGTTATAATCCACATTTTTAGCAGAATATTGAGACCCATTTTTGGCATTGTAAACGTCCGAATTAGAAAAATTCTATTTCCAGAAAAGTTGTAGCTATTTGAGCTATATTTCTAACGCACTTTGAATCGCCTCAATCAGATATCTAGAGAGACAGTTATGACCAAAATACTGACTACTTTACAGAGACAAAAAAAATTCGTGCGCGAATGAAACTTTCATTTTCCGATTGGTACTCTTTTGAAAATCAAATTGGACGGATTTTCAACGAATTTTCGATTTCTACAAATACATAACATCAAAATACATGAATGAGAGCAAGATGATGAAAATTTCAAGATTGGAGAGCATAGAACGAGATAAAAAAAAACACAAAATTATCCCCAAGGCATGGAGATCCAAATTCATAATTAATGGGGTCATGTTGTTTCTTGATTCTTTTTCATATTTTCTTCTTTCTACTATACTAGGCTAGGTTAATCAGTGTTAGGTGAACGATGAACCTTGTAATTTGATGATTTGATCTTTAGTTTTATATATTTGACGCAAAAACACGTTTTTGAATTATAGAATGATTTATATGAATTAATTGCCTCCATGATTATAGTGCACGATAATTATGTGAGTTTGGTGATTTGTTTCATACATTCGAGAGAATGGAAATAAATTCGACATATATAAATCATCATAAGGTACCGCTATGCCTTATGTGAATATATAAGTGTTCATAAAACCGCATACATTATTGTATATTTGCATCCGTCGTAGAGACATAGTCGGGTCGTATGCGAGGGTAGGTCTAACATTACTCGAGAGAGATTGTTGGATAGGATATGAACATTGATTTGTCATAATTGGATTCGTGTTGTCAAATTATAAAATTAGGGTTAGAAATAATTATTACTTGAGGATTCGGGATCCTAGTGCGTCCTTCATTCATAAATTACATAAAACATCAATTGCATTTAGTTTATTAATTGACACTTGCATCGTAGTTGATTTAATTCTAGTTAATATTATCGTTTTGGTTAAGGTCGTAGTAAATAGAAATCAAATTAAATAAATCTATGTGGAAACGATACTCAGGCTCAAAAAGTCCACTTTAGTACCTGATAACAATCCTATACTTGCGGAAGTTCACATTCGAAATATATTTTCACGTGACAATGACATATATGGAACTCCACTTATTTATTATTAAAATCATACAAATGATTTGAATATTTAATAACCGAATTTTATAATAATATGCATATTAGAAATGATGGTGACACTATTTTGAATGAATCTGATTGGCTTTTAACTTTTAAAATTAAAAAAATTTTTGACAAGTTTTTATGACCTTACAAACATTTGATTTGGAGTTTACTATCTCACTAGTTGTATGGTATCTGAAGTTTTCATATAATTGTAAAGAGTTTTTCATAAATACAAAAATATCTCGATTTTAGTGAAATTAAAGTTTAGAAAATATTAGAAAGACTTGCCTATATTATTTCTTTTAGCATGCATCTTTGAATCCCAATATAATTTATCATGTACTAAATATTTAATTGATCAGATTTCAAAAACTTTAACTTTTAATACACCTATCACTTATAGAAATTTAGAACAAACTTTATATGAAATGTATGAATTATATGTAAAATGAATGTGTGCAAATATTAGTCGGGCACCCTCTGCACCTACCCTCTCGCTGATATTGAAGAATGTGACGCCTAAACATTAAATTTATTTGAAGGTATTAATACATATAGATATGATACAAATGCAGTATGTTCATCTAGTAATAGTATATCTACCGCATGTAATCAATCATAGGACACAAGTCCAAATCCATTGCCTATTGAATTAATTGATTACTTTAATCATAATATGTTTAATAAAAAAATAATTAAAAAAAGTTCAGAAGAAGTAATTGAATTCTGGTGAAAGTACGAAGGAAGATGGCCAGTGGTTTTTGCGATTGCAAAAGACCTACTAACACATCCGGTTATCACTATAACTTCGAAGTCTGCTTTTAGTGCAAGTAAGAGGGTTCTGTCCGAGGTTAGCAGACGACTGGAAGAAGATATTTTGGAAACATTAATGTGCGTGAATAATTGACTAGACGTTCATTTTCGACAACAAGATAAATATGCCGAAATTGCATGTCGTCAAGTAAGTAATATTTAATTTAATTATATTAATCAAAATTTTTTATTTTCTAATACTGTTTTTAAATTTTTTAAAAATAATTGTACACGTAACAAGTTGTTCGTGTACAGTTGTTAACTTTACCTTTTCGAAATTTAAGTAGACGATCCAAAACCTAGATAAAAAGAGGATTATTGATTAATAAAAAAAAAAAAAAACAGACAATCTTGTGAGCCGAAGTTCGGCTCAACCCATGAGCTTGATAAGTAACGAGCCGAGCTTATTGAGCTCGTGGGCAATAGCCAGCTCGACCCATTGCCACCCCGGTGACCCATAGCTTTCTAGACAAACTAGCATTTACTAGCTCGTTGAAAATATGGCCTTGTGATCCCGGTAGATAGCTTGCACCGGTGGAACTTACTTTACTCTTTAAATTAAACTCATTGTATCAAACTTGTCATTATTGTACTCATTTATATTTTCCCTAAAAGACTAAATATTTGGGATTCTTATAAGTAAGCCCTTTAAAGTCTTCAAACAAAAATAAATGTAAAATATTTTCGCAAGATATATTTTTGAATGCCACCATGAAATTTATTTTAGAAAAATTTGTAGTGGAGGATCCAAACCTTTTAAAAATATACACCGCGATTTCAAACCTTTGAATCATAGCAATTATATCCCAAACTTTTCCATAAATGTATATCCTGATGATTTCCATCCAAAGGTCTATAGCCTAATAATGACCAATCATATGAAAGGGCAAAAATGTCGCTTTACCTTTTTTAACTTCTTTCCAATATCTACTATTCATTTCCTCCTATTTTGACTAGAATTAGTCAGAATGTACCGAATGGGGGGTATCGACTGGTGTTCCCCCTCTCACAATGCGCGTAGGCCCCATGTGTAGTTAAAAATTCCGGCTTGTGGTCCCCACCTCCTAATGTGAGTGAGGTGTAAAAGATTCGGTATAAAAATTCGATACATGTAGTATAGCCCGACACATAATACAATAGCTTTCACTCTCTTTCATAATATGTGATTTTTATTTTTTCCATGGACTTGAATATCCATAGTTGTTGGGCCTTGATGCAAATGAAGACATTGTGGACAAATTAGAACTCGGACAACTTTTTTTTATTTTTTCTTGCCAAGAAGACAGGTTAGCATAGTGAGCTCCTATTTCACCAAATTCTTGTATTTTACTTGATTTAAGAGTTGTACGCTGTAAACGTTGAGAACTAGGTCAAATAATAAAGACAATAAAATAAGAGCAATATAAAAAATAATAAATTACACAAGAACACAAAATTTATGTGGAAGAAGATGAAAATTTCATATACCAAGAAACTAAAATTGTCTTTACAAGATTTGATACTCTCAATCTAAATCTAAATAATTCTATCAAGTTTTTAATGTATACAACAATGATCTTATTATTTTGGTGCATCTATAAAGAGCCTACACCACATAGAGCATATATATGAAACTCATTACACGTGTTTTGGATGAAATACAACTCAAGAAAATAAGTCAAAGTCGAAAAATGATTCTCGCTCGGATAACACGGCTGCTTGAGAGCTAGTTGAGATCCAGTTCTCTATTTCGTTTTTCAACCCCGATGATCGAGTGCCAAAGCTAGAGACCAACTAGCAAAATAGCGGCGACTTTTTCACCACTAAATCTCCAAAACCAAGTCTTCAATTATCCAAAGTACGTTTACTAATCAAACTTCAAATCCTTAATGAACTTTGATCCATTTTTCAACTGGACTTCCAAATCAAGAAAACTCTTGTTCATTTTATCAATTTACCAACTCAATCATAATCCCAATAGGAATTTGATCATACTCAACTGTAAGTTTTGCATAGGATATGAGAGGACGTTCCTTTTTGATTTGGTGTGACCTTCTAATGTGCTCGAGATCGAAGGAACTGATTCCTAGTTTTCTTCGTTCAAGGTGGGCCATGGAAGCTAAAATCAGAATCCTCATTTCAACAATAACTAGCGTCTGAAAAATTGGGTGTGTGGATTTATATATGGAGTCTTTGTAAAGTGGATATATAGTTAGATCTATGTTTGGCGTCAGATTTGGGGTTAGATCTAGCCTCTGGGGTGAGAATGAGTTTTTGAGTTACATCTACAATGTTGGGGGTTGTATTATAATGAAACTTTTGATTTTATAAATATATTAATTATTTCATTGGTTGTTATACCTTCCATTTTTATGTTTCTGCACACATGTAAATTTTAAATCGCAAGAGTAGTATAGGTCTGAAACCTTTTTTACTGAACCTTTTTCAATATGATGCTGTAAGGGTCCCAAAATTTTTCAATGTGTAGAGTAGGTAGTGCCAAATCTTTTATAAACTTTTTAGCTTAGGTCCTTTCCTAACACCAAAGACATCAAGAATTGAACATAAACCTTAACAAATTCAACAAGTTTGTTAGTAAGAATTATAAATATGACTTAAAAAAATTAATAAGAAAGATAATAACCAATCAATATTTAAGTCGCAAAAGTCAGTGTTAAACTGACAAAAATACATCCTAACTGCGAAATATACATCTTAAGTATTCGAAACAATGACACGATGTACGAGATCAAAAATATAAACAAAATTCAAAAATTTTCAAGCAGTTCCTCTCTTTCCCTTGGACTTTTCTGTTGACAATTGTTTATTGATGTAGATGCCCAATCTCTTCCTCTTGGACGTGTTTTGTTCCATGTCTTGCAGTGGTGCATTACAAGTTCTCATGTTATGTCCAATCTTTCTATACTTTTTATAAGTCATGTGCATTTATTGCAATATTGGTAATTCTCTATTTAACCCGACATCTGTATTTCTGTCCATTATATCTCCTTTACACTCAAATATATACTAAACCATCCGACTTGAACGTCGAAGTACACATGATAGTTGCACCTCGTCAGAGCTATGATCTTGTATAGTATAACCTGATGTCCAAGTGTACATGTAAGTACATGTAGACGTGAGAGGAGTTATAATTTGTTAGCTAGGTCTCGCCAGCTTTAGAGGTCAACATATTGACATCTGTTAGAATTTGGATGTGATCCAAATTCTTTGTTGAAAATAATTGGAAGTTCTAATTAAAGTGTACATTAATTAGAATCCTATTTAGAATGCAAATGTGAAATCCTATTTAAGTTTTCTTGACAAATTCTAATTGATGTTCTGATAGCCCAATGATAACTAACCAAGAGGGAGGGGAAAGGGGGTGAATTTGTTTTTAAAATTTTTTCGAAATATTAATCTAAATTCAAGCAAGTAAAGACTAAATAGATCGATTCAAATAACAATAGCAAATATAAAAGGGATAAGTAAAAGGGAGAAATGTGCAAATGATGTAATTGTGCAGGTTCGATCCAAAACAATGATCTACGTCCTCCGTTACCAAGTTCTCCGGCACAAGCAAAGTCTTTTCTATACGTTGATTAACTTATGGTGCAATACAACCCTTTACAACGCTTTCGGTGATTTATAAACAAGGATCACCGATCATTATACAATGTTGAGCTTTATTGGACCTCAACACGACCCACGATTGAGTTTTAACAGGATCTCAATGTGATCCACACGGTGACTTACAATAAAGAGTACCGATCCTTATACAATATTGATTTTTTTGGGATTTCAACATGACCCACACTTTATCAAAATGATTTTACAATGGAATAATAATAAATAATACAAACAAGTTAAGTACCAAAAGAGGCTAACACTTCAACGAATAATAATAAATGATAGATCATGTGTTAAAACTTGATGAATATAATAATTAGAAATTTGATTCAATCAATCAAAAATTTTCACTAAGAAAATGAAGAAGAAATAAATGCAATATAAGTTCAAAAATCTTCTCAAAATTTATATATCTTTTAATGAATGATTGTAATAAATTAAGTACCAAAAAAGAGATGAGAAATTTTGATGAATATGATGATTTTATAAGTTTGATTCAATCAATCAAAATTTTCAATATAAAGTAGTAGAAGAAATATATGGAATGTAAGTTCAAAAATCTTTTACGAAATATGTCTCTCTTTTATGAGTAATAAAAATAAGTTAAGTAAAAAAAGAGATGAAAACCTTTGATGAAGATGATTAAAGAGTTTGAATCAATCGAAATTTTTCATAATGAAGAAATAAATGAAATGAATGCAAATGTAAGATTTAAGAAATCTCTCAAAAGATATATCACTTTGATACTCTTGAGGAATGTTCTATTGAATACAAGAATTAGAGATATTTATAGAGTTTAAAATGTCAAAAAAATTTGGGATTTTGGATGACTTGTCTGGTCGATCGCCTCTTGTCTGGATGACCAATATAGCCCTTTGTACAGTAAAAATCAAATGTCAGAATAATCAAATTTTGGATCGTTAGAAACTTTCGGTTGACCTCCTCTTTTGGCCTGTAGATTGCCCTCCTGGCCAATCGACCGCCCGACAGTTTTGGTCTTTTTATGATTTGGCCCCGTTTGATCCGATTCTAAAGTTTTGAAAAACATGGACTTTTGAAAAGTATTTTTAACTAACTTTGATCTTGCACAAAATTGTTTTTAATGCATAACAGAATTTTAAGTTTATGCATTCATTGTCAAATATCAAAGTGTTAATACCTTTATACTTTATCTAAGAAATCAAGTCTTTGATCTTGCTCCGAAATTTGGCTCTTAAGTTCTTGAATATGTGAATTCGATCTTGACCTCATTCACGAGTCCGATTTATGATGATAGTTTTTGATATTTTGATGACCATAGATTAATTTTATAGTATGCTTTGAAAAACTGTAATAGCTTGAATTCAATTTGTTAGTAAACAAGATTTACTTGTTTGTTATAGTCAAAACTTTAAAATTATAATCAACCATATGTCAACAAGTTCTACTTGGAAGCCCATTGGGAGTACGAATTTGTGTTGGACTTGAAGAAGACTTTAGAATGAAGAAAAATATCATTGGAAGGAGATTGGGTCAGAGATGAGGCATCTAGGTGCCAGGCCACTATAATTTCAACAGCAAGGCCGGCGCTGCGGCGCCAGTAGTGGTACTGCGGCGCCCAAAGAATGGAGCCGTGATGCCACCCGTTCTGCTCTCTTTACTGTTTTGGTCTCCTTTTCTTTTATGAGATTCGTTTTTGGTATTTTACTTAATCTACAACTCTATTATGAGGGTTTGGACGTCCCCTACTTGTTCCCTATATATAGTGGCTCTTCATTGTATTTTAGAAGAAGTTAGAAGTTGTTAGACAAATTATAAACATATGATCTTTCTATTATTTCTCTATATTATAATAAAATCTCCATTCTGTGCAGATTATTTTATTCTTGCATTCTTGTGATCAATTAATTCATATTGTGTCTTAATCTCTTTTTCACAATAAACTGGTATTGGAGCATTCCAATTTCCACAACAATTGGTGTCAGAGCTTTTGGTATTGAAATTCTTCGGAAGATCGAGATTTTTCATTATGGCAACAATAAAGTATGATATTCTGCTATTAGATCGCAATACAAGATTCTCTTCATGGTAGGTAAAGAAGCGAGCAGTACTCGATCGGATGGATTTAGACAACACGTTGTTGAAATTTGATAAGATGCCCACAACTTGGACTATATAGGGAAAACAACGGAGGGATCGAAAGACCCTATCTTAAATACATCTTTATCTTTCAAATAATATTCTCCAGGATGTTTTGAAGGAGAAGTCAGCTGCTATTTTATGGTTAAAATTGGAGCAATTATGTCTTACTAGCAAATTGCATCTGAAGCAACATCTATATTCTCATCGCATGATAGAATGTACATCTCTTGAGGATCACCTAGCTGTTTTAGGGAAATCGTCGCTGATTTGGAGACCTTAGAGGACAAATATGATGAAGACTTGGCATTGATTTTATTGTGTTCATTACCGACCTCATACATGTCTTTTAGAGACACGATACTATATAGTCGTGATACTCTACCATCGAAAAGTCTAAAATGTTCTATATTCAAAGGAGGAGATGAATCTCATAGCATTTGGGGTTTATGGTGGTCGTTCGAGGGACAAGTCAAAATGTAACTCAAATTTTGTAATTATATCAAGAAAAAGGAGCAGTTGGTAAACGATTGTCATAAGTTGTAGAATAAATCAAAGTCAATTGCAAATCAACAATCAGAAACTTCATGAGAAGCAAGTATTGCAGAAAATCCTAGCAGTGATGGAGAGCTTCTACTTATGTCTAACTACAAGTCTAAACCTAATGAGACTTGGATTTTGGATATAACTTGCACATTTCACATGACTCCTACTCGGGATTTATTTTCAACATATGAAGAAGGTTCAAAAGGTGTTGTGATGACCAGTAAAAACACACCTAGTCGGATAGCTGGTCGGGTCAGACTAAGTATGTTTGATAGGACGATTAGAACACTTGATGAATTGAGACACGTTTGAAATTTGAAGAAAAATCTCACCTCCTTAAATACTCTTCATTCAAAAAGGTACAGATACACTGTTGAAACTAGAGTTCTGAAGGTTATTAAAGGAGCCCATGTTGCGCTGATGGGACATAGAAAATTCCATTTATATAACTTGCAGGGTGATACAGAATCTTAGAGTAATCAGCATATTTTAAGAACTCAGGTGGATTTAGAATTGTCTTCTGTACCATTGTAGTCTAATTTGGGGGTCTTCGTTGAAGAATACATCTGAGTTGAATTTCGAAGATAAGGGTAAATCTATTGCTAGAAATAGACACATTTTTGGCCATAAGGTTCCATATAGGTACAATTCTGCTAATTTTGTTTGTGGTTTAAATGTGGTTAGGGAGTTCATTCTAGCCAAGATCCTTTTTTGATGCATTCAGTCGTGATTCTGTTACATAGCTTGTTTCAGCCTTGTTTGATAGTCATTAGATCACTTTTGTCCCTAATTGAGGTAGCAGAGGTGGATAAATTTCCAGTTGAAATTGTTGATGGATAAGTTAGTTTGTATTTTTCATTAAAAAGTTCAAGTTTAATCCTTGCAGTGGAATTTGTCTCTAGGTGGAGAATTCTTAAAGTTTTTTTCATTGCAGTAGAATTTGTATTACGGCAGAGATTGTTAAAATTTGAGTGTGATTCGAATTCTTTGTTGAGGATAATTGGAAGTTTTAATTAAAGTGTGCCCGATGAGTGGCGCTACCACCTGTTCTGCTCTCTTTGCTGTTTTGGTCTCCTTTTTCGTTTTGGACTCTATTTTAGCATTTTACTTCATCTACAACTCTATTATGAGGGTTTGAATGTCCCCCACTATTCCCGATATATAGTTGGCTCTTCATTGTATTTTATATGAAGTTAGAAGTTGTTAGACAAATCATAAACACATAATTTTTGTATTCTTTCTCCATATTATAATAAAATCTCCATTATCTGCAAATTATTTTATTCTTTTGTTTTGTGATCAATTACTTCATATTGTGCTTTAGTCTCTTATCTTTTGACAACAAATTGGTATTGAGCATTCAAGTTTCCACAACAACATCATCTATAAAAAACTACACTTTAACCATGAGTGAATCCCTTGAATAAGAAGCTTACCAAAAAATCTACCATACCTCCACTTGAAAAAGCGCTGTTCTTGAAGAAAGACAAGCAGAAACTTTGAAGGAATCAGCCTAAGGAAATCTACAACTTTAGGACATTGTTCCATAAGAAAAGGAAGAGAGTAGATTTTGAAGTGATTTCCCTTTAAAAAGAAGCACTTTAGTTGGTCTCATCTTCGAGTATTTTCTTCTGAAAAAGGAACATCTTTCTTGAACTTATCCTTGAAGAAGGCATACCCTTTAAGAAAGAAGTAAACTATCTGAATAAGTTACTGATACACTCAACTAGAATTTTTTGCTTATCATAAATGAATGTCTAAGCCATTGTCATACATTCCAATGTCAAACACCAGCAACTCCAAAAACCAGCTCTAACTGGACTTGTTTTCTATTTCTACAACACCCACGAAATTCGAGACATACAATTGTTACATAAATTCCTACTGTTGTCAGAAGCTGGCCCCATTAATCAATTTTGATAAAATAATAATCTAGCCGCATCACAGGCCAAATCTTGCCTTAAGTTACTCATTGTATTTGATAAATGGATCTTTTTTTTCCATATCAAGTGATTGAACGACCACAAACAACGCAAGTGGATGTTCTTTATCCATATAAACGTGTTTTAATACTTTTTCTGGAAATTGACGAATAGGTGCTATGAAACTGATCGCAAGACATGGCAAATAATGAAGAAATAAAGAAGAAAACAAGAACACAAGAATTTACGTGGAAACCCAATTCGGGAAAAAATCACGAGCAAAGGAGAACAATCCACTATAATCAATAGTTTTGTGTTTACAATTCAAGATTTCAATAAACTCAATTGAAACCTAATCAATCTCTCTCTAAATATGTTGTTGAATCTAAGAGAATAATCTATGAATATTATATGATGATCTAAGATGTTAATACAATGTGGTTATATATATAAACCCCCTTATTGGAGTCCTAGATGAAGAAGTCCAAAAATTCGAATAAAACACGAAAAACGGAGAGAAACCCGGCCAGGTTACTGTAGTAGTGCCTAGGTGCTACTGTAGCGCTTGGGTGCCTTGGGCGCTAGGTGTAGGCGCTACTGTAGCAGTGATAAGTGTATTTTCACATACTTATTTGACTGTCAAAATATGAGCAATTGTTGATTAAAATGTTGGAATATAGTTTAATTTTATGCGATTCATGTTTTGCAGGATAAAGTAATGAATGTAGTGAAATAAGGAGAAACAAGTGAAAAATGACCAAAATGGAGGAAAGTGAAAGTTCAGGGACTAAAGTACAAATACTACAAACTTGTTTTCTACCTTGTGATGAAGATTCGAGAGTGTTAGATGTCAATTGGATGAAGAAAAGAGTCAAATGGGTGAAATATAGCCAACACATTATCTCATATCAACTTTCAAACTGAAAAATTTTGAATTGGTTTTTAGCTTCATATTGAGACCAGTTTTTGATATGGCAAATGATCGAATTGGAAGTTTACATTTGAAGTAGAGTTGTAGCCCTTTGAGTTAGATTTTCAACACATCTTGAATCATTTCAATCGGATATCGAGAGAAAAAGTAATGACCAAAATAGTAAAAGCTATCTGACGGGAAAAATACATAACCATACGGTCGTATGGTGTTAATCCCATGCGATCGCATAGAAGCATTCAGGGACTTCAGAGACTGAAATTATTTGTTCCTTGCGACCGCATGGGTTTTTGCCTTGTGATCGCATAAGGTATTTTCAAGGCAAAATTTTTGGTTTCCGAATTTAAGTCAACCACTATAGTAACTTATTTTGATACGATTTCTCAACCCTAAAATACCCCAGAACGGCCCAGAACAGGGGAGCCTTGATTTTACACCATTCTTTCATCCTTTTTGGCTCAAGAAATTCCATGGAAGGCTAAAAATCTTGGTGAAGCTTGGAAGGAACTCATTGGATTCAGTGATTTTACGTCATTTATTCATGTAATTTGATCTTATTTGTTGAATACTTTTAGAATTTAGACTCTCCTCATAAATTTATCATGAAATTGGTTTAATTGTTATTATATTTTTCATGGATTCAACCATGTTTTTTCCATTGTTTAATCGAAATATTTGTTGAGTTTCAATTTCATGAATCTATATTGAGTTTGATTTAACTTTTATTAAATTAATCATAGATTTAGTCGGCTTTTTCTATCGAAGAGTTGAACTAATTGTTGAATTGTAATCTCAATTATTTTATTGGTGTGATTTAATTACTACTTTATACTTGAAGTATATTGTCGATTTTTGAATCTAATTTCAATAAAATGGTACGAATG
The DNA here is from genome assembly GCA_035079005.1 of Fraxinus americana. Lineage (NCBI taxonomy): Eukaryota > Viridiplantae > Streptophyta > Magnoliopsida > Lamiales > Oleaceae > Fraxinus > Fraxinus americana. The sequence goes on along the minus strand of CM068716.1, from coordinate 14,304,927 downwards.
CGTTATAGGAAGTCTATATTTTAGAATTACCATTGAATTAAATTGATTTGTAATGATATATCTTCCAATTAGAGTGTCGGGATGAAAGCCTCTAATTGAGTTATAAAATTGAATAATTGATGTGAATGATCCGATCCAGTTGATGGAATTCTGGCGCTTCACTACCCCAAATTATTGATTTTAACTTTGCTACTTCAACATTGAATTTACTACAAATTTAAAAGGACAAATTCATTCTTTTTGGAACATTTAAATATTTTTTCATCTCCCTTTGGATACGACACCCCAAATCTACACCACAATTACCGTGTTATTCTTTGGCGTGATCAAATTTTGGCGCTGTTACTGGGGAGACGGTATAAATACGTAAGGATCGACTATAAAAGGGTGACATCATTCCTTTTATTTTGTTTTTAGTTAGTTTAATTTTCTTTATTGTATTTTTCATATTTTCACTTTAGTTTCTTTTACTTTTTCTATGAGCAGATATCAAGGAGAAAGATGACGATTTGCGGACAGACCCGCCATAGAGTTTGAACATCTTTTTAATCCTGCTTTTGATTCTATATCTGTTAAAACTGACACTTTATCACATAACACAATGTCTGACAATGAGTATGATGTACCGTATAGAACTTTGCATGATTATCTGCACCCCACGCTACATCTATACCTTCATGACATGCCACGTGTAGATTTTAAATCTGGAATGATTCTACTTGTTCCTAACTTTCATGGACTTGAGAATGAAAACCCGTACGTGCATGTTAGGGAATTCGAGGAGGTTGTAGCAACCTTTCACAATCAACATGGTATAATGGATACAATTAGACTTAAATTTTTTCCATTTTCTCTTAAAGAAAGGGTTAAAAGCTGGTTGTATTCATTGAGACCACGTTCGATTGTAATTTGGGCAGAAATGACCCAAGTATTCTTTAGCAAATACTTTCTCCACCACAAAACTATTGCGTTGAAAAAACGAATCTCTTTTTTTATCCAAAAAGAGAGTGAAACTTTATATCAAGCGTGGGAAAGATATAAAGAACTCCAAACTCTTTGACCCCATCATGGTTATGAGAGTTGGCGTATCGTGAGCTATTTTTATAAAGGGTTAACATCTAGGGAGCGTCAATTTATAGAGATGATGTGTAATGGTGAATTTTTACAGAAAGATCCTGATGAGGCTATAGAATATTTAGATGAACTAGCAGAAAAAGCTCACACTTGGACTGGCCCTAGTGCCACTGATAGTACCAATAGGTCACGAACCGTAGGAAATCCTTCTAGTGCAGGCGTTTATCATTTTAGGGAAGAAGACAATCTTGGAGCTAAGGTAGAAACCCTGACTAGAGAAATTGAGAACCTACGCACTAGTAGTTCAAAGCCTACATCTACTGTTGTTCATGTTGAGTCTCTGGACCGTGTGGTGTCTGTGGTGGACTTGATCATCTAGTGCAAGAGTGTTTTGCTCTAGCTAAGATGAGAGGGGCTTATGATGAACGACGTAATGCTTTAGGTGTGTACAAAAAGCCGTATGCCCCATATTCTGAGACCTATAATCAGGGGTGGCAGAATCATCGTAATTTCAGCTGGAAATCTCATAACCAGTAACCTACTCAGCCACATAGAGTTTTCAATACACCATCACATCAACCCTCAACTTCTAGGAATTCCTTAGAGGACACCCCACATGCTTTTATGGAGGCTCAGGGGAAAACAAATCAGAAGTTTGAAACCATAATCAATCAAGTCGTCGAGGAGAGTAAGGAAATGAAAAGCCATATAGCCAAATTGACTAATGCCTTAGCAATAGGGGAACGTGGGAAATTTCCGGCTCAAACTCAACCTAACCCTAAAGGACAATACATGGCACAAACCTCAAGATCTAATGTAAATAATTTTAGGGAGGTAAATGCCATAACCACTAGGTCAGGGAAAGTCATAGAACCAACCCCTAGACCTGTGGAAACTGAGAAAGAGTCTAGTGAGAGTACCTTTCCCACTAGCTCTTAAGTCCACCTCAAAATCTGCTGGTCAACATAGTGAAGTTTTAGAGCATCTAAAGCAGGTAAAAATCAATTTGCCCTTTTTACATGTAATTTCACAGATTCCTACGTATGCTAAAGTCCTTAAAGATTTATGCACTATCAAATGGAAACACAATATCAAGAAAACTGCTTTCTCGACCGAGCAAGTGAGTGCATTGATTGAACAAAGAGTCCCACCTAAGTATAAGGACCCTGGTTGTCCTACTGTGTCTTGTATCATTGGGAGTCATGAGTTTGGACAAGCTCTTCTAGATTTAGGGGCTAGTGTCAACCTCATGCCTTATACTATTTACTTGTCATTAGGTTTGGGTAAGATGAAGCTTACATCTGTGGCTTTACAATTAGCTGATAGGTCCACTGTTAGACGCAGGGGAGTAGTTGAGGATGTCTTGATTCAAATTGATAAATTTTACTACCCCGTGGATTTCTTGGTGTTGGATGTAAAAGATGATGTGAATGTTGACTCTAAAATTCCTATCAATCTTGGTAGACGTTTCCTTGCTACTGCTAATGCTCTGATTAATTGTAGGAATGGTCTTATGAAACTTTCATTTGGATATATGACTTTAGTAGTCAACATTTTTCATGTCACTAAGTAGCTAGAAGAAGATGACGAGTGTCATCAAACACACGTGATTGATGCACTCACTCAAGAGGTTGCTGATAGTATGTTCCTTGGACCAGCATAGGAAATTCTAGAACTGGATGGTGTAGACTTCATCATCAATAAATATCTTGAGATAGATGATCAAGAGTCATGTAATAGTTCTTATTTTACATTGCCAGTTTTTAATGAGAGAACTTTAACTTTTGTCTTGTAGGTCCCTACTCCTGATTCTGAGCTTTCCTTTGGTTATCTCACGTATGTATTTGATGGAGGCGAAGGAACATCACCAGTGCTTATATCCAAGGAGTTTATTGCATTGCAAAGAAGATTGAAACCACACTTACTGGATGTAGGCTAGGGAGGAAACATTGTGTCAACTCAAAGATAATAAACAAAGGTTCTGTTTGGGAGGCAACCCAAGGGAAGTTCGTTCTTTTTCTTCTGCCTTTTACTTTTACATTTTTATTCTAGTTAATTTTGTCATTTTCTTTGCTTTACCATTCAATTAAGCGCTTTCGGCTCTTACACTTTAAGTTTATGTTGATTCACTGCATTATTATGTGATATTTGTCATTCCCTTCATTTGTATTTCATGTTTATGAATTGAGGACAATGCAAAATTTAGTTGGGGGAAGGATTCTATTGGATTTTGTTGTGAATTTGCATAAATAATATTATGGAGTTTCAAAAATTTTGAGAATTTATTTAATAATTGTGCCGGTTATTATGTGATCATTGGGATAAGTATCAACTGTGAATGATGAAATGGTGCATTATTAGATTAGTTTAGATCTGTTTATGTAAAACTTGATATTTTCTATGTAGGTTACTTATGTTTGGCATATTAAGTTAATGATGCGGTTTCATTACGTATAGGATAGTTGAACATAGTAATTTCACCCAAATACCCTCTAGTGTATTATTCCATAATTCAACTATAGGTTAGTTGGGAGATGATTGAACTATTACAAGGGAATATTGAGATGAGAAGGGATTCCGTGCATGAAACTTTTGTGTGAATTGTCTAAAACCTGATAAGATGAAAACTAGGTGAAAGTTTTTAGTTAGAGGTTAGTTTAGAAACTGGATGTCTAAAAGAACGGGGGCATTGCACTAATCTTTGAGTATATTGAAGCATCTTTTCGAGCCTATATAACTCGGGTGAGCATGTGAGGGTGATTTAAAACCTGATGCCCTATGGTCATCTGACTTGAGAGTTATCGGTCGAAAGCTCTCTACATGAGTTATTTAGAAAGCAAATGAGAAGATATTCAAATAAAAAAAATGAAAAAAAAATGAAGAAAACATGAAAAAGAAAAAAAAACATACACTCAATACATTGATTATGCCCTAGGCATCTAGTTGATAAAACTACACCTTTTATGATAAGCAGTAACTTAGTCTAGTTTTAAGGGTTAAAATAATCAGAAATATAGGAGAATCCTGACTTGTTTAAATGTGAACTTGTAAGAGTAAGATCTATCCAAACTACGAGAGGGTAAGGAATAGAATTGAAAAGTTGAATCTAGGATGCACCCCGGGAAAAATGAGTGAAAATCATAAGTTTGGGGGTGTATGTATATCTCGAGTGAGAAAATGATATATTTGACTACTATGGGTTAGGTGTTGAACCAAACACAATCTTGGTATGTTGACATGAGTTTTTACACACACACACACGTCAGGTTATGCATGTAACAGGTGGAGACTGATTTAATACTTTGCACTGTTGTAATTGTTCATTTGTCTGACTGTCAAATTCCAAACTTGAGATACGGCATATTGTTAAACCATGTTGTTTGTAGAGTTGAGTTACATTGTTGTTTGAGGACAAACAATAGTTCAAGTTTACCAGCGCTTGGGCGCCCAACTTCTGCCCAAAAATTCCTGCTTCAATTTTTCGGGTGCCTAGGCGCTGCGATGATGGCTCCTAGGCGCTGGGTCTCGGGTAAACCTTGCCAAAACATGTTTTTGCCATCCACAAATCATTTTTCAAGCCAAACTCCTAATTATCAATGAATTTTAATATCCTGAAGTTAGGATTCTTCAAACCCAAGTACCATAGACTTCCTTCAATCATTCAAATCCCAAATCACATGGAATTCCAACAAACCAAATATTCAAATCACATGGAATTTTGATCAAACCACAACAAATCTCCACCTTGAGCCTAATTCCATCACAAGGAATTAAAAAAACACTTTACCAAATAAACACCAATTCTCATTTTTCAAACAAGCCCTAATGGACTAAATCAATGACAAACACCAATTAAGCTTAAGCAATGTTCAAACTTAGAAATGAGAAGTGGTTTTGTCATCATATCAGCCAGATTATCTTTGGTATCAACCTCGCTCACCACAATATCACCACGAGCAATCACTTCATGCACAAAATGATACCTCACATCAATGTGCTTAGTCCTCTCGTGAAACATTTGATCTTTAGTCAAGAAAATAGCACTCTAACTATCACAGAAAACTGTAGACAATTGCAAGCCCTCACTGATTTCACCAATCAATCCTCTTAACCACATAGCCTCCTTACATGTCTCTGTAATGGCCATGTATTCTGCCTCTGTTGTAGATAAGGCTACTGTATTTTACAAAGTAGCTTTCCAGCTGATAGCACAGCCCCCAAGGGTAAATACATACCCTATAAGTGATCTCCTTTTATCAAGATCTCCTGCATAATCTGAATCCACATAACCAATGACACCATCTGAATTTATACCAAACTGCAAACAAGCATTTGTAGAGCCTCTCAAGTATCTGAAGATCCATTGCACAGCTTTCCAATGTTCTTTGACAGGGTTACCCATGTATCTACTAACCGCACTAACTGCTTGTGCCAAGTATAGGTCTTGTACAAACCATATCATACATGAGCGAACCTGCTGCACTGGAGTAAGGTACCTGGGACATGTAATCAATGTCTTCATCTAACTGAGGACACAAGTTAGATGATAGTTTGAAGTGGGCAGCCAATGGAGTACTAACAGCGTTAACTTTCACCATATTGAATCTTTCAAACACTTTCTCAATGTACCCCTTCTAACTCAAATACAATATGCCAGCATTTCTATCCCTTAAGATCCCCATTCCTAGAATCTTCTTTGCTGCACTTAAATCTTTCATGTCAAACTCCTTGCTGAGTTGTTGTTTTAACTTTCTGACTTCTACTTTATCCATGGCTGCTATAAGCATATCATCAACATATAATAGCAAATATGTAGTTGATCCACTAACTTTCTTTCTGAAGTACACACAACTATCATAATTACTTCTATCAAAACCATGCGTACTCATAAATGAATCAAACCTTTTATACCACTGCCTCGGTGACTGTTTCAATCTATACAAGGACTTTTTTAATAAGCACACATAGTCTTCTTTCTCTAAAGCTATGAACCCTTTTGGTTGTTGCATGTAGATGCTTTCTTCGAGTTCTCCATGTAAGAACACTGTCTTGACATCCATTTGCTCAAGCTCCAAGTCATTTTGAGCCACTACTCCAAGTAACGCCCGAATAGAACTATGCTTCACAACTAGTGAGAACACATCTGCAAAGTCAACACCCGGAATCTGACTGTAGCCTTTTGCCACCAATCTAGCCTTGTATCTAGTATTTTTAATTCATGATGTGCCTTCTTCTCTTTTGAACACCCACTTACAACGAACCATCTTTTTACCTTTAGGTAATTTCACCAAGGCCCAAGTGTTATTTTTATTTAAGGACTCCATCTCTTCCTGCATAGCAATCATCCATTTGCTAGAATCACTGCAACTGACTGCTTCTGAATATGTAGCAGGCTCCTCTGTGGAATCAATTTCTTTAGAAACACTCAATGCATAAGCAACCAAATCTGCTTCTCCATACTTCTGTGGAGGTCTAATATGTCTGCGAGGTCTATTCTTAGCAATAGAATATTGTGGTGTTTGTGGTATGGGCAAGTCATTACTTTCTGTCAATACTGAACTGGACTCTTCTCTAGTAGACTGTTCTTCATCCTCTGATTGTTCATTTGAACCAATCTCAAGCTCTACCTGAGTTAAATGACTCTGCTATTTAGTTTTATTAGAATCTCCAAGAGGTGAACCATGAACCATAGTAAGTTCATCAAATACTATATTCCTACTAATAACTACCTTTTTATTCTCGGGACACCACAACTTATACCCCTTCACACCTGATTTATACAGAAGAAAGATGCACTTTCCAGATCTAGGCTCCAACTTCCCAATTATCCACATGAGCATAAGCCGGACACCTGAATATTTTCAAATCAGAATAACAAGAAGGTTTACCAGATCATACCTTTTCTAGTGTCTTTTTATCAATGGCAATTGAGGGTGAGCAATTAATCAGAAAACAAGCTGTACTAGCAGCTTCAACCCAAAAAGACTTGAGCAATCCAGAATTTGAATGCATATAACGAACCTTTTCCATTAAGGTTCTATTCATCCGTTCTGCCACACTGTTTTGTTGGGGAGTTCCAGGCACTGTCAAGTGTCTCAAGATGCCTTCAGCTCTGCAAAAGCTATTGAATTCATCTAAACAAAATTCCAACCCATTATTAGTGCGTAGACGTTTCACCTGCTTTCCAGTCTACTTCTCTACCAATGTTTTCCACTCTTTGAAGGTCTTAAACACATCACTCTTCTACTTTAAGAAGAATTCCCAAACTTTTCTTGAGAAGTCATCAATCACTGTCAACAAGTAATAGCAGCCTCCTTTAAATGGTACCCTAGCTGGTCCCCAAAGGTCTGAATGAATATATTCAAGTGTTCCCTTCGTGTTGTGTTTTCCTTTGGTAAATCTTACTCTCTTCTGTTTCTTAAAGACATAATACTCACAAAATTCCAATTTACTGGTCTTTTACCCATCAAGAAGTCCTCTTTTATTCAATTCTGTCATACCATTCTCACTCATATGTCAAAATTTTGTAACTTCATCATCTATCCAAGAAGAAGTAGAAACTGCTGCATCCCCAATCACAGTGGAACCATACAAAATGTACAGCTGTGCAGAATTTTTATGCCCCTTATGACAACAAGAGCTCCCTGGCTCACTTTTAAAACTTCACCTTCACCAACTTATCGGTAGCCCTTTGAGTCTAGTGTACTCAAAGATGTGAAATTTCGCTTCAGTTCTGGAATATGTCTTACATTTGTAAGTGTTCTAATAACCCCATCAAACATTTTGATTCTGACCGTGCCAACTCCGACAATTTTACAAAGTGCGTTGTTTCCCATAATTACAACACCTCTAGAACCTCCTTCATATGTAGAAAACCAGTCCTTGTTAGGACACATATGAAAAGTACAAGCCGAGTCAAGAACCCATTCCTGACAAGGTTTGGAATTCGAATCAGAAATCACAAGAAGCTCTCCACCACTTTGCTCATCTTCCACAATATCAGCTTCCGCTGTATCATTAGATTGCTTCGCTTTCTCGTTTACACTAGCAGCTTTCTTTTTATTTTTCAAGACGTAGCAATCAGCTCTAATATGCCCCTTCTTCTTACAGTAGTGACATGTCTTCTCAACATGTCTAGACTTTGATCTACCCTCATATTTCTACCATGACTCCTATCTTGTTGTCTCCCACACACAGCCAAGCCTTCAGCATGATTTCCAAATCCTCCAGCAAGATGCCTCATCTTCACCTTAGATAATAAGGCATCATAGACCTCTTCCATGGTGAGAGTATCACGACTATAGAGAATAGTATCTCTGAAAGTCATATATGATGGTGGCAGCGAACACAACAACATCAAAGCCAAGACCTCCTCATCATACTTAACCTCCAATGTTTCCAAATCAGCCACGATTTCTTTGAACATAGTTAAGTGATCATCCAATGACGTACCTTCAGACATTCAGTGAGAATACAAGCGTTGTTTCAGGTGTAGCTTGCTGGTCAAGCTCTTTGTCATGCAAAGTTGCTCCAACTTCAACCACAACGCAGTAGCACTATTCTCCTTACATCCTGAAGAATCTGATTCGAAAGATGTAGATGAATTTGAGTTTGGGCTTTTCGATCCCTACACAGCTTCTCATCCTGCGTCCAAGCAACCGGCATTCTATCAAAGCCAATCAAGGCTTCCTCCAAATCCATCTGTGACAACACCGCTCGCATCTTCACTTACCATAAAGTAAATCTCGTGTTTCAATCCTACAACGGAATATCAAACTTCATCGATGCCATGCAGAACAATCAAACTTCATTGATGCCATGCAGAACAAACAATGAAGAAATAAAGAAGAAAACAAGAACACAAGAATTTACGTGGAAATCCAATTCGAGAAAAAATCATGGGTAGAGGAGAACAATCCACTATAATCAGTAGTTTTGTATTTACAATTCAAGATTTCAATAAACTCAATTGAAACTTAAGCAATCTCTCTCTAAATATGTTGTTGAATCTCAAGAGAATAATCTATGAATGTTATATGATGATCTAAGATGTTAATACAATGTGGTTATATATATAAACCCCCTTATTGGAGTCCTAGATGAAGAAGAAGTCCAAAAATCCAGATAGAACACGAAAAACGGAGAGAAACGCGGTCGGTTACAGTAGTAGCGCCTAGGCTCTACTGTAGCAACGCTTGGGCACCCAACTTCTGCCCAAAAATTTCTGCTTCAATTTTCCGGGTGCATCGCGGCGCCTAGGCGCTAGGTCTCGGGTAAACCTTGCCAAAACATGTTTTTGCCATCCACAAATCATTTTCCAAGCCAAACTCCTAATTATCAATGAAGTTTAATCTCCTCAAGTTAGGATTCTTCAAACCCAAGTACCATAGACTTCCTCCAATCATTCAAATCCCAAATCACATGGAATTCCATCAAACCAAATATCCAAATCATATGGAATTTGGATCAAACCACAACAATAGGAAATATTCAATTTGCAACCCTAGACATAATTTGATTTTTTTTCCCCTAATATTTCATCTCAAATTCACTTTTCATGTAATTTTAAGTTTTGTTGAGCTCTTCAAGCGTTCTTACTAGATTTAAATCAACATAAACTAACATAATTGCAAACATAGTATATGTTTTCTTTATGAAAATATATGGACATACGTCATTTTTATAATCCTCATTCAACATAAAATCACTAAGGCGATTATACTACATGCATCTGGATTATTCCAATCCATATAATAATGTTTGCTACTTATTTGAGAACATAGTTTTGTAAAATATATCATTTGTTTCTAGCACTTCAAATCATTCGGGGATTTCTTGATATGTCAAGGTCAATTGAATCTGTAACATATAGGTAGTTATTACAACCATAATGCACATATTGAGCCATTACGAGACATCCACACTAATTAAAAATATAAATGTAACGGCACCAATTAAAAGGGAATATGTTTTCCCAAAATCGATCTCACGTACTTGCAAGAAACCTTTCCCTATGAGTAGAGATTTGTATTTTATATTTTCATTGTTCTCATTCCTTTTCCATTCAAAGATCCAATTGTATCATATAGGGATAACATTTTTAAACGTTCGACTACATGTCTAAACGTATTTAAATCTGCCTACAAGTCTTATTTTTCACTTTTGGCCAGTAATTTCTACATCTACATTCTTTGATGAATTTCCTTCAATGTTCTCACTCTCAATCAAAATTATAAGTCTACAATATTTGTTCATATGTTATCGATTTTTTTTCTTCTCAACTCCTTCTATTCCCCGCAACGACATAATTTTATTAAGATCTCTTTACCCCTATCTCTTCTGGAGTTGAATACTTATTTGTTGTGATCTCTTCAATATTGCCATTTCCTTAATATGGATCTTGATTTGTTCAATTTTTATTTTTATTTATTTTTTGTCTTTGAAATAGATTTTTCAAACGTGCTTTGGGCATACTATAGATTTACAAACTTCAATAACAATGTATTCTCTTATTGGGATATCAATTCAAATTGCATTGCAAGGATAATCACTATGCACTTTATATAATTTTCAATACTGGGGTTGTAAGTAAAACACATTGTATATTTTTACTTATTATTTATTTTTTGGCTTGCTTGAATTAGAATGCATTTTTAATGTCAATACAAGCACAAAAAGCATGTTCGAATTGAAGTTCCAAACAAAGGGTTATAGAAGGGAAATTCAAACATGACATATATTTTCATCCTTCTTAGGCAAAGCCAAATAACGGGTAGAACACTAATAAATTTTGGCAAAATTGTAGTTTTTCGTATTATAAATACTTCACAGCATTGAACTTCTAGTTCCATAATATAGATACTCCAATTGTAATTATACTTGTATAGTTGTATAGTATAAATCACGACGTAAATCTTTAAGATATAACAAGTCCCCTTTTATTTTGTTTAGTAGATAGATAATCAATTGTAGATTTTGCTCTTCCACGACATAATATTAGATATTCCGGAATCTTCAATAAAATTTATAGAACCTGATGTTGTGTTAAATTTTAATCACTTTATCTTTCAGGGAGTCATGAGAAGTCTAAGAAAAAAATGGAACGTACAATAGGTACAATACCAATGTTGTCACATGTTGAATTTAATGAATTAAACAACATGCCAAAGTATAAAGTTTCTTTGGTTGACGAATTTTGGGTTCGATTTCCCAGTTTCTAATTTTTCATTTTCTAATTATGTCGACTTCTACAACAAATAATGGGTCAAGACCACCTTCATAACAATAGGCTTCATTATTTGGGCTATCCCATAGTGGACTTGCTCTAGATCAACAAACTAGAAAAGATGGCCGCTAGGCTAGGCCAACATCAACATTTTTAGAAAAGTTGGACCACAAGGCTACTTGAACCCCATTGCCAATTTGTTGTCAAGAGTAAAACTATATAAAAAAGATTCACTGCAACAAAATTCACTTTTTAAGACATGCACTGTTTGCCGTAAAAAAGTTCTTTACAGTGTCCGATTAAATGCCATAAAAAGTAACGGCGTGCAAAGCATACCATAAAAGAATGCCATCAATAGTCTTTACGGCGTTCAAGAGCACGCCATAAAAAGTATATCGCTTTTTTACGGCATGTCTTCATGGATGCTATTATTACTTTTTATGGCATTCATGTGCACATCGTAAAAAGTATGTTACTTTTATAGCGTGCCTCAAGGGAGGCTGTTAATTACACTTCTTCTTTTTATAAGTTCCTTAATACACGTCGTAAAAAGTGTTATACTTCCTATGGCTTGCACATGAATGCCGTAAAAAAAAGTATGTAATTATTTAACGGCATGCATTATGTAAATGTCCATTTTTTTTTAAAAAAAAAATGTTTATTTATTTGATTATTGACAAACCTATAATAATTACAAGACAAAATTATACACATAATATAATCAGGTTTTCAATAATTTCAATAAATAAAAATATTTGAGTATGGATCGACACAATATTCCAAAATGTAGAGTTCCTCTAAATAATTCTAAGAACATCATTAGCTTACTCAAAAAGTTAGATACCAATATGCCAAAATCATAGACTACTACTTCGAAAAAAAATAAAATAAAATAATAATAATAATAATAATGTTACAAAATATTTGATCCATATCGAAGTTTACTTATTTGATCAACAATTTAGCTATCCAAAAAAATAAAAAATAAAAAATAAAAAATAAAAAAAATTCCCTGCACATCACTTAAAAATAATGGGTATAATTAATAAATTTAGAGTAAGTACGCAAATCAAAAGTAAATCATCCATCAAGTACGTGATTTTAAAGATAACTTGCTATTCAATTCACACTGAATGTAAATAAAATAGAAATAAAATAAAAAAGAAGTGAAGCATACCTTTATGGTGATTACTACTAATCCACTTTGATGAACTTAATTGGCCATACAATTGTACTTCCTAATGCATCTTCAAGAAAAAAAAGCTGACATTATCAATCACTTCATTAACCCAAACTCTTCCACATGATGCATTAGATCACTTGGATTTGTTGATGCTATTTCACCTTTTGTAACAACATCAACTCCCAAACCAATATAACAATTTGCATTTTTTATTTTATTTTGAAGGTTATCTAAAACATTCAACCTTCTATCTCTAGACTGTAAAATTCATATCCAATTGTACAATTTGTTATTTTGAATATAGAAAATTATATATAATACATAATAACATTCACTAATTCTAGTTTTTCACTTACATTATCTTCTTGTTCAACACTTTTACTCTTCACTTGAAACAAAGCTTTTAATTCTTTAATTTCATCTCTCAACTTTTGGACTTGAGTTTGCAAGTTATGATTATACACCAAAGCATTCAATTTTGAAGAAGTCACAACGAAACCAAGACCTCTTACCCGTCATCGACGTTATGGACCAAGTACTCTTGCAACACCATGATCTTTAATCATCTTCCGTATAATTAATTAGTGCGTTATCTATTACAATGAAAGGTTGTATAAATAGACTATCATTACAGATTCAGTTACAAAGCTAGCTCAACACTAACTACTAACTGTTAACTAACATAGTCAATTCACAATTAGTTACAATGATCTAATATTGCCCCTCAAGATGGACTGTGAATGTCCTTTACAGTCATCTTGGATAAAAGAGGAAACAATGTAGAAGGAAGAGCTTTGGTAAAAATATCTGCAAGTTGATATTGAGATCGAATAGACACAAGCTTGACAAAACCTTTAGTGACCTTATCACGAATAAAATGACAATTGATATTGATATGTTTAATCCCTTATGAAAAATAGGACTAGAAGCAATGTGAATTTCAGCTTGATTGTCACATAACAAAGGAGCAGGATAGGAAATATCGATTTGAAATCCTTCAATAATTGATGTATCCAAACCAATTCAGAGACAGTAGAAGCTAAAGCTCTATATTCAACTTCGACAGAGGAACAAAAAATTGTAGTCTGCTTCTTTGTCATCCAAGGGACCAGACAATTACCAATAAAGATAAAAAAAACCAGTTACAGACTTCTTGGTGTTCCAAACAAGAGCCCCAATCAGCATCAGAAAATACTTTTTAAATGAATAGAAAATGAAGTTGCATCTGAAAAATCCCTTAACTAAAGAGAGGATGAGGAAGAACAAAGCAAGGATTGGATTTAAGATAATGTAAGAGGTGATGCAAAGCTTTCAAATGAGGCAAACGAGGTTGAGCCAGAATCTGGCTTAGTTTATGGACAGCAAAAATGAGTATTGATGAAAAAAAGAAGAAAACCACCAAGTTGTTATATGGGCTTGGTCCAGCCCATAAGGAAATTAAAGTCCAATCCACTAGTATATTTTATTGTAGGTCAAAATTGGTGGTTACAATGTGAAAAAGAAAGGCAAAAAATAGAGAAAAACAGAGGCTGAAAATATCAGAAATAAAGACTGATTTCCTTCCTTTTTTTCTACTGTAGCTGCACGTAAAATAGGGAAAAATAGGGGTTGAAAAATAGAAAACAGAGGCTGAAAATAAAGGGAAAGTAAAGGAAAAACTTGGCTTTGGCTTCGTGGAAAGCAAGTGTTTTTCTTCCTTCTTGGGATGTGGATTTCATACGAGTTTGCTCTCTATTCAAAACAAATTGAGAATTTCTCTAAGAGGTTACTTTGGTGCTACAAAGAGTTGTAGTATTTGGAGTTGAGATTATTATTTTCTTAGAGATTGATTATAGTTGTATTCTCAAATTGTTGACAATTCAAATTTCAGGCATAAACTTGAACGTTGTAATCTTAGTTTAATATTATAGTGGATTTGGCTAGAGTTGCCCCGTGGTTTTTTTTTTCCCTCTACATTGGAGGGTTTTTTCCACATAAAAATTCGGTGTTGCATTCTCTTGTTTTGCATTAATCCTTTACTTGTATATTTAATCAATCTAGTTAATTGCTTAGATTGTTGAATTTATTCTTGCAAGTAGTTATTGCCCAACACAAGTCTCCTATATTGAGAAATATCTGAGCAAATATTACAATTACGAGCACTTAATTGAGCCTTAGGATCCATAGGAACATAAGTGGGCTTACAATCCAAATATCCAGTATCTTTAAGAACCTGCAGAGTATAATGCATCTGAGATAACACAATGCCCTTGATAGATTAAGCGATTTCAAGGCCAAGAAATTACTTAAGAGACCCTAAGTCCTTGAGTTTAAATTGTGCATGGAGAAAAGACTTCAAAGAATATATTACTTGATTGTTTGGTCAATTGACGATGATATCATCCACATAGACCCGTAAAGCAACAAGTAAATAACTAGATCCTTTAGTAAACAAGGAATAATCTACATTGGACTGAATAGAACCAAATTGAATATGAGCTTGAGAAACTTGGAGTACCATTGTCTCGAAGCTTGCTTGAGACCATAGATTGATTTATGAAGCTTTCAAACCAGTCTTTCCCCTTGTTTAGCATAACAGAGGAAGATCCATATACATTTCTTCATATAAATCCATGTTAAGAAAGACATTATTCACATTAAGTTGCACCAAATGCCGTTTTTTACTAGAAGCATGAACTATAAGATTTTAATAGTAACCAGTTAGGCTACAAGAGAAAAATTTTCAACAAAATCTAATCGTTCTTACTGAGTACACCCTTTAGCAACTAACCTGGCTTTATGTCTTTCGATGGTACCATTTAATTTAGATTTAATTTTATAAATTCATTTACAACCAATAGAATGCTTTTCTATAGGTAATGAAGTGACTGACCAGGTTTTATTGAACTCCATAGCATCTAATTCAGTTGTTAGGCAGTCCTCAATTGTGGAAACTTTATACCTTGATGACAAAATTGAGGTTCAAACTGAGAGAAAACAGTTAGGGTCCATTTGATTGCAAGGGTGGAAAATAGGTGAAAAGAAAATGAATTCCAGAGAAAGTAATTGCCTAGGACTTGTTTTCTAGCGAATTGTTAATTAAGTGTGTTTGATTGGTATAACTTTTCACTCAAAAAAATTTAAGATTTTGTATCTTTTTATGTTCGTTTGGATTTGTTTTATATAAAAATTGTCCATTAAAGTAATAATTTTTTCCACAATTGTAAAAAAAAAATATATTTCCTAGAAAATCATTTTTTATCAAAGTTTAGTGTTCGTTTGAATTTGTTTTAAATGAAAATTGTCCAATAAAGTGAATTTTTTTTACAATTGATTATGAAATTTATTTCCATTGAAAAAAAAAACTAGAATTCAGTTTCCCACCAAAAAGGTGGGAAAAACAATTCAACCAAATCGTGGAATTGGTACACGTGTGGACCATTTGTGGAAAGCGTTTTCTAGGTAAATTTTTTGCCATCAAATACTACAAAAGATGGAAAATGGAATTTGAATTCTATTTTCCATGGAAAATCCCTCTTATCAAACGGGGCCTTAAAACAAAGTTCTTGTGAGAATCAAACAAAGAAATATAGGTCACGTACTTGGACAAAGGGTATGAAGTAGTACAAGAGGTCAGCTCATCATGAGATAGTAAGTTACAATGAGATTTCCTAAGATAAGAAGGAAATTTTGAAACCAGTGGGCCTTCTTAGGAAAATTTAAGCTGGAGAGGAGTCAGAAACTAGCGAACATGTATCTGGAACTTAAAGAACATCAGTGCTAGAAACAACTAAAACATTATCATGGACTATCGGTTGAGTGGAAGTACAAATTGATAGATGGGAGAAACTTCAAGTGAAGAGATTGGCAAGACAAGATTAGGAAAATGGTCAATAACTTATCTGAAATAGTAACAATATGAAAGGGAATTATTTCTTCATGAAACATAACATATCATGAGATAAAAATCTACTTTAAAACATCATGCAATCTATAACCTTTTATATCGAGCGGATAACCAAGAAAAACACAAACTCGAGATCTAGGTTGAAGTTTAATTCTATGAGCAGTGAGTGTAGAAGCAAAAGCTAAACATCCAAACACTTCTAAATGAGAATAGTCTGCTATAGTTTTGTAAAGAAGGTCATATGAAGTTTTCTGCTTGAGCAAAGGAGATGGTGTTCTGTTGTTAAGAAAAACAACAGTAAGAACATACTCACGCCAAAATTGAATTAGAACTTTGGATTGGAAATATAATACTCTTGCAACATTGAGAAGGTGTTGATGTTTTCTTTTCACAAGCGAGTTTTGTTGTGGTCTCTCAACGCATATAAGCCGATCACTCCTTTATCATTTAAAAAATCAGTGAAGGCCAGCTTTGCATTATCAGATATGAATACTTCGGTCTTAGCATTAAATTGAGTAGATACCATATTGAAGAACTTTGAAATAATAATACCAACATCAGATTTCTGCATTAATAGATAGATCAAGGTAAATTTAGTGCATTCATCCACCAGGGTGAGAAAGTATTTATGGACATCTTGTGAAGAAAAATGATAAGGTCCCCAAATATCACGATGCACTAAGTCAAAAAAGGAACTGAGGCATATGATTATAAGAATTGAAAGATAATTGTCTTTGCTTTGCAAGAGGTCAAATGTAACAAGGGACAAGTTTATTCAATCTAGAAACGTCACAATGTAAATGGTGTTCAAATTGTCTAATCATATGAAAGAAAGATGGCCAAGCCTATTATTCCATACATGAGTTGAAACATTGTTTACAAAAGCTATAGAAACAGAAGCCAGAATATTTTTATTGAGAACATAAAGGTCTTCAAACTTATCAACCCTGCCAATCATCTTCTTAGCCCTGAGTTCCTGAATAGTGAAGCAATTAGAAAGAAAGTTGACTGTAAGTTGTGATCTACAAGTAAGATCACTCATTGAGATCAAGTTAAACTTGAATTGGGAATAAATAGAACATCCTTGAGAGTAAGTATGGAACTCAGTTTAACATCACCACGGTAATTTACGTAGGTAAAGTACCATTATAATTTTGAATAGGTCTTATAGAGACAAAAGCAGCGACAATAAAACATATATGTCTTGTAGCATCGGAATCAACTATCCAAAATTGAGTTGAAGAAAAGATGGGATCTAGGGAAATTAAGAAGCAACTACATGTGGTATAATAAGTAGTTGCAATATCCTGATCATTAGCTGTTTTGACACAAGAAGCTAAATGATTAGAGAACAAAGAAATAAACTACTATTATTGATTAGGATTGAGATTCTAAATAAATCCTTCAATGGCACATTGTTCATCACTCTGGTTAGATATTTGATGTACAACATTATTTCTTTTGGAATATGTAGGAGTATCCCTCTCTTTGGCCTTATAACCAGGTGGATAATCATGAATTTTATAACACCTATTAATAGTATGGACGTGAAAGTTGCAATGAGTGCAAAAAGTTTTTTCATTCTTCAGGCGTTTATAACTTCCATTATTACAAGTGTGAGGATTGTTCTGAGTGTTAATACTGCTGTAATTTCCAGAATTCTTAGCAGTATCTGACTAAATAGCAAATGCTATCGTTCCAGCTGAATTTAAACTAGAACCAACATGACCGGTAATTTTCGTCTAATGTTATTCTTGAAAAAGTGAAAACTTTATTTATAGAAGGTAATAGGTCCATAATAAGCAATTGTCTTTGGACTTGTGAATAAGAATCATGTATTCCCATGAGAAAAGACATTATATACTCCATTTGATAATGAGAGTTAAGATTCTTCACGCCACCACAAGTACCTCACAAGAATATACAGGTTTCTAATTGCTTAATTATTCCCATATAGTCTTCAATTTTGTAAAATAGACGCTAACATAATTCTGATTTGAACTAGATTCATCAATTCACATTTTAGTTGAAAAACTCTAGGTTTATTTCTTTGTAGTAAACATTTCTTAAGATCAATCCATATCTCATAAGCATATTTAACACATATAACACTAGCATAATCTCCTTAGAAACAGAGTTCATTATCCAGGAAATAACTATATTGTTATTCCTAGTCCAACATTTGAGAAGATCAATATCAGAACCTTCAGGTTTGTCAATAGATCCATCAATGAATCCAAGTTTATTCTTCATGGATAGATTAGCATTGCTCTACTTCGAGAGGCGTTACCATCGCAGATAAATTGCGTTACAAGAATAACACTACAACGAAAGTTACTTTTTATAGCATTCGTTTACAAAGTGAATGTATGCCATGACGTAAAAATAGATTATTTACGACATGCCATGTGTGCTATAATATTTCATTTATCTAAAGTATTTACGACATACATTTATAGCATACCATAAAAAGTGACAATTTACGGCATACATTAATAGCACATTGTAAAAAGTTTAAATTTACTATGTACTTTCTTGCATGCGGGATTTTTCTTTCTTATTTTGCGATTACCAATTTTTTTTAGAGGAATTAGCTGAGTTGGTCACGCCTAAAATTGTATTGGAGCAAAATGCCTTTGACCAAATCATCAAAAATAAAATAAAATGTATACATTTAAAAATGTGAATAGACAATTTTAACCTTTCAATTTTCCCCAAATTAAAGGACGGACATACCCAATTCTTCCCCAAATTAGAGTTTTAGTCAATCAATCAAACTCGAGTTGTCTATATTTCTCACATTCGAGAGTTGTACCTCAAACTCTATCTCCGTCTCCATTTTCTCAGTGACTCATTGGACCACCTTTAGGTACTCTCTCGTACGCGCTTGAATCTGTATTGTGTTCGCTTCTTTTCTTCATTTCATTTACGATTTAGTGGAAGAAATTTAATGTAAGTCTATTCATTTTCTGCTGTCTGAAAAATTTTAACGATATATGTTGTCTTTGTTCTGGTATAGCTATCATTTACTTAAATTGAGGGTAGTAATCAGTGCTATACAATTTTTGCACTTTGGGACGAGTATTTAACCTCATGTTTACCTACTTGAGTTGTTTCAATTCACATCCGGTTGGCTCTTGTTGTTTATTTGTACTTGATTCTGTTGTTGCTCTTGCACCACTGTTTGTTTCTAATTTTTCGTTTAGGATTAGAACACAATAAGTTCTATGCTAATTTAATGGGAAACTATAAGACAAAGTTACAAACTTCCCATGACCACTCGAGCCTAAGGTAGTTTCAATGTTATTTGATTCTTTCATTTCTATCTTCTATTTTTCCTCTTTATTGATGGCATATTTTCCAGAGTTTAATGTCCTAAATCTACACAATTGTTTTGATAGAAAGTTCATTAGTTACATATGTTTTGAATAAGGGAACGAGTTCAAGTGTTTTGTTGTGAAGTATTACAGTGTTTGCTATCTGTATAGAATTTATTTTATCTTATTGGAACTCTGTATGCTTATCTTGGCTTATATAGCTTATGCATCTTGTTCGTATGTACTTTACTGTCATAAGTTGTTCTAATATTTGTACATGTTTTATAATTTGCAATGCTATGGAGAAGATTCAAGTTGATGCTACAATTACAACAAGATGTAGACTGTAGGTAGTACAAGATGTTTATGAGAAAATAGATACAAATTACAAAAAAAAAAAAAAAAAAAAGCTTCGCGAGAGCTGCTTCGGATGTCTTCTTAGATTGAGGGATATAAGGTTGGCTTCACAGGTTATACATCAATTATTATTGTGAAAGATGAAGACCAGGAAAAAAGAAGTATGGTTTAAGATAGGAGACAAACAAGCTACATTTGGATGGGAAGAGTTTGTTTTAGCGACGGGCTTAAATGCGGTAATGATAACAATGTAGATAAGACTTTGGGGGCGGAATGTCGGATCGTGAAAGAATATTTTAAGTAAAGTGTGGGAAAGATTACGAAGGGAGATGCTTACAATGCATTAATATGCTGCAAGAAAAGAAAGAAAGATAAGTATAAGTTGGGATTGACCGTAATCTTAGCATACGTCCCGTAGGCCGTGGAGGAAAACACCTACATTGATTTATGGTGGCTGGACTTGGTGGATGATCTGGACAGGTTCAAGAAGTATCTATGGGGAAAGTTTTCATTTGAATACACAATGAATGTACTTAAGTGTGAAATTGAGGTAAATTGAAAAAATCAGTTGTTGGAGGAGAGTCACATTGTCGGTATTCGTTGCACGGCTTTCCCTTCGCTATAATGGTATGAACAACAATACACTTGACTTGTATTATTTTTTGTATATAAATTTGTGTCGTAAGATAATAATGTTTGTTTTATAATAGATTTGGGCATTCGAAGCGATTCCAACTTTGGGAATGAAGTTTGCTACGAAATATCCAGATGCAATTCCAAGAATGGTTACTTGGGAAATGTCGAAGAGGTTAGCGTCTGTCGCCATTGATAACGTGTTGAAATCGAAAGAGGTAAATTGCCTTTTTTTCTTATGTTTTAGCGAATGACTAATGATTTGCACGATTGAATATTTGCAGTTGGAGGTTAATTCGACATTGATTCCCACTAAACTCAAACTCGAGGAGGTCTATTGGAAAAAGTTGACACCGATTATGGGAAAAGATGAAAGTACTTCACACCATTCCGAAGGAGATGAGGCTGAGCATGATGTCGAGCCACATCTTGCATTTTACCAACACTCTCCCAGAACATCTCAACCACCACCAGTATCTCATGAGATCAACATAGCGGATTTATTGAGAATGGAAATGCAAAAACTTGAAGGAAGGATACAAACAGTCATATGAACCCGACTTGATCGGGTGGAGAAAAAGGTTGATAGGTTAGTTGAATTGGCTGTGTTAGGTCGATTCCATTCAGCCACTAGTACATTTGATGGTGCCACTAGTAGCATAGCTTAAGTACCAAAATATGAATCGAAGGGTGGGTTGGAAAAGGAGGCTGGATTTGATGATGTGATGAATGTGCCTGCAGAAGCTGGAAGAGTTTGAGAAGGACACAAAGTTAGAAGAGGAAGTCAGAGGAAAGAATGTAGGAGAGAAGAGAGCTGAGGTTGGATTTAGGGATAATATGGAAGAGCAAGAAAAGGAAAAGATGGTCAAATAAGGTGTTGGAAAAGAAACAATGGTAGATGGGGAGCATCCTGACTTAGAGAAAGGCATCGCTAATTTTGTAACGCTTGAGAAACATGAAGTGGATGCGAATGAATCCACTCAAGGTATGTAAAACACAAATTGGTGTTCAGCTTCATGCTATTACCTCCAAATTAAAAAAATTCTAGATTTCTAATTGTTGGTAATTGCAACCTATAGGCAACAGTGTACAGATCGAGGAGGTAGGATGTGATTCACCGAAAGGATGAGGGTATTGTCCAAAGAGAAGCACACTTATTGTATTCTCCCTTCACGGACCCGACAAAGAGGAGAAAGTTGTCTAATATCGATGTATATGATCCTTATCGAGAAGTGGATCCTGTAAAGGTTGATGCTCTTTACAAATGGGCGGAAACAACATTTTTTAGGTAAATTATTACACATAGTTGGAATTACATGTGAAAGTAATGATATTATTACATAAATATAACTTTTTGTCGATTTTGTTGTATGCGCAGTGAAGTTATATCTTTGCTCTTTTATGATGTTCCAATAAAGAAATTATCGACCTTTTGAAAGAGGATGGTTGTATTAGTGGCAATGTAAGTAATAAGACTTTAATGAGTTTACGATAATGTTACACAAGAATTCAGTTTGTATTAATTAGTTCCTTTGTGCAGATTATGAACGAGGCCTTGTACCAGATACGAGAAACGGCTTTCAAGTTTTCCAATTTATTCCAACAAGATTGTCACATATTGGATACTTTCTTCTATCAATTTGTTGTTAATGCACATGGCTAGTTGCAACCGAGTAAAGAGCTCAATTTTAGTAAGAGTTTGATCAATTACGTGAGAGGGGCTACTCCGGAGCTCTGTAAACCTTGGAAGGACTGCAAATATTTGTATATTCTTTGATGTACCATTGGTTCACAGTTCAAATCGACTTGGAGGAATGAACAATTTTTATGTTCGATAGTCTGAAGGGTCATATTCGTAGGACAGTGTTGGAAACTTACATTCAACCTCTACAGTTTGTTATTCCGTTATTGATAAAATTCCATGTTACAAGTGAAGACAAATATAACACAGAGAAGTTCAAATTTGTGAAAGTGACAGATGTTCTCCAATAATTGGTAGTACTATATTATTTTAACTATTGAAAAGTAATACAATAACTGCACAACTATTTTGTAGATCCGACCGTGGGATATTCACACTGAAATATATAGAATTTCTGCAAGCGAATATGGATGTAAATGCAATTTGATTGGATTATGTACCAATATGGCGAAGGAAATTGGCTACATAGTTGTTGGCATCTTGCACGGTCAGATATAATCACAAGATCGTTTGTATCACCTGTTATTAACCATAACTTTTGAAATAACTAAGTCTAGGATTCATCATTCTCCGAATCAACTACTCCCCATGTAAGTGGAAATATTTGAAAATTTGCATCCCGACAAGTTGCTACGAGTAGAGTACCTTTCATTATCGATGTAAAAATGTACCATCTACAAAAATTGCCCTTTGCATTTAGTTAAGGAATCCATGTATACTTGGTCTCAAATCCATAAAAAAGTATTTGAGGCGCCGATCATTTGTAGTATAAATGAATGTCAGCATACCAGGATTTTACATATCCAAAACATGACAATATGCTTCTAATTTCACATAACTCTCACGGGCTTTTCCACGGATCAATACACAAGCAAAATGTTTAGCCATATACGCTTTAATATAGCTTATGGTTATGCCAAATTCCTGATGAAAGTCATTAATGATGTCCTTTGGTCTGTAAACTCGGTTGACATCTTGATACTTAGGGTCGATGTTGTTTCCAATAATCATATATAAAGCATGCCTATGGTCTCTGCGATGAATGCTCATTGAGCAAGAGTGATGACCATTGTACTTTCGAAATTCGAAAATAGGACATTCTACGATCTTGGTTGCTCACAAGCGCCACTTGCAATTTTTATCAATACAAATAATTGTATAAGTGCTCTTATTTAGCTTCTTAACTTTGTATTCAAAGTGACACTTCACAACCAGCAACTACAATTTGGATATTAGATCATATTTTGATGGAAACTGGTTGACTTGTACATCTTCATTTTTTGGAATTCTTACTGATGTTCCACAACGGAGTGAACTTACACTTGCAGATACAATCTGACTACATGGTTCATCCATATGTAACTCCACATCATTGTCGTCTGGTAGAGGAAAATTATCTTCGACATCTACTCTTCGGGGACTATCTTCATTTACGTCAAAACCATTACAATATACAAATATTTCATCACCATTGTCATGGCTACCATCATTGTCTATTCGAACATGTTCCTCTTTGTTGTTCATATTTGTAATTTGTTCTGCACCCTCTATTAGTAATAAATGTCCTTCATCACCAAACTCTTCTTGATTTTCAACAACTTCATTCGAAAGGGTTACACAAAGAAAATTTTCTCTACAGATAGATACAAACCACTTCACATTGTTCTCACAAACAATGATGGTCAGAGCAACTGGAGCTTTAGATATTATAGGGACGAGAGCTGAAATCTCTATTTTGTACAGCTTTGTATCGATATTCAATACCTCTTTGATTTTATCATACAATTCCACATAAGAAATTGTTTTCACAACAAGAATAAGCGTTGTTTTCCCTTTGCCATTTCTTGCATATTTTCCTTTCCACGCACCTTCAGTGGACTGCTTGTATTCAACTGGATAACAAACTGATATCCATACCATATCCGCGGTGTCCATAACTGTAATTCAACATAAAAATTTCATCAAATCTCAAACATCTTACAGTACTGATAACGATATGTATATCGTTATGGATTGTAGAAAACAATATTTAAGTCGATATGTACAGAAGAAAATCAAATGTATGTTTTACAGTAGAACAATGAAAAGAATAGCCAAACATGTCTTTACCAATTTACATTTCACTCCAATTAATACAAATAAGGGGTAATAAGAAAAAGGTTGGGAAATAATCCATATCAAATCTCTAATCCAATTATAAAATGAATTCAAAATCATTGTTGACAAATGAACACCATAAACATATATACAACAATATGAAGAAATAATTCAAAAAAATAGAGAAAGAAAAGAACCCAAATAATGAAAATTTATAATATGTTCTCTTCTTCTCCAAATGCCCAACAAGAATGTTGCAAGATTTTATTACTCACTTCAACCTAATGAGTATTTATAGGAACGAGAATGTAGAGATTATTGTTTCATTATGTAGAGAAAATGATGATAAGAAAATAAAAAGGGGTTGCATACCTGTAGAGCCGATTTTTGTAAAAAAAATGGAAGTAGAATTTAATTAGGGTTAAGTGAAAAATGAAATGAGATTTAGGACAATAATGTCTTTTTGTATGCAACGACATTTTAGTCCTTTACAAATTGTATTTCCATTTTTTTTATATATATTTAGGCATTCTAACTAAAAACTATGGATGTTAGACATTTTAGACAAATATTTGGTTTGACCAAGCCTTTTAAATAAAATCCCCAATTTTTTTCCTAAATCCTTCTTTTTTCCCCTGCGTTTTCTTCCTTCTCTATTTCTTTATTTTTTTCATCTCCTTACGTTTCTTTATTCTCATCTCCGCCTAATTCGATTTTCTTTACAAATTTGAGCCGGTGACATCATCATCAATAAGTTGTTCATTGCAGTCTAAACCCTTTTTTCCTTTTTACCAAAACAATTTTCTTTCCCTTCTCCACCCGATCAATCTACTTTACGGGTTGAAATCAGATTACACACCAGCATTTGTTAATTTTGGTGCTGGGTCACGAGCATTTTTTTTTATCTATAAGCGAAGGGAATTGAATAAATCAATGTCCATGAACGTGATTTCTTGATTTACTCAAGGTAATAGCTTATTTCTTTGATTAAACAGGTAGGAATAAACCTAGATCCAAAGTTATGTGGTCGCTGATATGTATTCCTAGGTTGGTAGGTCCTACGCTGTCTAGTAGGCCTCTGTTCTACGATAATCTTGTTATTGAGTTCAGGATTAGGAACATATGTATGCTGGTGCTTAAGAAGATCAATGAACTTGAGCTAGTTAAAGAGAAACTTGTAGCTAACCTTTAGGAGTCTACCTTATGCCTCAACAAATTAGAAACTGTAAATCGATCCCTAGAGTCTAAGATTAAAGATTTTACAGGTGAACTTGAGAAATCTTCTAGGAGAGTTAGTGAATAGATAGTTGAGAATTAGAAATTAGAAATCCAGGTTGAGAACCTACTGAATACACTTGAAGATTCCAAGTCCCAACTTCTTGCTTTCTCTAGTGGATCTAAAAAATTAGACAGTTTTTTGGGGTTGAATAAATCTGCTGGAAACAAGGGAGGCATAGGATATAATCAAACCGATTATAATAGGGCCAGTATTTTCAAAACCATTTTTATCCCTCACCTTCTTAATCTTAAGACTCTATTCAAATAATTTTTGATAAGCCTCACGAATCTCATTCTTATCTTCAGAATCTTCATGAGATTGCTACCATTATCTATTTCCTCAACATTTTCACTGTCCTTATCAGATTCACTTTTAATCCTAACAGTGAAGGCCATAAACTTCCAACTCTTCTCATGTGTAGACATCTCACTTTGATTATCCGAGTTAGACTCGTCATCAATGAAAGTTGTATTCATAGCTTTACCCTGATTTCTCTCACTGGAATCACCCGTCTCTCGTTAGTCTTCTTCTTATTTCTAAATATTTTTTGGAAATTCTTAATAAAGTAGGCTTCTTCTTCATTAAATGTTTCGAATCAGATGAATCATACTCTTCTTCCCCAACAGTGTTCAAGGCTATAGACTTGTTCTTCTTAGGTTGAGATATAGTGAGTTCATAAGTTTGGAGAGATTCAACCAATTCTTCAATCTTAACAGCATCTAGATCCTTGGTCTCCTCGATAGCCATAACTTTAAGCTAAATCTTTAAGGTAATGATCTCAGGATTTTTCTGACAATCTTAGACTCAGGAATTCTCTCACCTAGGTTAAAACTAGAATTAACTATGTTATTCAAACTCGTATAGAAGTCATCGAAGGTCTCATCATCTTTCATCCTAATTTCTTCAACCTAGTGGTCAACATTTGTAACTTAGAATTCTTAATAGCCTGAATTCCCTCATGTGTGGTATGTAAAATATCTCAAACCTCTTTAGCAACCTCACACATAGACACTGGCCTAAATTCTTGAGGTGATACGGTCATAAATAGAGCACAATGCCCTTTACTATTCCAATTATACTCATCTAAATCTCTCTTAGATCAAGTTGAAATATCAGTATGAGTAATTACACCTGCTACTATGGTAGATGAGGTGGTCCAACCATTTCAGGAAAACTCTCATTCTAACTTTTCAATAGGCATAGTTACTACCACCAAAATATAGCGGGACAGACAATGAACTAATCATCTAGAAAACTAAGGTTAGGAATCAAATTTGGGCTCTGATACCACTTGAAAATTACTAGTTCAACACTAAAATCACATAATAGGTGAATAATGTGGAATTAAATTTGTCAATTAAAAGCAACAAATCACTT
Source organism: Fraxinus americana (assembly GCA_035079005.1). NCBI lineage: Eukaryota > Viridiplantae > Streptophyta > Magnoliopsida > Lamiales > Oleaceae > Fraxinus > Fraxinus americana. The sequence continues at coordinate 14,277,797 of CM068716.1, read as the reverse complement.
TTTAATTGTTCTAGATGTTTAGCCAATCAAGTCAAGTTATCATATGTTGAATTGTCTTAATAAATAATTATTAAAGTAGTAAATAATATAAGATTTGATGATGGAGAAATTCTTTAACAGGGTAAAAATTTCGGGACCAAGCCAATAGTTTTCACTATAGATAATAAGAACTTACAGTATGATTCATCCTAAAAAACCCACTAGACTCGCTAATCTAATTCCTGTAATCTCCAATACCCGTTGGAACGTGCTTCACTCACACCTTTTCCCGATCTTCTAGAATTGTCTATTTCCCATGGAACACCATGACGCATCATTCTTGTACTCTTTCTATGCTTCTTGTCCAACCTCTCTCAATCTTTAGCAACCTCTAAAAGTTATTGGGAAAGTACCCTCCTGATGATATCTAGGAAGTGGGTGTTTTGAATTATATGAATTTGATATTTTTTCCAAACTTGTGGTTGATTGATCTCAAGAATCAAAAGATTAATCTCAATATTAGGATGTGTTTTTGGATCTTAGAATAATGATACTAAGATGTATAATAATGATCAACCACACCAAAAATGTGCTGATCATTGAGTATTTATAATAGGAGGTATAGGAGGTGTTTATGTAGTATATGATAGATGAAACTCTTGAAAAACGTAAATTAGGTCTTCTTGGACATCATCGCTCAAGCGATAGGCGGGCGAGAGGTGCGTCGCTTGAGCGAGAGCTGGACGACAATGATTCTACTTTGGACGCTCGAGCATCTGCTAGGTGATAGGCTAGCGTAAATCCGACGAATCTTTCTTCTTATTCCATACTCGAACCCAAAGACTCATAACTCATCTATACAACCCTCCAAAAGATTTCTTGACTTTTAGAACTCTTTTGTAACAATCATCAGAATTTTCAATTATTCAAGGCTGGATTTTCATTAATGTTTCGACATTTGGATAGACGATTTGATCACTGTAAGGGCAGCGTGAAAGTAGGTATTATAGGAAAAATAAATAGAGCTCAAAACTTTTTGCAAGGCCAATTTTTCTTTTTTCAAGTAAAAGTTAGGGAAAATTGTAGCGACGGTCTCTAATCTTTTCAATTTTTGCAAATTTTACTTTAACCTTCAAGTTGTGTCGGTGGAGGCCTCTAATCTTTGAAAAATTAGCAGCTAAGGTCCAAATGGATGGAAAATATCCATTTTATCGTTAGTTGACCAAGAATAGTAGACTTTGATCAAATTAAAAAGGGTAAGATAGTAATTTATCATTTTTCCACATAAAATGATCAAACCAATAAAAAGATAAAAAAAATATAAACGAAGAACAAAAATTAGACCCATCTCCATCCAAACCCAAACCCAAACCCAAAATAGTGTTACTCATGTCCCCCATAGTAGCCCACCGCCACCGCAATAGCCCCTACCTCTGCCACTATATTCTCCATTGCTAAATGAAATCCCCACCATATTTTTCATTGCGGTTCACCTTCGAATTGGAACACAAATCCCCACCATATTTTTCAACAGCCCCTACCACTGCCACTATCCATTTGGACCCAACTGCTAATTTTTCAAAGGTTAGGGACTTTCATTGGCACAAATTGAAGGTTATGATAAAATCTGTAAAAATTGAAAAAATTAGGTACCGTTGCTGCAATTTTCCCTAAAGTTTATTATCTTTATTCTTTCTAGTCAAATAGATATTCTAATCAAATGATAACTTAAAATATTGAGATTAGTCGTGAAAAAGTTGAAAATAAATCTAGAGTTAATTAAAAGATTTATTTATTTATTTATTTATTTGGTTCAGTTTAATTATGTCATTTGAAAGTATGTTTAAGTAACATTTACAGCGATTTAAATTTTATTGTATTAGGTAAGAATAGTGTTTACAAAAACAATTGGAGTCGACTTCTTATTATTGTGGTAATTAATTATTCTAGTTGAATTGGATATTTGATTAAACTATACAATAAAAATATTATTGTAATCCACTAAATTTACTAGAGTTCTCGTAATTTTCAGCTTCGTCATTGTCAAATATCAATATTCTAGGTCATGATTTGATTGAAACTTCTTGGTTTGGCCAATTTCACGTGAATCATTTTACTTTATAATAGATGAGTCTACTGAACTTTTACTTTTTTTTTGTTCGACTCACTTCACTTAAGTTCTTTTGACAAGAAAATGATGAAATATTGACGTGATAGTTGATGATTAGTATCTATAGTAAATATGCTATTTGATTAATGAACTATAACATTTTCTCTCGTTAAGAGGGAATAATTGGCTTTCACCACTCCCATAAATTAATAAAATTTGATGGAATGACATTTTTAATAAATTAAAAGTATGATTTAAGTAGTCTATATTAGAAAATCATATTTAGCCCCTGTTTGGTACACATTCTATTAAAATATATTATTTCAAAACTCATTTTCAACCACACATTTTTCAATAAAATAATATTTTTCATCACATCAATTACGCTTCCTTACTTTTTAACCACATATTTCTTATCATATCATTATTTAAAATATATTTTTTTCTCAATAATATCCATCAAACACACCATAAATAGAGTGTATGCATGCTTAATATATTTCATGCTTTTTATTGACCTAAACCTGTAGACATTTTTAGTCATTCGATTGCTCACGGTCTCATTTCACTTTTAATCACTTGATTAATGCTCTGTTGAGTTAAATTGTTTCTTAATTAATTAAATAATTCGATTTGTCATTATGATGATGGAATATTAGTAATATGACAGTCAATGTAGAATAATGGGATTATACAGTTCAATTTTAATAAAGAGAGAGGGTGAGGTGAGAGAATGTGAGAAATAATGTGTTGCTATATCAATGTTTCATCATTATGAAGAAAAATATCATTACTTTAATTAATTATTACTCCATGGCAGAAATTAAGGGTTCGTTTGACAAGATTTTTACTTTTGCTTTTTGTAAAATAGTTTTTGAAGAAAGCTATCTTTAATTTTGTTTGAAAATTAATTTTTAAAAGAGTTTTTTATTTCGAAAGTACTTTTAGAGGAAGTTACGTTGTACCAGCTTCCACTAAAAACCCTTCTAACTAATGAAATCACTGTTATAAAGTTAGTCAAACAAATTAACATATGTACGTGTATGGAGGTCCACTAAATAAACACTCCATTAACTCCTTTATGGTTGGCATTGCTCCATTCATCGGTGGAGAGGTGGAGAGGTGACGCTTATACCAACCTCTCTTGTCCTGGTTGGACCAGTATGGTTGGTCCACTTGGTAAATTTCTATTGGCTCATTATTAGCAATCAAAACCTTCATGATCTAGTGTGTTAGGGTTTGATCTTGGTTTGTATACCCCAATTGCTAAGCCCCAGTGGGGGTTTTTTTTTTTCTTTTTTTTTGTCATAGTTGACCTAGGGTTTTTTATTGAGACACCAACCGATTAATAAATTAAAAGCTCGGACTCGATTATCCAATGTCTATTATTGCGTAAAAATGACGAAATGACGATCAAACAAATTAGTCAAAACCTTCTTTTCAATTTTCAAAAGTAATGCCAAACCTTAAAAATCACACAGATGTACGTGTATGGAGGTCGGGTTGCAGAAGGAATATTATAATAACTTTTTGTCATGTCCATCTATGACAGGGGTTTGGTCCACTTACCAGAAAAGGTTAAATTCAGGATATTTAGTGGGTGATAGATTGAAGTGGTAATGGTTGGTTACATGTCAATAACACCAACAAATGTTGTATTTAAGGTGGACTTTTTGCATCAATTTACACCCAAAATCTCCAATTGCAAAATGTTTATACTACGTAATTCAATTTGTTATTAATAATTCCTTATAAGCAGATAATTTTCTGGTCTTTCAATTTCAACCTTTTATCTTCATGCTCACGTACCAAACCAACCATATAGACAAACGGAATAAAATTTCACGTGATTAGAAATTAAGTGCATGAACAAAGTTGGAAAATTGATAAAATTCAAAGATCCACTCTGTGCACACACATCCACACAATTGTGGTTATACTTATTATTCGTTACAAACCCTAAAGTCCAATCAGAGGGCTCACAAGAACAGGGTAGAGCTTATCAACCTGTCATTCCTTATCTCTATTTTAATCTTTTCCTCTTCTTGCACATGTAGCAATGTTTCATTACTTTAACAGCTAAAATCTTAATTAAGATAATTTTATAATCTTTCACGAAACTTTCTGATCGATATTCTTGAGGTCTTTGTCGCCTTGATCGTTGTTTTTTTCTCGTAAAAGACTCAAGATCAAGAAAAGGCTCTCTATGTCAAGACCATTAAACAATTGAACTAAGAAAAAAGGCAAATTTTATGTGGATAAATATGGGAAGAGGAAAGATTGAAGTGAAGGAAAGCTTTTCAACTATTGTACTTCTCCTTTGAGTCCATTCTTGGTTATGTTGTAGTTGGAACATCCGGAACTACAAAAATTCTTAATTATTTTAGTCCCTGTTTGGTCCGGATTAAAATCTTCTGTTGTGGTTGGAACCTCCGGAAGTACTAAAATTCTTAGTTATTTTAGCCCATATTTGGTCCGGATTAAAATCTGATTTTAATCCAAGTCAAAGTCAAACAATTAATATTAACCACATCTTTCATGAGTCTCACAACTTTTCAACCACACAGTTCAAAATTTTCTATCAAAATCTACTAAAAATCTAATTTTAATCTCTACCAAACACCCTTCGTTTTTGATAATTTTAACTTTTGTATACTTAGAAATGGTCACAAGGGTTAAATTCTTCTAGTTTTTGATTTGATGTATAACTAGACAACTTCTGAAAACCTTCACTTTATTTTATTATTAGTCATTAGGGTTTCTTCAATTTTTGATTTGATGCATTTCATTTATTTATATATGGATTAGTCTCTTTGAAGATCTTTAAGTGTTAATTTCTAGGTTTCTATATGTTCTCCCCTTTCTCTCTCTAGATTCCTCTCTCTCGTATATGATCATTAACATGCCTCAGCAGATGCGATCTGGACCATTACAACGTCACTGTCTCATTTGACCAATTAACCTCAGTCCCTTGACTTTACTTTAATTAGAAGTATTCTCAACTATAAGTCAATTTCAATCCCACCCTCAACTCAATGCACTCAAGGGAAAGGAGAAAAATAATTAACTTTTCTGTTTCATAATTAATACTGGTCTTGTAGTTCAAACATTTTTTGCATTCCAAATGTAAGGAGAGAAAAATCTTAGTTATATGGTGTGTTGGTTGTATTGAATTGAATATAATTTTGTATAGTATTTTATACGTTATGTTGTATGATAAACAAAACTAGGATAGTTCAATGAATTTTTCCTTCTTCTCACAATCCTTCTCTTTAAGTATCCCATTATGGATCTAGAATACAAGATTTAATAGTGCGAGAGTAATAAGAAAATAGATAAATTAAAAGTTTATTTATTATTATTCGTGCAAAATTCGCAAGTGTACATGGCGTTGACAAATAATAATTTGAAGAGCAAAGAGTATCGTCCCACGAGGAATAAACCTTAAATTGAATTGTATTAATCTGCAGCCGAATTCGAATGTAAATTTGATAAAAGAGAATTATGTTTATATCTAAATTAACATACTGATTATTATCTAAATTTATTTCTAACTAAGCGCATATTTTGTGAGAATTAAAATCAGATTTTAATAAAAATTGATGAAATTTGTGGTTGAAAAATTATGGGTCACATGAAATGTGTGGTTAAAATTAGTTATTGACTTTAATTAAATTCTTGAATTTAATTCCTACCAAACAAGAGCTAAATATGTGAACTATGTGTTGGAATTCTGAATCCACCTATTAATATCCTATTTCCAATTCTCGACTCATGAATTTAGTTTGATTTGTGTATTCATGACAATCAATAATTCAATTTTATTTAACTATCTCTCTCGAGGTAAGTTAAACATATTCTAAGTATGACCTAATTATATTTCTACTCCAAATTCATATAAAGTAATTGATTCAATTACGTGATTATCTATACGATTGCACACGTCATACATATTATTCCTAATATCTATACCTGTGTGTTGAAATTTCAAAGTTCTAAACCTATTGTGAGACTATCAACACTGTAACAAGTAACTAATTATTTAATTGATGAACAAACAATTAAATAATTCAATAAAGGGTATGAGATCAACTAAGAATACAAATTAACTAAACTGCTTAGTCTTTGAATTAAAAATAAATAGTAATAAAGTTCATCTTCATCCCAACACAAAAGAAATTTAGCATAATATGTTTTTAAAGATAAAACAACAAAAGAATTGAAAAATCATCACCGGAATTTATAAATACAAGGAGCAAATATGAAATATATTTCTTGTTCTTCATCTTCAATCCTAAGATTTCATTTTTCGAGCTTTTGATTCAATCTACGTGTTAGTTTTGTTCTCTTCTTCAACTTGTGATGAATTTGCCCCTCCTTTCTTGATAGATTTTATGTTATGAAAAGTTAGAGAGAGATCTTTTGTATTCATAGGAGTGAGAGTAGATCAAAAAAGCCTAAAAATTGGTTTTCAAAAGAGTTAGTATCAAAGGAATGGAGTAGCTGAATGTCCAGAATATGCTCGTGCGTGGGCATGGGCCAGATGAAATGGCCTCAAGTTCATCCAAATAAAGCATTGCATGCGCCAGGCGTCCTATGGTGCGCACGCACCATATAATTTTTAGGAAATTTCTTGTTTGTGCTTGAATTTTGCTTCTTTTTTCATTTAAGTCATTTTCTCATACAATTTTCATCACTTATCTTCTAATTTCTTCCAATTGACTCGTATAATTTTCAATCATCGTTTGTTGGTCCAAATCAACTATTAAATATTTGTAAACTGGTCCCCAATCTTTGAAAATCATCATTTTTTCGTTGATTTTCATTCATTTCTTCCAATTTTACTTTAATAATTGAGTTTTACCTAACAACCGAAATATATAAGAAATTATTCCATAATTAATCTTTAAAACTCCTAAATATCTAAATTTAAAGGTCTAAATAAGTCTAAAAAAATTTACTTTTCAAACATCCTAAACTTGAACATTTATGTGTCATCAAGTAAAACTATAACCTATCTCAACAAGTCGATTCAATTATTATCAACGTAGCTACTATTCTATCGATTTCATGAAATTCGAGATAAAAATTTCTTGCTGAAACGAAATAAAACGTGCGAACCTATTAAGAATAGGAAAAAAAATTCCTCTCTCTTTTTTTTTTTTTTGTTCTTTCTATTTATTTCATCATGTCCTAGGGAAAATATCTTATCATATCGATATACTATTAGATGCCAATCTATTCGGAACAAAGCTACAATTTATACAATTCATCATATCCGAGGTAAAAGTTCCCCGTTGTGACAAACTAAAATGAGAGAAAAGATTGCTTAGAGCCTAAAAGGCTATTTAGCTATCAATTCCATTTGTTGCTTTTCGGTCAACCTATTAAGAATAACATTATATAATTAATTTTTGTCGATACAAAAAATCTTAGAACACCCAACAATTCATCCGATTTCAATAGGGATATGACAATAATTACTTCACATTATTTCACTACATCCAACTCACAAGTTTTGGATAAAAAATGAGTCTAAGATGTAATTCAAAACCTTCCTTTGGAGTGGAAAATCGTTATTGTTGATATATTTTTTGCGGTTAATATACTAAGAATAGACGCATTCAAAATGAAATGAGTGGACTATAATTGGCATTATTTTATGAATTCGATAGTATAATAAGAAAGAAGGATTCATCTATTGCTCTCATACCATATTATCTCTCTCTTAGTTTATAAAGTCGATTTCATTAGATTCGAGGTGAAAGAAAAAAAAAAAAAAAAGGCGTTGGGACCAATAAATATGAAAAAAAAGCATCCTAGAGCCTAAAAGCGGTATTAATGGTCCACAAGACCTAATTATCGTAATCTCCATTTTTAACCAGTCACAACTCACAAACTGGGTTGGGTTGGTAAGAAGCAAAGTGCCCAATCTTTTAATTAATACATTTCATGATTAGCTTTAAGTCTCTTTCAACCTCTAATGCTTTCATTAATTCTTACTAACTACTTGATTTGAGTTAATAGCATGAAATGAAAGCAATAATTTTCGATGGCGCCCTCTCTCACCCCACCCTTTACGCTGACAATATAGAACAATTTATTTATTTATATCTTATTTTAAACACATCTCTATGTGCAAGCCAAAATCTATGTTTGACACGTGGAAATCAAAAAATTAAGAGGCAAACGGGAGATAATATTTTTTTGGAAAATTAGTGTTGAAAAAGAATGAATTTTTTTTATTTACGTGTACTATTATTTTATAGGATATTAATTTATCCTATATTGAATTACCACAATTTGTACCAAATTGATCACGGTGAAACCCTTTGCAAATGATCAAAAACTCAGGGCACTTTGCTAATTAATAATCCACTATAAACGAAATAATTTTCGGTATGATCAAGACCCGACTAACCTTTAGTCCACTATGGCCTTATTTTCCTTTAGTCACCCTTGATTCAATTGGATTGCATGCTCCTCACATCAGATCCCAACTCCTGGTTTAACGTTGGCCATCCTAGATTGCATACTCTTCACACCAGCTCCTAACCTCGGTATATTACCTTGACCCTCCTAGATTGTGTGTTTCTGCAGCAGCTCCCGATCCGTGTATCGTTTATCTCCGTTGAATTATGTGGTTTGATTTTTTATCAAAAGATTTTGTGTGTTTTGATCTGTGGTTTAATGTGAAGGTTTATATCTCGATCAACAAATTAAAGTTTGGATAAATTTATGGCTCAAATAATATGGTGGTTGAATCTTGGAATTAATGAATGTATTTTGGATCTTCAAATGAATGATCTATATGAAAAAAATATGAATCAACACACTTTGGGACGTTCATATGATACAATATATAAGAAAAAATGTGTGAGATGAAAAAAGATTGAAAAATCAAATATTTTAAAGCAAACAGGTTTTTGACATTGACCCATCGCTCGAGCGTCAGTCTAGCGCTAGATGGGCGATAGTGATTCTGCTTCTACTGTTCGAGCTTCGATTTGGTGATGGTTAGCGAAAATGCATCCTACTCTATTCCAACTTCTTCAAGTCCAAATCTTAATCTTCTTCTCTTTGACTTCTTTTGGACTCTATCAACCCCATATTTATTTTACCATAACTTGAACTCTTCTAAACCTTATTTGATTTTGATTACAATATAATTAAATCCTAATACAAATATAGTAAGATAAGATTTTTGTCTTAGAAAATTGCTAATTACAAATTAGACTTTACAATCTTTACATTTGACATTCTATGACAAAATCATATTTATTTCTTAGATCAAAACTACCCAAAATTAAATTTCCCAATTTTTGTTCAATATTTAGTCAAATTATGTCCTGAAACACATAGAAACCACAATATCGCGTGAAAAGTAATAGGAAACTAACAAAATCAAAATCATATAACTAAATTAAATAAAAAGCATAATAAAATATGTGTAACACCGAAGCATGCAGTGGTGGGCATAGACATTTTGAGTTGGGCACAATCAAACTTACAAAAAAATTGAGAAAATATTGAAACTTTCGACATCTGTAAAACAAATTGCATAAATATAATCCATGTGCAATATAAACCCAGTCAAATTCACAAAAATAACCATAGACGAGACATTAGAAAAGCAATTTGAGTCATTCTTTATCAACTATACCGATGCATACTCATGTTCGAACTTAAAATTAAATAGTTGGAACTTTAAATGTGTTGATATCAATTAAGACCAGATCAATGAATGCATTTTCCCCACTTTCTCATTCTCTTCAAGCTTTTCCACACGTTGTTTCCATATAATGAAAGGAAATTTAGCTTCAGTCCGCGTTGATGACTTAGCTTAGGAACGGAGAAGCTAACCTCTTGCTTATTAATAATCAAAGTTGTTAAGTAAAATATATACTTCACAAAAGCAATATTTCGATGCTCCTAATCTTGAGTTCTGAACTTATGTACTAGGTACTTTACTATGAAATGATTAATTGTGCTTCAATAGCTCTTATTAGTTTTTTTTTTCTCTCATTTAAACAAGTACTTCTTGCATCTATTATCCTTCACATAATTACGAAACAAGTCACATAAACAACTCAATCCGATTGAAGTTGGGTTGGAAATTTGGGTTGGAAATTTGGTGGGTCAAGTGCCCCATAGTGGCAGAAGCGGACATTTTGAGTTAAGGAACTAGAAAAATATTTAGTAGCTTATAAAAAATTAAATCAAACTGCTACATAATCTATGGTGAAAAATAGTTGTTCGAAAATATGAAATTGAAGCAAATAAAATTTGGTAGCTCGTAAGAAATTAAATCAAGTTGAAGGATCTAAAAGTTGGTAATGATTCTACCGGATATTTGGATTTTATAGTGACATGATTTAATCATTTAATTTATATATTGTTCCTTCAAAATTTCTTAATTCGTCGCTAAAACAACTCTTGTTAAACATATAATATAAATAATTTATTTATTTATTTTAATATTTAAGTATTTAGATTAGACAATTCAATAAAATATTAAAGTAAACAAAGATCTTGAAGTCAAATTTTGAGGTCACCCATAATAAAAATTATGTACAAGTCAGAAAATTAAATTAGACTTGAACTTGAGGAAGTGTGTTGAAAACATAAAATATAATAATTTTAACTTTGAATTGAGATGATTCAATATCAACATCACACTCCATCTTGAAAAATTTAATAATAAAGAGATAAATAACTGAAGAAACTCTGAGTATGATACCATTTCTCTGCATATAATTTTTAAATTCTAGATACTCTAACTATGAATCATGAAAATTGCGTTCAATTAACGGAAATAAATAAATAATAATATACAAGAAGAAACAAATGAAACAACATACAAGTTTCTTGAATTTATAGAAAAAAATGCAAATCCATGTAAGTAAACATGAAATATCTTATATTCATTTCTCAAGAAACAAGAAGAAACAACATACAAGTTTATTGAATTTATTTGTCTCTTAGTCCACAAACATACAGTTTGTTCAAGATTTTATCTCTTAGGTTCCTGTACAAATTATGGCTCCGTCAAGTGTGTAAAGTTTGCAACCTTTCACTGCTCTACAATAGTTTGGGTCCGTTTGATTGCAAATGTAGAATTTGGGTGGAAAGAAAATATTTTACTGAGAATTGAATTGTCTAGAATTTATTTAACTGAGAATTGTAATTAATTGTGTTTGATTTATATAATTTTTCACCTAGAAAATGTTGAAAATTTGTTGTCCATTTGGCTTTATTTTTTATGAAAATTGTCCATTAAAGCGATAATTTTTTTTACCGTTGGGTCTAGCATTTGTTCCAATTGCAAAAAAAAAAAAAAAAAATTACCATACATAATATCATTCGTTTGGCTTTGTTTTGCATGTAAATTATCAATAAAAGTGATAAATTTTTTTACCATTGTGTCTAGCATTTTTTCCAATTGTAAAAAAAAAAAAAAAAAGAACCTGGAAAGTCTTTCCCACCAAAATGGTGGGAATTGTTTTTCCACAAAATCAAGGAAAATGGCACGTGTGACCCTAAATCAAGAAAATGTATTATAGGGAAAAAAAAACCCCATCAAACAAGTCAAAATGTGGAAAATGAATTCAATTTTCCATGGAAAATCTAACTTATCAAACATGCCCTTTGTGTATATCGAACTATAGGCAAACACGTGCTTACACAAAAAAAAAAAAATAATAATAATAAAAATTGAATGTTGGTGGGTCACGTGATCCACCAGGGCATAATGTGGGTCCGTCAATGATGCCCCATAGTTTGTCTGTCCCTAGAAATATGCAATATTTTGTGAATTATAAATTTAGATAGAAACCATTACATTTTAAATCAATACGGACAAAATACAACACTATATCAATAATAAAATTCCAACATATATATCAAATGACTCCCCCTATGTCTTATAATTAACTCCTTGAAATAAATACTCCCCTCTTTTTTGTAACGAATAATAAAAGAAAAACAAGTAATAATCATATAAAGTCCAGAATGGAATGAGTACATGTGAAAACATGTGATGGTATAAAAATTTAGGGTGTTGGGTGTTTAACCTGGCAAATAGCATTATTCAAAGTAGAAAGAAGAATAATATTAATCTAACTCGAGTGTTGCGTGTTTAATCTGGCAAAAGACAAATCTCTATATGAGACGAGACAAAACTATGAACTTACAAATAAACAGAGAGAGAAGATAGAAGGGTTTTGTCTACACATTTTTTAGCAATTTTAGTTTTAAATATATATACTTCCACCACAACCACCCTTTAGCTTTAGTTTTGGGGCCACAGAAAAACAGGTTTAAAGCCAGCTTAGCTGTTCATTCCAAAAAAATTAAAAAAATAAAGAAAAAAGGGCCAAATTGTATAAAGCTATCTAATTATTTAGCTGTTGGGAAGTTGGGCAATCAATTCGTAATGACCACTCAAAAGTAATTTTACTTTAAAATGAAATGGAAGGTACAGTAATGGTGTTGTGAAAGGGTGCCTACTCATACTTAAGTGTTAAACCATCTTTTCAAATACAAGTGACAGATTTATTTGTCATTAAAAACTTTACTCTGAGAAATTTTAATAAATAGGTTAGTGTGAGATTCCACTCCATCTTTTCTGAGGACTCTTTTTATAACAAGATGAATTTAATTGTTTATACTTCTTCAGTCGTATTGATAATCATCACTAGGAAACGTTTACTGGTTGTATAAATATGCCCTCTAGGGTTAGGGTTTCCAAGAAAACACCATGATGACCTAGTTCTTCATTGTTTGCTCTATATCTCCCCCGGTTCTGTTGTGTCTTCTAAGATCAGTTAATTTAGTTTTGAATTTCTAATTATTACCTTGATATTTAAGGGCATTTGAGAGAGTAAATTTAAAGAAGGAATGAAGGAGTATCAAACTATCTTGAAGAGTGATGATGACACTTCAAGGAGTTCTACAAATTCATTATCTACAGTTAGGACTGTGAGATATGGAGAGTGCCAAAAGAATCACGCGGCAAATGTAGGAGGATACGCTGTAGATGGTTGCCGAGAATTCATGCCGAGTGCGGAGGAGGGAAGCAGTGGTGCACTCACTTGTGCTGCCTGTGGCTGTCACAGAAACTTCCACAGAAGAGAAGTCCAAACCGAGGTAGTTTCCGACTGTTCTTCTCATTCTTCAAACGGCTGAAGATAGCGTAATTACGGGTAATACTACATACATGCGAAATTAACATCTGCGGGTGTGCTTTTATGTTGACGATGATGTTTGGCTTTTTCTACTTTTCTTCTTTTCAAAATCCACCTGTTTGCCTGAAAAGTTTGATACTGACGATTACCTCGTCTAAAAAAACTTAGTACAGTAGAGATAGAGAATGAGACGTGCTGATCTTACTTCCAGAGATACAAGGAGTAAAAATATGGAGGACTCGAACAAAACTTTTTTGCTTACTGTTTGTAACATTTTGTGATCACAGATTGCTGTAAGACATTCTATGGAGAATGGAATTTTTTTCTGTTGAAAAGATATGCATATTTGTTCTATTTTCATTTTCAATTAAGAGAATTATGGGTTAATTAATTTCTAGCTCTTTTAATTGTAATATTTCTCTAAATAACTTGAAAATGAATACCATAGAATGGAATTTGTAGGGATTTAAACCTCTAAGTATGTTCGATGTTACAAAAAGAAACAGAAATATCTGAGAATATCTGAGAACACAAAGAATCAGAGAACACAGGCCAACAAGTTCACCAACAAGATCTATCAACAAACCCCCACAGAATTCACTCTTCAGAAAGAACAAAAAAGTTACTGTTCAGGCTAGATTTCTCAAAATACAGATCAGGCCAACAACCCAAAACAATGCATTAACGTTTAGCAGAAGATTTAAGCCACGAATCTTTAAGAGAACAAAAGAAGAAGGTTTGTAGAAGAAGAGAGAACCAAAGAGATTTTCGCGGAGAGAGAGATTCGTATGAACAGAATGAAAGGATTGAAAGACCTCAACTGACCCTTACCTCACTTGAGGTCCTCTCAGCCATTGATCACGATAAACGACTGAAATTTCATATACAAACTGGAACAATCTGGGATAATATCATTGTCCAAATCATCTTCTGCCACTTGGCCATGGTCAAAGATGAAAGTGTGTTAGTGAAGTATATGTAAATTGTAGACCAACACTTTGCACCAAGAATCACCGGGCTCAGTCTCCAAAATCAACACCACAATCCAAGAAATCACCACAAACCTTCACCTCCTTCCTTGGTTGCTCAAAACCGAGAATTAACCCACAAAGAGCTATGGAGGAAGAAGAATAAATAGCTAGGAATGTTAACCACACAGATTAACTTAAGAAGAAGAAAAGATTTCTCTACCAAGATCACAAAGCAAGGTAAAGAGAGAGCACAAAGTCTGAAAATCAATTCTCTTCACAAAGGCAAAGAACGGCTTGTAATTTTTCTCACGGCTTGTTGGACATAGGCTACTATGTATAGTGAATTGATGGGCTTTTAGGTCATAGGCCCAATAACACAAAGGTGAGCTATTAACCGGTAAGAGGCGTCCTAATTCGGGTTGGGCCATGAGCAACCCTAATTAAATTAGGTTGCTTCGAATGGCCCATGTGGGTTACGTGGATAGTTCCATAAATTGTGGTGTCGATATATATATTCAGTCAATTGGCCAATGCCGACTGGATAAAAACAACCGAGACTTTCATCATCGCCCAGGGAGGTCGTTTGACAACAAATTGCCTAACAAACCTCCACCTTGGTGTCAAAGGACCTGCAAAGAAAGAAATTACTAAGCATTAGTAATAATCCAAGAAAGTAAGACCAATAAAATTGGAAATCATTTACCTCCACCGATGTTTAGAAGATCTTTGCAACTTCTAAACTTCACCAACGGTAACACCTTAGTACCCATGTCTGAAGGGTTATACTGTGTGTATATTTTCTCAAGTCTTACAACTTCTTGAGACACAATATCTCTAATGAAATGTAGTCTAACATTAATGTGTTTGGTGCGTTCGTGAAAAACAGGATTCTTACATAGATGTATGGAAGACTGACTATCTGAATATACTACCACATAATCATTTAGAACACACAGTTCATGTAAAAGGCCCCTAAGCCACAAAGCTTCTTTAATAGCTTCAGTGGTAGCAATGTATTCAGATTCTGTAGTGGATAATGCAACTATTGTTGTAACTGTGATTTCCAACTAACACAAGAGTTAGACAAAGTAAACACATAAGCAGAAGTGGATTTCCTATTATCCCTATCCCCAGCATAGTCAGCATCAACATATCCCTTTAGTTTAACACCATCATTATTAACACCAAACTTTAGACCTACATTACAAGTATCCTTTAAATACCTTAACAACCATTTTAAGGCTTCCCAGTGCTCGGGACCAGGATTAGACATATACCTACTAAGAGTGCTCACAGCGAAAGCTAAATCAGGTCTAGTGCAAACCATCAAATACATAACAGAGCCAATCACATTTGAATATGGAATTCTACTCATGTATTCTACCTCCTTTTCATTACAAGGAGATTGATCTTTAGATAGAATGAAATGACTAGCTAAAGGTAAAGTAATGTATTTGCACTCATGCATGCCAAATTTCTTTAGCACTTTAGAAATATACGATGATTGATGCAAAAACAAGATGGAATTTGACCTATCTCTTTCAATTTCCATACCTAGAATTCTTTTAGCTTTTCCTAGGTCTTTCATGTCAAATTCACCATTCAAACTTGTTTTTATATCACTTATCCATTTAGATGATGAACCAACTAAGAGCATATCATCCACATAAAGCAATAGGAACACATAGTCATTACTAGTATCATTATGTTGGAAATAAAGGCAATGATCAAACTTACTACGATGAAACCCTATAGATAGTACAAAAGAGTCAAAACGTTTATACCACTGTCTAGGCGATTGTTTTAAGCCATATAAGGATTTTTTCAGAAAACACACATAGTCAGGTTTTAATTTATCTTTAAAACCTCTTGGTTGATTCATAAAGATTTGCTCATCAAGTTCACCATGTAAAAAAGCAGTTTTTACATCAAGTTGTTCAAGTTCCCAGTCAAAATGTGCAACCAATGCAAGCATGACCCTAATAGTAGTGTACTTAACAACTGGTGAAAAAATCTCATTGTAATCAACTCCCTCCTTCTGAGTGTATCCCTTGGCCACTAATCTAGCCTTAAACCTTAAGGGTTCAGTTGTGCTAATACCCTCCTTAACCTTAAAAACCCACTTACAGTCAACAGTAGATTTATTCTTAGGTTTTGGTACTAACTCCCAAGTTTGATTCTTCTCTAGAGAACTCATCTCATCTTTCATTGCCTTGAACCACTCTTCAGATTGGTCACTCTTCATCGCCTCTTCAAAGGTCTTTGGTTCCCTATCAGCCAGCTCCTCATAACTCGCATGAGCAAAAGCTAGCTCGGATTCATAACCGAATCTCACAGGTGCTCTAGTCTGTCTCCTCTCTCTATCCCTAGCTAAGTTATAGTCTGCTAGAGGATTCTCTTCTTCAGGGTGTTCTTCTACTACTACTTCCTCTCTGTTCTCAACATTAGGTTGTTGTTCCTGAGTCTCCACCTCACTCTGTGTAACAGTGACAGATGTGCTAGGTTTTTCTAACTCCACCTCCAGCTGACCACTCTCTTCACCTTGAATCTCCTCACTCACAGGTTCAGATTCAGCTCTCATACATGGCATTTCACTCTCATTAAATGTGACATCTCTACTCACAATGATTTTAACTCCCTTATGGCTCCTATCCCACAACCTATACCCCTTGACACCTTCTGGGTAACCTAGAAAAACACATTTTCTAGCTCTCGGTTCAAGCTTTCCCTCACTCTGATGAGAAAATGCAGTGCAGCCAAAAGTTCTAAGCATGGAGTAATCACTTAGTTTACCAAACCATTTTTCATGTGGAGTGTCACCATTCAATGCAGCAGATGGAGTCAAATTAATCAAATAACAAGCAGTCATAACAGCATCGCCCCAAAAGGACTTTGGGACTCCAGAACTTAACATCATGCAACGCACTTTATCAAGTATAGTTCTATTCATCCTTTCCGCTACCCCATTCTGTTGGGGAGTGTAAGGAACCGTTTTATGTCTTGTTATTCCACTTTCCTTGCACATATTATCAAAATCAGTGTTACAAAACTCTAGGCCATTATCAGTTCTCAAAAACTTGATCTTTTTACCAGTTTGATTTTCAACTTGTCTTTTCCAATTATTAAATTTATCGAAAGTGTCGGATTTATCCTTCAAAAGATAAACCCACACTTTCCTAGTGTAGTCATCAATAATTGACAAGAAATACCTATTCCCACCTGGAGTAGGCGTACTGGATGGACCCCACAGATCCGAATGCACATATTCAAGCATGCCTTTAGTTTTATGGACACTCGAGGAGAAAGTAATTTTGTGATGTTTACCAAGCACACAATGGTCACAAAAAGGTAAATCAGACACACAGTCATTTCCAAAAGCACCCTTATCATTAAGAAGCTTAATCCCCTTAATACCCACATGTGCAAGTCTATTGTGCCATTTTTGTGTGTGATCAGACTTAGCGGAAGAGATAGAGGAGTTTAAGCCTCTCATCACTTCCCCAGTAGTTATGTAAATATCATTTTTTCTAACACCCTTAATAGAGACAAGTGTACCCTTAATCAATTTCAAAATCCCATTTCCAATTTTACCGGTGAAATCAGATTTCTCAAGTCGTCCTACTGAAATTAAGTTTCTAGACAATTCAGGGATATATCTAACATCTTTTAAAGTATACACAAAGCCAGTATCAAACTTTAAAGTAATATCACCCATGCCAACGACACTGTAAGCAGAATTGTCACACAACACAACATGCCCATCATTTGATTCATGCAAATTTTCAAACCAATCTTTATGCGATGTCACATGAAAAGATGCACCAGAATCAAGAATCCACTCATGAAAACGAGAATTGGCAGTTAAGTTCAATTCGGCAGGAGAAACATCAGGACTTGTAACCAAATAGACTTCACCATCACAATTATCAGAAACATAAGATAACACATTAACCTCATCTCGATCTCCCCCCTTTTTCTTGTTTTTCTCTTTATAGCAATCCTTTATAAAATGCCCCGTGTTCCCACAGACATAGCATTTTCGTTCCTTAGTCCTAGACTTGGACCTAGGTTTACCCTTGCCCTTCTTTCTATGTCCATTACTACTTGACTCGCCACTACTTTGGTAACCATCATGACTGTTTTGCCTAAACTGAGTTCTACCTCTCATCATGTGAATCTCACCGCTTTTCTTATCATGTTTTTCAGCTCTCATCTCCATCTCCTTACTTCTAAGGGAGTCAACGACAATTTCGGGTGTCAACGTGTCTCTACCATACTTAATAGCATTTTTGACTTCACGATAAGTATCAGGTATAGCATTTAGCAAAATGATAGCCTTGTATGTTTCAGACACTGACTCACCACAGTTAACAATATCTTGAACAAGTTTGTTAAACACATCTAAATTGTCATCCAATTCTTTTGAAGAATCCATTTTGAAACTGAAAAAACGCTCAAGTAAGTAAAGCTTGTTGGGAGTAGATTTTAGCAAATACAGATCTTCCAACTTTTTCCAAAGTTCTTCAGTGGTTTTTAGTTTACCCACTTTTCTTAAAACAGCGTCAGCCAAGTGTAAAATAATAGAGGTGTAAGCGAGCTCATCAGCCTCTTCTTTTTGTTCTTTTGAAAAATCAGCGGGAAAACTGCCATCAATGGCTTTTGAAACTTTTTGTTGAACCAAAATACCCCTCATTTTCTGTTGCCAAATAGAAAAATCACCTTTTCCAGTAAAAGTTCCCAAATCAAAATTGCGCGTTGTCATTTTCAAATAAGAAACACAAAATCACAATTAAGCCACACAAAGCAGACCTAGGTTCACAACTATACACCGTTTTTAGATTCTCAGGGTTTCGTAAGATTCACGATCTTAGATCAAGGAAATTTTCAAACGGGTAAGGTCTAGGTATTTTAGAGACTTAACAAAAGCAACCAGAGAGATAATAACAAAAAATAGTTTCACTCACAGTATATCAGAAAATCGATAAAAAATGCTGTAATTAATCAAAAGAGCAAATTCCAATTACGTAACGAACGAAGAGAGCAATTACTTCCTAATTTCTAGCACAAGCAATGGTTACCCCTTCACGGTAACCCCAAACCTAATGTCACCCCACACGATGACGCGCTAGTGCTAAAATTAACGAGAGGATCAGCCAATTTACCAGAGCGGACTTGTCTGAGTCCGTAATTATCGAGAGTTGCGAGATTACTGCTTTAGAGCCACAATTTATGGTCTAAAGTAATTCAGTAAGCGTTTTGCAGCCTCGACCGTTGAACAACCGGGGGCAAAATCGTCCAACTTTTCCTGCGTAACCTGAAACACTTAAACAAAAATATCAGTACGTTCAGGAAATCAAGACAAACAAACTGCCTGAAGAAGTCGAGGCCTGAAAACGTCGCCACGCGCCTCCACGCGCCGCCTTTCCCCTCTGCGCGTGGGCTTCACGCGCCGCCACACGCGCCGGCCGGAATTTCACGCGCCGGTCAGGGAGGTTCGCCTCCACCTGCAGAAGCCTCCAGTGGTGTTGGTTTCTTGAAAAACTCAAAGGAACGTGCTCAAACTGCTTGAAGAAACTCGGACTGCTTGAAGAAATCTGTCCAGAATTTTTGGCAGCACTGTTCACGCGATTCCAGGTCCGTTCTTGGTCGATTTTTGGTCCGAAAATCACTCCTAAAGCTCTGATACCAGTTGTAGGTGATGAGAAAAATTACAAGCCGTTCTTTGCCTTTGTGAAGAGAATTGATTTTCAGACTTTGTGCTCTCTCTTTACCTTGCTTTGTGATCTTGGTAGAGAAATCTTTTCTTCTTCTTAAGTTAATCTGTGTGGTTAACATTCCTAGCTATTTATTCTTCTTCCTCCATAGCTCTTTGTGGGTTAATTCTCGGTTTTGAGCAACCAAGGAAGGAGGTGAAGGTTTGTGGTGATTTCTTGGATTGTGGTGTTGATTTTGGAGACTGAGCCCGGTGATTCTTGGTGCAAAGTGTTGGTCTACAATTTACATATGGTATCAGAGCCCAGGGTCGGAGGAACGTAGTAGAAAGCGTGGTGGCGATCGGGCTAAAAAATTATTCGCGTTTGAGGTGCCTTGTGTCGAAAGTCTTCTTAACATTGGTGGTTAGGCGGCGGGTCCCGTTTGGTCGAGGGCGACGGTAATAACGGCGGTACAAGATGATTGGCGAATGGATTATCGTTTGAGGGGAGGCTACAATGATGTGGTCCTTCGTTTGAGGGGAGGATTGTTGGGAGCAAACAAGAAGTCCCACATCGGTTGGGAGAAGAAAAGAAATCCACCATATAACCCAAGTGGGCTACTCCACCCATTACCAATTGGTTTTGGGATGGAACCTCACTTGGGCCTGGTGGAATGGGCTTGGGCCCTGAGTAATTGCTCTCAATAATCACCTACAGTATAGATTTTTCACATTCTTCACCTTGACCAAGCCGCCATGGTCTTTGGTTGCAATGTGCTTTACAAAGGTAAAGCGTGTTAGTGAAACACACATTTTTCATAATCTTCACCTTGATTCACCAAGCCGCCATGTTCTTTGGTTGCAATGTGCTTTATTATGTTTTCATAATTGCCCACTTCGGATGCTCAGTATCTGCAATAGAACAATTAACCTTTATTAATGGTTAGTACTGACAAAAGCTTTTTAAATTTCCTAACAGCAAGTAGTTTGTACATATATCATCAGTAAACGATTTTAACACACATGTAACCGAAGAAAACCAGAACATGATTATAATTGATACATGTGATTGTGAATATATACAATTCTATAATACATACTATCCTCAATTTAGTCTTGATTCGGGCTCTAAAATATGGACATTTCGTAGTTCTTTAAATGAAATTATAGCTTAATTTATTATATAATGTGTTGTTACGTGAAACTTGATGAATCTAAGTGGAATTGAAAGAAAAAAGCGAAAATTGGCAACAAAAAAAAAATGACAAGATCCAAAGTTTAGGAACTAGCGCGTAAATATTCAAAAATTGTGTCGGACCTCATGATGAAGATTCAAGAATGCTAGAAGTAAATTGGATGCAATTAGAAGTATATTGGATGAAATATGATTAAAATATTTTCACAAATCAATTTTCAACCTCATAAGTATGTTCTAGATTTTTAGCCCGAGATTGAGACTCATTTTTCACCCAGTAAACATTCGAATGGGGAAAAAGCTATATCTACTAAAGTTATAGCCATTTGAGTTATATTTACAACCCAATTTGAATCGTTTCAATCGAATATCGGGAAATAAAGTTATGTTAAAAATATTAAAGAAAGTGCGGTGCTGATTTTTTCCCGAGAGGCAATGCCGCAGCCCCACCATCATGGAGCTTAGGCGCTATAATGCCACCCCTATTGTGCCAAGGCGCCACCTCTGGTTTCTTCGCGGTGCAATGGGAATGGTGTCGAAGTGCCTCCTGATGCTAATTAGGGCGTGGATTTTTGGCCCGTTTAAAGTCCATAAAATCTCCAAATTCTGAGAAAACATTAGGAAAAGTATAAATACAAGATGAGAGGCTCTTCAGAGGGTTCTATACATTTAGAGACACACAATACAATTTGAGAAATAGATCAAAGGAGAAAAACAATGAATCAAGGATTTAGAATAGAGATGGCAAAAAAAAAAAAAAAACAGTTCAACCTGAAACTCGTGGGATCCCACCCCGAAAGGGGCAGATATTACCCGCCTAATCTGGTAAACGGGGTGGGGGCGAGGACGGGGTGAGGGTCATTACCCCTAAGTGGGTACGGGATTCATAGTCCTCGCCCCGTTACCGGTCACATTTAAAGTTAATTTTAAATTTAAGTATTTTATCAAACAAAAATAATAGATTTATCATATTTTTAAAAACAACATAAGTTGTTTCTAACGAATTGGTAAAAAAAGTAATAATATAGACATAAAAAAAAAAGCAATAAATAAAATAGATAAAAACTAAATGGGGCAAGGGACCTGCCCTGCCTCGAACCCGTCCCGAACCTGTCCCGTCCCACTTTAAACGGGTATGGAATGGAGCAATGTAACAAAAATACCTAATGGAACGGGGGTGTGAATGATCGACCCGTCCTGTACCCGTCCCTTTGCCATCCCCAATTTGGAATGAAGATTTGGAACAAAAAGAGAAACTTGGTGCAAGATTCATCCACTTTTCTACATTCAATATAAAGAATGATTCACATAGAGATATGATATTTAATTAATTAAATAGGTTCAATGATAACTCAAGATGGGTAAATTGAATACAATAAATTCGACCGCACACTACATTATGTTATGAATCTTGAATTAAGACTTAAATGTAATCAATATATGAAATTGTTATGCCCTAATATTTATTCCATAATTGAATTTTCAATCGATCTTTGTGTGCATATTACTATTCTCAATTATTAGATATAGAAAAACAATTACCAAATCACAATTCTTTGTTGTTCACCAAATAGAAGTTAGAAATAATAAACTAAGCATTAAAGTATAATCCTCGTAGGAACGACAATCCTAACTCTATGGTCGACTATATTATTTATTACGTTATCGTATACTTACGATATAAAAAACGCAACAAGTCCTACCTATATGTCAGTCAACTGTGCAATTATGGATAGCATATACATTAGTTTTAAAGCTAATTACCTTTTTCTCCCTGATATCCACCCTCAGACGGTGCTTCCATGAAAAACACCAATCTTGGAACGAAGTATAAGGAACCGATATGAGAGCGGCTTGGTGAGAGTATTGGCAAGTTGATCAGTGGAAGCAACATGTGATCCGCGCCTTTGACCACTCTGAGTTTTGTTATGAATAAAGTGAAAGTCTATCTCAATGTGTTTCATCCTTTAATTGGAAACCTGGATTGGCACGAAATTAGGTAGTGCCAACGTTCTCACAATGCATAATTGGTTGCCCATGGATCGAAATAAGGAGTAATTGCAATCGAGATTGAACCCGATACGATTCAATGGTGGTGGAAGCTACCACCCTGCACTCCGCTTCAATTGATGATCGAGTAATTGGCCTTTACTTTCTAGAGCTCTAGAAGATAAGGTTATTACAAAAGAAAAAGATGTGGGCAACTTCCATCACTTTATTTCAAGTCCAATCAGCATCAGATAAGGAGTGGAGAGATAGTGGAGAGTTATTGCGAAGAAAAATACCATGTCAATTGATCCCTTGAGATAACGTAATAATCTTTTGACTATAGCCCAATGATTTGTTGTTGGTTGATGTATGAACTGAGAGAGACGGTTTAAAGAAAAGGTAATGCCTGGAAGAGTGAGAGATAGATACAGTAAACTACCAACAACTTGATATTTTGTTGGGTCACTGAGATGTGGGGCGTGTGCTATAGAAAGAGAATCGGAGGAAAACGTTCGTGTTGATACTGGATTAGCACCAGCCATGTTCATCTGCTCAAGTAAATATGTGATATGTTTTTGGTAAGATAGGAATAAACCTGTGGGCATATGAAGAGCTTCAACACAAAGAAAGAATTGTAGAATACCCAAGTCTTTGACAAAAAAATGGTCATCGTTGCTTGTTAAACTGATCAATGAAATTAGAAGAATAGTCAATATATATAATGATCAAGTCATCAACATAAGCCAACATATAATATGCATTCACCGATTCACGAGAATAAATAAGAGTGAGTGATCAGACTTTGAATTTCTAAAACCAGTTGAGATAAGATAAAATGGTTTCGCAATTCTTGATACAAAGTAAGACGGGCTAGATTTAAGCCATAGAGTGCCTTATGGAGCTTATATTATGTTTTGAAATCAACAAGATAATTGGCAATATAAAATAAAACAAACAAACACGGGAACAACAAGATTTTACGTGAAAATCTAAGACATTTTATCAAAGCTTAACAAGGCATCATCCAAATCCATTTGCGCGAGAATACCGCGGATCTTCACTACCAGAGAGAAAATCTAGTGTTGCGATCCAATAATAGGATATCATATTTCATCGTTGCCATGTGCAATATCAACCTAGCTTTGATACCAGTTTGTTATGAAATCAACAAAATAATTTGTAAGATGAAATAAAAAAAACACAAGAATACCAAGATTTTACGTAAAAACCCAAGACGGAAAAAAAAAAAAAAAAAAACCACGGGTAGAGGAATATTTCACTATAATCAATAATAAATGTTGTTTATATAAGATCTCGATACTCTCGATCAAGTTCTAAAGCTTTCTCAAGGTTATATCAAGTTTATACCTTTACTAGACTAATTAGGGTTAATGGACTTTAATTAAAACTTGGTATATAAGGAACCTTTTAGGTTTATGGTCCCCAAAGCTAATCATTCACTATGTATATCTCCTCATTTTCCAACAATAAGAGAGAACCAATTGAGTACCGTGATTAATCCTTGGAAAACCTCAAACCCCATTGATTTATTACTATGAATTCAGGTTTATTTTCTCTTCTATAGAATTCTTGATAATTTGATATGAGACCCTTTGGCATGTATGATGGACTTCACATAAATTTTTATCAGTATATTTGACACTAAGATCCAACGTCTAGTTGTTGGGGAACCTAGTTTCGAGACAAGACAAGTAGAGATGGCAATTAATGGGGCGGGTTCGGGGTGGGGCACCCTCGCCCTACCCCGCCCACCTTAGACGTGGCGGAGCGGGTTCGGGGCGCGGGCTTGCCCCATTTCCTGCACCGTTTATTTATTATTTTTTATCAAAAACTTCCAATTACCTATTTTTTGTTTTTAATTTGTAGATAATTATTTTTTTTATTTTTCACGGGGCGGGGTCGGGGCACTTCAGGGCGGGGCACCCCCTCCCCGCCCCTCCCCACCAACCCGTCGGGGCGGGTTTTTTTGGCCCCATTCAGGGCGGGACGGGGCGGGGCGGGGCGGCGCCGGGACGGAACTGGACGGGACGGGTTTTTTTGCCATCACTAAAGACAAGACATAACATAACGAGCAATATAATGCCCTTGAAATTTCGCAAATTGTTTTGGAATTATAGCACCTTTTTGAGAATTTTAGGGATTTTATTGAATTAATAAATTAAATTAAATTTTAAAAAATAACAAAAGAATTAATTTTAACTTTTAACTTAGATCGAAAATGTAATTTTGGAAAATGATGATTTCACTATGGCCTCCAGCCAATCCCTATAAATATGGTTCTAATACAATATTTACATTTACCCCCATTTTTCTCCGTCAACAGATAAGTTTCTATTTTTTAATGAATTTGATTTATGTCAAATGGGTCAACCCCCTTCCAAGTATTAGGGGATCCCTTTAATAATAAAGATTGACCCCTCGCTGAATTAAAGAGGATTGAAGAGGGTCAACTTCCATTTTGTTTCAAGCAGCTAAACATCCCTAAATTAAAACGAGAATAACTTTCTGAATAGAATTCGGAATTGAGAAAGCTTTCAAACTGTAGAGTATATATCGTGGAGATCATGTATCATTCGTGGCACTCTAATCTTTCCATGTATTTGGTATGTTGGTTCCCAGGTATTCGTCTACCATCCATATATTCATTTCAAAATCCTATATTTGGTATGTGACTCATATACAGTAGAACACATTTATAATGAAAAAACAAATCGATGCCGAAGTGGACTTAGGAGAGCCGAGTGCACTATGACACTAAATAATAATAATTACATTATAATGTTCTTATATGTGATCATACAAAATATAATATTTTAGCTGAATATCTATATACGAATGGAGTATTTGAGATAAGATTTGAATATATGATATTGTTATGATTATATATGGATATCCACTAAAATATTTTCAAATGACATTATGACTCGTGATCTAAGAGATATACTGTGGCATCCATATGCTCATGAATACATACGCAATGACATGAGAAAAGTAGTCATGCATAACCGTAGTAGAAGATGTAGTGAAAGAAAGAGAGAAATAATGGTGAATACTCTGTTATAATATATGGAATGAGATACTAACATTGAATATAATAGAGTTTCCCTACGGTGTACCATACTATACTTCGCATAAGGATAGATATACCATGTAAGGAACTGACAATCATTAACGACAGACAATGATAGATTGTTTGGCATTTCGAAGTCGGTATATGAACGGTATTTAGTAGTTCCTTGATGTCTTGGGAATGCAGATCAACACTATGAGCATTGTATAAATAAGTCGAGCTTGATTTGTATACATTCTTCTAGCGAAGTACCATGAGTTTCTATAGGCAAGGAAAAATGCAATCGTGATCTACTTTATCTCGGTGAGCAATAATGGATGCACTAGTAGAGATGACAACGGGGGGCACCCCCTCCCCACCCCACCTTAGACGGGGCTGGGCAACGTCGGGACGGGTTTTTTTGCCACCACTAGTGAAATAAGTGTATATTATTGGCCATATTAATATTTAATCTCATACTAAATATCATACTGGGATTCAGACGCAAGAGTTAAAAGAAAAATAAGTTAAGATAGTTAGAAAAGACGTCAACTTTGAGAATGAGATATAATAAGAAAATTATTATATATCATGCACATGCATATGATCGCGCATATTGTTACTAGTTAAGCATTTGCTCAAATAGTTTTATATTGTTGGTATGGTAATACGTGTATTGAAGGTTGATGTCAACTCTTAGATGAAGGTACAACTGTGTAGCAAGTACTTGACTATGGTTCAATAGCATCCAGGGACACAGCCAGCTCGTTGAAGTGGGGGGGGGGCAGAGTTGAAGGGGTGGGGGGGCCATGGGGGCTGCTCCCGAATTTTTTTTTTTTTAAACATTATCTGTTAAAATGAGGGAAGTTGGTACTTTGTGATGGAGAAAGGAAATAAATGAACATAAATTAATGTACATTATTAACAAAAAAATCAAGAAACGTATAAAAGAAAGTACTAATCTTTAATTTAGCAAAATGATACATTATAACAAGCATTCCTTTCGAGTTTAAGTTTTTGGATTGGTAGGGTTTACATTTTTTTATTCATTTGAGGATAAAATGGTAAATACAAAAAATAAAATTTTAAAATAAAAAAAAAATTGTCTTGGGGGGATCCGGATCCCCCCAGGACCCCCCTGCCTCCGCCCCTGATAGCACCTAACGTTAAAGAAACCTGCAAATGTTATAGCTGATTTTAAAGGTATTTATCTTTTGAAAATAGTTGATTCTACTTTATATTGTCATTT
The DNA here is from genome assembly GCA_035079005.1 of Fraxinus americana. Classification (NCBI taxonomy): domain Eukaryota; kingdom Viridiplantae; phylum Streptophyta; class Magnoliopsida; order Lamiales; family Oleaceae; genus Fraxinus; species Fraxinus americana. Next base: position 14,250,356 of record CM068716.1, on the reverse strand, counting down.
CCAAATGATATTCGTCCTAAAATATAACGATACTTATTTTATCTTTAAAATATTTAAACTAGAGATTTAAAAGTTAAATACTTACTTTGTGTACAGCTATACAATATTTTTCAATGATTTGAAAGCCATTTTAATAACAAAATTAGAGTGATTTGAAATAGTTTTTTTTTCAAATATTTTCAAAGTAAAATTTATTAGATGCGTAAAAATCAATTTTAAACTTAGGGTTTTACAAAATGATATCAGAGATCCGATTTGGATGATTATGTAAACAACCTAGTGTACACTTGTTTGGCAATTATTAAGAGTTACGCCAACCTTGTTTATCCCATATGAAGGTATCAAGAAAGTTGAACCTTTTACATTGGGTAGCTCCTCACTGGTTTTGATCTCTCCCTACGGTATAAAAATTTTTCTTTCTTCTTTGACTCTTTTTCATTCTCTACTAATGACGTTTTACCTCGAGTTTCAAAATATGATGGTTAAAAATGAAATAGGGTGACTTAGCGACAGTAACGTGTTGTTCTCATCCATCCCCACTTTTACTATAATCAGGGGCGGACCCACATGGGGTCATGTGGGATCAAATGACCCCACAATTTTTTTTTATTTTTTTTTTAGTTTTCCTCTAGAGTTTTTTTTTTAACCTAAACATTTTTGAATTCTCATTTTTGACCCCACAAGAAAAATGGACTCAGTCCGCCCATGACTATAATGTGTGGGGCTATAATAATGTCCAAATCGAAAATTCGTGTCCAACTTCTTTCTATTGAAAATCTACATACAAGGAAGAGCGAGACATCTTAGTAGTTGACTCTGCATCTTGACTTTCATATACTTTATTTGACTCGAGTGATTTGTATTTTTTTAATAGCTAAATATTTTCGTTGTATTAAATTGATTTTTTGTCCATTATCACTTGAATTGAACATTCTTGGACAAATAAAACATTTAGGTCAATGCACACCAACAGTAAAATGAATGTATGAATCCAATAACGTGTGAAGAATCTAGAATTATAGATTCCAATAACGTGTGAAGTTTCTTTGAGGATTGTGATGTCACAGCGTCAATATTGGATAATATTCTATTGTGGTGATACGTTTATAAGTAAAATTTTCAAAGATCGACTTTAGTTTGTTCATAATCGAAAGATACGAGCTAGAAACGAATTTTGTTTCTACAAATAGGTTAAGCGATGTACTAGATTGACATGAAAAGGCAATCGCTTATGTATTACAACAATGTCTTGGACTTTGTTCACGTCCATATAATGATTTCTTTAATAGAAAGCCTTCACCTAAAATTCTTTAGGTTGAGTCATATAAATGATCTCATCCGATTTCCCATGAAGAGAGACGGGTTTAACAACTACTTAGTCCAGTTCCCAGTAGAATTACTCCAAATCTCATTAGTTTTGATGCTCAAATAAGAGTTAGAGATGAAATGGCTATTTGTAAGAGAAATATTTGAATTGCATGCTTTTCTTTTTCAAATGAAAGGGTATTTATAGATTTTTTTCTAATCTTTGGGGTAATTTAGTCGTTGAAGGAAAATGACAGATGTCGGATCCTTATTGGTTATTACAAGTGTCATGCATTATTCATCAGCTTTAACGTGTCAAAATACATCTTCTACTGCGAGCTTATATATTCCTACTCCTACAACTTCGGTTATTACGTATGGTCCTTCCCATTTTTTACGAAACAAGCTGGAACGTATTTCTTTCCGTGTGACAAGTACTTTCTTTATAACTAAACCCCCGACTTTGAAGTTTTTCTTGCAAACCTTTGAGTTAAAATATCTTTTCAAGTTTTTTTGGTATGTTGCAAGCTTAACTCAAGAATAATCTCACTTTTCCTCAAAGTGGTCTAGGCTCGTGTTCATAGACTCTTCATTTTGCTTCTTGTCATATCCTATTTTCTTGCTGAAGTAACATCAATTTCCACAGGTGCCATGGCCTCCATTTCGTAGGCTAGGGAGAAAGGCATTTATCTAGTAAAGATTTTCGTGGTGGTTCAATATGACCATAGGGTCTATGGTAATTCATCGCCCCATAACTTCTTTGTCGAACCGAGCTTTCTCTTTAGGGTACTTTTTTAATGTTTTATTAATAGCTTCCACTTGTCCGTTGGCCTGGGGTTAATATAGAGCTGGAAAAGTGTTTGCAGATACCCAACTCATCGTACATTGCCTTTAGCTTTTCCCCTTGAAATTGTGTTTCGTTATATGAAATTATTAAGTTGGGTACTCCAAATCGACATATTATGTTTTTTCATATAAATTTACAATTGTTAGCCTTAGTAATATTTAAAAAGAGGTTCGTTTTCTACACAATTGGTGAAATAATCCACCGCTACTATCATGAATTTCAAATCTTCCTCTGGGTACTAGTCTTGCAAAGTCAATTTCCCATTGGCCAAGGGCCAAGGGCTGTCATGGAATAGGTACAAACGTTTGACACTTTTCACATCTTCTGGTGAAGTTTACTGCATCATTTCTCATATGACCAATAATATCCCTAACAAAAGGGGCATAGCAATATGAAATGAAAAAGAAGGAAAAAATACAGAGAGAATCGGACTCTCTTTTTTTTGATTGAAGTTTAATCAATTCAAATTTCATCAGTTGGTACATAGACTCTCATTTATAGAGATCAAGAAATCGCCATAATGTTAACTAACTAATCAAGAAGTTAACCACTTAACCAACTGCTTTAACAACTTGTTCCATTTCCAAAGATCTTCAACTACCAATCGTCTGCTTTTCCAAAATTCTTCTCGATCGATTGTCGAGCCGTAACATCCCCCTTCAAGATGGATTTGTGTAAATCTATGATTCCCATCTTGTCAAGTAAGAAACGAAATTGATCTCGTCTCCTAAAGCTTTTGTAAAAACATCACCAACCGATGTTTGGAGGAAACATAAAACCGTTTTAATCAGATTTTTCTCAGTAGCTTCTCCCTTACTATATGGCAATCTATGTCAATGTGTTTTGTCCTCTCATGAAAGACTGGGTTTGAGGCTATGTGCAAGGCTGCCTTATTATCACAACACATCAATGCAGGCTTCCAATGATCTACCCCAAGATCTTTGAGTATTCCTAATAGCCAAACCACTTCACAGCAAGTTGTGGCCATTGCTCAGATTTCTGCCGATGACTTCGACACGCTTGTTTGCTTTTTAGACTTCCACGAAATCAAAGTTTCACCAAGAAAGACACAATATCCCGTCGCGTATCTTCTACTATCCACGCATCCTCCCCCAAATCCGCATCATCGTAATGCTTTCAATTGCAAATCGATGTGGCCGGACATAAAAATCCTCTTTGTGCCGGGAGCATGCTTAATATATCTCAACTCTATGTACCGCATCTAAATGAGGTTTGCTCTTGGTGCTTGCATAAATTGGCAAGTGTCCGAACAAGAAAGGTCGATCAAAGTCTCGTGATAGTTAGGTATATCAATCGCCAATCGGCCTCTATATTCGCAGATTGGTTAATACTTGCCCTCCTCACGAGATAATTTCAAGTTTTGTTCCATAGGAAACTTCGAAGCGGCGCAGTACCATTAAACCCTGAATCTTGTAGTATATCAAGAGCATATTTACGTTGTGAAATCCAGTGCATCTACAGAAGATCTAGCAATCTCCAAGCCTAGAAAATACTCCATAGTCCCCTGCATCTTTAATTCTAAAAGTGGAATTCAAATGAGACTTAAGAGCATTAATGCAAGACATATCAGAACTTGCAATAATTATGTCGTCGACATAAACCAGTAGAACCATAAATGCATCAGATTTCTGCAATATGAACAAAGTATGATCATGTTGGGATTGATTAAAACCATATTGTAGAAGACATTGAGTGAATTTGATATTCCACTGCCGAGATGCTTCGCTTAAGCCATATAGTGACTTCTTAAGTTTACAAACTGAATTAGAGGAATGTGAAGAGTAGCCAAGTGGTAGAGTCATATAGACCTCCTCATCCAATTCTCCATTTAAAAAAGCGTTGTCAACATCAAGTTGATGCACATGCCAATTTCGAGCTGCAGAAACGGCCAGCAATGTCCTCACAGTTACTAGCTTAGCTACTGGTGAAAAAGTATCTGAAAAATCTAATCCTTCAACTTGATTGTAGCCTTTAGCTACGAGCCTAGCCTTATAGCGTCTCTACCATGCCATCGTACTCCGAATTTCACTTTATATACCCATCGACAACCAACGTATTTTTTGCCAGGAGGTAAGGTAGTTAATTCCCAAGTTTGATTTGCTTCAAGAGCATCAATCTCAACTTGCATATAGCTTTTCTCCAATGTTCAAATTTTACAAACTCTTGATAATAATGTGAGGGTTCAAAAGTAGTTGAAACTGAGAGGCAAAAGTTTGTAAAAGAGGGTGACAATTTGTTGTACTGTAAGGATGAAGATAAATCATGAGGAGCACTTACCTTATTCGATCTCCCTGAACACATGGAGTTAGACTGATCTGATGAAGAAGTAAGGAGGTTGCAATGATATTGGTCAAGGTAGCTAGGAACATTCCTAATTCTGGAAGATCTACGAGGCATATTGCGTAAGATCGTATATTTGTATTGGAGGTATCCAATTCTTGGGAAGGAAGAGATTTAGGGAATACAAATGAATTATCAAATGAAGTAGAGTTTAAACTCTTGTAAGGAAAGATGTGTTCGTGAAAAACTACATCTCGAGATATGAAGGAGGTGTGAAGATCCAGATCATATACTTTATATCCCTTGACACCGTAAGGATATCCAAGAAATATGCATCTACGAGCCCGAGAGGCAAATTTAGAGCGATCATGGGATAAAGTAGAGGCAAAACATAGGCTTCCAAACACTTTGAGGTGAGCATATGTAGGATGTTTATTGTATAAGATCTCAAATGGAGATTTGTTTTGTAGGAGAGGAGTTGGTGTACGGTTAATGAGATATGTCATGTTAAGACAAATTTTCTCCTGCAATTCTAAGAGGTAAATCGGGCTTGAAAAATGAGTGCTCTGAGACATTTAGTATGTGTTGATGTTTTCGCTCGACTACACTATTTTGTTGTGGTGTGGCAACACAACTTTTCCGTTGAATAATGCCTTTTTCAAGACAAAAATTCTCATATCAAGGTCAGCATTATCAGCTCAAGTCGTTTTATTCGATCTCGGAATTGTGTTTCAACTAAATTATAGAAGCATTGGATATATGATCTTGCTTCGGATTTATGTTGTAGGAGATATATCCATGTTGATCTCTGGAGAAATCATCCACTAAAGTGAGGAAATACTTTGCGCCATTTAAAGAAGAATGAGCAAAGGGCCCCATACATCACAATGTATAATCTGAAATAAATGTGTAGAAGTTGTATTGCTAATAGGAAAAGCATGTCTTTTTTGTTTTGCCATTGGACAAATGTTACAAAGAAATTCTTTTCGACTAGATATTACATCAGAATTATTACTAGCAAGATGTTGTAAACAACTAGATTTACGATGTCCTAATCGAAAGTGCCACAGGTCAAAGGAACTCGAATTTGAATAGGAGGTGGCACATGTAGGAGGTTTTGCTGGAATAAAAGGTTTTGTTGGAGATCTCAACAGATGATACAATCCTCCTCTTTCTTCACCCATACCAATCGTCGTCCATGATATAGGGTCCTGAATAAAGCATTGATGAGATAAAAAAATCAAGCAACAATTAGATTTATGAGCAGTTTGTCGCGATAGCAAATTAAAAGAAAAAGATGGAACACACAAAGACATTTGTCAAGCAAAGTTTATCCAAAATTACTACATTGCCTATGTGAGTAATCTTGTGCAAATGTACCAAAGAGGTAATTGCAATGTAAGAATTTACCGTGGGCCGTTATAGTGTCCAAGAAAGAAACCGAACACACCATATGGTCTCTGTTGCTCCAGATCAATGATCCAAGGAATATTTGAGAAAGAAATGTGATTAGAAGAAAAAGATAGGCAATGGTGTTTACCGTCATGTTGCATCGAGGTTGAAATGTTGGTTTGAGGTTATCAGACTTATTGATCGAAGGAGTATCAATAGGTGGAACATTCGATGTGTTTAATCAAGCCGAGTATTTGATTATATTGTTCCGAGTAAATGGCATTGAAGAAAAGCTTTGCTCACCGTGAAGATGCTAACGAATGAACTTGACTTGAAGAATTGATTCCCTTATTTTTGCCGTATTTAAAACCGTGAGGAAAACCAATAAGTCCAAGCACTTGTCATTCAGTGTGAAGTATATCCACATTCGCAATATAGTTTTCCCTTTCTTGGACCGCATCATGCTTAAATGAACCAAAGTGCTATCTTACTAATCATAGCAAAGTAGAGTCAAGATGAGGAGAATAATGGCCAACATTTCTCTCGAGTTTCTTCTTGCAAAATTAATGAGAAAACTTTGTTAATAGAGGGCAAAGGATCGATAACAAGATCGACCTCTTATTGCACCAAAGCTCTCGTTTAGTCCCATAAGAAAGTGTAAAACATAATCTTTGATGATGATAGTCCAAAGAGAATCTTAACACTGGGACTAGGATCATTAGGAAGAGGGCGATAGTTGAAATATTCGTCCCATAAGGTCTTCGAATTTTGCAAGTAATCGATACCGATGATGAACTTTGATTGAGAGCACATATTGCCTTCTTTAGTTGAAAAATGCGTGAGCATTTCCCCCGATCAATCTCTCTTCTAGCTCTTTCCAAAGATCAAGCATGGGCAATATATAGGACACTTGCAGCCTATCTCTTTGTTCAAGGAATTTAGATCCGTGAACATACCATGTCATTACACCGAATCCATGCTTGATAAGAAGGATCGCTTATCGCGCTTCTGGGAGATTACCATTGATAAAACCAAGCTTGTTCTTTGAAATGGCCATCGACATAGATCTCTTCCAAGGAAAATAATTGGATGCGTTTAGTGCCTGGAAACCCGCACAAGACCAGGGCTATCATTGTTTGCCAAGAACAAGGGATTAGAGGAATCATCTGTAGCCATGATTAACACTGGAATTTTATTTTTATAACACAGCGGAAGGTTTTAATTCATTTCTCTGATACCATAACAAAAGGGGCATAGCAATATGAAATGAAAAAGAAGGAAAAAATACAGAGAGAATCGGACTCTCTTTTTTTTGATTGAAGTTTAATCAATTCAAATTTCATCAGTTGGTACATAGACTCTCATTTATAGAGATCAGCAAATCAGTTACAATGTTAACTAACTAACTGAAGAAGTTAACCACTTAACCAACTGTTTTAACAACTTGTTCCAGCTCAGCATCTTCAACTACCAACTGCTTCTGTTTCTTTTCCAGCTCCAGCTTCGGCTGATTGTTGAGCTGTAACACTATTTCAAGGCTTTTTATACTAGAGAGTGTCCACTAGCATAATTACCATGTATGCCTTCATGAATTTCCTTCATTACGTATGAAGTCTTGTCTTCGCTTATGCATCTAAATTGAGGGAGTGTGTACCCTTGCTTAAATGAGATATCACATTGTTGTGTGTATCCAATGGCTCTTATTCGCAGTTTTTATGCTGCCTTTTGTATCTTCGAGGAATAATCCATCTTTCAAATAAGAAATGATGTTCGATATCAATGAAGTTTTATCTTGTATCCATTGGATTTCCTTCACTTTTTGGCCAACTAGTGGTTTTAGCAACAGTTTTACAGGGACTATTTTAAACAGCTCCTCGTCTTTTGAGCTTGCCAATTTTGATAAGGCATTTACATGATCGTTTTTCTCTCAAAGAATTTGGGTAAGTTCAAACTTGTTGAAACATTTAAGCAATCTTATGGCTTTTGCAAGATATACAGCCATTGATTTATCCTCGACAGTGAATGTCCTGTTTATTTGGTTTACCCCCAATTGTAAGTCGCTTTTTATTTCAATATTTCGAGCTTGCAATTCTTTTGTCAGTCTTAGACCCACCGATAGTGCTTCTTATTCAACCACATTATTGGTTGCTTTAAATGCGAACCTTAATGCACAGTTCAATTTGTGCCTTTCTGGTTTGTCAAGATTATTCTCCTTCAGAGCAATTATCTCCCGATATTCCATCTACAAACAATTTTCACATTCTCTGTACGGGCTCTTCCTATATTAAAGTCAGTTAAGCCATATGTTTTGATTGTGGATTATCCTTTATAACGTATCTCAAATTTTCTGACCTCTACTACCCATTTCATTAATCTTTCTGATGCATCAAGCTTTTGCAATAATTGTTTGAGTGGAAAATTTGTTAATACTTCAATGCTATTGCTCTAGAAATAGAATCACGGTTTTCATAACGATGTAAAGCAAAGGCCAGCTTTTCCATATCAAGATATCTTGCATCTGTTTCTTACGGGACTTTACTTACATAGTAGACTGATAATTGTTGTTGCCTTTCACTTTTTGCAGTACCAAGTTGACTGCCGCCTTGGATAATACTAAATTAGTAGTTAATAAGGTTACTTTCCCAGTTACTCTTTTAGAGCTTGGAATGCTTATTTGCATATGCTGCTCCATTCGAACTTCTTTCATCATTTCAACACTTGGAAGAAAGGGGAACATTTTTCCATTGCTCGAGATACATACCTACTTAGGGCGACGACTCTTCTTGTTTGGTTTTGAACCTCGTTTGGTTTAGATGAGGGCCACATTTTTATGAGGAATTGAATTTTGTAGGGATTCTATTCGATATCTCACTGATTTACCATATAACTGAAGAATTTTCCAAATTTTACTCCAAATGTGCGTTTTAGCGGATTGAGATTCATCCTGTATTTTCATTAGACATTGAAAGCTCATCCAACTGTTTCAAGTGGTCTCCAACTTGAATGCTTTTTACAAGCGTATTGTTGATGTGTATTTCCATCGTTTTTTCTATTTAGTTTGTGAACATTTTGTTCACCAACCTTTAATACACAGGACCGCATCTTTTAGCCTAAATAGCATTATTTTGTAGTAGTATAGTCCCCGATCTATTACAAATGAGGAATGTTCCTTGTCAGACCTATATATAGAGATCTGATTGTATCACGAATATGCATCCATGAAGCTTAGTGGCTCATGTCCCATAGTTACATTTTTCAGCTAATCAATTCTAGAGAGCTGGATCAGTCTTTAGGACAAGCTTTATTTAGGTTCGTAAAATATGGACGAGTTCGTAAAATCTTGACAGCTTTACACACAAACTAGGTAGCGAGCTTCGCAGATGAAGTCATTATCTAATAACTTATCCACCATGTTTTTTAGTATCCCATACTTCTCGACACTCATTACCTACGTCTTTGTATCTTAGGCTTGACCTTAGGGTCAAGCTTCAAGGTGTAACAAGAAACTTTGGGATAGATTCTTATCATGTCCGCATGTTTTTAGGTGGACACATCTAAGTTCGCATTAGGAAAATTTTTTGCAAGCTTTTCATAGGTTTTCTTAATTCCTTATCGATTTTTAGAGCATTGCTCGCATCTTCTGAGATAAGAGAAAAGCTTTCTAGCTCTTTGACTGTTGCGCTTCTAATGTGCACTCAGTTATGAGGGGTCAATAGGTTATTAATTTCTAGTTTATCCTCGGAGAATGATAGTCCTAAGAGCTCTCAGGCCTCCTTTTTGTTGTTTTTACAGTTCGTGCGCAGAATTCCTTGATTGTACTTTAAAAACATTTATCATTTATTCGTGAAATACCTCACATGCAAATGATGGAGGGAGATGAATATGTTCGCCTGCTTCAGGATAGATTATCCAAGGATTTCGTTGTTTGCAAATTTATCATTAACGGTGTCAAATTTCATATATCCTTGGTATGCATGGAGATCCTCTCCTATTTTTACTAGTAGAGTTGCCTATCCACGAAGGATTGGGCCTTCCCTAGTGAAGTTGTAATATGAAGTGAAAACATTCACCCACTATTACTGTCTAGATCAAAACTACTTCATCTTCAATTCCTTAAATTTCTAGGTTTTGTATCTTTGTACACTACAAAATGTGTAGCTATGTAATTAAAGAGGTTAAGGACAACATATTACCTGTAACTTTACCTTTTCCCAAATGGTTACTTTCCAGGATTTGTATCTTTGTACACAAAGCAATACGTTCCGTTATTAATGCTTTCAGACTTTGGTCATCCGCTGATAGTCTCAACTACCGAATTTACTCGTGCATTAGTTTGAACACCGCTAATCTTTGGAATTTCATTCTTTGGTGTTCCAACTACTGCTTGACTTTTCTTTTTTTGTTTCATTTTCTCGGATCTCACATTTTTCTTAGTTAGAGCGTGGAAACTAGTGATTTACATTGTTCAAGTTTCTCACAAACAATGTCAATTTGTTGACGATAGAAATCATATCAACAAATCATCTCACCTAGTCAGGACTTTCACCTCCAAATCTCCTAGTTTTGATGTTCAAATAGGAGCTAGAGATGAAATGACTATTTGGTAGGGAGATATTTGAATTATATATCTTTCTTCTTCAAATGAAGAGGTATTTTTAGATTTCCCTCTAAGATTTAGAGTACTTTGATCATTTAACAAAAATGACAGATAACGGATCCTTATTGATTATCTTGTAACCAATTCCATTACAAGTGTCGAGCTTTATTCATCAACTCATGTGTGCTTACTTGAAACTCTGGAGACAGCCTGTGTGGAGGGAGAGCGAACTTCTTGTCTTTGTTCCCATCGTATGTTGCCTCCACGTTGTTAGATGGGGCAAAGTTCATGGAGTGTATTTCTTTGTTCAACAAGTGTAATAACCATGTATCTTGTAACTGGCCACTAATTTGACTTTATAACTTAAGTAGTCATTTGTAAATCCATTTCGATCACACTAACTTCTGAATTTTTGGTTTTTCCTCAAATTTTCAATTTTTATTTTTACTTAAAGACTGCATTTCCTTTATTGCCTCATTCCATTTTTTTCAAATTTATCATAATTAATAGCTTTATCATATGAACGAGGTTTTGAAAAATCAATCTCTTCACGTGAAACTTATACAAATTTCATTAAACTTGAGGCACTACAGTTTATATTTTTGTATGATTTTGTCTCTTCTCTCTATCCCTTACTAGCTAATTGAAATCCAAATTCTTTCACGTCTGCTTGATCAATCATTTACATAGGGGATTTTAGTTTCGGTTACTCTGGATAAGTTTGAGGAATTTTTGGTTTGGGTTCATAGTTTCACTCCAGTATGAGAGTTTTACAAGTCTCAATCATCTTCTTATTTTTAACTTTCTTACTTCATTTAAGTCCTTCTTATGCTGAGCCTTTTTTGTTTCAGTTTCACGATGCCTTGAAGGGTTTCCCTGGTTTTAAGGCGTGACATTTCTTATTCATTAAATAATACATCTCTGCTAAACCCACAATCTATAGCCTTAGAGCATCTCCAAGAGACTCTCTATTTTTAAAGAGCATATTCTATCATTTGGAGAGCATCTATAAATTTAAAGAGTTAAAATTTTGATGTACTCCAACAAACTCTTTATATTTAACACTTAAATTTACTATTCCCAAAAAATATTTATTATTTTTCTTTATCTTTTATTTTAACTAGTTTTTCTATAGATTATTTTATTGCTTTTCTACATTGAAAATTGAAACTTTTTGAATGCATTTAATTATAGAGAGTGAGTTTGGCTCTCCAAATTTGGAGAGTCAAACCCACTCTCTAAATTAAAATCTTAATTTAAAGAGTCTATTGGAGCATGATTTTACATGTTGACTCTTTAAAATAGAGAGCATCTCATGTTTAAAGAGTCTGTTGGAGATGCTCTTATGGGATAAACTAGCAAGACATGTTTAGCCCGATTTTATTGTACATTCCCCAAACCCACAATCTATAGCTTCTTGGGATAAACTAGCAAGACATGTTTAGCCCTGTTTGACCCTCATTATTTGAAATTTTAATGGTTGTAATAGTATTTTTTTAAATAAAAAAAAAAGTGTGGTTAGAAAATAAGAAAAGGTTTTTGGATTACGTTTAATATTATTTTGTTGGAAAAGGTGTGCTTGATAATAAAAGAGAGAAAAATTAATTATAATTTTACTGCGGGACAAACAAAGGTTGAACTGCCATAGCATCCAATTTTCCCATTGTTTGGTATGCAGAAGTTGTAAGATGGATAGATTTGATGCTTTCTCTCTTAAGAATTTCTCTAGAGTTTTGCCGTTAATTGCACTTGAGGGTGACCTAATAATTAGGTATACAACAGTACAAGCTTCTTCCCCAAAACCCTTCGGCTAAACTTAAATTTATTATTATCATACACCCACTGATCGTTTGATTTTTCGTAAGTGAATGAGATTGTGAACAAGTAATATAATAGTGTGTAAAGTGTCGAATCCAGGAGAACTAAGCAAATAGGTTTTGAGTTTTCTATACTAATATCCAAATTATCAATTAAATTAGAAAGCACTTTAACTTATTTTTTTAAAATATGTGAAAGTATTGCTAAGATGTCGAATCCCCATTGTTAATCTATTTTTAGCACAATGAATTAAAATGACAATTTGTAATCATTTTTGTTGATCAGTGTTCCTAATCATTGAAAACCTCTCCCGATAATTATTAAATTTATTCCCCTCATGTGACCCACATATCTCTCGATGAAATATACAAACATAATAAATAAATTAAACAATTTAGAACACTTATAAAAACCATGTAAAGCATAGAGATATATCTCTATTCCTTGTCAGGCTTTACAATGTTTATTATTTTTTAATTAAAAACCTATTAGCTCTCAGGATAATAATAGATTCCAATAAATCATCTCAATTAGTAACTAATTAATTGAAAAGTCGTTGAAAACAATAATAAACATTTAAGAAAATAAACACACTAGTCGTCAAAATAATTAATTAATATTAAAAATTTCAAAACAAGGATTCATTTCATCCTAATAATGTATAAAACTAGCATAACATATCGAAATTATAAGAAATTATATTTAATAGAAAAGACATAACCCGAATTTTTGACAACTTGAGAGGAAGAATCTTGAAATCTTGAATCTCTTCAATGGTTTCTTGATAAATCTCCACTTGCGCCTTCTCATTTTTGCCCAAAAATTAAGTTTAAAACTTCACTTGGTTGAATTCTTGCAAGTCTCATTCAATTTTCTCACAAAAACTATAAACTTTCCTCTTTTGATGATAATAATTGATGGATATTGGAGTATGAGATGTATATGAGAGGTCTCCTAATAATCTTTAAAGTATCGTCTTGTAGTCCCAATAAACTATTGAATATTTACAATTTCGTCATCAAATTTTGAACTTTGTCATTTTTCCTTGATTTTCTTTTATTTCTTCCAATTCCTTATTCAACCATTAAGTTTACCTACGTAACATAAAATACAACAATTTAAGATGTATTTTGTCAAAAGAATTACCAAATATCCATATTTTAAGACCCCGAATAAGTGTATAAAATACAATTATCAAATACCCCAAAATTTAAACAATTTTTTGTTCTCAAACAAAATTATAACTTAAATAACAACAAATATACAAGCTTACAAAAATATTTGGTTAGACAATCTAGCTTTTAATCTTAATATTTGAAATTACAGTACTAAATTTACAAACTGTTTCAAAGTCACAATACCAAACTTATATCCACTCTTCCAATACAAACCTGACGTGTGTGAAGAATTAAGTAAACAATCATGAATTTAAAATTTGTTTCAATTCTCAACCCTCTGTGGTCAAATATATCATCTGATGTCGCCTCTCATATGATTTACGCACCCCCAAACTTGTTATTTTTTCACTTTTTTCTAGTGTGTAATCTAATGTTGAATATTTCATTATTATCATCTCCTTCTCTATTTCAAGTGAACTCTACTAATTGTAAGTCAATACATCAATAAGTAAGTATTCTTCAATTCTTTGATTGTTTCGACCTCCAAAACTCAATTATGCTAATTATCCTTCATCAAAAGTCCACTTCCCTCAAACAAATGTTTAGAGCTTAATCAAGACACTTAGTACTGTTTTTCTTTATGCACTTGATTTTTTTTTTTCAAAATTATTTTTATTTTTGCATTCTCTCCTTTAAACTTTCTAAATCACTCATGTAACAGACTTTAGGTCGATGACTCCCAAATCAGATGACTTTAGGGCACAGAGTTTTAAACACCCTTACAGACTTAATAACCCAAGTCAAAAAGGTTTTGAAGAGAATTTTAGCATTTTAAAAAAATTATGCATTGATCAGTGCAATGCCCCATATCAAACACCTTTTCAAGTAAATCGACCTCCAACTTAAGATTTTCGCCTAATTTTATCCTGTTAATCTAAAACAATCCACACAAAAGTTTTCACACATGGAATCCCTTTCCACAGCTGTATCTTCCTACAATAGCAAGATCACCCCCAAACTGTGTTAAATTTGGTCTAAGGATATATAATTTAGTATAGTTTTGGTAAAACATCTATGTTCAACTATATCAACCTATTAATTATATGAATCAACTCATAACATCACACTGTCCAACTTAATTCTAGTTCACATATAATATCAAGTTTTGAGATGTTAAGTCTCTATCAGTGTAGCATGCATCATATCCACAGATCATAAATCAACACCAAATCTCAAATTTAATCATCATTGTCGGCCAAACTATCTATCCCACACAAGCACACGGCTTAAAAAAAGAATTTTTTTGATATACATATTTCTTTCTATATATATACAAAAACAAAAACAAACATACAAACACTCAAAAATATACAAAAAGTAAAAACTTGGAGTTTTTTTCCCTGACAATAGCGCTAAAAATTTGATCGTTTGATTTCCTGTAAGTGAATGGGATCGTGAACAAGTAATAGTAATGTGTAAAATGTCGATCACACGAGAACTAAGAATTCAATCGAGTTCAAATTAATAGCAACATTTAATCGAATAACAAATATATTTTGAGTTTTCTATACTAGTATCTAAATTATCGGTTAAGGTAGAAAGCAATTTAACTGATTTTTAAAAAAAATATGTGAAAGTATTGTTAAGATATCGAATCCCCCTTATTAATTCATTTTTACCATAGCGAATTGAAATAACAATTTGTAATCATTCTTGTTAGTCAGTGTTCCTAATTTAATAGAAAACATCTCTCGACAGTTATCAAGTATATTCCCCTCATGTGACCCTCAAATCTCTTGATAAAAAAAGCAAACATGGTAAATGCATTAAACGATCTACAATATCTATGAAAACCATGTAAAGTATAGGGGTATATCTCTATTTCCTATTAGACTTTACGATATTTATTACTTTTAGCTAAAAAGCATATTATCTCTCTCAATAATAATAAACTCCAATAAATTATCTCAATTAGTAGCTAATTAATTGAAAAGTTGGTGAAAACAATAATAAATATTCAAGAAAATAAACATACTAGTCGTCAAAATAATTAATTAATATTAAAAATTTCAAAACAATGGTTTATCTCATCCTAACAATGTATAAAACAAGTCTAACATATTGGAATTACCAAAAATCATATTTAAGAGAAAAGACATAACCCGAATTTTTGATAAATTGAGAAGACGAAGATAAATCTTGAATATCTTCAATTGTTTATTGATGAATTTACACTTGCGCCCTCTCTTCTTTCCCTAAAAATCAAGTTTGAATTTTCACTTGATTGACTTCTTGTAAGTCCCTTTCAATTTTCTCAAAAGAACTATTAATTTTCCTTTTTTGATTATAATAATTAATGAATTTTGGAGTATGAGATGTATATGAGAGGTCTCCTAACAATCTTTAAAATATCGTCTTGTGGTCCAAATCAACTATTGAATATTTACAATTTGGTCCTCAAACTTTGGACTTTGTCATTTTTTTTCTTGATTTTCTTTGTTTATTCTAATTCCTAATTCAACCATTGTGTTTTACCTATATAATATAAAATATAACAATTTAGAATATATCTTGTCAAAAGAATTACCAAATATCAATATCTTAGGACTCCGAATAAGTGTATAAAATACAATTATCACTACCTTATCCATACTCTTCTTTTTAAGCAACTCCATTTTGTGTGGGGGAATGCCAACCTATTTTATACTTCTGAATTCCTTTCTATTTACAAAGGGAATCGAAATCTTGATTGTGAAAATCTAGGCCATTATTTGTCCCTAGTATTTTAACTCTCGAGTCCATTTTTATTTTCAAGATTAAGATATGTACTAGAGTTCTTAAAGTTTTCATCCTTTAATCTTGAAAAGATGGGTTAATTTCCTAATTTTGGTCACTGAACTTTACATAAGATTTTCAGGATGTTACTGAATTTCAAAAGTTTCCCCTTCATTCACCGAACTTTACAAATATAATTTCATCCATCACTGAGAATTTCAAATGTTTCAACTTTAGACATTGAACTTTACATAATGTAATCACATCCACCGTGTATGTAATCTACTATGAATAGAAAATACTTATTACCAATGTGTTTGATGTTTTTCAGGCCCACATAAATCATCTTGTATGTAATCTAAAGGTTTCTGTGAAGTATTACCATTTACCAAAGCTAAGCCTATGTCACTTGCCTAATTCAGTGTAATATGATCTTAACCAAAAGGTGTTGACCCCTTAAGAATTTTAAACGTTTATTACTTATATGCCCTAAACTTTATGTCACAGTTCAGTTCTATCATTATTTGAGAGCATATTTAGCCACCACCAATCTGAGCTTCACCTATGAATAAAAATCATTTTTCTCTGTCGTCCTGTCACATGTAATGACTCCTTAATGATTTTTATAGTGCCTTTTATCAAATTTAAACGTGAAATTCATTTTCTAACACCTAAAGATATTAGGTTTCTTCTAAGATAGGAACACAAATCTGAAATTTTACGATGATCTATGTCAAATATTGGACTCCAATTGCACCACAAAACCGAGCTCAGATAAACAAATCAACACCACAACACAAACCGACCTCCTCCAAACCGACACCAACCCATCCACCGGTTGCTCCCAAGTATTTAGCCCACAAAGGACAAGGTGTGGAGAAGATAGCAGCCTTACTAATCAGCCAAAAAACTTGTTGTCGATTTTTATATCCCGCAAGTGTACGGATCGTGACAAGTAATAAAGTGAACCTAAGAGTCCGGATTATCGTTCCCACGAGGACTATACTTTAGTCTTAATCTATTATTTCTAACTTTTATTTGATATAAATAAACAAGAACAATGATTGGTTATGAATTCTTGAATTGAAATACTTGAAATTAAATTGAATACAGAAGCGATTGATTGGAAATTCAAAGGATAACAGATATTAGGGCGGAACAATTTCAACTATTTATCACATTTACTCCTTAAATCAAGATTCATACAATCTAAGGTAGTGTTCGGTCGAATTCTTCTATTGTATTCAATTTACCCCTCTCGAGTTCTCATTGAGCCTATTTAACTAATTCAATTCCATATCTCTATGCGAATTCTCCTTAGTTAAACGAAACATCGGTTCTAAGAATTCAATTATGACCGCAGCAATTAACATAGGTATCTCTACACGTTATGCCAATTTACCGGAATTTACTACTTGGTCTAAACAACAATCCGCATCTCTACGTAATTATTGTTCACGAAATCATTTAATTAGTGATCAAGTGATTAAATGTATTGAGAACATAGCAAAATCGACACATATGCATTGAGAACATAGCAAAATCAACACATCAAATAAAAGCACAAGAATCTCAATTTAAAGAAATAAAGGATCCCAATTGGTTACATTGTTCGCCCTAAATTAGATTTAACTACTTATGGGAATGAAAGAAAAATACAAAGTTATTATAGAGTACATCACCGGGTTTAGAAGAATAATGTAGAAAAAGAATCCAATCTTGCACCAAGATCTTCTTCCAACTCCCATTGATGCTTCAAAACGTGGTTTGCGCGATGTTTTCCTCCTTTGAATTCCGCCTTTGAATCTCCAATTGTATATACTTTCCCTCCCAATGAGTAGAATAAATCCTTTTGATGTGTTCTTCCTTGAATTCCTTCCCAAATCTTCAAAGTTCCATGTGTTTGTGTTGTTTGGAACTAAGGTGGAACTCTCCCCTTTCCAAGCCTCCTTAGGTCTACTTATACTTTCATATCCGTTCTTGGCCAATTTGGAGTCTTTTTGTGGAGTTTTCGCGGCCCAAACAATAAAAACCTAGAATCAGGATGCGGCGCGCGGCGCTTGAGCGCTTATGGGACAGCGCTTTTGAGCGCTGAAAATCTGTTAAAAATCTATTTTCTCATACAGGTGCAGCCGCTTGAGCGTCGAGTGTGTAGCGCTCGGGCGCCAAGTTTCTGTCCACTTTGCGTCTGTTTCAGTAATTTTGTCATAACTTTTCCGTCCGATGTCCGATTGAGATGATTCAAGTTGCATTAGAAAGATAACTCGAAGGACTAAAACGTTGTTAGAAATAGCTCTTCTTCAATTCGAACTTTATCTAGGCCAAAAATGCATCTCAATCTCCAACTAAAATTTAGACATCCTTGTGCGGTTGGAAATTGATTTGTTTTCACTCCTTTTGATCTTTCGTTGCATCCATTTGACCTCTCGCATTCTTGAATCTTCATCGTGAGCTTCGACACAACTTTTGTGTATTTGCACTTTAACCCTCAAGCTTTGAATCTTACCATTTTTTCGCCAATTTTTGCATTCTTTTCTCCAATTCTTCATCATCCATCGAGTTTCACCTAATAACACATTATATCATAAATTAGGCTATAATCTCATTAAAAGAACCATAAAATGTCATAATTTGGAGCCCGAATAAGTGTATAAAATACACTTATCAAACACCCCCAAACTTAAACATTTGTTTGTCCTCAAACAAAACCGTAACCTAACTTAATAAACAACGAACATGCAATGCTAATTACCCAATTGGTGGCCAATCAATCAAGCAATGCAAAATGATTTAGCTAGTTAACCTGGATTTTTATTTCAAGATTGAAATCATAATATCAAATTTATACACAGCTTCAAAATCACACTACATAAATTAAAATTTACTTTTCCAATGAAAAATTGACGTGTGTGTGAAGAATTAAGAATAGCATTATGAATTCATAAGTTGTTTCAATTTCCGACCTCGAAAGTCAAATATGTTCTTTCATCACTCGTAAGATTCACACACCCCCAAACTTATTCTTTTCACTCTTTTCATGCGTGTGAACTAAGGTTGAAGTCTATACTATCATCACCTCTCTAGTCTAGGTAAATCTCACTAATTGCAAGTCAATATGTCAATAAATAAGGATTCTCTATATGATTGCTTCAATCTCTAGGACTTAACTAGGCTAATAATCCCTCATCAAAAGTTGAATTTTCTTAAACAAGTGTTCGGTACTTAATCAAGGCATTTGGTGCGTCTTCTGTTTCATGCACCTGCTTTTTCTAGTTTTATTATTTTTTTTAGTTCATATGAGTAATTTTTTCTTTATATGAAACATTCTCTCCCTTAAACTTTCTAAATGACCCATGTAACAAGCTTTCAGCCGATGACTCCCAAGTCAAATGACCATAGGGCACCAGGTTGTAAAGACCCTTGCAGGCTTAATTGCTCGAGTCATAAAGGCTACGAAGAGAAATTTTCAAATAAAATATTTTTTTTTATGCCTTGATTAGTGCAATGTCCCTCATTAAACACTTATCCAAGTAAACCAACCTTTAATTTAAGATTTTTACCAAATTGCATCCTATTGACCTTAGACAATCCACACAAGATTTTAATTTCACACATAAAATCCCTATTTATCTCAATATCTTCCTACAACAGTAAAATTCCCGCAAACTATTCTAAATTTGGTCCAAGAATGTAAAATTTAGTGGTTTTGAATTTAATATCTATGGTCCACTATTTCAACACATCCAATTATGAAATCAACTCATTCCTACATAATGCTTAACTCAATTCACGTGCTCAATATATATCAAATTTCACATGGAAAAGCAAAAATTAATCTAAGTATGCAACTTATTCATCATTCATAGATCAATTTATAATTCAATATATTCATCATTGTCAGCCAGGCCAACTAACTCACACAAGCACACAAAATGAAAATATTTTTGAAATTTTTCAGTTTTTTTTAATATTAAAGCACACAAAAACAAAAAGAAAACTCACACAAAGACACAAAAATAAAATGAAAACTCATGTTTTCCACCCCCAAACTTAAACTAGACATTGTCCTCAATGTCTTTAATCCTAAATTCGCATATAAAGGGATGGGGAAGAATGTGAAGAAAAGACTTCCCTGATATGGCGTGTAATTCCATGGCTAGCTTTCATATTGCTCAGTTGGCTCCTTAGTCAATGTTGGATTAAATGTTCCGCGACGTCATGTTCCTGAAAAGTCAAATAAGGTATTAAGATCAAATAACTGGAACATGTGTTACTTAGCTCTAACATCTAATAATCCAACTAACTTATCAAAGACCTAAGGGGAAAACGAGTAAGGTTGATGAGTCCCAAATAAAAAATAAACTAAACTATCCTAAAACTTAAAAGACAAAATAAATAAAAGGGAAAAAAGCTTGGGTTGCCTCCCAAGAAGCGCTTCTTTAAAGTCATTAGCTTGACTTGTTTCATAAGTGTTTCATGGTACTTTGAATATGGCTTTGGATGTTCTGCTTATCTTGCTTAATATGACTTTGTTCCATGTTGCATTTTTCCTCCAAATTTTAGCATTGCTCTTCTCCATGTAGTATGACTTTTCCTCATTACCCATTTCGAACTCAACAATATATACTTCAATCTCTTCATAAGGTTTAATCACAAAATCCACTTTTGAGCAAACGATGAAGTCGAGGATTTCCTCTTCTTCGAATGTTGCACGTTCTTTTTCGCCACTTGTGATTAATTTCTCGATCTTTTCAAAGCTTCTCTTCTTTGATTGAAGTTTCTCAACTTCAACGTCCATGTTCAAAACTTCCGGCAAAGAAACAATGACATCTTCATGGAAAGTCTCTTCCTCTTGTTCTATTTGGTTGAAGTTTGGTATATCTGATTCTCTTAATTGATGTTCTTTAAGCCATGGACGAAATAATATCATTGGCAAATCATCCATGTCAAATTTGTGTGAGAGAAATAATGAAATGTGCAAGTTCCCGAGGACAACACCATCAATTTCACATTCGACTCTTAGCTCTCGTAGTCGCATTCTTATAATGACATCTCCCCATAAGCATATCTCCTCAAAGAATTCCTTGAGCTACCAATTGTTGTTGCCTTATGATGTAGTCACATACGAGCATATTGTCAAAATCAACATCGGCCATCTTTTATCCTGAAAAAGAACAAAGAAGAACAAACTAAAATAGAAAAAGAAAAATAGGTAAATAAATAAAAGAAAATAAACAAATCAAGTAATAGTTAAAAAAAAATAAATTAAGACTAAAAGTAAATAGTCCCCGGCAACGGCGCCAAAAACTTGTTGTCGATTTTTATATCCCGCAAGTGTACGGATCGTGACAAGTAATAAAGTGAACCTAAGAGTCCGGATTATCGTTCCCACGAGGACTATACTTTAGTCTTAATCTATTATTTCTAACTTTTATTTGATATAAATAAACAAGAACAATGATTGGTTATGAATTCTTGAATTGAAATACTTGAAATTAAATTGAATACAGAAGCGATTGATTGGAAATTCAAAGGATAACGGATATTAGGGCGGAACAATTTCAACTATTTATCACATTTACTCCTTAAATCAAGATTCATACAATCTAAGGTAGTGTTCGGTCGAATTCTTCTATTGTATTCAATTTACCCCTCTCGAGTTCTCATTGAGCCTATTTAACTAATTCAATTCCATATCTCTATGCGAATTCTCCTTAGTTAAACGAAACATCGGTTCTAAGAATTCAATTATGACCGCAGCAATTAACATAGGTATCTCTACACGTTATGCCAATTTACCGGAATTTACTACTTGGTCTAAACAACAATCCGCATCTCTACGTAATTATTGTTCACGAAATCATTTAATTAGTGATCAAGTGATTAAATGTATTGAGAACATAGCAAAATCGACACATATGCATTGAGAACATAGCAAAATCAACACATCAAATAAAAGCACAAGAATCTCAATTTAAAGAAATAAAGGATCCCAATTGGTTACATTGTTCGCCCTAAATTAGATTTAACTACTTATGGGAATGAAAGAAAAATACAAAGTTATTATAGAGTACATCACCGGGTTTAGAAGAATAATGTAGAAAAAGAATCCAATCTTGCACCAAGATCTTCTTCCAACTCCCATTGATGCTTCAAAACGTGGTTTGCGCGATGTTTTCCTCCTTTGAATTCCGCCTTTGAATCTCCAATTGTATATACTTTCCCTCCCAATGAGTAGAATAAATCCTTTTGATGTGTTCTTCCTTGAATTCCTTCCCAAATCTTCAAAGTTCCATGTGTTTGTGTTGTTTGGAACTAAGGTGGGAACTCTCCCCTTTCCAAGCCTCCTTAGGTCTACTTATACTTTCATATCCGTTCTTGGTCAATTTGGAGTCTTTTTGTGGAGTTTTCGCGGCCCAAACAATAAAAACCTAGAATCTGTGGCGGCGCGCGGCGCTTGAGCGCTATGGGACAGCGCTTGAGCGCTGAAAATCTGTTAAAAATCTATTTTCTGGCTAGTGCAGCGCTTGAGCGCTGAGTGTGTAGCGCTCGGGCGCCAAGTTTCTGTCCACTTTGCGTCTGTTTCAGTAATTTTGTCATAACTTTTCCGTCCGATGTCCGATTGAGATGATTCAAGTTGCATTAGAAAGATAACTCGAAGGACTAAAACGTTGTTAGAAATAGCTCTTCTTCAATTCGAACTTTATCTAGGCCAAAAATGCATCTCAATCTCCAACTAAAATTTAGACATCCTTGTGCGGTTGGAAATTGATTTGTTTTCACTCCTTTTGATCTTTCGTTGCATCCATTTGACCTCTCGCATTCTTGAATCTTCATCGTGAGCTTCGACACAACTTTTGTGTATTTGCACTTTAACCCTCAAGCTTTGAATCTTACCATTTTTTCGCCAATTTTTGCATTCTTTTCTCCAATTCTTCATCATCCATCGAGTTTCACCTAATAACACATTATATCATAAATTAGGCTATAATCTCATTAAAAGAACCATAAAATGTCATAATTTGGAGCCCGAATAAGTGTATAAAATACACTTATCACTAATCAGCCACCAAGGCTAGAAGAAGAAGAGAGGTCAAGCACAAAGCACAACACGGAACCACCAAGGCTAAGGGACACTCCTCTCACTCACGGCTATATTTTTCTCCCACACATACAACACTAGAAACCGGGTAGGATATATACCAAAGACAAGGAATTGGGCTTTTAGGTCAAACACAAAGTAGAGGCCCAATAAGTTCAACAAACGAGTGGGCTATCAACTAAAAGCCGTCCAAGGTAATGGGTCGGGCCATGAGCAACACTAAACAAATTAGGCTACTTCAAATGGCCCACTTAGGGTGTCGGGATGGTACGTTCATTGTGGTGTCGACATTCCACTTCAATCATCGGCCGAGGCCTATGAAGACCAATCCAACATAAAACCGGTTTAACATCATCGCTTGGATTTATTGGGTTTCAAAAACCCAACAAATTTCCACCTTGATCCCAATAAATCTGCAAGTAGACAAAACACACAGTTTACACTTGCACAATCAAGGTAACCAATAAAATTGGTATCACAGACCTTACCTCGTGTCTCCACCTGAAACACATACCGTACCTGCTCTATATACTCACCAGGGCTAAGGTCAAGAACACCCAAGTAGAAGCAAATACTCACAGCAATTAGTCAAGAGCAAATAAAACATGCAATGGAGATATCATATAGGATAATATAGATCTTATCACACACGTTCACACAAAACAATAGATTAACACAAAGTCAATCAACAGGCCAACACATACGCAACAAGTGCATAAATGACCTCACAAAGATCTCACCACACTTATCCTATCCCATTCCGTGTTGCTCACTCCTCGAGAACACATATCTCACCTCATCGCCCACGATGCTCACTAGACTAATCACTCAACTCATGTCTAACTGGTAAATCTCCATAGATCCTAAGTTCTCGGGATAATCCTCTATCAACACATCACTTCTCCCAACCTACGTGGATAATGGGTCTCCACCTAATAGAAGTGATAGAAGTGCCTCACTCGCACTCCACCTGATCAGGGTCTCTTCACAGATAAAGGATTCCAACATTTGATCACATCTCCACTCGTGATCCAAATGTCACACTCCACATCCCACAGTACAAACCACAATGTACCCCTAGGCATCTATACTCCACCTTACCAAAAGACATCCAACACACCGCAAATGCATCACAACCCCACTATGGCAAATCAACACCTTTCGGCGACCACAAAGGTTAGAGCTCAATTAAAATTGACCCACGCACCAACAAGGTTACTCCAAACACCAACGCTCAAAAAATCCACAAAGGACTAATCCCACAAAGGGAAGGGTGACGATAGCACTCACAAAGAGGATAGAAGAAAGAGTTTGGTTACTTCACAATACTCACAAAAGAGTCTCACTCAGAGAACGAAGATAACCCTCACAGACTGCCCCACATAATCTCACAAACCACACAGGCTCACATAGATGAAGGAGAAAATGGCTGCCCCTCTTACTTCGGGATAATCTATCCGCCAATCGTCTTGTACCGCCGTTACCAAACGGGACCCGCCACCTGACCACCAATGTCAGGAAGACTTTCGACACAATCTTACTTCTCACTCACAGAGCAAACGGAGTACGCCATAGATCTCAACCCACTATGCATGCAACCAATTACACCAAATAATAAGATCACTCCAATTCATGCCGATGCACATATCAAACACATTGAATAATGCACATATAACCACGCAACCGAATTGAGCATCACACACATGCAGAAAGGATTACACACAAATGCACATACCAGTAACCAGGTTTACGCTCAATAAACCTCACACGGGTCATCACTCGACCCAACGACAGAATTCGCCTCACCACTCTCATCAACTTTCCTTTTATCATCCCTAGGACAGTCTATTTCAACAATGTCCAAATAACTGCAGTTAAAACACATATTACTTTTCGCACATGCCTTAGACCATATTTGTCAAATTAAAATATCATATTTTTATTAAAACATCCACAACTCATAATGTGTCGTCTTTTTACCCAAAAATGCACAAAACACAAAATACAACCAATAACGACCACAAGTAAAGTACCGACACAATTCACATAGAATAGTCAAGTAAACTTTCCTAAGGTCACGTGCAATTCTAAATAATGAAAAATAAATCGACAACAAATTCACGAGGAATTTAAGGTAAATAATTAACAAGTAATTCCTAGGTCTAGCAACAGGCAATGGTTACCCTTCACGGTAACCCCAAACCTAACGTCACCCCACACGATGACTTCTAATGCGAAAAATAAATCATCATACACAATAATTTTAACTGCAATAATAAAAGGCAAAGAACACGATACCGAGCGGACCACTTCTGAAGGTCCGTAAATATCGAGAGCTGCGAATTCAACACTTTAGGACCGTCACTCTTCGTCCTAAAATCACCGGCAACCACGGCAACACAAAACGACACTCGGCACCCGAACGTCCAAACGGAAACTGGTCTAACTTTCACCGTAGTACCCCAAAATCAAATCCGTCAACACCGTTGGGTCCGTCTCGATGTCCCCAACAAGCTGCCTGAAGAAGTCAACCTCAGAATCGGACCCCATGTGCCTCCACGCGCCTCCACCGTGGTGGCGCGTGGGCCTCACGCGCCGGCGCGTGACCTACACGCGCCACTCCCCCAGCAGCTCCTCGACCTGCTGAGTCCGCCAGTGGTGTCCGTTTCTCCAAATTTCTTCTGGTTTGGCCGGAAATCACGATTGCAGGTCCGATTTTCGCACAAAAAACTGGGCAGATTTCCTGCTTCGATTCTGCTCCGTTTCTGGGCTGTTTCTGGTCGATTCCTGGAGCCCAATCCACCATAACCTTGCTCTGATACCATTTGTCAAATATTGGACTCCAATTGCACCACAAAACCGAGCTCAGATAAACCAATCAACACCACAACACAAACCGACCTCCTCCAAACCGACACCAACCCATCCACCGGTTGCTCCCAAGTATTTAGCCCACAAAGGACAAGGTGTGGAGAAGATAGCAGCCTTACTAATCAGCCACCAAGGCTAGAAGAAGAAGAGAGGTCAAGCACAAAGCACAACACGGAACCACCAAGGCTAAGGGACACTCCTCTCACTCACGGCTATATTTTTCTCCCACACATACAACACTAGAAACCGGGTAGGATATATACCAAAGACAAGGAATTGGGCTTTTAGGTCAAACACAAAGTAGAGGCCCAATAAGTTCAACAAACGAGTGGGCTATCAACTAAAAGCCGTCCAAGGTAATGGGTCGGGCCATGAGCAACACTAAACAAATTAGGCTACTTCAAATGGCCCACTTAGGGTGTCGGGATGGTACGTTCATTGTGGTGTCGACATTCCACTTCAATCATCGGCCGAGGCCTATGAAGACCAATCCAACATAAAACCGGTTTAACATCATCGCTCGGATTTATTGGGTATCAAAAACCCAACAATCTAATATTGTCATTAAGCAACATGTCGGTAATATTCCCAATTCCAACTACTATTTGGGAATTTTTATCCCCTATACATTTTTCTAGATGCAATTTCTTTTTAATTGTAAAATCAAGCTCTTACACGGTGTATATGGAAGGTGCAACCTGAATCAAGAATGCATTCTTGATTCAGTTCACTTTCAGAAACAATCACAACATGAAAGTTGTATATTTCAGATTCTAGTGCTGGTCATTTGATTAATCTACTGCCTCGTCGTTTTTTTTTTCCATAATTCGACCCTCGAACCCATACTAGATTGTGTAGATGGATAAAATATTTTGGAAGACATCAACTCATCTTATTCATGATTATTTATGTTTTTCAAAAAAAGAAATATAATAAAAAATAAATAATGAATAACGTAGACTACTTAGTCCCCTTTTAAACCAGATGCAGGCCAAACAAAAAATACTCAGAAAAATCTTGTTACAGTCGACAAACCTTTCACTTGCCAAAATGCAGAATACCAACGATGACAAGAAAAATGTTCTTCTTACAATTGTATGAGACTAATAAGTTCTCAAATTACCAACTCCAAGTTCAGTTCAAGCATAGGTATTCCACATATTAGAACCAAAAAAAAAAATCTTTTATCACTTAGTCCTAAACATGCATCTTCTAAGTTCAGAAACTAATATTGCAGTTCAAACACTGGCCTGAGAGACTCATATATCACTTAAAACAATAATTTTGTTTTGCAAATATTAATCAATCCTAAGCATGCATCCACTAGGCTATACACCTACTGTTCCCCCTCCTTTTATTCGAGAGAGGGGCATTGATTCCCGTATTAGGACCAGCTGCTATTAGTTCTATTTTCCCGCTCATATTGAAGTAGTTAGCCAGCTGGACTTTCCCGCTATTTATTTCTTCCATGTATATTTATTTGATCGATACTTCATTTTTCCTCAATTGAGATGAATAATATCCTCAATTCAATTTTTTATCCTCTCAATTGTAATATGGTATCAGAGCGATTTCGGGAAAATTGAACTGTGTGATTTCGGTTCATAGCTTTCATTTCGTGATCTTCATCTTCATCCGTGGATCTGCATCTCGTTCAATTTTCTCCACCTCATCATTCTGTGATTTTTTTTTTTCTAATTTATGATTCCTACTCAATTTCAGCTCAAATCCATTATTGATTTCTTATTCTTATCATAATGGAACAAATCATTCAAAAAGGCGGATCTGATTCAAGGTCTACTTCAAACAAGTCCATCATTGACGAGCCTTCAAGTCCATTTTTCTTACATCATTCTGATATCCCAGGGTTGGTACTGGTGACTCAACAGCTCAAAGGAGAGAACTATGGCTCCTAAAGTCGTACGATGACTATCGCATTATCGGTCAAGAATAAGCTTGGCTTTGTTGGTGGATCCGTGAAGAAATAGGAAAATAATGAAGGTGATCTGGTTAATTCATGGATTAGGAATAATAACATGATAATATTTTGGATCCTTAACTCTGTTTCAAAGGACATCTCTGTCAGCGTGATTTATGCATCCTCAGCCTATGAGATCTGGAACGATCTCAAGGAGCTTTTTCAGCAAAATAATGGTTCGAGAATCTTTCAATTGAAGAAAGAACTGATGAATCTGATGTAAGATTAGAACACAGTGAGTGTTCTTCACGAAACTCAAAACTATATGGGAGGAGTTGACTAATTTTCGACCCAACTGTAGTTGTGGAAATTGTGTCTGTTGTGGTGTTTAAGAATTGAACAAACGCTTTCAATTGGAGTACTTCATGGCCTTTCTCATGGGCTTACATGATTCCTTTTCCCAATTAGGAGGTCAGATCCTTCTAATGGATCCTGTTCATCAATTAATAAGGTGTTCTCACTAGTTTCACAAGAAGAAAATCAGAGGAAATTACACACAGCCTCTATTGATGTTGCCTCAGATGCAGGAGCTGCCTCTGTCTTCAAATCTGATAATGGTAGAGAAAGACTTAACTCTGGTTTTCGAAGTGCTGATACTAGTATAGAAAGGTTTAATTCTAGTTTTCGAAGTGCACCTAGGAATTGGAAAAGGGATAGGCCATATTGTACTCATTGCAAATATCATGGTCATTCTATTGATAAATGTTACAAAATCCATGGGTTTCCACCAAGATTTAAACCCAAGCCAAGAGATACTTTTCAACAATTTTCTAAGACTAACAATGTCTAGGGCTGGGCAAAATGTCCGAACCGAACCGAACCGAACCGGAACCGAACCGAACCGAACCGAACCGAGCGGGTTTTTTAAAATGAAATACCCGAACGGGTATCCGAATCGAGAACCGAATGGTTTGGTTCGGTTCTCGGTTCTCGACCAAGAACCGAAGAACCGAATAAGAACCGAACTTTTTTTTTTATATTGGATAAATCAATTTCTTTTATTTTTTCTAAACAAATTAATAATTTTTTTCTTATTAAATCTTATTAGTTGAACAATTTAGAGTTTATTTATGTTTGTTAGTTGTGTTTTTTTCAATTTTTTCTTGTATAGTTTCTTAGTAGTTAGTATGGAAAGTCAACCAACTGATATTACATTAAATAGTTGGTAAGTATTATCAATATTTTAAAATATTTTATCTTTGTGACTTCTAATTTATATTTCACTTTTATGTAGACTTGAATGTTTGAAGCAAATGAATTATTGATATGAATATCGAAGTTTTATTAGTAATATTTACTTTTTGGTATTTGTATTTGACAACTTATTATTTATATGTTATTAAATTAGATTACGTTAATTTGTAAAAGTTAAGATTGAACTTGATATTTGTATCTACTTTTTGTTATTAATATTGGTATCCACTTTCAGGTGTATTTATGTAGTATTATTTTAAATGTTAAAAAATTTAATTATAGTACGGAACCGAACAGAACCGAACCGAACCGAACCGAACCGAAACCGAACGGTTCCAAAATTATATTTGGAACCGACGGTTCCATTTACTAAATACCCGAAAATTTCTGGAACCGAAAAAAACCGAACCGAACCGACCCGCGCCCACCCCTAACAATGTCAATCAAGTTTCTCTTCATTCACAGATGGAAGCCAAGCCTATGAATCAGAACACTGGTGTTGACAAGTTTCTGCAGAATCTGAGTCCAAATCAATATCAAGACTTGATGACAATGTTGTCTACTCACCTATCTTTCACATCACAGTCCACCTCTACTGATCAGAACAAAACTGAGCCAACATATGCGGCAGGTATATATAAGTCATATTTTGTTAAATCATTATTTCCCTCCAAGGATATATGGATTGTGGACTCAGGTGCTTCCAGACATGTGTGTTCGATTGCCATCGCCATATTAACCTGAAGCCTATTACTAAATCAAGCATAACTTTACCTGATCAGACATGTATACCGGTCAGTTTAAGCAGTGATGTTAAATTAGGACCTGATTTGATACTGCACGATGTCTTGTTTGTTCCCCAATTCCAGTTCAATTTGATGTATGTGAGCTCATTAACTATAGGATCTCACTTTAATGTACAATTTTTCCATGATCAATTCACAAACCAGGAAGTTTCCACCAAAAGGATGATTGGCAGGGGTAGCATCATACAAGGCCTATATATTCTGGATGCTAGAGTTTTTAATTCTATTTCTAATGTCTTTGTTAATTTTGTTTCTGCCCGTGTTTGGCGCAATAGATTTGCACACCTTTTTTTTTAAAGGTTAGACATATTAAAGGATCAGTTGTTTATTCCTTCTGATATTTACAACAGACATTTGCCTTGCTACATATGTCCTTTAGCAAAACAAAGGAGATTGCCCTTTGATTCTCATAATAACATTTCCAGCAATATTTTTGAACTTGTGCATTGTGATATATCCGGGCCTTATCATGTGATTTTCCACTCTGGTTACAAATACTTCTTGACATTGGTTGAAGATCATTCTAGATTCACTTAGGTTTATATGTTAAGGCAAAAATTTTATGCTATTAGGGTTGTGAAAGAATTTTTCAATCTAGTTACCACCCAATTCAATGCTACAATAAAGACTTTTAGGTCTGACAATGCAAATGAACTATCATTTAAGGATTTTTTTTTTTTTGCTGAAAAATGTGTCATTCATCAGTTCAGCTGTGTTGAAAGACCTCAGCAAAACTCTGTTGTTGAATGCAAGCATCAGTATATCCTTAATGTGGTTCGTTCTCTCTTCTTTCAGTCCAGAATTCACATTCATTTTTGGACAGAATGTATACTCACTGCAGTACATTTAATCAATCGGACACCTGCTCCTATTCTCCAACACAACACTCCTTTTGAGCTGTTGTATGCTCACAAGGCAGATTACTCCTACCTCAAAGTGTTTTGTTGTTTGAGGTTTGCTTCTACACTCAGTACTCACAGAACAAAGTTTCAACCTAGGGCCCAGAATGTGTGTCTTTTTGGGCTATCCTCGAGGTGTCAAAGGCTTCAAACTTCTTGATATTATCTCCAAACAAATATTCAATTCTAGGGATGTCTTCTTTAATGAAGACATTTTCCCTTTTTTACTCTATCACTGAGGATCATGCATTATCATATCCTTTTCCTGATCTTGTCCTGTCTTCCTCTTCTTTATCCATTCCTCAAACATTGCCCTCAGTTGCAAGGCCTTCCCCAACTGATATTCCTGTCATCCCTCCTCCTATATCCGAACCTCCAACTTCCATTCCAGCCATCAATGACACTTCTTAGTCCAATGTGACTTCTTTATCTAACATTTGCAAATCTCATAGAATTTCTAGGCCTCTTTTTCTCACCTCAGAGACTTCCATTGCAATTACTCCAAATATTCCTCTCTTCCACCTTATCTTATTAGTCGTTTTCTTTCCTATCATAATCTTTCTAAATCTTATCAACATCTCATTTTAAATATCTCATCACAATCTGAACCACAATTCTTCCATCACGCGGTGAAATTTTCTCAGTGGCGAGATGCCATAAAGAATGAATTAGAGGCTTTAGAACAAAATAGTACTTGGACCATTATTCCTGTCCCTGCTGGAAAGCATTCAATTGGATGCAAATGGGTTTTCAAAAACAAATTTGATTCTGATGGCACTTTGGAAAGACATTAGGCATGTCTTGTTGAGAAAGGTTTCACTCAACAAGAGGGGTTGGACTACTTTGACACTTTTTCAGGCCATTACTGTTAAGTTTTTACTCACTTTGGCAGCATCTCAAAAATGGCATTTAATACAACTTGATGTCAACAATGCTTTCCTCAACGGAGACTTGTTTGGGGAGGTTTATATGGACTTGCCCCTTGGTTATGATCTTCTTAAATCTCTCAAACAGGGGGCGAATTTGGTATGTAAACTGAACAAATCATTGTATGGTCTCAAGTAAGCTTCAAGGCAGTGGAATTCAAAGTTTTCGAGTGCTCTCATTCAATATGGTTTCACCCAGTCCAAGGCAGATTACTCTCTCTTTACAAAAAGATCTGGACATGGTTTCATAGGATTATTAGTGTAAGTGGATGACATAGTCATCACTGGACCAAATGAACACCTGATCAATGAATTAAAAGAGTATTTGAGTTCCCAGTTCAAATTAAAGGACCTGGGAATTTTAAAATATTGCTTGGGGATTGAGATTGCTCGAGCTACTTTAGGAATAGTCATATCACAAAGGAATTATACCTTGAGCTGACTGAAGATACAAGCTCTTTAGACTGCAAACCTGCCAACAGCCCAATGGACTCAAGAATTCAGCTTAGCTTACACGAAGGGGATTTACTACCAAATGCATCTCACTACAGGAAGTTAATTGGGAGGTTGATACACTTAACTCTTACTATGCCTGACATCACATTCACAGTTCACAAACTAAGTCAGTACATGTCTCAGCCAAAACTCCCTCATCTTAAAACTATTCACCATTTACTTCGATACCTGAAGGGAAGTGTTGGTCAAGGAATTTATTTCTTTTCAGCCTCTGTCATGCCTATCAAAATTCGAGCATTTTCTGATGCTGACTGGGGCTCGTGCGTTGATACACAAAAGTCTACTACGAGGTTCTGTATATTTGTCGGTGATTCATTAGTTGCTTGGAAATCTAAACGACAACTTGCCATTTCCCATTCATCCATTGAAGCTGAGTATAGAGCCCTTACAACCACAACAAGTGAAATTGTATAGATCAAGCAATTGTTGACAGATTTCCAGGATGACAGTGACTATCCAGCTATGATATATTGTGACAACCTTGCTGCTATCCAGATTGCCAACAATCCGATTTTCCACGAGCAGGCGAAACACATAGAAATAGATTGCCACTTCATTCGAGATAAAATCACAGCTGGGGTAGTCAAATTACTTCCTATCAGATCACACCATCAGCTCGCGAATGCATTCACCAAGCCATTACCTACATCAGTGCTTAATCCATTGATGGTCAAGATGTGCGTGAAGAATGTTCATAGCACATCTTGAGGGGGCGTATTAGGACCAGCTGCTATTAGTTCTATTAGTTCCATTTTCCTATTTTCCCACTCATATTGAAGAAGTAGTTTGCCAGCTAGATAGTTAGTTAGCCAGTTGGACTTTCCCGCCGTTTATTTCTTCCCTGCATGTTTATTTGATCGATACTTCATTTTTCCTCAATTGAGATGAATAATATCCTCAGTTCAATTCTTCATCCTCTCAATTGTAATATCCCGCTGCAAGTTAAGAATTCCCCATCGTGCAGTAGAACTTTTGAAAGGCGTATTGAATGTAATATTAGTTCTATTTGAACTCCAATCTCGATATCAAAAACCTACAAAGTCTTTTTCCTTTTCTTTTTTGTATGATAAAAATGCATAGCAAATGTCTAAAAATTTGGTTTATCACAAGAAAACCAAGTTTAGCAAGGTTGAGATCAGAACTTCTAAATAGAAAGGTTCAAAACTTGAATAATGGTCAAGATCCTGCAAGAGACTCTTTACTGACTATACAAGGCCACTTCTTATACAAAATCCTTTAGGTTATAAGGTTACTTCAAAATTTTATCACAGATCAGACCACAAAGATATTAAATCGAACTCCCTCCATTTCTTAGTCAAATAATTATGATAGATTAGCATAGATCAAGTTATAAGTATAACGTCCCAAAAATACTACAAATTATTAAATCTTGAGACCTCATATGATATCATGAAAAGACTTGAGGACATGTTTGGTCTGATAGGCACGAAAGTAGGAGTGAGGCTATTTACACTACAAAATATGTGGATGAAACTCGGGATGCCATTTAAAGATTATATGATAATTATTTTGCTAAACTGGCAGAGGTTAAGAGCTAACAATGACAGCAACACTCAGCGAGGCATGATGGTGAATTTTATATCTGATTTGTTTCACTTCAAATTAGGTGATAATTGTGTAAATATTACACTTATCTTGTTCATCAAAAATAGTCTTTGGGGATGATTATTACGAGTTTGATACATGCATATTCTTATTTATTGATTATTTTAGGAGAAAATCAGGAACTAGATGAGAACGGATGAAAATGAATGATGATTTCTCAAAAAGGAGTTAGTTGGTTATATTCTAGAAGTTGGTGACCAAGGAGTCAGGTTCGAAAGTTGAAGGACCTCAATTGCAATATTTAATGGCTAAATCCCAACAAAAAGAGGAAACAGCGATTTAATTGTACAATTGAAAAATGATAAATTCCTGCAATTTGAGATATCCTAATTGGAATAGAATTATGGTGCCTTATCACCTTGGGACTCTATTTTAGGCCTAAATTAGGGGGGTGTATTCAATTGGGACTTTTAGAGACTTTTGGAGACTTTTTAAAATGGATGACTTTTGGAGACTTTGTGAACTTTCAAGTGATTTAGATGGATTTGGTAAGATTTTAGTAAAAGTTTTCCATGGACTTTTGGAGACTTTTGGAGATTTTCACTAAAAACTTTTGGAGACTTTTATTTTTTTTAAAAAAATATTAAACATATATAACGTAATATTTTAAACAAATTTTTATATGTCCAAATCATTTACAACTCATATAATTGAAAATGGAAAGTAATAAAAATCAAAATTTTCATGTCAATTTTTTTTAAAAAACAAAATAAATGTTTGAATCTTTCTAATGAACTGGATTATGTATCGTATTGGATTTAATCTCCAGATGTTATCCTCAAACATTGACAATGAAGAGATCGGAACTCGTTATTTGTCAACGAATTACAACAGTTGCAAGAATGAGGATTGCACAAGGTATCCCACTTAAAAATACCCATTCTCTCAACCATAACACACAAGATAGAGTTGCTGAAAAATCCGGACAAAGGCAGTTCGCTCCCAAAATCAAATTCTAGCGGGTGCAAGGAATTCTCACATTTGTGAAGGAATAATGACCATTGACCAATCTTTCTCTTTCTTCATTTGATTGTGTGAGATATATCAAGCTATATATATACTGAAAAAGAGGGGAAAAAAAAAAAGCAATGCTAACAGAAAGATAGTGTTTATAAATAGGAATCTTTCATTAAACAAAAGAAAAACTAGAGATACAATTTTTAGGCATAATGACAAATAAAATTGTTGTTTGTTCGACAAGTCTGGGAAAAAATCGGGAATCCAAAACATACGAAAGTATTGGAATAATATTTTCGAGCACTAGAAAGAAAAAAAATTGCTAGTAAATACAAAAAAATAGGTTTTCAGCATATGCATTGTCTAAAACAATGATTTGTTATCAACTGTAGCCAACAAAAAAAAAACACTTCATAGAAGTCAAAATATGAAGAAATAGATATACCCAAATTGTCATGCTGTCAGAATCATGCGATCAGTGGGTCATTGAAGATGAACATGTCACTGAAGCGTTAATGAATTGACTCCAGAGTATTGAGATGGGCAGCCATGATTGTCAAAATGGTTCTTCTCATCCCAAGCCAGAAGATAAAGGAGGAAATGAGAAGAAGAAAAGAATGATAAAATCTGTGAAAAGGTTGGAGTAGATGAAAATCCGAAAAGCAAGTGATCAACTTTGGCCTGGAAAGACATTGAAAGAAGGACCATCAGTCCTAGACAAAGAAATCTGGTGGTAATGAGTCTTCTTTAAAGCTGAATTTATTGATGGTTTCATCTACTGAATCATAACTTGTAGGTTGTGGAACTACTAATCATATAGGTTCTCTAGTAAACTAAAAACCTCTGTGAAAGGGTACCTTCCTGATGGAGTCGGTATGGGAGAATAATCTTTCAACAATAATAGTTCTTTATTTTTAGTAGTAGGAGAAGTTTAAATTTGGAGAATATTATGGTATCCCACATTTTGAAACAAAAATTGGTTCATTTCCTTGGAAATTTTATTATTACAATGATTTTTGAATAAAAGCTCCTGATAATGCTATATATTTATCTCTACATGTTAAGATCAACTACTAATGTGATTTATGACATAACTGTAAAACAAAAAATGTTATATTCGAATAATAAAACGTTGATGTGGCACACAAATCTTGGACATATAAGCTTAGATAGTATTGGAAGGTTGATGAAAGATGGGCCTCTAAGTGGCTTAGGGAGGAAAATCTTGCAACCTCTGAATCCTATCTTAAAGGCAAGAGATCTTTTTTAACTAAAGGATATAGAGCTAAGGATATTTGGGATTAGTTCATTCTAATATGTATACAAGAGGCTGTCATGAGTACTTTTGTCAATTTTACTGATGACTACTCAGAGATACGGATACATGTACTTGATGTTTCTAATTTCCTCAATTTTGAAAAGTTCAAAGAGTATAGAATGGATGTTGAGAAATATTTGGCGAAAAGTATAGTTAAATTTTGAGTAAGATAGATGCTGCAATTCAACTTAATATTCCATTACTAAGGCAAGGAGATTAAATAACGAAAAAGGATTTACAAGGAAGGATCTAGAATATGTACAACTGTGAATTAGTTCCTGAAATCAAGGATCATGTCAAGAATATTTTGTAACAAATTAGTGTAGGACCACAAGCTAATGAGAAACCGAATTCACAGCAATGCAAGTGAGCTGATGGCTGCTCCAGCTGGTGCAAGGCAGATGGATGATGTGGAGCTGACTGGGACCATTTAGTTATTTTCAGTTAACACCCTCCCTCAAGCTGGAAGGTGCTAGAGTCACTCCAAGCTTGTCCTTCAAGAAGAGGAACCGTGAATGACTCAATCCTTTTGTCAATAAGTCAGCAATTTGATCTGAGGTTGGTATATATTTTACTTCCAATTCTTTGGCAATTACTTTGTTCCTGATGAAGTGAACATCAAGTTCTATGTGTTTTGTCCTGGCATGATATACTGGATTCGCAGCCAAAGCTCCAGCACTTATATTATCACACCATATGATTGGAGTTTCAGCTAAAGCTAATTCAATTCCTGGAAGAGTGGCTGAATCCAGGATATTTCTGATGCGATAGAAGCAAGTGCTCTATACTCTGATTCAGTGCTTGAACTGCAACGACCTGCTGTTTCTTTGAAGACCAACTGATCAGGTTCTCACCTAGGTAAACACAATAGCCAGTGGTTGAACGTCTGTCATCAGGGCAAGACGCCCAATCTGCATCTAAGTATCTACTTAGAATAAGTCTGTTGTTTCTTTAGATCCAAAGTCCATAGTTTATTGTACCTTTAAGATACCTCAGTACCCTCTTCAATGCTTACCAGTGCAATAAAGTTGGGGCTTGTAGAAATTGGCTTAATTTATTGACAGCGAAGGTTATATCTGGTCTAGTATATTGAAGATACTGTAGCCCTCATACAGCACTTCTATAGGCTGTAGGATTTTTCAGAGCTTTCCCATCACCTTTTGACATTGCTTTGCCTGCAGGTATAGGTGTGATGCAAGGTTTAACATTTTGCAATTCAAACCTTTCAAGTAGATCAGCAATATATTTGGCTTGTGTAAGGTGAATTCCAGAGTCATGCCACAACACCTCAATTCCAAGGAAATGATTTAGCCTTCCCATGTCCTTTAAGGCAAAAGTAGTGCTCAGGTTATCTATGAAATTCTACAGCAGAGCTCTATTATTGTCTGTGATGACAATGTCATCCACATAGATCAATGCAAAGATAATTTGATCTTCATTCTTGAGATAGAAAAGTGAGGTATCTGCCACAGATAGCTTGAATTTCCTACCCAAAAATGCAGTTTTCAATTTTTCATTCCAGGCTCTTGGTGCTTGTTTCAAACCATAGAATGCTTTGCTTAGCTTGCAGACATGACTAGGTTTTGACTCATCCACGAAGCCTTCAGGTTGAGCCATAAACATTGTCTCTTTCAGCTCTCCATTGAGAAATGCGTTATTCATGTCCACCTGCCTGATTTCCCACCATTTTGTTACTGCCAGGGTGAGTATAATTTTGAGTGTTGATGGTTTTATCACAGGGCTAAACGTCTCATAGAAA
The DNA here is from genome assembly GCA_035079005.1 of Fraxinus americana. Classification (NCBI taxonomy): domain Eukaryota; kingdom Viridiplantae; phylum Streptophyta; class Magnoliopsida; order Lamiales; family Oleaceae; genus Fraxinus; species Fraxinus americana. Next base: position 14,212,251 of record CM068716.1, on the reverse strand, counting down.
TCAATGCCTGGAGTTTGATTAAACCCTTTGCTACCAACTTGGCTTTGAACCTTTGTGTTGAGCCATCCGTGCTTTGTTTTAGTTTAAAAACCCATTTATTGCCAACAATGTTGTACGTTGGTAATGGAGGCACAAGCTCCCAGGTTTTTGCTTTTGTCAAGGCATCAAATTCTTCCTTCATCGCCTTCTTCCAGTCATCATTCATCAATGCCTCAGTTACACTCCTAGGTTCTGGTGAATTTTCTGTTAGCTTTCCAAGATAAATTTTTGGCTTGAATATTCCAGCCTTTCCTCTGGTAATCATTGGATGTTTAGTCACATTTTCTGCTCTATGTTGATCTGTTATTCTGCTGTCATCATTGTCTGGTTCCAGTGATCCCTCATCAGCTTGTGACATATTTTGTCTTGGCACTTCAAGTTCTATTTCACCAGTTTCTTCAGTAATGTCAAGAGCATTACTCTGATTGTCATTTAAATCTGAAGACAAGTGATAATCAGTTTGAGCAGCTTCAAGTTGAGTAGTACCAGTAGGATCTCGAATTGACATTATATGATCAGGGGGAAAATGAAAATAAGAAGTTGTAATTTCTGATTCTGTTGGTTCTGAATGACTCTTGGTAACTGTGAGTGTTTCGAATGGGAAATCTAATTCATTGAATACCACATACCTAGAGATGTATAGTCTCCCATTTTTACTCAGACATTTATATCCCTTGTGAGACTCACTATAGCCTAAGAAGGTGCATTTGGTAGAGTGAAAATCAAACTTTTGTCTTTGATAGAGAGGCACGGGTTGCAGGCACAGCCAAATATCTTTAAGGTCTGATAATCTGAATTTTTGTTGAATAGAGCTTCATAGGGTGATTGTTTATGAAGTGTAGGTGTTGGCAGCCTATTTATAAGATAGGTTGCCGTTTGAAAAGCTTCCCACCAATACTTTAGAGATAGTTTGGCTTGAGCTAGAAGTGTTAAGCCAGTTTCCGTGATGTGTCTGTGCTTCCTTTCGACTCTTCCATTTTGAGCAGAGGTGTAAGGACAAGGGTGACTAAAATCTATCCCTTCTTGGTTCAAGAATTTTGAGAATACTCGATATTCCCCACTCCAGTCAGCTTGAAGTGTTTTAATCTTACAATTCAATTTATTTTCAACAAGTTTCTTAAACTAAACGAATGTGTTAAGAGCTTCAGATTTTTGTTCCAGTGAGTAAATCCAAGTATATCTGCTGAAATGATCAAGGAATGATATATAATATTTGAAGCCTGAGGTGGATAAAATATGAGATTGTCCCCATATATCAGTAAACACCAGTTCGAGTGGAACTTTTGCATGAGAAGAAGATAAAGAGAAAGGCAATAGATGGGATTTTCCAAGCTTACAAGCATTACAAAACGAACTGATTTCATTTTCTTTAGTTTCGACTTTACAAAGATTAAGTACTAAACTCAACATTTGGCTAGAGGGATGGCCAAGCCTCTTGTGCCATACATCAGATGAGGACTCACGACTAGAAACAACTGATGACATGTTGCAGGATGATTTATTGGTGGAAATTGACTCTTGGCTGACTGACTTTTGATTGAGATACTTGGTGGTTTGCTGAGGGAAATCCAACTGATACAACCCATCTCTAAGCGTCCCTTGCATTATCACTGCATTCGTTGATTTGTCCTTTACAAAACAGCAATTATGATGAAATTCCATGTAAACATTGTTATCAGATGTCAATTTAGAAATGCTGATAAGGTTTTTCTTAATGTCAGGTACAAGGAGAAGTTTATTCAAGGTTATAAACTTCTTGTTCAAAGTTGGAATATGTGAGATACCAAAGTGAGAGATATGTAACTTACTTCCATCTCCCACCATGACTTTCTCCTTACCAGCATACTCATTGATGGAGGTGAGGTTTCCTTTGTCTGCAGTGATGTGACTGCTAGCTCCTATGTCTGCATACTACGCGGGATCATTCACGATGCTGGGAGAGGCGATATAGGCTGCAGGTGGGGTTTTGAAGCTTGTCCTCTGGTTTGGTGAATTTCCAGTGTAACTATCATCATACCTGAAGTTACATATATTAGCTTTGTGGCCAATTTTTCCACAACTGACAAGTTGGTGGTCTTTCATTTCCACTATGCAGGTAGCCACCTCTATTTTTACCTCTTCTTCCACCTCTGAAGTTGGTGAATTTTCCACCATAGCTTGGTCTATAAGGCCTGGAACCATGATAGTTAGAGCCTGACCTTTGTAAAAAATTTGCTAAGACTTGGTTGATATTAATTTCTGCTACATCACTTCTCAGCAAATTAAGATGTTCAAGTCTACTCTCGTATGTCACAAGTGTCGACTGTAATTCCCCCAGGATATGTGATCTATGCCATTAATCTGAACCACAATTGGAGTATACTCTTCGTCTAAGCCAGCAAGGACTTGAGTGACTAAGTCAGTATGAGCCACTGTTTTTCCAGCGATTTCAAGGTTGTCAGCCAACTGTTTCACCTTGTAGAGATACTGATCAATATTCATTGATCCTTTCCTTGATTTTTGTAGTTCACCAGTAAGGAAGGTGATTCTCGATTTGTTCTGCATTCCAAAGCTTTCCTCTATTGTTGTCCATAGCTACTTTGAGTTCTTTGCCCCCATGACTCTCATTGCAATGTCAGGGGTCATGGATGAAAAAAGTCGGCCCATAAGTAGCTGATCTGTTGACATCCATTGGCCAAATTCCAGATTCTTTATCATTTCAATGCTGATACTAGTCTCACTTTCAACCTGGTTTCCAATGAATTCTTGGGGACACATCTTTGTCCCTAAGATATAGCCCTCAAGGTTGTGTCCTCTTATGATAGGTATGATCATATTCTTCCATAGTAGGTAGTTATTTTTGTCCAACTTGACAGAAATAACTTGAGTAAGATTCACTCCAAAGGATGTAGTGTTCCCGTTGCTTATCAGATGAGTAGCGATGCTATTGGAGGCTGAAACTGGAACAGGGATTGAATCAGCATTTTGAGGAGTATTGAAGTTGTTGAAGTTTGCCATTCTTGCTCTGATACCAAGTTAAAATTTGAGTATGATAGATGCTGTAATTCAACTTAATATTCCATTACCAAGGCAATGAGATTAAATAATGAAAAAGGATTTACAAGGAAGGATCTAGAATATGTACAGCTGTGAATTAGTTCCTGAAATCAAAGATCATGTCAAGAATATTTTGTAACAAATTAGTGTAGGACCACAAGTTAATGAGAAACCGAATTCACAGCAATGCAAGTGAGCTGGATGGCTACTCCAGCTGGTACAATGCAGATGGATGATGTGGAGCTTACTGGGACCATTTAGTTATTTTCAGTTAACAAGTATCAATATACTTTGATTGGATCAAGATGGTGAACACCTTTCAAGTGAATTTAGGAACTACCTACCAGAAGATGGGATTATATCTAAATGAGTGATCCGGCTAAGTCCCAGCAGAATGGAATTTCAAATGGGAGGAACAAGACATTGTTATTCATAGTTAGATCTATGAAACTAACTATCAAAACATGTGATTATATCTAAATGAAAGCTCCTGATATCCCACAGAATGAAATTTTAGATAGGAGGAACATGAAATTGTTAATTATGGTTAGAGTCATGATGTCTCGTGTGGCTTGACAAGCCACAGGGGGCCGGCCCGTGAAAAAAAATTAAAAAAAAAAAAATTAAAGTCAAATGCATCCTACCTTGTTGCAGTTATTACCTGCCTACCTTACTGCCTTGACAAGGCAACTATCTTGTCAAGGAAGCTACAATATAGTTATGTGTACGTGTTTTACAATGTTAAATCATGTCAAATTTTAAATTTTAAATTTGAATTTGAATTTTTGATTAATTTCAAAAAAAAATACGTAATTTTTAAATTTATTTGTTATAAGAAAAATTTTATACGAAAAATTTTATTCGTTTACAATTTTAATTTCGCTTACATTGATTGTAATCGACCACAAACCCGGAAGAAGGAGGAGAGCTGTAACTTTTATTTAATTTATAATTTGTACAAATTGCACAAATTTTAAATTCTTTAAAAAGTTTTTAGATTTATCATGAATTTAAAAAAAAAAAAAGTTGGCTCTGTTCACTAAGGCTCGAGCCTAAATGTTTTGGAAGAGTGAAAGCTCAGCTTGGCTAAAGCAAAAAAAAAAAAAAAAAAAGCTCGAGCCATTTTTATTCGAGCCGAGCCGAGCCCGAGCTTCAAGTTTCGACTCGTGACTCGGCTCATTAATATCCCTAAATTGAAGTAGTTTAAGTAATCATCACCTAATTATCTAGAAAGTTCTTGGACTTTCTCTTAGTCGGTGATGATATCTTCAATTCTTCCCTTCAGCACCGACTTTTCTATTTGACTCTTTTCTTTTTAGTCACACTCAGCTTTGCCTCAAACTCGACAAGTTTTGACACATTATTGACTTCAAATATATCTGAGTCGTTTGTACTTTTCTTTTCATCTATTTTTAAGTTAGTAAACTTGATACTTGATTTCTCATCTCCATTTGACTTCTTTATTTGTGTTTGTGAATTTGTACATAGCTCAATCTCTTCTTATAAGCTCATTCGATCCCCCATTAGTATTTTTTGATCCACATCATTTTGTTCAGGAATATGTATCGCTCTTGTAATCTAATTTAACATTCGATACGTGTAAATCTTTAGATCCCTCAACTCTTCCTTGTGCTTTGTGATCTCCTCTAGTAGTTGATCTTCCATTTCCTTTAAATCTAGCAACTCCATCCTCTACAATATCTGCTAAGCATATGCTTTTTCAAACACTTCTTCTAACTTTAGTAGTCGTTCCTCTGCGGAGTCCACCAAGATGATTTTTCATGAACCACTATATATTATCCTCAGTCATCAATCCAATTATCTTTATTAGCCATTTGTTCAGGAAGGACCACTACTAGTGTTGATTCATCTTTTATACTCGAATTGGTTTTCTTTTCTCTAGTTTTTTCAATTACTGTTGCGGATGCCATAACATCCCATTCTTTTTCACAATTATATTTCTCTTGCTCGTTGGAGGTTGTTATATTTCCTTATACTGGCTCATTTTTAAACCAATAGTCTCTAGCATGATAGTCTTGTTTTTCACATACAAAGCATGAGCCATTAGTTCATTGATATTCTTTGAACAACTGGCCTCTTCTGTCGCGATTTTATTGAACTCCCCTTGTATTATAGCTTCCTTCAACTAGTCTATTAAATTTACCTTCGTTTAGTTCTTTATTAGTTTGTTAACAATATCGACCTCTTCTTTTATAACTGAATAACACTTCTTTCCCTTCTTTCTTTATTGAGACCCCTAACATTTGTTTGGTCAACACTTCTTGGTCGACAAGAAAATTTTCGAGATTGATTAATGAAGTTGCTTTGGCCAACCTTGTATTGTGGCGATGAACCTTCTAAATTCGGATCTCAGACCGTGTATAATTATTCTTCTTATTCCAGACTCCGAAATCTTACTTGAAAAATCTAATTCTAAAATTTCGCGAGAAATACATTTAACTTTATTAAAGTATTGACTTACCGTTAATCTCCTTGAGTAATCAAGAGCATCTCGTTTTCCAAAACTTGCAACCTCAAGTCATTTTTCTTCGAGAATAGTGTGGCTACAGTATCCCATGTTTCATTTGGTGTAGTATTGTCTCTTATTTACTCCAGTAATTCTTCCTTGATTGTCGTTTTTATAACGAACATGGTCTTACCTGCTTTAATTCTCAATTTTTTCAGAGCTGCAGCCTCCTTGGCGGCATCACTTCACTTCGACCAACTATTTTCCATAAGTCTTACCCTTGGAGATACAACTTCATGCAAGTTTGTCATGTGGTGTTGCTCTAAATTATTGAGCAACTTTACTCCGCATATTGCTTGTAGGTTGCTCATTGTGACGTGATGTACCTCTTCGTAATCAAGCAACCTTTACAAAAGTTTCACAATCTCCTTTTGTACACGAACTAAAGAAGCCAGAAAAAATCCATCCGCGACCACCTCGCTTTGTTACCAAGTTATTGAGCTTTGATACCAAATTGATGAATTTGAAACACCTAAAATAGAGTTTTATTGATATAAAACCACTACAATTCGAGAATACACGGATTCTCAAGACATTTTAATTTTATATTAGCACACTTTATTTCTATTTCACTTCCACTCACTATCTCTCACATACATCCTCACACATATATATGTGCACTACCTTTCTTTTTCTCTCTTTTCACTCTGCTCACTCTTTTTTTCATCACTCTTTTTATACTTTTTTACACACTCAATTTACTCTTCTAATCACATTGCCACTCCGCCATTTATATTCTCTCACACTACTTTCTTTCTTCTCTTACATCTCTTTCTTTCTTCACTCATCTTCACAATATAGCTAAACACACACGTATACACATAGGTAGGGATGTCAAAATGACTCGTAGACTCGGACTACTCATGGCTAGGAGCCATGGAAAAGCTCGAGCCAAGCCGAATCGTGACTCGAAATCACCGAGTCGAGGCTCGGGCTGAGCCCCATTTTGGGGCAAAGGCTCGAGCCCAAGTCAACCCGTATCACGGGCCATTTTCGGCCTAGACAAGACAAGCCAACTCAGCAAAGTTTTTTAAAAAAATAGTTTAAAAAATATAATTAAACTTCCTGCAAATGTAGGTAGTTGTGTGTTTGCAGGCATATGTGAATATTTAAAAAAATGCATGCAACTGTAAATATTAACAAAAAAGAGAAAAAGAAAATTAGCTCAACTCGTAAACGTCCGAGTTGTAAGCTAGGGTCGAGCCTAAATTTTTTGGCTGAACAAAAGCTCGGCTCAATTCGGACAAAAAAAGTCCGAACCATTTTTACTTAAGTCAAGCCCGAGCTTCGAGGCTCGGCTCGTTGACACCCCTATACATAGGCAGAGGAGTAAGTTAAATTACCGCCTTCCTTTGTCTAGCGAATTCTAGAATGGTGATGGAGTTTAAATTATTATTGTATTCTAGTTTCTTTACCGTCAGCAGCTTCTGGAACGTTCTAGAATTTAAGTGGTTTAAGTAATCATCACCTATTTATCTAGAAAATTCTTGTACCTTCCTTAAGTCGATGATCATATCTTCAGACTCCTGTAGGGTACACTAACTCTAATATTTAGTTGGACAAGGACTGTAGACAGTTTAAATCAGGATTTGATTTTGCACTCGATGGTGAAGCTGTGATTTGAAGAAGTATAAATCAATTATGTAATGTTGATACTACCATGGAGGTCAAATATGTGGTATCTTGTGAAAGAGGTAAAGATGCCATTTAGATCAAGCATATTTAGAGGTGGTACCTATGACAACATAACCATTGGTGTTATAATGAAATATTAATGATGCTGTAGTGAGTTCAAAAGAAATAAGAAGTCTTCGAAGAGGAAAACACATAGAATTAGAATACAATTTCTTAGGAGATATAGTTTATTGTCGGGATTGTTATTGTTAGTTTTTAAAGATGTTGGCAATCTTTTGACAAAACTGATGTTGAAAAAGAGTTTTTAAAAGTCAAAATTTCAAGATGTAAGTTGTATAGGTTAGAAGTCCTAGGGTCCGAGTATGGAACGAGGAAAAAAGAGTCGTCGCAATTTTGATAGCCTATAGCCCAACTGACACTCAAGCGGTAAAAATAGAAGCTGCGACGTCCGCCTGTCGCCTGAACCTTGCTCGAGCGACACACCGTCGCTCACCTATCGCTAATGCAACAACGTATCCCGATAGAACTTAATTCACATTTTTCAAGTATTTTATTCGGCCCATACTACCCAAAACCTCTACACTATATATTGACACCTCGATTCGAAAACAGTAGCTTGAACATTGAGAGAAATAAGAGGTTACTTCCTACATATCATTCTATTAGTTCAACCTTCATTTTCATTTTTTCATACCATTGAAAAACATCAACTTCACATAAACCAAACACCCAAACACAAACTTCCATAACATCGTAAGAGTTCTGAAGATCAAGGAAGATGACGGAGTTTCAATTGTTGGAGAACGAGTTCTCATTGAGCCACAGGAGATAGAAGAATTCAGAAGGCCCCGTTGGTACAGGAGCACTCAATCCAGGAGGGCTTTAGTGATTACAACTAGGAGGTTAGAAAGTGTTAGAGTTAGTCAAGTTTGATAGTACTGTAAGTTGATTGTTTATAGTGGAGTTTTACCAGTTTGGGCCTGGAGATTTTACCTAATTATGTGTTTTTTCCATCAACAATTTTCAAGCGTTAATTATTTTTAAATAATTTATTAACTATGGTAATTTAACATAGGATAGTTGTATATGTGAATTAATCTGGATTAAGTAATAACTGTGACTTGTTGCATTTATTAATTGGTAACTTTAAATTTCACATAAATACCTATTCACCTCATCTAAGTGTTAGTTCGGTCAAATTTCGTTATTTAAAGTGGTATCAGAGCCTCATTTTGATTCCTTAAACACTATTAGGGAAGAAGCATATCATTCCTCTGATTTGGAATCAATTAATGATGAGGAAATAGCCTACTTTGTTAAGAATTTTCAAAAAATATTTAGAAATAAGAATTAGACTAAAGACAGACATAGACGTGATTCTAGTGAGTCTAGAAAGAGATCTAAATTTGTGAGATATCATAAGTGTCAAAGTTTTGACTACTATAGAAGTGAGTGCCCTAATGGTAAGAGAAATCAGGGTAAAGCTATGAATGTGACTCTCACTGATGACGAGTCTAGCTCGAATAATCAAAATAAGATGTCTACACATGAGGAGGGTGGGAAGTTTATGGCCTTCACTGCTAGGATTTAAAGTGAATCTAACAAGGACAGTGATAATGTTGAGAAAGTAGATAGTGGTGAGCAAATTGAGGAAGATTCTGAAGATGAAGATGAGATTCGTAATGGTCATCAAAAGTAATTTGATGAGAATCTTAAGAAAAAGAGGTCAATAAAGCCGCATTAAAGAAGGTCAATGAACTTGAGAGAGAGACTCATAGCTAGCCTTCAGGATTACACCAAAAATTTGAGCGAGTTGAGACTTGTCAATGAGAACCTAGAAGCTAAGGTTCAAACCTTAAAAACTGACCTAGGAAAATCCAAAACTCAACTTCATTCCTACTTGAGTGGTTATCAGAAACTTGATAATCTGTTAGGAATGAACAATTCTGCTGGAAATAGACAGGGTCTAGGATATGTTCAAATTGATAACAATACTGCTAATGCACTCGAGACCACGTTTGTCCCAATCACCAACAAACTTAGGAATGTTGCTAATTTTGAACCCAAGGGCAAAAGTGTCTTAAGAACGAGGCCTACTAGACAACATAGGACCAATCGACCTATAAATCAATATCAACCATCACATAGTTTTGAACCTAGGTTTATACCCACTTGTGACAACTGAGACACACAAAGCCTAGGTGTCATAAATTCCTGAATAGAAATTGAAATCAAAATTTCACTAAAGTTAGAAATCAGGATTTTGATAGTTTAATTGATTTCATGACTAATCAAGTGAGTCATTTGACCAAATTAATGACACGGTTGACTTGAAATAAGTCTTCCACTAGTCAAATTTGGGTAAAAAAGAGTGATTTGGAAAAAATTGGTTACGTGGCTCTTAAAGGTAAGAGTGTTTCTATACCTAATTGATTGTGTACTTTTAATGCATGCTTATACATTTTAATTGATTAATTCATTATTGCACGCATCTTTTTTTTTTTTTTTAACTTTTTAGGTAGTTTGATTTTTTTTTTTCAAATAAAAAAATTTTAAAAAATAAAAAAATGGTGAAAATTCTTCATTACAGCATGATATATAATTTACTTGAACATGTGTGTTGTGACCAAGAATAAGTTTAATTGATGTGTTATAACTTATTTTCCATTACTTTGTTTATGTTCATGTGGAGTAATTAGTATAGGTTTCATCATGTACATATGCTCTGCACACACTATGATCTTGTGAGTAAGTCTTGACCGTATGTATGAGATTTGAGATGACCGTCACCTGTTGGTAAGGTGACATTGAACATGGATTGACCTTAATTTAGTGGACTTAAGCTCGAATATATCTCCTTAAATAAATAAAAATATTTCATCTTATACTCTTTTTCGAAAACTATTTGACTCGAATAATTAAGTTCGAGAGGTTTTTCATAACCTGATCCCCTATGGCCAACTGACTTGGAGTTATCGGCCCAAAATTCGTTATATGGGTCATCTTAGTCGTTGAATGGAGAAGAGTTTGCACCTAAGAAATGAAAATTAAAGAGAAAAATGATGAGTTTAAAAAGAAAAATATAAATTGTGTGAAATCAAAGGGGGGAGGGGGATAATACTATACATGAAAAATGAACTTTATTTATAGGTACTAATATGCATCATTGGTTTGATTTCATTAGTAGAGGAATAAACTTACTTAACAGTGATGTTTATCATGTCTTTTCTCACAAATATAAGGTATGGAGTCTTGATTACAAGGAATTAGTGACACTTAACACACATGAGTCACTTATACAATTTACTTAATTTAGACTTGAATTGAGTATATGGGAAAGTTTACTGATTGTTTATGCTTGTGCATGCTATCAACTGCATCTTTGAGTATTATATATTGTTGTTACCTTTGTAATTTGCGACAAAAAAAAAAATGGGAGTAGGCAGTTAGTATCTCATGATATGATTTAAAGATATTTTATATTTTTTGCCACTTTTCAGATATATATGATATTTTCTTAGTTTTAACTAGATTAAATTTTGATGTTTAGTGATATAAATGTTTGGTTTTGGTGTGTAGGCTTACATGGATATTACATCTTAATTTGGCTGGTATGTTGTTGAATTTATGAATAACTGTCTCAAATGCTTTTGTTTCTGTTACTATTTCACGTGCTTTTACACTTGGTATTTGAGTTTTTTTTTAAGGAAACAGATTGGACAAAGGAAAATCAAGATTCATCCGAGTCAATTGGTTTTGCATAGATTAGATTGAATATATATGATTTGTAATACATATTTTGTCACAGAATGTCAAATGAGAAGTTTGTTAGGTTTTAAAGATGTTGGCAATATTTTGACAAAACTATTGTTGAAAAAGAGTTTTAAAAGTTAAAGTATCAAGAGGTAAGTTGTATAGGTTAGAAGTCCTAGGGTTCGATCGTGGAATGGCGAGAAAAGAGTCGTCGCAATTTTGCTAGCATATTGCACAATTGACGCTCAAGTGGTAAAAACTTGCATCGTCCGCCTGTCGCTTGGACCTCGTTCGAGCGACACACCGTCGCTCGTCTGTCGCTGAGCTATCACTCGAGTGACAGTGTATCCCAATAAAACGTAATTCAATTTTTCAAGTTTTTTATGTGGCCCATACTACCCAAAACCTCTACACTACACATATCGACACCTTCATTCGAAAAAAAGTGGCTTGAACATTGAGAGAAATAAGAGAATACTTCGTACATATCATTCTATTAGTTCAACATTCATCTTGATTTCTTCATAGCATTAAAAAACATCGACTTCAGATAAACCAAACACCAAAACACATACTTCCATATGTCAGAGTTCTAAAGATCAAAGAAGGTGGCTGGAGTTTTGGTTGTTGGAGAACGAGGAGTTCTCATTGATCCACATAAGAAAGACGAATTCAGAAGGCCGAAAGTTGGCGCATGAACACTCAATCCAGGAGGGCTTTGGTAATTACAATCAGGAGATTAGAAAGTATTAGAGTTAGTCGAGTTTGATAGTACTGTAAGTTGATTGTTTATAGTGAGTTTTTACTGGCTTGGGCTCGGAGTTTTCACCCAATTACGTGTTTTCTCCATCAACAATTTTTAAGTGTTAGTTATTTTTCTGTAATTTATTAACTAAAGTAATTCAACATAGGATAGTTGTGCATGTGGATTAATTAATAACTGTGACTTGTTGCATTGATTAATTAGTAAATTTAAATTCCGCATAAACACCTATTCACCCCCCTATAGGTGTTAGTTGAGTCGAACTTCGTTATTTCAGTTACTTTGCAAGATTGCTTCAGAAAAGAAGCTCATCGATCCATTTACCAAGAGCTTACCAGCTGCTTGTTTTGGGGCTCATCTCCAAGGCATGGAAATGTGAGACAAGTCGCATGCACTTTAGGGCAACTCGGAGATTGGTGCCTAACAGTATTAACACATAACTGTAAACTATGAACTTTTTGTTTGGATTATTAATATGTAAATGTTTATTTGAGTTAATTATTCATTGGATATTAGAGTATGTGATTAACTGTCATTGATGGCTTTGTAATAAAAGAAGTCATGTACTTGCATAGAAAAATACACGAGATATAGCTTATATTTCTATCAAGAATAATTTATCATAGGCTTTGTACTACATCTAGGTCGAAGGGTCAATTACTCTACAAATTGTTGTATGCAGTTTGTCTTAACCGTTGTAATTGTTTGTTCACTAGTAATGATACTGGTACACCTGTCTGTGTATTACACTGAAAAGTGTTGATTAATTTATATTAGATTGTAACAAATAAATTAATCATGTGACTATCTTATAGATTATCGAAATATAATTTTTGTTATTCATAAACTTGATATCTTTAATATATTAATGATCGAGATCATTCAGTTACGATCATCATATCGTGAACACGTATTCGCATTCAAAATCAAACACCTTATTTGATAGTTAAATGGGTCCATTTGATATTTTCTTCAGAGAATATTTTAAATCTAATCTTAGTATTCGGGGATGCCCAAATCATTAATTCCATGGTCGAATTAAGAATGATCTGTTTAAAAAAAATAAAAGTTGTAAGTGAAAAAATAATTATAAGGGAAAAGCTATCTTGTTTCCGTGATCAAATTATGTGATGTTCGAAGAGTAATGCATATTAATGATGAGTCAAAAGGATATAAATTGCAAGAAATTAGTTTAATTAGCTTATCTAATTTTTATATAATTTATAAGTTCACTTTATCGTCAACGGTGGGAGAAGAGAACTAATAATTGTATTGGACAGTCTTGGATTGACTTGACTGCGTATAATTATTGTAAGTATATTATATAAGTTCGATCAAGTCCCTTTGGTAATAATAAGTGTATCCGCTTATATTATATAAGTGTATCCGCTTTATGCGCCTTCTTTGAATATTATTCGTGATTCAAAAAAAAAAAAAGTTCGATCAAGTCCCTTTGGTAGCTTCCGAAGGTTCTAAACTCAATTTCATAAGTAATAATAATTTAAGAAATCAGAAAAATAAAAAATAAAAATAGGAGATTGATTGGAACTAGGGATCAAGGCCCTGTCTCTATAAATAGAGTCGGAGAAGAACACTTATAGAACTTTACTATGCAATTACTGCGGTCTTCCCTAGTAGAGAGAATTTTTTTTTTTTATTATTATTATTTTCTTGGTTTGTCCCGTAATTTGGAATTTGTCCTCAAGGTGTCTACACACCCCCGTGGTTTATAGTTTGAAGTTTATGGTGTATTTGATGAATATTATTGAAAAAAGAATCTTTATACTATATAAAAGGAGGATAGCTGCACAGTACTCCCGCCTAAGATGCTGCCCCAATTTCCCGCCCAAGGGAATGGAAAAAAAAAAGAAAAAAAAGTAAAGAAAAGAAAGAAAAAACGCGTGAGCTGCAGAACAAATTCAAATTCAATTCTAACATATTTCCTATACATTCATTTCTCGCCTCAACTCTCAATCGGCGACGACCCAAGCGGCAGACGGCGCGATCCTGTCCATCTCGAATCGGCAAGAGCCCATATTTGCAGTCGAGCCGCTTTTGAAACGGAGTTCACATCACGCTGCATTTCTCACCTCAACTCTCAAACGGTGACGACGCTCTGCTTTCCATCTCCGGTTTGCGCCTTTTGTTGAAATCGATGAATTCTTCTCTATTTCGTACCATGTTTTTATATTTTAATTTTGTGTTCGTCCACATTTATCCCGTCGTGTACTGTGTTTTCTTTTTCTTTACATTTGTTTTTTTTCCTCTTGAGGATGACGTCTTTTCACAACGGTGTGAACTCGTGATTTTTGTGTGTTTGACAGTAAAGGAAAACTCTAGGAGATGGCTGCTAATGCAAAATTGATGTGGCTTTCGCTAACCTACTAGAATGAAGATAGTAGGACAGAAACATGCTTAATATTTTCCTCTCAGCCTCTAAAAATAAGACTGAAATGTCATAAACTTTCAATAGCGAGCAGATGTACCTAATATTTTTTAAGATAGGTCACTCTTCTCTTTTATTCTCCTCCTCCTCACGCGGAGGCTTTCACCAGCCTCTTGTGTGGAGGCTGCCTCCGCACACGAAGGTACCACACCAGCCTCCGCACAGGAGGCTGGTGAAATCCTCCGCGTGCGGAGGTTCCAGCCTCGGCACGCGGAGGTTCTAGCCTCTGCGTGCGGAGGTTCCAACCTCCGCACGCGGAGGCTGGCATGGCACGAGCTGCCCGCTGAAATGGAATGCCAGGAGACTTTCAAACCCACCAACAAGTGCACCTCCTATGTATAACGCTGGTGCACCTCCACTTCCGACGTCTCCATCGCCGCCATATTTAGAAAATCCCAGTTTTACATTTTTTAGATGGAAAGAGTTTCTCTGTCTGGATTTATTGGATGTACTCTGGCATATGCTTCTGTTTCTATGTGATTTTAAGGGGAAAATAGAGGGAAACTCGTGATTTTTGTGTGTTTGATAGTAAAGGAAAACTCTAGGAGATGGCTGCTAATGCAAAATTGGTGTGGCTTTCGCTAACCTACTAGAATGAAGATAGTAGGACAGAAACATGCTTAATATTTTCCCCGACGCCTCTAAAAATAAGACTGAAATGTCATAAACTTTCAATATATTGCGAGCAAATGTACCTAATATTTTTTAAGATAGGTCACTCTTCTCTTTTATTCTCCTCCTCCTCCATCTATTGCTGATATGGCTCCATTTTTTGCAATTTCTAGCCTTACTCCGCCTTCAGCTAGCAGCCCGTAGCGGTGGACGCCTTGCATCACCACCACTAGGAAAATTTGTCGCAAGTGAATTGGGGAATTGTAAGAGGGTAGCAACTGGGGAGGGTAATTTGTACGGGGAAGAGAAATGGGAAAGAAAGGTAATTATATGTAAATCTTCGGCGGGGATGGGTGGGTGGGTGCGGTGGGTTACGCCACAAAGTTAAATATTACGTAAGTGGTTTTTGTGGCACGGGGAAACGTGAATAAAATATCAATCAATTATGTAGTATATGACAAAAGAGTATGATCCCTTTAACCTTCCTTGAGGCATGGAGATTGTGAGGTTTGTGGAGGGAGAAACTGTAGAGAGTAAAAATGAGGTAGATTTTTTTTTTTTATTATTTGCTTTTAGCCTCACAAGTAACTGCAGTGGGATGCCACCACGTTGTATGCCGAGTGTCTAATTGATTGATGGCGTGTGCTTGAAAATTTGTGATGGATGGGTCCCACTGTCAAAGTGTATGTATATGACCGAATTGGTGTGTAATGCAACGCTTAAAAAAAAATTTGTTTTCAAAGATGTTTTTCAAAATTTGAATTAGTTATGTGGTGTATATATTTTTATTTAAAATTACACATTCACTTTAATTTTATGAAGTGTTTTGTATCTAATTGGATTGGAAAATCAATTAGCATATGTTGCTCATATTAGAATTGTTTATCATTTAATATAAATTTATGCATCGTACCGTGCATCGCACGGGTGAAAGACTAGTGTATTTTAAATAATGATATGATGAGAAATGTGTGGTTAAAAAGTAAGGAAATATTATTGATATAATTGAAAATATTATTTTATTGAAGAATGTGTGGTTGAAAATGAGTTTTGAAAAAAAATATATTTTGAAAGAATGTATATCAAACATGGACTTAGAGAGTGAAGATAAAGATTCAAGGTTCAAGATTCAAGAATGGGGTTGAAAGTGGCTATTGTTCAGATAAAGAATTCAAGATTTAAAGTTTGATTACGACGCGACAGTAATTTTGCAATCCTTTTGTGTGATTGATTATGTTAAAACATGATCATTATTTAGTAAGGACCTTGAGTCCAGATTTGTGGAAACGTAAGATTTTCCTGATTTTACTCATGATTTAGTGATTTACCAACATGGTGGTAAAATGATCCATTTGGGGCCCTAGTGTACAGGGGAGAAGCCACTCTTTGACTTTCGTCGATCTACTTAAGTTTACTGTACAAAATAAGGCTATGTTTGGTATCAATTCTCATTTTCAACAGTAAATTAATTCTCATTTTCAACCACACATTTTTCAATAAAATAATATTTTATATCACATCAATAATCTTATCTTCTTTTTCAACCACAAATTTCCCATAATATCACTATTCAAAATCAATTCTTCCCCAAAAAAATCTCTACCAAACACACACTAAGACTGTCAGAATTCCAATCTACTGCATTGGCTCCATAATATCATATTGGGGAGCAAGTTTAGAAATTATAGATAGATATAAAATCAAGAGTAATTCTATTTGTAGTTGTTAATTATTGTAGTCGATCTGCATGACGTACATATGACGGTTGTGATTTGATGAATCATGTGAATGTTAGGGCAATTACGGCAATGAACGACTACAAATAGCATTATTCTAAAATCAATGATATGGAAGTGTGTGAATAGGGAAGAAAATTTTCTATTCTAGTTGAATAATCCATTTTGTGTTGGAATCTAAGAGAAATTCTACACAATGTTTATAATCCTTAAATGTTGTCTTTTCTGATTGAATAAGACTATTCATCTCTATTGGAGTTCATCATTAGTTTACGACGTGAAAACCCATTGCTACATTGTTCAATGAAGAAAATATCACAATTTCATTAAACAATGTGACGATGAGCTAGTGATCGCACTAACACAGATATTGGTAATGAATTCTCGTAAATAATATTCCTCTTTTTGAATGATATCGCCATTATTCATTGAACCTACCTTAAATAATTGAAATTTAGTTAATGAAAAAAGTTAACCTTAATTTGTATTTCATTTATGTTTATGAAAGACAAAGCTCAGTTATTTGCCATTATTTCAATCTAGAAAACTAGCACATGAATGGAATCCTATAATGCTAATCCATAATAACGTATTAGCGAAGGAAATGGCCAGCCTAATTATGGAGTGAAGGGAAAAAAAATAATGGCTTCCTTGACTTTAATGTCATCTCGATTAGACGAGCCAATGTCAATTTCTACATTAGTTGAAAGGAAAATCAATTATTCGATTTGTATAGAAATTTTTTTTACAGGAAACATACAGATATACTCACAGTGGGTTGATTCCACCGTGTATTTTTAAAAAAATGTGCAGGACCCACATGTTGTGTGTGTTCTGTAAAATTACTGTTGGTTTTGCTTATGTACATGAAGCATTTCTCAAGGAAAATAGACCCTTAATTATTATCGAAAGCAAATTATATTAAATTAATCCTTAAAAAAGTCAGAATAATGTTCCTTCTAAAGATGTCACATGTGACTGATTAATTGGGCTAATTTATTGCACACTCCAAAGATCTTAGATCCAATGCAAGAAAAATAGAAGTCTTCAGTGTAGCCCCATTAGTTGATATTTGTTATTAGTAGAAAATGTGATTATAAAGCAACTTACATGTTTAATTTATACCTATTCTTATATTTTACTAGTGAAAATAATCGAAATTGTTCGATGTTTTGCATTTATTAATTTTCAATTAGTTAACATTCACATTAATCTAGACTCAATAAAATTTTGACTTGATGAATCTAGAGTTATTGTATTTAGGAATTTTAATGGGTGTTTGAATTCATGTATTAACAATTAATTCTTATGTATTAAATGTAGTATAAAAATGTTTCCTATTTGTAGTATTTCATCATCCTTAAAAATTTAAATCATAAAAGTTGAGTCTTGACACTACAATTTTTTCTCTTAAATTTTTATTCTAAATTTTATTTTCTTTAATTTATTTGAGACTAGTCAAATCCTCCAAACAAATTGGTATCAAATATTACTTTTATATCATTTATAAAGTATTTCAAAATAACGTGCAATGCACGTTTAACTAGTATTAAGTGTGTGTTTGAGAAACATTATTTTAAAAAAATGTATTTTGGAATAGTAGATTGATGGAGGATGTGTGGTTGAAAAAGAAAGAAATATTATTGATGTGATGAAAAATATTATTTTATTAAAGAATGGTGGTTAAAAATGAATAGAAGAATGAGAATGAAAATTTTAATATGATTCAAACAGGGGCTAAATAAAAAAAAACATAAAAAGAACTAAAAGAGTAAATAAAATTACTCTTGAAGAACATTTAATTATCAATATTTCAATGTAAAATTGTAAATCGAGACATGTTTGGAAGTACAGTGATAGAAATCCTAAAAGACCCGTAGACTTGATGCCTGGTATTAAACCTTCTAGGTATTTGGTCGATGTAAAGGCTGTTTGTCTTCGGTCATTCCTTAACCCACAAGGGTCATGCGGAGCCAATCCATACTCAACTTACTAGCTTCTACAATTATTTTGTATCTAAAATGAAGAAATTAGATATTTTTTTGAATGGCTATGAAATCGAATAACTATTAACACTAGAGAGCATTTAGACTTTGGAAGCCTGGCAGAAGAAAGGCTAGACAAATGCTGGGCCAAGGAAAACATATTATTTCATATGCCAATCTAACTTATTGTCATCTTCTATAGTCGAGTTGAGTCGAGTACGACATGAATGTCAAGGTAGACCAGCCCGTATCACAATCCATGATGGAATCATATGTGTCTTTTACAGGACAAGTTATCTGAAATAGCATTGATTGACACATTTTGACATCTCTATTCTAACCGAACAAAATCCACTATGATGCCTCTTCACACTCGACTCTAAGCTCATAAACCGGAGTACGTCATACGTAGACCCCACCGGAATATATAACGCGTATCTAAATGTAGATTTAGACAAGGAAAAGCATGAGAGATGGGCTACAGCACAGAGTACGCAGTTGATTCATGTGCTTGCCTTTGCCAAGCACATGCAATGGGTTTCAGATTTCAACTTTTTCTCTGATTGGTATACTTTCCCATTAAATTATTAATAATTTTATAATATTCTCTACCAGTTTAGAAGAAATTTATTAGGTGCTTTTATTTTAATATTAATTTGGGGACTCTATCCACAACTTCTCCAACTAACTCCCCACATGTCTTGAATGCTCTTCCACATTGTAATAACTCAACGTTTTATTCAAACTCATTTTTACCTAATTTATTTTTTCAATTAATTAATTTTATATGTAGGGCTGGGCTTGAAAACCACGACCAGAAAACCCGACCCGACTCGAAATGGGTCGGGTTGGATCGATTTAGGTATAAATTCGGGTTGGGTCGGATAAAATAAATTTAAAACAATGGTGGGTCGGGTCGATTCATTATTTAAAACCTCGAAAACCAACAGTGAAACCCTATTATTCAATTTTGATAGCAAGAGCAGTCTCGTGCCTGCGAACTGTTTTGTTGGAGACTTGGAGGCCACGATCTGATTCACAATTATATTTTTTCAATAAAATAATTATATATAATTATATGTGAATTTACAATTTTTTCTTACTTTTTATACCATCTTTCAAACATACACTTAAAAAAGTTATTTGGCCATCTATCGTTTTCATGTGGATCACTAGATGTGAACTTTTTTACTTACTTTTTTCTATATTTGGTCTCCGTAAGATTAAGAATCATGGTGTGGATCAATATAGCAAAAAGGAATTTAATCAAATCTCGAGAATAAGCGACCAAATTTATTTCATATATGATTGTTTAATAAGAAAATACATATACTAAAAAGTCATAATATCGTAAATGAAATTGACGTATGTTCAATACTGACAAAACTTTGAATTACCCTTAGTTCTTTATTTTATTTACTATTAAAATTTATGAATGCTACCTTTCGACTTTTCCAATTGAACTTGAAGTAAGTTATGTGACCTTATTTGTAATTTCATTTAGTTCGTTGTTAGATTTAATGAATATCTATATTAAATAGATTATCGTTAGGGGGATTTATGTACCCAAAATAAAAGAGAAAGTTGTTGCAATTTGACAAGTTTTGAACTTTTATCACATCTTCTCACATTAATAAGAGTAAAATATGCTAAAATAGAAAGTACTTTAAAATTATTTGAAGCATTGAAATTGTATTGTACCCTCAATTTTATTCGAATGTGTTCAGAAGTTTTTGAATTTTACTGCAATAAAATAAATATCTGGACGTTTATTGGACATGACCATTTTCTTGTAAAAGTTCGATTATAATGCATGACTTTGCTAAAGAAAATTAAAATCAACTTGACTACTCTATAATTTACCTCATTCAATTACGTATTATTAGTTGCCATTCATCGACTCTAGGATCTTTGATATGTCAACCAGCGAGATCTTATTATCGAATCAAATACGTCGATATATTGGTAATCGAAAGTAAGCGAAGTAGTACACAATTATTTGCGGTCGAATCTATTGCCAGATTCAAAAGGTAAAAGGATTTGCTCAAGTATTTATTTCTGCCCATGTTTTAATTCGATTTGTTCACAAAGAAACCATTGACGATAAAGTGAGATAATAATTAGTATGTTTAAAATAGTCAATTTAGCTCAACACTAATTATTTGATTTCCGAAAAAAGCAATAAATTAAGATAACAAGTAAACAGAATTTAATTGCAGAGAATTGAAATAATATTGTTTATGTGATTTTATATATTTCGAAAGATCAATCTTTGGGCATTTGTATAACAAGTCTAGACTAATAATTGACTGGAAGAGTTCTATGTAGCTTATAACTTAGTATCTGTTTAACAACCATTATTTCAAAAAAATGAGTTTTGTAAAAGTAAATTTTTGGAGAATATGTGGTTTACATAAATAATATTTTATTGTGAGAATGTGTGATTGAAAATAAGTATGAGGAAATTTTTTTTTTTGAAAAAATGATTGTCAAAACACGACTCAAATTTAAAGTACCCAACATACTAAAATCTAAGCCTTCTTGATCAAGGAAACGAGACTGATGACTTGAAGTCTAGAGATTTAATATAATTTCTCTTGGTATCCAATAACTGACAAGTCTTATGTTGTTGAAGTTAGTTCTTGTTTATGGATTCTTGGTTAGATCTTGGTGTTCACTCATCAAGTGTAATGTGAACTTGGAGAATGCTAAAAAAGATTCCAACTTCAAAAGGTTGGAAGCAATTCATGAAAATCAAGAAACTAAAATGATTTGTACCAGATTAAAGAAATTTTTTTTTCATGTTCTTGGGACTAAATTTCCGAATTTTTTTTTAATAGAAAGTAAAGTTTACTTTGTTTTTTCTAAATTTTGAGAAAATTAAATCAAGACATCCACTTGCCACAAGTGCCCATTTAAAGCAAGTGGGCCCAAACGCAATTCAATTCTTGAGAAGTCGGTGGGGCTACCGAAATTTATTTATTTCAATTCTCTACTCCCCAAAAAACCCCCCCAAAGAATTCCCTATTTATACATCCCCAAACGACACCAAACATCCTCACTGCAAAACCCCTCTCTTCTCTCTTCTGCTTTTGCATTCCATTTTTTTTTTTTTGGTAAATATTTTTGCATTCCATTTTATTCATAGAGAAGAGGGGTGCTTAGAATTTGCTAACCAAAACCATGGCCAAGTTCTTTGCTTTAGTTTTTCTCGCACTTCTAGCCATTTCCATGCTGCAGATCACGGTGAGTACTTAATTTCTTTCAAGATTTGTAATTTTATAATGCTGAAAAACTGGGGAGTCTTTTTTTCTGATACATTCTTGTGTATGGTTATATCATAGGTGATGGCAGGTGGGCACCCTAATAAGGTTAGGTTCTTACTTGAATACCTTGGTTTTCCGAAATCTTGGTTTTTTTTTTCTCTCATCTGAAGATCTGTGCTGATATAGTTCTGTTTTCTGTTTTCTTTTCCTATTTCGCTATTTCAGGGTGGGTATGGTCCTGGCAGCCTGAAAAGCTCCCGTGAGTGTTACTATCTACAACTTGGACAATAATAAATAATAATTATGAATACATTCTGACTGAATTTATAAATTATTTATATAATTTGTTTGTTAAATAGAGTGGATCACATTGTGATTGTGCCACATTTTGAAAAAAAAAAAGGTTTTTTAATATTTTTTTAAAGAATATATAGCTAAAAAGTAAGGTAATTGTTTAAGTTTATGTAAAGTTATTTTTTATTAAAAAAATTGCATAGTTAATGGAGTTTCTAAATCTAACTCTGCAGCGTATGTTACAATTGTTTATTTCATTAATGGATCTTGGATTCTTGAGGCAGTAACCTGCCATGAATTTTTAGCTTATTTTCAAGAAAAATGGCTTCAAATCTGGAGATCCCCATTTTGCCAGTCAAAGTGGTTGGACCATGAGAACTTTTGAGTGATGACATTTCTACTGCATTCTTTGACTACCAGTCAACAAAGCAACTAATTTCAACTTTTTCTATCCTTTCTGGACTGCTTGAAATGACTAGAATGCCCTTCACAATGCTCAAGAAGGTGTAGCCAGACACAGTACCACAAACCATGCATGTTCTTCTGTCAGAAGTGCTGCAGAAAGTGTCTCTGTGTGCCACCAGGTTATTATGGTAATAAAAATGTATGCCCTTGCTACAACAACTGGAAGACCAAGGAAGGAGGACCAAAATGCCCTTGAAAAACAACTGTTGACGGAAATGCCCTTGAGGAGGCCCCTTTCTTACTTTTATCGGTTGTATTATATATTAAAGTTCTACTACTAATGGTAAAATCTTTCTATCATTGTCTTTGATATTGGGTTTTTCATGTTTAAGGGTCTGATTTTATGTTATAAGACCAGTGTAACCTATGTATGCCACTGCATTTGAGAATTATCTCAAGTGTTCCTGAATGGATGGCTATAAATGGACGCTATTATTAATTTCAGAATGAAATTACATCCTTTAATTATAGTTATATCAGAATTATGAAATTTTTCTTAGTACCGTTTTTATAAAATGTAATTAGACTGTGTCTGATGCACATTAAAATGGAAATAATGTATTTTTTTTTGTAATGTGATAGTGAATATGTGGTTGAAAAAGAAAGAAAAAGTTATTGATCTGATAGAAAATATTATTTTATTGAAGAATGTGGCTCAAACAGGGTTTAAATTGAGGCGATACGTTTTATAAATTTAATTTATTATTATCTTTGGACATTAGTAATTTTAGAAATAATCATTAATCAAGGCCAAGTGGAAAAAGAACAAAGGAAAGTCACGCCTGACTTTCACAAGAAGAAACCGATGTGCCCTCCTTTCTTCTCATCCCAGCATGAAAAGGACTGGATAAAGATAGGGGTACTTACAAAAATACCCTTAAAATTAGGGGTGTTTTGAAAAATCATGTAAAAAGTTTTTAGGAAGTAAAAAATACTGTGTAAAATAAAAAAGTGACACAATGTCACTTTTTTATAAAAATTGTCACTTTTTTTAATAAAGTGACACAAATTAAAAAAAAGTGACAAATATCGAAATAACGTCATCCATTTGTGTTGTACCGTTAATCATGTTCTTAAAATAATTATCACATTCAGGCAAATCCACATGCTGATTATGTTAGAAAAATATAATATATTATTTCATTTTTTTTATCTTCTTAAAAAGTGACACAAAAACTTAAAATGTGACAAAATTCAAAAAAAGTGACAAAATTCAAAAAAAGTGACAAACAATAAAAAAAAAAGTGACACTCAAAAAGTGACAAAATTCAAAACAAAAAAAAAAAGTGACAAACTCAAAAAAGTGAAGAAAATTTAATAAAAAAGTGACACAAATTAAAAAAAAGTGACAATCTCTTGACGAAATTCACGAGCTTCCTCCTTCTATAATAAATGGAGTCGAATTTTTCCTTTAAGAACAAAAGTCAGCACCAAAACTTCTTATCATCAACAAAAAAAACAAAGGTGATAGATAAAGTGATAAATACTGAAAAAGTGACATGAATTAAAAAAAAAAGTGACAAACGTTCAGAAAAGTGACGAAAGTTAAAACAAAACTACAAACATTCCAAAAAGTGACAAAACACAAATCGAAAACATTCGAAGACCTCCTATTTCCCTTCTCAAATCGTATATTTCATCAAAATCCTGGATTTAACTTTGAGTTCCTTGCAGTTCTAATAGCATTGTTTACAAACAAACAACAATTCAATTATCAAAAATTCAAACACGCATAATTTCCAAAAAAAGCACTAATCTTTACACATTAATATAAGCAGAATCACTTTGAATCCGAGGTGTATTTTCTGAATTAATTTTACAAGTCCTTTGTAATGGAAATCCGCACAACATCGAATTATTCAAAAATGCCGTAGGACCCTGATTAGCAAACGACCCTGTTTGCGGAATTTCACCTGTTAAATTATTATTCCTAAGATCAAAACTCACAGTAAGTGGCAAATCACCTAATGTTTTTGGAATTTTCCCAGTAAAATGATTGAATGACAAATTCAAAGTCTCTAAAAGTGACTTCAATTCTCCTATATCTACTGGGATTGAACCATTAAATTCATTTGCCGAGAGATCAAGCTGCTCCAAATTGGCAAGTTCCCCCTCCGGAATCTCGCCGGAAAAATCATTTCCGGCGAGAATAAGTCTCTGCAATTGCCGACAGTTCCTCAAAAACTTCGGGAGTGGCCCGGATATGGAATTTTTCAAGAGGTCAAGATTTTGGAGCAGAGGAAGGTTGCACGTAGAGGGGGGTAGAGAACCATTGAGACTATTACCATAGAGAAAGATGCTATGTAGTGATGAAGCATTGAAGAGTTGATTCGGAATGGAGCCATAAAAGTCGTCATCATGCAAATTAAGACGCCGGAGATAAATCAAGCTGCCAAGCTCCGACGGAATATATCCCCGGAGATTCTTACCCGCAGCGGTTATGCCTACAACACGCAGGTCCGCGGATTTGGGTGGTCGATCATTGCCGGAAAAAGAGGCCATAAATGGCTGCTAGAATGGGCGATGTGGGTAGAGAGAGAAAGAGGTGAGGCAGTGAGATTTTGGAGTTTTGTAGATTTGATTTTAGTTTAGGGCGTAATTAATACGGGATTCACGTGATGTTTAATTAATTTAGGGTATTAATCTAATTGGGTCAATTTTTAGAGTATTAGGCCTAATTTTCCCATAAAGATATGTGTACAGGGCCACATCACACGGGGCCGGCAAAAGAAAAAATAAGTGTTGCAAAGAAATAAGGAGAAGGCCCACTTCACATGTTAATCCATCATGCCAACATGAAACGGAACATGCGGTAAAAAGGGACAATAGAAAGAAAAAAGAAAGGAAGTATTGTTGCTTAGCAACAAATAGGAGGGTCGCCCCGCTTGTTGAAAATTGGTATAGTATGAATTTTACATTAACTTGGAAGTCT
The DNA here is from genome assembly GCA_035079005.1 of Fraxinus americana. Lineage (NCBI taxonomy): Eukaryota > Viridiplantae > Streptophyta > Magnoliopsida > Lamiales > Oleaceae > Fraxinus > Fraxinus americana. The sequence continues at coordinate 14,186,762 of CM068716.1, read as the reverse complement.
TTTGGTATGCTAAGGTTGTACTTGTTCATATAGAATTATGTTACTTGAATTGACAACCAAATAACTACACATTTTATTTTTGCTCCACCAATTTTGCAATATTCCTAACGTAGAACTAATGATGTGCTATAATTGTCTAATGAAGTTTTAGTTAGTGGTGGACAAAATGAACATACCAATATTCCTAACGTTGAACTATTTGATTCTATTCTACAAAAAAAATTGATGATTTTGCTTCTTAGAATCGAGAACCATTTGGTTCTAGAACCAGACTAGAATCGAGAATCGAACTCAATTTTTATTATTATTTCCTTTTTACAAATAAGCGAATCACCAGAAAAAATTAAATAAATAAATAAATCGAACTTTAAAAAAGTACCAAGTGTGAAATGGACAAAAATGTCATTTACCATTATATTTTACCTTATCACCTATAGGATAAAGCAGTCAAACTCTAAATCTAAATTCTAATTCATTTATCTCATTTTCAACTTTAGACACATGCTCACACTCCTACACCATAGCTATCATTACATTTGATAAATGTTGGTATTTATTTTCTTGATTTAGTATATATTACTAACTTATGGATATTGTGATAAAATTTAATTTGCATTTATCATATGAAAATTTAAGTAATGGAATCAGAACCAAATGATGCAATTTCAATTTTGTCCCGTATCTAAAAAAAAAAATTATTGATTCCATTATCAAAAAAATTATTCGTTTATGGTTCAATTCGATTCTTTTGGAACTAGAACCAAATGGAACTATGTACCCCCTTGGTTTTAGTACATTTCATGAATGTTCCTAATGTTGGAAATTCTAATACTGTGATATCCTTTCAAATACCATTCAATTTTATTTGTTCTTCTTAGAATATAAAAATGATCATTAGTTGGTGAGAATAGTGGAATTGGCCGTGCATCAAACGGAATGATTGAAAACGTTACTTCTAGAGAAAAGAATTTATAATTTTATATCGAGATTTTAAGAATAATGATCAAACTGCTCATTTCACCTTTTAAGTTTTCTTCATTACATTGTCCACAAATGATAACCCCAAACGCCCTAATTATACTTTCACTTTCTCTGTGTGTGTGTGTGTGTGAGAGAGAGAGAGAGAGAGAGAGAGAGAGAGAGAGAGAGAGAGAGAGAGAGACTTTAGACTCTTCCTTCAAGGTATTTTACCCAAGAACATCAAGAAAAAGTGCTCCTACAACATTTCACATATTTCCTTCTTGAAAAATTCCTACGCTTCATATTACTTTAGGGGCAACAAAAATAGGAATGGAATTATATTTGATGATATTAAATATGCTTTTTATCTTATTTGTATGGTGTAAATTAACCAAAATAATACCACACCAAATCATGTAGCATATAAAAAATTAGAGTTGGTTTGTTTGCCTCTTCAAATGTTCTAGTCATTCGAAAAGGAAAAAAGTCTACAATCTTTCCTCAAAAACTTTCAAGTTCTAGGGATTCAAACCCTCCCTAAATAAATAAATAATGCACATCAAAGAAATCAACGGTCCAAGGAGTAGAATGATATAGCACAAAATAAATTATGAGATAGGGTACACGTACATGGTCCTTTTTTATAGGCTCCTGCCAGGCCACACACGTACATGGGGCTCGTGTGCAGTTTTTTTATTACACGTGGGGCCCTCCGCTACAATGAGGGCCCTGTAAGTCCCCTGTGAAGAATACCCATGTACTTGGGGATTTATTCATAAATTATTTGTTTTATTCAGAAAGTGATAAATAATTAATTCTTCTTGATTACCATTCAAGTTCAACTTTATTTATTTAAGATCGTGAAAACTAATACTGTTAGTTGATGATGAACATGGAAATAAGGAAAGGAGAATCGAGTAACTGAAACAAACAAAAATTAAGTCCATTCCATTCATCTTAAGAAAAATGTCCATTTCATTCAAGAGGGCACGCTAAAACTTCAAGCTATTCAGTGAGTAAACCATCGTGGAGGACCAACAATACTTGTAAATCTACGACATGATGGTAGAGGGCGTGATGGTGCAGATTTGGTGTAGTTGCTGGAAGTTCATATTGGAGAGACGCGTTCAATAGATAGATCAAATGCTTGATTACCACTGGCAGAACAATAGCAAATCCCTTCAGGAAATATTCACATGTTGTTTAAAACTAATATTGAGGAAGTGATCCAAGAAATCTAGAAAATTGAAATCTTTCATCGAATTTGACAAAAAAAAAAATTTGTTGAAATAGCATAAATTTGACAAATGGTATTAGAATGAATTTTACATATAATGGGATTTGAACTTATGTTTTCAAACCAACAATCTAATATACTTATTTTTCTACGTGCTTCTCACACTACAAAAATAACCATTAGCTGATGCAAATAGTGGCAATTGAATGTGCATCAAACGGCGCTAATGAAGAACTTATTGAAGACAAAAATGAAAACATTAGCGAGTTATAATGGAAAAAAGGGTTCGAATGATTATTATATTTTTAGTGCAAATCTCAAAGAGTAATCAACTAAGTGTTGATTTGGCCCTATTAAATTTTCCATTGTTTGTGGATGAGAAGCCCCCACTCGTATTTATACTTTAGTGTTTATTGACCTCAAAAAATGTGACAACAAAATTTCGACCACATTCCTTTTCTGTAAACGTCACTTGCACATTGGAACACTCCATTAGGAGGTAAAGGCGTCAGTCGAGGAAAAAAAAGGTCCAAGACCGTTTGTACTCCAACGATTAAATCAATGACCAAATGAAAGATAAATGACTGTAAGAGACGAAGGATTGGGTTTGGCTAAGGCTAGAATGAACATAGCTTTATGTGAAATTTATTCACATACATATAGAGAAGTGAAAGGGCTAATTGGTTTTTTTGTGAAATGGGCCCAAGTCCAAGCCAAATATAAGGTTGCACGAGGTTTCTTAATTTAATAGGTCAAATCCAATTGAATAATCAATGTTGAGTTGGCCAATGTGGGCCTCGTCACGTGCATGTCACTTAATTTATGGATATAACAATGTTCCTCAAGCATTCAACATATTTCTGAAACTCTATGAGTTGGAGATTCTAAAATATATTTTCTATACACTGTCCATGCACTACCTATAAAATTCTAAAGCGCTTATTCAACACTCTTCTATAAAACACTAAAAAATGTAGTTTTTTTTTTTTTTAAGAAACCTTTTTGTGTTTCCCTAACTGTGCATTCTCCTAACATTACTCGCTATCCTTAAGCTTTCGACCCTTTCTTTCAAACTTGTACCGTTCTACTTTTAACCCCTCGTCTTAGGCTTATCTTTGAATTCTTCGATATTGTTATGAATTGATCTCAAGATAATGGCAACAATGAAATAAAGAAGAAAAAATAAGAACACCAAGATTTATGTGGAGACTTAAGATCGAAAAAAACCATAAGAAGAAAATGAGAATTTCATTATATATATATAGGAGCCTCTTGTTGGAGTTCAAGTTGTAGAAAAAATCATAAAATTCGCAAAATCCTTAAGAATCCGTCAAACATCGCCTTGAAGTTGGAGCCAGGCGCTCCGACGCCCAGGGCGCTGTTCCAACACAGTGCAACTACACCATTCTTGGGTTTAATTATTCCAATGATTTTTTGACCATCCCAAAGTCATTTTCCATGTCAAACTCTCAATCCTTGATGAGTTTGATCTTTATTAATTAGGACTCCCAAAGTTAAAACCGATTAAACTTATTTTATTCAGCCAAACACCATACAGGCATTTTGCCTCTGATAACACCCTAAGATTTCATATCAGGTCGATGAATGTGTTGTCGAGTTTACTCAATGGAAAGCGTAGATCGAATCGATTGGGACGGTTAGCTTTCAACTAAATTCTTTGGGTCACACCACAATAAATTTCCACCTTTAACCAAATTCCAATACAAGGAATTCAAAAACATATCTCCAAATAAACGACACTCCTCCTCTTCCAAACAAACTCCAATGGGCTAAATTAATGACAAATACCAACTAAATTCAAGCAATGTTCAAACTTTGAGAAATTGCATCAGAATCCCAAACCTTTTCGTTTTTTGTATACTTACCGGAACCTTCACTTTGTGTCACTACAGGTCCCAAACCTTTGAGAAATTCGTAGATGCAGTTCAAAATGACTGAAAACGTTAGTTCCACCGCCAGTTGACCTCAAAAATAGAAAAAAAAATGCAAATTTTGACCAATTTAAATAGAGCATTTTCGTCCATTCCAATTTTCCTCTTTATTTAAAACAACAAAGCCATTTTTCCATTTTAATATCACTCCCTCTCCATTCTCTTTTACGATTCGAACTCATAGGTCATCTTCTACAACGTTGAACGAAGATAGCCAACAATCCGATGAAATTCGAGAAGATTTTGCATGTCACATATTAGGACGTCTTCCCTACCTGTATATGGTAAGTTTTTAATTTTTTTTTTTCAAAATATCTGCTTGTAGACATATTTGCTTCACAGTGGGTTATCAAATGTGATCATATTAGTACAATATTCCATAATTTTAAGCATGTTATTGAGTTGGAATCATAAAATATTTCCTATTTATTCGCACTGATTTTGCATTCATGTTGTTAAACTAGGATTTGTTGATGACGGGTTGCTAGTAAGATTTATTTTTTGTTGAGGGAGAAATTGAAGTTATTTTCCCATAAAGCTACATCACGTTGATGTATTTTTTAGAAATATGTGAAATCTTGTGTACGAGCATGGGAAGATAGCCTATCTAGACTACGTGCACCCTGATTGGTTTAATAGATTTCTCCTGGACAATGCTATGAAGATGATAGGCTATTTTGACAAAATGAGGTATGAGGATAAAATTGGAAAGATGAGATTGAGTGAGGCATCGCTCTGGCTGGTGAAAGATGTAGACTTTATGAATGTAGTTAGTTTACTTAGTGAGAAGAGGCTTGCTGAGATGTGGTGTGCGCCCGTAGTTGAAGTGTTGGAATTGCCATGGGACGACAAAATAGGGCATGATATTTCGATGGTTGATGTTGACACTGGGGAGGTGTTGGAGGTGGTGGAAGAAAAAGAAACTAAATGTTGACAAATAGTTTGAGTATAATGTATGTTATGCAGTTGAGGTTTATGATGAGTTTCTAGAGGGTGATGACATGTATGTTATTGATGAGGTTGACAACAATGGTGATGTTGGGATGCAGGGAGTTCTGCTGATGTTCCTGTAGATGGAGTGAGTGACTTACATGCAGCTGAAGATCATGTATTTATAGATCACAATGAAGAGGCACATGCTATAGATCATAATGAGTCACATGTGTCAGCTCCATATGATGCACTTGCTGAAGTACAACATAATGCACCTACTGATGCATCATGTGTTGATGAAGCCCCTGCTGATTCACCCTATGTTGATATACCACCAGCAAATGCACCCCCTTCTCCTGTAGAAGATCATGTACCTACAGGTGGGCAAAATACGAGTGATCAGCCCATAGGTAAAGAATCAATAGCGGACCTGCATGAATATAATGAGGCACATATTGCATCCTCTGCAGATGCACCACCGGATGATGCACCTGATGTTGCTAAAAATGTGGACTATACCGACACTAGAGAAAGAAATAATGAGATGGAATTTGAAGAAGGCATAGTGGAAGAGTTCAGTGATTCAGATTATAAATAGGAGGAAGATGTACCAGGTGATGATAATGATGAAGATATTTCAGGTTGTCTGAGGGTTTTCATATTGGTGATGAAAATCCAAGGACAGAACATAAGGGTGGAGCAAGGCATGTAGATGCCGATAGAACAGACTATGATGAGTTAGATGATCTTAGAAGTATTCCAAGTGATATTGAAGAACTTGGTGGCTCTTTAAAAGTCAGGAATGAGCCTTGGTTTAATCCCACTATAGACATGCAAGATCCACAATTTCGAATAGTCATGAAGTTTGACAACATAAAGATATTGAGGAAAGCAGTTCTACAGTACTCCATTAAAAATGTAAGATAGGTAAAATATGTCAAGAACGATAGAACAATACTACGAGTCAAATGTCAAGACAATTGTTCATATATTTTGTATGCCTACAAGCAGCCAGACAAAAGTTTCAGAATTAACACATTTAGAGATGAACATACATGCAATGTGGTAGAATAGAAGAGTTTATGCTGGTTACTTGGCAAAAAAATATATACGGAAGTTCAGATCTGCCCAAAAATATCCATTAATAGTTTTACAGAGACGGTAAAGGAAGATTGTATGTATGAGATCTCTAAACATCAATTTTATAGGACACGAACTAAATGTGCAGAAGTTGTCAATGGTATGGTGGCTGAACAATACAAGATCATGTAAGACTATGGTGAAGAATTGAAATGAACTAATGTTGGTAGTACATTGAGAATTGAAGGGGGAGGTGATACATTCAAAAGAATGTACATATGTTTGGGGGCTTGCAAAAAAGGCTTTAGAGTTGGGTGTAGGAATGTGATTGGTTTAGATGGATGTTTCTTAAAAAGTGCACAAGGTGGGCAGTTGTTGGCTGTAGTATGTATTAATGCCGATAATTGTATGTTTCCTGTAGCCTGGGTTGTTGTAGATACAGAGGATATAACAAATTGGGAATGGTTCTTAGAGGTTTTAGTAGTTGATATTGGGATGTGTAATGCTAGAGCTTAGACCTTCATTTCTGACAAACAAAAGGGCTTGGTAGACTCCATAAATTTGTTATGTGAGGGTGCTGAACATAGGTTCTGTGCAAAATATTTGTACAACAATTTCACATTGATATATAAGGGACTGAGTCTGAGAAAGGCAGACCAAAAAAGTTGAGAAAATGATCGCAAGTAAAGCCACCTGCATGCACCAAAATGGCAAGGACTAGAATGAAAATAATATGTAAAAAATGTGATGGGACAGGCCATAACAAGAGAACATGTTCTAAATCAGGTTCACAGCAGGATACAAAATAAGATACACAACCAACTCAATCACAGGGCAATGGAAAGAGAAGGGCCTTTACACAGCAGGATACAACGCTAACTTCATCACAAGACAATGGCAAGAGAAAGACTTTTATTCCCACAGAGCCACAGGCAAAGAAAAAAAGTTGGACAAAAAAAAAAACATTGCTTTTTGTATGATGATCCTTTTAAATAAACTTTTTTTTATGGTGAAGTTTATGTGATTAGATCATTCGGTAGAACGAAATTGGAATTGCTTTTGTATGATGAATGAATGATGAAGTAAAATGATGATGTAGAATGTGAATATTCCAATTTAAAAAAATGGTTCTTTCTGTCCTTAATTAGTGACTGTTTTTTAATCATTTTGTTCTGGGTGCTTTGGAAGTGGAACAATTTTGGAATTGAGATCGAAAGTGATGAAATAGATTTTCTTACTCAAGTAAAGAATTGAGACATAAGATTAAATTCCGTAAAAGGTTTGGGACTATTATACAACTCATTCAAAAATTTTGGGACTTTATGTGAATTTAAAAACAAATGTTTAGGACCTACGTTGCTACGTAGTATGGGACCTACGCTGCGACGTAGTAAAAGGTTTAGGACTTTTTGTACTACTTATTAAAAACATTTGAGACCTGCAATACACCACCTACTACGGGTTTTTGAACAGATTTTTCCCGTCATTTGGAAGCATTTGCTCACATGGGGAGGGAGGAAATTGTGCAAAATGAAAATTATGGCAACACTGTTGAATGATAATACGTCTTACTTATTTAATGAAAAATAAGTTACAAGATCATACACAATACTCGATTACTAAGAGCTTGTTTGGGAGAGATTTTTGGGGGAAAAATTAATTTTGAATAGTGATATGATGAGAAATGTGTGGTTGAAAAAGAAGAAGAAAGAATTGATGTGATGTGATGTAAAATAATATTTTATTGAAAAATGTGTGGTTGAAAATGAAAATTGATTTACTGTAGAAAAATTTAATCCCTCCCAAACAGGGTATAACTCTTGAACCCACATTCCAAAACACAAACACTACATATGAGCTCATAAACCTAACACAGATTTATGCACAGACCTATTTTACAAAAAATCCATATACAAATCCTAATATCCAAGTCTTCCATAAACCACAACTTCTTGCACGTAGGGTGTTTAGTTCAGCTTTCATCTCTCTTCTAACACGTAAAAATCGAGGGATTATCTCTCTCGAACTGTGACACATTGGAGGGTCGTACCAATCAAAGAAGTTACATCCGTCGACATCCTGGCATTGTAGGTAATTGAGAAATATTCTCTATGGGGTCAAGTTTGTCCACGAGGTCTTCATCTGCACAAGGTCACCGCATTTACATACATTACTCTTATTCACACCTATGATAATGGGAGAGAGAGAAGAATGTATAAGACTTGGAAAAGGAGGGAAATGAATAGTGATTAGCATACTGATAATGGAGAAATTGGAATGGATAAAAATGCCCCTATTTAAATTGGTCAAAATTTGCTTTTTTTCTACTTTTGAGGTCAACTGACGGTGGAACTAACGTTTTCCGTCAGTTTGGGCTGCATCTACGAATTTTTCAAAAGTTTGGGACATGTGGTGGCACAAAGTGAAGATTGAGGTAAAGTGTACAAAAAATGAAAAAGTTTGGTACCGTTGCTGTAATTTTCCCTATTTTAAATTTGTTTTCATATTTGTAAGATTGATGTCACCAAACAAAAATTGCGATCATATCTTTATAAGACAAATGAATGCATTTGAAGAAGAGTGAATTATATATAAAATTACCCTTTTGTATCTTTGGTGCCAGTTTCATTTTCCCACGTGGTTTCTTTCGCCAATCTACAACTCGTTGCAGTTGGAGCATGATAAATCGCTAGCATATGTCAACTCGCCAAGGAAATGAAACAAAATTCGACTTTTAGCAGGAAATTCATGGCATAACAGTCACACAGGATTTGAGTCGCAATTGTTTGTATTTAATTAATTGGCTAGAATTTGGTTTCGAAATAGCAATAATTAATACTGTACTAATTTACATAACATTATTAATTTGATATTCTATTGCTTCATCAAATAATTTAATATAATTTACCCTAGATTATTATTTTTCAAACAGTAACCTTTTAAATAGAAAATTGCGTATTTGTTAAAATATTTTATCTTGTTGCAAATAAGTTTACCTGAAAAGTAATATGAAGGAAAAAAAAGATAAATTTAATGTATTATATTATCCAATCTTGTCTATAATATTACTAGACATCCAATAGAAGAGTCGTTATTGGAATCACGGTGTGTTTAGCTAATGGATTATGGTCGAGATACGGGTACTTAATCATATGTAATGGTGATATTGTGATTTTATTATGTATTATATTTTATTGCGGTTCCTCATTTTTCTATATAAAGATTTAGTATCCCACGGTGACTAATCTTTAATGGTAATAAATTTAAAATTAATCACATGATTTTTTTCCCTTCTTTTATTTATGTTTAAATGGTCACATTACCCCTTCTTTTTTGGATCACATTATGTGCACCTCTATTTAACTGTTTTTTATTTAATAGAGAATACGTTAGAGAGGATGGTAGTTGCCAATAAATGAAAGATTGGAATAGAGATATCAAATGATATTTTAAAAAAAAAAGGTATTGAAATAGGGGTTGCAAATTTTCCTTCACTTTATTGTTACGACCTCTATTAAAAATGGCAATTCAACTAGATATTTTAGAACAACTATTCTTGTCAACGTGACTTCCTTCTAGTGGTGTCAATCGAGCCGAGCGACTCGTCGGCTCTAGTGGTGTCAATGGGCCGAGCCGAGTGAGCCGAGCTTAAGCTCGGCTAGTTGGGTTTTTGGCGAGCTCGCCCAAAATGAGCAGCTCGGCACGCCGACTTGTCCAATTTTGACCCTTTTTTTTTTTTTTTTTGTGAAACGTTACTATAACTAAATTTTAAATTCAAAAAATATATATATGCACATTTTCTATATTTTTTTAAAATATATATTTTTCAAAACATTTATCCGGGCTCGTCAAAACATTTATAATTTTTAAAATAGTAAATATACATTTTCTAAAACATTTTAATTTAAAAAAAAAAAAAACTCTTCTCCTTTATACGGGTTTGGGACCGGCTATTTCAATTTCGAGTAGGTGGAGTTAAAATTGTACACGAATAACTTGTTACGTGCACAATTTTTTTAAAAAATTATAAATGTATGAAAATAAAATTTTGTAATGAATGTAGTGAAATTAAATATCACTTACTTGATTATATGCAATTTCGACATATTTATGTTGAATTTGATAATTAGCGTCTTCCCAATCCTTTACGCACATTAATGCTTCCAAAATATCTTTTTTTAGTCGACTTCGAATCTCAGAGAGAACCCTCTTCTCTTCACTAAAAGCAGACTTCGAAGTTGCAGTGCTAACCGGAGGTGTTAATAGATCTTTTGCAATTGCAGAAATTATTGGCCATCGACGTTCGTTTATTCGCCAGAATTCAATGACATCTTCTGAACTTTTCTGAACTGATTTGTTATTAAGCATAGTATAACGAAAGTAATCAATTAATTCAGATGACAACGCATTTGGACTAGTACTCGAAGTTTGAATATATGCAGTGGAAGACAAACTACTACTACTAGAGGAACCATATGCATATGCAGTTGAATCATATCTAATTGAGTCTATGTTTTCTAATAAATTAATTATTTCAACGTCGTCATCGTTTATATTAGTGGGAGGAGGAGTAGGTACACGAGTAATTTGTGTACCTATTCGTGAAGCATATAATTCATACATTTCAATTAACGTTTGTTTCAAATTCCTATAAGTAATAGGCACATTAAAAGTTATAACATTTGAAATTTGGTCAATTATAAATTTAGTACCAGATAAATTATATCTGAAGTCCATGATGCATGCTAAAGGAAATAACATAGGTAATTCTTCCCAATATTTTCTAAATTTTAATTCTATGACATATATAACCGCATGAAAATCAGGGTCATTTTGATATCTCTTAAAAGCCCCAGTAGTTATATAAAGATGTTGAAGAACCATGCAACTAGTTGGATAATAAAGACCAGACAATATATTTGTAGACGTATAAAAACTTACCAAAATTTTTTTAATTTTAAAAACTGTAGTCCAATCGGATTCATTTAAAATATTATCGTCATCGTCTCTAATATGCCTACTGTTATAAAATTCAGTGATAAACGTTTCAAAACTTTCACAGGATTTTAATAATAAGCAAGTTGAATTACATCTATGACATACGTCAGTAATAAAAGTTTTTGTATGCTCGTTCCCAACTTGTTTACAAAATTCTTCAAATGCTTGTTTTCTACTAGGTGTAATCGTGATATTAGTGGTGTCAAATGAGCCGAGCGGCTCGCCCGCTCGGCTAGTACTGTTCACGCCCACGAGCCGCTCGAGCTCGTCAAAAAACGAGCCCGAGCACGAGCCGAGCGGGCTGGTGGGCTAGACGAGCCGAGCCCGCTCGACTCGTCACTATTCACTAGCGGCTCGTGAGACGAGCCCACGAGCCTGCATGCTCGTTTTAGACGAGCCCATCAACATAAAAAAAAAAATAAAAAAAAAATAAATAAATGCAAATGGCGTGACCAGAACGGTCACTGAAAATCAGTGACCGTTTGGTCACTTATTTTAAAAATTTTTTTTTCTTTCTACTTTTCTCCAATTCTTCTCCTATAAATACCCAACCCATTACAACATTTTTTTCCCACCAAACTTTCATTCTATACTCTCTACTCTACAATTTACAAATCATTATCAACAATATCATTCATTTATTCTATAATTCTCTTCTACATTTTTTTACATTATTATTTTCATTTTACAACTCATTTGATACACTAGCCACTAGTACATAATCTTCATTCACTTCTCATTTCTACATTTCTACAGTCTATTTCAACAATTCACAAATGGATCGACGAGCATTTGTTGAAAACTTGTTCGGTATGGAAGGCGAAACACCTGCCCAAAATCAATTTGCGAATGAATTTGCCAGTCTCAACGAACTACCAATTCCAGAAGACATTGACGATTTCGACGTTCGTGAAGCCGATCCAATTGATTTGGATGACGTTGATGTTGATCCTAGTGTTCCTATTGATTTGGAACAAGATGAAGAACCTGCATTAAATATTCCCGATGTAAGATGGAAGAGAAAGGGGAAGAAGCAGGCAAAATGTTGGCACCATTTCAAATTGGTTAACACTGGTCGTATGATCGATGGACTTCCAGAAACGAAAGCAGTATCTAAATACTGTCAACAACGATTGACATGGCAAAAAGGCATTGGAACCACTCACCTCAACCGTCATTACAAAGCACGTGCGGCCAAACATGGGCTTCTTGAACGTGGACAAACGCAACTACAGTTTGGTACTAGTAGAGCCGGTGCTACTACTGCGCCAATTTCTACGTGGATGTATTCGGAGGAGGAAGCACGAAAGGGAATGGTGAAATTCGTTGCCGCGGCGGAGCTGCCACTAGCAATAGTGGACAACGAACATTTCGTAAACTACGTCAAACAATATCTTCAACCAAGGTACGTTGGGGTAAGTCGAAATACTCTTCGTTCTAATACAATTGAATATTTTCTTAATGTAAAGCAATTATTGATTGGGGATTTAGAAAAATACGGGGGTGTCATATCTTTAACTTCGAATTTATGGGAAGGGATTAATAAGAGAGGTTATATAGCTGCAACTGCACACTATATAGACTCACTTTGGGTTATGCATAAAAAAAATTATTGCTTTTAAAATTGTTGAGTATCCTCATAATGCTAACACTATATTTAATGCAATTATGTTAATAATTAAAGAATATAAATGCGAGAGTAAAATTCGTTCTTTTACTTTTGACAATGCTTCTGTAAATAAAGTAGTTATCGATAAATTGTATAGAGTACTTCAACCTGATTTTGGTGGTTATTTATTTCATATTCGATGTATGCGCCATATTTTTAATTTAATTGTACAAGATGGTTTAAAACATGTGAAGGACGGAATTAGTCGAATTAGGAATACACTTACGTATATCACGATTACACCTAATAGAAAACAAGCATTTGAAGAATTTTGTGAACAAGCTGGGAACTCTAATACAAAAACTTTTATTACTGACGTAGGTTATAGGTGGAATTCAACTTACTTATTATTAAAATCCCGTGAAGGTTTTGAACCGTTTATCACTGAATTTTATAACAGTAGGCATATTAGAGACGACGACGATGATATCTTAAATGAATCCGATTGGAATACAATTTTTAAAATTAAGAAATTTTTGGAAAGTTTTTATACGTCTACGAATATATTGTCTGGTGTTTATTATCCAACTAGTTGCATGGTTCTTGAACGTCTTTATATAACTGTTAGGGCTTTTAATAGATATCAAGATGACCCTAATTTTCATGCGGTTATATATGCTATGGAATTAAAATTTAGAAAATATTGGGAAGAATTACCTATGTTATTTCCTTTAGCATGCGTCATGGACCCCCGATATAATTTATCGGGTACTAAATTTATAATTGACCAAATTTCAAATATTTTAACTTTTAATATGCCTATTACTTATAGGAATTTGGAACAAATGTTAACTGAAATGTATGAATTATATGGTTCAAGAATAGGTACACAAGTTACTCGTGTACCTACTCCTCCCACTAATATAAACGATGACGACGCTGAAGTAATTAATTTATTAGAAAACATAGACTCAATTAGATATGATTCAACTGCATATGCATATGGTTCCTCTAGTAGTAGTAGTATGTGTTCCACTGCATGTACTCAAACTTCGAGTAGTAGTCCAAATGCGTTGCCATCTGAATTAATTGATTACTTTCGTTATACTATGCTTAGTAACAAATCAGTTAAGAAAAGTTCAGAAGATGTAATCGAATTCTGGCGAAATAATGAACGTCGATGGCCAATTGTTTCTGCAATTGCAAAAGATCTACTAATACCTCCGGTTAGCACTGTAGCTTCGGAGTCCGCTTTTAGTGCAGGGAAGAGGGTTCTCTCTGATTTTCGAAGTCGACTAAAAGAAGATATTTTGGAAGCGTTAATGTGCGTGAAGGATTGGGAAGACGCTAATTATCGAATTCAACATAAATATACCGAAATTGCATGTAATCAAGTAAGTGATATTTAATTTCAATACATTCATTACAAAATTTTATTTTCATACATTTATAATTTTTTAAAAAAATTTTACACGTAAAAAGTTTTTCATGTACAATTTTAACTCCGCCTACACGAAATTGAAGTAGCCGGTCCCAAGCCCGGATAAAGGAGGAGGGTTTATCTTTTTTTTTTTTTTTTCAAATAAATGTATATTTACTGCTTTAAAAATTATAAATGTTTTGACTTTTGACGAGCCCCGATAAATGTTTTGAAAAATATATATTTTAAAAAAATAGACTTGTAGTACTAGTAGCGTTATTTTAAAAAAAAAAAAAAAATGGCGAGCCGAGCTTAAGCTCCGCTCGCCGAGCCGCTCGCTTTGGGCGAGCTCGGGCACGAGTCGAGCTCGCCCAAAAGGCAACGAGAGCTCGGCTCGTTGCCAACGAGCCACGAGCTCGCACGAGCTCAGCTCGTGCGACAATGGGCCGAGCCGGCTTGACTCGGCCCATTGACACCACTGCGTGATATACATAAGTGCATTCCTAATTCGACTAATTTCGTCTTTCACATGTTTTAAACCGTCTTATACAATTAAATTAAAAATATGGCACACACATCGAATATGAAATAAATAACCATCAAAATCGGACAATAGTGCAAAGAAACCATTATTTCGGATTAACGTAAGCCACAAAACACGATGTTCACAGAAAATAATAGTCTAATCGATAGAATCTGTGTAATTGACAAATCTATGTATTTGCTTAACAGAAAACAATAGTTGCAGAATGAAAAAAATAAAATTGGGTACACAAAGCTAAGCACAAATACATACAAATTGATTATGCTTGAAAAAATCGACAGAATTGATTGGCAAACGAGATATGTATACATAAAAAAGTCACATGTCACCAAATTAATTTTGGTACACGTGATAGATGATTATGGTTAAAAAAAAATTTATTACCTTCACTAACTTTGAAAAATTAAGTTTTCGTGTTGATAACGTATTATGAAAAGAGAGGAAAAAGAGAAAATAGAATAAAAGTCAATAAATTTATGTGTATTATAACGATAGTTTATCAACAAACAATTACACCAAAATGAAAGTAAGACGACAATCTAAATTTGGAGTTTTTAAAAGATAATTACTGTCGTTGCTTTACTTTTCGTTTCTTTTGGAATTTGGAATTTTGGTAGAAGATGAATAGGCGGTAGATAAATTATTGGAGGAAGAATTATGTTCGTGTTTTTATTATTTTATTGTTTTAAGTTTAAAAAATCTTAATTTTAAAATGAAAAAAAAAAAAAATTATATCAACGGGTTAGTTACTTATTTGCAACCGACCCAAACTGACTTGTATATTTATAATTGAACATAACTTTGGTTCAAATCGATCCAAGCCAACCCAACTCAGTTTGATTTGATCAATTTGGTTGATTTTTTTTTTTTTTTGCCCATCCCTCGGTATAATAACTTCAAATGTTTGGAGGAGTCCAATTCAAGTGCAAACTCGAAGGTATATTGAGAATCAGCATACTTTTGAAGAAAATTGAAATTACAATTACATAAGGAATCTGTCGGACAATTTTAGGGATTTTCTCCATCTTTTTTGACCCTTTTTGGGTGGCAATGCTTATGAAATATTGGAAAAACTGATGTTTGATAGTTTTTAATCATTAGTATAATTTGGAGCGTATTTCTCAATCCACAAAATCGATTATTTTTGCCATTCTTCATGTTTTCTTCCAATCTTACCGTATATAAAACAATTGTTTTTGATCTACCTATTTTGTTAAAAACTAACTTATAAATGCAAATACAATAACTAACAAAATTATTTATAAGCAAAAAATTACTTTATAACTAAATTATTTATAAGTAAAAAGTATTTACAAGAAAAAACATTTACTTTTTTGTAAACAAAATTGCTTATTGAGTTAAAAATATTACAAATAAGACAAAAAATTACTTGTAAGTATAAAAAGTTATTTATAAGCAAAAATTCACTTATGTCTCTTCATTCAACGCTAACGATACTACCCCTTCTACTATAAAAGCTTATACTTTGTGTTATTTGAATGTAATGCAATTTTACACACTCATAATAATATTGCTCTTATTCATTCTCTCTTATAAACCCTGGAGCACATATAATATTGTGGTTCACGTCTTTTGCCATTCTCACATCTAAATACATCTACACACGTTGATTGACTTCACCATTGAAGTGCTTACGACCACCGCTCTCACCTCCAGAGAAGGTCACGTGCTTCTAAAGATTTATCCAAATGTGCAAGAGCCATACACGTAGACGTGAGTAGAGTCGAGATCTATTATTTAAATAACCCGTGTTGAAATAAATGTCAACAGTATCTTTTTTCTATATACAAGCTCATGTAAACCGTGACTCTCTATAATCAAGGTCGTTATTTCCTGAATGTAGAGGAGAATTGGCTCATAGTAGGATTTGTGACAAATTGTTACATGAATTTCCCGTATTAAGTTATCTTGAACTTGATAGGTTACATTTTGACACTTCAATCCGGAACATTGATCTTCTGGCAAAGTGAAGAACACTTTTGAGTGTAAGTATGGCTCACGAACGATCCATGATAAGATAAGTCACTTCAAAGTTTAAACAATCAACACATTTGTGTTAGGTTTTAGTTGATTTTGTAATTAGCAAATTCTGTGGACAAAATGTATTAATTTGATAGGATGTAAAAGTTCAAGGAGTAATGTGCAATTTGGTCAAAAGTTAGTTAGTAGGTCTAGGTTTTCGAGTTTGGAATAAGGAGGAAAACGGCGCAGATTTTCGCTGGACTATCGTCAAAATTTGGCTCGAGCTACAAAAGCAGAAACTCTTTCGCTTGACTGTCGCCCCTACTTCGCTCGAGCGACGGGGTGTCGCTTGACTGTCGCTGGGCCCTCGCTCTAGTGACAGTGCTATCCGGGAAATTTTCATTTCGCGATTTCAAAGCTTTTTACCCGGCCCATTCGTTTCTTAACCTACCTATAAATATCATAACTCACCTGCATGTTTTTTCAAGGTTGAATATTGAGAGAAACAGATCAGAGAGTGATTCCTCCATATCATATCCTTCAACCTTCATCTGTGTGTGATCTTCTGAGATAAAAATATCAATTTCACAATCCAAATAAAAAACCACTACTTCCTCTACATCTGGTCAGAGTTTTGAAGATCAAAAGAAGTTGACAGAAGTTCCCGTCTGTGAAGAACGAGTTATTCTGAGATAAGCGAATTCACAATGTTAGGAGTGCTACAGGGTAGCAGATTCCATGGAGAGCTTTGGTAACTACAACTAAGGATTAGTGTAGGGGAGCACGGGATCCACGAAGAGCTGTAAGGAGTGCAGTCGGGAGATCGGATAGTACGGGTCGTCTAGTCTGGTAGACTCTAAGTTGTTAAATCCGTTTATAGTGGATTGACTGGCAAAGTGCCCGAAATTTTTACCCAATTGAGGTTTCTCCGTGATCATACCGCGTGTTATTTACTGTTTTATTTATTGATTTTATATTATGCGATATTCCAACATATGATAATTGAACTGATGCATAACCATCTAGAGATAATTAATTGGTGATTTGTTGCTAGTTAATTAATATTTTTAATTTTCGCATTTACACATATTCACCCCATCTAAGTGTTGTTAGGGTCGAACTGCGTAACTTTCAATTTGAACACAACTAACATTAATTATCTAGCAATATGCTCCACGATACATCTTCACATATAGTCCCAAGCCCATTTTTAAGCTACATTCTTTAATTATTTCATTTTTCTCTTTCTTATTTTCAACCATTTTTTGAATAAAATAATATTACATATAAATATAAAAAATTCATATTTTTTAATCACATATTCTCCAAAAATTTACTATTTTAAAATATATTTTTATGTAGATTCCAACAAAATAATATAATATGTACCTATACGTACATTTGGATAAGGAAAGGCAAAGAGGGATTGGCTACAGCGCAGAGTGGGCTGTTTTGTCCAAGGAAAGGGGGCTTGATTCATGTTCTTGCCTTTCTCAAGCACATGCATTTGGTTTCAGCTTTCAACTTCTGCTGTGATTAAAAACTTTACTTTAATAAATAAATTAATTTTATTATTCTCTATTGGCTTCATAGATATTTATGAACTGTTTACAATAATATTAATTTAGGGACTCTATCCACAACTTCCCCAACTAACACCCCCACGTCTTCAATGCTATCCCACATTGTAATAATTTATGTGGATCATTAGATTTGAACTTTTTTACCTGCTTATTTCTTTTTCAAGATTATGGTTCATAAATAATCAAAGTGTGGCTGGATATAGCAAAATGGAATTTTGTCTAAAAGAAAAGAAAATTGAGGATGTGTTCGGTAGATATTAATATCGGATTAAAATTGAAAAACTAGTCGTTATTGTTGACTTTTATTAGACGAGTGAGACTCAATAATGGCTATATTTTCAATTTTAATTGGATTTTAAGCACGACCGAACATACCCTGAATATATAAATTATTTGATTATTTTATCGAAGTTGTGTCTCAATAAAATCTTGACTACAACCTCTTAATTATTAGCATAAAACTTTATCACACTTCATCCCATGCATAAAAGAAAAGTGGTGCAATTTCAATAGTCAACTGAGGGGTGGACCCAAATTAACATGGATTGCGGTGAATGTTTTGGATTTCTAATAGAGATTGAATAGAATGTAGTGATGAAAGGAAAAAAAAAAAATAATAATTATTATTATATAGCTAATTTAAATTTTAGTAAGAATAAAACTTGGTGATAAAATTTTATGTGCCTTTTAATTTTCATGCAATAATTGGACTATGAAAATAACAAATTAAGACATCAAATTGTAGATGAAATAAGGTTACACTAGTGTCCATTTATTACAAGTGGGGTCTAAACAAAATAAATTTCTTGACTAGTCGATGGGCTACCAAAATTTTTCAATAATGTTATTAGTAGTGGTAAATACAGTCCAAGTGACATCATATCTTGAGCATTATAAAATGAACCTTAAATCATTCCACTTAAATGAAGAACTGATTAAATGTTACAAGTGTAGCAATATAGACTGATGTTAAACACAATCTAAGCCCATATTTGTCTATAACTAAAGCTTGAAAATAAGTTTCGGAATAATAAATCTTTGACGAATGTTTAGTTAAAATGTAAGGAAAATTTTTATTTTTACACATAAAATATTTTATTGTGAAAATGAATAATTAAAAATGAGTTTGAGAATTTTATTTTTAAAATAATGATAGACAAATGCACTATAAAACATTACTAAAAATGAATACCCCACCCTCCCCACTCTCTAACAGACAAAGTCTATTTATGAGTTGAGATCCACTTTCTAATATTGATTGTCTACCCAATGATTCATTGATACATCACTTTAAATTAACATGTTCAACTTTTTTCTCACTCCCACTTGTACTTAAAAATGTGTAAAATGATGTGTCATGAAGGATTGATGGACAATGTTGGATATTGTTAAAATTAACAATGAGCGGTTATTTTGGAAGTAACGAAAGTGGTCAACCATGAGAAAAACTAGCGAAAACAAAACGAGTATAAAAACAATGAATTCCAAAAAATGGCCTAGGCGGTCGTTTGGCTTAAGGCGGGCCAGCCTGGGCGATTGTGTGACCTTGTATTGTAATTACAAGGACAAATTTGATGAACTGGGCGGGCACTCGGTTTTGTATTGGACGACAACCTAGTACAAAAATATGTCCGTTGAGGTTTTGAATTTTAATGTCTTTTCACTAAACTTTATACATTTTTGGCACCTTTCCATGCATGATTATTCGTGTTCTATAAATAAGGACAGTTTTTATATTGGAAAACAAATCACAAACATTAAATTAATACACCTATATCCAAATGAAAAGATTAAATTAAGTTTTATATATTTATTCTAAAAGTTCATGTCCAAGTTTGGTTTTACTTGATTCTAATTTGTATTAAGATTTGTTTACTCCTATAAACTATTTGTCATTAAAGCTTTCAAGCACTTATTCCGGTGGATGCAAATATCGTTTGAGGATAACGATTCTTAATCGTGTTCAAACCTTTTATTTTGGCGAAATTCTTGTTGTTGGTTTTTCTTGTTCTTTATCAACTTTTTCTCAACAATCTCAAACGGTATTTTCAATATTGAGAATGAGACAACAATGACTAAAATAAAGATGATGAATCGAGACATTATGAGACTTGACAAATTTGACGGGTCGAATATTACAAGATGGAAGGACAAGTTGAAGTTTCTTCTTACAAGCTTGAAGATATTTTATATCTTGGATCCGAATTTGGCGCCATTGACGGAACCAACCCCAAATGATACCAATGAAACAATGGTCAAAAAAGAAGTGAAGAAGATGAATTGATATGTAGAGGACACATCCTGAACGTGCTCTCTCTGATTCCCTTCATGAACTCTATCAAATAACACATCGGAAAAGGAGGTATGAGAATCGGTGGAAACTAAATACAAGGATGAGGAAGGTACCAAAAAGTTTCCGATTTCTAAATATATTTTTTTTCAATTTTTTGGATAACTTGTCATTGTTAGGACAAATACATGAGTTGCAACTTATTGTCAATAAAATGAAGTCTATGAAGATTGATATTCCTGAAACCTTTCAAGTTGGTACAATCATTGTGAAATTTTCATCTTCAAGGGAGAGTTATAGGAAGAAAATTCTTCACGGCTTCCAACATTATTCTTTGGAAGAGATTCAAAAGCATTTTTACATGAAGGAAGAGTCAATGACACGAGATGGGAATGAACATTCTCATGAGGGCACTTCCAAAGCTCGTGTCGTGGATCAACCAAACAAATACAATAAGAATTCCAAGAGAAAGTCATCAAGCCCCTACAGAGATAACAAGAACAATAATAAAATCAAAGTTTCTTATTATGTGTGTGGCAAACTTGAACATTATGCTATAAATTCTTGACATCGTAAACAACCAATCCAAGAAGGCAAAATGAACTCCGTTGACAATTTCTTTGTTACTGTGAATATTGTGAATTCGGTCAAAGGAAATGTTCAAAGATGGTGGTATGATACTTGCATCACCATACATGTGTGCTATGATAGATCTCTTTTCAAAATCTATCAAGAAGTGGATGACGAACACATTCAAATAGGGAATGGAGTTCAATCAAAGGTTGTTGACAAAAGAAGCATAGACTTACAATTCACATTTGATAAGATCACATTAATAAATGTATTGCATGTACCGGATATGAATAAAAATCTTGTAGGTGGTGATTTGCTGGGAAAACTAGGTATTAAGTCTACATATGAGTCAGGCAAACTTTTACTTTCCCGAAATTGTGTATCGTTGAAAAAGGCTATTCTAGTGATCGAATGGTCAAACTTTGTATCATTGACAATAACATCAATAAAACTACAAATTTAAATTATATTGCTGAATCTTTTTTTTAACGGCATGATAGATTATGACATATTGGCTTTTCTACTTTAAATGATTTCATTGTGAACACATAGAACACTATAGATGTGAATTATGTGTTAAATTTAAAATGATTAAGAAACATTTTCATAGTGTTGAAATGAAATCTAATTTGCTAGACTTAAGTCAATCCGATATATGTGAATTAAATAGAATGTTAACTAGAGGAAGTAATAGATACTTTATAACATTTATCGATGATCATTCTAGGTTTTGTTATATCTATTTGATGAAACATAAGGATGAAGCATTTAACATCTTAAAGATATACAAAGTCGAAGTGGAAAATCAATAGAAATATTAAAATTCTTAGAAGCGATAGGAGAGGTGAATACTTCTCTAATGAAT
Organism: Fraxinus americana; assembly: GCA_035079005.1. Taxonomy (NCBI): domain Eukaryota; kingdom Viridiplantae; phylum Streptophyta; class Magnoliopsida; order Lamiales; family Oleaceae; genus Fraxinus; species Fraxinus americana. The sequence goes on along the minus strand of CM068716.1, from coordinate 14,164,735 downwards.
TTAATTTTTTTTTATAAACAATATGACATAATACATCAATGTATTGTACCTAGAACACCCCAACAAAATGGTTTGACTGAGAGAATGAATATGACACTAGTTGAAATAATAAGTGCTATATTATTTAAATGCTAAGTTACCATCTAACTTATGGGGTGAAACTTTATTAAGTACATGTCATATAGTTAATATGATTCCTTCTAAAAGATTTAAGATTTCTCCAGATGAATTGTGGAAAGGGAGAAAATCGAACATCGATTATTTCAAAGTGTGGAGATGTCTTGCTTATAGTAAGAATATAGATCCAAAATGACTAAGTTGAGTCCTAGAAGGATCAAATCTCTTTTGTAGGATATGCCCAAAATAGCAAGGTATATCGTTTATTAATCGTGGAGACCAATGTTATTATCGAATCTCGTGAAGTAGAGTTCTTTGAGAATATGTTATCATTGGATAATAATTCTCTAAGGGAACTTCACGTGGAGGTTCTTAGTTTTGCAATATCACAAGTAGAAACACATTTTGGGGATGTTGAAACAAGTGAACTTACAAGAAGTAAAAGAGCTCGAAAGGAAAATGTGCTAGGATCTGTTGAATTATTCTCTCAACTTATTTCTTTCTATTTAGTTGAGAGAAATGAGCAAAGTGTCACAAGAACTATTCCTCATGCTCTTCAAGTGGAAATCGGTCCTAAAATTTATCAAGAAGCAATGTCATCTAGAGATAAACCTTTTGGAAGGATGTTGTAATTGATGAAATTGATTTAATAATGTCAAACAACACTTTGAAATTAGTCGATTTATCACCTATATCAAAATCTATAGGCTGCAAATGTGTATTTAGGAGGAAGTACTACCATCAATACCTTTAAAGCTATGTTAGTGTCCAAAGGGTATCGACAAAAAGAAAGAATAGATTATTTTGACACGTATGCACCAGTTATACAAATAACATCAATTAGGATTATATTCGCTTTACCTTCAATCTGTGATTTGCATATAAATCAAATGAAGTTTAAAAAGACATTCTCAAATGGGGATTTCGATCGGGAGGTCTATATAGAATAACCAGAAGGTTTTATTCTACTTGAAAATGAGGATAAATTGTGGAAACTAATAATATCCTTATATGGATTAAAACAAACACCACGGAAAGTTTGACATAGTAATATAGATTAAAACAAACACCAAAGAAATGACACGAAAAGTTTGATTTAGTAATAATATCTTTGGATTTAAACATAGGGTTCTGCTAGACTAACGGGCCACACATACCTGTCACTCTAGGGATGTGTGTGGCGTCTCCTATTGGCAGAGTGTCTGCATGTCTAAGGCTTATGTGACCTTGGCCATTTGGCAAAACCTTTAAACATAATAGTGTTGATATATTTATATTCAAAAGTATGTGATAATCATGTTGTACTCATTTGCTTATATATGGATGAAATGTTGATTGTAAGCAATCAAATGCAATGTATAAAAGAAATAAAGAGGTTTATATCTTCTACATTCAAAATGAAAGATCTTGATCAAGTTGATACCATACTAGGTATCAAAGTCACCAACACTAGTGGGGGTTATATGTTAAGCCATTCACATTATGTTGATAATGTGATTAATAAGTTCAAACACTTAAACATTAAAGAGGCTAACACTCCATTTGATCCAAGTTTGAAACTTGTAAAGAATAATGGAAGAGCTATAGCACAACTTGAGTATGCAAGTGCTATCGGGAGTTTAATTTATGTTGTGCCATGTACAAGACCTAACATAGTATTTGCAATTAATAAACTTAGTCAGTTTACTACCCAAGTAAAGAGCATTGAAAGGCTATTGGGAGAGTTCTTGGTTTTTTGAAGAAAACCAAGGATCTAGATCTCCAATATTCTAAGTTCCCCGATAATCCTAGAAATATTTACAGATGCTAGTTGGATATCTAGTGTTGGTGAGAATAAATCAACCTTAGGTTATGTATTTATCTTTGGAGGAAGTGCGGTTTCTTGAAAATTCAAGAAATGGAATCAAAATTTGTGGCATTGGTTGAAATCGAAAAATAAATTGAATGGTTTAGGGATCTAATGTATGAAATTTCATTGAGAGAAATTAATAATTCTTCCATATATATCTTGTGTGATAGTCAAGCAACTTTAACTAGAGCATATAATGAAGTGTGTAATTGTAAGTTTAGACATACGAGTCTAAAACATGATTATGTGAGGAAATTAATCAAAGATGGAATAATTTCACTCACTTATGCGAAGTCAATGAGAATTTGGCTAATCCGTTCACTAAATTGATCACAAGGGAATTAGTGTAAATTACAACTAGTAGAATGGAGTTAAAACTCCATAATTAAATCCACCAGTGACCGCAACACTACTTGACTATACTAACAAGTATACTTCAAGTTCAAAGGGTAGCAACGAGTTATTCGTTAAGTGGATATATTCATCACTTGATTATTCTTTTAAACCCTACCCTAGGTTATAAGTGCTGGTTGTCACGAATAGGAGGGTTGAGTTTCAATAACTCTTAATAAAGTTCATACTGGTGGATCAAGTATCTTTAAAAGTGACAAAGATATTGTAAAAACTTTATTCATATAAACTTCGAGGTGATTCCGCCTCTAGTTGTAGTTTCTCTTTTAAAAATTTATAAATAAGATAGTGCAAGTTATAAGAGCTTTAAATGAGTTTGTGTGAAACTGTAACACTTGATACTTGTGTGTGTGATTTCACTGGTATCATCACAAGGAAGAATAGATTAAGAGCATTCATGCTACTTAAGATTTTGATAATCACTTTGTGAGATATATACTAAAGTTGGATTTAAATAAAAAAATATCCATACTCTATGTATAAGTGAAGACAGAAAAAATGGCATGGGCGACCGCCTGGACAGTGTGTTGCAACCACAGGGGCAAATTTGAAGAATTGGATGGGCGTCTAGTACAAAAATATGCTTGTTGGGATTTTGACTTCTAGTGACTTTTCATTAAACTTTACACCTTTTTGGCTTGTTTTTAGCACATTTCTGTGCATGGTGATTGGTGTTTCTATAAATAGGGATAGTTTTCATATTGAAAAAAATATCAAAAACATCAAATTGATATACCTATATCCAAATCAAAGATTAATTCAAGTTTTATATATTTGTTCTAAAAGTTCATTTCCAAGTTTAGTTTTGCTTGATTTTAACTTGGATTAAGATTTGTTTACTTTTGCAAACTATTTTCCATGGAAGTCTTCGAGCACTTATTTCGGTGGCGGCAAATATTGTTTGAGGATAACAATTCATTATCATGCTCAAATCTTCTATTTTGGCGAATTCTTGTTACTGATTTTTCCTGTTCTTCATCAACTTTTCCCAATAGACAACAAATTGAACAGTCAATTTTGGATAGCATCTTCAACTGCAAATCCCCTCTTCTCTATTTATAGCCCCCCAAAAAATCAATCATCCTCACTGCAAATCCCCTCTTCTCACTTGGGCTAATTGTTTTCTTCTGCTTTTGCTATCACATTTAACTTGATAAAGAAGTGGGGATTTGCTCTTTGCCAAAATCATGGCCAAGTTCTTTGCTTTAATTTTTCTAGCACTTTTTGCCATTTGAATGCTGTAGATCCCTGTCAGTACTCTTTAGTAATTTATTCCTCTTTATGTTTTCCTACTTAAATAAAAGAGTAAAGGATTGGGGCACTATTCCTAAGCCGTCGACTCGGCTAGGCTTGGTTTTTTTTTTTTTTTTTGGGTTTCCAAACCGAGCAGATAGACTTTTAGTCTCCGCTCGGCTAAGCCGTTGAACTGGTTTTTTTTTTTATGTTTGTTTTATATTTTAGGTTCTAAATATGCGTTCTAAGCGATTTAATTTTGTTTTGAAAGGTTGAAGTGCGGCCATCCTAAATATATGATCGACTCGGTCAAACTTTTTTTTTTTAATTACGTTTGATTTTGATTCCAAATGACTTTATGGGTCGACTTGTCCAAGGTTTTTTTTTTTTCTTTTTTGTTATATGGGTCGGATCGGCTGAACTTTTTTTTTTTTTAATGTTTGATTAAGTATTTTAATTTACGAATATTCGTTTTAAACGATTTAAAAATTTAGCTCGGCTCAGCTCGGCTCGACTTTTTTTTTTTTTTTTTCGTTTCCAAACCGAGCCGAAATTTTAGTCTCGGCTCGGCTAAGCCGCTGAACCGGTTTTTTTTTCTTTTTTACGTTTGCTTTAATATTTTAAGTTCTAAATATGCGTTTTAAGCGATTTAATTTTGTTTTGAAATGTTGAAGTGCGGCCATCCTAAATATATGATCGACTCTCCAAGCTTTTTTTTTTTTTTTTTTTAATTACGTTTGATTTTGATTCCAAATGATTTTATGGGTCGACTCGCCCAAGGCTTTTTTTTTTTTGTTATATAGGTCGGATCGGCTAAGCTTTTTTTTTTTAACGTTTGATTAAGTATTTTAATTTATGAATATTCGTTTTAAGCGATTTAAAAATTTAGCTCGGCTCGACTCGACTCGGCCGTTTTATATATATATATATATATATTTTTTTTTTGCGTTTATAAACCGAGCCAATAGACTTTTAGTCTCGGCTCGACTAAGCCGCTTAACTGGTTTTTTTTTTTTTTTTTCTTTCTTACGTTTGCTTTAATATTTTAGATTCTAAATATGAGTTCTAATCGATTTAATTTTGTTTTGAAATGTTGAAGTGCGGCTATCCTAAATATATGATCGACTCGGCCAAGCTTTTTTTTTTTAATTACGTTTGATTTTGATTCCAAATGACTTTATGGGTCGACTCGTCCAAGGTTTTTTTTTTTTTTTTTTTTGTTATATAGGTCGGATCGGCTAAGTTTTTTTTAACGTTTGATTAAATATTTTAATTTACGACTATTAATTTTAAGCGATTTAAAAATTTATTTTTTATGTCAAAAATAATTTTACATTAATTGTGAAAACCCCTTCTTTTTGCGTCCGATTCAGAATTTTTAGTTAATTTCTCTTTTCTAACCCACTATCAACCCCACACTTACACCAATTTCTCCCAATTTCATTTTTCGTAAGCACTGTTCATAAGATGCCTGCTCGGGTCGGCGGTCCTTTTTTTTTTTTTTTTGCGTTTCCAAACCGAGCCGATAGACTTTTAGTCTCGGCTCGATTAAGCCGCTGAATCGTTTTTTTTTTTTTTTTTGCTTCAATATTTTAGGTTCTAAATATGCTTTCTAAGCGATTTAATTTTGTTTTGAAATGTTGAAGTGCGGCCATCCTAAATATGGTCGACTCGGCCAAGCTTTTTTTTTTAATTACGTTTGATTTTGATTCCAAATACTTTATGGGTCGACTCCCCCAAAACGTTTTTTTTTTATTTTTTGTTATATAGGTCGAATCGGCTAAACTTTTTTTTTTTTTTTTTTTTTTTTTTTTTACGTTTCATTAAGTATTTTAATTTATAAATATTCGTTTTATACGATTTAAAAATTTATTTTTTATGTCAAAAATAATTTTACATTAATTGTGAAAACCCCTTCTTTTTTAGTCCGATTCAAAATTTTAAGTTAATTTCTCTTTTCTAACCCACCATCAACCCCATACTTATACCAATTTCTCCCAATTTCATTTTTCTTAAGTTTCTGCATTTGAAAATGGTAAATTTATGGCGTTAAAATGGATTTTTATTGAATATATCACTATAATAAATATTATTTATCCTCATCCTATTTTGATCTATTGCACTTGATCATATCATTTTTTTGGACTGATGTCATCAAATTTTATCATTCAATTGAAAAATTGACATGAGAAGAAAGATAAGAAAAAAAGAGGACAAAATCAATTGGCTGAGCAACACTGATGTAGACAGTATTTACGAACTTCCTTTTATTTACGTTTGATTCAGTATTTTAAGTTACGAATATTCGTTTTAACCGATTTAAAAATTTGTGGGTGATGTCAAAAATAATTTTACATTAATTGTAAAACGTAAAGTCGTGATTGTTTATTTTACGTGTAATATTATTTTATTGAAAATGTTTAATTATAAATAAGAGAAAAAATGTCTATATTTTTGAATAAAAAAGAATGTGCATCTAACCATTTCTTTTTCCTCTCAATTTTCTCAATTTCTTCACGCAATGGCCATATCTTTTATTTCCAGAATCATTCCTCTTTAGTCAATCTGTGAGTATGCATCTAACCCTTTCTTTTTCCTGTGAGAGGGTACTTAAAATTAGATGTTATATGGTTGTGCATAACTGAAAATAGTAGAGATGTTTTGCTGTTATAACATATCTACCTATGGATATTGCGTATTTTAACCTAATCTCATGATACCCAGTTAATTTCATGCTCTAAATCAATTTATTATAGCATCAAAGCGTTATTTCTATAAGAAAAGAAAACTTGATTTTATGTACTCTAGTAGTTAGTATGTTTTTTGTCATTAAATGTATTGAAGTTCACCTACTCATTGTTTCACTTTTGTCACAATCGTTAGACTTCAATTTTTTATTCAATTGAGGCACTCCATCTTATCAGATTAATGAATATGATGATGTGGTATGAAAATTTTGGTTTGTCCATATATTCTAAGAAAAATGCTATTCATCCCCAGTGGGGGTGCATCCTCAAATGATTGGTTAAATGATATGTGAAATTAAATAACTACAATATACTTTTTTAATTTCACATATCATTTAATGCCACATTAACGCCACATAGATTGGGGATGCATCCCCACTGGGGATGGATAACATTTCTCATATTTTACCTACTTACATATATTCTATATTTTTTCAGTATAATTACAATACACTTACAAATTATGTCAAAACCTTCCTCATTTTCTTCCATTTTTTTCCTTAAACAACACACTATTTAATACCCAACTTCACCAACGGCACGTGCATCGCACGTGTGTCAAACTAGTAATCCTATAAATGAATGAAAATGTGGGATTTTTTTCTGATACATTCTTGTCACGTTTGTTATGTTATAGGAAACGGCATCACAGGGTGGGCACAGGGGCGGACACAGACTTCTTAAACAGGGGAGCACAATCAAACTTTCAAAAAGTGACGAAAAAATTAAAGTAAAAGATATTTTATTACAACTGTTCTCTACGTGTTCGCATATTTTGATAACGTTTCATAATTACATCATTCTCAATTTTGTCAAATACATTTTTCTCAATATATGCAATCAAATTCAACCATTGATATCTGATTCAATTGCGCAGACGATTTTTGACACAAGTCATAACAGAAAATGATCTCTCGACTGTAGCAGTAGCCACGGGAAGAACTAAGGCTAATGTCACAAGCTTGTAGACTAATTGATACACTTCATGAACATGAACCTTGATTTTAACAAGCAAAAAACTCAACTTCATAAGCCATAAGCTCTGATTTCTTAATCATATAGCAAAAAGCTAAAAATAAAACAAGAAATTTTGCTCACCTTTCTGTTCATTATTGCAAATTAAAATTTAGCCCATATGAGTATCAAAAAATATCCTCTCAATATTTTAATTTCCTATTTTAATGGAATGAGTACCAGACTTCTCATCCACCTTACAACCACTAAGCATTTGTTTAGCTTCACTGCTTCAGTAAATTTTCTTGAATGCTAAAATGATGTCACTTAGACCACTGCACGGTATGAATAACAGTATAGCATTCATTATTATATTATTCGTGTTTCCAATTTTTCTCTTTTGTGTTCGGGTTTTGTGGGTTGGGGAGAGGGACCTAGTGTGGATGGAAGACAAGGAAAATAAAGCACCATGTGTACTGAAGAATAACACATGTATAAGCACAAACAACTGATTAAATCCAGAGTCAACATGGCAATTCTCATATTCTCTATGATAGAATTTAAACAAAACACAGTGATGTATTTACATAATAAAGTAGGCATCAAGTTGAAGCAATCTTCTTCTCATTTTCTGTTAGCCGTCAAAAGTGTACAGTCAGTTTCTACTACATGAGGAAACTAGAACTTCATAAGTAAAAATAAGACTTTTCTTAGTCGATGATCATATAATATACCTGTAGTTGTCAGGATTCATGGAAAGTAGCACTTTGTATAATCGATTACAAATATTTGCTGCATAAAATAGTTAAAGCCTCATTAACTGTTGCAGAATGAAAATCCAAATATGGGCATTTAAGATGAATTCATCAATTTAGAGAATTACAATGTATGGTTTTGTATCCTTAAAATCCTTCTTTAAATAAAGTCTAACGCACTCCAAACTAGTAGGTGAATGAGCTCAAACATTACAATCAAAACTTAAATAAAGATGTTGTTTCCCCATTTCTATTAAGTTAAAGCCTCGTGTTCTCAACTCATATTAGAAAATTGATTGAAATACTTATCTTAAATCTACTACTTCCAACCATGAATTTGACCGCTCTTGGCTCAGCAAGTAAGCACAAGGATTGAAGATGGGTTTGGATAGCCAGATCTCAATAGGAGAGATGCCAACCCTCTTCATGGCAGCATCAATTTCTTCAGCAAAATTGATTGATTTCTACCCATCATTCTCAAGAGGACGCCAACACTTTGAGCCACCAACAGCAACACCAGCACTTCTATTCAAATTTAAATTACAATAATCAAAACACAAATATTTCAAAACCAAAAATAATGTATTAAAAATCCGACAAATTTCATAGTAGAAACGGGAGAGTGAAGAGTGGTGACGGGAGAGGAGTGGAGACGGAAATTAGGGATTTGAAGTCCTTCCCCCAAATTTTGTTTTCCTTTATTAAAAAAAAAAAAAAATTTCAAAATCTGGGGGATGGGGGGGCACGTGACCCCCCAGGTCCGCCCCTGAGTGGGTACTCCAATAAGGTTAGATTCTTTTTAGAAATTTAGAATACCTTTCTTTTATTTCTATTTTTCTGAAATCTTGAGGTATTTTCTTGTTTGAGAATCTATGCTGATATTTTTTATTTTTTTATAATGCAGAGTGGATATAGTCCTGGCAGCCTCAAAAGCTTTCTTAAGTGTCATAATCTTGTGCTCTCTCTGTAATTTGTTCTTCGGTTCCTCTGAAAGAACTTGTGATTTCTTATGGCTTGTGTGACTATATTGCATTTAAAGGAAAAGAAACTAAAACATGACGAAAGATTTGTCCGAAATGACCGATTGAGCTAGTTAAACCAGTCAATAGATTGAACTAGTTAAACTAGTAGTTAATTCTATCTAATGTTGCACAAATCTTAGCTTTTATCAAGAAACTATGGCTTCACCCATCACTGAGGGATCGGGTATGAATGGTCCAGGATATAATCTGGTGTAAGTTGGGATACCTGGATATCAAAAAAAAAAAAAAAAAAAGGAAACTATGGCTTCAAATTTTGAGATCCCCTTCATGTCAGGCCCAGAGGAACTCTCATAAAATTTAACACCTATTTGTCAAGTCAAGGTAGTTGGACAAATGGTCAGATTTTTTATAATGACATTTTCACTGCATTCTTTGACTAATAGTCAAAAAGGTACTGAATTTTCCTTTTTTTTTCTGTCACTTTCTGCCACATGTCAAATGACTAGAATGCCCTTCACAATGCTCAAGGAGATGTAGCCAGACACAATACCACAAACCTTGCATGTTCTGCCAGAAACGCTGCAGAAAGTGCCTTTGTGTGCCACCAGGTTATTATGGGAATAAAAATGTTTGCCCTTGCTACAACAACTGGAAGACCAAGGAAGGAGGACCAAAATGCCCTTGAAAAATGGCCTCTTTAGTTCTTACTTTCATCGGTCATAAAAGCTGCAGTGCTAACCATGAAATCTTTCTGTTATTGCTATTAGCTTTTTATAGTTTTGATGTCTAATTTTTGTTATATGACCATTGTCACCTTCTACTATGCCACTCCATTTTGGGATTATCTCAAGTGTAGGAGTGGTTTATCTATTTATGGAAGCTATTTTAACTAGCATCGATCTCTAATGGGTTTGAATCAAACTTTTTGTTGTGAACTCCAACTTGTTTAAAAAGTGATGCACAGTGGACTATGAACTATAGGAAATAACTCATTGGATCAAAGTCTGCATTAGCAGATAGTTTCGCTATAATTCTCTACCTAGCATGTGCTTCTACTGGTTAAATTAAGTTGAATCAAGATTAAATTGATTGAATTACTTGCTTTGATTTTTCTTGTATTCTTCAGTCCAAAACTCTATCAAAGGGAAGGAGTTCATTTGCTACTGTTCAAATGCATTTGAATGGCCCAAAAATGTGATTTCTTGCCCTTTCAATTTACCACCATTTTTGCATACGAATTTTCTTGGGTTTTTCTTGAGATATATCAACTTCCACACTCACAAGAAATTCAAAAAAGTTATTGTATATTTTAGCTAGTATGGTTGGAAGTTGTTTCACAATTCAAATAATAATATTTCCAATTAAACCATTTCAATCTACAGTCTGGTCAACTCACATGGGCCACTCGCCCATCTCCATGATTTCCCACTCGTACATAATGAACTTGACTTAAAATTATCAATCATCAATTAGATCTATCAGAAGATCTAACTCAAAGAGTTTATACTGACAAATGAATTGTGTGATTAACAAGTAACTTAGAGTATCCAATGTTATACACCAATTAGGAATATATAGCAACTCTACAAAAGTAACCACATTTATTGCCATACCCTAAACTTCTTTTTTATGTCTAGTTCAAGTATTCCTGATTCCTCAATTAACCAAGAGCACACTTAAACTCCACAAAACACATTGTATTACAATTGTGTTCAAAACTACAATTAGTTAATAGAATTATTCGACCAATGAATACGAGCATGCTAGATAGAATAATCTTTCCGTTCTACTTGAAACACTTATCCTTAAAATATTTGCTTTCCTAGACATATCCTATTACATCGAATTATTCATGATATTTGGCAATATGCTAAAGTAGCAATACTATAATAAAGTTTTGAGAAACAATTAAAAGTCACAATGATAATATACTCCTTAGAAACTCACACAATGATAATATCACATTTACTACAAATCTTCACTTTCCAATCAAATTTTCAAGTAATTAGAACCTATATTTGCATTTTCTCCTTTCAAAATGTGTATATAGAATGTGTCTAAACTCATTATATCCAATTTAACTTATATTTAACGAATTGTGTTTATTTGTTTGATTATTAGTATTGAATATTAATTATATTCATTTCGATTACTTGAATTGATTGTTTGTATCAAATACATTATAAGATTTTTAAATGTAAATATACATTTTCTTGTGATAAACAAAATATTAATAAAATGACTCTTCGAAATCAAATGGATGAAAATGATTAACAAAATATTAATGAAGAATTTTTTTTTTTTTAATGTAAATCTGCATTGTTTCAAGTCAAGTAATCAAGTATGAATTATTCAAAAATCAAGAACAAAAAATTCGATTTGTACAGGGTTTGATTGTTCCCTCAACCTAAAATGTCTGCGTCCGCCCCTGGTTCAAACCTAGGGTTTTTTTAGTGGTTGGTCTTACTTGGGCGGGTTGTGGGGAGGGTTCTTTTTTACGAGTCCCTCAAATTTTGTGCCCCTAGACTATTGTTTAGGTGGCTTTGGCCGATGACCACTCTTGTTCTTAAGTTCTCGAGAAAATCTCGTTTTTCGTTGTATTTTAGTAAGAGAATAAGAGAGATAGTTTTGCCATTAACTGCATTCCCTTTGATTTTGAAGTAATTATGTGCATTTGTTTCAAAATGAACGTTCCTCTCTCTCGCCTCCCCCATTTGGAATAACTCTCTCGCTCGAAGTTACGTCATACATAAAATACTAGGTTCACAATCAAAATGCAGCTATATATTACAAACATACAAATTACATCACAAACGTGTGTACCAGTACAGATATTAATATATTATGTTTATGATTACAATCTCTAAAATGGAGGCTTGATATGAGCAGGGGCTCCACTTGTTACAGCGGGTTAAGAGTATGATTATATGCAATCTGTTCATTATTGCTCCTTAATCGGCAAAGTTTGAAGGAAACTGACTGAGAGGTAATATTGCACGGGCAGGTCTGTCCGAGTCCCGGATGAAATTGTAGGACATGGCCCCAAGTAATGTCCCACATACAGGCCCAATTATGTACACCCAAATACCTTTGTAATAGGCACTAGCAATTGCAGGCCCAATACTCCTTGCTGGGTTCATTGATCCACCTGATATTGGTCTGGACATGCCATGAGAAAACTAGTTAGTTATACGGCTTTTGATATGGAAAAATTATGTATATGAAAAATTAAGTATAACCCATTTCAAAATTAAGAAAGATTAAAACTTCAAAAATCATATGCCAATTAAATTTTATTTATGAATAGTTAGTTAAATATATTAAAGTCATAATTTTATACAATTTGATCACAATTTATCAAATTAATTGGTCACAAATATGAAATTTTATAAGTCATAAATTATTTCACGGTCACAAATAAAATTTTTTATATGTCATGATTTATTCATCGATCACGAATAAAAAAAAAAATGAAGTTACAAATCACAAAATTTACAAGTCTAACTCAAGCTTTTAGATCACGTATTATTTATTTGTCACAAGTTATCAGTTACATATTATTTATTAATCACAATCTCACTAATTGATCACAAACACTATTAATCCCACCAGCTACGCCACCCAATCCCAATCTACAATTGCACCAACTGAAAGCAATGCAACCTTATCACCACAACTAGCGTCGTTGCCGTCGCCACCACCAAACTACCATTTTTAACTTCAAAATCACCACAACAACTATCAGTAAACCACCATTTTCAATTACAAACCACAATTGACACTATCAAAACTACTGCTAGATCCAACAAAAATCACCCCAACCACCAGATCCACCAACAAAAACCATTGCCACCAACAGATCCAACAAAACCACTTCGTTCCATTGCCACCACTATGGCACCACTGCCACCTCCATGCCACCAGCACCAACACAAATAACCGCCAAACCTAATTTCTAGTGAGCCTAAGAAGGTGCACCGTCTGGAACCACTCTATTGCCATCGTTGTCGCTATCATCATGGCACCGCCAACGACACAAACTAGTCACCATAACCACGATACCACTACCACTTCCATGCCACCAACATTAACACAAAAACAATAGCCAAACCTAATTTCTAGTGCGCATGAAAAGGTGCACCATCCAGAATCACTCTATCATCGTCGCCATCACCACGGCGCCATCAATACCAACTAGCCACTACAACCATAGCACCACCGCTACCAAGTCCAACACAAAACAAAAGCTAAACCTAATTTTTAGTGCTCCTGAAAGGTGCAACGCCTAGAACGGTTGTTGCAAAAGCAGCGCCTCAAGGTCGGGTGTCACTGTTGCAAACGGCAGCGCAAAGATGCAACAAATGATAGTGTGAAAATCGAGAGAGGGGAGAGTACCACCAGAAGAGAGAAAGCGGAGAGAATGATAACTCGTCGTTGATGTGAAAATCGAGAAAGGGAGCCACCGATAGAGAGAGAGAAGACAGAAAAGAATGAGAACGATTTAGGGTTTTGAAATCGGGGTGGGTAGATGGGGTAGGGTGCATATAAATTAATTTAGTTTAATAAAAGTAATGTAGTATAATTATTAATGTTTAAAGCTTTGATTCTCATCTGATTTTTGAAAAAAAAAAAAAAAAAAAACTAAACCCTAAAAAAAATTATAAATCTTAATTGTGAAATGGGAAGTTTAAAATTCTAGTAGACTATAGTTTCCACTTTTGATATTGAGCCTTTATTGAGAATCAGAGTTTAGGGTACGACCCAGTAATTGGAATCAAATAGTGTGCCAGTGTAGAATGAAGTTACATAGCACACATTTAAGTGGCAGTGAATTCCAAATTTTGTTATTGATGATTCCTTGTAATTTATTTACTATATCCAATCATAGGAAGTGAAATCCACTAAAACTTAGACTAGTGATGCTACATAGCATTAGCATTCATGTGTATTAAATAATTGCAAGACACAATTTTGCGTGTTGAGGTTGCAAGAAAATAGAAACTAGAACATGACATGTATAAATACTATTTCTAAAGAGGAAGGATGCAAAACGTTGTTGACGCATTCTATAGATAATATACGTCCTGATATAATCATCTAATTAAAATTTAAGAAAAGTATTTAAGATTAATAGAATTTGAAATATACGACAATAAGTGAAACTAAAATGTGAATTTGATGTATTATTATGTAATATAAAAGAATGAATTTATAACATCATTGGCAGAAAATATATTACTTTCATTTTCTGGTGGATATTTAAACAAACTAGTTTATTTCTAGAGCCAACAATTTATTTATTTTTCTTCGAAGTTCTAAGTTCCTTTTAAGTTTTTGTAAAGTTGTTTCTGAATGTTTTTGAAAAAAACAAAAAATTGAGAAACTCTTTCTGAGTTTCACAAAGTTTTTAAAGAGTTTCAATTTCAAAAATGAAAAAGTTGTACTTTTTGAAGATACATTTATAATAGTTTAATGGGATCATAACTCAAACTATAATGAGTTTTTTAACACGTTGAACTTCACATGATTGCGTCAACAATTGGCAAATTTAGTTAGATACCTCTTTTTTTTTTAATCCTTTTCAGTTGAGTAGAGTTCAACGTACTAAACATGTTTGAAAGACTTGTATACTTATTCGGATTCTAAAATATTGATATTTCGTAGTTCTTTTAATGAAATTATAGCCTAATTTATTATATAATATATTATTAGGTGAAACTAGATAAATGGAAGTGGAATTGAAGAAAATTGGCGAAAAAGGATAAAATCTAAAGTTTGAACACTAAAGTGTAAATACTCAAAAGTTGTATCGGACCTCATGATGAAGATTCGAAAATGCTAGGAGTTAATTAGAAATAAAAAAGAAGTGAAATATGACAAAAAAAAATATGTTCACAAATCAATTTTCAACCGCACAAGTATGTTCCAGATTTTAGTCCGAGTTTGAGACCTCTTTTTGACATAGTAAACGTTTGAATCGGAAAAACGTTACTTCTAGTAAAGTTGTAGCCCATTGAATTATCTTTACCACCCAATTTAAATCGTCTCAATAGAATTTCGAGGAGAGAAAGTTATGATAAAAATATTGAAGGAAGTGCGGTGTGAATTTGTACTCGAAAGGTGGCACCAAATTGCACAATACAGAGTTGTGGCGCCACGCCTCAGCGCCATGGGAGTAGCATCGCAGTGCCGCCTAGATGTATCTAGGGAGCGTTTTTTGCCCGTTTTGAAACCCATAAAAACTCTAAATTAGAGGAAAAGTAGGAGAGGAGTATAAATACAAGGATGGATGCACTTTTGGGGGGTTCCACATATTGAGAGGTACAAGATACAACTTGGAGAATAAGAGAGAAAATCAAAAGGGAGAAAAACAAGAAATCAAGTGTTAGGGTTTGGAATCAAGATTGAAGGTAAGAAGAGGAACTTTATGCAAGATTAATCCACTTCTTCACATATCAAGTCAAAACCCGATGATGTATTCAATGTAAATCTTGTGTTTTTCTTCCATTATTATGAGTAACTAATTTTTCTATTGGAGCAAATAATGTAATCGAATTGAGACTATTCATTTCTTTTATTCAAGATTCAAGTTTTTTCATTATTTATGTATTGATTTTAATTATGTATATAATACTTTGAATTACTTGATCACTAATTTAATGATTTGGTAAATCTTTTAGGAATTGAGAGGTGAATTTTAGATTTAGACCACATATTAAATTCTGGTAATTTAGTATAATGTATAGAGATACCTATACTAATTATTGCGGTTATTAGATGAATTCTTAGAATTAATATTTTGTTTAACTAAAATTGATTCGCATAGAGATGTATGATTGGATTAGTTAAATAGGCTCAATGAAAACTCGAGAGTGATGAATTGAATACAATAGAAGAATTCGATCGAACACTACATTAGGTTATAAATCTTTAATTAAGATTTAAATGTGATTAATAGATGAAATTGTTAAATCCTAATATCTCATTCCATATTTAAAACATCAATTCGATCTTTGTATTCAATTTTGATACTTTCAATTAGTTAGATAAAAAATCTTATCAATCATAATTCTTTGTTTGTTTTCATCAAATTGGAGTTAGAAATAGTAAATCAAGCATTAAAGTTTAGTCCTCGTGAGAATGATAATCAGGACTCAAAGGTCCACCATATTACTTGTTCTGATATCGTATACTTGCGATATAAAAAATACAACACTTACCCGCCTAAAATTGAAGAGATGCACACTGCCGAACCAACTGCTACGCCAGCAAGCTCTCCTATCTGTGGCAATAGGAATCCCAAATTGTTTAGTGAGAAACTAACAAATTTAAGGCATGACAACTTGACATTGTTATGATCTATATTGCGAGCAGTTACATTCTGAAATGAAAAAATATAATTGTGATTGAGATGTATATATCCTTACAGCTTTTGTATCAGTTGCTACAGCTGAGGCGATGAACATCATAGAAAATGTTATAACTATTTCCATGATAAGAGCTTGAATGTCAGTTCCAGAAGGTGATGTGGTTCCAACGTGTTTTATTGGGTGCAATAACACACGAAGAGTGAATGCCGCAGAAATTCCTCCGATCATCTGTGCAGCTACGTAAAAAGGTACCTGCAAATAGCATTTACGGAAAGGTTGATATACCATTGTGACAACTGTAAAAGAATCTTTATCTTATTTTTCCTTCGTAATATTGTGATTGATGTATCATCTGTTAGTACATTTTTTTTTTTTAATTATATTCAGACTTTGTTATTAGTTAATTGTGTTTGATTAATTGGTTCATTTGATAAATTATATTAGTTTGTGACATCCATCAACCTATCTTGATATACCACTCCATTGTCTCGAGATGCCCAACTGCTGCACCCATCATACGAGGGGAGACGGGAAACTGCAAAATTGGTAGTTTATATGGGACGGGTGCCTCTTAAAAGGTAACAAAGGCTTGCAAGATTAGGTTCAATCTACGATTTCGCTCTTGAATATAATCTGTTGCAAATAAGAAACTTGGGCAAGTACTAAGGACTTGGGATGAGCTTCTCAACCTGCTGATACTTGCTCATCCTTGCATTTCTTTCTCTTGAAAAAGATAAGATCGTGCTACTTGTACAATCTTTGTTGACAATATCGGTTGACAACATCTTACTTGATAGCATCATATTCATCCATTTTAAAAACTGTTTTTTTTTACATCAAAGACTCGAATTTTGACAACACGAGTTGACAATCATATTTGTACAACTAACCTTATTTTTTTAAAAAAAAATATCAAGCTTCTGAGGTCAAGAGTTTGGAGAGAAGAAACTTACACACTATTGCACATTACTAAATTCTAGCTTCACTCTTCCATCTAAACATAGGTCCTCAAGAGATGGTCTTCCAAGAAGAATAAGCCCCCTCATTTAGCTGTCCAGAGAATGAGTCTTACTAGAATCGTGTAGGACCTACCCGTTGAGTTGTAAAATGGGTTAAATGCATTAAGGATCACCAAACTTATAGCAGAGGTGCATCTAGGTTACTTATCTTCAATTTGATGCAAGCAAATCACCCAATTTTAATTTGTTTACATATCTTGTCACTCATCTTTAGTTTGGTGCAATCAAGTTACCCAACTTCGATTTGCCTGCAAAACTGATAATTCTATGAATTGTCCCATCAATTTAACAAATTTATTATTCTATCATGAATATTAAAACTAAAATAGGACTATTGCACATGTATACGTCATACAATAATGCATATCACTTATCTTAAGATATATTTTTATAATAAATGTATAAACTAAAAGCATGCCTTTATATGCCAACTAGTTATTATTTTAAACGTCGATATCAGCATATTTCATTAGTTAAACTGACACAGTGGACAAAGTAACCAGATCTGCAAACAAAACGAAGTTAGGTGACTTGATTGCACCATATTGAAGATGAGTGACTATATTTTGCAAAAATAAAAATAAATAAATAAATGAAATTGAAGTTTGGTGATCTGATTGAACCAATTTAAAAATGAGTGACCTGGATGCACCTCCACTCAAAGTTGAATGACCTACAATATATTTAACTCCTTGTCAAATTCATATGGGGTAATTGATTCCGTTAATGCTTTACTAGAAAAGAATAAATCAGGGTTAGTCTGAGTAACCATTTATATGGTGTGGTTATGAGTTCACAACTGTTGAAGTGAGCTTTGAGTCTTAACTTATTTAAAATGGTGAATCTGGATCCCCGCGAATGACAAATTTAGTATTGAATAGGGGTGGGCGCGGGTCGGTTCGGTTCGATTTTTTTCGATTCCAGAAATTTTCGAGTATTTAGTAAATGGAACCATCGGTTCCAAATATAATTTTGGAACCGTTCGGTTTCTGTTCGGTTCGATTCTTTTCGGTTCTATACTATAATTAAATTTTTTAATATTTAAAATAATACTACATAAATACACCTGAAAGTGGATACTAATATTAATAACAAAAAGTAGATACAAATACCAAGTTTAATCTTAACTTTTACAAATTAACGTAATCTAATTTAATAACATATAAATAATAAGTTGTCAAATACAAATAGCAAAAAGTAAATATTACTAATAAAATTTCGATATTCATATCAATGATTCATTTGCTTCAAACCTTCAAGTCTACATAAAAGTGAAATATAAATTAGAAGTCACAAAGATAAAATATTTTAAAGTATTGATACTTACCAACTATTTAATGTAATCATCAGTTGGTTGACTTTCCATACTAACTATTAAGAAACTATACAAGAAAAATTGAAAAAAACACAACTAACAAACATAAATAAACTCTAAATTGTTCAACTAATAAGATTTAATAAGAAAAAAATTATTAATTTGTCTAGAAAAAATAAAAGAAATTGATTTATCCAATATATAAAAAAAAATTCGGTTCTTATTCGATTTTTCGGTTCTTGGTCGAGAACCGAGAACCGAACCAAACCATTCGGTTCTCGATTCGGATATCCGTTCGGATATTTCATTTTAAAAAACCCGATCGATTTGGTTCGGTTTGGTTCGGTTCCGGTTCGATTCAGTTCGGTTCGGACATTTTGCCCAACCCTAGTATTGACTTTAAAAGCACACAAGACTTCCACATACCTCACAGTTAGAGGTAGTGGTGGGCATGGGCCGGGTTGGTTCAATTTTTGGACTAATCGGAAATCAAACCAATCGATTTGACTTGGAAAATGACCAACCCAAATCAAACCAATTAGGTTCGAAAACTGGATCAACCCAAACTGATTATTATCGAGTTGGTTCGATTAGTATTAACTTATTTAAAATAGTGCATCAGATTCCTAAGCAAATGAAACATTTAGTATTGACTTTAAAAGCACACATGACTTCAACATATCTCACAGCTAGGGGTAGTGGTGGGTGTGGATCGGGTTCGTTCGATTTTTGGACTAACCCGAAATCGAACTGACCAATTTGATTTGAAACATGACCAATCCAAATCAAACCAGTAAGGGACCAAAACTAGACCAACCCAAACCGATTATTATCGAGCTAGGTCGATTTGGGCTTAACCCAAACCTCTTATAGCCAAAACACTCACTCATAGTAGAAGACAGCGACTACTTGTAAAATATAGAACATAATTTAGATGGAAAAATAATAATAATAATAAAAGAAATGAAGAGCATAACAAAAAAGTATTTTAAGATTTACAAGATTTAGTGGGTGTTTGGTGGGGATTAAAATTAGATTTTTAGTAGATTTTGATAGAAGTTTTTGAAATGCATGATTGAAAAGTTGTGGAACCCATGAAAGATGTGGTTAATATTGATTGTTTGACTTTGAGTTAAATTAAAATCTTATTTTAATCCAAAAGAAACGGAGCCTTAGAACTGACCTGTTAACCTAGCAAGAGGTTATGTTATAGCATCGGAGAGTTATCGAGAGAACACGAACCTGTTTCCAAGGGAAATGACTAACAGCTGCAAAAGCCAGGGTTACAGCTGGGTTCATATGTGCACCAGAGATGTGTCCAACTGCATAGATCATAACTGTGACTATTAGACCACCTGCTACAGATGCTCCAAGTTTAGAGACTTTGTGTTCATCGCTAGCGCTAAGAGCAGCCGAACCACATGTCACGAACACCAATAGATAGGTTGCAATTATCTCTGCAGTTACCTAAGCACAATACATTGCGGATTAAATTTTAGTCGCTAATTCTCGAGAGCAATAATAAACAATCAGAAATGTGCAAAGTATATACGCAGAGTTATTTACCCTCGACATGAGAGTTATAGCCATTACATATGGTTTCAGTATATGAAGAAAGATAATAAGTTCTTGCTTGGTTTAGATAAAAGTTGATGGAATGTGTCGTTGAAATTTGAAAAGTTGTGAGTCGTATGAAAAGTGTGGTTAAAATTAATCGTTGACTTCGATTCAGATTTTAATCTGTTTTTTTTTGCTGAACCAAATAGGGGCTGAAAGGTTTTTCACACACCTCAAACTGTCCATCCAAAAATGCCCCCTCCCGGCCCTTCTATATAGGATAAGAATATTAGTGTAGTATAATACTTATTTGGACTACGAAAGATGTACAAACATAGAAGGAAAAAGTGTGCAATAAAATTATCGCGAAAGTACGCAACTTATGCAAATATATAAGCTGCATGACTAAATTGATGTTTAATAGTACGTACCTTATTCAAGAAATCAGGTGGATAGTTTTCTGTAAAACGTCGGCCAACATAGCTCAGTGATATTTGTGATTTGAAGTTGTCGACTGGCGCCAGCCCGGGTGTATTGTTCTGATCACAGAAATTCTGCTGCCTATTATCCATTTTCCAGAGAATGTTGAGGCGAAGAAGTGAAGGACGCTATTAACTTTTGAACTAAAGTGCCTATGTTGTGCATTGAACGTTCCACTCTTTATATTTAATTATTGATACTTGTATTTATGTTAGAACAAGTTAGGGAAAAAGGCAATTTCTGCAAGACATTATCAAGCAATATGGACATGCATGACCCCGCAAACTTATTTCAGATGGTTAAATCCATCTCAAATCACTAAAATTTCAATAAATGTGGGTCACTCATTTTTTAATTTTGACCAATCAACTTAACTTTGATTTGCGTGAAATTGTTGTCACTCCATCTATGGCCATGAGTCTAACTAACGTTGTATGCTGGAGTGACCGGTGATGCATTTAACCCTATTTTAGGTGTTAGGTATATAAGCAGATTACATAATTATTTACGTACAGATGATGTATCAAAAAGAAAATAGTAAAGTTTTTTTTTTTTTAATTTGGTTGAAAAAATTTCGACTCAATTATATCTCACCACATTAGATGTATGTAAACTATTATATACATGCGCTGGAGCACAATCGTATATAGATTACTTCCAGTTGGAGGAATCCATTTAAGAATTATTGAATTGATCCAGCTAAAACTTGAGTTTAATATAGATATGATAAACGATAAATAAGTAAAATAAATAATGTGTGAAAAATTCATTGCAATGTAAGATGACACGACTCTGCATGGCAAAAGAAAATTGACATTGTCTAGAACTCCGTTTATATTAATAAGTTTTGTTAGACATTCTGACTCAACATAATTTTTATGCAGATTTGGATGTGAATTTATTTTTAATTTAAAAACACGTAAGCAAAATTATTAAATTATAGATAGAACCCATTAGGAACCAATTTTAAATTTTATTATCTGTTAATTGGATTAATTTCGAGAATGAATTGTAGTTAAATTAAAGATCATGGATATGTAGCCAATGACCAAAAATTAAAATTTAAACATGTTTCTATTGAAGTTAATAAGCTATTAGTGATATTACCTATATTTCGAAAGATTAAAGACGATTCAAATTAGTTCTGCAGATCTAAAAGAAATTCATTATGACTAAAATCCGAATCAGGCTCATGTTTTCAAAAGTCAAAGAATTTGTAAACTTTACTTAAAAAAATAATATAAGAGAATGGTGGATAAATAGATAGTACATGTGAGTTCTTTGAAAAATATGGTTAAAAATGAAATTTGACCATTTATAAATTAATTTATGTTGGATTTTATATGTAATGATAGAGAAGTACAAGAGAGAAATCAACACAAGGATTTAACGTGGTTCGATAATGCGCCTACATCCACAAAAAACGAAATGGAGATATTTCAATGCTGCTTAGGGATCCCTTCATTAGGGTTTTCTCTCACCCTCTTGGGAGAAATATCATGGTGTGAACTCATTTTTTCCTAAGTTGAATTCTCGGATTTTTTTTTCAAACTTCTAGGGCTTCCACTTGTTCTCTTTCAAGAACAAATATTTTTTCATGGGGGATGCCCAACAACTTTTTCCATGGGAATGTTCGTGGTTGTAGTGGCGATTTCCCACCAGCGACGTCAATCTGCTGATCTCGTTTTTTGTATCGTTGACGTGGACAACAAATATCGGACACACTCGCATCCAGCAAGCTAATTTCGACACGTTTGGACGGATTAATAGTTGACGATGTTTTGGGTTTGGATGGGGAGAGAAGCTTTATAACACAAGATAAAAGTGTTTGGACACGGACAAGATGTATGAGCGGGATCGTATGATAAGGAACAATCAACTATACAAAAAGTAAAAACTAAGATCAAACATCTAACTTTACCAATAAATGATTCAACTCAAGAGGAGATGATATATGACTTAAAATAGATGTATTTGCATTACCCTCAAATAATACTAGAGGGTGAATATTTATAGTATTACACGTAAAATGTTGTTTTGATGAGGGGACAAGTGGCCTCATCTCCTCAACCAAAACATCTTATCCTAGGCATTAATTTGACACTACTAGCGGTGCATTTAATGCTTTTAAAAAGGGATAGCATACGTTTACAAGATTTCTATTTATTACTCATTACAGGGTTCAAATCAATCGTCCTAATAGAATTTTATCAATAGGAGATCTTCAAAGGTGGTGAGTGGTGACTTATCGTGGTAGAGCTTCAATTTAGCCTCCTTGAGCACCACCACTTCAGCAAGGGGGCTTCGAAAGGTCCATTTGTTCAACCACTTTAGTTCGAGGGCTTCGGTAGGTCCATTCAAGCTCCACGTGGGATGCCACGTAGGCTTTACGTGGGAGTTTTAGTGGCGAGAGGTAACAGATTCCATTGAAAATAAAAACATAATAGTTAAAAAAATCTTGTTAACTAACATTCACTTGATAAGTATTAGATAAAAAGTCATTTTCTAATAACCATCAACTCTTTAATCACCATTATTTTACATTAATTTGATAAAATTATAAGACAAAAAGTCATTTTTCAATAGCCCATGTGTGAATAGGTGATAAATATTCGATTTCACATTTTACCTTACATTTTTATATTTATGATGAACAATACTATTAACATTCAATTTATTTTCTCTAAATAAGATAATTAATAATTATTATTGTTTTCAGAAATTAAGTCAATTAATTTCCACTATACACAATTATTACTAATTATTATTACACAATTAATAAAAATATTATTACATACCATTAAAAGAAATTATAATAATACTACATACATAATTAATTTGAAATGGCATATTTTATTAAGTCGATTCATATTAATATATAGAATTTATAAAAATTAAAATTACTTAAACATTTAAAAAATTTCAAACCTAATATTACATTCCTAAATATTTCTGTTGAAAATAATAAACTATATTCATAATTGCAACCTTTAAATCTTTTATTGATCAAATACATAATTATAGAACATTCATTGTCCATAATATAAATATTTTGCTCTGAATTGATATTTTTTTATGAGAGTTTGATCCAAGGGAGGAAATAAGTGAGAAAAACTATATGAGAACTCCCTTACTTTCAAATCTCAATTATGCATTTGTTATCCGTAACCCATCACTCACATATCACATCTTGAGTATGTGTTTATAAATTATTTTATGTCCTATCTTACTTTCTTTAAGTAATTGTTGATGTGTAGTATGTTAGTAACTAATTATAAATTTATTAATCAAACTTATATTATTTTCATGATGATATGAAATTTAAATGTGGTCTCCTTTGATCGGAGTGATAGTCAATCTTTTTTATAGAGAACAACAACCAATCGATAGATTTTGTTTTTTCTCTATTTTTTGTTTATGATGAACTTTTCAGTTGTGTAAATTATGTGAAGATTTATTATATTGGATAATTAACTTCAAATTTATTTTCTACAACTCTTTTTGTAGCAGAATCTTACTTGCATCCAGTTATTCAATTCAAGGGAAAATTCTTTCATTTGCAAGAAATTTATGTACGAGTTGTGAGTTTAGAAAGCAGTTTGGTGCTTATTGGAATTTGCATTTTTTCAATTAAACTTTGGATAAGAGAAAAAAAATCATCAAAATCTAAAATTAGATTCTCCTAAATTTCGAGTGGTCATATTCTTAAAATTTTTAACCCTTACAAGTTTGATTCAATACACATGTTCATATAATATTTAATTTTTTGAGTTATTAATCTTATTGGTTATAGTCATCCCCGTAATTTACATTCACTTAGTATAACCTTTAATTTATATGAAAAATTTATTTATTTTTAACTAAATTATGACTACTAATCATTAAAAAGGCTCTTGAATGCATAGCCTCCCAACTTTTACTTTTTTTTTTTTTTAAGAATATTTGTTTTTGATAGAAAATTATAGTTAATGTTTATGTCCCATCCCACAATTTTTTTAATCTGAATATTTTGATATTTTAAAATTTTGTCCGCATTTCAAAAGTCTTTTTGTCAATTATAACGATAGAACACTAGGCATATTATAATACTATAAAATGTAGATTTTAAATTCTAATATTGTCATGTTAAAATAGTGTAATACGATATACTGAAAATTGTAAATATCATTATACTTATTGAAGTTATATTATATATAAATATTACTAAAAAGATTAACAATATTAAACAATGAAAGATCTTAAATTTGACATAATAATTTTGTTTAAATTATAAATTCTTTTCTCGTATCATACTATGTGCAAAGCATGTCTAGAAAACTAGTTTTTGATTTTAAGTTCTTTTCAATTATTTTTTATAATTTTTTTTTATACTCTTTCAAGCATGCTCCTAAATTCACTTTTTAAAGTCCGTAAAAATGTAAGATTTTATCATTCAAATTGACAATTTTTATCACGTAGAGACTCAGATTCATATATTTAAAGGTTAAAACTACGTGAAGCAAAAAGCTACGAAGTTCCAACTCCAATTTTCACAAAACAAATCCAGTCTATCTGCTACAAAGAAGTCTTCGATTTTGTTTTCTTTAAGAAAGCATTGTGAATAAACCTAATTGATAAAATAAACTAAAAAGGGTCAAAAGGAGTCCACTAATTTCTTTGCCCACAAAATGGAAAGGCATCTGTACCTTAATCCTACTAGTCTTACCTTTCAGTTATTGCCACATGCATGGCAACAGTATATTATGGCCGTCTCCATCGAAGCAGGTAACATATTAATATTTTGGAAAAATATCTTCCGTATCACAATTTGCAAGTAAAATATTACTTGAATCTTATTCACGACAAAGTTGAATCTATAAATATTGGAAGGCATATTAGGATATGATCATGTTGACCAGGACTTCTTAACTATCTACTTTTAAATTATCGGCAAAATTTGGCACAAAGGAGTCAAGTTGTTTTTAAATTTTTGAACTAATTGACAAAAATGATTTTAAATAGGACTTACAAAATTATGGATAACGCTCAATTCAAGCAGCGATACATGCGTATCACGTTTTGTTTTAAATCTTTTTCATTGTAAGTATGACCTCAGTGAAAAAAAAAAATTGTTAGTATTACGAATGTATATTTGATTATTGGGAGTGAATATTTCTTGCTAGATTTATGTTAAATGCTATTGTGTCGTGGAAGTACATAAGAAAAGTGAAATTATTAAAAGTAATTTATTTCATTTTTAATAGATTAAATTTTATTGGATATAATATCAAAATAGATAAATATTAGAATTCGACATATAAGTCAACAAAAACTGAGTATTATAATAAATGAATGAGGCAATACCATTTTATTTTGTTTGGCTAAAAAGTAGAGGTTATGCACTTATGCTCAATATAAATTATATTGTGAGATTAGATGGAATACATACATATATACATGCATGTAATCAACAAAAGGAAAAATATTCTTATGGATTATTGATTTTAAATTGATCTCCTCAAGTACTATTCTTCTGAAATATTGATAAGAAGTAATAAATTACATTAAAATAAATATATGTCTATCATTGAATGATATTGTCAAAATGATCTAATCAAATCGAATAATACCTAACACTTTGTCGTTATACGTGCATTTTCTTTTGAAAACGAAAGTTTCGGTGCTAATTCAATGAGTTCGAACTTCGTGTCTTGTTTTGAGCTAAAGAGATAAAGCATTTTTATTGGCCTATTGACTACACCGTCGTATTAATAATATGCAATAAATTAGACACAAAAAGAGAATATAATAAAGAGATTCAAAATTCATGTGTTTTATTGAGAGCTAAATTCCTGTATTTATAGGATATAATTAAGGATGGGGTGATATAATTGTCTTTCGCAAATAATATTTAATATATAACTGTATAAATATTCTAAAAGGTAAAAACATTTTAAACATCAAGATTTTTACGCATGTGCTACTTATATAAATTGAAATAATCAGTACGAAAACGGAATCATGGAAAGAGTGGTATAAAAGAAAACTAATAGTTCGTTTAATTGCAAATGTGTAATTTGGGTCGAAAGAAAATAAATTACAGGGAATTGAATTGCATAGAACTTATTTTACTGAGAATTGTAATTAATTGTGTTTGATTGGTATAATTTTTCACGTAAAAAATTTGAAAGTTTAATGTCCGTTTGACTTCGATTTTCATGAAAATTGTACATTAAAGTGATAAACTGTTCTATCATTGGATCTAGAATTTGTTCCAGTTGCAAAAAAAAAAAAAAATTAAGAAAATTAACGTATCGAATACCATTCGTTTGGGTTTGTTTTGCATGAAAATTGTCGATGAAAGTGATAATTTTTTTTACCATTATTTCAACAATTTTATCCAATAGCAAAAAAATAATAATAATAAACAAATAAAAAAAAACCTGGAAAGCAATTTCCAATCAAAATTGTGGGAATTTATTTCATCAAAACCATGGAAATTGTCACCGTGTGAGGCCAACCAAAATAATCGATTACAAGGAAAAAAATTGTAATGAAACAATGCTAAAGTGGAAGATGGAATTTGTTTTCCATTTTCCATGAAAATTTTGGTACAATCAAACAGGGCCTAAGAAAATTGTTACGAAACCCGCATTCCTACTCTTTCAAACAGGGCCTAAGAAAATTATTAATACTACACCGTCGTATTAATAATATGCAATAAATTAGACACAAAAAGAGAATATAATAAAGAGATTCAAAATTCATGTGTTTTATTGAGAGCTAAATTCCTGTATTTATAGGATATAATTAAGGATGGGGAGATATAATTGTCTTTCACAAATCTTTCTATATATAAAAAGTGTCTATTTAACGGAATTTGTTGGTTTAACGGAAAAACTAACGGAATTTGTTGTTTTAACGGATTATGTAACGGAATTTCTTGTTTTAAACAGGCAGATGCACCTTCTTTCAGTATTTTTATCATAACTTTGTATTCCGATGTTCGATTGAGGCGATTCAAAATGCGTTGGAAAGCTAACCCATCTGGCTACAACTTTGATTCAGACATCATTCTCCAATTCGATCACTTTCTACGCCAAAAATATGTCTCAATATAACGGACTATATAATGGAATTTTTTGTTTTAAACAGGAAGCTGCACCTTCTTTCAGTGTTTTTATCATAACTTTGTATTCCGATATCTAATTGAGGCAATTCAAAATGCGTTGGAAATCTAACTCATTTGGTTACAACTTTATTTCAGACATCATTCTCCAATTCGACCACTTTATATGCCAAAAATAGGTCTCAATATAACGGACTATGTAACGGAATTTCTTGTTTCAAACAGGCAGCTGCACCTTCCTTCAGTGTTTTTATCATAACTTTGTATTCTGATATCCTATTGAGGTGATGCAAAATGCGTTGGAAAGCTAACTCATCTGGCTACAACTTTAATTCAGACATCATTCTCCAATTCGATCACTTCCTATGCCAAAAATAGGTCTCAATAAGAGACTATAAACACCAGAGTATAACTTTTCGGTTGGAAATTGATTTGTGATCATCTTTTGACTAAATTTGATCCCCTTGACATCTTCCTTATCCAATTGACTCCGAGCACTCTAAAATCTTCATCGTGAGATTCGGCACAACTTTTAAGTATTTACATTTTAGCCCCCCGAACTTTGGATCCCTTACAATTTAGCTATTTTTCCAAATTTGTCTACTTTTGCTTATTTTTTTCAATTTCACCAACCTACATCACAATATCAAAATCACACATCTAATTATTTATCAATTAAATCAAGCCGTTGGCAACACAATTCATGTCATTGGGAGCCGCACTTTTTGACCAATTCTCTCACTGTAGGGCTGTAGGTTTGAAAAAAAAACGGTAACATAATCAATTTTCCTTCCTCCTTGCAGCGCGCCCAGACACGCCCTTAATTAACCAAAAAAAATTATATCTTTATTAATAACAAATTAATTATTAAACAAAAATATTAAATATAAACTAAACAAACGTGCATTGCACGTTGCTTGCACCTAATAATATTTAATATATAACTGTATGAATATTCTATAAGGTAAAAACATTCTAAACATCAAGATTTTTACGCATGTGCTACTTATATAAATTGAAATAATCAGTACGAAAACGGAATCATGGAAAGAGTGGTATAAAAGAAAACTAATAGTTCGTTTGATTGCAAATATGTAATTTGGGTGGAAAGAAAATAAATTCTAGAGAATTGAATTGCATATAATTTGTTTTACTGAGAATTGTAATTGTGTTTGATTGGTACAATTTTTCACCTAAAAAATTTGAAAGTTTAATGTCCGTTTGACTTCGATTTTCATGGAAATTACATTAAAGTGATAAATTTTTTTACTATTGGATCTAGAATTTGTTCTAGTTGCCAAAAAAAAAAATTTAAGAAAATTAACATACCGAATATCATTCGTTTGGCTTTGTTTTGCATGAAAATTGTCAATGAAAGTGATAATTGTTTTTTACCATTATGTCTACAATTTTATCCAATAGCAAAAAAATAATAATAATAAACAAATAAAAAAAAACCTGGAAAGCAATTTCCAACCAAAATTGTGAGAATTTATTTCATCAAAACCATGGAAATTGTCATCGTGCGAGGCCAACCAAAATAATCGATTGCAAGGAAAAAAATTGTAATGAAACAATGCTAAAGTGGAAGATGGAATTTGTTTTCCATTTTCCATGAAAAATTTGGCACAATCAAACAGGGCCTAAGAAAATTGTTACGAAACCCGCATTCCTACTCTTTCAAACACATTCCTGCATGGAATAAATGGATCGAACGACTTTCCAACGTGAGAACACAGCTTAAATATTTAGACATACGGGTGCACTCGATTTTCACACAACAACCAAAAAAAAAAAAAAATCATTTCATTGTTGCTGTATCATATAATAGCGAAATTTGTCCCACTATTGTGGATTACAATAATAACAATTTGAATCTTATTCATGACAAATTTGAATCTATAAATATTAGAAGGCATATTAGGATATGACCATGGTGACCAGGATTTTTTAACTCTCTACTTGCATATGATCGGCAAAATTTGGCACAAAGGAGTCAAGTTGTATTTAAATTTTTGAACTAATGGACAAGTGGTGCGTTTATATTTTTCATAAATGCTCTTAAATAGGATTTACAAAATTATGGATAAAGCTCAATTCAAGCAGCGATATTTGCACATTTGCATGCAAGAAAAGTATTTATACGTTTTGTTTCAAATCTTTTTCATTGTAAGTATGACCTTAGTGAAAAAAAAAAAAAAAATTGTTAATATTGCCAATATATATTTGATTATTGGGAGTAGAGATGGCAATTTTCCCCGCCCCGCCCCGTCCCCGCGGGGCCCCGCCCCGAACGGGTTGGCGGGGTGGGGCGGGGCGGGGCGAGGTTCGCCGCCCCGTCACGGGTCGTGGGGCGGGGCGGGGTGGAGATGCCCCGCCCCGAACCCGCCCCGTGAAGAATTAAAAAAGAAAAAAAATTTGTTTTGGACATTATTTGTTTTGGACATTTTTTGTTTCAACTGTTTGCTTTGAATATTGATATAATTAGTTTGAACATTATTTACTTTGGATTTTAAAATTTAAAGTTTGTATTTTAAATAAAAAAAAAAAACAAATGGGGCAAGAAACGGGGCAAGTCCCCGCCCCGTACCCACCCCACCCCGCCCCGCCCCGCCCCGCCCCGCCCCATCTAAGGCGGGGTGGGGCGCGGGGCAGGGAGGGGGAGTGGCGTGGTGGGGCGGGGTGGGGTGAGGGTGCCCCGCCCCGAACCCGCCCCATTGCCATCACTAATTGGGAGTGAATATTTCTTGCTAATAATATGGATTATTGATTTTAAATTGATACTCCTCCAATACTAATAATATACTATTCTTCTGAAATAAATATTGATAAAAAATAATAAATTACATTCAAATAAATATATGTCTATCATTGCATGATGCTGTCAAAATGATCTAATCAAATCGAATAATAACTACCACTTCGTCCTTAAACAATTCAAAAAAAAAAAAAAAAAGAATACACCAATAAAGCATTTGAAAAGGAATGTTTCTTTGTTAATTCAATGTGTTGGAACTTTGTGGCTTGTTCTAAGCTAAAGAAATAAAGCATTTTTATTGGCCTATTGATTACACCGTCGTACCAATAATATGCAATAAATTAGAGAGAAAGAGAATATAATAAAGAGAGTCAAAATTCATGTGTTTTATTGAGAGCTAAATTTCTATATTCATAGGATATAATTAAGGATGCGGAGATATAATTGTCTTTCACAAGTAGTATTTAATATATATATAATTGTATAAATATCCTAAAATGTAAAAACGTTTTAAACATCAAGATTTTTATGCATGTGCTACTTAATTGAAATAATCAGTATAAAAAAAAAGTGCAATATATTAATATTTCGCACTAGGGATGCAAGTAGATTGTTAATTTAAACTTCATCTCTAAGATAATTTATTCTAGGGAAAATTGCAGGAGCAATCCCTCACATTTTCAATTTTTTTGCAGACTTTATCATAACCTTCATTTTGTGTCAATGAAGGTACCTAAGTTTTAGTAAATATGCAGTTGGAGTCCAAATGGATGGAAATATTCATTTAACCATTAATTAAACAAAACAAATGATTTTGACCAAATTTAGTAATGACAAAATAGTAAATTAATTAATCTCATATTATAAAAACCCAAAAAAATTAGAAAAAAAATTGAAAAAAAAATAGTGTCTATTTCACTTCACAAAAAAATTGAAAAGAATCAATCTTAGACAAAGAACTTAGAATCAAACTTAGACAACGAAGACCAATGAGAATTGATTCTTTTCTTCTTGATTTCCGAGTGCAAAGTAAAATAGAGAATTTTTGTGTAAAATAGAGAGGAAATTAAAAAAAATTGAGGTGGAGAGATAGGTGGAGGATAATTTTGGAGAAGAAGATAAAATGGGTAGGGAAGTTGGTGGTGGCTGTGGAAGAAGAAGAAGAAAGAAGGGATAGGCGTGACGCCGAAGCTGCTATTTTCTATGGATTTTGTCTTTTGTGGATGGGGTGGGGTGTGGGGGAAGAGAGAATAGTAGCCATTTTTTTACTTTTTATGTCTTTTTTTTAATATTAAAATTACTATTTTACCCCTTTCGATTTAGTCAAAGTTTACTTTTCTTGGTCAACTAACGGTCATCCATTTGGACTCTAGCTACATATTTATTAAAGGTTAGGGACATTGGTTAGTACAAAATGAAGGTTAGGGTAAAGTCTGCAAAAATTGAAAAGGTTAGGGACCGCTGCTGCAATCTTCCCTTTATTCTTGGGTGAAAGTGAGTCTTTGGAAAATAATTTTTTTGAGAATGTTAAAAAGTGGGGAAAAGATATGAAAATTGTGAAAATGATTTTTTAGGATGTAATATTGAGAATGAGTGTAGAGCAAAGTGATTCTCGAAAAATGACTTTAACAGAAGAACTCAACTATTTACAACGCAGTTAGGAGTCTAATAGTTTGTTTGATGAAAGTAGAATTCTAGATTTATTAGGACACAATTAACACTGCTTATTTAATCAAATTTATGCCTTTAGCGATTATTCTACGAGAAAAAATCATATTACAGCTATTAAGCATGCACCAAATCAAATCTCAGAGATTAAGTTCTAAAATGTAAAAGTCATGTTTTTATTTTGTTTTAATTTTATCTAATGATATTATCAAATTAAATTAATCTACCCACAACCACCCCAATTGCCCCCACCCCTCGCCGACGTCCACCTATTGCCGACATCCCCTGACCTCCACTCCATCGGTGACTTCTTCAACGGCAAACTGATCGCCACTCAATGATGACTGAGTTCATCGTTAATTAGGACTGAGTAGTGCTAGTATAATTTAAAACGTTTTTCTTTTTAAATTAAAAATTGAAAAACAGCTCTTGGTGTAATTTATAGAACACTTACCGGAGCAAATAACTTGAATTCTCATCGCTGAAATTTGGTTAATTGAATTTGTGACCAGTTCGGATAACTGAGGTCACAAAAATCAATGGCATGTGACTATATCTCTTGAATTTGTGACATGTGACCTAATCCAATAACATGTGACCAAATCACTTAGATCTGTGACATGTTACCTAAGTCAATAGTTTGTGACCAAATCTCTTCAATCCGTGATCAATGACCTATGTACTCAACGTGTGACTTACGACTTGACCTGATCCAATGACTCGTAATAAAATTTCTTAAATTTGTGACTCGTGATCTATGCACTTTGATATGTGACTCGTCCACTTTGACGTATCACATATTCAAGATATTTGGTCACAGAAATTCAATCGATTATAACGTACTCACCTCTACAATCACCACCTGTAGACATTGATCCACCACCAACATTCCATCACAACCACCACTATCGCACTATTACCAACACCACTAAAAATCCAACAACCAAGTAAATTACCAACGCCAAACATGACAAAAACCACCACAAAATCGCAGTCAAACCTTCACAAAAATCACTTCCAAGTACCACTTTGAGCACCTCATCCCATGTCCACCAAAACCGTCGCCTGCAATACCACCAAACAGAACCACTACTGCCATTGCAACTTGAACAACCATCGCCATCATCACCTACAAACCACCAAAAAGAACCTCCACCACCATCATTTCCATAACACCAACAATTTTTTTTTTATAAAAAAAGACCTGCAAGTAGCTGCCTCGATTTAAGGTGGGCCGCTGCAAGCAGCAATAGCGATTTGAACGTCAATCTGAATAACCCCAGACTTAGACCCATAAGTGGTCAGGCCGATCTATAAATGGCCACCTCGATCTCAATGTTATTGTGCGTGGCCTTGTTGGTGGAGCTCAGATGACAAGACTGTGCAAGAATATGAGAGTAAGAGATGAAAGAGAGAGTGCGAGTGAGAGATAGAGATGAGAGAGATTTCAATTTGGGTTTCATTAATACCTGATTTATGCTCAAATAAACTTAATTTCTGATTTTAGAATTGTCATTTTTAAATGTCGAAGTTACATAAATTCAAGTGTTTAAACTTCTAAGTTTAAAATCAGGTGTAAATATTTTTTAATCAAAATTCAAGTATTGAATTCATAATTAAATATTATACCCACCCATAATTTTATTTCATTTCTCTCCATCTTTCTTCCTCTTCTCTCTCTTCATTTCTCTATCTCCGGCAACCGATGACCCATTCAAACTCCGGTAACCCGCTGCTGTCTCTCTACTGTCAACCCGCTCTCGTCTCGCCGTCATAGCAACCCATCATCTTTCTACTACAGTCGTCGATGCAGCTACCTGCAAGAATGGTGGTCGTGGTGATGGCGGATCTGGTTGTCGCGTTGATTGCAGTGATGGTGGTAGCGGTGATGTGGCGGACCGGTTTATTGTTGGAAATGATAGTTGTGGTGGTGGCTGAAAATGGTAGTGGTTGTGGAGTGTTGGCTGTGAGGTTACAGTGGTTGTGGTGTGTTGGCTATGTTGGGTAGTGGATCTGGTGGTCGCGGTAAAGTGTGGTCGCATTGATGGCGGTATGGTGGTTGTGGAGTGTTGGGTGGCGGATATGGTGGTTGCGATGAGGTGTGGTCGCGGTGATGGTGGTTGTGGCGGATATAGAGGTCGCAGTGATGTTGGCAGGATCTGGTTTGGATCTTATTTGTTGTTGGAAATGGTAGTTGTGGTGGTGGCTGAAAATGGTGGAAGCGGCGATTACGGTGATGGTGGAGGTGGCGACGACACTGTGAGGTAATGGCGGTTTTTGGAGTGTTGGCTGTTGGTGGTTGATTAAGTTGCAGACGGAGATGGAGGTGGTGTACAGTGTTGGAACAAGCGTTTGTGGGGGGGGGTGGCGGTGATGTATGTGATAGTTAGGCGTCGTTTTCGACGGCAGTGGTGGTGCGTTTCTGTTGTTGACGACGTTGGTGCGTTCTATGGTAGTGGTGGTGGTTGTTGTTGTTGTTGTTGTTGTTGTTGTTGTTGTTGTGTGGTGTGTTGGTGGTGGTGTTGTGTTGTTGGTGGGGGCGGTGGTGGGATAACATTTGTGACCAATTATTTGGTTAATTTGTGACCAAATATTGGTGGTAGATCGGGATTGGGGGTGGGGTGTTTTGTGTATGTGACCAACTATTTGGTTTATTGTGACTAACCATTAAACTGTGACCTTAAAATTCAATAATTTGTGACTAAAAAATAATTTGTGACCAACAAATTTGAAAATATGTAGCGATAGATAAACTGTGACCTATAATTTTTTTTTTTTTTTTTGATATGTGACCAATGAAATAAATTGTGACGTATAAAATTTTTGATTTATGATCCGAAATAATTTATAACCAATTAATTTAATAATATGTGACCAATAAATAAGTTGTGACCTATAATTATGTACATGTAACCATTAATTGTATAATTGTAAATTTATTATATTTAAATAATAATTATTTTTAATTAATTAACTAAATACCTGAGTTTTGTATTTTTTAAACTTAATACATGATTTTTACAATTGTGAAACTTAATGTCTGATTTGTTAACTCTTCCCTTTTTAAATACCTTTTATGGTATAATTTCCATTTATTCTACCCGATATTCTCCTAGCCCAAGTCTCATAAGGCTATTGAATTTTCAGGTTCAAGTTTTTAGGCCGAATCTAAATAATTGGCAGGTCCGCAGTCTCATGACCAGGATTTGAATGACCCATGTTCTGCATTATTTCTCCACCAAAAATCTACCTTCAATTTATACGAGTTCTTGTCATGGCTAGGGTTTTCTTTTTTCCTGCATGCATCAGCAACCTCCTCTTCAACCACTGTAAAGTAAACATGTTCAAAATTATTTTCAGCAAAATATAGCCTTGTAAGTTTCCTTCTTCACTTAGGACTCCTATACCAAACAAAGCAGTAACCAATAAATATCTCTCAAATCAGACAGGCTTTATAAATCTCAACTGCTATCATTCCCGTCAGATTCGAAATACAGGAAGACCTTAATCAGAGATCTCGATGGAGGGAAAAAGAAAAGTCTGCAATCATGAACTTAATTTCTTTTTTTATTATTATTTCTATGAATTTATGTAAATATTCAATGAACAAAAAGGGATAATTTTATGTTCTAGATTTATGTCTTAAAATTAAAGTAAGTATTTTTTTATGTTTGATTCTGAGAATAAGCCATCTCATCACCTATTTTACTTGGAACAACGCTGAAAGAGGAGAAAGCACCCTTCTGTCCAGATTATGACATGGTTGAAACACGCAGTAGTCACTCATTCTCTCATCTCTGTCAAGCGTCACTCTCTCAAAAACTCTCTGCCTTCTATATTTCTTTTTACACTTTCTTTTACATAGATTTGTTCTCTATGAATTCTTGGTAGATATTGTGTAATTGTGGGTAGGGAAGGTTTGATCCCATCATGGTGAACAGTAAATCAGGTTTAGTGGCGGGAGGACTGTGTTGTATAATCTTCTATAGTCCTTTCTTTGAAAGCTTTTGCCAAGTGCTTGAGCGAGTAGCCATTTTGGTACACATCCGAGACTACGGACGAAAATTTCTCTTGTTCCATCTTTATTTTCTGCTTTGATGGATGGTGGAGTCTCAATCTGATCCAATAAATATTAATTCGTCTTGAAAACTGAAGTGTGACTAAGAATTTTAATGAAAATAACTCGATCTCTTCAGTGTAATGGGGCTGTTTGGTTTCAAGGGTTTAAGATATTACTTGAATTTTTGAAATTCAAATATGATTTCAGTATATGTTTGTTGACTGCAAAGTTAGAGCCAGGGCCGGCCCTGGCCCAAGGCAAACAAGGCCATTGTCTTGGGCCTCATGTTTTAAGGGGCCTAAAAAAAGAGGCCCAGACCATTACCCATAAAAAAAAAAAAAAAAATTTCAAACAGAAATTTCTGGAAGAGGAGCTCACGAGCAGAGGCAGACGAAGAGTCTTCCACAGTCCACTCCTCCTCCTCGAGACTCCAATTGGCAATTGAATCAATGAATCATCTTCAATTCTTCGTTCTTCAATTTTCAAAGGTCATCCTCCTCCAAACTCAGGAAAACGATTTCTCTATTCCCTATTTTCCATTAATACCTCGCACTCGCCGGAAATCTAAATTCGAATTACCCATCAATCTCTTGTTTCTCTTCGTCAATCTCTTTCTCTTTTGGTGAATCGAATTCAATTTGTCAAGTTTTAAAAGTGGCCAAGCGGGTTATCGGCATTTCCCACCGGAGAAAGTTAAAGGCGCAGTCGCACAGAGGAGAGCTGGAGAGGGACCTGTGTTTTGCACTCTGCAGCTTCTGCTGGACGTGAGGTAATGGTCTAATGGATTACTAATTATCTCTATTGGCTTCATCTAAATTAAATAATTAGATCCTGTAATTCTGTAAAATTGTAAATTGATTGATTTATTGGATGATTTGGTTTGGATTCTGTAATGAACTACTCAATCAATTGCATCAACCCTCAGTGTTTTGGATGATTTCATGATTTGGATACTGTAAATTACATAATTGGATCCTGTAAATTGATTGATTATTGGATGATTTGGATTCTGTAATGAACTACTCAATTGCATCAGCCCTCAGTGTTTTGGATGATTTTATGATTTGGATACTGTAAATTAGGATCCTGTAAATTGATTGATTTATTTGATGATTTGGATCCTGTAAATTAAACAATTGAATCCTGTAAATTAACAGCTTTATTGGTTAATTTGGATCCTGTCAATTGAATAGCTGAATCCTGTAAATTAACAGCTTTATTGGTTAATTTCTTATCTTCTATAACTACGTATTTGCAGGTCATTTATCATTGCTGAATCAGAAGTTTGGGGATTTTTAATTCAGACATCAATCAGGTTCTATTGCTCCTTGCTTATGACTATGTCTACAAGAAAATTTGAATCTGGATGTGCCAAAAGAAAAAGGAAGGAAAAGGTTGAAAAGTTGATTAAATCTCAAGAGGGAGCATTTGATAAATTTTTTAGTAATAATAAACGAACACATAATGAAGACGTAGTCATTGAAGTGGAGTTTAACGAGAATGATAACATAAATAATACACTTGAAGAAAAACATTGTTTGATGAATGAAGAGATATCTACTGATAGAGATAATGTACCTTTTTCCCTTGACCTTAATGATCCAGCGAATTGGGGAAATATGAATACGAATTTTAGAGATTTAATTGTGATGAAAGGTCCTGTAAGAGAGAACGATGTGGTTTTTCCAAAAGATGTAACAAATCGACACTTTTCCTCTATACATTATGTTCAACGATTACCTAATGGAGAGAAGCAAGATAGAAAATGGTTGATATATTCAAAAAGTTTGGATAAAGTATTTTGCTTTTGTTGTAAGCTATTCAAGAATGAAGGGATCAGAACTCAACTGGCACATGATGGAGTAAATGATTGGAAAAATATTGGTGAAAAAATTAGAATGCATGAAGTAAGTTGTGACCACATCAATAACATGAGTAGATGGATTGAAATGGAACTAAGATTTGAAAAGAGAGAAACCATTGATAAAAGTGTACAAGAACAAATTAATAGAGATCGAGAACATTGGAGACAAGTATTACTACGAATAATATCTGTGGTGAAAACTCTTGCTGAAAATAATTTAGCATTTCGTGGAGATAATGAGAAGATATACCAAGAAAATAATGGAATCTTTTTAAGCATAATTCAAATGATTGCTCAGTTTGATCCCGTAATGCAAGAGCATATTCGTCGAATCCAAAATAAAGAGATCCATTATCATTATTTAGGACACAAAATTCAGAATGAGATGATACTTATGCTAGCAGGTGAGATAAAAAAAATAATCATTAAGACACTCAAAAATTCTAAATACTTTTCTGTTATACTTGATTGCACTCCAGATACGAGTCACGATGAACAAATGTCGATAATATTGAGGAGTGTAGATATAACAGCAAGTCCAGTGAAGGTTGAAGAATTCTTTTTAGGGTTTTTATTAGTGGATGATACATCTGGTAAGGGACTTTTTGATGAACTTGTTGGTGCTTTGAATAATTTAGAACTTGATATTGATGATATAAGGGGTCAAGGCTATGATAATGGTGCTAACATGAGAGGAAAACATAAAGGAGTCCAAAATAGACTATTACAACTAAATCCTAGAGCATTCTATAGTCCTTGTGGGTGTCATAGTCTTAATCTTGCACTTTGTGATATGGCTAACTGCTGTTCAAAAGCTAAATCTTTCTTTGGGGTGGTGCAACGTATATACACTCTATTTTCGTCATCTACTAAACGGTGGAAAGTTTTCAAAGAGAATTTAAATGGTCTTACCCTTAAACCTTTGTCACAAACTCGTTGGGAAAGCCATATTGAAAGTGTTAGAGCGATAAGATTTCAAATTCCACAGATTAAAGAAGCTTTACTTCAATTGGCAAATGTTGATGATCCTAAGACAAAAGGTGAAGCGGAGTGTTTGGCAACATATGAAATTGAGAATTTTGAATTCTTACTTGGAATGACTATTTGGTTTGAAGTGTTGAATAATGTTAATAGAGTAAGCAAACATTTGCAAGAAGAAGACATGCATATTGATGTTGCTATAGACCATTTAAAAGGGCTCATTTCATTTTTCAAAAGCTATAGAGAAACTGGGTTTGAATCGGCCATGGTTGATGCTAAAGAGATTGCGAGTAAATTAGAAATTGAACCAATATTTCGTGAGAAACGGGTAATACATAGAAAGAAACAGTTTGATGAGACTTCTTACGAAGAGATGACACAAACAGCTGAAGAATCTTTTAAGATCAATTATTTCATATATATAGTAGATCAAGCTCTATCATCACTTCAGAATAGATTTGAGCAATTTCAAAAATATGATGATATTTTTGGATTTTTATTTGATTTGAAAAGACTGAAATCCATTGATGATGATAGTTTGAAATGTTCTTGTATTAACATTGAAAATTATTTGAAGCATAATATGATTTCTGATATTGATGGGGTAGAATTATTTTCAGAGTTGAAAGTTCTAAGGGAAGCGATACCTGTAGAAATTGTTGGAGCAATTGATGTGTTGGATTACATTAAGAGAATGAATTGTTGTTTTGCAAATGCTTGGATTGCTTATAGAGTATTATTGACTATTCTCGTTACAGTTGCCTCTGCCGAAAGAAGTTTTTCAAAGTTGAAGTTGATTAAATCTTATTTTCGGTCAACCATGTCACAAGAACGATTGAATGGATTGGCTATGATTTCTATTGAAAAAAATATGTTGGAAAAACTTGATTTTAGTAGTTTGATTACTGATTTTACATCTCAAAATGTGAGAAGATTAAATCTTATGCTATCCTAATATCTCGGGTTGTAAGAAAAGTTTTAGTTTGCTACTCTATCTTTTGAATTATATAAAGTCTTCTTTTTAATATAAAAGTGTTAATTATTTAAATATTTAAATTTTGCTACACTTGTGAAAAAATGATTATATTGAAGGGCCTCATAATAATTAGTCGCCTAGGGCCTCTTAATTCTCAGGGCCGACCCTGGTTAGAGCTATTTCCCTCCTTTATTAATTGTTTGTTTATAATGAGAAAACAGTTGCGAAACGTTTGGTAAGGCAGTATTTGTATTATTGACGAGTACAATCTAATACTGCTTAAGAAACATACTCTTGGTTTCAATAATAAGGTACAAAAGTTACTTGCCTCGAGTTTTTATCCTTTAATTTAAGCAACCCAAATTCTACTCTACAATATTAATTAATCTTCGATGAACGTTGTAGTTTTAATTTTATTTGTATATGTGGATTGATTTATTTCTTCTTTACTTGGATAGACTAACTGGGAAGACGAGGATCAGATCAGTGAACTGCGTGATTGTGTCATCGGATACATAGTTTCGCTATTAAGCATAAAGGATGCTGTGAAAACTAGTGTACTCTCGCGTAGATGAAGAAACCTTTGCACTCATATGATCCTCATAGATATTGATTTTATTAACATGTTCAATCAAGTGAAGCAAGATTGACAATGAAAAGGTGGAAGATTTTGAAACAAAGAGGTGGGAACTTGTTAGGAGAGCTGATCATGCCATTCGACTATTCCATGGAAAAAAATATAACTTCTTTGAAGGTGGCTTTGCGTATGCATACAAGATATTCATCTTATATTGACAAATGGATTGATGTTGCAATTAAATCTGGGGGTGAAAAAATTAAACTTGCTCTCTCACCAAGGCTGAACTTCATTGATATTTATACAACAAAAGAAGCACCTTGATCACAATTTTCCATATTTTCTTTTTTTCAAAGAAATAAGCAAAGTTCCATTGTTGAGTGACAAATGAGAAATCTATGGAAAGTTACAATCTCAAGAACGTCTATGTTACAACACATGCATTTACAATCACGAGTTTTGAAAGCTATGGGTGAATTTCGTGGATTTAGATTTTTGAAAATCTTGCGGTTAGAATATGTGGTTTTGGTTGAAGTATTAACAAATATTTTGTACAATTGCCCCCAACTTCGCCTTGAAGACCTAACATTGAAATGGTGTAAAGTGGCATCAAATTACAGACCCATCATCTCTTCGTCTGAGGCATTTGCGAGTTCTTTGCAACAATAGGGCACCTATGATTGAGATATCTTCAATGAATCTTTTCCTCAGCTTGAATCCTTAACTATGCATTTAAATCCAATTCAAGTAAGTATGAAAATATATATGGCTTCACAGTTCATGTGAGACTACATATGCTCGTACTTTAACAACCTTATTGTCTGGCCTTTTGATAATGGAATTGCCGCAAAGCACTGCTATATTCAGAAACTTTAACCAACTGAACCTTTCCATACCATATTTCTCCAAGAATTTTGAACTTTTGGGTTTTGGCTCTTGTGAAGGCTTCTCCACTTTTGCAAACAGTAAGTTGTCATCAGAGTCTTCTTTGTTGTAGGCAGCAGCGGAGCCACCACCCGGCGAAGGGGTGTGGCCGCACGTGCTGGGCTTCGCCGGAACAGTGAAAGGAAGGCGACAGCGAGCCGGCGATTTTTGGGTTTTTTTTTGGGGTACTTATAAAAATACCCTTAAAATTAGAGGTGTTTTGAAAAATCACGTGAAAGGTTTTTAGGAAGTAAAAAATACTGTGTAAAATAAAAAAGTGACACAATGTCACTTTTTTTATAAAAATTGTCACTTTTTTAAAAAAATAAAAAAAGTGACACAAACTCAAAAAAAGTGACAAAATTCAAAAAAAAAGTGACACACACTCAAAAAGTGATGCAAACTCAAAAAAGTGACAAATACTTAAAAAGGTAACAACACACCTATCAAAACATATGTTTGTTATAAAAAAAAGTGAGAAATTTTTAAAAAGTAACAAACAAATATTCAGAAAATAAATGCTCAACCAGAGGTAGAACAGATTTATTTTGCATAAAAATATATAGGGACCTTCAATTCAAGGATATAGACTCCATATTCAGGACCAGGCTCGAGAGCGTCGAGCGGAGAGTTGGAGATTGAGAAGCTGAGAGAAAGTGGATCTGGGAATTGCGTGGTTTCAGTTTCAGCACATACAGGTATAGTTAGTTTTGGGTTGGATCAATTTTCTGTTTCAATTTTTTTTCCCTTCGGCCTAGATAAGTGGAAAG
Organism: Fraxinus americana; assembly: GCA_035079005.1. NCBI lineage: Eukaryota > Viridiplantae > Streptophyta > Magnoliopsida > Lamiales > Oleaceae > Fraxinus > Fraxinus americana. The sequence continues at coordinate 14,122,259 of CM068716.1, read as the reverse complement.
TCCAATATGCTACTACTTAAAAAAAAGGAGTACTTACAAAAATATCCTTAAAATTAGGGATGTTGTGAAAAATCATATGAAAAGTTTTTACAAAGTAAAAAATACTGTATATAATGAAAAAGTGACACAATGTCACCTTTTTTAAATAAAAAAATGTCACTTTTTTACTTTTTAAAAAAAAGTGACACAAACTCAAAAAAGTGACAAAACTAAAAACAGTGACAAATACCAAAATAACACCATCCATTTGTGTAGCACCAATAATCATGTTCTTAAAATAATCACCATGTTCAGGACAATCCACATGTTGATTACGTAAAAAAAAAGTGATAATGAAAAAGTGATACACAGTCACTTTTTAAGTTAAGTGTCACTTTTTTTTATTAAAAATTAATGTTTGTCACTAAAAAAGTGATAAAAATCAAGAAAGTCACTGAAAAAAGTAATAAACACTAAAATAAAGTGACCCCTACCAAATTGACATTGTGTTTGTCACTAAAAAAAGTGACATTGTGTCACTTTTTTTTAACAAAAATAGAAAAAGTGACATATTACTTTTTATTAAAATGTGATACAACTTTTATTAAAAATGATGTTTGTCATTCAAAAAAGTGATATAAATTTTAAGAGAGTGACTAGAAAAAAGTAACATACATTAAAGGAAAAAAGTGAGAAAAATTCAAAAAAAAAGTAACAAACATTAAAAAAGTGACAAACATTGACAAACATTAAAAAAGTGGCAAATATTAAAAAAATTTCATCCTAGAGTCTTCAAACCCAAGCACATCACATTGGACTATCTTCTTTTCCACTTCCATATGCCTTGTAGCACATAGGTCGAGGACATCAATCATCTTCACACTTGTATATCTTTGCGTTGGCGTATCCTAGCTTGACGATAATATTACGTTCCAGCTCATTTTTAAAACGAACAGTCTGGACTCCAGATATGGCTTTTACCACTGTTCATTTCCCACGAGCCACATGACCAATGGTGCCAATGCCACATGACCAATGGTGCCAATGTTAATTCTAGCCTGACGAGAAATAACCTTAGGCGAGAGTGGATGTAGTTGTTCAAAAAAGAACCCGACGTCGCAGCAGTCACAGCCACCTTTAACGCCGCCATCTAAACCCCTCCCAAATGAACCCCAAAATCCAAACTATCACAATTTCATTATATACCGCTTCAACAATTAAAAAAACTGTGTTAAAGAAATGGGTTTCTTCCCCTTCGCAGCTCCAACTCCTGGTTCAGTAAAATTACTAGCCTTGCTGGATCTTACGGTAGAAAAAGCAAACAATAAATCTCATGAAATGGGATTTTTTTTAGGTTTCAGATTTTATGCAGAAGATCTAATAGTTGCTTGTAGCGGAAAAAGGCACAGCTGGGTTTTGGTTGATTGCTTCAGATCAGAAAAAAACAGTGAAGTGAAGGGAAATTTGGGGAGTTAATTTTAGTAATAATTAGAAGTAGTACCAAAATAAGGAGTAAGGACTCGTCTCCTACTGAGGGAAGAAGAGAACAACATGCTATCTAAATTGGTAAAACTAATTATACTCGTTTTCTCTGTTTTTCCAAGAATTATATTTCCTTTTTTGACATTTTTACTAATTTTGTTAGGGAGATCAGAGGAAAAATCAAGATTTACCAAAAATCGTGGATGTAGTTTTGTCACATCCAACTTGCTTAAGTCCTGCTCCATCAAACCTTTTTTAGACATTTTTGATTGCTCTTAATAGGTCTATGGAAAGAGATTAGTGACGAGCAGCCGTCGGGTCTACTGCTTTACTAAGGAAGGGAGTGGGACGGGCGTTGGGGTGGGGAAAGAGAGAGAGAGAGAGAGAGCTAGGGATAGGTGTTACCGCTGCGTGTTACGAACTCCTCCACCAAGTCCACCACCACCTCCTCTTCCCAGTCCACTGCCAGCTCCACCTCCCAGTCCTCCACCACCTCCTGCTCCTCCATGGTTGGGCCAGATGATTTCAGTGTGGAGGATTTCGTGGCCAGTGTTGGGATAATGATTTGGGGCTTCATAACGTTTTGGGGGGTTGGAGCGTATTAATTACGGGGTTAAAGATTTTAATTAGTTTTAGGGTATTATTCTAATTTGTTAGTTTTGGGGGGTATTTGGCCTAATTAACCCTTTTTTTTCATTTCTTTTTTAGTTCTGTCATTTCATTTGGGCGCATTTCACTGGTACCCTTAAAAAAAGGCCCAATCTTTACCCAATAACCCAAACCAAATGGACTTGAAATTGAAGGCTAAAGTTGTGAAGCAGAACGTTACGCAGCAAACCCTCTTCCAAGCTCCAGTTCCATGCCTGACGCCTCCACCTCCTGCTCCGACAGACTCGGGACAGTCGGACCTCCCGTGAGCAGTGACTAGTGATCGCCTTTCTCCTTCACTCATCTTTCGTTCTCTTTTTTTTTTTTGGTTTTGGTTTTGGTTTTATTTATTTATTATTTATGACTTATGGGTTATTATTTATGTTCTATGAGTTAATTGACAATTTAGCATTCAAGTGAGAATTGTGAATATGTGATTTATGATAAATAATTTATGTTGTATGAGTTATGAGTTATTTTATCATTTATGAAATTTGATTTGTGATTAGGGAATTTATGTTTAGGAAATTAGGATAAGTGAAAAAAATCAATTGAGAAGATGTTGGGCTCAATTTAACCATATGTAGTCTATTTTTTAATCAATTCTAATTGAAAAATGAATTGGGGCATTTTAAAGATTATGGAACGATTTTTTCAATCGAAACGAAAGTTCATACCTAGTTTTTCTAGTTCTGGTGGTGCATCTAATACTGCCAACTAGTGGTGTCAATGGGCCGAGCCGGCATTGTAGCACGAGCTCGGCTCGTGCCCGAGTTTGCCTAAGGCGAGCGGCTCGACGAGCCGAGCTTAAGCTCGGCTCGGCTCGCCTCCTTTTTTTTTTTTTAACGCTACTACAAGTCTACAACGAAATCTTAAATTTAAAAAATATATATATGCACATTTTCTATTTTTTTTTAAAATATACATTTTTTCAAAACATTTATCGGGGCTCGTCAAAACATTTATAATTTTTAAAATAGTAAATACACATTTATTTAAAAAAAAAAGATAAACCCTCCTCCTTTATCCGGGCTTGGGATCGGCTACTTCAATTTCGTGTAGGCGGAGTTAAAATTGTATACGAATAACTTTTTACGTGTAAAATTTTTTTAAAAAATTATAAATGTATGAAAATAAAATTTTGTAATGAATGTAGTGAAATTAAATATCACTTACTTGATTACATGCATTTTCGGCATATTTATGTTGAATTCGATAATTAGCGTCTTCCCAATCCTTCACGCACATTAACGCTTCCAAAATATCTTCTTTTAGTCGATTTCGAATATCAGAGAGAACCCTCTTCCCTGCACTAAAAGCAGACTCCGAAGCTACAGTGCTAACCGGAGGTGTTAATAGATCTTTTGCAATTGCAGAAACAATTGGCCATCGACGTTCGTTATTTCGCCAGAATTCAATTACATCTTCTGAACTTTTCTTAACTGATTTGTTACTAGGCATAGTATAACGAAAGTAATCAATTAATTCAGATGGCAACGTATTTGGACTATGTTCACGAAAATAATTGTTCGTTTTAAATCACCGCAAGTATACGGTTCGTTAACAAGTAATAAAGTGGAATTGAGAATTCCGAATATCGTTCCCACAAGGATTGATGTAGTTTAATTCTAATTACCAAAACCTTAACCGAATCTATGAATTGTTTGAGATAAATATAAAGATTTGTAACTAAACAAAGATTATATACGCAACTTAACTAAATTTTACCAACTAACTAAATGCAATTAAAGGTTCAAATGCGAAGTGAATGTTTCTTATGAATAACAAACGAGTACTAGGATTACGAATCCCCATGTAATGTTCACCTTGGAATCTAGCTCTACAACATTGACAACATGATTGATATTTTGACAAATCAATGATCCTAACCTATCCAACAATCTCTCTCGAGACTTGCTGGACCTATTCATGTAAACCACCCGACTATATCTCTATGACGAATGTAAATTCACAAGAATGCAAGTATTTTTATGATCACTTAAAGATTTACGCAAAGTATAGAGGTATATCTCTATCCCCTATCGGACCTCACGATGACAAATACCTCATCAAGTCCATTCCCATTCTCTCGAATGCATGAAATAGACTACTACACTCACACAATCACATGCATAATAATTGTGGAAACAAATAAGTGAATAAAAGTCATTCAAACCTCAAAACATGTTTTAATTGTCAATAATTGTAAAACTAAAATCCAAAGTTACATAACAAGGTTCATCGATCTCCTAGCACGAATAGATCTAGCCTAACATGGAGAAAATAAGAAAATACAAAATTAAAGTAAGAGAAGACATCACCAAAATCACAATTTTGATTCAAATCCAAGAATTCTTGTAGTTTTGATGTGAAATCCTTGCCCCAAAATCTTCTTCTTGATGTATTCTAGGGTTCTCTCTGTGTTGTAATGTCTCCCCCCTCTTTTTGGACGGCCCTAGGGTTTTAAAATAACCCCCAAGATTCGTTTCCATAAGAGTTGTATTCGAATTAGGAAACTAGAATTTTTTTCTCGGAATGGCCTGGGCTAGCGCCCAGTATAAAATGGGGCGGCCGCCCAGGCTACGTTTTTGGCTTCTGTTGAAAATTTTCATTCCGGGCGGCCGCCCAGGCAAAACGGGTGGAAGCTTGCCCAGGCCAAATTTTCTTCACTTTTCTTTTTCGCCCTTTTCTTCATTCTGTCCTCCATCTTAGTCCTCCTCATCAATTTACTTCAATTGTAATATTTCAACTTCCCCCATATGCATGTTGGTCCTTGAAGCTTCATCAATTAGCCCATTTACCTTCTTTGTTCACCAATTGCTTCAAAACAGGTTCAAAGCTGAAATAAGATAAAAGTAACCTAAGTTAAGTAGAATACAATAATAAAATGACACAAAAACCTAGTAAAATGGCCCTGAATAAGTGCACAAAAGTACACTTATCAAACACCCTCAAACTAAAGCCTTTGTTCGTCCTCGAGCAAAACAACACACACAAAACTTAGGAACCCAACCAAATCATTAATCTAAACAATCTAAAATAAACAAATTTCACGTTAAAAAGCTTGCCATATGCCTCAGGTTCGAATTAAAACAATGCTCTGGATAGATCCAAACAACATCAAAAGAAAATAAAACATTTGTACTCATCCAATGCTTGACTTAGTGTGTGTGTGGTAGCCAAAATTGACTCATCCTCATACTAGAGCACAATCAATTAGGTGTTGTTGATTTAATCGTAATCCCATCCCTAGGTGGTCTATTTTTTTCTCACATCTCTCGTGTAAATTCACTCATCATGCTTTTCTCTCGAATCCCAAGGTATTTTTGCACAAGTGGGCTTCTAATAATCATAAACATGCATTTTTCCACACAAAGTGATCATTATCAGGTACTTACATCTCCAGAAGGAAAATGGTAAGAAGTTCTCAAAGCCATACCATCAGTATCCAGAGCTTAAATCTTGAAGTCATTATAGGGTACCTCTCACTGCTTATAGTCTAAATTCCTTTTTCTTTCTCTTGCTACGTCTATATTCTTGATTGCTGCAAAAACTCTTTTTTTTTTTTTTGACATCTTGTGTGCAAGACTTCTCTCCATTAAGCTTTCTAAATGACCCCTGTAGCGAGTTTTAGGCCGATGACTCCCAAATTAGATAACCATAGGGCACCGGGTTTTGCACACCCTAACAGGCTTAATAACTCGAGTCATAAAGGCTACGAAGAGAAGTGTGAGATGTATCACTCTTTTTTTTTTTTTTATATAGATTAGTACCCATTCTAGACTTCTTAACCCAAACTCTTTCAACCAAGGATCTGATCCAAGACCCTCAAACCATCAAACTTCTATAAATACAAGCACTAACATTCTCACCCCCAAACTACCTTTTTAGCAGTTCGATTTCTATATAAAGGGGTTAAGGGTTTTATTCAAGCTTAGGTCAACAAATCAACCATTTATTCCACATAATCAAGTCATGCCCCAATATAAGTGATAAGTCGATGATGGCTATGTGCTCAAGTAACAAGTCTAACATGGATAAGCACCCAAGTAAAAGCATAAGATATGATGTTGCCTAGTTCTAGTTCAAGTTATATTCAATTCAAACAAATATCATCATAGGCGGCAAGTAGTTCAACGTTGTACTCGACGCTAAAACAAAATTTTTCTTCATTTTTTTTTTTTTTTTTTTAGAAAAAACACGAGAAGCAATTGAAAAGTAAGCATTGAAAAGTAGTCAACAAAGATTGTAAATCAACCCCCACCCCCAACAAAAATTGTCTACATTGTCCCCAATGTAAACATCAAAAATATACAAAATAAAGGAGTAAAGGATCAGAGACTCCCCGAGGATGGATGCGGAGGTGTGGAAGAACCAGGCTGGTCCGGCTGTCCTGATGAACTAGTGGTCCGGAGGAAATCAACATCCCTCGCTAGCTGACTGACGTTACGATCAATGGTTTCCAATCGACTCCCAAAACGGAGCATCTGTTCATGTACCTGACCATAAGCATAAGAGATGGTTCGTTGATCATGGCGCATGTTCTCATCAGTTTGTTGAAACCCGCGAACTTGCATGCTCACTCGCTGTAGTTCTCCTGCAATATGGATTTGTCTCTGCTGCATCGCCTCCAAAATATTCGTAATGTTGCCAACTGACCGACCTAACTCCACTTGGGTGACTTGCATTTGGGACAACTGTCTGCTCAGGATGGCCGTGTCGGCATCCAAGGCATTCGGTGCTTGCTCGGGATGATGTACTCTGTCAGCCCCTCGAAGCTGAGCTGCAGAACTTTCTATGGTCCTTCTACTGATTGGGGGTATCGGGGTGAGCAATCTCTTCATTGGACAAAAGTGGAACCCCGGCAGCTAAACAAATCCCACTGATAAGACAGGGAAACATAATGTTGCGCTGTGGATCAATCGATGCTACCAACTCTCGTAGGATAATGAAAATGTGGGATCCCAAATCTATTTTGTGCCCATGTGCCAAATGATAAAGTAGGTGGGCCCTCTCTTCATTAAACCGACTACGCTGGGTGGTGGGGTGGATATTGGTGGAGATAAAGATGTGAAGAAGTCTCAACTCCGAAGTTAACTGATTAAGCATGAAACGATCCGTAGGAAGAGGCCAAGCGTCATCTCGACCATATAGAAATCGAGCAACCAATGCCAAATCAGGCTCAGTAGGTAATGGCTCTATAGCCAGACGGTTGACCTCGTAGTATCTATCAATCACGTTCGGGCTGAATCGAATCCATTTGCCTCGGGGACGTCAATTTCGGAATTGAAGTTGACGAAAGCCTCCTTCACTAAAGTAGGATATGCGGCATGAGGGGCCTCAACAACTTTGCCCCAACCACAGTGGTGAACAACTCGTTGTAGTAGGCTACCCGGAAAATCATCAATAATAACTCGCCTCTCTTGATGGAATTTCTTATCCTTCCATTTCCCTTCAAAATGAGAACGATTTTCAGCAGTGAAGAACCTTGGTATATTCTCCTCATCAAGATTGGAGCTTGCCCTTTGACAGCGGGTTGATGTCTCGCTAGCCTTGGATTTCCCTTTCTCTTGAACTGTAGCTTTTCGTTTTGGTGGCATTATGTACCTACATGTGAAAATAGAGAATGTGAGTGAAAGAGATGATAAACATATCAATAGGCGAAAGCGTGGAATACTCCCTATTTAGGAACTCTATGTAAAAACTTATGTCATGCGCAAGAGAGTAACATGATACGTGGTAAGGAGCCACGTGTGAAGAATAAAGATGCAAGTCCATGTGATTACCCAAAAGTGGAGTCAAAGGTGCCAATTGATGTCTATGTGTGTTTTGATGTCTAAGGTGCCATTTCATAGAGCTACAACACTAATGTCAATAGCAATTGTGCACCAATAAAATCCACATGCTAGAGGTCCCCTAATTATACAAGAGTCTCCATTGAGGTAATTTATCAAACACCTTGTAGGCATGTAGTTTCCCATGAAATTTGAAAGGATTAATGTGTGAACAAATCTCCATTATGGTCATAACAACACAAACCAACAAGAACCATGACTTATCTAATCCCATACTCCTCAAAAAGAACTCAAAAAATTGCATTAATCTAGAGGCAAAATGTTGGAGATTGGAGATGATATGCAAAATGGTGCATTAATCTAGAAAAAATGAATCATACCTTGAATTTCTTTGGCTAAGCTAATGGAGATTGGAGATGATTCCCAAAGCAAACAATTGAAATGTGATATTCAATACAAAAGAACTGGTGTTGTCTTTTAGGAGCATTGAGTAGAAGAGGGATTGAGAGTGAAAAGAAAGAAAAAAAAAAAGAATGGGGAGGGGGGTTAGATGTCCTCCCCAATTTTGAAAAAAAAGACTGTAAAAAATTTTTTTTTTTTTTCGTGTTACTGGGCGGGCGCCCAGTATAAAACTGGGCAGCCGCCCAGTTGAGTGTTTAAGGGCCTGCTGGCCCTTAAAATTTCTGGAGAGCGCCCGATTTTTAAAACTGGGCGCTCACCCAGTTTAAAAACCGTTTTTTTTTTCAAATAATGGAAATGTGAAAAATGAATGCAATAAGCAGAATAAATAAAAGGAAAGAATATGTTGGGTTGCCTCCCAACCAGCGCTAGGTTATAGTCGATAGCTCGACTTTACCATGGTGCATCATGCCGGCTGTGTCAGGTGGACGGTTGACTTTTCTTTTGAAAATTCCCCTATCCAATAGTGCTTAAGCCGTTGTCCATTCACAGTAAAGTTTCCTTTGCTCTCATGATGGATCTCAACCGCTCCGTATGGTAAAACTTTGGTGACCGTATATGGACCGGACCACCTGGAACGCAATTTACCCGGGAAGAGCTTGAGTCTAGAATTGTACAGTAATACTTTCTGCCCCACTACAAACTCTCGCCTTTGTATATGCATGTCATGCCACTTCTTGGTGCGCTCCTTGTAAAGTTTTGCATTCTCATATGCTTCCAACCGGAATTCATCCATTTCATTAAGCTAAAGCAAACGTTTTTCACCAGCTGTTTTCAAATCAAAGTTCAGGTTCTTGACTGCCCAATATGCTCGGTGCTCTAGCTCAACTGGCAAATGACACGCTTTCCCAAAAACCAACCTGTATGGAGACATGCCTATGGGTGTTTTGAACGCTGTTCTATAGGCCCATAGTGCGTCGTCAAGTTTCTTAGACCAATCCTTCCTCGAGGAGCTTACTGTCACCTCCAGTATCCTCTTTAACTCCCTGTTGGAGATTTCAACTTGGCCACTTGTTTGAGGATGATATGGAGTTGCTACACGATGTCGGACGCCATACTTAGCCAACAATAACTCAAAATGGCGATTGCAAAAGTGTTTGCCACCATCACTGATTATAGCGCGAGGAGTGCCATAGCGAGTAAAAATGGATTTCTTTAAAAAACCAATCACTACTTTAGCATCGTTAGTGGGCAACGCCACTGCATCCACCCATTTGGAGACATAATCAACGGCGACCAGTATGTATTGATTCGAAAATGAAGGTGGGAACGGTCCCATGAAGTCTATTCCTCATACGTCAAAAAGCTCTACTTCAAGAATGCTGTTTAAAGGCATTTCATTCCTTCTCGAAATATTACCGGTGCATTGACATCTGTCACAACGCTTCACGAACTCAAACGCATTCCGGAATATTGTCGGCCAATAAAACCCAGATTGTAATTTTTTGCAGCTGTTTTCGATGCCCCAAAATGCCCTGCGTATGCAGATGAATGACAATGTTCAAGAATGGCCGGTATCTCCTCCTCGGGGACACATCGCCGGATAATCTGATCAGCTCCTCGGCGGTAGAGAATAGGATCTTCCCAAAAATAGTATTTGAGCTCAGAGAAAAATTTCTTCCGCTGGTGGTTGGAGTAATCAGGTGGAGAGATAGATTTGACCAAATAATTCACGATGTCTGCATACCATGGTGTAACTTCCATACCAAATATCTGCTCATCTGGAAAAGCCTCATTAATTTCCACTGGTTCGTCATGATTTCCTTGTTCCAGTCGCGATAGGTGATCAGCTACCACATTTTCACTGCCCTTTGTGTCCTTGATTTCCAAATCAAACTCTTGCAGTAGTAGTATCCAACGAATTAACCTTGGCTTGGCATCCTTCTTCGTCATCAGATATCTCAACGCCGCATGGTCAGTATAGACTACGACCTTTGATCCAACAAGGTAGGATCGAAATTTGTCAAAGGCATAGACTATGGCCAGGAGCTCTTTTTTGGTAGTGGCATAGTTGAGCTATGCATCATTCAATGTTTTGCTTGCGTAATAGATGACATGAAACACTTTACCTATTCGCTGCCCCAATATTACTCCCACTGCATAATCACTGGCATCGCACATCAATTCAAATGGCTGACTCCAATCTGGTGTCGTGATGATGGGTGCCGAAATAAGCTTCTCCTTTAAAGTATTAAAAGCTACTTTGCACTCTGCAGAGAATTCAAAAGGCACATCCTTGACCAATAAATTGCAGAGAGGCTTCGTAATCTGTGCAAAATCCTTGATGAAACGTCGATAAAATCCAGCATGCCCAAGAAAACTGCGCACTCCTTTAACTGTTGTTGGTGGTGGTAGGTTTTCGATAACTTGTATTTTGGCCTTATCAACCTCGATCCCCTTAGCTAATATGCGATGTCCCAAGACAATGCCCTCTTGTACCATAAAATGGCATTTTTCCCAGTTCAACACCAAGTCCGTCTCCTTGCACCGCTGTAGAACCAAACCAAGATGCTTTAAACATTCATCAAACGAAGAGCCGAACACAAAGAAATCATCCATAAAAATCTCTATAAATTTTTCCACCATATCAGAGAAAATGGCCATCATACATCGCTGGAACGTAGCGGGGGCATTGCATAAGCCGAATGGCATCCTCCGATAGGCAAAAGTTCCATATGGACACGTGAATGTAGTTTTCTCTTGGTCATCTGGTGCTATTGGAATCTGATTGTAACCTGAATAACCGTCGAGGAAACAATAATACGAATGACCTGCCAACCATTCCAACATCTGATCAATGAAAGGGAGTGGGAAATGATCCTTCCGAGTGGCAGTGTTCAGTTTGCGATAATCAATGCAAACTCTCCATCCTGTAACCTTCCTGGTTGGTATCAATTCATTCTTCTCATTTGCAACCACTGTGATACCCCTTTTTTTTGGTACAACCTGAACCGGACTGACCCAACTGCTATCTGAAATAGGATAAATTATTCCTGCATCCAAGAGTTTAATCACCTCTGCTCTCACCACTTCTTTCATGTTTGGATTCAGCCTCCGCTGCCCATCGATGCTTGGTTTGTAGTTTTCTTCCATGAGAATTTTATGCATGCAAAGTGAAGGGCTGATCCCTTTTATGTCAGCAATAGACCACCCGATCGCTGTTTGATTTTCTCTCAGCACTCTAAGCAATTTCTCTTCCTCCATCTTGCTAATTGAGTTTGAAATTATTACCGGAAGTGTAGATCCTTCCCCTAAGTAAGCATAACGAAGATGGGTAGGTAGTTGTTTGAGCTCTAACTTTGGTGGTTGTTGAATTGACGGTAGTGGTTTTGGTAGGCCAGTTCCCAGCTCCTCATAATTCCTTTTACGTACATATGGTGGATTTGTCTCTAAAAATCTTGCACATACCTCCAGTTCTGCAGAATCGGTGTGAATGGACTGAGAATGCATGATACAAGCTTCATACGTGTCAGATGGATGTTGGAGCTGAAAGGTGTTGTGAACTGCACTGTCAACAATGTCAATCTGAAAACAACTGTTGGATTCTGTAGGATATTTTATAGCTTTGAAAACGTTGAAAGAAGCTTGTTCTTCCCCCAATCTCAGAATTAGTTGACCTCGCTGTACATCAATTAGAGCCCTCCTAGTAGCCAAAAATGGTCGGCCCAATATGAGGGGTACGTCCTTATCTTCCTCCATGTCAAGAATAAGGAAATCTGCAGGAAATATAAGCTTCTCAACTTTTACCAAAACATCTTCTATGATCCCCCGTGGATGAGTGAGTGACCTATCAGCAAGCTGCAGAGTTACTGTGGTTGGTTTAGCTTCTCCCAATCCAAGTTTCCTGAAAATAGAGAGTGACATCAAATTAATACTTGCACCTAAATCACATAAAACTTTATCAAAAAAATAATTTCCAATTGTGCAAGGTACAGTAAAACTCCCTGGATCTTTTAGTTTTGGAGGAAGCTTTTTCTGGATCCGTGCACTGCATTCTTCTGTCAACATCACCGTTTCATGATCCTCTAGCTTACGTTTGTTGGATATGATTTCCTTCAAGAATTTGGCATAACTGGGTATCTGTGTGAGTGCTTCAGCCAACGATATATTGATGTGAAGCTTCTTGAAGATGTCTAAAAATTTCATGTATTGTTGGTCTAGCTTTTGCTTTCTTAATCTCTGGGGAAAAGGAATCGGGGGTTCATAAGGATTTATTTGTGTGGTTGGTTTAGCCCGCGCTACATCTGAGGTTCCCTTTTTAGATAATTCCCCAGGTCGCTCAGTCTGCTCCTCCAAATATCCATCAAGCGGTGGTACCATTTCTTCATTTGTACCCGGTCTCTTCACATGTATTTCAGGTAATTGAACCCCGCTACGTGTAGTGATGGCTTGGACATGTTCTCTAGGATTCACTTCGGTATTACTCGGCAATGCACCTGGAGCTCTTCCTGTCATAGAAAGTGCTATTTGTCCCACTTGTGTCTCCAAATTCTTAATTGCAGCCCCCTGATTGTGGAGAGTTGTTTCGGTCTTCCTCATGTATTTGTCGTTTCCATGTATTTGTCAATCTTATCCATTAATTTGGCAAAAATCTCCTCCAATTGAGGTTTCTTCTCCTGTTGGTGCTGTCCTTGAGACCTGTTGTGATATTGGTTTTGATTTCCTCCCCATGAGAAATTTGGATGATTTCGTCATCCAGGATTGTAAGTGTCAGAATGTGGGTTGTTTTGCTGACGTTGACCCCATTGTGCATAGTCCACTTGTTCCATTCTCTGTGACAGAATTGGGCACTCAACTGTACTATGCTCCGCTCCACACTCTTCACAGTTCAGCTTCTTCGCTTGTATTGCACTTGTAGGTTGTGATATACTTTCCACCTTGTGAAATAGAGAGTCAATTTTTGCAGATAGGGCCGAGTAGGTGTCAACCTCATAGACACCAACTGGTTTCTTTGAACCCACACGCTCAGCAGACCACATAGCTGAAGTGTTCCCCATTTTCTCAAACAATTCCCATGCTCCATCAATGGTTCTAGTGATTATAGAGCCATTGGACGATGAATCCACCATGCTCCTAAAAGAAGGGAGTAGCCCTGTGTAGAAAAATCTGATCTGTGTCTTTCTGTCGAAACCATGTTGCGGACATTTCCTTAGCATGTTCTTGAACCTATTCCAAGCTTCATCAAATGATTCAGACTCACCCTGACTGAAGATTGATATTTCATGCCTCATCTTCGCTACTTTGGCTGGAGAGAAAAATTTAGTGCAGAATTTGTGAGCCAGATCATTCCAAGTAGTAATACTTGCTACAGGAAGTGAATCCAACCATTTGAGTGCCTTATCTCGTAAGGTATGTGGGAACAACCTAAGTCGGATAGCGTCTTCCGATATTCCTTGGTATCTGAAGTGTTGACACATATCCAAGAACCGGGATATATGTGTATGTGGATTTTCATTTGCCAACCCGTAGAACTAATGCCCATTCTGGAAGAGTTGGATGACATTAGTCTTCAGCTGAAAATTTGGCTGTTCGAATGGGGGGTACACAATGTTGGATTGACTCTGGACAACGAAGGGTGATAAGAAATCCCCAAGCAATGTATTTCCATCTTCTCATTCCTCAGCATTTCCTAGAACTGCAGGATTCCTCATTGGTTCAACTTGTTGATTTGCCATTGGTAGTTGTTCTTGATTTCCCTGCTGTGCCGCTCTAACTTCCTTTTGCCTGCGATGAAAAGTTCGTTCAATCTCCAGATCCGCTGGAAGTAGTTCACCGCTAAGCGATCTTAGCATGCAAACCTAAAGGAAGAAAAAATGACAGCAGTATTTAGATAAATCTAAATAGAAATGTTGAATAAAAAAAAATAAAAAGTAAAGACAAGTTTGAATTAGTGTCTAAGTAAATAAAAATCAAACTACAAAGAAATTCCCCGGCAACGGCGCCAAAAACTTGTTCACGAAAATAATTGTTCGTTTTAAATCACCGCAAGTATACGGTTCGTTAACAAGTAATAAAGTGGAATTGAGAATTCCGAATATCGTTCCCACAAGGATTGATGTAGTTTAATTCTAATTACCAAAACCTTAACCGAATCTATGAATTGTTTGAGATAAATATAAAGATTTGTAACTAAACAAAGATTATATACGCAACTTAACTAAATTTTACCAACTAACTAAATGCAATTAAAGGTTCAAATGCGAAGTGAATGTTTCTTATGAATAACAAACGAGTACTAGGATTACGAATCCCCATGTAATGTTCACCTTGGAATCTAGCTCTACAACATTGACAACATGCTTGATATTTTGACAAATCAATGATCCTAACCTATCCAACAATCTCTCGAGAGACTTGCTGGACCTATTCATGTAAACCACCCGACTATATCTCTATGACGAATGTAAATTCACAAGAATGCATGTATTTTTATGATCACTTAAAGATTTACGCAAAGCATAGAGGTATATCTCTATCCCCTATCGGACCTCACGATGACAAATACCTCATCAAGTCCATTCCCATTCTCTCGAATGCATGAAATAGACTACTACACTCACACAATCACATGCATAATAATTGTGGAAACAAATAAGTGAATAAAAGTCATTCAAACCTCAAAACATGTTTTAATTGTCAATAATTGTAAAACTAAAATCCAAAGTTACATAACAAGGTTCATCGATCTCCTAGCACGAATAGATCTAGCCTAACATGGAGAAAATAAGAAAATACAAAATTAAAGTAAGAGAAGACATCACCAAAATCACAATTTTGATTCAAATCCAAGAATTCTTGTAGTTTTGATGTGAAATCCTTGCCCCAAAATCTTCTTCTTGATGTATTCTAGGGTTCTCTCTGTGTTGTAACGTCTCCCCCCTCTTTTTGGACGGCCCTAGGGTTTTAAAATAACCCCCAAGATTCGTTTCCATAAGAGTTGTATTCGAATTAGGAAACCAAATTTTTTTTCTCGGAATGGCCTGGGCTAGCGCCCGTATAAAATGGGGCGGTTGCTCAGGCTACGTTTTTGGCTTCTGTTGAAAATTTTCATTCCGAGCGGCCGCCCAGGCTAAACGGGTGGAAGCTTGCCCAGGCCAAATTTTCTTCACTTTTCTTTTTCGCCCTTTTCTTCATTCTGTCCTCCATCTTAGTCCTCCTCATCAATTTACTTCAATTGTAATATTTCAACTTCCCCCATATGCATGTTGGTCCTTGAAGCTTCATCAATTAGCCCATTTACCTTCTTTGTTCACCAATTGCTTCAAAACAGGTTCAAAGCTGAAATAAGATAAAAGTAACATAAGTTAAGTAGAATACAATAATAAAATGACACAAAAACCTAGTAAAATGACCCTGAATAAGTGCATAAAAATACACTTATCAGACTACTACTCGAAGTTTGAGTACATGTAGTGGAACACATACTACTACTACTAGAGGAACCAAATGCATATGCAGTTGAATCATATCTAATTGGGTCTATGTTTTTTAATAAATTAATTACTTCAGCATCGTCATCGTTTATATTAGTGGGAGGAGTAGTAGGTACACGAGTAATTTGTGTACCTATTCTTGAAGCATATAATTCATACATTTCGGTTAACGTTTGTTCCAAATTCCTATAAGTAATAGGAATATTAAAAGTTAAAGCATTTAAAATTTGGTCATTTATAAATTTAGTACCCGATAAATTATATCGGGGGTCCATGACGCATGCTAAAGGAAATAACATAGGTAATTCTTCCCAATATTTTCTAAATTTTAATTCCATGGCATATATAACCGCATAAAAATCAGGGTCATTTTGATATCTCTTAAAAGCCCTAACAGTTATATAAAGATGTTCAAGAACCATGCAACTAGTTGGATAATAAATACCAGACAATATATTCGTAGACGTATAAAAACTTTCCAAAAATTTCTTAGTTTTAAAAACTGTATTCCAATCGGATTCATTTAAGATATCATCGTTTTAATCTCTAATATGCCTACTGTTATAAAATTCAGTGATAAACGGTTCAAAACCTTCACAGGATTTTAATAATAAGTAAGTTGAATTCCACATATGACCTACGTCAGTAATAAAAGTTTTTGTATTAGAGTTCCCAACTTGTTCACAAAATTCTTCAAATGCTTGTTTTCTATTAGGTGTAATCGTGATATACGTAAATGCATTTCTATTGCTAGTGGCAGCTCTGCTGCGGCAACGAACTTCACCATTCCCTTTCGAGCTTCCTCCTCCGAATACATCCACGTAGAAAGTGGCGTAGTAGTAGCACCGACGCTACTAGTACCAAACTGTAGTTGCGTTTGACCACGTTCAAGAAGCCCATGTTTGGCCGCACATGCTTTGTAATGACGGTTGAGGTGAGTGGTTCCAATGCCTTTTTGCCATGCCAGTCGTTGTTAACAGTATTTACATACTTCTTTGGTTTCTGGAAGTCCATCGATCACACGACCAGTGTTAACCAATTTGAAATGGTCCCAACATTTTACCTGCTTCTTTCCCTTTCTCTTCCCTCTTGCATCGGGAATATTTAATGCAGGTTCTTCATCTTATTCCAAACCAATAGGAACACTAGGATCAACATCAACATCAACATCATCCAAATCAATTGGATCGAGATGACTATCTTCACGAACGTCGAAATCTTCAATGTCTTCTGGAATTGGTAGTTCATTGAGACCGGCAAATTCATTTCCAAATTGATTTTGGGCAGGTGTTTCACCTTCCATACCGAATAAGTTTTCAACAAATGCTCATTGATCCATTTGTGAATTGTAGAAATTGAATATTGAAATAGAATGTAGAAAATAGAATGTAGAAATGTAGAATTGAGAAGTGAATGAAGATTATGTAAAATGGGTTGTAAAATTAAGATAATAATGTAAAAAATGTAAAAGAGAATTATAGAATAAATGAATGATATTGTTGATAATGATTTGTAAATTGTGGAGAGTAGAGAGTATAATGAAAGTTTGGTGGGAAAAAAATATTGTAATGGGTTAGGTATTTATAGGAGAAGAAAAGTAGAAAAATAGGAAAAAAAATTAAAAAGTGACCAAACGGTCACTGGTCACTGATGAATCAGTGACCGTTCTGGTCACTGAGTCAAATTGTTTTTTTTTATTATTATTTTTTTAATATACACGAGCCTGGCTCGTGGGCTCGTCTCACGAGCGGCTCGGCGAGCCGCTCGTGAATAGTTACGAGCCGAGCGGGCTCAGCTCGTCTAGCCCACCTGCCCGCTCGGCTCGTGCTCGGGCTCGTCAAAAGGGACTCGTGGGTGTGAACAGTACGAGCCGAGCGGGCGAGCCGACGAGCCGCTTGGCTCGTTTGACACCACTACCGCCAATACTTCTAGTTGAGTACATATATATTTAATATTATTTAATTAAATATTAATAAACGACTTCGCTATTACGATCATTGATTGTCGATGGTCAATGGTCAAGGTCCGCCTTAGCTGAACTTAGATCATGGATATCTTCAATGTAATTAATTTTAACTACATATTTCATGGAATTCACAATTTTTCAACCATACATTTTATTAACTTTTACCATAATCTACTAAAAATTTGTTTTATATCTAAATCAAACAGGGTCTAAAAATGGTGCCAAATTTTATCACGAAATTATTTACTTTGTGATAATATTATGTCATGTGTGTTGCTAGAATTTCGATATCTAAGAAGTATCGATAAATAAAGAGTATTAGATGTCTTTCTATTTCTTAGTGTGCACCTCGTTAGGTCTGCTTCCTTTCATTAGGAGGGTCTTATGAATGATACTTAGGCCCTGTTTGATAGAGATTAAAATTAGATTTTTAGCGAATTTTGTTAAAAGTTGATGGGATGTGTGGTTGAAAAGTTGGAGGTCCCACGAAATATATGATTAAAATTAATTGTTGACTTTAAACAAAATATCTATTGTGGAAATCGATTGGAATCAACTGCTCAAGGCGTGCAAATCTTTAGATTAGTTTTAACAATCGGTTTTCATTTCAATCTTAAAAACACTTTTAATGTTCTAACATGTTTTCGTAATTTAGTTTCTATTTCAAAACTAGCACCGTTATATTTTAATTTTTTGTTTGAAGACAGAAGTTTTAGTTTATTTCAGATTTCAATTGTTATTGGATATGGTATTTTGGTTGGTAATTTATATAATTTAATTTAGATCCCACTTATGAATGTAATTTTTTCGACCTGCATAGTATTTGTATTGGTAGTAAGCGTTGTATGGTTAAAGAGAATTCATCTTAATTATGGCATAGGACATTGGGGTATATCTCCATAGAGAGTCAAAAGATTAGTAAACGATGGAGTTTTACAAACTCTTGACTTCACTGATTTTAGGTCTTCTACTACTGCATAAAGGGAAAGCGGATATAAGATTACTAAAGGTGTCAAAAAGAGTTTAGACATTCTTAAGATTATTTAACACAGATTTTGTGGACATTTTTTCACTCCTTGTCTAAATGGTCAGAGTTATTTTATCCCATTTATAGATGATCACTTAAGATATATGTATCTCTATCTTTTAAATCATAAGGATGAGACATAAATGTTTTCAAGATTTATAGAGTAGAAGTTGAAAAACAAAAGGAAAAAAAATCAAAATTATAAGGTCAAATAGGGATAGAGAATATTATGTACGGTACACAGAAAATGGACAAATGCCAAGTCCGTTTGCTATATTTTTAGCAGAACAAGGCATTGTAGCACAATATACTACATGAAACATTGTACCAAAATAGTGTAGTTGAAAGAAGAAACTTAACCTTAACGGACATGATTAGGAGTATGATAAGCAATTAAAGCCTCTCATTATATTTATGGAGCGAAACCATAAAAACTGCTGTAGATATCTTAAATAGAGTTCCATTTAAGGCAGTTCCTAAAACACCATTTGAAATTTAGAACGAATGGAGACCTAGTTTGAGACATATATACATATAGGGTTGTCCAATTGAAGTGGGGGTTTATAATCCTCTTATAAAAAAAAATTAGACCTGAGGATAGTTAGTGGATATTTCATAGGCTATCCGGTGAACTTCAAAGGTTAAAGATTCTATTGTCCTTCGCACACTTCAAGAATTGTCCAAGATAGAAATGAGAAAATTCTAAAGGATCATAAAGTGAGTGTTAGTGAATTTCCTAAAAATATTAATTCTCAAGAAATTAACGAATTATTTAGGTCATCTTCCAATCAAAGTATATTGATTCCTTTCGAAAAAAAAAAGAACTCAAGTACAACTGAAGTTGAACCAACTCATAAACAACTGTTATTGTACGAGGAAAACCTAGACTTAGAATCCTCACTCAGCGCGGAGCCTGTTACTACTCAAAATACACATAATAAAATAATGTAGTAGGTATAAAGAGAACCTCAAGAGTAAGAAAACTAACAATTTCTAGCGATTATATATGTTGTATATCCTCAAAAGTCCAATACATATATTGGACTTGACAATGATCATAGCTCGTTTTCACATGCCATTGAAGGAAGAAACTCAAATTTTTGGTATGATGCCATGAAGGTAAAGATGGAATCTATGGCTAAAAATCAAGTTTGGGACCTCGTTGAATTGTCGCTAGATATACAACCATTAGTTGTAAATGGGTTTACAAAAAATCAAAAAAAATGCATCTGGCAATATAGAACAATATAAAACTAGACTTGTAACCAATGGTTTTACTTAGAAGGAAGATATATATCATGAAACATTTTCTTCAGTTTCTAAGAAAGATTCGTTTAGAATTATAATGATTTTAGTAGCTCATTTTGATCTGGAGCCACATCATATGGACGTGAAAACGGAATTCTTGAATGGGGATCTTGAAGAAGAAGTTTATATGAAAAAGCTTGAAGGATTTACTAGTGATCCTCAACGAGTCGAGCCCAGTCGAGTCACGAGCCGAAACTCAAAGCACGCTCTGCTCGAGCAAAACAGGTCCGAGCTGTTTTAGGCTCGAGTCGAACCGAGCAAAAGCTCGGTAAAAAATTTTAGGCTCGAGCCTTTATGAGCCGAGCCGGACCCGAGCCGGCTCGATTTTTTTATTATTTTTTTTTTCATTTTTTTTGGTGTTTGCAGGCAGCGTCACACCTGCATTGTAGTAGCTAAATTAATTTTTTTAAAAACTTTTTTTTTTCCTAAAACACGGGCCAGGCTCGAGTCGATGCCCCAAAATGGGGCTCAGCCAGAGCCTCGGCTCGATGAAACCGAGCCACGAGCCGGCCCAGCTCGGGCTTTTCCAGGTCGAGCTCGAGCCAGTAAGCTTTTTTGTCATCCCTATATATGGACTAAAATAGGTTTTTCGTCAATCGTATTTGAAGTTTCACAATATTGTTATTTCACACGGTTTTACAGAAAATATTATTGAACTGTGCATATATCTTAAAGTCAGCGGGAGCAAATACATTTTTCTAGTCTTATATCCAGATGACATTTTACTTGCAAGCAATAATTTGGATTTGCTACATAACACAAAACAATTTTAAACTGAAACCTTGAAATGAAGGATATTGGTGAAGCCTCTTATGTAATTGGCATAGAGATTCATAAAGACATGTCTAAAAGGTCATTATGATTATCTCAAAAGGCCTATTTGAAAAAGGTTTTGAAAATATTTAGGATGAAAGATTGTGCATCAAGTGTAGCACCAATTGTTATAGGTGATAAATTAAATCAGAAAAATTGTCCATTAAGTGAATTGGAAAGAGAACACATGGCTTCCATACCCTATGCTTCCGTTATTGGCAGCTTGATGTATGCACAAGTCTGTACTAGACTCAATATTGCATTTGCAGTTAGTGTACTAGGCAGATATCAAAGAAATTCGGGTATAGAACATTGGAGAGCTGCCAAGAAAGTGATGAGATATTTTCAAGGAACCAAAAACTACAGACTCGCATACAAGTATTTCGACATTTTTGAAATTGTTGGATATACAAATTTAGATTTTGTTGGATGTGTAGACACAAGGAAGTTTACTTCATGATACATTTTTCTTCAAATTGGAGGGGATGTATCTTGGAGAAGCAATAAGTAGACTATAATTGAATCGTCTATCATGGAGTCAGAATTAATTGATTGTTATGAAATTGCAATACACACATTATGGTTGAGAAATTTTGTCAAATGCTTAAGAATTGTCGATACTATTGAGAAGCCTTTGAAGATTTATTGCGATAATTCGACTATAATTTTCTTTTCAAAAATGAAAAAAAGTGGAATACAAAGCAAATATATCGACATGAATTATTTAGTTGTTAGAGATCACATAAAGAGAAATGACTTGTAGGAAATTCATTCATAAAGTAAAGTACTCTTTTGTAAATGAACCTACTTGTAATACATGGAAGGAAATGTTCGATTATTAAAACAGGACCTCCATGATTCAAGTATTTTGATTTCTATTTGAGTGGGATATTGACAGTTTCAGAACATGCCCATATAAAGTAATCACCTTAAAGTTATTGTTGAGTATGTGACCAGTGGGAGAACGTAATCGTTTATCACACATATTCAATTGCAAATAGAGGTTGATTAAACGGTGGGTTTATTGTTTGTCGTATTAACTTCCCATTTATTGAAGGGTAGTTATTGTAGGAACTCTTCCCCTTCTATGATGGATAAATGTAGGTAAGTGGTTCCCTATATAAAGATGCCAAGGGTCCCTAGTCAAACACACACAAAAATTTCCTTCAGTATTTTTTCTCTCAAATTGAAAGTCTTGTGTTTTATTTTCACCAAGAGATTATAAAATGAGTATAGGCTAGAAAAGCTTGTTAGTAGTGTGAGGTGTAACTTCTACAACAAATTCTCAATTAATCTTGGATAATATGGCCGGAGGTACACAATTTATTTCTTACAACTATGTACTCTTCTTGCTCACATTTCTAATAAAAATGAGGAAGAATAGCTCCAAATTGATTCCATACCAATTTCCACCTCCCGTATCCACTAATGGTTGTAATTGCTAATAGGCAATCACTGTCTTGTCAAAATTACGAAATAAATGAAAAAAAAATATAGGAATCTGAATAGTTTGGAATCTGAGGATAGTTCATCTCATTGATTAAAAATCCCTTCCTTGATTAAATTCCTCTTTATAGTAAAATTGTAATTTTATCAAAAGCTCATGCATGAAGAGCAAAACTCTTTTAAAAAATCAAAATAACAAGGCAAAGATGCAAATTGAAATATCAAAATTCACTTTTTCCTTGAACTGAGTCTCGAAATATGAACCCCGAAATCTCATTACTTACAATTCAAATTTGCGTTCCCTGGGATCCTTGAAGATATATTATATAGAAGAATTTTCGAATTGTATAAGTAATTAGGGTTTAGATTCTCTAATATCTTAATAAACTTTCAAGTATTTGAATGACTGTTTGACATGACTATTGGAAGTCAAAAAGAACTTTTGAGATTCAAAAGTTGCTTTCGGACTCGCTTGGCTGGTTTTGTGAAAGTTTTTTTTCTAATTAGATGAGTTTTTAGGGGAAGTTGACCCAATATGACTTCCTCAAAAGTACTTGTGCAATAGGAAACTCTTTTATGAATTAGCTCTCAAACAAAAAATTAAGTTTGCTTTCTTATGAGATTTTTTAGCAAAATGCAATAAATGACATAAACGGCCCCTAATAGTTGTTTCTTACCTAAATTTGATGGATTCTCAAATTTTTGTTAGATTATTTAGTATTTTCTAAAATGAACTTAATATTTTCCCACTAAATTCTCTGTATTCTCTCTCTTCTTCTCTTTCTCCCCTCTCTCCTCTCTTCCTTTCTTAATATTTTTCTCGTTCAATTGTATATATCATACTTACCATATTTTCTATAAAATTCAACTCATATTCACAATTTATGTCCTTCGATTTTTCGCTACCACAACATCGACCTACCATGAAGAATTTTGTAGCCCATGCATGCATGAAAGGCGCTTCGTCACACAACACATAAGGATAACTCATTATTGCTCATTAAATACATATGTAACGCATGCATTAAAACATGTGATGCCTCCTATGTCCGTTATTGGACAGATGCGATCGTTCAAATCATTGGAAAACGCTTCTATAAATATATTATCAGCTCAAAGGTTTCAACTCGCATATGCCTCAATATTTCACCTAACTCCAAATGTCTCATCCCTGAAACATAGGACTCTGCTTCTGCATCATTGTTGCATCTATCTCTAGAGGCTGCAGCACATCTTCAACTTAGAACTCAGAGGTCTCTTCCCTAGTACAAGGGACTTTGCCTCTGAACAATTTGTTCGTATACCTTCAATGGCTTCACACATGAAACATACGACCCCAAATTTACATCTATGATTTCTCCAAGTGTAGGGGCCTCATCCTCAAAATGGGACTTAACAACTGCATCAACGACTCTGCCATGCAAGGCCTTATCTCCAAAATGGGAATTCTCCCATACTTGCCTCTACCCACTTCAAGATTCTCACTTCAACTCATTGCCTCACACGCAAACCTCAACAGTAATCCAAGCATATGCATTATATGAATATCCATGACTTTACTTGGGGGACTTCAACAATAATCCAAGATTCTCACTATCAACAATTATTGGTTTATGTTTACAAGTTTCCTCGGTTTTATCTTAATTTTTTGCTGTATCAAATTTGTCCTTGTCCCACATTGGTGAATGCTTAGCAGACATTTGAGCCTCTCTCTTTCATTTTTCATAGGTGCGTGCACGATAGTACTTTTTATACTTCAGTAGACATGATCAAGTTGAATACGATTTTTGGGGTTTTTAAATAGGACTGTCCATGAAATCGAACAAATTAGTCAATTTTGATTTGTTTCAGTCCACTTTCACCAGACCAAACCCTCCAATTCTCCAAAAGATGTATTAACCCCACAAATATAAAAATTATCGGTAGAATTTGCATTTTATCACTTGCAGAAATTTGGAAAAGGAAAACAATTGTTGATCTGTTGAATAAATGTGGGTTGTTGAGGACAAACTTATGCCTGTTGGTGCTTGTAGTTCTTGATATAGTTGGAAATAACAATCGAGAACTAAAACTGATTGTAGTGTAAAAGATTGTTTTTACCATCAAAATTTTGAAAGTGGATTGACAATTGAAAATCAAAACTCAATTAAAAAAAATGAAAAAATTGGGAACCAATCAATTCACATGAAAATCAAGTGAATTAAAACTAGTTTTATAGTTATTTCAAATTTTCACGTTCTAGAACCTGTTTGTTTCCGACTAAAATCCAATTATAATTGAAAATATGGCCGTTATTGGATCTCACTCGTCTAATAAAAGTCAACAACAACGACTAATTTTTCAATTTTAATCTGATTTTAATCTCTACCGAACACGCCCCTAATTTGAAAAACAAAATAAAAATTATTTTTGAGCCCGTTTAACATTACTTTTGTTTTTGTTTTTATTTCATGCAGAAGAGATTTTGGAGCAAATTACCTTAATTTTTGTTTGAAACTAATTTTTAGAAGAACGTCCTATTTCGTAGGTACTTTCAAAAGAAACCAAATTGGACCAGCTTATAAATTCACAAATATTATTCATTCATTCATCACTCATTTTTATTTATTTATAAATTAAATCTTTTATAAATTATTTTTAATAGGAGGCTTAGCACCTGTTTGACTCTCTTTAAATAAATTGAAACTCTTTATTTTTTTATACTAATTTTCAATCATATTTTAAAAATAAAATATTATTTACTTAAACTCAAAATTTATTTCTTAATTTTTAATGATACGTTTTTCAAAAAAGATTATTTAAAATATTATTTTTCTTAATTTCTCTTTATAATGATGATCAAATCAAGTGGAGTATTTCGTACATGTTCAGGGAACACTTGTCTCTTTGACATTGGCCTGCTGAAAAATAGCTTTCTACAGTTGGAAAGTGTGCAGAATAATTCTTGAGTAGCTTTGGCTTTTTGCGGGCACAAATTGATAATTCCGTATCAGCCATGCCCACTCAGACATCTTCCAACCAACATCAAGACTCCATTTGAATACAATTTATAAATTTAATTTAAATATTAAATGTCAAAAAACACATTTTATAATTATTTTCATAATGAATCGACAAGTACCTTACTTAAATTGAAATTTGTATTAAAGTGATAAATTCTTTAAAGTGATAAATGCTTTTACTATTGGATCTAAAATTTGTTTCACTTGTCAATTTTTTTTTTTTTTAAATTATCATACAGAATATCATTCGTTTGGTTTTGTTTTGCATGAAAATTGTCAGTAAAAGTGATAAATTTTTTTACCATTGAGTCTAAAATTTTTCCCAATTACAAAGGAAAAAAAAAACTGGAAAATAAAAACTCACCTAAAAGGTGGAAAGCAATTTCAACAAAATTAAGAAAAATGTGCACATGTAAGAAAATGTGAGAAAATATTTTTCATGAAAAATTTCTACTATCCAACAAGACAAAAGGTAGAAAATGAAAAAAGAATTACTAATTCTAGGGAAAATTAAGGGTATCAAACAAGCCCTAAGTTTTTCGTTTTGAAAATGTTTTAGGAACCGAACTCTTTGGAAACATTTCGAAAAAGATTAATAATAGAAAATTCCCTTAGAAACATTTTCATGTACAATGTAGCCTCGCCTATTGAAAATCACATAAAACCATGTTTGAAATATTTTGTGCGGAAAACTCTCGCCTTCAGATTCGTCAGATCTATCATTAAAAAAAAAAATACCAAAATTAAATTCAAATTTTTTAAAATTTTATTTTCCAATCTCATCCCATCCCATTTTACTACTTCTTCTTCTTCTTCTTCTTCTTCTTCTTTTTTCTAAAATAAATAAATAAATAAAAAGTTCTCTTTTTTAGACCCCCAGTGTTATGGACAATTAAACCCGACGAAAAAATGGATTGTCCCGGAGATGATAAATGGGAGTAGTAATTATAACAGGAGCAAGGGTTTTACAATTAGACAATGATATTCACCATTATTACCACTTTTGTAGTTAACATCATTTAGAAAACTTGACCCTCGGAGTGGAGAAGAGAGTTTGATCGGAGGGGGAGTGAAAGGAGTCAACTTGACTCCCTTGGGACTCGGTATCCGACATTGACATGTATTATTACAGCTTTTTCTCATAGTTTTCTGGTGAGTAATGGGTTCTAGGTTTTCCATAGAAATTGCTCCTTAGAAATATGCTATGCTCTTTTATTGAGACTATTGCACGGGCTGTTATATTTTTGAAGGTTATATTAGTATTGAATATTAATGGGAAGTTAAACTATTCTGAAAATTTAGTAAGTTTTTACATAAATCTTATAGAAATTGACATAATAATTAGTCAAACTTAATAAGGATAATATTGAAGTAAGTTTAAGATTAAAATGAAAGAAAACATTGACCTTGTTGTAACACAATGAACAAAACACACGTTGGAAAACATTAGCAAATGATCATTTTTTGAAGTAAGTACATGATGCGCAAAATGACTGCAAGCATATAGTTTATAACTCTCAGTACAACTCTTGTACTGTACAACGAAGTAGCGCTCAGTTTCTAGGTATTTGGTACCACCATGAAGAAAGGTTAGACCAAAGTAATGGGAATGAGTTCCCAATGAGAACATATAGAATACAGATGAAAGTTGGAGCTGTGTTACGATGAATTCCCAGACAGACATGAGGGAACCATGCTCAACTATATTTTTAATAATCATTGGCAAGAAATTGAAAAGGCCAAGTTCGATGACAAATCATTGGCTCAAGACAGACAAAAGTACTGCATTTTGAATTGACTTACCTGATTTCATTGAACTCTCAAACCCCCAAAGGGCCAGATAGATTTGCCCCGACCAAAAGGCATAGAAAGCGAAAATAACTACACATGCATTGAAGAAGAATCATATTGAAGTGTAGAAGAAAGAAAGCATCCTAAAGAAGTCCAGCATATTACCTAACCTGCAAGATACATAGAAAGGGATAAACAATCATCATTCATCAATGCATTGAAAGAATATTATAGAAGTGAGGAGAAGGGTAAACATCCTCATGAAGTCCAGCGTACTATCCAACTTGTAGACATCTTGGCTGAGGAGTTGTTCTCTACTCCCACTTGCAATCTTGGCCTTAAAACATAGAGATTTGATTTAAGCCAACATCCCTACCCTTGCCTAATTGAATGTACTTGTGGTGAGTGGTATTTCCAACAATTTTTTTTTAGCATGATGATGTAATTTGTTTATGATTCTATTTCCTAATACCACTACATTATCATAGACTATAGCACAAGATTTTCCATTGTCATCTATTTGTCTATTTGGAAAACCATGTACTTCATTAACAGCATTATCATCAACCCTCTTGGGTGATTTTGCAAATTCATTGTGTAAACAAAATCTCCCATCATCATCGTCAATGCTTTTATTCGAGCTATCATGTATTTTACAAAACTTTACAGTCGCCTGTTGGTCTAGATGAAAACCATTGTAGCAACATAACTTTTTGTCACTATCTCTCAAGAATTCTGGATCATCCACTCTTTCACTAAATTTTCCAATCACTGGTGGATGTTTCAAATTTTTAAAATATTCCAATCAAGATATATTGGCATCTTTTTCTTAAAGGCCAATATATAAGCCATAAATAACGTACAATTATACACATTTTGATACAGTCATTTCAAAATCACACGCATGATATCACGAAGTTCAAATTTCCTCACATTCAACCATTATATCCATAATTCTTAGCTGTAAAGTTGAAACTTCCTTTTTCCAGAAATCATAAAAATCCTAAAATTTATCCATTCGTACCTCCAAGGGAAAGGCTCTCTTTATTTATCTCTCTTTCCCATTTTGCAAGGTGAGAAGAGTATTTGATTTGCAAAACTACTTCCTAATTCCCCTTGCTAAAGCTATAGAAGAATATTTAGTGATTTGCAAAATTTAGTGAAGCTAGAAAATTTGAAAGTACATATACCTTTCAAATTCACCTTCGTTTCCTCTATAGCGGAAACAATATAAAATCTCTACTTTTTATCGCTTCATAGAAGAATCCCAAAGGTGTGCTACTTTCACCTTAGCTGCATAGGATAGGGCAATGAGGCAGAGCATGTGATTCCTAGAAGAGTAGTGAAGATATAACCCTTTAGAACAAGCTCGATATATAGAGTAGGATAATATACGAAGTGATCTATGGGTGATTAATTTGAGTTCTTCAATGAACAATAGATTATCTTCCTAACAAAGAGAAAATAGAAACATATTTTATTTTATTTTTTGTTCCCTTCCTGTGGTAAGTGATTTATAGAGATTTTCTTCTCATTTCATTGTTAGGGAAAAAAAAAGATCCTCAAATTTCAGAAAAAATTACAACTTGCTAGGAAAGCTCATTAAAAAAAAAAAAGATTGAATTGAAATGAAAATCATATATATATGCATAACAGAATTGGAGAAAAAGTAAAAACTATAGAGGGAATAACACTGTACCTCAAGGCTTTACTCAAATCTACCAAGTAAACTAGTAAAGCCCAAACGAATTCGAGTATATTCAATAATGTCTATGCAATTTATAGATCAAACTATCAATTATCAAAGAATATAAACATAGCAAATGGCAGGCGAGTGGGCGACTTACAAGTTACAGACAAAGGTAATTCGCGAGCGGATGATAAAGCTTGAAGCAGAGTCCCAGGCAGGCAGGCACCGAGTTGCAATTGACCGGAGGTTGGCTGCTGGCTGGAGAGGCAGAGTTCGAGCTTGAACTCGAGAAAATGGTGATTTCGCTTCAAATCGGGAGATGGCAGGATGGTTGAGACTTGAGAGATTGAAGTCGTGGTAATAATTCAAGGCAGGATTTGGGCTGGAAATAAGGGGATGCGGTGTTGGGCCTGGGTGAGTGTTTTGGTTTGACGTTTGGGCCGGGAAGTTGGGCCATTATCTTGGGCTAGTTACAATAATTAAAAAAAAAACTTGAAAAAAAATTGTGGGGTCATTTGACCCCACATGACCCCATGTGGGTCCGCCCCTGCCCTTGCTACAACAACTGG
Organism: Fraxinus americana; assembly: GCA_035079005.1. Lineage (NCBI taxonomy): Eukaryota > Viridiplantae > Streptophyta > Magnoliopsida > Lamiales > Oleaceae > Fraxinus > Fraxinus americana. The sequence goes on along the minus strand of CM068716.1, from coordinate 14,092,851 downwards.
AAGACCAAGGAAGGAAGACCAAAATGCCCTTGAAAAATGGCCTCTTTAGTTCTTGCTTTTATCGGTCATAAAAGCTGCAGTGCTAACCATGAAATCTTTCTGTTATTGCTATTGGCTTTTTATAGTTTTGATGTCTAATTTTTATTATATTACCGTTGTAACCTTCTACTATGCCACCCCATTTTGGGATTATCTCAAGTGTAGGAGTGGTTTATCTATTTATGGAAGCTATTTTAACTGGCATCGATCTTTAATGGGTTTGAATCAAACTTTCTGTTGTGAACTCCAACTTGTCTAAAAAGTGATGCACAGTGGACTATGAACTATAGGAAATAACTCATTGGATCAAAGTCTGCATTAGCAGATAGTTTCGCTATAATTCTCTACCTAGCATGTGCTTCTACTTGTTAAATTAAGTTGAATCAAGATTAAATTGATTGAATTACTTGCTTTGATTTTTCTTGTATTCCTCAGTCCAAAACTCTATCGAAGGGAAGGAGTTCATTTGGTACTGTTCAAATGCATTTGAATGGCCCAAAAATGTGATTTCTTGCCCTTTCAATTTACCACCATTTTTGCATACGAATTTTCTTGGGTTTTTCTTGAGATATATCAACTTCCACACTCACAAGAAATTCAAAAAAGTTATTGTATATTTTAGCTAGTATGGTTGGAAGTTGTTTCACAATTCAAATAATAATATTTCCAATTAAACCATTTCAATCTACAGTCTAGTCAACTCACAGGGACCACTTGCCCATCTACATGATTTCCCACTCGTACATAATGAACTTGACTTAAAATTATCAATCATCAATTAGATCTATCATAAGATCTAACTCAAAGAGTTTATACTGACAAATGAATTGTGTGATTAACAAGTAACTTAGAGTATCCAATGTTATACACCAATTAGAAATATATAGCAACTCTACAAAAGTAACCACATTTATTGCCATACCCTAAACTTCTTTTTTATGTCTAGTTCAAGTATTCCTGATACTTCAATTAACCAAGAGCACACTTAAACTCCACATAACACGTTGTATTCACAATTGTGTTCAAAACTGCAATTAGTTAATAGAATTATTCGACCAATGAATACGAGCATGCTAGATAGAATAATCTTTCCTTTCTACTTGAAACACTTATCCTTGAAATATTTGCTTTCCTAGACATATCCTATTACATTGAATTATTCATGATACCTGGCAATATGCTAAAGTAGCAATACTATAATAAAGTCTTGAGAAACAATTAAAAGTCACAATTATAATATACTCCTTAGAAACTCACACAATGATAATATCACATTTACTACAAATCTTCACTTTCCAATCAAATTTTCAAGTAATTAGAACCTACATTTGCATTTTCTCCTTTCAAAATGTGTATATAGAATGTGTCTAAACTCATTATATCCAATTTAACTTATATTTAATGAATTGTGTTTATTTGTTTGATTATTAGTATTGAATATTAATTATATTCATTTCGATTACTTGAATTGATTGTTTGTATCATATACATTATAAGATTTTTAAACGTAAATATGCATTTTCTTGTGATGAACAAAATATTAATAAAATGACTCTTCGAAATCAAATGGATGAAAATGATTAACAAAATATTAATGAAGAATTTTTTTTTTAAATGTAAATCTGCATTGTTTCAATTCAAGTAATCAAGTATGAATTATTCAAAAATCAAGAACAAAAAATTCAATCTGCACAGGGTTTGATTGTTCCCCCAACCTAAAATGTCTGCGTCCGCTCCTGGTTCAAACCTAGGGTTTTTTTAGTGGTTGGTCTTACTTGGGGGGGGTTGTGGGGAGGGTTCTTTTTTACGAGTCCCTCAAATTTTGTGCCCCTAGACTATTGTTTAGGTGGCTTTGGCCGATGACCACTCTTGTTCTTAAGTTCTCGAGAAAATCTCGTTTTTCGTTGTATTTTACTAAGAGAATAAGAGATAGTTTTGCCATTAACTGCATTCCCTTTGATTTTGAAGTAATTATGTGCATTTGTTTCAAAATGAACGTTCCTTTCTCTCGCCTCCCCCATTTGGAATAACTCTCTCGCTCGAAGTTACGTCATACATAAAGTACTTGGTTCACAATCAAAATGCAGCTATATATTACAAACATACAAATTACATCACTGTGTACCAGTACAGATATTAATATATTATGTTTATGATTACAATCTCTAAAATGGAAGCTTGATATGAGCAGGGGCTTCACTTGTTACAGCGGGTTAAGAGTATGATTATATGCAATCTGTTCATTATTGCTCCTTAATCGGCAAAGTTTGAAGGAAACTGACTGAGAGGTAATACTGCACATGCAGGTCTGTCCGAGTCCCGGATGAAATTGTAGGACATGGCCCCAAGTAATGTCCCACATACAGGCCCAATTATGTACACCCAAATACCTTTGTAATAGGCACTAGCAATTGCAGGCCCAATACTCCTGGCTGGGTTCATTGATCCACCTGATATTGGCCTGGACATGCCATGAGAAAACTAGTTAGTATACGGCTTTTGATATGGAAAAATTATGTATACAAGAAATTAAGTATAACCCATTTCAAAATTAAGAAAGATTAAAAGTTCAAAAATCATATACCAATTAAATTTTATTTATGAATAGTTAAAAATATATTTTATTGATTAAATATATTAAAATCATAATTCTATACAATTTGGTCACAATTTATCAAATGAATTGGTCACAAATAAGAAATTTTATAAGTCAGAAATTATTTCACGGTTATAAATAAAATTTTTTATAAGTCGCGATTTATTCATTTGTCACGAATCAAAAAAATAATTTTAAGTCACAAATCACAATTTTACAAGTAACCCAAGCTTTTAGATCACATATTATTTATTTGTCACAAGTTATCAGTTACATATTATTTATTGATCACAATCTCAATAATTGGTCACAAACACTATTCCCAATCCCAATCTACAATTACACCAATTGAAAGCAATGCAACCTTATCACCACAGCTAGCATCGCTGTCGCTGCCACCAAACTACCATTTTTAGCTTCAAAACCACCACCACAACCATCAGTAAACCACCATTTTCAATTACAAAACCACAATTGCCACTATCAGATCTACCACTAGATCCAACAAAAATCACCCCAACCACCAGATCCACCAACAAAAACCATCGCCACCAATAGATCCAACAAAACCACTTCGTTCTATTGCCACCACCATGGCACCACTGCCACCTCCATGCCACCAGCACCAACACAAAACAACCGCCAAACCTAATTTCTAGTGAGCTTGAGAAGGTGCACCGTCTAGAACCACTCTATTGTCGTTGTTGTCGCTATCACCATGGCACCGCCAATGACACCAACTAGTCACCACGACCACGATACCACTACTACTTCCATGCCACCAACATTAACACAAAAACAATAGCCAAACCAAATTTCTAGTGCGCATGAAAAGGTGCACCGTCCAGAACCACTCTATCATTGTCGCCATCAATACCAACCAGCCACTACAACCATAGCACCATCGCTACAAGGTCCAACACAAAACAACAGCCAAACCTAATTTTTAGTGCTCCTGAAAGGCGCAAAGCCTAGAACTGTTGTTGCAAAAACAGCGCCTCAAGGTCGGGCGTCACTGTTGCAAACGGCAGCGCAAAGCTACAACAAATGATAGTGTGAAAATCGAGAGAGGGGGAGAGTACTGCCAGAAGAGAGAAAGCAGAGAGAATGATAACTCGTCGCTGATGTGAAAATTGAGAAAGGGAGCCACCGATAGAGAGAGAGAAGACAGAAAAGAATGAGAACGATTTAGGGTTTTGAAATCGTGGTGGGTGGATGGGGTAGGGTGCATATAAATTAATTTAGTTTTATAAAAATAATGTAATATCATTATTAATGTTTAAAGCTTTGATTCTCATCTGATTTTTGAAAAAAAAAAAAAACTAAACCCTAAAAAAAATTATAAATCTTAATTGTGAAATGCGAAGTTTAAAATTCTAGTAGACTATAGTTTCCACTTTTGATATTGAGCCTTTATTGAGAATCGGAGTTTAGGGTACGACCCAGTAATTGGAATCAAATAGTGTGTCAGTGTAGAATGAAGTTACATAGCACCCAATTGAGTGGCAGTGAATTCCAAATTTTGTTATCGATGATTCATTTTAATTTATTAACTATAACCAATCATAGGAGGTGGAATCCTCTAAAACCTAGACTATTGATGCTAAATAGCATTAGTGTTCGTGCGTATTAAATAATTGCAAGACACAATTTTGAGTGTTGAGGTTTCAAGAAAATAGAAACTAGAACGTGACACGTATAAATACTATTTCTAAAAAGGAAGGATGCAAAACGTTGTTGACGCATTCTATAAATAATACACGTCCTGGTTATTATAATATAATCATCTAATTAAATTTAAGAAAAATATTTAAGATTAATAGAATTTGAAATATACGACAATAAGTGAAACTAAAATGTGAATTTGATGTATTATTTTGTAATATAAAAGAATGAATTTATAACATCATTGGCAGAAAATATATTACTTTCATTTTCTGGTGGATATTTAAAAAAACTAGTTTATTTCTAGAGCCAACAATTTTTTTTTTATTTTTCTTCGAAGTTCTAAGTTCCTTTTAAGTTTTTGTAAAGTTGTTTCTGAATGTTTTTGAAAAAAACAAAAAAAATGAGAAACTCTTTTTGAGTTTCACAAAGGTTTTAAAGAGTTTCAATTTCAAAAATGAAAAAGTTGTACTTTTTGAAGATACATTTATAATAGTTTAATGGGATCATAACTCAAACTATAATGAGTTTTTTAACACGTTGAACTTCACATGATTGCGTCAACAATTGGCAAATTTAGTTAGATACCTCTTTTTTTAAATCCTTTTCAATCGAGTAGAGTTCAACATACTAGACATGTTTGAAAGACTTGTAATCTTATACTTACTGATAAGTGTATTTTATATACTTATTCGAATTCTAAAATATTGATATTCCGTACTTCTTTTAATGAAATTATAGCCTAATTTATTATATAATATATTATTAGGTGAAACTGGATAAATGGAAGTGGAATTGAAGAAAATTGGCTAAAAGAGATAAAATCCAAAGTTTGAACACTAAAGTGTAAATACTTAAAAGTTGTGTTGAACCTCGTGATAAAGATTCGAAAATGCTAGGGGTCAATTGGATTTAATTAGAAATAAAAAAGAAGTGAAATATGACAAAAAAAATATGTTCACAAATCAATTTTCAACCGCACAAGTATGTTCCAGATTTTTTGTCTGAGTTTGAGACCTCTTTTTGACCTCGTAAACGTTCGAATAGGAAAAACATTACTTCTAGTAAAGTTCTAGCCCATTGAATTATCTTTACCACCTAATTTAAATCGTCTCAATAGAATTTCGAGAAGAGAAAGTTAAGATAAAAAAATTGAAAGAAGTGCGGTGTGAATTTGTACCCGAAACGTGGCACCAAATTGCACAATACAGAGTTGTGGCGCCACGCCTGAGGTGTCACCTAGATGTATCTAGGGAGCATTTTTTGCCCGTTTCGAAACCCATAAAAACTCTGGTTTTGGAATCAAGATTGAAGGTAAGAAGAGGAATTTTACGCAAGATTAATCCACTTCTTCACATATCAAGTCAAATCCCAATGATGTATTCAATGTAAATCTTGTGTTTTTCTTCCATTATTATGAGTAACTAATTTTTCTATTGTAGCAAATAATGTAATCGAATTGAGACTATTTTTATTCAAGATTCAAGTTTTTTCATTATTTATGTATTGATTTTAATTATGTATATAATACTTTGAATTACTTAATCACTAATTTAATGATTTTGTGAATCTTTTACGAATCGAGAGGTGGGTTTTAAATTTAGACCACATATTAAATTCTGGTAATTTAGTATAACGTATAGAGATACATATATTAATTATTGCGGTCATTAAATGAATTCTTAGAACTAATATTTTGTTTAACTAAAATTGATTCGCATAAAGATGTGTGATTGGATTAATTAAATATACTAAATGAGAACTCGATAGGGATGAATTGAATACAATAAAAGAATTCGATCGAACACTACATTAGGTTATAAATCTTGAATTAAGATTTAAATGTGATTAATAGATGCAATTGTTAAACCCTAATATCTCATTCCATATTTAAAACATCAATTCGATCTTTGTATTCAATTTTGATACTTTCAATTAGTTAGAAGTAGTTAAATAAAAAATCTTATCAATCATAATTCTTTGTTTGTTTTCATCAAATAGGAGTTAGAAATAGTAAATTAAGAATAAAAGGTTAGTCCTCGTGAGAATGCTAATCCGGACTCAAAGGTCCACTATATTACTTGTTCCGATATTGTAGACTTGCGATATAAAAAATACAACACTTACCCGCCTAAAATTGAAGAGATGCACACTGCCGAACCAACTGCTACGCCAGCAAGCTCTCCTATCTGTGGCAATAGGAATCCCAAATTGTTTAGTGAGAAACTAACAAAATTTAAGGCATGACAACTTGACATTGTTATGATCTATATTGCGAGCAGTTACATTCTGAAATTGTTATATTATTGACCTTTGATTTCACTAAACCGGGCTCAGTTAATCAATCAAACGACCACCACAATCAACCAAATCGATCCCAAACCGGCACCTTCCCAAACTCTATGGTTGCTCACAGATTTCAGCCCACAGAGGACTATGGTAAGAAATTACAGCCAAGGAAGAGCCACAAAGACTAGGTAGTGAAGACAAACAAACGGGTCTCTCACAAAGAAGAGCACAAAGCTCAAGTTGCACAAAGCAATGGACAAGGGACCGGTTTTTCTCTTCTTCACAAAGGGACGGCTGCTCAAAATAATTTCCACTCAATAATAGTGATAGACAACCAAGTTAAATAGGTTAGGGATAGGTTTAGGCTTTAGGTCAAACATTAGGGCCCAATAACAAAGGGGATAAGTGGGCTAACATCTTAAAGCCATCCAAATCGTTCGGGTCGGGCCATGAGCAGCACTAATACAATTAGGCTACTTCGAATGGTCCAAGTGGGTTACGCGATTCGATTGGTCCGATTGTGGTGTCATCATATCATTTCAATCATCGGCCGAGGCCTATGAAATATTATCCAACTGAAATACCGATTTAACATCATAGCCCGGATTTATTGGGTATCAAAACCCAACAGAAATGAAAAAATATAATTGTGATTGAGATGTATATATCCTTACAGCTTTTGTATCAGTTGCTACAGCTGAGGCGATGAACATCATAGAAAATGTTATAACTATTTCCATGATAAGAGCTTGAATGTCAGTTCCAGAAGGTGATGTGGTTCCAACGTGTTTTATTGGGTGCAATAACACACGAAGAGTGAATGCCGCAGAAATTCCTCCGATCATCTGTGCAGCTACGTAAAAAGGTACCTGCAAATAGCATTTACGGAAAGGTTGATATACCATTGTGACAACTGTAAAAGAATCTTTTTTTTATTTTTCCTTTGTAATATTGTGATTGATGTATCATCTGTTAGTACTTTTTTTTTTAATTATATTCAGACTTTGTTATTAGTTAATTGTGTTTGATTAATTGATTCATTTGATAAATTATATTAGTTGGTGACATCCATCAACCTATCTTGATATGCCACTCCGTTGTCTCGAGATGCCTAACTGCTGCACCCATCATGCGAGGGGAGACGGGAAACTGCAAAATTGGTAGTTTATATGGGACGGATGCTTCTTAAAAGGTAACAAAGGCTTGCAAGATTAGGTTCAATCTACGATTTCGGTCTTGAATATAATCTGTTGCAAATAAGAAACTTGGGCAAGTACTAGGGACTCGGGATGAGCTCCTCAACCTGCTGATACTTGCTCATCCTTGCATTTCATTCTTTAAAAAAAGATAGGATCGTGCTGCTTGTACAATCTTTGTTGACAACATTGGTTGAAAACATCTTAATTGATAGCATCAGATTCATCCATTTTAAAAACTGTTTTTTTCTTACATCAAAGACTCGAATTTTGACAACACGAATTGACAATCATATTTGTACAACTAACTTCATTGAAAAAAAAAATATCAAGCTTCTGAGGTCAAGAGTTTGGAGAGGAGAGAAACTTATGCACTATTGCACATTACTCAAGTGTAGCTTCACTCTTCAATCTAAACATTGGTCTTCCAGAGATGGTCTTCCAAGAAGAATAAGCCCCCTCATTTAGCTGTTCAGAGATTGAGTCTTACTAGAATCGTGTAGGACCTATCCGTTGAGTTGTAAAATGGGTTAAATGCATTAAGGATCACCAAACTTATAGCAGAGGTGCATCTAGGTTACTTATCTTCAATTTGATGCAAACAAATCACCCAATTTTAATTTGTTTACATATCTTGTCACTCATCTTTAATTTGGTCCAATCAAGTTACCCAACTTCAATTTTAAAATCTTATTTTAATCCGAAAGAAACGGAGCCTTAGAACTGACCCGTTAACCTAGCAAGAGGTTATGTTATAGCCTCGGAGAGTTATCGAGAGAACACGAACCTGTTTCCAAGGGAAATGACTAACCGCTGCAAAAGCCAGGGTTACAGCTGGGTTCATATGTGCACCAGAGATGTGTCCAACTGCATAGATCATAACTGTGACTATTAAGCCACCTGCTACAGATGCTCCAAGTTTAGAGACTTTGTGTTCATCGCTAGCACTAAGAGCAGCCGAACCACATGTCACAAACACCAATAGATAGGTTGCAATTATCTCTGCAGTTACCTAAGCACAATACATTGCGGATTAAATTTTAGTCGCTAATTCTCGAGAGCAATAATAAACAAAATGAAATGCGCAAAGTATATACGCAGAGTTATTTACCCTCGATGTGAGAGTTATAGCCATTACATATGGTTTCAATATATGAAGAAAGATATTAAGCTCTTGCTTGGTTTAGATAAAAGTTGATGGAACGTGTTGTTGAAATTTGAAAAGTTGTGAGTCGTATGAAAAGTGTGGTTAAAATTAATCGTTGACTTCGATTCAGACTTTAATCTGTTTTTTTAGCTGAACCAAATAGGGGCTGAAAGGTTTTTCACACACCTCAAACTGTCCATCCAAAAATGCCCCCTCCCGGCCCTTCTATATAGGATAAGAATATTAGTGTAGTATAATACATATTTGGACTACGAAAGATGTACGAACATAGAAGGAAAAAGTGTGCAATAAAATTATCGCAGAAGTACGCAACTTATGCAAATATATAAGCTGCATGACTAAATTGATGTTTAATAGTACGTACCTTATTCAAGAAATCAGGTGGATAGTTTTCTTTAAAACGTCGGCCAACATAGCTCAGTGATATTTGTGATTTGAAGTTGTCGACTGGCGCCAGCCCGGGTGTACTGTTCTGATCACAGAAATTCTGCTGCCTATTATCCATTTTCCAGAGAATGTTGAGGGGAAGAAGTGAAGGACGCTATTAACTTTTGAACTAAAGAACCTATGTTGTGCATTGGATGTTCCACTCTTTATATTTAATTATTTATACTTGTATTTATGTTAGAACAAGTTAGGGAAAAAGGCAATTTCTTCTAGACATTATCAAGCAATATGGACATGCATGACCCCGCAAACTTATTTCAGATGGTTAAATCCATCTCAAATCACTAAAATTTCAATAAATGTGGGTCACTCATTTTTTAATTTTGACCAATCAACTTAACTTTGATTTGCGTGAAATTGTTGTCACTCCATCTATGGCCATGAGTCTAACTAACGTTGTATGCTGGAGTGGCCCTTCACCGGTGTTCAGTGACCGGTGATGCATTTAACCCTATTTTAGGTGTTAGGTAATATAAGCAGATGACATAATTATTTACATACAGATGATGTATCAAAAAAGAGAGTAGTAAAGTTTTTTTTTAATTTGGTTGAAAAAATTTCGACTCAATTATATCTCACCACATCAGATGTATGTAAACTATTATATATATGCGCTGGAGCACAATCGTATATAGATTACTTCCCGTTGGAGGAATCCATTTAAGAATTATTGAATTGATCCAGCTAAAATTTGAGTTTAATATAGATATGATAAACGATAAATAAGTAAAATAAATAATGTGTGAAAAATTCATTGCAATGTAAGATGACACGACTCTGCATGGCAAAAGAAAATTGACATTGTCTAGAACTCCGTTTATATTAATTAATTTTTATGCAGATTTGGATGTGAATTTATTTTTATTTTAAAAATTTAAAAACACGTAAACAAAATTATTAAATTATAGATAGAACCCGTTAGGAACCAATTTTAAATTTTAATATCTGTTAATTAGACATCAATTTCACTGAATGAAATTGGATATGCTCTGTTATTGATAAAATTAGTGATTTATCTACAATACTTTTTGATTAATTTCGAGAATGAATTGTAGTTAAATTAAAGATCATGGGTATATAGCCAATGACCAAAAATTAAAATTTAAACATGTTTCTATTGAAGTTAATAAGCTATTAGTGATATTACCTATATTTCGAAAGATTAAAGACGATTCAAATTAGTTCTGCAGATCTAAAAGAAGTTCATTATCACTAAAATCCGAATCAGGCTCATGTTTTCAAATGTCAAAGAATTTGTAAACGGTTTACTTAAAAAAATAATATAAGAGAATGGTGGATAAATATATAGTACATGTGAGTTCTTTGAAAAATATGGTCAAAAATGAAATTTGAACATTTATAAATTAATTTATATTGGATTTTATATGTAAAAGAGAGAAATCAACACAAGAATTTAACGTGGTTCGATAATGCTGCTTAGGGATCCCTTCATTAGGGTTTTTTCTCACCCTCTTGTAGATTTTAATTTATATGAAAAATTTATTTATTTTTAACTAAATTATGACTACTAATCATTAAAAAGGCTCTTGAATGCATAGCCTCCCAACTTTTTTTTTTTTTTTTTTAGAATATTTGATTTTGATAGAAAATTATAGTTAATGTTTATGTCCCATCCCACAATTTTTTTAATCTAAATATTTTGATATTTTAAAATTTTGTCCGCATTTCAAAAGTCTTTTTGTCAATTATAACGATAGAACACTAGGCATATTATAATACTAAAAAATGTTTTATTCATCAAATACATAATTATAGAACATTCATTGTCCATAATATAAATATTTTGCTCTGAATTGATATTTTTCGATGAGAGTTTGATCCAAGGGAGGAAATAAGTGAGAAAAACTATGTGAGAACTCCCTTACTTTCAAATCTCAATTATGCATTTGTTATCCATAACCCATCATTCACATATCACATCTTGAGTATGTGTTTATAAATTATTTTATGTCCTATCTTACTTTCTTTAAGTAATTGTTGATGTGTAGTATGTTAGTAATTAATTATAAATTTATTAATCAAACTTATATTATTTTCATGATGATATCAAATTTAAATGTGGCCTCTTTTGATCGGAGTGATAGTCAATCTTTTTTATAGAGAACAACAACCAATCGATAGATTATTTTTTTCTCTATTTTTTGTTTATGATGAACTTTTCAGTGGTGTAAATTATGTGAAGATTTATTAAATTGGATAATTAACTTCGAATTTATTTTCTACAACTCTTTTTTTAGCAGAATCTTACTTGCGTCCAGTTATTCAATTCAAGCGAAAATTCGAATGCCACATTTTCATTTGCAAGAAATTTATGTACGAGCTGTGAGTTTAGAAAGCAGTTTGGTGCTTATTGGAATTTGCATTTTTTCAATTAAACTTTGGATAAGAGAAAAAAAATCATCAAAATCTAAAATTAGATTCTCCTAAATTTCGAGTGGTCATATTCTTAAAATTTTTAACCCTTACGAGTTTGATTCAATACACATGTTCATATAATATTTAATTTTTTGAGTTATTAATCTTATTGATTATAGTCATCCCCGTAATTTACATTCACTTAGTATAACCTTTAATTTATATGAAAAATTTATTTATTTTTAACTAAATTATGACTACTAATCATTAAAAAGGCTCTTGAATGCACACCCTGATGTACCAGTAGCATGGCTCTTATGAATAAACCTAATTGATAAAATAAACGAAAAAGGGTCAAAAGGAGTCCACTAATTTCTTTGCCCACAAAATGGAAAGGCATCTGTACCTTAATCCTACTAGTCTTACCTTTCAGTTATTGCCACATGCATGGCAACAGTATATTATGGCCGTCTCCATCGAAGCAGGTAACATATTATTATTTTGGAAAAATATCTTCCGTATCACAATTTGCAAGTAAAATATTAGAGTGTCGAGTTATTGAAGATTATAATAATCACAACTTGAATCTATAAATATTACAAGGCATATGATCATGTTGACCAGGACTTCTTAACTTTCTACTATTAAATGATCGGCAAATTTTGGCACGAAGGAGTCAAGTCGTATTTAAATTTTTGAACTAATTGACAAAAATGATTTTAAATAGGACTTACAAAATTATGGATAACGTTCAATTCAAGCAGCGATGCATGAAAAGTACTTATATGTTTTGTTTTAAATCTTTTTCATTGTAAGTATGACCTCAGTGAAAAAAAAAATTGTTAGTATTACGAATGTATATTTGATTATTGGGAATGAATATTTCTTGCTAGATTTTTGTTAAATGCTATTGTGTCACGGAAGTACATAAGAAAAGTGAAATTATTAAAAGTAATGTATTTCATTTTTAAATTTAGTGATTAGATATAATATCAAAAAGTTATGCACTTATTCTCAATATAAATTATATTGTGAGATTAGACGGAATACATACATATATACATGCATGTAATCAACAATAGGAAAAATATTCTTATGGATTATTGATTTTAAATTGATCTCCTCAAGTACTATTCTTCTGAAATATTGATAAGAAGTAATAAATTACATTAAAATAAATATATGTCTATCATTGAATGATATTATCAAAATGATCTAATCAAATCGAATAATACCTAACACTTTGTCGTTTTACGGGCATTTTCTTTTGAAAAGGAAAGTTTCGATGCTAATTCAATGTGTTCGAACTTCGTGTCTTGTTTTGAGCTAAAGAGATAAAGCATTTTTATTGGCTTATTGACTACACCGTCGTATTAATAACATGCAATAAATTAGACACAAAAAGAGAATATAATAAAGAGATTCAAAATTCATGTGTTTTATTGAGAGCTAAATTCCTGTATTTATAGGATATAATTAAGGATGGGGAGATATAATTGTCTTTCACAAATAATATTTAATATGTAACTGTATAAATATTCTAAAAGGGAAAAGCATTTTAAACATCAAGATTATTACGCATGTGCTACTTATATAAATTGAAATAATGAGTACGAAAACGGAATCATGGAAAGAGTGATATAAAAGAAAACTAATAGTTCGTTTAATTGCAAATGTATAATTTGGGTGGAAAGAAAATAAATTACAGGGAATTGAATTGCATAGAATTTGTTTTACTAAGAATTGTAATTAATTGTGTTTGATTGGTACAATTTTTCACCTAAAAAATTTGAAAGTTTAATGTCTGTTTGACTTCGATTTTCATGGAAATTGTACATTAAAGTGATAAATTTTTTTACCATTGGATCTAGAATTTGTTTGAGTTGTCAAAATTTTTTTTGAAGAAAATTAATATATTGAATACCATTCGTTTGACTTTGTTTTGCATGAAAATTGTCAATAAAAGTGATAATTTTTTTTACGATTATGTCTACAATTTTATCCAATAGCAAAAAAATAATAATAATAAACAAATAAAAAAAACTTGGAAAGCAATTTCCAATCAAAATTGTGGGAATTTATTTCATCAAAACCATGGAAATTGTCACCGTGTGAGGCCAACCAAGATAATCGATTGCAAGGAAAAAAATTGTAATGAAACAATGTTAAGGTGGAAGATGGAATTTGTTTTCCATTTTCCATGAAAAATTTGGCACAATCAAACCGGGCTTAAGAAAATTGTTATGAAACCCGCACTCCTACTTTTTCAAACACATTCCTGCATGGAATAAATGGATCGAATGACTTTCCAATGCGAACACGGCTTAAATATTTAGACGTACATATAGAGTAATACTCTGTGATTGAGAAATGTTTTTCCTACATATTACTGTACAATGTGGCTGTAAATATATACTGATTTGAACTAAGTAACTGCTCCTAGACTTAAGCTACCGTATATACATTTTAGCTGTACAGGAGAATTAAATGCAGCAGTTACAATTTGCTTTGCTGATCTTGTGCAGGATTTGTAGCTCCTATATGCCCCCTCAAGATGGAGGTGCCATCGGCAACACCAATCTTGCATCTTAATGACCGAAATCTTTGTCGAGGCAATGCTTTTGTTAGGAGATCAGCAAGTTGATCCATTGTATGAATGTGATGCACACTGATTGTACCTTTGCGAATGAGGTCACGAACAAATAAAAGATCTATTTCGATATGTTTCATTCTTGTATGCTGAACTGGATTCAAACTGAATTGATTTGCTCCCATGTTATCACAAAAGAGTTGAGGTGATTGGTGAAGCTTGAGTCCAAGTTCCTGAATAAGTGAGTGAAGCCAGACTGTCTCTGAGGTTGCACTTGCGAGTGCTCTGAACTCTGCTTCTGTAGATGATCTCGAGACTGCTCTTTGTTTTCTTGCTGTCCATGAAATTGGATTTGTGCCAAGGAATGTTATGAAAGCAGTAGTTGAAACTCTGGTGTCCGTATTTGAGGCCCAGTCCGCATCACTAAATGTTCTCAATTCAAGCTTGGCATTTTTTTGTAATAGAATACCATGGAACATTGTTTGTTTAAGGTACTTCAGGAGTCGTTTGGCTGCTGTCCAGTGACTAGCTTTTGGATGTTGCATGAATTGAGCTAGTCTGTTAACTGAAAAAGCTATGTCTGGGCGTGTGAGTCCCAAGTATTGTAGAGAACCAACTACTTTTCTATATTTGACCCCATCAGTAGGCTCTTCATCTCCTTTTGTTGTGAGCTTGATTGTTGTAGACATTGGAGTGAGGACTTCTTTGGCACTCTCCATGTTTGTTTTTGAAAGAAGCTCTCGAATATAACTGTGTTGAGATAAAAACAATCCTTTAGATGTAGGGATAACTTCAACCCCTAAGAAGAAATGCAGGTTGCCCATATCCTTCACTGAGAAAGTATTGCCAAGCTTGTCTATGATACTTTGAACAAATTTGTTGTTATTGCCTGTTACAATTATATCATCAACATAAACAAGACAATAACATAAAATGTTATCAGTTTTATAGATGAACAAGGAGGTATCTGTGGCTGAATGTATGAAGCCGAAGCTGATCAATGCACTCCTTAGAGCCTTGTACCACTGCCGTGGTGCCTGTTTTAACCCATAGATACTTTTCTTCAACTTGCAAACGTAATGAGGTTTGGTTGAGTCTTCAAACCCCGGGGGTTGATGCATAAAAACTGTTTCTTCAAGAGTGCCATGCAGGAAAGCATTGTTGATGTCTAACTGTCGTAAAGACCAGCCATGCATGACAAAGAATAGTGAGAATGAGTCTGATTGTTGCTGGTTTCACCACTGGGCTAAATGTTTGAGAATAATCAACTCCTGGTCTTTGATGAAAGCCTTTAGCAACAAGTCGAGCTTTGTATCGACTTATTGTGCCATCGGGATTCCTCTTTTTGCGGAACAAAAATTTGCAGCCAATCAAATTTTGATCCGAAGCAGGTGGAACTAACTCCCATGTCCCATGGTTGAGAAGTGCCGTGACTTCTTCTGACATGGCTGTACGCCAATTTGGATCTTTAAGAGCTTGAGTAACACATGTTGGCTCAGGTGGTTCGGCTAGTGGATGCTTGGAGGTACTGTTTATTTGCTTTGGCCGAAAAATATTATTCATGGACCTTGTGATTATTGTGCGTGAGGGAGCTAAGTTTGGAAGAGTTACTTGAGCTTGATCTGGAATTTGTGGCTCTTGAATTTCAGGTGAAGCTGAAGAAGCAGGGGAAAGTTCTTCTTGAGCCCGAGGAGCTAAGTTTGGAAGAGTTACCTGAGCTTGATCTGGAATTTGTGGCTCTTGAATTTCAGGTGAAGCTGAAGAAGCAGGGGAAAGTTCTTCTTGAGCCCGAGAAGCATGAGAGCTATCCTTGGAGAGAACTTGCAGTATATTACCTGATGAGTAATCTGTTTCTGTTGTGTCAGGAACGTGAGAGATTGGTGCTGTCTCTTTTTGAAATGGATAGATAGATTCATCAAAGATGACATGCCTAGAGGTGTATAGACGTTGAGTAGGGAGATGAAGACACAGATAAGCACTTTGACTTGTGGAGTAGCCAACAAAGAGACACGGCACAGATTTTGCTTGAAGCTTGTTCGGATTATATGGTTTCAACCAGGGGAAACATAGACATCCGAATGATCTAAGTTTCTCATAGTTGGGCTTTTGATTAAATAAGACTTCAAGTGGTGTTTTATGTTGAAGAACGGGTGAGGGAAGTCTATTTATCAGGTAGGTTGCTGCTGCAAAAGCATAAGCCCAGTATTCATTTGGGAGCGTCGCATGGGTTAGGAGGGTTTTCCCGGTCTCCACTATGTGCCTGTGTCTACGCTCGGAAACCCCATTTTGTTGGGGTGTATGTGGAGCAGTTGTATAATGACTTATACCATGCTCATTAAAGAAGTTTCGAAGAGCTATAAATTCCCCTCCATTATCAGAATATACTCCTTTGATTTTAGTGCTAAACCGAGTATGAATCATTTGGTAAAAGTGGTGAAAAATTAGTTTAACATCTGATTTTTGGTGCAGCGGAAAGAACCAAACATATTTGGTGAAATGGTCCACAAAAATCACATAAAAACGATGGCCATTGAGACTTGTTGTTGGCGAGGGTCCCCATACATCTGTATAAATTAAATCAAAAGGAGCTTTGCTAGATAAACCATGTTTATGAAAGGGCAATTGATGAGCTTTATTGATAACACATGAGTGACACAAAGTAGATTTGGAATTAAAAGAACAAGAACTTGTAGGAAGTGAAAATGAGCTAATGATCCGATCAACAACTTTCGATGATGGATGACCAAGACGTTGATGCCAACCAGCTAGTGATGTTCTTTCATGAACGAGAGCAATTGGTTTAGCAGCTGGTTGTGTAGGTAATGGATAGATCCCATGCTCACAGGGCCCTTGAAGAATTGTCTCCCCCGTCCTCCGATCCTTCACAAGAAAAAAGTTTGGGTGAAATTCAAGTAAAACATTGTTTTGCTTGGTAAAGTGGTGGACAGAAATCAAGTTTTTATTTATATGAGGGACACAGAGAGTATCTTGAAGTTGAAATTGTCTTTTGGGAAATGAGAGAGTAAGAGAACCCGAGTGAGTAATGGGCAAACCTGTTCCATCTCCAATTAAAACCTCATCTGTACCATCATATTCAGAGTGAATTTGAAGATTTGAAACCTGAGATGTGATGTTGTGTGAAGCAGCTGAATCTAGAAGCCAACGTTTGTCAGGACTGGGAGCAGCAGTGGTGCAATTTACAGTTGCTTTAGGTTGCTTGAGTTGGGGACAATGTTTTGCTATGTGCCCCTGTTGATCGCAGTATTGACACCTTGGTGGATACTTCTTGAATTGTCGAGGTTTGTACTTGGAGTCACCTTTTGCAGATTGCTGGTTTTGTGAATATTGAGGCTTTGATGTCCGAAATTCTCGTCGTTAGGTGCTATTTGCAGTGATCACCAAAGACTGTGCAGTGGTCTCCAGTCGTTTGAGATATGCTTCATGACCAATTAATAGGTCATGTAGTTCTTCAAATGAGATTGATTTTTCACGAGTTCAAATAGGGGCAACAATTTCCCGATATTCAGGTCCTAACCCGTGAAGGACATACAGGGTTACATCATCTTGAGAGAGTGGTGCGTCAATGAGTGCAAGCTCATCTGCAATTCCTTTAACAGAGTGGAGGTACTCTGTAACACTTCGAGTTCCTCGCTGCATGAGAGTGAGGTCCTCCTTGAGTTGCATAACCCGAGTTCTAGCTTTGCTGGCATAAAGCTTGGTGAGCTTTGTCCAGGCTTGATGAGACGTCTTTGAGTTTGCTATGAGCGGTATCACAGCAGGGGAAACGGATGTCAGGATTGCACTTAGTATAAGTTTGTCCTGACGAAACCATAATTGGTAGCGCATCCTGGCTGCATCAATGGACGTCGGTGGGCATGTACGAGTGCCATCGACATAACCATAGAGGTTATAGCCGAGCAAGAGTGACTCAAATTGGGCATGCCAAGAAGGGAAGTTTGTTGGTGTGAGTCGAGCAGTGATCTGCTGGGTTGCGTTGATGGCAATTGGAGTAATTTCAGAGTTGGCCATGGAAATAGCAGAAGAAACCAGGAAAAACTCGTTAGAGGTTGGAGGCTTTTAGACTGATACCATATAGAGTAATACTCAGTGATTGAGAAATGTTTTTCCTACATATTACTGTACAATGTGGCTGTAAATATATACTGATTTGAACTAAGTAACTGCTCCTAGACTTAAGCTACCGTATATACATTTTAGCTGTACATGAGAATTAAATGCAGCAGTTACAATTTGCTTTGCTGATCTTGTGCAGGATTTGTAGCTCCTATAGTACAGGTGCACTCAATCTTCACACAACAACCAAAAAAAAAAAAAAAAAAATCATTTCATTGTTACTGTGCCATATAATAGCGAAATCTGTCCCACTATTGAGGATTACAATAATAACAATTTGAATCTTATTCACGACAAATTTGAATCTATAAATATTAGAAGGCATATTAGGATATGATCATGGTGACCAGGACCTTTTAACTCTCTACTTGCATATGATAGGCAAAATTTGGCACAATGGAGTCAAGTTGTATTTAAATTTTTGAACTAATGGACAAGTAGAGCGTTTATAATTTTAATACTCTTAAATAGGATTTACAAAATTATGGATAAAGCTCAATTCAAGCAGCGATATTTGCACATTTGCGTGCAAGAAAAGTATTTATACGTTTTGTTTCAAATCTTTTTCATTGTAAGTATGACCTCAGTGAAAAAAAAAAAATGTTAATATTACGAATATATATTTGATTATTGGGAGTGAACATTTCTTGCTAGATTTATGTTAAATGCTATTGTGTCATGGAAGTACATAAGAAAAGTGAAATTATTAAAAGTAATTTATTTCCTTTTTAATAGATTAAATTTTACGTAGAGTGATTGGATATAATATCAAAACAGATAAATGTCATGAATTCATGTGTTCAAACTTCGTACCATTTTATTTTGTTTAGCTCAAAAGTAGAGGTTATGCACTTATTCTCAATATAAATTATATTGTGAGATTATATGGAATACATACATATATACACATGTAATATAACTAATGAACAAAAGGAAAAATAGTGGGAAAATATTCTTATGGATTATTGATTTTAAATTGATACTCCTCCATTACTAATAATATACTATTCTTCTGAAATAAATATTGATAAAAAGTAATAAATTACATTCAAATAAATATATGTCTATCATTGAATGATGCTGTCAAAATGATCTAATCAAATCGAATAATAACTACCACTTCGTCCTTAAACAATTCAAAAAAGAAAAAGAAAAAGAAAAAGAATACACCAATAAAGCATTTGAAAAGGAATGTTTCTTTGTTAATTCAATGTGTTGGAACTTTGTGGCTTGTTCTGAGCTAAAGAAATAAAGCATTTTTATTGGCCTATTGATTACACCGTCGTACCAATAACATGCAATAAATTAGAGACAAAGAGAATATAATAAAGAGAGTCAAAATTCATGTGTTTTATTGAGAGCTAAATTCCTATATTCATAGGATATAATTAAGGATGCGGAGATATAATTGTCTTTCACAAGTAGTATTTAATATATATATATATATATATATATATATATATATATATATATATATATATATATATATATATATATATACGAAATGATCTAATGAGCACGGTGCTCATCTTATCCTAAGCACCGATGAGTTGGCACATTAATTTATTGGTGCCAACTCATCGGTGCTTAGGATAAGATGAACACCGGTACTCATTAGATCATTTCGTATATATATATATATATATATATATATATATATATATATATATATATATATATATATATATATATAATTGTATAAATATCCTAAAATGTAAAAACGTTTTAAACATCAAGATTTTTATGCATGTGCTACTTAATTGAAATAATCAGTATAAAAAAAAAGTGCAATATATTAATATTTCGCACTAGGGATGCAAGTAGATTGTTAATTTAAACTTCATCTCTAAGATAATTTATTCTAGGGAAAATTGCAGGAGCAATCCCTCACATTTTCAATTTTCTGCAGACTTTATCATAATATTCATTTTGTGTCAATGAAGGTACCTAAGCTTTAATAAATATGCAGTTGGAGTCCAAATGAATGGAAAATATCCATTTAACCATTAATTAAACAAAACAAATGATTTTGACCAAATTTAGTAATGACAAAATAGTAAATTAATTAATCTCATATTATAAAACCCCAAACTAAATAAATAAAAAATAAAAAACCAAAAAAAAATAAGAAAAAAAATAGTGTCTATTTCATTTCACAAAAAAATTGAGAAGAATCAATCTTAGACAAAGAACTTAGAATCAAACTTAGACAAC
Organism: Fraxinus americana; assembly: GCA_035079005.1. NCBI lineage: Eukaryota > Viridiplantae > Streptophyta > Magnoliopsida > Lamiales > Oleaceae > Fraxinus > Fraxinus americana. The sequence goes on along the minus strand of CM068716.1, from coordinate 14,072,137 downwards.
GAAGACCAATGAGAATTGATTCTTTTCTTCTTGATTTCCGAGTGCAAAGTAAAATAGAGAATTTTTGTGTAAAATAGAGAGGAAATTAAAAAAAAATAGAGGTGGAGAGATTGGTGGAGGATAATTTTGGAGAAGAAGATAAAATAGGTAGGGAAGTTGGTGGTGGCTGTGGAAGAAGAAGAAAAAGAAGAAGAAGAAGAACAAAGAAGGGATAGGCGTGACGACGAAGCTACTATTTTCTATGGATTTTGTCTTTCGTGGATGGGGTGGGGTGGGGTGTGGGGGAAGAGAGAATAGTAGCCATTTTTTTACTTTTTGTCTTTTTTTAATATTAAAATTACTATTTTACCCCTTTCAATTTAGTCAAAGTTTACTTTTCTTGGTCAACTAACGGTCATCCATTTGGACTCTAGCTACATATTTATTAAAGGTTAGGGACATTCGTTAGTACAAAATGAAGGTTAGGGTAAAGTCTGCAAAAATTGAAAAGGTTAGGAACCGCTACTGCAATCTTCCCTTTATTCTTGGGTGAAAGTGACTCTTTGGAAAATAATTTTTTTGAGAATGTCTTTTAAAAAGTGGGGAAAAGATATGAAAATTGTGAAAATGATTTTTTAGAACGTAATATTGAGAATGAGTGTAGAGCAAAGTGATTCTCGAAAAATGACTTTAACAGGAGAACTCAACTATTTACAACGCAGTTAGGAGTCTAATAGTCTGTTTGATGAAAGTAGAATTCTAGATTTATTAGGACACAATTAACACTGCTTATTTAATCAAATTTATGCCTTTAGGGATTATTCTACGAGAAAAAATCATATTACAGCTATTAAGTATGCACCAAATCAAATCTCAGAGATTAAGTTCTAAAATGTAAAAGTCATGTTTTTATTTTGTTTTTATTTTATCTAATAATGTTTTCAAATTAAATTAATCTACCCACAACCACCCCAATTGCCCCCACCCCACTCGCCGACGTCCACCAATCGCCGACATCCCCTGACCTCCACTCCATCGGTGACTTCTTCAACGACAAACTGATCGTCACTCAATGATGACTGAGTTCATTGTTAATTAGGACTGAGTAGTGCTAGTATAATTTAAAACGTTTTTCTTTTTAAATTAAAAATTGAAAACAGCTCTTGGTGTAATTTATAGAACACTTACCGGAGCAAATAACTTGAATTCTCATCGCTGAAATTTGGTTAATTGAATTTGTGACCAGTTCGGATAACTGAGGTCACAGAAATCAATGGCATGTGACTATATCTCTTGAATTTGTGACATGTGACCTAATCAAATAGCCTGTGACCAAATCACTTAGATCTGTGACATGTTACCTAAGTCAATAGTCTGTGACCAAATCTCTTCAATCCGTGATCAATGACCTATGTACTCAACGTGTGACTTACGACTTGATTCAATAACATGTGAACAAATCTCTTGGATATGTGACCAAATCTCTTAGATTCGTGACATATGACCTATACACTTTGACATGTGCCATGTTACATATGACCTTGACTTGATCCAAAGGCAGGTAAACAAAACTCTTCAATATGTGACCCGTGACCTGATCCAATGGCCTGTAATAAAATTTCTTAAATTTGTGACTCGTGATCTATGCACTTTGATATGTGACCCGTCCACTTTGACGTATCACATATTCAAGATATTTGGTCACAGAAATTCAATCGATTGTAACGTACACACCTCTACAATCACCACCTGTAGACATTGATCCACCACCAACATCCCATCACAACCACCACTATCGCACTATTACCAACACCACTAAAAATCCAACAACCAAGTAAATCACCAATGCCAAAACATCACAAAAACCACCACAAAATCGCAGTCAAACCTTCACAAAAATCACTTCCAAGTACCACTTTAAGCACCTCATCCCATGTCCACCAAAACCAAGACCACCGACGCCTCCACCGACGCCTGCAATACCACCAAACAAAACCACTACTGCCATTACAACTTTAACAACCATCGCCATCATCACCTACAAACCACCAAAAACAACCTCCACCACCATCATTTCCATAACACCAACAATTTTTTTTTTTAAAAAAAAAAGACCTGCAAGCAGCCGCTTCGATTTAAGGTGGGTCGCTGCAAGCAGCAACAACGATTTGAACGTCGATCTGAATAACCCCAGACTTAGACCCGTAAGTGGTCAGCCCAATCTGTAAATGGCCACCTCGATCTAAATGTCACTGTATGTGGCCTTGTTGGTGGAGCTCCGATGACAAGACTGTGCAAGAATATGAGAGTAAGAGATGAAAGAGAGAGTGCGATGAGAGATATAGATAAGAGAGATTTCAATTTGGGTTTCATTAATACCTGATTTATGCTCAAATAAACTTAATTAATGATTTTAGAATTGTCATTTTTAAATGTCGAAGTTACATAAATTCAAGTGTTTCAACTTCTAAGTTTAAAAATCAGGTGTGAAGATTTTTTAATCAAAATTCAGGTATTGAATTAATAATTAAATATTATACCCACCCAATCCCTAATTTTATTTCATTTATCTCCATTCTCTCTCTCCATCTTTCTTCATCTTCTCTCTCTTCATTCTCTATCTCCGGCAACCGATGACCCATTCAAACTCTGGTAACTCGCCCCGTCTCTCTACTGTCAACCTGCTCTCGTCCTCGTCGTCGCCGTCGCAGCAACCCGTCGTCTTTCTACTACAGTCGTCGATGCAGTAACTTGGCTGTGAGGTTACAGTGGTTGTGGTGTGTTGGCTGTGTTGGGTGGTGGATCTGGTGGTTGCAGTAAAGTGTGGTCGTATTGATGGCGGTACGGTGGTTGTGGAGTGTTGGGTGGCGGATATGGTGGTTGCGATGAGGTGTGGTCGTGGCAGATCTGGTGTTCGCAGTGATGTTGGCGGGATCTGGTTTGGATCTTATTTGTTGTTGGAAATGGTAGTTGTGGTGGTGGCTGAAAATGGTGGAAGCGGTGACAACGGCGATGGTGGAGGTGGCGACGACATTGTGAGGTGATGGCGGTTTGTAGAGTGTTGGCTGTTGGTGGTTGATTGAAGTTGCAGGTGGAGATGGAGGTGGTGTGCGGTGTTGGAACAGGCGTTTATGGGGGGTGGCGGCGGCGACGGCGATGTGTGTGATAGTCATGGCGTCGTTTCCAATGGCAGTGGTGGTGCATTTCTGTTGTTGGCGACGGTGGTGTGTTCTATGGTGGTGGTGGTGGTGGTAGTTGTTGTTGTTGTTGTGGTGTGTTGTTGGTGGGGGCGGTGGTGGGATAACGTTTGTGACCAATTATTTGGTTAATTTGTGACCAAGTATTGGTGGTAGATCGGGATTGGGGATGGGGTGTTTAGTGTATGTGACCAACTATTTGGTTTATTGTGACTAACAATTAAACTGTGACCTTAAAATTCAAAAAATTGTGACTAAAAAATAATTTGTGACCAACAAATTTGAAAATATGTAGCCAATAGATAAACTGTGACCTATAATTTTTTTGATCTGTGACCAATGAAATAAATTGTGACGTATAAAATTTTTGATTTATGACCCGAATAATTTATAACCAATTAATTTAATAATATGTGACCAATAAATAAGTTGTGACCAATAAATAAGTTGTGACCTATAATTATGTACATGTAACCATTAATTGTATAATTGTGAATTTATTATATTTAAATAATAATTATTTTTAATTAATTAACTAAATACCTGATATTTGCATTTTTTAAACTTAATACATGATTTTTACAATTGTGAAAATTAATGTCTGTTTTTGTGAACTCTTCCCTTTTTAAATACCTTTTAGTGAAAATTACCTAATTCCCTACTTTTGGAGATCCAAATTCCAAAATCAGATTTCATGTTTTAATGTTCAAAAATCAGATATTTTATAGATAGATACATATTTTTTATATTTAATTAAATATTAATAATAATATTATAAAAATTAATTTATATACACCCACCCACCCCTAAAATTTAATTATCAAACCCTAACTCACCCTTCTCTCATCCCCGTCTCTCTCAACCGACGCCGACGCAGCCGCCTCCGTCATCCCTTCCCGTCGACTTCACCATCTCCAACCTAGATCCCGTCGCCGACCTCACCATCTCCCTCACTTTTGATTTTTGTTGATTTTGAGCGACGGCGAAGTAAGGCTTCCTGAAGGGGGTTCCATCTAGCAACGTTCTGGAGAGAAATATAGACGCCCACAGCAGCAAGACAACGAGCGGCTCCACCATCTTCGTTGTGAGTACTGTTCCAATCGATAAAAAATGGCAGTGCCCTTAGCGGTGCTGTGAACATCGACGTGGGTGTTCGTGCCCACTTGGTTAACCAGATTCTTGCACAGCCATGGGTGTTCCCTCAGTGATGGGCGCTTGCACAGAGCCTTGCACATCAGCACTGTTGCTCCTATTTTTGTGGTTTTGTGTGGTGGTTGTGGTCTTTTGGTGGTGACTCAGAAGTATGTATCTGTGATCCAGATCTGATGTGAATTTCTGGGTGTGTTTTGTAGAGGTGGTGTGATGCAGGTGGCAGTGGCGGTGGTTGTTGGTGGTGTTTTTTGTAGGTAGTGTGGTGCAGGCGTTTTTGTTGTTGTTGGCGGTGGTTGTTGGTGGTGGCGGTCACGGTTTTGCATTTTTGTTGGTGGTGGTTTCTCGTGGTGTTGGTGGTGTTGTGGTGGTGGTGGGATGACGGTGCGCAAGTGGCAGTGGTGGTAGTGATGCTGGTCGTGGTGGTTGTCTGGAGGCGGTGGTAGTGGTCGTGGCGATAGTGCAGAGGTGGTGGTGGTAGTGGTGATGGATCTGGTCATTTTGATTTTCTGTGACCTGGACTGTGACCTGAGTTGTGACCTGAACTGTGACTTGTGAATTGGATTGTGACCTGAGTTGTGACTTGGACTGTGACTTGTGAACTGAGTTGTGACTTGGACTGTGACTTGTGAATTGGACTGTGACTTGTGACCTGGACTGTGACTTGTGACCGAGTCATCGGAGCCGGAGCAATGGCCGGAACGGTCACCGAAATCTGAGCGGTCGCAGGAGAGGTCGTCGGAGCAGTCGTCGAAGAGGTGACCGGAGCGGTGGCCGGAGCGATGGGGGTGGTGGAGCCGTGGAGGTGGGGGTGGGGGTGGGGATGGGTTAACTATATATATTTATTTATTTATTTATTTATTTATATGTGTATGTATAGGTCAAAATTTCTGATTTTTGAAATGTGAAAGTTGTTTTGTTATTTTTGAAATATGATAAAGATAAAGTAGGAAAACTGAATTTTTCCCTACCTTTTATGGTATAATTTCCATTTATTCTACCTGGCATTCTCCTAGCCCAAGTCTCATAAGGCTACTGAATTTTCAGGTTCAAGTTTTTGGGCCAAATCTGAAATAATTGACAGGCCCGCAGTCTAGTGACCAGGATTTGAATGACCCGTGTTCTGCATTATTTCTCCACCAAAAATCTACCTTCAATTTATACGAGTTCTTGTCATGGCTAGGGTTTTCTTTTTTCCTGCATGCATCAGCAACCTCCTCTTCAACCACTGTAAAGTAAACATGTACAAAATTATTTTCAGCAACATATAGCTTTGTAAGTTTCCTTCTTTACTTAGGACTCCTATACCAAACAAAGCAGTAACCAATAAATATCTCTCAAATCAAACAGGCTTTATAAATCTCAACTACTATCATTCCCGTCAGATTCGAAATACAGAAAGACCTTAATCAGAGATCTCGATGGAGGGAAAAAGAAAAGTCTGCCATCATGAACTTAATTTCTTTTTTTATTATTATTTCTATGAATTTATGTAAATATTCAATGAACAAGAAGGGATAATTTTATGTTCTAGATTTATGTCTTAAAATTAAATTAAGTATTTGTTTATGTTTGATTCTGAGAATAAGCCATCTCATCACTTGTTTTACTTGGAACAACACTGGAAGATGAGAAAGCACCCTTCTGTCCAGATTATGACACAGTTGAAACACGCAGCAGTCACTCATTCTCTCATCTCTCTCAAGCGTCACTCTCTCAAAAACCCTCTGCCTTCTATATTTCTTTTTACACTTTCTTTTACAGAGATTTGTTCTCTATGAATTCTTGGTAGATATTGTGTAATTGTGGGTAGGGAAAGTTTGATCCCGTCATGGTGAACAGTAAATCAGGTTTTGTGGCAGGAGGACTATGTTGTATAATCTTCTATAGTCCTTTCTTTGAAAGCTTTTGCCAAGTGCTTGAGCGAGTAGCCATTTTGGTACACATCCGAGCCTACGCACGAAAATTTCTCTTGCTCCATCTTTATTTTCTGCTTTGATGGATGGTGGAGTCTCAATCTGGTCCAATAAATATTAATTCGTCTTGAAAACTGAAGTGTGACTAAGAATTTTAATGAAAATAACTCGATCTCTTCAGTGTAATGGGGCTGTTTGGTTTCAAGGGTTTAAGATATTGCTTGAATTTTTGAAATTCAAATATGATTTCAATATATGTCTGTTGACTACAAAGTCAGAGCTATTTCCCTTCTTTATTAATTGTTTGTTTATAATGAGAAAACAGTTGCGAAACGTTTGGTAAGGCTGTATTTGTATTATTGACGAGTATAATCTAATACTGCTTAAGAAACATACTCTTGGTTTCAATAATAAGGTACAAAAGTTACTTGCCTCGAGTTTTTATCCTTTAATTTAGGCAACCCAAATTCTACTCTACAATATTAATTAATCTTCGATGAACGTTGTAGTTTTAATTTTATTTGTATATGTGGATTGATTTATTTCTTCTTTACTTGGATAGATTAACTGGGAAGATGAGGATCAGAATCAGATCAGTGAACTGTCTGATTGTGTCATGGGATACATAGTTTCGTTATTAAGCATAAAGGATGCTGTGAAAACTAGTGTACTCTCGCGTAGATGAAGAAACCTTTGTACTCATAGGATCCTCATAGATATTGATTTTATTAACATGTTCAATCAAGTGAAGCAAGATTGACAATGAAAAGGTGGAAGAAACAAAGAGGTGGGAACTTGTTCGGAGAGCTGATCATGCCATTCGACTATTCCATGGAAAAAATATAACTTCTTTGAAGGTGGCTTTGCATATGCATACAAGATATTCATCTTATATTGACAAATGGATTGATGTTGCAATTAAATCTGGGGGTGAAAAAATTAAACTTGCTCTCTCACCAAGGCTGAACTTCATTGATATTTATACAACAAAAGAAGAACCTTGATCACAATTTTCCATATTTTCTTTTCTCCAAAGAAATAAGCAAAGTTCCATCGTTGAGTGACAAATGGGAAATCTATGGAAAGTTACAATCCCAAGAACGTCTATGTTACAACACATGCATTTACAATCACGAGTTTTGAAAGCTATGGGTGAATTTCGTGGATTTAGATTTTTGAAAATCTTGCGGTTAGAATATGTGGTTTTGGTTGAAGATTTAACAAATCTTTTGTACAATTGCCCCCAACTTCAACTTGAAGACCTGACATTGAAATGGTGTAAAGTGGCATCAAATTACAGAACCATCATCTCTTCGTCTGAGGCATTTGCGAGTTCTTTGCAACAATAGGGCACCTATGATTCAGATATCTTCAATGAATCTTTTCCTCAGCTTGAATCCTTAACTATGCATTTAAATCCGATTCAAATAAGTATGAAAATATATATGGCTTCACAGTTCATGTAAGACTACATATGCTCGTACTTTAACAACCTTATTGTCTGGCCTTTAGGTAATGGAATTGCCGCAAAGCACTGCTATATTCAGAAACCTTAAGCAACTGAACCTTTCCATACCATATTTCTCCAAGAATTCTGAACTTTTGGGTTTTGGCTCTTATGAAGGCTTCTTCACTTCTGCAAACAGTAAGTTGTCATCAGAGTCTTCTTTGTTGTAGGCAGCACCGGAGCCAGCACCCGGTGAAAGGGTGCGGCCCCCCATGCTGGGCTTTGCCGGAACAGTGAAAGGAAGGCGACAGCGAGCCGGCGATTTTTGGGTTTTTTTTTCATTTCTTTTTTAGTTCTGTCATTTCATTTGGGCGCGTTTCACTGGTACCCTTAAAAAAAAGGGATAATTAGGCCTAGTATGGTCCATACTTAGAAATTTGATTAATACCCTTCAACTTTTTAATTATCATTAACAGTATAATTTACGGTGAGAAATAAATGCAATTCAATCCCAACCAAATAGAAGGCCAAGAGAAGCTAAAGTTTCGAGTAAATGAACTAGGAAAAATTATTGGGGAAGTTGTGGTGGAGCCTAATTTATGGTTCTTGCCTTTTCACAATGCTTGCTACGTAAACTCCTCCAATAAAAAATGGTAAACTTCTTGTCGAGGCTCAATAAATGTTGTCTCTTTGGATAATACCTCAGCTTTCCTCGATTGTCTCGCCGAATAATGGATATAAGTGGAGACGTAGTAGTAAATGGCTTGGATTTGTGCTTAAGCTTGAATCTGCTAGTAGTAGTGGTGGAGACAGAGAAAGAGGAGGACGATGGTTGTGTCGGTGGCGTGGAGAAGCGACAACGACGTGATTTGGAGGGATGGTGGTGGAGCAGGTGGGGATCGTTGTGATCTGAATTTCTTATATTCCTTTGTTCTCTGTTTTTTTACATGAATTTAATGTATTATGAACACTATGATTTTATTCACCCGTAAAAGTCAAATCTTGCAAGTAGCTTTCTATCTTGTGTGATTTTGTATGCTTTTGTAGCTAGAATGTATTCATGTGATTCAGCTGCTTGCCAGAGGAAAGACACTGGATTTTACAAGCATTATGACTAAAGGTAGTATATGCTTGAAACCCTAGAACTTCATAGGTCTACTCTCTAGTAAGCCTCTTCTATCCCCATGCATTCAATGGCTTGGAATTATAATCACTTCTAGAGTAACATCTTAGATTGGAAACGCGATCATACAACTTGTGCTAATTAATATATATTTTGTTGGGTAGCTTCATAAATTGCACAATCTAGATTGCTGAGCATGTTTTTGTTTTACCTGTAATTTTCATTTAAAATTAATCTATTGTGGATCAATTTTGCTTTTCTATACTTTCTACCTCATATATCTCAGATGTGATAGAGCCAACGATGTTTTCCGCTTTTATTCTACAAATCGCATATATATGTCTGATGGTGGTGGAGGTGGGAGGTGAATTTGCATAGAATGATATATTTTAAAGTTTTGATTGATATTTTGTCACTTTTTTTTTTTGGGAATTTACATACTTTTTTAAGTAACAAACATTTTTTGTAATATTGTTTGTCACTTTTTTAAGTAACAAAATTACTTTTTAACAAAACCAGTGTTGTCTACACTTTATTATATATAGTATTCTACTTCCAAAAAAACTTTTTATATGATTAATGGGTTGGTAGATGGTAGTGATGATGAATTGACTTAAAGATACTTGGCGTTTGATTTGTCTTTTGTCGATAAACTAACTTAAAGATGTTTGGCGGTAAACGGAGGAAGAGGAGAAACCGTGGATGTCACTTTTTTCTTTTTAAATTTTTGTCACTTTATTGAATCGATTATAATGTTTTAATAGGCGTTTTGTCACTTTTTTGAATTTTTGTCACTTTTTTCAGTGTTCGTCACTTTTTTTCTTAATTTCTGTCACGTTTTTAGTGTCACTTTTTTGATCACTTTCTTGTCAATTCTTTAAAATTTCTATCATTTTTTGAATGACAAACATCGTTTTTTAATAAAAGTGATATTGTCTGTTATTTTTTTAATAAAAAAAGTGACTTAACTTTAAAAAGTGACATTGTGTCACTTTTTTATTGAATTTTGTCAAGTGTTTGTCACTTTTTTTTTAATGTGTGCAACTTTTTTAATGTGTTATTTTTTAAAATTAGTCACTTTTTTTAAAACTGATGTCACTTTTTTGAATGTTTGTCACATTTTTAGTATTGGTCACTTTTTTTTTGTCACTTTTTTTCAGTCACCTTCTTGAAATTTCTATCACTTTTTTAGTAACAAATATCATTTTTAATAAAAGATAAATTGTATGTATTTAATAAAAAGATGACACAAAACTTTTAAAAGTGACTTTTTTGTGTGTTTGTAACTTTTTTCCTGCCACTTTTCTGAATTTTTTTCACTTTTTATTGTTTGTTACTTTTTAAAAATTTCTCACTTTTTTTTATAACAAACATATGTTTTGATTAGTCTTTTGTTACCTTTTTAAGTATTTGTCACTTTTTTAAGTTTGTATCACTTTTTGAGTGTGTCATTTTTTTTTTTTTTAAATTTTGTCACTTTTTTTGACTTTGGGTACAAAAAGTGACAATTTTTATTAAAAAAGTGACATTGTGTCACTTTTTATTTTACACAATATTTTTACTTCTTAAAAACCTTTCACATAATTTTTCAAAACACCCCTAATTTTAAGGATATTTTTGTAAGTACCCCTAAAAAAAAGGCCCAATCTATAAATCCATGATATACCCAATAACCCAAACCAAATGGACTTGAAATTGAAGGCTAAAGTTGTGAAGCAGAACGTTACGCAGCAAACCCTCTTCCAAGCTCCAGTTCTATGCCTGACGCCTCCACCTCCTGCTCTTGACAGACTCGGGACAGTCGGACCTCCCGTGAGTAGTGACTAGTGATCGCCTTTCTCCTTCACTCATCTGTCGTTCTCTTTTTTTTTTTTTTTTGGTTTTGGTTTTGATTTTATTTATTTATTATTTATGACTTATGGGTTATTATTTATGTTCTATGAGTTAATTGACAATTTAGCATTCAAGTGAGAATTGTGAATATGTGATTTATGATTGATAATTTATGTTGTATGAGTTATGAGTTATTTTATCATTTATGAATTTTGATTTGTGATTAGGGAATTTATGTTTAGGAAATTAGGATAAGTGAAAAAAATCAATTGAGAAGATGTTGGGCTCAATTTAACCATATGTAGTCTATTTTTTAATCAATTCTAATTGAAAAATAAATTGGGGCATTTTAAAGATTATGGAACGATTTTTTCAACCGAAATGAAAGTCAATACCTAATTTTTCTAGTTCTAGTAGTGCATCTAGTACGGCTAATACTTCTAGTCGAGTACATATATATTGAATATTTTTTAATATTATTTAATTAAATATTAATAAACGACTTTACTATTACGATCATTGATTGTCGATGGTCAATGGTCAAGGTCCGCCTTAGCTGAACTTAGATCATGGATATCTTTAATGTAATTAATTTTAACTACATATTTCATGAAATTCACAACTTTTCAACCACACATTTTATCACTACTAGAAAGTGAGGCAATAGAGACGGAAATTTGGCAACGAACGTCTTCTGTTGCTAATACCAACGGATTACCAACAAATTAGCAACGAATTATTACTTTTTTATTATTAAAAAACTAAATACTAAATTAACGACAGAATTACCAACGAAAGACTTTCGTTGGTACAATTTTGTTACTAATCCGTCGGTAAAAATTTAAAAATAATAAATAATAAATTACATAATTTAGTGACAAAATTTCTCAACGGATGATTCCGTTAGAAAAAATATTAAAAATTGTAAAATAAAATATCAACGTCAAAATCTGTTGGTAAAACATTGCAAGTAAAATTTTAAAAGTATTATATAGTTACCAACGAAAACATTCTATCTGAAAACTCAAAAATTTTTAATTCCCACCTAAAATTTGATTTGCCTCTAAAATTGACAAAATATCTTCTAACCCAATGGGCTAAAATTAGAAAATGAGAAAGAAATAATCCAACCCAACTCTCTCTCTCTCTCTCTCTCTCTCTCTCTCTCTCTCTCTCTCTCTCTCTCTCTCTCTCTCTCTCTCTCTCTCTCTCTCTCTCTCTCCCTGCCTCCCCTATTTCCCTTAAATAATCGACGCCAACCCTAACCTTCCAGTTGCCCGCGATGGTTGTCGGTCGTCCATGGTCAGTCACAACAAGTATTGTGCGGTCGTCCATGGTCCTTTCAAGTATTGAGTTTTGGAATTTTTGATATTGTTAAGGTTTAAGAATGTGGAGAGTTGCGAGTTCTGCAGCGGCTGCGGCTCTCGACAGCGAATCCTGGACCGTGTATTGTGCATAAGCGTGGTGCTGATATTCTCCACGATCCATGAGGTTTAACAAGGTCAACATGATAATTTTGTATCATTAGCAAAATGGAGGATTTTGAATAGACTGCATGACCGGAATGAGACATTATACTACCGAGTAAGTTTGTGGGCATGGCTCTTGTAGAGGATAAATATTCATTAAATTGATGTAAGATAAAGTGACCCTTTACTATCTTTGCAGGTCCTGATTGATAAGGGGGAGATGATGTCAGTGCCAAAGATAAGGGGGAGATGATGTCTATGATCTATAATTGGCCTTCTCAAGAGGTATTATGTCAAACTTGGATGCGTGTTCATTATTTTCAACCTTGCTGTAGAATTACATTTTCCTGGGTTGGAAAAGTACTGAGAAAGAAAAAGATATCCCATACATAACTACTTTATCCTGATAACCATAAGCATCTTGTGATATGTACATGTAGTCCTCCTTGTATAAAGTTGTTATTATTCTACAACCATACATTCACCCACTATTGCATCTTACTTTCCCATTGAAATATGATAACCTTTTGTGTATGTTAAAGTTGCCTGCTTTTTATTAAAAACACATTTAGTGATTTGGTAATTGGAGATGAGTGGTTTAAAGTGATTCATAGCCATATGAATGTGGCTGGCATGGACAGGACAACCAGTGTATGTTCTAAATAATTTATGTTTTCATAGGTTGCAATTGTGGATTTGATTGTGTTTATAGAGATATTCATGTTCTCCTTTATAGGTTGATCCCCCACGAGACTAAGCGAGGGGCAGCTGCACTTGCTCGTTTGAAGGTTTATGAGGGTATCCCACCACCATATGACAAGAAAAAGAGGATGGTCATTCCTGATGCTCTCAAGTGTCTTCAATAGTTGGACAAATTATTCTTGTAATTTAGTTTCATTTCATGTTGTTTTGAAATTTAAAAATTATGCAATTAAAGAGATATATTTGCAATTTTATGTAAATTGTTAGTTAGTCTTTACATTAAAAATTGAATGTCAGCATTATATATATATATATATATATATATATATATATATATATATATATATATATATATATATATATATATATATATATATATATATTCATTTTTTTTTAATTTTTTTTTTCAAATTTGCGACGGAAAAATTGTAGTTAATACCGTTGCTAATTAGCTATAATTTGTCCGTCGCTAAACACCGACGGAATATTACGTCGCTAATTACCAACGGAGTATTTCGTCGCTAATTACCGACGACAAAGAGTTTCGTCGGTAAAATTACCGGCGGGCGTTTTACCGACGGATTTACCAACGAATAAAATCCGTTTGTGAACATCTTTAGCGACGGAATTTAAGGCTTCAGCGACGGAATTTTCCGTCTCTGAAGCTGCATTTTCTTATAGTGTATTAACTTTTACCATAATCTACTAAAAAATTGTTTTATATCTAAATCAAACAGGGTCTAAAAATGGTGCCAAATTTTATCACAAAATTATTTACTTTGTGATAATATTATGTCATGTGTGTTGCTAGAATTTCTATATTTAAGAAGTATCGATAAATAAAGAGTATTAGATGTCTTTCTATTTCTTAGTGTGCACCTCGTTAGGTCTGCTTCCTTTCATTAGGAGGGTCTTATGAACAGTGTTCTAAAAGGCGCGCAAATGCGCCGCCTAGGCGCGACTCGTGGGAAAAACGCGTCGAATTCGGGGAATGAGAGAAAAATGCGTTTTTGGGTTTTTTGTTCGAAAATGCGCGAGCATAGGCACGCTTAGGCGCCATTGTCCCGCATTATGAGCGCCTAGGCGCGCATTGTCAGCGCATTTTAGAACAAAAATATTTTTTTTTTATTTTTGGTAATTTTTTTATATAAAAATATATTTAATGCCTTAAAAATAAGAAACGCATTATGGCATTTATTCTTCGCATTGACACGCCTAAACTTATGATTCTTGATTCTCGGCCTCGACGCATCGCAACGCATTACGCATTTTAGAACATTGCTTATGAATGATACTTAGGCCCTATTTGATGGAGATTAAAATTATATTTTTAGTGAATTTTGTTAAAAGTTGATGGAATGTGTGGTTGAAAAGTTGGAGGTCCCACAAAATATATGATTAAAATTAATTGTTGACTTTAAACAAAATATCTATTGTGGAAATCGATTGGAATCAACTGCTCAGGGCGTGCAAATCTTTAGATTAGTTTTAACAATCGGTTTTCATTTCAATCTTAAAAACACTTTTAATGTTCTAACATGTTTTCGTAATTTAGTTTCTATTTCAAAACTAGCACCGTTATATTTTATTTTTTTGTTTGAAGACAGAAGTTTTAGTTTATTTCAGATTTTAATTGTTATTGGATATGGTATTTTGGTTGGTAATTTATATAATTTAATTTAGATCCCACTTATGAATGTAATTTTTTCGACCTGCATAGTATTTGTATTGGCAGTAAGCATTGTATGGTTAAAGAGAATTCATCTTAATTATGGCATATATAGGACATTGTATATCTCTATAGAGAGTCAAAAGATTAGTAAATGATGGAGTTTTACAAACTCTTGACTTCACTGATTTTAGGACTTCTACTACTGTATAAAGGGAAAGTAGATATAAGAATACTAAAGGTGTCAAAAAGAGTTTAGACATTCTTAAGATTATTTAACACAGATATTTGTCAACATTTTTTCACTCCTTGTCTAAATGGTCAGAGTTATTTTATCCCATTTATAGATGATCACTTAAGATATATGTATCTCTATCTTTTAAATCATAAGGATGAGACATAAATGTTTTCAAGATTTATAGAGTAGAAGTTGAAAAACAAAAGGAAAAAAAAATCAAAATTATAAGGTCAAATAGGGATAGAGAATATTATGGACGGTACACAGAAAATGGACAAATGCCAAGTCAATTTGCTATATTTTTAGCAGAACAAGGCATTGTAGAGCAATATACTACATGAAACATTGTACCAAAATAGTGTAGTTGAAAGAAGAAACTTAACCTTAACGGACATGATTACGAGTATGATAAGCAATTCAAGTCTCTCATTACATTTATGGAGCGAAACCATAAAAACTGCTGTAGATATCTTAAATAGGGTTCCATTTAAGGCAGTTCCTAAAACACCATTTGAAATTTAGAACGAATGGAGACCTAATTTGAGACATATATACATATAAGGTTGTCCAATTGAAGTGGGGGTTTATAATCCTCTTATAAAAAAAAAATTAGACATAAGGATAGTTAGAGGATATTTCATAGGCTATCCGGTGAACTTCAACGGTTAAAGATTCCATTGTCCTTCGCACACTTCAAGAATTGTCCAAGCTAGAAATGAGAAAATTCTAAAGGATCATAAAGTGAGTGTTAGTGAATTTCCTAAAAATATTAATTCTCAGGAAATTAACGAATTATTTAGGTCATCTTCCAATCAAGGTATATTGATTCCTTTCGAAAAAAAGAACTCAAGTACAACTGAAGTTGAACCAACTCATAAACAACTGTTATTGTACGAGGAAAACCTAGACTGAGAATCGTCACTCGGCGCGGAGCCTGTTACTACTCAAAATACACATAATAAAATAATGTAGTAGGTATAAAGAGATCCTCAAGAATAAGAAAACTAACAATTTCTAGCGATTATGTTGTATATCCTCAAAAGTCCAATACATATATTGGACTTGACAATGATCATAGCTCGTTTTCACATGCCATTGAAGGAAGAAACTCAAATTTTTGGTATGATGCCATGAAGGAAAAGATGGAATCTATGGCTAAAAATCAAGTTTGGGGCCTCGTTGAATTGTCAGCTAGATATACAACCATTAGTTGTAAATGGGTTTATGAAAAATAAAAATAAAAATGCATCTGGCAATATAGAACAATACAAAACTAGACTTGTAACCAATAGTTTTACTCAGAAGGAAGGTATATATCATGAAACATTTTCTTTAGTTTCTAAGAAAGATTCGTTTAGAATTAATGATTTTAGTAGCTCATTTTGATCTGGAGCCACATCATATGGACGTGAAAACGACATTCTTGAATGGGGATCTTGAAAAAGAAGTTTATATGAAAAAGCTTGAAGGATTTACCAGTGATCCTCAACGAGTCGAGCTGAGTCGAGCCACGAGCCGAAACTCAAAGCTCGCTCTGCTCGATCAAAACAGGTCCGAGCTTTTTTAGGCTCGAGT
This sequence comes from Fraxinus americana, assembly GCA_035079005.1. NCBI lineage: Eukaryota > Viridiplantae > Streptophyta > Magnoliopsida > Lamiales > Oleaceae > Fraxinus > Fraxinus americana. The sequence goes on along the minus strand of CM068716.1, from coordinate 14,055,840 downwards.
CGAACCGAGCAAAAGCTCGGTCAAAAATTTTAGGCTCGGGCCTTTACGACCCGAGCCGGCTCAATTTTTTTATTATTTTTTTTTCATGTTTGCATGCAGTAGCTAAATTAATTTTTTTTTTCCTAAAACACGGGTCGGGCTCAAGTCGATGCCCCAAAATGGGGCTCAGCCAGAGCTTCGGCTCGATGAAACCGAGCCACGAGCTGGCCTAGCTCGGGCTTTTCGGGTCGAGTCCGAGTCGGTGAGCTTTTTTGTCATCCCTATTTATGGGCTAAAATAGGTTTTTCGTCAATCGTATTTGAAGTTTCACAATATTGTTATTTCACACGGTTTTACAGAAAATATTATTGAACTGTGCATATATCTTAAAGTCAGTGGGAGCAAATACATTTTTCTAGTCTTATATCCAGATGACATTTTACTTGCAAGCAATAATTTGGATTTCCTACATAACACAAAACAATTTTAAACTGAAACCTTGAAATGAAGGATATTGGTGAAGCCTCTTATGTAATTGGCATAGAGATTCATAAAGACATGTCTAAATGGTCATTATGATTATATCAAAAGGCCTATTTGAAAAAGGTTTCGAAAATATTTAGGATGAAAGATTGCGCATCAAGTGTAGCACCAATTGTTATAGATGATAAATTAAATCAGAAAAATTGTCCATTAAGTGAATTGGAAAGAGAACACATGGCTTCCATACCCTATGCTTCCGTTGTTGGAAGCTTGATGTATGCACAAGTCTAGACTCAATATTGGATTTGCAGTTGGTGTACTAGGCAGATATCAAAGTAATTCGGGTATAGAACATTGGAGAGCTGCCAAGAAAGTGATGAGATATTTTCAAGGAACCAAAAACTATAGACTCACATACAAGTATTTCGACATTTTTGAAATTGTTGGATATACAAATTTAGATTTTGTTGGATGTGTAGACACAAGGAAGTCTACTTCATGATACATTTTTCTTCAAATTGGAGGGGATGTATCTTGGAGAAGCAGTAAGTAGACTATAATTGAATCGTCTATCATGGAGTCAGAATTAATTGATTGTTATGAAATTACAATACACACATTATGGTTGAGAAATTTTGTCAAATGCTTAAGAATTGTCGATACTATTGAGAAGCCTTTGAAGATTTATTGTGATAATTAGACTATAATTTTCTTTTCAAAAATGAAAAAAGTGGAATACAAAGCAAATATATCGACATGAATTATTTAGTTGTTAGAGATCACATAAAGAGAAATGACTTGTAGGAAATTCATTCATAAAGTAAAGTACTCTTTTGGAAATGAATCTACTTGTAATACATGGAAGGAAATGTTCGATAATTAAAACAGGACCGCCATGATTCAAGTATTTTGATTTCTATTTGAGTAGGATATTGACAATTTCAGAACATGCCCATATAAAGTAATCACCTTAAAGTTATTGTTGAGTATGTGACTAGTGGGAGAACGTAATCGTTTATCACACATATTCAATTGCAAAGAGAGGTTGATTAAACGGTGGGTTTATTGTATGTCATAATAACTTCCCATTTATTGAAGGGTAGTTATTGTAGGAACTCTTCCACTTCTATGATGGATGAATGTTGGTAAGTGGTTCCCTATATAAAGATGCCAAGGGTCCCTAGTCAAACACACACAAAAATTCCCTTCAGTATTTTTTCTCTCAAATTGAAAGCCTTGTGTTTTATTTTCACCAAGAGATTATAAAATGAGTTTTGGCTAGAAAAGCTTGTTAGTAGTGTGAGGTGTAACTTCTACAACAAATTCTCAATTAATCTTGGATGATATGGCCGGAGGTATACAATTTATTTCTTACAAACTATGTACTCTTCTTGCTGACATTTCTAAAAAAAATGAGGAAGAATAGCTCCAAATTGATTCCATACCAATTTCCACCTCCCGTATCCACTAATGGTTGTAATTGCTATTGGAAGTCAAAAAGAACTTTTGAGATTCGCTTTCGGATTAGCTTGGCTGATTTTGTGAATGTGTTTTTTTCTAATTAGAGGAGTTTTTAGAGGAAGTTGATCCAATATGACTTCCTTAAAAGTACTTGTGCAATAGGAAACTCTTTTATAAATTAGCTCTCAAACAAAAAATAAAGTTCGCTTTCTTATGAAATTTTTTAGCAAAATGCAAAATTAAATGACATAAACGGCCCCTAATAGTTGTTTCTTACCTAAATTTGATGGATTCTCAAATTTTTGTTAGATTATTTAGTATTTTCTAAAATGAACTTAATATTTTCCCACTAAATTCTCTCTATTCTCTGTCTTCTTCTCTTTCTCCTCTCTCTTCCTTTCTTAATATTTTTCTCGTTCAATTGTATATATCATCCTTACCATATTATCTATAAAATTCAACTCATATTCACAATTTATGTACTTCGATTTTTCGCTACCATAACATCGACTTTGCCTCTAAACAATTTGTTCGTATACCTTCAATGGCTTCACACATGAAACATACAACTCCAAATTTACAACTACGATTTCTCCAAGTGTAGGGGCCTCATCCTCAAATGGGACTTAACAACTGCATCAACGACTCTGCCATGCAAGGCATTATCCCCAAAATGGGAATTCACCCATACTTGCCTCTACCAACTTCAAGATTCTCACTTCAACTCATTGCCTCACACACAAACCTCAACAGTAATCCAAGCATATGCATTATATGAATATCCATGACTTTACTTGGGGGACTTCTTCATTGTACCTCGTCACAACGAGATACTATCAACTTATTGTACCTATTCTCATTTAAATAACTATTCACTTTTTCGAGTGCACCTCATAATGACAACCATTACAACATATTCCAATGTCTCGGCAAACACAGAAAACTACATGCCAGATTGTCATCACCTTCTCCAACCACGATGACATCATCACCTCAGCTAAGTTTAACATCAAAGGCATTTCGTAAGCCATCCCTTATTATGTATTATATATCACTTTCCTACAAAAGTCCACACCTTATATGAATGTCCACGCCTTGACTTAAGGAACTATTGTTACACCTCACCCTACGAGGCTCTAATCACTGGCCACATGGTAAACAACTAAAGAGCATCCACAAGCCTGCACTCTATGTCACTAACCTACCTCGTCCTTTTAGCTTCACCTCTTTCAAGAAATACTCAGAACAAAATCTTCTGGAACATTGATTAATGTGATCTCTTTGCAGTAGACATTTCTTAGTCAACTTATCATTCTATTTTTTAGATGTCAAACCTAGGCTATAGGTTGACCACTTTTCAGAATCATTAAATACTTTCTTAACCTAAGATAGTGTTGGTATTTTACAAGCCCAAAAACATTCACAATAACAAGAACAAAAAGAACACAGAAGATTTTTCGCCCTAAGGCCCGGATGTTCACCCCAAATTAGGGCTAGTCACCCGTTGAGCATTCACCGGAGTGATTATCGCTCTAATCCACTAGAATCCGAACGAAGTTTATCAAGTACAGATCAGAGACACAAAAGAACCACTCGACTCAACCCTCAGCCCAAATCTCTCTATTTTTCCCTTTTCGAATTACACACAAGAAACCTGATCTATGCTCACCAAGAACACAAGAATCACAACCAAACTGTAATCTATACAAAGATATCACCAAGATTATCTAACCTCGAGATTACAGATGAAAACCATAAGTTTTCATCAAGAGAAAAATTACAGAGAGAAACTCAAAACCAGACTGAAACCCTAAACGAATCGACTGAATGAATCAGAAAAGGAAGAGTCTCGAATTATGTAGAGTCACAGTGCATCCAACGATCCAGCCGTTACCAAGTGTCACAATCTCAGCCAGCTTAATTAGTTAGAACCAAAGTCGCATAACAGAAACACGAGATTGCACACTGGGGCCAGGAACGGGTCACACTCAAAGGTTAAGTGGGCTGTTACTAATTGGGCTTCATCATTGGGCTTTAACCAGCTGAAGATGGCAAGCACAAAAAACGTAACAATCTCCACCTTGCTTAACATCTTCGGGTTTCATTGTGGATTAGAGGTTAACACCTCCTCTGGTTTCATTTGCTCATGTACCTGCAAAAATATTAGTTAGTAACAATATTTAGGAGATTTAAACAATCCCTAAATTTATATAAAGGAAGTATTTTGGTTCCCATATCAGCTGGATTACACTTAGTAGAAATCTTATCAATTTTGATAATTTCCTTTTCTATGATATCTCTTATGAAATGGAATTTAACATCTATATGTTTTGTCCTGTCATGAAAGACTGGATTTCTATTAAGATGTATTGCAGATTGAATATCAGAGTAAACAGTAGCATCATTACCAGAGAAGCCAATTTCATCCAATAAATTCTTTAACCAAATACCTTCCTTTACAGCATCTGAGGCTGCAATGTACTCAACCTCTGTGGTGGAAAGGGCTACAATTTTTTGCAGCTGAGATTTCCAGCTAACACAGGTATTATTCACAGTAAAATCATAGGCAGAAGTAGATTTTCTATTGTCACAGTTACCAGCAAAGTCAGAATCAACAAAACCTTTAAGTTGAATTTCAGTTTCACTTTTACAGAACATTAAACCCAGATCAGAAGTCCCTTTTAAGTATTTCAGCAGCCACTTTAAAGCTTCCCAATGATATTCACCAGGATTGCTCATATATCTACTTAAAGTACTTATGGTAAAGGCAAGATCAGGTCTTGTGCAGACCATAACATATATAACAGAACCTATAGCATTAGCATAAGGGATTTTATCCATTCTACTTCTTTCAATTTCAGATTTAGGACATTGTTCCACAGTAAACTTGAAGTGACTTGCAAGTGGTAAAGTAACACCTTTAGCCTCATTCATAGAAAATCTAGTTAACATTTTTAAAATGTAAGTCTGTTGTGTTAGAAACAGGGTGTGATCAGATCTATTTCTTTTAATCTCCATACCTAGGATCCTTTTAGCACAACCTAGGTCCTTCATTTCAAATTCTTGCTTAAGTTTTTGCTTGATGTTATTAATTTCATCTACATCATAACCAGCCAATAACATGTCATCCACATAAAGCAAAAGATAATAAGAATTTGGACCTCCTTTTCCTTTATAGTAAAAACATGGATCATATTCACTTCTGTTAAAGTCAAGGCTTTTGATGAAAGTATCAAATCTGATATACCATTTTCGAGGTGCTTGTTTTAAACCATAAAGAGATTTTTTCAAAGAGCACACCCAGTTTTCTTTTCCTTTCTGTTCAAAACCTTTTGGTTGACTCATAAGAATTTTTTCATCCAAATTTCCATGCAAGAAAGCAATTTTCATATCTAATTGTTCCAATTCAAAATCATATTGAGAAATAATAGATAACAAAATTCTTATAGAGGTATACTTGACTACCGGAGAAAAAATTTCATTATAATCAATTCCCTCCCTTTAGTTAAACCCCTTAGCAACCAGCCTGGCCTTGAATCTAACACTACCATCCTTGGGGTCTCCTTCTTTGACCTTATAGATCCATTTGCAGTTAATGACTTTAACCCCTTTTGGTTTATTGACTAATACCCAAGTGTTATTCTTTTCTAAAGACAACATTTCATCCTTCATGGCTTCAAGCCACATGTTAGCATTCTTTCCTTCAACAGCCTCTTCATAAGAAGTAGGATCACCTTCCAAAGATCCTATAATACTAAGGGCAGTGATAAAGTCAGGTTCACTGTACCTAGCAGGTGGTCTTATATCCCTTCTAGTTCTATCTCTAGCCAAAAGATAATCTTCTAAAGGGTTAATGTGATGGTCAGGTTCAGTTTCAGAATCAGGTTCAGGAGTATCCTGCTCAGGTACATGCTCCACCTGAAACTGATCTTCATTTCCAGTATTAAAATCAGCTGGAGAAAGTTCTGTTTGAATAATGCTTATATTTTGATCAGTTTCAGTTGGAGTAGACTCTTTTCCTTTGAGGCAGGGCATGTCTAACTCATTAAAGACAACATTTCTACTTATAGTGACTCTGTAACCTCCCTGACCCTTCAGCCAAACCCTATATCCTTTAACACCTTCACCATACCCCAAGAAAACACCTTTAATGGACCTAGGCTCCAGTTTTCCTTCATTTTGGTGTACATAGGCAGAACAGCCAAAGGTTTTAAGTTTAGAATAATCAGCAGGCTGTCCATTCCAAACTTGGTCAGGTGTTTCATAGTTCAGGGATTTGGTGGGGCATTTATTTATGAGATATGAGGCAGTTTTGACAGCTTCCCCCCAGAATAATTTTGGAAGACCTGAACTAGTTAACATACACTTAACTCTTTCTAACAGAGTCATATTCATCCTCTCAGCCAGTCCATTCTGCTGTGGGGGTATAGACTACAGTTCTATGCCTAAGAATCCCATTGTCTTTGCAAAAATTATCAAACTCCTCATTGCAAAATTCAAGGCCATTGTCAGTTCTAAGGGCTTTAACCTTCTTATTTACTTGATTTTCAACAAGAGTTTTCCAAGTAACAAAATTTTGAAAAGTATCAGATTTATTTTTCAAAAGTAGGACCCAACCTTTCCTAGACAAATCATCAATAATCAGAAGATAGTATTTAAAACCAGAATATGTATTCACAGAAGTTGGTCCCCAAAGATCAGCATGAAGATAATCAAGTATGCATTTAGATTTATGTGTGCCTACAGAAAAAGGCAATTTCTTTTGCTTACCATATATGCAATGTTCACAAAAAGATACCTTTTCAATTTTTTTTCATTTCCTAAGTGTCCTTGTTTTTTAAGAATATGCAGATTCTTATCACTTATGTGTCCTAACCTTTTATGTCATATTTCAGATTTATCAGACAATGTGACTGCAGCAGCAATGGACTGATTCTTTTGTTGTAAAGCTTTCAGAATATAAATTCCATTTGATTTAAAAACTTGAGCAATATCAGCAAAATTCTTTTGAAGAATCAAGGTTCCGTTATTTATAATTGTGTTAAAACCTTCATCATCAAGTGTGCCTAAAGAAATTAAATTTCTCTTTAAACTGGGGATGTATCTGATCTTATTCAGAATCAGATCATTCCCATTGTCAAGTTTCAAAACAATTTTTTCAATTCCTTTAATTTTGCAAGAAAAATCATTTCCCATTATTACTTGTCCTCCATTAGTCTCTAAGAATTCAGTGAAGTACTTCTTACAAGGTGTCATATGAAAAGTACATCCTGAGTCTAGAATCCATTCATCTCCAACAGATGAATGACAAGTCACATAGACTTGTCCATTAGTGACTGCAGCTTCTTCATAAGCTATTGCAGCTTCACCCTCCATTTTATTGCAGTTTTTCAGTTCACTCATCCTCTTGAGACAGTCTTTTATATAATGACCCATTTTACCACAGAAGTAACATGTCTTACCTTTAGCCTTACTATTAAATTTATTGAATTTAGGTTTACCTTTAGAGAAATTTTCAGAATATACTTTTGGTTTTACAAAATTTCTATTCTAAAATTGATTGTTGTTCTTCTTGAAGGGATAACTACCTTTTATGTTATAGCCCACTCCAGTTATGGAGGTTTTTGATTCACTTTTGAACTCAAGTTCTTTGTTCCTTAAAGAAGACACAACATCATCAACAGTAATAGAGGTTCTACCATATTCTAAAGCATTTTTAAGTTCCTTATACTTATCAGGCAGTGATGATAGTAAGGCTACAGATTTGTGGTTATCAGATAAGGTCTCACCACTGTTTGTGAGATCTTGGGTCAGTTTATTAAACCTGTCCAAGTTTGTTTCAAGATCACATGATGAGTCAAACTTAAAACTGAAAAACTGTTTCCACAAGTAACATTTATTGGGAAGAGTTTTGGTTTTGTATAAGGTTTCAAGTTTGGTCCATATTTCTGCTGCAGTAGTAGTATCTCCTATTTCTCTAATCACATTGTCAGATAAGTGTAGGAATATGGTACTCCAGGTGGTCTCAATTTGTTCTGTCCTTCTAGTTTGTGTAATTTCAGTATCCCAAGATTCATCTAAGGCTTTAGCACATTTTTGTTGCATTAAAAGTGCCTTCATCTTTTTACTCCAGAGACTGAAGTCTCCTTTAGCATTCCAAATTTCAATATCAATTTTTGTACTTGCCATAATGTACACACATAAACAGAGGTGACTATAATGAAAGTATGAAAAAGTATGCACATAAAGAAAACACACCAAGTGTTTGTGTGCAGTAGTGTTCACTCAGATTGTATAATACACGTGAACAGAGTAAGCAGACAGTCTTAAGTAATAGAACACAATATGTAATAATTCGAAAAGCAGATAAAGAAAGACAGTCTTGAAGAAACCGTTAAACTCTGTCCCCTCAGATTCTAGGGTTCTCGTATGAAGCCCTAGACAAAGGAAGATCAGGGTGGGTTTCAACCAAGAGGACTAAAATTACCAGAAATCGAAAAATTTAAAAACAAGATTAGGGTTCTATACTCGTTACCAGACGTGTCTCAGTTCAGCAATGTAAAATAGTGAAAACCAAACTATTTTACTTTCACAAAAATTGAAGATCCAACTCCCCCAGTACAGATCCGTGTAGATCAGTTACCAGATCGCCAAGAATGCTAAGAAAAACCCTTAGATCGAAAATTTCCAGTCTCAGATCGAGAAGCTCTGATACCACTGTTGGTATTTTACAAGCCCAAAAACATTCACAATAACAAGAACAAAAAGAACACAAAAGATTTTTCGCCCTAAGGCCCGGATGTTCACCCCAAATTAGGGCTAGTCACCCGTTGAGCATTCACCGGAGTGATTATCGCTCTAATCCACTAGAATTCGAACGAAGTTTATCAAGTACAGATCAGAGACACAAAAGAACCACTCGACTCAACCCTCAGCCCAAATCTCTCTATTTTTCCCTTTTCGAATTACACACAGTAAATCTGATCTATGCTCACCAAGAACACAAGAATCACAACCAAACTGTAATCTATACAAAGATATCACCAAGATTATCTAACCTCAAGATTACAGATGAAAACCATAAGTTTTCATCAAGAGAAAAATTACAGAGAGAAACTCAAACAAGGCTGAAACCCTAAACGAATCGACTGAATGAATCAGAAAAGGAAGAGTCTCGAATTATGTAGAGTCACAGTGCATCCAACGATCCAGCCGTTACCAAGTGTCACAATCTCAGCCAGCTTAATTAGTTAGAACCAAAGTCGCATAACAGAAACACGAGATTGCACACTGGGCCAGAAAACGGGTCACACTCAAAGGTTAAGTGGGCTGTTACTAATTGGGTTTCATCATTGGGCTTTAACCAGCTGAAGATGGAAAGCACAAAAAACGTAACAGATTGCAGAAGTGACACTTAGGGGATAACACATCAACCTAAAGATGAGGCCGTGTGCCTTTCATCCAATAGTAATCACTTGACATCTACTATAAAAGTTTACACTTAATGTCATTTAAAGGTAATACTATTTTACGCTCTCAATTCGTAGGTTAGCTCATTGTTTCTTCTCTACAATCAAGTGTCAATGCACATACTTGTGGCCCACGTCTTCTGCTCATCCCACACTCAATATTCACATCTATAGTTTACTGATTTGTCTGTTGAAGTACTCGCGGCGACCTCCCCCATTATTGGAAGATGGTCGCGTGCTTCTAACAATATGTCCAAGTGTACAGGAGCCTTACACATTGACGTAAATGGAACCAAGATTTTCAGCCGAAAACTGAGATCAACACTATTCAAAAACTTTGTAACTTAAGCATTGACGCCTATACGTTTATTAACTCGTGTCAATTACCATTCAAGACTAATCGAGCTGTTAATTTTACACATTACACGAAGCTAGATTCAACGAAGGTTGCTGAAATTTATTTCAACATTGTGCTATCAACAATTATTGGTTTATGTTTACAAGTTTCCTCGGTTTTATCTTAATTTTTTGCTGTATCAAATTTGTCCTTGTCCCACATTGGTGAATGCTTAGCAGACATTTGAGCCTCTCTCTTTCATTTTTCATAGGTGCGTGCACGATAGTACTTTTTATACTTCAGTAGACATGATCAAGTTGAATATGATTTTTGGGGTTTTTAAATAGAACTGTCCAGTTAGAGCATGAAATCGAACAAATTAGTCAATTTTGATTTGTTTCAGTCCACTTTCACCAGACCAAACCCTCCAATTCTCCAAAAGATGTATTAACCCCACAAATATAAAAATTATCGGTAGAGTTTACATTTTATCACTTGCAGAATTTGGAAGAGGAGAACAATTGTTGATCTGTTGAATAAATGTGGGTTGTTGAGGACAAACTTAGGCCTGTTGGTGCTTGTAGTTCTTGATATAGTTGGAAATAACAATCGAGAACTAAAACTGATTGTAGTGTAAAAGATTGTTTTTACCAAAATTTTCAAAGTGGATTGACAATTGAAAATTAAAACTCAATTTAAAAAAAATGAAAAAATTGGGAACCAATCAATTATAGTTTTCAAATTTTCACGTTCTTATTTGAAAAACAAAATAAAAATTATTTTTGAGCCCGTTTAACATGACTTATATTTTTGTTTTTATTTCATGCAGAAGAGCTTTTGGAACAAGTTATCTTAATTTTTGTTTGAAACTAATTTTTAGAAGAACATCCTATTTCTTAAGTATTTTCAGAAGAAACCACATTAGACCAGCTTATAAATTCAGAAATATCATCCACTCATTTATCACTCATTTTTATTTATTTATAAATTACTTTTAATAGAAGGCTTACCCTATGTTTGACTCTCTTTAAATAAATTGAAACTATTTATTTCTTATACTCATTTTCAATCACATTTAAAAAATAAAATATTATGTACTTAAACTCAAAATTTTTTGCTTACTTTTTAACAATACCTTTTTCAAAAAATGACTATTTAAAACATCATTTTCCATAATTTCTCTTTATAATGGTCATCAAACAAGTGCCGAGTACTTCGAGCAAAAAAGCATCGTGCAATTAGCCCATGTTTGGGCCACATTCTTATTTTCATTATCATTCTTGTACTCATTTTCAACCACGCATTTTTCAATAAAATAATATTTTTCATCTCATCAATAACTTTTCCTTCTTTTTCAACCACATATTCATCATTACATCACATTAAAAAAATGCATTCTTTCCTAAAAATATGCATCAAACACACTCTTAATAGAGTTATGATGCGTGTACAGAATATTTTTCGTACATGTTCAGGGAGACACTTGTCTCTTTGACATTGGCCCGCTGAAAAATAGTTTCTAAAAAGTCAAATGTAGCTTTCTATAGTTGTGTGCAGAATAATTGTTGGGTAGCTTTGGCTTTTTGCGGGCACAAATTGATAATTCATAATTCCGTCTAATACGGAATCAGCCATGCCTAGCGGTGGCAACGAGCCGAGCCGAGCCCGAGCCGGGAAAAAAAAGCTCGGGCCGAGCCCGAGCTTTTTTTGGCCCGAGCCGAGCCGAGCCGGGCCCGGCCAAAAAAAATTAGGCTCGGCCCGAGCTTTAGGCTCGAGCCTTACCGGGCCAAGCCGAGCCCGGGCCGAGCCGGCTCGGTTTTTTTTTTTTTTTTTTTTTTTAAATAAAATCTACATTAAAAAAAAAAAAAATTGTACATTTTATGCGTAACACGTGTTATAAATTAAAGAGATTATGAAAACTTCATTTTTACTTAAAGTATGTAACTATTATTTCTTTTAATGTCATGGTGAAATTTCCTTGAGGGTCGTAATTCCAATAATTCAAGGCAATAACTATTATATTTATCATTGAAGAATAAAACCCTCCTCCTTTATCCGGGCTTGGGACCGGCTACAATTATCGTAGGCGGAGTTAAAATTGTACACGAATAAAATATTTCGTGTACAATTTTTTTTAAAACAAAAAAAAAATTAAAAATTACGTATTGAATTGAAACTAAACAATTTAAAAACTTACAATATCTTATGCTTTAATCTGTTGTAACTCATCGGCCATTATACTATCAACTTGTTCTTGAAGACGTAATTCCGCACATTCCCAGTCCTTCAAACATATTAAAGCCTCCAATATATCTTCTTTTAGTTTTGATCGTTCGTCACTTAAAACTCGACCACCTAAACTAAATGCAGCCTCCGATGCTACTGTAGACACCGGCGGTGTTAGTAGATCGCGAGCAATTTTTGATACAATTGGATACTGCCTTTCGTTACATCTCCACCATGATAAAAGACTAAAATCCTGTAATTCTTGTGGTTGTAACATACTACGAACGTCCACGCACATATACCTAGCTAACTCCGAAGGAATTTCAAGATTTGTACCACTGACATCTATTGCTCTAGATATTGACGAACTAGAACTAAATGAGGGAATACTAGTATTGGTCTCTAAATAACTCCATATATTATCTACATTTGTTGAAGTGTTCTTTGAAAAAGTATTTTGGGAAGAACTACACTAACCTTCTTTTTCAGCTAATAGTTATACATTTCGCATAACATTGATTCTATATTCGTATGTGAAAATTGTATATCCATGAAACGTGAAATCCCATTTATAATAGCTTTTGTGCCAGTTAAATTAAGTCGAGGGTCCATTACAGAAGCTAATAAAAATAATGAGGGTATCTCTTCCCAATATTTACGAAACTTTAACTCCATAGAATGAACTACATCAACAAAAATTGGGAAATTCCTATGTCTTTGAAATGTTTGTGCAAAATAGAAAAAATGTTGTAAAACAAGTGAAGATGTAGGGTAATAAATACCGCTACATTCCTTTGTGGCATTGAAAAACGGTTTTAAAAATGTTTTAACGATAAATGCAAGATTCCATTCCCAATCTTCCAAATTATGTTCGGGTCCATATGTATGCCTACCATTATAATACATTGTAATAACTTTATCATAATTTTCACACGAGTGTAACATAAGATATGTAGAATTCCATCTATGTGATACATCAGTGACAAATGATTTCTCTTCTAAGCCATACTCAGCACATAAACTGTTAAATGCTTGCTTTCTTGCGGGTGATGCGATAATAAAATTAATTGCTTGCCTAATTTTATCTAACGGTGTTTTTATATGTTCTAATCCAGATTTTACAATCAAATTAATAATGTGGCATACACAACGTTGATGGAAAAATAAACCTCCAAATATAGGGTTCAAATCATCAATAAATTTATCGACAACAACTTTGTTTACACTAGCATTATCAAAAGTAAAACTTCGAATCATTTCTTGCATACCATATTCTTGTATAATATCTTTTAAAACCATGTATATGTTAGTCGCATTATGAGGATATTCTACACATCTAAATGCAATAATTCTTTTATGCATAATCCATAGGTGATCAATGTAATGAGCTGTAGCAGCAATATAACCTTTTTTATTAACACCGGTCCATAAATCAGAGGTAAATGATATAACACAATTAAAAGTTTTTAAACTTTCAATATTAGTTTGTTTTCTTTTGTTATATAATTTTATAGCATCAGAACGAAGTGTATTTCTACAATAAGAATGATACCTGGGTTGGAGATAATTCTGCACAAGACGAGTAAAGTGTATTGACTCGATCATCGTTAGCGGCATCTCTGCTGCAGCCACGTATGCAACCATTCCTTCACGAAATCTTTCCTGTGAATATACAAAAGTGGAAAGAGTAGAACCGGAACCAGTAAATGTTAGTTCGGTCTGTTTCGGGTCAAGACCGACTGGTTTCGCTTTGCAACTTCTTAATATGTGTCTATTTAAATGCGATGTGCTCGAACTAGGCTTCCAATTGAGTTCTTTACCGCAATAATTGCAACATGCTTTCCAAATATCGACTCCATTTTGAACCCCAACTTTTTTTCGAGTCATATGTTGCCAACAATCTGCAGACTCTTTTTTCGATTTCTTAACCTCGACTACTTCCTCCTCTTCAATATCTTCCAAATCAATTGGAACATTTTGAGATGTATTGTACCCCAATGGAGTACTCGAACTACCTCTAAACTGATTAATCTCATCACTGGTAAAATCCATGTGTACGTATTATAAATTTATAATAGAGGGAAATTGTAGTAAAGAATTAAGAATATGATATGTAAAAAAATAGGAGAGGAGAAATGGAGAATATAGAATATCGTAGTAAAGAATATAGCAAAATGAGTAAATTGAAAATAATACTGAGTTAAGTGATTGAAGAATGAAGAGTGATATGAAATAGAAAAATTTTCTCGTATTTATAGACAGAAAAAAAAATTTCAAATTTTAAAATTAAAAAAAAAAAAAAATTTTGCGTGCACGTTAACGCATAATGTGTCTGACTTGTGATATGATTTTTCAGACAAAATTTTTGAAAACAAGCGAAATTTTAAAATTTTTTGAATGCACGAAATCGTACGGATGAATGCTGATTTCGAGCGATTCACTGTCTGCGTGCAAATAGAATTTCTAGCCGTCACATAGTAATCTAATGTGACGTAGTGTAGATAGTCGCTCGTAGCAGTGCTTTCTAGCCGCTCGCTACAGTAAATGCTTGTCAGAGCACACACGCCTTCTAGTCGCGTGCTACGTAAGAATCTCTCGCAAATTGCGCGATTTCACTTTTTTTTTTTCTTTTTTTTTTTTTTTTTAAAAACGGGCCATTTTTGGCCGTGACACGGCCGGCCCGTGTGGCTCGCCGAGCCACACGGGCCGGCAGCTCGGCTCGGAGCCCCCACGTGGGGCTCGGCCCGAGCCTCGGCTCGGTGCGACCGAGCCCGAGCCGGGCCCGGCTCGGGCTTTTTCCGAGCCGAGTCCGAGCCGCCCGAGCCGCCGAGCTTTTTTGCCTTCTCTGGCCCGGCTCGGGCTTTTTCCGAGCCGAGTCCGAGCCGCCCGAGCCGCCGAGCTTTTTTGCCTTCTCTAGCCATGCCCACTCCTGACATCTACCAACCATGATAATAAATTCACATCAAGCCTCCATTTGAATACCATTTATAAATTTAATTTAAGTCAAAAAAACACATTTATAATTATTTTCATAATGAATTGACAAGCACCTTACTTATAAATTGAAATTTGTATTAAAAATGTTTGATTGTACATTACGTCCCTAACTTTTTATCGAAAGAATTTTACAAATTGTGTGATCATATCAAAATACTTACGGACAGACCGATCCAGCCCCCAGCCCATTGAATGTTTTTTAGTAGAAAAAAAATTTATGTAAAAAAAAATTCTCGTGTAATTTTTTTTTTTTTAACGTATTAACCCGATCTGTAATTCGATCCTGAATCCGTCCCTGTATCAAAATTAAGGATATTACAATTAACTTACACTATGAATTAATTAAGTTGGTAGTACCATTAGCCAAAAAAGTCAAACACAAGTTTTTGTTTGTTCCATATTACATATCATATTCATTGTTATGAGTATAATTGATTTTTTTAATTTTTTAATGTATCTTGTTATCAACAAGTATGAACTACTATTATTTATATCTTTATTAACTATAGATTTTAATGGTAAATTAGAAAAAATATAAATAAAATTTATTGTTACTAAATTAGTTATATATTCTAAACCTATATGAGAATGAAAACAAATCTATCTTTATAGACGAATAGAGCATTACTATAAAATACTGTGCTAAACGATAAAGATATACAAGGGGTAAGGCATCTTAAATTTGATTCATCTTCCTACTTGTAAAGTGATCATCAATTGATGACATTTATATATCAAATAAGATGATGTTATACACCATTAGTACTGAAGAGCATCACATTTGGAGGTGTCAAAAGTGCTATTTAACATGAGAATTTTTAAGAATTAATGGTGGGAAGACTTTTTGAACTCAAAATCATGTTGCACCACTTATCTAAAATTTAAATGGTTTAATTATCTATATTTTCATCAATAGTTGACAATAGAATGTTGATGAAAGGGTTTGTGCTAACAAAAAATTTCGATTATTTTACACCATTAATATTTCAATCAAATCAATAGTACTTAAAGTCACTGTTCTAAAAAACGTAGCTTAATTAAACTTGAAGACTAAATTTCAATCTTTATAAGCCTAGACAAAGTTTAGGCGTAAAAAAAACGTTATCTTATTTTTAATATTATTTTAAATTTTTAATCGTTCTAAAAATTATTTAATAATTAAATAATACATAATAAACATCTAAAATTTTAAAAGACTATATTTATATTCTTACAATTAGTCGATTATACAATTTTCAAATGAAAATTTTGAAATTAAAGTCGAATAAAAAGCTTCTGAAAAAAGGGGGAAAACAACTCACTTGTTGAAACACTGCTTAAAATTGTTTGTTAACTTTGTCTAACTGGTTTTTCAACCAAATTAATCGAACTTAGGGACATTTATTAGCCTTGCACCAATTATATTGAGAGCTTAGAGCGAATCATAATTATTTCATAAAATTCCATTACTTTTGAAAAGTTAAAAGGAGTTTTTAAGGTTCAAAATCTACTTTTGAACCCGTTTGACTAATTTTATGAAAGTACTTTTGGTAATTAGAAGAGCTTTTAGTTTTTAGAGAAAGTTGATCTAATGTGCATTTCTCTAAAAGCACTTTTGAAATAAAAAGTATTTTTAAAAATTAATTTTAAAATAAAAATTAAAGTAACTTCCTTAAAAAGCTATTTTATAGAAAGTAAAAGTAGAAACAAAACTATGCCAAACGTGCCCTAAATTGATAACAATTAAGACAAACGCTAGACATTAGTTGGACGAAAAGAAAGTATCATCGATACTATAAACAAGATGCGTTAAATATGAATAGAAGTGTGAGTTCAAATGCCTCATCTTAATTGAGAAATTATATCAAAATAATTTTAAAATAGAATTGAGAAGCAAGAACTAAACCAAAATCATTCCGTTCTGGATTATGAAAACCAGTACTAGATAAATTATAATTGGAAACAATCGAACCGACTAGGTTGATCTAGTTATAAATGGGTCAAAAAATTTTAACCCCGTAACTCACCCAAATTTTGATGCAATGATGTATGTTAACGTCGCAACACTTCTGCACATCATCAAATAATTTTAAAAAAAAAAGTCAAATAATCAATAGTGTGAATTATATAGATATTAATGGCATTAGCTATGAACATACAAAATAAGTTAACTAAACAAAGGACAAAGAGAAAGTACTATAATTAGGATTTATCGAAATTTTTAAGATATAAGGGTCTGTTTGATTGCAAATGTGAAAAATGAGTGGAAAGAAAATGAATTTTAGGTAATTGAATTGTCTAGAAATTGTTTTATTGGGGAATTGTCATTAATTGTGTTTGATTTGTATAATTTTCCACCTGAAAAATGTTGAAAATTTGGTGTTCATTTGGCTTTATTTTTCATGAAAATTGTCCATTAAAGTGATAAATTCTTTTACCATTGGATTTAGAATTTGTTTCACTTACCAAAAAAAAAAATTTAATTATCATACAGATTATCATTCGTTTAACTTTGTTTTGCATAGAAATTGTCAATAAAAGTGATAAAAAAAATTTACCATTGGGTCTAGAATTTTTCTCAATTACAAAAAAAAAACAAAAAAAAAAGGCTGAAAAATGAAAACTCCTAAAAGGTGGAAAAACAATTTCAACAAAATTAAGGAAAATGTGCACATGTGAGAAAAAAGTGAGAAAATATTTTTCATGAAAAATTTCTACTATCAAACAAGACAAAAGCTAGAAAATGGAAAAAGAATTACTAGTTCTAGGAAAAATTAAGGGTATCAAACAAGCCCTAAGTTTTTCGTTTTGAAAATGTTTTAGGACCCGAACTCTTTGGAAACATTTCGAAAAAGATTAATAATAGGAAATTCCGTTAAAAACATTTTCATGTACAATGTTGCCCCACCTATTGAAAATCACATAAAACCACGTTTGAAATATTTTGTGCGGAAAACTCCCACCTTCAGATTCGTCAGATCTATCATTATAAACAATAAAAAATACCAAAATTCAATTCAATTTTTATTTTATTTTATTTTCCAATCCCATCCCATCCCACTTTACTTCATCATCTTCTTTTTTCTGAAAAATAAATAAATAAATAAAAAGTTCTCTTTTTTAGACCCCCAATATTATGGACAATTAAACCACTTTTACAAAACTATTTCATCTGTAAAAATGTCAGAATACTCACATGGGAATGAGTACCATGTGAATAAAATATTATTATAAAAAATGGGATCCACCCCCAAAAGTTCTCTTTTTTAGACCCCCAATATTATGGACAATTAAACCACTTTTACAAAACTATTTCATTTGTAAAAATGCTAGAATACTCACATGGGAGTGAGTACCATGTGAATAAAATATTATTATAAAAAAATGGGATCCACCTCCATGTGTGTGTTCTGTTATTTTTTCAAAAAAAAATTTCCTGTAACAGTAGCATTGTTCTATTATGGATTCCTCAAATGCTACCAGCTGTATTTTCAACCCCGCCCTTCCCTAAAAACTCGTGATTCTCGGTCATGAAGGGAGAAAATGATCTCCAGACCTTACCTCCAGTGGCCGAAGGACTTGCCCTTAAATCAACATTTTCGGATGTGGGCTTTTCCGATTATGGCTCATGCTGCCTGTCTTTTCCTCCATTGCCTGGAGAACTTGAGGAAAAATGGATTGTCCCGGAGATGGTAAATGGGAGTAGTAATTATAACAGGAGCAAGGGTTTTACAATTAGACAATGATATTCACCATTATTACCACTTTTGTAGTTAACATCATTTAGAAAACTTGACCCTCGGAGTGGAGAAGAGAGTTTGATCGAAGGGGGAATGAAAGGAGTCAACTTGACTCCCTTGGGACTCGGTATCCGACATTGACATGTATTATTATAGCTTTTTCTCATAGTTTTCTGGTGAGTAATGGGTTCTGGGTTTTGCATAGAAATTCCTCCTTAGAAATATGCTATGCTATTTTATTGAGACTAGTTAAAGCCCGTGCAATGCACGGGCTGTGATATTTTCGAAGGTTATGTTAGCATCGAATATTAATGAGAAGTTAAACTATTCTGAAAATTTAGTAAGTTTTCACATAAATCTTATAGAAATTGACATAATAATTAGTCAAACTTAATAAGGATAATATTGAAGTAAGATTAAGATTAAAATGAAAGAAAACATGTGACCTTCTTGTAACACAATGAACAAAACACACGCTGGAAAACATTAGCAAATGATCAATTTTTGAAATAAGTACATGATGCACAAAATGACTGCAAGCATATAGTCTGTAACTCTAAGTACAACTCTTGTGCTGTACAACGAAGCCGTACTCAGTTTCTAGGTATTTGGTACCACCATGAAGAATGGTTAGACCAAAGTAATGGGAACGAGTTCCCAGTGAGAACATATAGAATACAGATGAAAGTTGGAGCTGTGTTACAATGAATTCCCAGACAGACATGAGGGAACCATGCTCAACTATATTTTTAACAATCATTGGCAAGAAATTGAAAAGGCCAAGTTCGATGACAAATCCTTGGCTCAAGATAGACAAAAATGCTGCATTTTGATTCGACTTACCTGATTTCATTGAACTCTCAAACCCCCAGAGGGCCAGATAGAATTGCCCCGACCAAAAGGCATAGAAAGTGAAAACAACTACACATGCATTGAAGAAGAATCCTACTGAAGTGTAGAAGAAAGAAAGTATCATGAAGAAGTCCAGCATATTACCTAACCTATAAGATACATAGAAAGGGATAAACAATCATCATTCATCAATGCATTGAAAGAATCTTATAGAAGTGAGGAAAAGGGTAAACATCCTCATGAAGTCCAGCGTACTATCCAACTTGTAGACATCTTGGCTGAGGAGTTGTTCTCAACTCCCACTTGCAATCTTGGCCTCAAAACATAAAGATTTGATTTAAGCCAACATCTCTACCCTTGCCTAATTGAATGTACTTGTGGTGAGTGATATTTCCAACAATTTTTTTCAACATGATGATGTAATTTGTTTATGATTTTCTTTCCTAATACCACTACATTATCATAGACTACAGCACAAGATTTTCCATTGTCATCTATTTGTCCATTTGGAAAACCATGTACTTCATTAATAGCATTCTCATCAACCCTCTTGGGTGATTTTGCAAATTCATTGTGAAAACAAAATCTCCCATCATCATCGTCAATGCTTTTATCCGAGCTATCATGTATTTTACAAAACTTTCCAGTCACATGTTGGTCTAGATGAAAACCATTGTAACAACATAACTTTTTGTCACCATCTCCCAAGAATTCTGGATCATCCACTCTTTCACTAAATTTTCCAACCAGTGGATATTTCAATTTTTAAAATATTCCAATCAAGATATATTGGCATATTTTTCTTGAAGGCCAATATATAACCTATAAATAACGTACAATTATACACATTTTGATATAGCCATTTCAAAATCACACGCATGATATCACGAAGTTCAAATTTCCTCACATTCAACCATTCTATCCATAATTCTTGGGTGTAAAGTTGAAACTTCTTTTTTTCCAGAAATCATAAAAATCATATAATTTATCCATTCGTACCTCCAAGGGAAATGCTCTCTTTATTTATCTCCATTTCGCATTTTGTAAGGTGAGAAGAGTATTTGATTTGCAAAACTACTTCCTAATTCCCCTTGCTAAAGCTATAGAAGAATATTTAGTGATTTGCAAAATTTAGTGAAGCTAGAAAATTTGAACGTACATATACCTTTCAAATCCACCTTCGTTTCCTCTATAGTGGAAACAATATAAAATCTCTAATTTTTATCGCTTCATAGAAGAATTCCGAAGGTGTGCTACTTTCACCTTAGCTGCATAAGATAGGGCAATGAGGTAGAGCATGTGATTCCTAGAAGAGTAGTAAAGATATAACCATTTAGAACAAGCTCGATATATAGAGTATGATAATATAAGAAGTGATCTATGGGTGACTAATTTGAGTTTTTCAATGAACAAGAGATTATCTTCCTAGCAAAGAGAAAATAGAAACATATTTTATTTTATTCTTTGTTCCCTTCCTGTGGTAAGTGATTTGTAGAACTTTTCTTCTCATTTCATTGCTAGGGGAAAAAAAAAAAAAAAAAAGATCCCCAAATTTCAGAAAAAATTACAACTTGGTAGGAAAGCTCATTAAAAAAAAGATTGAATTGAAACAAAAATTATATATATATGCATAACAGAATTGGAGAAAAAGTAAAAACTATATATAAACACGGGTATTTCCAATTTCGATAGCTTACAAACAATCGATTTAAGAGAAAACCTAAAGATGTACATAAGTAAAGCAAGTAGCCTTTTTAACATTACGTTTTCTCTCTCCCTGAACCCTTTCCCCCTTAACCCTTGTTTTCGCTGGCTTTCGTCCGGCGAGTGGCCTTGGGCCACTCGTCCGGTTTCCTCTAGGCTCCTCGGAGTCCTAGTTCTCTCTCCCCGTCTCTGGCGGTGGAGTTTTTTCCCTTCCTGGCTTCGGTCGGTGGAGGTTCCCTCCCCAGCTTCGGTCGGTGGAGGTTTTTGCCTCTCCAGTTACGGCCGGTTGAGGGCTTTGTTGTTGTGTTTTCTTTTCGTGTGCGTGGTCTGTTGTGGGTTTGTTGAGGTGGTGTGTTGATGGGTGTTGGTTGGATTGTGCTTTGGGAGGTGGTGGTTTAGGTGGTGGCAGGGTCTGGGAGGTTTGGTCTCTTTGTTGTGATGACGTTTCGATCGGTGGCAAGCTGGAGCTACTGGAGGTTTCGGGTTTACTGTGGTTGGTCCAGGCTGGCTGAGCTCCGGTGGCATGGGTGGGCTGCGTTTTTCGGTGGTAGAGGTGGTTGATGTTGGTTGGAGCGTCGGTTAGTGGAGATTGGCTGCAGTAGGGCGAGGCTGAGAGACGACATTTTGCAGGAGGGTTTCCTCTCTTTGGGACTGTTGCTGATTTTGTGCCTAGTTTGGATCGATGGGTGGTGTTTTTTAGTCTGTTTGTTCTGTGTCTTGTGTTGTTTTCTGTTGTCATGTGGTGTCTGGCTCTCAAATTTTGCTGGCTCTCTCTCTTTTGAGAGGGGCCGAAGTTTAGACAATGCCCGTCCTTTGTGAGGGGGTACTTTAGTGCTGATTGCGTTAGTTGACTTATTGTCGGGTTTACCTGTTGTTTAAGTCACAGCTGTAACTCCATTGTATTCTGGATTGTATTTCAGACTCTGTCGATCAAGCCTTTGAGCTTGTTTGTCTGTAATCGATTAATCCGTTTGATTGTTGTAAGGAAAGTTTGTTATAAAAAAAAAAAAAGATGTACATAAGTAAATATTACAAATCAAAGAATGGAAGCAATTGAGGCAAAATACAATTAAAATGGAGAACGAAGATTGAATAAAAGAAATGGAAGATAAGAATTAGTTGAAACATACAAAAGACTTTAATGTAAATCATCAAGAATTGAGAGGTCAAAAATTCATTTTCAAAGAGGAAATTAGCCATAGTGAATAGAAATATTAAATTAATATACTGTCCGATTTCTATGCAAGTGTTGTTTTTTGGAAAGTTATAGCATAATTGTCCAATTTCTATGCAAGTGTTCTTGTTCTTCAATTCCAATTTTATACGACTTTGTGAGTATATAAATATTTTTCTTTATAAAAGGGATCAATGGATTATGTCGACTTCTTTTTCGGGATATGAAATCATAAACAAGAGATGAACGCGTCAAATGGATAATTATATCTGTAGAAGTGTACGGGAGACAGTTAATAGCGTTGAATAAATTACAGACTCCATAATAATATGCAGAATTGTAATGCTTATTTAAGAAAAAAAACAAAATATAACTCATCATATTGGTAAAGAACTATAATTGTACAAGTTATTTAAAAATCAGTTTATATGTTTCCAGAAGAAAACAATACAATGTACATAAAAAATCAAAATCAAAATTAGTGAAAGAACGAACCATCATCGAATGAACAAGTTAATATAACAGCAAATGCATCTCCATTTCTATGCCCCAAGTCTTTGTCATTTTAGATTGTTGTTAGCTAGAATTTGAATAAAAATCATATGATTCAAAGAAACCTTGAGCATTAAATTAACATGAACTAAAATTATACACAACAACAATGAAGAAATCCTAATAACCATCACGTACAATGGGAAAAAAAGTGTGCAAAGGGAAAAAGAATAGAAAATACCTGGGTCTTTTTAGCCATATATGAGATTAATAGCTTCAACTTGAGACTGTAATCGATTGGGTAAGTAGTCACCGTTCCGCAACCAAGGGAGGAATGATCAAGGTCATGACCAAATTACCTCCCACTCCCAGATGGGGAACCTCAGAATTATTCATGCAGAAGATTGTTCCCTAATTTTGGTTGCTGAAATTCTTTTAAATCTTGTTTTGACGATTGAGAGGGAGAAAGGGAAAGCAAAATGGATCTGAAAGATTGAATAATAGTTTTGTATTTCCAAAAAAAAAAAAAATTAATTCTCGCGGAGTGCAAAGTCCGCACAATCCGGAGTCACACTCCGCGCTGTTTGGAGTTTTGTCTTTAGATATTTTGCACATAGACAAGCTGTGCGGAGTGATGCTCTGCATAGTTCGAAGTTTTTTTGTCGACGTTGAAAGTCAACAATTGTGGTTATGGGTAAAAGAAAGTTCATATTACCCTTAAAGCTTGGATGAATAATGGAGAATGAATATGGATGAAATGGGATATACAAAAAATTTAACTTTGGATTTATTATATTTTTTTAACAGACACAAAAAATGTGCGGAATAAATACTCCGCACAGTGTGAAGGTTTTGCTCCGCATACAGAGCATTAGCTCTACATTGTGCTCCGCACTCTGCATATAAATTGATTAAAAAATGATCTTTCCAAATTACCCTTGACCCGCGTGTGAATAATGGAAGACAGATAGGGGACAATTAGTGTAAATAGTAGAGGATGGATATGGGGCAATTTGGGCTAACTAAAATGCTTCAAAATGAATAGTACTCGGCATTGTGGAGGAAATTTGGTATAACGAAAATACTTCAAAATGAACAGTATTCAACATATTCACTCTTTTTGCGATGCACGGCTGTGGTTATTTTTAAGATTATGTTAGTGTTGCATATTATATATTCAACGAAGTTAGCTAAATGAACTTTATTTAACCAAATGTATTTACGTAATACAGTTAAACACTAAAATATTTGACTCTTCAAGACATATATATATATATATATATATATATATATATATATATATATATATATATATATATATATATATATATATTGAACAAAAGAATATTTATAGTTTTTCTGTATTATATTCAGGAATATCAATTATAGGACTTAATCTTGGACCTGTAGATGAGCTTCTTCTTCTTTGAAGTTTGATTATCTAGTGCGAGCACAATCTTCCCAAGGTCATGAGTTTTGAAGCTGCAAATGAACTTCGTCGATTTTTGTACAATCTAGGTGTATCTATCCCGGGTTAGGTCGCAGGGGTTCTGGGGCAACGCTCCCGACGGGGATCGACCTGCCCGATCAGATGTAAATAAGTAGAATTTTTGGCAAAAAAAAAGAAATAAAAAGAAAAGGCGTAAGTGCGGAGCGGCAGAAGAAATTCTGATATTATGTATGTATGACATGAAGCAAAAAATTGTAAAAAAAAAAAAAAAGGAAAAAAAAACACGAAGTGGTCTCCGCACATTGCAGAGCAATCGATTTTTTTTTCTTTCAAAGTAGATGGAGATTTTCTGGTTCCTCTACAATATATCAATAACTACAACAAATAAAACTACAAATTCATACTAAACAAAAATTTATACTCAAAAATTGAAAACTCTCACCTGAGAAATATATAGATGCAGATACACATATATACTTGGAAAACATTAGAATATACCAAATCCATACATACATGAAAATCATAATAATTTTATACCGAAAAACAAAAAACACAGTAGAAACTGCCATTTGTTCTAACTGACTCGTGTTGTTCAGTCTCAAATTCTGTTTCTTCTCTTTGATTTTTGAGTTGATAAAGCTAATAATTTATTTGATGGTTGAAATGAAATTATACACCGTCTTCTTGCAAATGAAATCAGATACTGGCTTATTGCAAATGGTTTTAATATATTTGCATGTATATCTTGGCAAGTCGGTTTGTAAAATATCAGCGACAAGTCAGTTTAATCAAAATTGAAAAGTCAATCTTATATATACATGGAACACATAGGATATTTTATAGTCGGTTGATAATCACTGCAATATCTTAACATGGGAGAAACACGATATTTTTAGTCAGTTGGACTGTAGAGAAGCAAGTTGTACCGTAGAAAAATCAGTTATAATGTGAAAACTCACATAACAAAAAAAGGAACAGTGATGCTCCGCACAGTGTGAAACATTCACTCCGCACTGCGCGGAGTAATGCTCCGCATTTGTGTGAAGCAACTGTGCGGAGCATTCACTCCGTATAGTACGGAGTGTCAACTCCAGGATTTTTTTTTTTTTTTGGAAAGTCAACAATTGTAGGCATGTTGTAGGAATAAATCCAAATCACCATTGTGTTAGCCCAAGAATAACTAACCAAGAGGGTGGTGAATTGGTTTTTGAAACTTTTTCGAAGAATTAATCTAAATTCAACCAAGTAAAGACTAAATAGATTAATTCAAATAATAAGTACAAATATAAAAGCGATAAGTAAAAGGGATAGAAAGTGCAAACGATATGTTATGGAGGTTCGATCCAATGCAGTGATCTACGTCCCCCGTTACCAATCTCTCCGTCACGAGCAAGGCCAATTTTACTATAATGGTAACTTACAACAAGGAGTACCGATCCTTTACAATGTTGAGCTTTCCGGGACCTCAACACGACCCACACTATTGAGCTTTACGGGACCTCAATATGACCCACACGGTGACTTATAACAAGGCACACCAATCCTTATACAATGTTGATATTTAAGGGATTTCAACACGACCCACAATTCAAAATGAATTTTACAAGAATAATAAATTTAAAGTTGAGAACAAGAAGAGAAGAAGGCAAACACTTCAATAGATGGGAAATGATAAAGCTCGAGTGTTATGTTGGAAAACTTTGATGAATGAATGATAATGAAATAGTTTGGTTCAATATATCAAAGTTTTCAACCAATTAATATCTCTTAAAAAATAATAACAAGTTAAGTATAAAGAGAGATTTACAGTTCAATAAGTGTTGGCAAAGAAAACCTTTATCAAGATAGAAAATAGATGAGTTCTAAAGTTTTCTTGCAAAGTTGATTTCTTGATGAAATAGATAAATCAAGTTTTGGATCAATCAAGAAATTCTTGTAATAGATGAAGTGAAAGATAAATCAATGTAAGTTCAATAGATTTTCAACCAAAAGCTCTCTCAAAATATCTCTAATAAGTGTTGAAATTGAATGAAAGAGAGTTGGGTATTTATAGATGAAAATCTGTCAAAACTCTGCCGTATCGGACGACCCGTACCGGACGTCCGGTAAAATATCGGACGGTCAGATAGCTGTCATTGTTTGTCAGGAAATTGGACCGTTTAAAATATGACCGTTGGCCAAAAATCTGCTTTACTGGACGTCCGGTATAGCGTACCGGACGTCCGGTACGATAGTCTTATGCAAGATAGCTTTCAATATTTTGATCATATCTTTCTCTCCCAATATCCGATTAAGGTGATTCAAAATGGGTTGGAAAGCTAACTCAAAGGGCTACAACTTTGCTTCAGAAATTATCTTCAAATTAGATCATCTTCCATGTCAAAAATCTGTCCCAATATGAGATTGAAAATCGGAGTATAACTTTTTGATTGAAAGTTGAAGTGTGATCTTTTAAGGGACGTTTGAAAATGATTTTTCAAGGTTTTTGATATATTACAAATGTTCATTTTTCAAAATCATTTTCATGTCAAAACAATTTATGAGAAATATTTGAGTTTTATGTACTTGCTAAACATTGACGAGTTATACCTTTACATATAAAAATGAGGTTCGATAAATAACTCTATCTTCAATGTTCTTGATCTCTTTGAGCTTCTCTTTGACTTGTATCTTGATTTGCAATTATGTTAAGTTCCAATTTGATTGTCGTATGAAAATCACTATTGTCTCTAATGATTTGTCTTGAATGCTCATTTAACCTTCACTTGTACTTCATTTGAGTGTGAATAATAATCTTTATAATTTTGAAGGTTTAAACACTCAATTCAATTTATTAGTAAACAAGATGGATTTGTTTGTTATAATCAAAACATTAAGGTCATGATCAACCATAGGTCAACACATTGAACCTTATATGAATAGTAGAGGATGGATAGGGATGTATTGGGATAAATAAAAAAAAGCTCTGTAATTTATTTATTTTTTCTTATTTTCTGTTTTAGTCAACAATTGTGGGTAACGAATAAGTCTATATTACCTTTTTGTTTTGATAAAATGAATGTTTCAAAAAAAATCAACAGTAAATAATGGGGGATAAAATGAGAATGAAAAATGCTTCAAAATGAACAATATTCGACGGATTGGCTCTTACAAAAAATCAACAGTAAATAATGGGGGATAAAATGGGAAAAATATTAATTGATGGGTATAAAATGGAAATGGAAAATGTTTCAAAATGAACAGTACTCGATGGATTGGCTCTTTTAATATAGTGGGGAAATATTCCTGTAAAGAAAAAGGAATCTTGGTATAAAGAAGAAAAGAAAAATGAAAGTGGTGTGTACAGTGTGGGCTTATGTTCATTGACATTCCCAATATTTGATATTCTAAATCTTGGTTTTTTTTATTTAGCCCCCTGTTTGTTTGCCATTTATTTCTCATTTCTAGAATAAATCTTACCGTTGCAGCCTGGAGGAGCAGCATTTTTTGACCAAAATGTGTCATGGTGGGTCATAGCCGGTTGAAAATAACGGTCAAAATCTTCATTTTTTGCCAAAAATAATGGCAAACAAACAGTGTTTTTTACAGTAAATTTGACGGATTTTGACGGTAAGTTTTTTCGCACAAAAAAATTCAAATATGAGATTTTCTGCGATTTTTAATAGGTAGTTGTATATCGTACATGAAAACGTTTATAGGAGAGTTCTGCTATAAATCCTTTCAAAAACTAAAAAAAAAAAGGTTTCTCTTTTTTAAAGAAATTCAAAAACTTAACAGTACTTTGTAAAAACTTTTGAAAAAGTTAGTATTAAAAAGTTCAGAAATTTGCCAAAGGAAACTTAATTACAAGCTTTGGCTTAAAATTAAGAGAAAATTACTTTAAACCATATTTTTGAAGTTTCACTTTCAAAAATTAGTTATTAGTTTTTTTTATTTAAAAAATATATCAACTCCCATTACAATCCATACCCACGCCATGTGTCCCTATTTCCCTCGTTAATACGCACCACATGGTCATCACTCCACTGCACTGTACCCTACATACCACACTCATCCCAAGTCACTCTCTCTCTCTCTCTCTCTCTCTCTCTCTCTCTCTATATATATATATATATATATACACATTTATAATATGTGTGTCTCTTACTCAACCCCTAGTCCGACTAATGCCAACTCCACCACCATTAACTTCAACCACACAAAAGAAAAAAAAAAGGATTTGTACACGTGGCCACTCGAGTCATTTCCTATTCTTGTTGTCTAGTTTGGTTGGATTAATAATAGCTTTAATAGGTGACGTTAATGGTGTGGTCAGAGTCGTCAGACGATGCAGATGAACGACATTTAGGTTTTTTCTTTTTTTATTTTTTTTTATTTTGTGGTAGTTGAAGTTGGGAATTGATTTATGGTGTATTGAAAGTGCAAGTGGCTATGGTGTGGTAAAGGTGAAAGAGATTGAAGAGGTGGTGGATTTGAGTTTGTTTTGCATGTATGATTGCTGCTTCATGTGTACAAACCTGTAGTGACAATGGGCAATCCATATATGTGTACTAATCTCTGTGAGGCATGTGTAGTGTTTGGAGGCTATGGCGATGAATTATGGTGTTGATTTCTGTATGGTGTGTGGTAGTGGTGCTGTTGTTGTGATGCAGTGACATCAATGTTATTTGGTAATGCTGCTAGTGGTAGGAGTGGCGGTGAGGCGACCGAAAGGTGAAGAGTAGTTGTGAAAATTATTAGGTAATTGTCACCAATAAATAAAATGTGTGATTTGTAACTAAATTTGTAATTGTAGCCTATAATTTATGTTTTCGCGATCGATAAATAAGTTGTGACTAATTAATTTGATAATTTGTGACCGTGAAATAAATTGTGACTTATAAAATTTGTTATTTGTAACCGAAAAATATTACGTGATCAATTAATTTGATAATTTGTTACCGATAATTTAAAATTCACCAATAAATTTATATAACATGTCACAAGTGCTTAATATAATATGAGTATCGACGCTCATATATATATATATATATAAACCTAAATAAAATAAACGAAGACCATCTAATTCTTCTATAGGCCATCTGGGTAGATTCATCAATGCCCTGAAAAAGTTGTCATACTGCCAATTTGATCTTTTTATTAAACAAATCCATATGTCAAAAGAATAATGCTAAACGATCCGCGCCGGTGACCACGGGGATGACCGCACACTCACAGCGTCGGCGCGGGTCCCACCCCTGAATAAAATAATCTGACCCCCTCCTGTGTGTGTGCGGTCATTCCCGCGGTCAACCACACGGGCACTGTAACATGGTTCTATGTCAAAATCTTTACATGTAGAATATTTTGGACCCCACACACGTGAGAGGGTTGTGTACCAAGTGTGTACACGTAACATTTTTCAACATTGCTACACTTACACACTTTAGTACACAACTTGGTACACAACACTCTCACGTGTCTGTCCCCACACACATTTGAAAGTGTTGTGTACCAAGTCACCAAGTGTGTAGAAGTAACATTTTTCATGTAATAATTACATATTAATGGAACAAATATCAATTGATGTATTAATTCATTTTGAAATTTTATGATGGCAATGTATGTTAAAATTTAGGTTACATTCATTTTTTTGTTATTATTATTATTATTTATTTTTTTGTGAAGTTGAAAATTGATTAAAAAATAAATTACTAATTTTATATACATTTATGCAATGTTTGGTACATTTTGTCGTTTTAAAAAAAAACGTTTCATCTTATCTCTAGAGGATATAGGAGAAAATAAATTTCTTGTAGTAATAGGATTTCCATCTTTTTCTTCGTTCTCGTTTTATATGAGATTTTTCTTTTTGTTTGGTACACATTAAAATGAGAGAATGTATTTTTTGGAAGTGATGTGATAGAGAATATGCGATTGAAAAAGAAGGAAAATTTATTAATGTGATGGAAAATATTATCTTATTGAAAAATGTGTGATTGAAAATGAATAGAAGAATGAAAATGAAAAAAATAATGTGGCTCTTAGATTAGAATATACTCTCTCCTTTATTTGGATTAGGAGTTTGAAACTTCTATGATTGCAGTTGGTTTTATTTCTTTTAGGATTTCGATTTTCTTTCTCTATATTAATAAGATTAAGGAATCAATTTTCTTTTTACACTTTTTAAACAATTTTCTTTGATAATTAGACCATATTTGACGAGGATTAAAATCAAATTTTTAATAAATTTTGATAAAAGTTGATAGAATGTGCTCATAAAATATGCGGTTGAAATTAATTGTTGACTTTAATTTACGTTAACATCCAAATTTTAATATCCTATTTGCAAAGTTTTCAATTTTATTCTTATTTGAAAAATTCAACTATGCTTTGGCATCAAAATTGATCCAAATATATACGAGTGTGATCCAATAACGATTATATTGTTGACTTTTATTAGACGAGTGAGACCCAATAACGACCATATTTTCAATTAAAATTGGATTTTAATCCTGTGCAAACTTGCTCACAGTATAAATACAAGATCAAACCATGCATATTGCAAATAGGCACAAAACACGACAAACAATTCTCTATGTTAAATCTCTTTTCTTGCTCTTCTCACACAAACAGTTGAACAAATTGATTAGATTTTTGCTTGAAAGAGTTTGAATCCATGAATCCGGAACCAGATAATGGCTACCCAATTACTTTACCGCTCTTGGATGGCGTATGTGAGAAGGGACTGGACTCTACTCATCACTCGCACGCCATTCCAGGCTCTACGTCTTTCTTCAAAACCTGCTTCAATGGACTCAATGCTTTGTCAGGTTTTTTCTTCATCCCTGCGAGTATTTAAGTGGCATATCACAGAAAATAAGTTATTTTGAAGAATTTTTTCTGGGTTTCTTCTGCGACTTTAAGGTGTGTTTGAATCTAATTTTGAGGAGAATAGAAATTTTAGAATAGTGATTGACGTGAGAATGTGTGGTGAAAAAGTGATGAAAAGTTTTTGATTTGTGTGTAATATTATTTTATTTGGAGAATGTGTGGTTGAAATGAAGAATGAGAATGATAATGGAAATGAAAATTAGAAATTAATGGGTGCCAAACGGGGGCTTAATCTGATCTATTTTGTTTGAGTTTTTCGTTCAGTGAATGTGCCTCTGTGGAAAATGTTTACGAATTAGGAAATTTATGTTAATAATCCAGACAAATTATTGAAAAGGCATGGAGGAAGACTTTCTATAAAAAGTTAGGCATTTAGCCCCTTTGAATTAGATTGTTTTTTTTATTACAATAGGTTCAATTCAATGCCATTAGCATATGTTTGGCTAAGCTTAAAAAGTGATTTTTAAGTACTTAATTTTTCCCCAGTAGTACTGTGTCATCTAGCGTACTGAACATGTGATAAACATCGTTTCGAATTATAGGCCAAATGAATCCTTGGTTCTTTGTTATCAGGTGTAGGAATATTGTCAGTACCATATGCACTGGCTTCAGGGGGGTGGTTGAGCTTGATACTTCTCTTCGTTATTGCGAGCCTAACCTTCTATACGGGCTTGTTAATTCAAAGATGCATGGATATGGATCCAAATATAAGAAGCTATCCCGACATTGGCTATCTTGCATTTGGATTTAAAGGAAGAGCATTCGTGTCCATTACGATGAATTTGGAACTCTACTTGGTGGCAATAGGTTTCTTGATCCTAGAAGGGGACAATTTACATAATATATTTCCAAACATGGATTTCCAAATTGCTGGTCTTGTTATCGGTGGAAGACAGGGTTTCGTAATCATTGTTGGCCTCATTATATTGCCTACTGTTTGGTTGAACAACATGAGCATTCTTTCATATATATCTGCTAGTGGAGTTTTAGCTTCTTTTATATTATTGGCGTCAATGCTATGTGCTGGTGCATTTGACGGCATCGGATTTCATGAAAAGGGAACTCTTTTGAATTTGAAGGGGATCCCGACTGCTGTTAGCCTGTATTCGTTCTGTTATTGCGCTCATCCAGTTTTCCCCACTCTGTATACTTCCATGAGAAACCAGAAGAAATTTTCAAAGGTAATGTATGATTTTGATTTGAACACCACTGGATTGTCTGTTTGGTAGCTGATGTTGATTTTGGTGAATTGGATTTACCATTGCAGGTCTTGCTCATTTGCTTTCTCGTTTGTACTATTAGCTACGCGTCAATGGCAGTTTTGGCATATCTGATGTTTGGCTCTAAGGTAGTGTTGGATATGGCTCATTTCAACTTGTTTTTTCTTTAGCTAGTGTTTGGCCCCCGTTAATTTATTTTCAATTTTTCTCTTTCTTAATTTTAATCATGCATTCTCCAAGTAAAATAATATTACATACAAATCTAAAAATTTTCATTATTTTTCAACCACGCATTCTCCTATCAATCACTATTCCAAAATTTAAAATTTCCCAAAATGGAGGCCAAACACTAGTTTAAAGATTTGCTTTGATATACATAAAAGGAAGAATAAGTGTGTTTGATGTATATTATTGAAGAAATAGTGACGTGATGTGAAATATGTGGTTAGTGATGTAAAATATTATTTTATAGAAGAATGTGTGGTTGGAAATGAGTTTTAAAATAATATATTTTGAAAGAATGTTCGTCAAACAGGGGCTAAATAAAGAAGATATTATTGAATTGGCAAGAGAATAAAGATTTGCTTTGATATAAATAAAAGGAAGAGTAAGTGTGTGTTTGAAATATATTATTGAGGAAATAATGTGTTTTAAATAGTGATGTGATGAGAAATGTGTGGTTAAAAAGTAAATAAAAGTTATTGATGTGATGGAAAATATTATTTTATAGAAAAATGTGTGATTGAGGCACCGTTTGGTAACCATTCTTTTTTTCATTCTCATTCTTCTACTAATTTTCAACCACACATTTATCAATAAAATAATATTTTCCATCACATCAATAACTTTTCCTTCATTTTCAACCACAAAAAAAGTGTGATTTGACACAAAGAATACATTTTTTTCTAGAATAATGGTTACCAAACGGTGCCTGAAAATGAGTTTTAAAAGAATGTATTTTGAAAGAATGTATGTCAAACATGGACCGAATAACGAAGATATTATTGAATTGGCAAGAGAATCAAAGAAACAAGGAAACTTATCTTTGAGTCTTTGACAGTAGAGGAGTTGTGGTATAAAATTAGAGAATTTATTGCATTAAATAATGCTACCTAACACACAACTAGGTGTAGCATACCATGATTCTTTGTATTTAATGCCTGTTTGGTGCTCATTTCCTCTTCATTTTTAGTATTTTTCAGACCGTTTCACAGTAAATGTGCCTTTCAATTTTCTTCCACCCTGACACACAGGAATCTTTTAATCGGAATTAATGTGGTTGGAGGCTTGGGGGTAAAAAGGGTAAAACATGTTCAGTTTCCACTTGCACTTGTCCTTTGTGTGTCAGAATTACCATCAAATTGAATTTGGTATGCATCGTGCAACGGTCCAATAATGTCTTAAAATGGGCCAAAAATATGCACCCACTCGGTGTTTAATTGAACATGTAATTTAATGTCATAAGTAATGTCGCTTAAACTAGTTTAAAACACCAGAAATGTATTATTGTCAGTCTTGTAATAGTTATTTTCTCAACAGGTAAAATCTCAAGTAACCTTGAACCTTCCAACGAACAAAATCAGCTCTAAAGTGGCAATTTACACCACACTCGTGAACCCAATAGCGAAATATGCTTTGATGGTGACACCAATTGTGCGAGCCGCAGAAAATCGTTTTCAATCTTTCCACAACAGAAGACTTGTAAGTATACTGTTAAGATCCACCTTGGTGATTAGCAGTATCATTGTAGCCATTGCAATCCCCTTTTTTGGTTATCTAATGTCACTTGTTGGAGCATTTTTAAGCATAACAGCTTCAGTTATACTTCCATGCTTGTGCTATTTGAAGATTTCTGGCATTCATCAGAGAGGTGGATTTGAAATGATGTTCATTATAGGTATTGTAGTAATAGGTGTTGCTATAATGATTGTTGGTACATACACATCTCTGAGAGAAATAATTGAGCATTTGGTATGATAGGATAAATTTTTTATTGTTGATCTATCAAATATTACTTCAATGAAAATTATGCGCCTGTCTGGGAGAGCTGGGAAGCCAATTTTAATTGAAAATCAAACCATTGCAAGTACTGGCCAGCTGCATTGTTTGACTCTTTATCTCAATGATGGGACCCACGAGCTGCAACAAACGGCTCCAGAATTAATTATTTGGATGCAAAACAGCCTACCCCTATATTTATTTTCCGAGTTACTTTTGCTCGGGAATTTCGTGAGTTTTTTCAATATTGCAGGTTCAATTATTATTTCTCTATCTAGAAATGATCTTCTATCCATGATGAATAGGATAAAACATGTTCGCCGCTGACGTGGTGATCAAGCATAAAGTTTTTGACAATTCAAAATTGTAGGCTCACGTCAGCGGTGGGCAAGATAACTCATACCCACTATGGGTAGGACATCATTTCTGTTTCTCCCTCGTGTTGAATTTTGTACTAGAGTGAGTGTCAGCATTTATGGATAAGTTTGAAAACAATTATCAATTTTAAATATTTTTATTTTATTTATAAACTTGTAGATAAGTGTATAAAAATAGAGAACATGCGATGCAATCAAACTACTAAAGAAATAATGACAAACAATAAAAAAACATCTCGACATACTAAAAGCAATAGAGACAGAGGAGAGGAGAGAAATTGGACAGATTTTGTCACTACGTACGTTGAACAAAGAAGGATAGTGGAAAAAATGATTAATTGACATCGACATATATCGTGAATTTTAAGAAAAAGTTACATGGAGAAAGCAAAATTGGTTTTTGATTATTATCTAGAAATGTCCCTATCAATTA
Organism: Fraxinus americana; assembly: GCA_035079005.1. Lineage (NCBI taxonomy): Eukaryota > Viridiplantae > Streptophyta > Magnoliopsida > Lamiales > Oleaceae > Fraxinus > Fraxinus americana. Next base: position 14,020,596 of record CM068716.1, on the reverse strand, counting down.
TAGTGAATAAGGCCACGGAACTTAAATTCATGATAAGCTGCAAGAAAGAAAAAAATAAAAAAATAAATCACTATGACTTCACAATTAAATTATACCCAGATGGAAAAAATGTTTAATGATTGTTTTGTAGAAATTGACTATCACTCTTAATACCGTCGAATTTTTCATTTTTGGAGCTAAGTGATGTATTCAACTCATGAAATCGACCATTTGTACACGTGCTATCCAATCTTCCACCCGAATCTTTCAATTGAGTGCGCATTTTTAATTTTAGAATGAGAAAAATATCGACGAGTTTGAATTTAGAAGAAAAATAAGTCAAGTGAGGGTATGAGTATAATTAGTGAAGATATTTTATGTTTTATTTTGATAGGAAAAGAAAAATAAGAAAATAAATTGTCACTTACATCCCTTTCTTCTACAAATTCTTCTATGATACAATTAGATGATCCTTCCAACTCAAAAGTAAGTGCCCATCTAAATTGACCCAGTCAATTCTACGTATCCAAATTGGTGAAAAACTTTCATCTTCAGTCTTCATCTAAAACCTAATCCACTTGGAAAAAAAAAGTAGAACCGGAAGGGAAAAGCTACCATGATGTGGTTTCTTGGGGGCCTGGAAGAGAGTCTAGAAGGCCGATACCTTTATTCATTCATTATATATATATATATATATTTTTTTTTTTTTTTGGGATATCCAGGTATCACAGCTTACACCAGACTATGCCTTGGACCACCCATCCCCGACCCCTTAGTGATGGGTGGAGGTTAACTGCGGAATATGCCCAAATTAACTAGAGTTCGTGCACCCTTTATACTCCTGACCCTAAGGGAGCCTTCCTCCATGGATATTACATCACCAAGCTGCTCCACCCAAATTGAGTATTACAACACTCAGCTGCTCCATCCAAGAATCGAATTCCTCACCTTGAGATTGCAAGCTCAGCAATGTCCATCATTTGCCAACTCGAATGTGCCCCGGATTCATTTTGGATCTTTCGTTAGGCAAGTGATGGTTTTGGATACATACACGATGATATCGATGGGGGATTAGATTTGTCAAAGATGGGTTGTGGAATAAATTGATCAACTCTAAGAAAGGTAGTTATCATTAGAGTGATCATACGATAATGCATCTGTATGTGTAAAATTATTAGTAACTTTTTAGAAGGAATAGTAGTGAATCCAAAACATGAGTGGATAATAAACAGATAGTAATTATGAATGTATGATTGAATATAGTGTTTGACTTTATTCAGATAGCAAATGAATTTTTTGACAACTTTTTAACGAAGCCAAACAGGGGCAATAAAATATTGCACATGGTGGCTAGGGCACATAAGATAATCTTCAACTCCTAGTCTGGCTAAATTTCCCATAGCGTATTCGCATTGACGGAAGGTTAGGTAAAATGTTTCAAAACTGTCAAATTAATGGGTTGGAAGAACTTTCAAACCAAGCAAGGTGCTTCACTATAGGGACATTTCAAAACATGTAGTCTTGTCAAATTAATGGGTCGGAAGAACTTTCGTTTTGCTAATCTTTTTATTCATACTTAAAAGGAAAAATATTTTAATTTTTGTTTTCAACGAGCAATCAAAGCCAAGTTGTTTCGAAGATAGTTGAGGCCAAGTTTGAATCCGGGATCTTGCTTGGCTACATGTTAAAGGCGCTATTAAAGGAGTTCACCGGTCAATGAACTAATGTCGGGGGCATAGAATGAAGATTGATACCAAAGTGATACGTTCAAGTTTCTAAAACACGTAAGGCGTCAGGCGTGAAGTAACAGTTTCGAGTTTCAAATCTTACGACGTTAGGCGTGTCAAGGAAAAAATTATTTGTTATAAGACATTTTCTTTATTTTAATTTTAATTAATATAGATCAATAAATAAATAAACAGAATAATACATATCTAAAAATTTATAGAAATTTCTTAAATTTTCAATAAAAATATAATTCTCAAAATCACTAGTAGCCCAAATTAGTAATGCTTTATTCGTGCAAAGAAGGCTATATTTATAGATTGAATTTTTTTTAAAACTTATTTTCTTTTTAAGTTTAACAATAATTGAGCATATTGTTGAGTTTGACTTTAAAACGAGAAAATATTACTTGTTAAAAAGAAAACATGCACCTTTTTCTGTTTAGGCATTTCTTACGAGGTGAACATAAGGGTTAATTATCCATCTCTCTCTCACCTATGAGCAATGCGAGGCCTTTTCCTAAGCCCCGAGGTTTGATGGGCTTTTAGAATACTGGTCATATATGTCAGGGATGGTTAGAAAATAATATATTAAATTAATATACTCAAGTTGAATGAAATTGTCACGGCAATTCATAAGTTTCAAGTCTAGTCAATTCTATAGTTAATTTGTATTTGAATTAGTTCAATTCTATAATCAATTCGTGGTTACAAATTCATTCATGGCTACTGTAACATTATTTGTGTTAAATACAAAAGTAATTAAAAATTTAAAACATCCCTCATCATAGTACTATATAATGAGGTGTTCTCCTTGTTAATAATTCACACCAAAAAAATTGAGAGTTCTTTTTTCACTCTAAGTTTCTTTCTTCTCTTTGTTTCAATAATGTTCTCCACAAAATTTATAAAATCTTAGAAATCGAAAGTTACGATACAGAGAAGTTATGTCTAGAAGGCTGTGTTTTAAGTTGAACCATTTGTGAGCCCTCCAGCCAACTTGAAGACTGAATATTTCATAATGAGGCTGGACTTGTTAAGACTGGGCTTAGACCCCTCAAATCTTCTTTGAAAATTATTTGTAGATTGATATTCAATTATTGGGAAGAAAAAATAGCTTGTTTGAAAATAAACATAGTTTTTTTTTTTTTTTTTTAGAAAAATAAGCATAATTTTCAAATGGTTTTGGAAAACATACATATTTTTCAAGTGAAAAATTAGCATATTTTCATAATTGTGAAAACAATATAATTTTAAAGTTATTTGAAAAAATAGCATAATTTAGAAATTAACGCAAGTTACTTGATATTTCAGAAATGGCAATCGAATCAACTAACATGGATGTGACCCAAACTGTATCTACTGGAAATCAGGGTGTGGGCTCGACTATGACTGAAGGGCCAAGTGCTGTTGTGACTCAAACTGTGGCTAAATTGCCAAGTCGTGCTGTAAGTCAAATTGTGGCATTATATTAAATTAATATATTAAAGCATTATATTCAACTTGAATGAAATTGTAACAACAAATTATAGGTTTCAAGTCTAGTCAATTCTATAGTTAATTTGAATTTGTTCAATTTCATAATCAATTTGTGGTTACAAATTCATTCATGGCTATTGTAACATTATTTGTGTTAAATACAAAATTAATTAAGAATTTGAAACCTCCCCCATTTTATTATTATATAAGGAGGTCTTCTTCTTATTCTTCACACCCAAAAATTTGAGAATTTTTTCTTCACTATAAGTTTCTCTCATCTTTGTTTCAAGAGTTTAGTTCTTGGTAACTTAGATATTTTAGCTCTTTGTTCTAGTTTGGTGATAGAATTATGAACATCCTTAATTTGTATAAAATAGTGACGAGATGCTAGTGAGCTACTTTCAACCATTATATCCTGTGCAGCATATGCCTCGATTCCTTTTAATATCGTTACTACCTCAACAACCATTTCCTCTAATTTTAATGTTATTCTATTTATTGTAATATTTCCCTCCATTATTTTATTCATACAATTCCATCAGTATTTCTAATTTCCTTTTTGTATTTTTCCTAACAGGGATCACCACGAAAATCATCCATTCAATCAAGTAACCAATGCCTAGCGCATAGGGCAAATATTAGTATTAGAAATCTGTAAATATTGATTTAACCTTTCTGTTGAAATCAAGTTTTGGCAATGTACACCCTGATACTTTTATACATATGGACCAATATAATTATAAATAAGACAATCACCATGCCTTGACGTTAGGATTTCAAAATTATATGCGAAAACGGAAAAGATGATTTTATTTCACAGAAGTGCGAACTAACTGTTGGATAATTTCAACATATATGGGGCCACACGTTGTATATTGAAATGTGTGGTGCTATTATTTAAAGGATATTAGTTAATTAAAGTGATCTGATAAAGATGTATTGTGACTAATGGGTATTAGATTTCATGGAATTATAGTGTAAAGACCGAAGTGTTGTTTTAAATTGATGAGAGGCCAATTTGAAGCAACTGAAAGATAGTGACTATTGAATTACTACTACTATTTTATATGGTTATGGTCCCCATTTGTTGGTATTCTTCAAATTTCTCTACATCCCCATCAATATAGAGCAAAAAGCTAAGGGAAGATCACCAATCATTTGGAAAAACCTAACCAAGCAAAGAATCAAATTATCATGGATCAAAGTATGTCTTTATGCTTTATTATTTTTCCAAATTTCAACATGGAGATGAATCTATGGTTATGTTATTGAGAATTAAGGATTTGATTATTGTTTTAATCGATAATCCTATTATGTTTTTCTATCAAGTGGTATCAAAATCATTCCATAGTTGAAATTCATGAGAAATTGAAGTTTTAAATTCTGAATTTTTATGGATTCTTTGATTTTCATGCTAAGTTATGAAATTATAGCATATTATGATATGGATCTTCAATTTGATATGTTATTACATGTAATTCAAGCATGTTATTATGGATTCAAACCTCTTGTTATGATAATATTCAAGGTTTTCTTTAAAATTCGTTTTTTTTGGGATTAAAGGTATTTTCATATCTGTTTTTTTTTAAATTAAAATTAAAATTTTTATTTTTTGGTGCAGCCCGTGTCGGGCTGCTGGTTTACAACAGTCGCATCGGCTGCTGTTTTAGCACCCGGATGCTGGCCTGGCCGGAGGTGCCTTCCGACATCTTCCCCGGCCACTTGTGCCTTGGCGGGGACAAGGATGAAGGGGAGAAGAAGTGGCTTTTCCAATTAAGTTTTCAATTATGGAAGAATTAAAGTTTCAGTTTTGGAATTTTTAGGGGTAGGGGCTTGGGCTGCAAATTTGAAGTTTTGGGGCCCTTGCTTGAAATTAAAAATTAGGCTTTGGGTTGAGTTATTTATTATTCAGCTCATAAAGTTTAAAGTTAATCCTAATTGGGCCTTAAGACTATGAGTTTTAATAATTCAGCCCCTGAAGTTTTGAAATTAATTAATTTGGGCCATTTAAGTTCTGAATTTAATAATTTAGCCCCTGAATGTTCATAATTGGTTTAGTTAGGCCCCTAAAGTTCCGCATAATTTATTTTTGACTCCTAAACTTCCAATTATTAACAATTAACCCCTAAAAGTTTGGAATTAATTAATTTTGCCCTCTAAAGTTTTGAATTATTAATCATTAGGCCCTTAAAGTTTCAAGATAAATAAAATTAAGTATCTCCTTTTCAAATTTTGGAATTAAGGACTCATTTGAGTATATATAATATTCAAAAGTGAATTAATTGAAACAATATATTGCCAAAGCAACATCTATTGTGGAAATTAATTAACTTAGAATATTAGAAGGATTTCGTGTGTATGCTAGTTCATGCGGATATTAACGAGCCCAAAAGAAGGTTAATATTTGGCCGAATTGCATGCACACTTGTAGTGGTAAGCGTGTGACAATTATAAGATTTCCATGTGAATAATAAATCAATCCAAAAATGGATTTATTATTTGACTGGAATTATTGTCAATGTTTGATCACTACACCAGAGTACAACTTACAATTAATATTAGTATCCAAAGACTTGATATTAATGATGTGCTTGGTATCTTGAGATGGGACTTACCATTATTTGAATTTATTGATTATTGAATCTTAATATTCATATGAGCATAATTCATCATCTTCTCTTCACAACTAATTCATCTGCTATTACCATATCTCCAAATGTTAATTCTATTCCCATGCTCAATGGGACAAACTTCAAGGATTGGAAAAAGAACGTTTTGATTGTTCTTGGCTGCATAGATCTAGATCTTTCGCTTCGAATTGAGCAACACACTCTTATTACGGACGAAAGTTCATCCGATGAAAAAAGGAACTATGAGAATTGGAATCGCTCAAATCGCATGAGTCTAATGATCATTAAACGCGGCATTCCGGAAGGCTTTAGAGGCGCTGTATCTGAACAAGTGACTAATGCCAAGGATTTCCTTGTCGAAATTGAGAAACGTTTTGCGAAAAACGATAAGGCTGGAACAAGCACGCTTTTGCAACGTTTGATTTCAATAAGGTATAAAGGCAAATGAAATATAAGGGAGTACATCATGAAGATGTCTCACGTTCTTCCAAACTTAAGGCACTAAAGCTCGAGCTGTCTGATGAATTGCTCGTACATTTGGTATTGATCTCGCTTCCTACACAATTCAGTCAATATAAGGTCAGTTATAACTGCCGAAGGAGAAATGGTCTCTAAATGAGCTCATTTCATATTGCGTGCAAGAGGAAGAAAGGTTGAAGTAAGACGGCACCTCTAAGGATAAGGGCAAGAAAAGAATGAAGGAATATGAAGCTGCTCCTAATAATCCACTACTAAAGAAAAGGCAAGAGGATAAAGGGACCTGTATCTTTTGCAACAAAACTGGACATTTGAAGAAGAACTGTACCAAATACCACGTCTGGCATGCAAATAAAGGTACAACTCTTACTTTTGTCTGTTCTAAGGTTAATTTAGTTTCAGTACCTAGAAATACTTGGTGGTTAGATTATGGTGCTACTACTCATATAAGTATTTCTATGCAGGGCTGTCTGAGCTACCGAAAGCCAAATGATGGTGAAAGACACATCTATGTGGGTGATGGCAAGTCGATGAAAGTTTATGTAATAGGCACTTTTTGGTTATTGTTGAAAACTGGTCATTATTTGGATTTGAAAGACACTTTTGTTATGCCGTCTTTTAGACGGAATTTGATTTCTGTTTATTTGTTGGACAATTTTGGTTATTATTGTTCGTTTGGAAACAATCAGTTTAGTCTTTCTTTAAATTCCAATATTATTGGTACTGGTTTATTATCTGCATATGATAACCTATATTTGCTTGATACTGTTGCATCATATAATGAAAACCTGCATGTGGAATCATGTGGTACTAAACGCAAATTAAATAATGAAAATTCAACAAAATTATGACACAAGCGCTTAGATCACATCTCTAAAGCTAGAGTTGAACGACTTGTGTCAAAGATATTTTGGATTCCCTTGATTTCATAGATTTTGATGTATATATTGAATGTATCGAGGGAAAACAGACCAAAACTAAGAGATTAGGTACTAACAGAACTTCGGATGTCTTAGAATTGATACACACAGATATTTGTGGACCATTCCCTACAGCTTCTTGGAATGGTCAACAATATTTATATCATTTATAGACGATTACTCACGTTATGAGTACCTATATCTTATTCATGAAAAGTCCGAGTCACTGGACATGTTCAAAGTGTTTTAAACTGAGGTTGAGAATCAACTCAACAAAATGATAAAAAGCGTTAGGTCTGACCGTGGTGGTGAGTACTACGACAGAAATGACGGTTCAAGTGAACAATGTCCAGGACCATTTGCTAAATACCTAGAGGAATGTGGAATCATCCCACAATACACCATGCCGAACCGCCTAGCATGAATGGTGTAGCTGAGAGACGAAACATGACTCTTAAGGATATGGTAAGGAATATGATCAGTCCTTCCACCTTACCAAAATCACTATGGGAAGAAGCACTAAAGACTGCGGCTTATATTCTGAACAGAGTACCAACTAAGGCTGCTACCAAAACACCTTATGAGCTTTGGACAGGTAGAAAGCCTAGTCTAAAGCATTTTCACATTTGAGGATATCCAGCTGAGGCTAGGTAGGGGTGTCCAAAAGTCCCGAACCGAACCAACCCGAACCGAACCGAGCGGTTCTTCATAAATTAAATACCCGAACGAGTACCCGAATCGAGAACCGATGGGTTTGGGTCGGGTCTCGGGTCTAGACCAAGAATCGAACAAGAACCGAAACTAAATAATTTTTTTTATTTTTTATATTGAATTAATTAAATTATTTTATTTTTTTCCTATACAAATTAGCAAATTAATTGAATAAATTAGATTATTTTATAATTTTAATTTTTAAGCCCAAATCATTTTAAAATCCATTAGCCCATTTTAATTTGAAACAAATGAATATACTTTATGTAGTTTTGCTGTAATATTAATATCTACTTTTTGGTATTTGTATGTATTGAATTATTGGACGGCTAGTTTTGTATATTTTTTTGAATTGTGCTACGTTAATTTGTAAAAGTTACGAATGAAATGTTATTAATTGTATTTATGTAGTGTTGTTGAAAATATTAAAAAATTTAATTATGGTACGGAACCGAACGGAACCGAACCCGAACGGTTCCATAATTATATTTGGACCCGACGGGTCCATTTATTAAATACCCGAAAGTTTTGGGTCGGTTCGGGTATCTTCAGAACCGAACCGAACCGACCCAACCCATGGACAGCCCTAAGGCTAGGCCTTATAGGCCACAGGAAAAGAAATTAGACTCCAAAACAGTGAGCAGATACTTTATTGGTTATTCTGAGCGATCAAGGGGCTATAAATTCTATGATCCCACACTTAAGTCAATTTTTGAAGCGGGAACTGCAACATTTTTTGAGGATGTTGAGTTTGGGGGGAGAAATAAGGTTAGAGACATTGACTTTGAGAAAGAAGTCGAGGAATGATCGATTTCGATTTCTACTATTGTTTTTGACAATGTACAAGTTCCTATACCTGTTATTGATCAAGAAGTATATCCAGAACCTCAACAAGACAATGTTGAACCTCCCATCCAAAATGAGGTAATTATTCATGATGTATAAACTCAACAACCTCAAGAACCAATACCTTTAAGGAGATCCACGAGAGAAAGGAAAAATGCTATTTCGGATGATTTTATAGTATTTCTCCAAGAACATGAGGAAAATAATGGATTGATGGAAGATGATCCAATCTAATTCCGTCAGGCTATGCAGGGTTCTAACTCTCAAACGTGGATTGACGCCATGAATGAATGAGGAGTATAAGTCTATGCAAGATAATGAAGTCTGAGATCTTGTCCCGTTACCAGAAGGTGCAAAACCCATTGGTTGCAAATGAATTTTTAAAACCAAGAAGGATTCGAAAGGTAATGTGGAAAGATATAATGCTCGTCTTGTAGCTAAAGGCTTTACCCAAAAGGAAGGTATTGACTTCAAAGAGATTTTCTCTCTAGTTTCAACGAAAGACTCTTTCAGGATAATTATGGCACTTGTTGCGTACTTTGACCTTGAGTTACGTCAGATGGATGTTAAGACAGCGTTTCTCAATGACGACATTGATGAGACGATCTATATGGTGCAACCAGAAAACTTTGTGTCAGGAGACCCGAGGAATATGATTTGCAAATCAAAGAAATTCATCTATGGGCCCAAGCAAGCTTCTCGTCAATGGTACTACAAATTTCATCAAGTAATTATCTCGTTTGGTTTTGAGACAAATGCTGTTGATGATTGTGTGTATCACAAGTCCAGTGGGAGTAAGCATATTTTCCTAATTTTGTATGTTGATGACATACTGCTTGCCACTAATGATATAGGCATGTTACACGAAACTAAGAGATTTTTATCAAGAAATTTTGAGATGAAAGATCTTGGTGACGCCTCTTTTGTATTAGGGATTCAGGTATATCGAGATCGCTCTCGAGATATTCTTGGATTGTTACAAAAGAGTTATATCGATAAAGTATTTAAGAGGTTTGGCATGCAAGACTGTAAATCAGGTGACACCCATGTCGCTAAGAGAGACAAATTTAGTCTCGAACAATGCCCGCAAAATAACCTTGAAATTAAGGAAATGCAGAAGATTCCCTATGCATCAGTTGTTGAGAGTCTTATGTATGCTCAAGTTTGTACACGTCCAGACACAACATTCATTGTTGGAACGCTAGGCAGATATTTGAGCAACCCTGGAATGGATCATTGGAAAGCAGCCAAAAGGATTATGAGGTATTTGAAGAGAACAAAGGATTACATGCTCACCTATATCAGATCGGATCAGTTAGAGATCATAGGGTACTCCGATTCTGATTTTGTTGGATGCCAAGACAGTAGGAGATCCACATCAGGCTATATTTATATGTTAGCTGGAGGAGCTATTTCTTGGAAGAGTGCCAAACAGACACTCATAGCTTTTTCTACCATGACAGCAGAATTTGTAGCATGCTATGAAGCATCTAATCATGGAATATGGCTACGAAATTTTGTCACTGGGCTGCGCATTTTCAATGGCGTAGAAAGACTACTAAAGTTATATTGTGACAATAACTCAGCAGCTCTAGATTCCAATAACAATAAGAGCTCATCTAAGTCAAAACACATTGACATCAAGTTTCTGGTTGTGAAGGAAAGAGTAGTGGACAGATTTCCATAGAACATATTGGACAAACTCCATGATTGCGGATCCGCTTACTAAGGGATTGACCACGAGGTCTTTCATGAGCACACTGCTCATATAGGTGTTGTATATCATGATGATATCAAGTTTTAGTGGGAGTTTGTATTTTCATTGCTTTATACTTTGGATACATTTGTGTATTTGGATATTATGCTATACAGAAATAAAGTATCCAGTTCATTTCACTCTGTTATTATGTTCAGTATTGATCTCACTTAAGAAATAAGGTTGGACCAGTTGGAAATAGACATGTTTGGATCACATAACATGTAATTTACATGCTACACTCCCATGATTGATCTATGTCATTTGGTTGTATGGTGTATGTGACCATTGATGAATTTCGTCACGTTAAATGTAATGAAAATCGCTTTGATACTATATCAATATCACTAACGGACGAGATTTTTTGGTAATACCCATAATAATAATAGCAAAATTTTGTGCTCATAAAGTTGTGCACATTTGTAAGGTTACACGTATGGCCCAGTGGGAGATTGTTAGATAATTTCTACATATATGAGGCCACACGTTGTATATTGAAATGTGTGATGCTATTATTTAAAGAATATTAATCAATTAAAGTGATCCGATAAAGATGTATTGTGACTAATGGGTATTAGATTTCACGAAATTATAGTGTAGAGACCAGAGTATTGTTTTAAATTGACGAGGGGCCAATTTGAAGCAACTAAAAGATAGTGACTATTGAGTTACTACTATTATTTTATATGATTATAGTCCCCATTTATTGGTGTTCTTTAAGTTTCTCTACATCCCCATCAATAGAGAGTAAAAAGCTAAGAGAAGATCACCAATCATTTGGAAGATCCTAACCTATCCAGGCAAAGAATCAGATTATCATGGATGAAGGTATATTTTTATGTTTTGTTATTTTTCCGGATTTCAACATGGAGATGAATCTATGGTTATGTTATTGAGAATTAATGATTTGATTATTATTTTGATCGATAATTCTATTATGTTTTTCTATCACTAGTCTGGATTGCCTTCTCATCAGGCTTTGGCGGGTGGCTTAAAGTAGGCTTCGCTTTGCCAAAAGGCCTCGTCTCTAAAACCCTGACTGGAGAGCTGTCCCTCCTGCAGTGGGGTTCAAAACCTTGACTCAATATATTTAAGGCTTTTCTGCCTTAGAAATATCGAATAAACTCATTCTTGCTCTGAGGTAGCAAGTGGACAATGTGTTTTAATTAACCGGTTTTTGGTAGTGTTCATCTGGAAAACCAATATCATTGTTCACAATTCAGTACAGCCATTTGAGGTCTACTGGCCCATAAAATCTTCCTTTCATTCATTGAGTTCGAGGAAGCATGAGATAAATCTTATAGACGAGAAAAGTGACACTGCCTCAAGAGGATGTTCCATCAAACTCCAATAAAAACGTGGGGACTTTCAAGAGCTCCTACCTTTATAATGGATCTAGTGATTCCTGAGTGTCTCTGCTAGCAGCCGATCTTACAATCATCCTAATCTACAACCACCTTTGCCACTTTATTTAAGTGGAAAACGATGCACAGTGCTTCTATTTTCATGTGAGAAGAAAGAAGTAATAATCCAACTGAAGACCAGAACAAAAGGGACACTGTTGACACAAACCCATTGGCCACACCCAAGAATGATTCAAATACTCAAATGTTCTTTCATTCCAACAGTTTATTACTTAAGTTTTATTTTTGCAAAAAATATCTTTTGGCTTCCTAGTAGAAAGAGATTTTTCTAATCTTCTATCTCTTTAAACATGTTCCGACATTTTCTAGCCTTGCAATAGCAGAACTTCTAATATTCATCATCTCCTCTTTTTATCTTCTTGTTTAGTTCCAGGTTCCTCAATTAAACGAAAGACTCAAACTGTTTTTAAATATAGAGTAGTTATACTCTCGATTTAAATATATTTGGTTTAAAATTATAAATACTAATACTATCCTTTCAAAAACCACTCCAGAATCAAATAATTACTCATCATTTATCATCTTAATATGCAAGTTCAGTCTATCTAGCAAAAAGAACATATCCTTATAAGCAAGTTTGAAATCATCTCCAGAGAAGAATCTAAAGATAGATCCTCCTACCTCTAGACAGCTCTCTCCGGCCATCTTTTTCAACCCTTTATCTCTCATAATGTTCCTCAAATGTGCTGCTTTTTCCCACAAACCCGCTTCAGCATACTTGTTTGCAACCATCACAAAGTTACCGCTTCTTCTAGGCTCCAATTCAAGTAGTTTTTGTCTCACCTTCTCCCCAACCCCACTTAAGTCATTAATGTCATGAATGTTGCAGGCACTGAGCAATGTCCTCCACGTTATGGCATCAGCCTCGATGGGCATGTTTACAAGAAAAGTATATGCTTCTTTAAGATGACCAGCACGACCTAAGATATCAACCATCGCACCAAAATGAACCAATGTGGGCTTGATCTCATACACATGCTCCATTTCATAAAAAAATTGCTCTCCGTCCTCCACCAGTCCAGAATGGCTACAAGCACAAAGAACCCCAAGAAACGTCACATAATTAGGCTCGACTGAATTATGTTTCATTTCTGTGAACAGCTCAAGGGCGTCTTTAGCAAAACCATGCTGTGCATACCCAAGAATCATAGCACTCCAAGTCCAAACATTTCGATGGTCCATCTGACCGAAAATTAATCTAGCATAATCCAAAGCTCCACACTTTCCATACATGTCAACAAGGGCAGTGCCCAACTGACAATTCACAACCATACCTCTCTCAATAACTTGAGAATGGACCCATTTCCCCAGACTCAAGTTACCAAGCTCTGCGCAAATGGAAAGCACAATCACCATCGTAGTTTCATCTGGTTCAAATTCACAATCCATCATCTTCACAAAAACCTCAATTGAATCAAAAAACTTTGAGCTCTCTACATAAGCTGAAATAATCGAATTCCAAGAAACGACTGTTCTAAATGACATTTTATCGAACACCTTGTACGCATAAACAACCTTCTTACAAGAGCCATACATATGAATCAAAGTATTCTGAACATACACATTAGAATACAAACCATACTTCACTACTTCCCCATGAATTTGCTGCCCTTCACTGAAACCCAAAAACGAAGCGCATGCCTTGAACACAAAGGGAAAGGTGTGTTCATTGGGTTTAACTCCCTCACGCCGCATCCCAACAAAAACCCGTAATGTCTCCCTTTCTAGACCACATTTCGAAGTAGCATATGCCCTTATCAGACGATTCCATGACGAGACTTCCAAGTTTTTGGTCTGACTAATAATGAGACGGGCATGATGTACTAAATTAATTCTATCTCCGATGGGATTTGCACAGCAGAATTGGATTATTTTATTTGCAACACGACAGTCGTAATGAAATGCAGAGATTAAAATCTGGGCGTGAATTTGGAAAATATGCTTTGCACTAGAAAAAGAGTTGAGCCGTGAGAAGCACTGTTGAATTCTTAGGGACTGGGGAACAGATTTCGGATTACCGTTGAAGGGTTTTGGCGGGTGAATTCGATTGGCGGTTGGTAGTGTCCTTCGAACCATGAGATAGATGTCTTTGTTTCCTCTAAATGACAAACTAGGTAGTTCAGTACTTAGCCAATCGTGGTGTCATAATCATAGACATAATCTTTAAATGGATTTTATTATTGGATTATTTTAAATATAGTCAACTTTTTCATCAAATCATTTGTTGCCACCTCGAATTATGTCACTACATCTATTACATTTCTTCTAATAAAGTGGCAAAATCCTTAGCAAACAATCATGCTACAGTGTCATAATCATTGACGTAATCCTTAACATAATATCATATGATATTTCATCATTGGACTGTTTTAGCAAAATTTCTCGGATTCTTTTAAAAACTAATTGTTCCTTTAATAGATGAATATAATAGATAATCAAGTATGGAAAACAGTACATAAATAAACGATGCAAGACTTTATAAAGTGAGAGAGTTGGAGTCTTGGGATGGGTAATAAGTGATAACCGATGAAAGTAAAATAATTAGATATATTTACCGTTATTATATTTTAAAACTTGCAAATAACACTTCTAAGATTTAAATTTAAATTAGAATTATAAGGACAACTATCAATTTTTTGGAGAGATGGTGCTTGTATCGCATGTAGGTTACATTTACACCTTGAATTGTCACTTTCAACCTCTCATCCCTTTCTATTTTTCCTTGCCTCTTTGGCAAACTAAAATCATCTTCCTCAATCAATAGATCAGTCTGTTAGTTGAGAAGCTACTCTATGTCCTGAACACGATCGAATGATAGTGTCACCTATCAAGTGGATGATTGTCGACTACCCTTAGTAGTCCAACAAAGGACAAGAAAACTATAGCTCCACTACTAGTTTGATTTATGACTCAAATATTCAATTGAAATCTCCCCCAACCTGAATGAAATAAAGACAACCTCCTTAAAATGATTTATATTAGGCAAATGTACGAATCATAATAAATAATAAAATGAATCTAAGATTATGAATTATCTTTCTCACGATAACTACTGTCAAACCACTGGTTAAACTATTCATAACTTCAATTCGTTTAAGCACGACGAAAAGTAGTATTTATTTTTATTCTAAATATTATAAATCTACAAAAATGATTCACAATTTCATTGTAGCGATTCCATTAATTCCAACCACCAAATTTTATAACATTTGATTACGTGTATCTGGTCAAATTCTTCTAAACTAATTAATTTACTTCTCTCCGTTCAAACTAATCCTACCCAATTAAGTCAACCCACCACATATCTACGTGAATTCGAATAAATCTTAATAAAGAGCATTCAATTACCAAAGAATTCATGTAACGATTGCGACAACCATAAAAGTGTATCTTACTATTTGATCCACATTACATATTTTTACTACATGATATAAACAAATAATTCGTCTTTCGATGTAATTATCGCTCATAAATCGATGAATTAGTGGCCAATTAAATCAAAACATTAAGAATAGAAATAAAAATAATTCACATCATCGATTGGAGATAAGTCTTTAATTAAAATTAAAGTTCAAAATTAGGTGACAATCGTTCATCCTAGCTATTTACTCAATTACACATCATGGAGGGAAAAAAATATATGAAGATCTTGTACCAAGAATTTGCCTTCTTCTTGTAAAAATATTATAACTATAACTTCTTGATTGATTTCTTGATTATAATAAAAATAACTAGGTTTGTCATTTAATTCTCGAAATTAATATATTCATCCAACAAGTGATCAATTTAATGCATTTCAAAGTGCAATTCCTGCATATTAGATTTTCAACTATGAACATATGTCATTATGCACGTGCAAATACTCATGAATAGCGTACTTAAAAAAAAATTGCATTTTTATGAAAGTCCATTTATTCTAAAAATTATGTTGTCTAACTTAATCATCTGAAATAAGTAACCTTTGTAATCTACATAATTTTGTGTAAGCATTATAATAAATAAACATTTAATATAAGCTTTAAAACTAATATAATAGTGCTTATTTTCTAAAAACGAGATTATATTCCAAATAAGAAAGTCAATAACTCGATTTCTCGATAAAATATCAAAACCAATAATCTCTCTGTCTCTAATTTATTGTTTGATAAAAATTCACCACTTCTTTCCTTCTATTTCCATTTCTCTTTTCACGTGTTCTTTTAGCGTTGGCAATACGTATTTCAATTCCAGGGTGATTTGGGTTGGGAGACTGCCTGTAGCACATCCCAGTCCCCCCTAGATCCTTCAATGTGTATAAACTGTTTTATTGACTACTTTTAGGGCATCGAGATATGTGAGGCGTACTTATTTAATATTTGTTTCCTACAAGTGAGACTTCCCAAGTAATCATAAAGGAAGATAGGAAATGTACCTTTGGTGATCACGAGATGAATGATCGCTTGACTTTGCCTTTGTGATACTGTGACTATTGGCGTCTCGGGTGAGATATTTCTTGGGTGATCATAATGGTAGGCAGGGAATGTACCTCTAGTGGTCACAGAAGGACGGTCCACTCAACTGTGTCGATATTATATTGATCATTCGATTATTGATATTGATATTGCGCATAACTCTATTCGGTGCATAGTTGGTGAATTAAGAGCTCAATGTAAATGGAAGTTTTCAAATAAAAGTATTTCAAATTTACCTTGATAATTATATCATGATTATGAGATGATATTTTTCAATATTACGAGAATGTCTCAGACCTTGATTATTATATTATATGATGTTATACTGTAAACTGTTAAGTGATGTAAACTAAATTTTCGATAAATATATATAAATGAGGAAATATAATTATTTTCAATATTCTCCACGAGAAAATATTATTATTTTCGAAATTCACCACTTATTTAGTATCAACTACTATATTTTTTCAAGATATTTTTTCAGGTAGCAACTGAATTTGACAGCTTGGCGGAGCCCCACAGCTAAGTGGCAGTTTTAGATTATTTTTTTCAATAGATTTGAGCATACTAAAATTATTTTGAGTAATGTTATTCATCCCCAATAAGGTTACAAACACAGTTTAGGTGACTCTAAATGAAAGGTGAAATTAAATGAGTTATTTAATTTCACATATCATTTAATGTCATATCCACATTCTGACACAAAATGACTTTTCATTATCTAGCATATATTTGGTAGAAGGTCAAACTAGCCTTAGTGGTGGGTTTAGTATCAAGTTGGCATTCACCATCGACGCATGACACGTTTCGGATTTGAGAAATGCAAGATTCGACCCTACTACACCTAGATGAGGGTAATTAGGTGTAAATGCGGAATTAAAATTTTAATTAACAAGCAACAAGTCACAATTAATTATGTCTATGTGATTAGTCAAATAATTCAAATTATCCTATTTTTTAATACCTCAATTTGTATAATAAACAATAAATATAAAAGCAATAAATAAAGAACACTAATACGATGACAGAAAAACCCAACTAGGAAAAAGTCTGGGACCAAGCCAGTTACCTCCACTATAGACAATATGGATTACAGTATGTTTCCAGCTAGAAAACTTTACTCGTTCCCGCTGTTGTAATTCCTGCAATCTCCAAGATCTTCTATACTTTCCAGTCTCACGATCCATTACCGTAGACACTATTTAGCTAACCTGCTAGACTTCCCATTCTACCTCCTGTAGCCTCCTGATATGTTGTCTCCTTCCAGTTTTCTGATCTTCTATTGTCTCTTCCAAGTGGAATTTCAAGAATCTCTAATTCTTGTGCTTTTCATGTACTTGCAGTCCACATCTTCCAAATCTCAATAAAAAAAGTTAGTTCCTTAAAAGATTAAGGATGTCGGTGTTTTGGATTATGGAACCTTTGATGTTTTTCAAAATCGGGTTGCTGGATGTCAAGAATGAATATGGATGAATCAATCAAAGAATAGCTTCTTGGATCTCTCAAAGATGTAGAGAATATGATATGCAAGAGAGGCACAATGTAGCAACCTTACGAAAGTCTTCCAAAGCCTTTGTATTTATAGTTGAAGGTGTTTAAGTAGTATGGGCCGTGTAAAACTCTCCAAAATCACAAATTAGGGTTGACCACACAGGTAGGTCACTCGAGTGAGCTGTTGACGAAACTCGGGTGAAAAGTTACTGCATTGGTCGCTAGAGCGAGAGCTTTGGTCGCTCGAGCGAGATCCCACGACAGTTGAGCAGTCGTCAATATTTTTATCATAACTTTCTCTACTGATATCCGATTGTGATGATTCAAATTTCTTTGGAACTCTAACGCGAAGGGCTACAATTCTTCTAGAACTAGTCTTATCCAAATTCTAATTTTATCTATGTGAAAAATGCATTGAAAGTGACGACTGAGAATTTAGAACATAACTTGTGCGGTTATTTGATACTCTTTAGACTTCTAATTGCATTCCCTTTATCATATGCGATCTTCTTGGACATCTTGGACTCCTTCAAGGACTCAAACCCTAACTTACCTAATTTATACAAATTTCACCCTAGGTCCTTGACTTTTACAGCACATTACAAATTAGTCATTTGTGCACAGAATTGCCAACACTAAAAACCTAACAAACTCCTCCTTTGACATTCTGTGACAAAACTACATAATAAGTCAAAAAAATATCAAACTACACTACCCAAGTTACTCAAAGTCTTCTACTTCTTGTATGTCTTGGTGTATCTGTTTCCTGAAATCAAAAACTCAATACCAGTGTAAAAGCACGTGATACGGGAAATCAAAAACTCATTAACACAAATAAGCATGCTAGTTTGAGACGTGACATTAATTTCAATCAAAACACCAACCGAAACATTAACATCACAAAATATTAAAACTCAAACAGCTATGCATAAGATATGCAATGCACATGCTTTCACTTACTGCAAACTCTCAATTTTTTATGCAGTAGGCAACTGTATCTATGTCTCACCCCATTGACCCCTAAAGACATATGAAGCTGGTCAAACAATAAATGCAAATGATATAGCAATTGATATAACAAATGATATAGCTCCCCCTTACAATAAAAATTTCTCCCTTTTTATCACAAATGTCGAAGGGTCGGAGCAAAAATCACAACTCAATAATGTAAGTATAAGCAATCACAAGTATATATAATGAACAGTAAACTTTCCCACAATACCAATTTAAAAGAACCATGAAGTAAATCAAATAAATGACTCATACGTGTGAAGTGTCGCTAATCATCTTGCAGTAGGACTCCAACCTTAATTTTGTGAGAAATGACATGCTAAACATCACTGCTAATAAGTATATTCTTATACTTATGAAAGTTAAACTTTAAAGCATATTAGAACCTACATATGAAAACTCACTTCAAATCAATTATTTTTTTGCCCCTGACTTACAGCACAAAGAATTTTCCTTGTATCACACTTTAAGTATGAATGCTCATATATTTTTTTTTATCTTAAGTGCAGGCTTCTTTCCATTAAGCAACTAACCTGACCCCTGTAACGAGTTTTAGGCTAGTTAACTCAAGTCAGATGACCATAGGCACCAGGTTATGAGAAACTCTGCATGCTTAATTGCTTAAGTCAAGTAAGCTTTGAAAAGTAGCATTAAGATATTTAGCCAACATATATTGATTTATGCAGGGATAATATTAAGTTTAGGTCTAATTAAAATGGTCAATTCATGTTCAAAGTCACCCTACTAACATGTGACTGTCATCCCAAATCTCACACACGCAATAGAGTCCCACTATCAAGATCATAATGTGTGAAGTGCTGATGGTATATGAAGAGACCTATATTAAATACTCCTTAAACATCATAAGCTAGCAATGGAAATTATGTTACAGCTCACTAAATAAACTCATTCTTGATTACAACCAACAAAATCAAGTGTATTGTATATCATGATTAAAAAACTTTTCAATTCAAAATCTTTTTGTTCCCCCTTTTTTTTTTCAAAAAAAAATTTAAACCAAAGCAACAAAAAGATGTTTTTGTTTGTTTTTCATATTAAAACATGAATGCATCAAGCACGTAAAAAAATATATCAAACAAACCACGAGAACATAGAATAAAATGCAATAGAACAAATAGATAAATAAAGCATGCACCACAATACATAATCAGTTAGGTACACCAATGCTCTTACCTTTAAGAATACCGTGATCTATTTCAAAATTTTTTAGATCACTCTTCTTCACTCAAACTTGCCTAGTAACATGAATATTTCTATTCATCCGTATCATGATCTTGGTCAATTTATTTACCTAATTAGTAAGGAAGTCAATCTGACCAATATAATCCTAATTCTTATTTCTATTTAAGTTCCAGTTTCTATTTCTATTCAGGAAATGATGACATCTAGGTCTTATGTGACCTAACTCTCCACAGTGATAGCACGTAGGGACAAATCTAGGACCAATGTTATGTGGATGTTGACGTCTATTCCTAGGTCGACGGGTCCTACGCTGTCTACTAGGCATCTGTCTAACAAATCTCTTATTTTTAGATTCAGGGTTAGGCACATGTTTGGGCTGGTCAGTAGCAGGGACAAACGTGGTCTTAGAAGTACTAGCAACATTGCTATCTTTCCCTTTAAATCCTAGACCTCCCTTGTTTCCAGCCGGCTCGCCAATTCTTAGAATACTATCTAACCTTTCAGAACCACTAGTGAAGGCAAGTAATTGAGACTTGAAATATTCTAGATCGCTCAATAGGTTCTTATATTAGATGTCTAAAGTCTATCTCTCTCTCTCTCTCTGGCCAACTCTCTAACTTTCCTAGAGGATCTCTCGAGCTCATTGGTGAGATTTCTAACATGAGTCTCTAAAGTTTCATTCATAGATTTGAATTCACTCAGGATCGAGGTAGATTCCTTAATGTGTGCAACTAACTTCTCATTCTCCAATTCTAGTTCCTTATTCCTCACACTCAAGGCCTTATTTTTAGACAAAATCTTAAGACTCTCTCGATACATTTTATCACAGGCCTCTTGAATATCTTCCTCATTCACAGACTCATCACCAGAATCATCATCACTATATAATGAAGTATTCATCTAGACTGTAAGGTCAAGACACGTGTTAGGCTCTGATACCAATTGAGAAACGCAAGATTCGACCCTACTATACGTAAATGGGGGTAATTAGGTGTAGATGCGGAATTAAAACTTTAATTAACAAGCAACAAGTCACAAGTTAATTATGTCTAGGTGATTAGTTAAATAATTCAAATTATCCTATATTTGAATACCGCAATTTGTATAATAAATAATAAATATAAAAGCAATAAATAAAGAGCACCAATATGATGATGGAGAAACCCAAATGGGAAAAACTCCAGGACCAAGCCAGTTACCTCCACTATAGACAATATGGATTACAGTATGTTTCCAGATAGAAACTTCACTCGTTCTCGCTATTGTAATTCCTGCAATCTCCAAGATCTTCTATACTTTCCAGTCTCATGATCTATTACCGTAGACACTATTTAGCTAACCTGCTAGACTTCCCGTTCTACCTTATATAGCCTCCTAATATGTTGTCTCCTTCCAGCTTTTTGATCTTCTATTGTCTCTTCCAAGTGGAATTTCAAGAATCTCTAATTCTTGTGGTTTTCCTGTACTTGCAGTCCACACCTTCCAAATCTCAATAAAAGAGTCAGTTCCTTAAAAGATTAAAGATGCCGGTGTTTTGGATTATGGAACTTTTGATGTTTTTCAAAATTGGGTTGCTTGATCACAACAATGAATATGGATGACTAAATCAAAGAATAGCTTCTTGGATATCTCAAAGATGTAGAGAATATGATATGCAAGAGAGGCACAATGTAGCAACCTTACAAAAGTCTTCCAAAGCCTTTGTATTTATAGTTGGAGGTGTTTAAGTAGTATGGGCCGTGTAAAACTCTCCAAAATCGCGAATCAGGGTTGACCGCACAGGTAGGTCGCTCGAACGAGCTGTTGGCAAAACTCGGGTGAAAATTTACTGCATCGGTTGCTCGAGCGAGAGCTTTGGTCACTCGAGCGAGATCCCGCGATAGTTGAGCAGTCGTCAGTATTTTCATCATAACTTTCTCTACTGATATCTGATTGCGATGATTCAAATTTCGTTGGAAAGCTAACTCATTCTAGAATTAGCCTTATCCAAATTCCAATGTTTCCTAAATGAAAAATGCGTTGAAATTGACTACTGGAAATTTGAAACATAACTTGTGCGGCTCTTTGATACTCTTTAGATTTCTAATTGCATTCCCTTTATTATATACAATCTTATTGGACATCTTGGACTCCTTCAAGGACCCAAACCCTAACTTACCTAATTCATACAAATTTCACTCTAGGTCCTTAATTTTTACAACACATTACAAATTAGTCATTTGTCCACAGAATTGTCAACACTAAAAATCTAACAAGGTTCACTATGATGATTGTAGACGAGTCATGTCAAAATAATATCAGTGAGTATCTTTATCCTTGATTTTTCTATTTCTACCAATGATTTCTTGAAATCGTGTATTTTCATCTATAACCATTTCAATTTATAGAGTCTACGCTTCCATCATATCTTCAATTCTAATGAACAAATTTGTAAATTTTGAGTTTTAATGAGCAGCTTTAATTTAATGTATTCAATATTTATTATTTGTTAGAATTTACAATAAGTGTTAATTAAAAATAATAATCTAATTAAAATAAATATAAAATAAAGTTAAATCATTAAATGCTAAAACGATAGAAAAAGGACATAGAAGAAATTACAATTTATAGTACTATAAAATGAATGACAAAAGGCAAAAAAAAAAAAAAATCAAAAATTACACATATGAACATTATTACACCAAATTGGAGTGATGATTTGATATAACCATTGAAGTAAATTTTTACACCAATTTTATGTATCATTGAAGATGCCCTTACCACCACTAAGATGATGAACCAAAAGCTCACTTCTTAGTAGTCCAACAAAGGACAACACAAAAATGGTAGTTTAATTTAGGGTTATTAGTACAAAACGTTCATACGTTTGAAGTTCATTGTGCAAAACATTATCACCTTACATTTTTTTTTTTTTTTTTTGCATTTTCACTCCTATTTGCACCTTTCTTTACAGAATTCATCATTTCGATTTATTTAATTCAATATCTCAATAAAAAAAAATATGAAATGACGAATGTACATTTATATTTAAATAAAATAAAAAGAAATAAAAATAAAGAACTACTTGTAATCATACTCCCAATTTTTTTTTTTTTTTTTTAAATGCAAACGAATTTCAAACAAATTATTAAAAAATAAAAAAAAATAAAAACTATTTCTTTCTCCTCCTCGTCCACCACCCACCACCACCAACACCAACACCAACTTTTTTCCCCCATCCAATCCCACTTGGATTCGAGGAAAAAAAAGTCAATATGAAAGATATAACTAGATCCTGAATATAGTCATTTTCTGAATTTGACAAATAGTGATTACAGATACTCCAAAAACATGTTGAGTCAATTTCCATGGATTCTCTCATCTTCCCAATTTATAATGTCCCTTCGCGCCTATGTGAAAACCCACTGCCCCAAATTCTTCTCCATTGAAAAACCTCCACTCGTTCTCCAAATCAATGGAAGAGTCCAATCCATCCGCCGGAATAAGAGATACTCCGCCGTCCTTCGTTCCTTTAGCGCCGATGGTTCCAATTTTCGTACCCTTGAAAACACTTGAGGAATTGGAATCGCCAGCTTACTTTAAATCGTTCCATTACCCTTTCAACGAGGCTACTGAGAAGTTGAAGGGAGATTTGTCTAACAGACATGTTAAGATTTGGGTTCCATCTTAAAAATGTCAATCTTATTAAGAGGAGTAACACAATCCTTAATAAGTTGATTTATGTTTATATTTTTATTCGATGTGAGATTCTATCCCTTAACATGCCCTGCAAGATGATGACTCATTTGAGCATACCAATCTTGAAATCAGTGCTCACTTTTGGAATCTTAACAGGATCGAATTGTTCGTTAGAGGTTAATGGGTTATGATACCATGTTAAGATTTGGAATTCCATATTAAAAATGTCAACTTTATTAAGAGAAGTAACACAATATTTTATAAGTTGGTTTATGTTGACATCTTTATTCGATGTGAAATTTTATCTGTAACGCCCCAAAATTTCAAGCATCTTGAGGTGTTATTAAAATAATTTTCAAGTATTTAAATGCGGAACTGTAAAATTCATTTCTTTCTAATAAACCAAACATTCATAATTTTAAATACGAATCATAAAATCGTGTCTTCGAAAAACAACTTAAACATTAATAAATTTGCTAAATAATGTTATTGAATAAAACGAACTAATAATGAACTTTAAAAGGAAAGAAGCAAAACTTAATATTATTCTCGTAGGTGGAAATCTATTGGCAGTCCGCTGCACCATCCCGCCACAGATCCAATCGACCCGAACTAGCCTGTAAAAATTGTAAGAGTGAGTATTTTGAAAACACTCAGTAAGATACGTGCAGTTTCCATATGCAGTTACATAACAATAATATAGACAATTCATACCATTCTTCACATTTATCATTTATGGAGTAAATCGGTGACCAAGCGAGATACCCATGTTTTCTCATTTCTCATTAGGTCGAACCCGAAGGCCCATTGACAATACATGCATAATTACTGAACATAAAAACATAAGGAAACAAAACACTTTGCACAAAAAGTATCTTACCTCGATCGATGAAACGAGCTTTTGATATAAAAATATACTTAGAATTTACAACTGTTCTCTATATGAAAACTGTTGTGTAAAATTCTGTGTGGTGAATTGTGAAATATGGGCACACTATTTATAGGGAAAAAATATAGTAGTTGAGTCATAATATAACTGTGATAAAAATCATGTTTATCTAATTTGATAAGAATTTGAATTATAATGTGACACGTGTCCATCACAACAAAAAGATTCCAATTCCAAAACAACTTTGACTTTAAATATAAATTCTAATAAAATATTATTTTTACATCCATTCTCAACACGTGAGAATTCTCATTCAATTTCAATTTTATTTTAAAAATATAAATAAATTACAAATTTTTTTAAACTTTAATATCTTGAGACCTACTTATCCGAATTAACTTTTTCTCGAGCCTATTTTCATGATTAAAAATGAACTATCCAACGAGACCCATATTGATATACTTTTCGTCACTCTATCAAAAACCAAATATTTGACCCAAAACATAAGAATTTAGTATATTATTTTTAGTCCCTCAACTTTCAAAATCATAAAATTGAATACAAAATTTTATTCTAAAATTTTCGGGGTGCTACATTATCCCTTAATAGGCACTGGATTTTGGTGTGCCATGACATGGCGCGAAGGTATATTGATGATAAATTTGTGCAATTTGGGGGTGAATGCTGATGCCTACGTGATTCGACACTGGTATTTTATTGATATTTTTTCGCATAATTTGGTGACTTTGCCGCTTTCTTGCTGGACTAATACTGCTCACAAACATGGTGCAACTCCATTGAACGGATTTAAGGGGAAAAAATTGGGATTGCATGGGGGAAAAGGTTGGTGAACGAAGGTAAAAAAAAAACAAGGAGAAAGAAAGATATTGTTTTTTAATTTTTAATTTTTTAATAATTTATTTGAGACTCATTTACACATTTTTAAAAATAAATTGCGAGTATGAATGAAGTAGTTCTTCATTTTTCTTTTCTTTTTGATAATTTCAGCAATGAAATGTGTAAATATGTGTAAAAATACAAAAAAATGTAAGATGTGAACGTTTTGCATAATAAACTTCAAACGGCTTGACTTTTTTTACTAATAACACTTTAATTTATACTCGAGTATTCAATTGAATTCTCTCACGACATGATTGAAATAAAGACCTCCTCCTTAAAATGATCTAAGATCAAGGTAATCCAATCCACTATGCAAAGTGGAGAAATGAACGGACGAAGATACTCCACAAGTGGAGTCGAAGTAGAGGAGTTAAAACGTAATCACGCTAAAGATTAATTATTCTACATAGAAGGGAACATCATACTCCGTCTATATTTTTGCAATTCCAGCATGATTTTTTTCTCAAAAAATAATAAAGTTTTAATAAACGCCTTTCTAAGCCCCTGTTTGGCCCCCATTATTTGGCATTTTTGATAGTTGAAAATTTTTGGAATAATGTTGATGGGAGAATGCGTGGTGGAAAAGTAATGAAAAATTTTAGATTTGTGTGTAATATTATTTTATTTGATAAATGTGTGGTTGTAACGAAGAGAGAGAAAAATTTAATGTAATGTAATTTAATTTAATGGGGGCCAAACAGGGGCTAAATCTTCAGATAAATAAAATGTTCTGTACACTTTTGATCTTTTTTCTTTTCTGAATAAAATTGCTTGATTCAAATTTTGAAATATTGAATCATCAAAATTCGTTGTTAACTTTACTGTTAGTTACTTTAAAGCAAAATTCACGCACCAGAATTGCATTTAGTACAACTTTTGGCTTCAATTTAAAGAAAATAAGCAAATCTTCGCTAGTTGTTTATGAAAATCTCAATATGAATAGAGCTTGAGATGCTTCGAGTACTTGTTCACCGGAGCCATAAAGCCAACTGAATTAATTTGGGTTTTGCTATTCATCCAGGGTCACGTGTGCCCGGGAGGTCTGGATGAATAGGGGACAAAATTGAATTTACGTACAAAATATTTAATTGATTAAATGTATGGTCAAAAATGAGTATAAAATTAAATAGTTTTCAAATAATGATTGTTAAATGGGAATGGCCGACCCGTTTCATACTCGCTCCGTTGTTATCCCTATAAACTCCTGTTTGATAGCCATTATTTTTAGAAAATAGAATTTTAAATAGTATTTTTTCCTAAAAAAATGTGAAGTTAAAAAATAAGAGAAGATTTATATTTATATTTTATTTTATTTATTGTGTAAATATATGAATAAAAATTAGTACATATATTTTTTTAAAAGAATAAAAGACAAAGCGGGGCCTAATTAGTCAAAGATGCCAAAGTTTGAATCATACAAATTATCTTCAGCCATTATTACCGACCGCTAATTTCTAGATCCTTCCACAACGTTCCACCACCGCCGCCGCCTACGCATATATATTCCTCAGCAAGCAGATATTTACAACATTATTTTTCATTTCGACTGAAAATCCCCCAACCCCCTCTCCTTCCCCTCGTCGCACCAAAGTAGAAAAGCAGAAATTTAAAATGGCTTCATCGGGGTCGGAGATGAGATCATCTGTGCCGCCGTCTCTAGAAGAATTAAGTACCAGAGGCGCCACCGCCTTCCTTCTTCCATGGATCCTCAGCATGGCCACTGCCTCGTCTCAACAACCCCGCGATGTTGTGGTGTTCATAAACCAAGCCACAGGGGCTATAACCATGATCGAAGGTTCCCTCGACGTCGAAGCGTTCCTCAGCGGCATGCCCAGGAAGGAAGGGCCGTTGCCGGCGTCAAAAGCGTCTATCGACTCTATGCCGGTGGTGAAAATAACGGACCTGGATTCGGAGTGTCCGATTTGCATAACGGAGTTTGAGGTGAACGGGGAGGTCAAAGAGATGCCGTGCAAGCACAAATTCCATTCGGGTTGTATTGACAAGTGGTTGCGGGTCAATGGGTCGTGCCCGGTTTGTCGGTACAATATGCCGGTCGAGGAGATGAAAGAAACTAATGGTGAAGAAGAGGAGGTGGAAACGAGAGAGGGACCGGGGATGAGAATTCACGTGTTTGTTGCACGTGGTGGCAACCAGAGGGAGGCGGGTTCGGATACGAGTGTCGGGTCCGGACACGAGAGCTCGGAGAGCAGTCCAGGAAGTGAGAATAGAAACGGGTTGCAACCCGGAAACATGGATTTAGATTAATAGGAAACTATATATTGTTTAATTTTTTTGTTGGGGTGGGGTTGGGGTGAGGGTGTTAGTTTGTTTGGCCTAGGTTAGGTGAGGATTTTGTACAGATAGATCATAGATGTGCTTTTAACATGCAATTGAAATCTTTATAGATGAGGAAATAGAATCTCACTGAAATATGATTTATGTAATTGATTTTAAGTTAGCTTAGTACTAATCTTGATTATGATTTTGTGAAGGGAAATTTGCATTGGAGTCTCTAAATATTTCAAGAATGTGCATTAAGGTTTCAAACTTTTCAATCATAGTAGAGCCATCTCAAACCTCTCAAAAAAGAGTGCCACGAAGAAAATTTAGATGGTTTTTATCCAAAAATTTGTTAATTGATCAAAAAGTAATGCTTTCAAGAGTCATACATTTGATCATAATTTGATTGTTCTGAAAAGTAATTTTTTAACATTTAATTCATTAAAGCAAGAAAATTTGCAAGACATAAAAAAAATGTGCAATTACTATCAAACTTTAATAAATGTGCACTGAAAGAACCTCAAATAATTCTCATCCCAACAATCATGCGATGCCGTTGGGAGGGTTTGACACCCTCCCTGAGAGCATACTCGTAATGAGCACTTTTTTGAAATTTTTTATTCACATAAGTCCCACTCGAGATCTCACACGCATATGAGTGTCGGTCAAGGAGAATGTCAAAATTCTTTTTGGCAAATGAGCTTAATTGTCATTCAAAAATTTGTTACTCCCAGTTGGTTTTGAATAAAATTTTCCTATCTTATTTCTTTTCAATTCTTTAAAGGTTTTGTTAGGAGAAAATTTAGTTGATGAGATAGAGAAAATAGGGACGACGGAGGTGGAGAAAATGAGGAGGGTAAAACTCACAAGTCAAGATATAGGAGATTGGAGCAACGACAATAATAAATTTTTGGATGAAAATCGTCATTTGTCCTTTTTACCCGCATTTTTCAGCTAAAGCTCACTAGTCAAGATATAGGAGATTGGAGCAACGACAATAATAAAGTTTTGGACAAAAATCGTCATTTGTCCTTTTTACCCACATTTTTGAAACATTTGGGATCACGTTGCACATTTTTTAAACATTTGAGAGCTTCGATGTAAATTTTCTTGTTTTAATTAATCAATGTTAAAAGATCATTTTGCCATTTTAAAATTGTTAAAAATTTAGAGAGTAGTGTTTGATTTGATTAACTAATAGATTTTTGGTTGAAAACTGTTAGAGATCTTTCCGACACATTTATTAAAAGATTTGAGACATAACTACTATGATTTAAAGGTTTGAGATCATACTGCATATTTTTGAAAGGTTTAAAACCTTTGCTGCAAATATTTAATTGTAAAGATTTCCGCTATATGCAATTCAACCCGCAAGTGATTAAGGCCCTGTCTGGGCCAGCTAAAAACCTGATTATAATTCAAAATTGGACCGTTATATTTGCAACGGTCCAAAAATCACAATTAGCCAATGTTTTCTTTTTCCTTTCCTACCCTGCAGCAACTGTGGCGTGGATAAGACAACCCACCTACCACACAAATTGGCCAACCATATTTCGTTTGTGCAGACCTTCCTCCACCGACTATCGCCAATACAGTTTTCTACCATTTCAGCTCCGTCAACCACCGTATCCGGCCTGGAGAAGGTTCGACCGTATGCACCGAAACATCTGGGGTCTGCAACGGTCTCATCGGCTGCTGATTGTCGACAACTTCCACTGACGGAGAAGCCCACACAAGCACTCACCCTGCACCCTAAATCTACGGCCTTAAACTTCTTTGTGCTTGCTGATTTCTTCTCCTCCAGCCGTGGTAAAGTGGGTCCAATAGCCATCTTTACCTTTCCCGCATTGGAAGCAGTTTCCCCAAAAATTGAATTCGGTCCACAGACGCCTTCACCTACCGCATCTGAAAAAGGCTTCACCTAAACTTGCTATCGGCCACAGCAGCCAGGAAAACGCCAATACAAGAAAACGTTTCGGTGCTCCTCCTTCTTCGTCAGTGTAGAGTTCAACATTTTCACAAACTGTGATGAATCCGTTGGAACTGTCTTGGGTAAGTTTTATTCCATTTTCCAATTACAGTGGAGTTACCTGCTATTTTCAAACAACTTGAACGAAATTGTGTCGTGCTTGGGTAATTATGTCATGCTTGAACAAAATTTTAAAATTTGATTTCGACTATAGCAGAATTTCCAACGGCAGAACTCACTACAGCAGAATTTCCAACGGGGTCACTCGTCGACCTCGACTGGCCCTTCGGTTCACAACCATAGGATGCCACGTAAGAATGTTATGCGGAAATATATATGACACAAACATCTTCGTGGCTGCCTGCGAGTTCGTTATTGCTAACGAACACAGGAACGGCAAGTGCTTCACCAAGCACGGCTGGGAGACAATAGTTAACCTGTTCAACACCACTTCCGGCCACGATTGGAACAAGCAGCAGCTGAAAAATCGATGGGATGCCCTCCTCATGAAACACAAACAATTCTAACAATTGCTGAACTGCAGTAGCATCTCCTACGACCCTACAACTGGCAAGATTGGGGCATCCGATGAGTGGTGGGCTCGGAAAATTCAGGTACCATCCTGTCATTAAGAATAAGTCATTGCTCACGTTTTTTTTTGAAATGTCGAACCAGTGTCTGCAAATTAGAAATTCGTTATGAAGTATTTTGTTGGACGTGCTCTGAAATTTGCCACTGAAGATGAAGACTACCAATTTCTCCTCTTGTCTACATTACTGTAACAAAATGAATTCCAAATTTTTTAAGCATCTACATATATTGAATGCGACAATCCAGGCAACTTGTGAATACTACAACAATATGTTTACTATACAGTTTGCACCACTTTCAGTAAATGCACGGGAGTTTAGGACCTAGTTTGTTTATTTTCATGTATTCTTCTATGTTCATGGGATATTGTCATCAATAGGCCACACCCATGTGATGACTTCTAGCAATATGTGATAATGACAAAAGGCACAATTTTTCTTCCATGGCATTGATTGAGAATTTATGATAATGACAAAAGGCACAATCTATGATAATTACAAAAAGCCCAATTTTTCTCCAGGCAATCAGATTTTGGCATTCCTTGAAGGCTATAGCAGTGACGGATTCCTTTCAATCTTAAACCCCAAAGAAACATTTTGTTTTGATTAGTTTATATCATTAAAATCGTTTCGTAGATGGTTTTTGATCGAACACTCATATTTGGATCGGCGTCAATTCTGTTATGTGTATTGTACATGCATAATGTTGAACCTCATTTTCTCTTCATACTGCAACAGGAGAACAAAGACTATAAGGACTTTAAGGACAAAGATTGTCGGGAGGTCTACCAATATAAGACGTTGTTCGAGGACGTTTTTGACAACGACAAGTATGCCGTGACTCCAAGTAAACTATCTCGCACCGGCTTCGCAATGTTCGAAGACAGTGCTACTAAAGATCACCGTGATGAAACACCGGTGGATGTGGAGAGCAGTGGGTCTAGTGACGAGGCCGTCGAACCCTTTTCTACAGTACCATCCGTGGATATGTCGGACCCGTACAGTGGTGATAAACGGAAAGCAGCTAGAGGTCGAACTACAGAGAAGAAGAAAAAGTTGTCTGCGAAAGACGTGTCATACTCAGTGGATCGTGCCCCCGATGCTAGCGAGAAGGTGGCAGCCAAAATTGACAAGTTAATTGGACCACCTGTGTCTGATGCAAAAACATGCTTGCAGGAGTTATTGGCCACGGGTCGACTTGAAAGGGGAACCGATTTCTACTACTGGACGTGCAATTTCCTCAAGGATAAACATAACAGGGAGATTTTGGATATTCAAGACGGTGCAAACTACAAGTTCGGATATGTGGAGTGGAGCTGGCAACAACATTTAAAGGGGTAGCCTCGGTGACGTCTATTTTCATGTAATAATAGACATTTTCATTATTATCTATGTTATGTTTCGTGGTGTTTAGATTAAAGCATTGGAATATGTTATACTGTATTTTATGTGGGTAATTTAAGTTATGATCTGTGTAATGAAAGCAACTGTTGTAGGCTTGCTTACATGTGACGTACTATTTCATGTGGGTAATTTAAGTTATGATTCGTGGTGTTTTAGGCTTGCATGTTATGAAAGCATTGGAATATGTTGTACCTTCTGTGCTTATTTTACATGTGCTGCAATATGTGTATGCAATAATAATGAAAGCAACTGTTTTAGGCTTGCATGCTTATTTCTGTACCGGCTCAGTAGGCTTTCAAACAAAAATAGGCTATCGACTTATTTCTCCAGTACTGTGCACAAGGGTACCTTTTATCTTTTCAACATGAACCACTCACATGTTTCATTGCTCACGGATAGCTTGAAGTTGCATAACTCGTACAATCCTTTACTTTCCATTTGCCTATAAAGGGGTAGAGAACTTGTAACATTATTTCACTGTCTTCTGTTTGCATCTTCTTCTATTTTGGAAATAAAAAAAGTGAGGGTATGGCGCATTTCGATTTCAACTGTAATTTGCAAAAATTGTCCGATGGCGATAATGAAATTGATGACACAGCATATATGGAAGAGCTGTTCGTGGATATTAGAGAGTGGTTTCAATATTGTCAAAGGAATGACATGAATTTACGGTACTATCGTGTACAACAACGTCGTATTTCTCGCTATCCATTCGCGCGAAACGGGCACATGTTTATGCTAGATGCTATGAACTGTAGCCCGCAACAGTGCTACGCGGAGTTCCGCATGTACCCCGCGATGCTGCGAGCATTTACACACGTACTTCGAGATGAGTACGGACTGCGAAGCGGGCAACATATTAATGTATACAAACAAGTGGGTATGTTTCTATGCATTCTGGCGCTTGGAAAGGGTTATAGACAAGTGCAGACGTTATTCAACCATTCGCTGGAGACCATTGGGCACTACTTCAAACTTGTGCTCGAAGCGGTTGTGGAGTTCTCGTACCGGCAGTTAATTAAACCAGATCCAAACTACAATCATGGCGTCGAGCACCACGTTCCGAATCTGAACAAACATACCCTATTTCGGGATTGCATAGGAGCTATTGACGGTACACACGTCACGGCAGTTCTACAGCGTGACGAGCAGGTAAGTTTCATCGGACGCAAAGGAATTCCGACGCAAAATGTGCTAGCGGCATGCGACTTCAATCTGTGTTTCACATTTGTGCTTGCTGGCTCTACAGGAAATAGTCATGATGCTAGAATCTTGTCTAGGGTTATACATGAACCCGAAATAGACTTCCCGAAACCGGCTCCTGGAAAATATTATCTGGTTGACTCAAGTTTCGCGCATCGACCAGGGTACATGGTGCCGTATAAGGGTTCAGATATATTGTACCACTTTCAGCAATTTTACGACGGGTCCACCGGTCGTAGGCGCAACTTCCGAAATGTACGTGAGAAGTTTAATTTTTGGCACTCGTCTTACAGAAACGTAATCGAACGTGCATTCGGCATGTGGAAAAGTAGTTGGAAAATACTCGATCGGATGCCAAGTTATAATTTTAAAGTACAAACAGGAGTTGTAATTGCAACTATGGGAATTTATAACTTCTTTCGACGAGCGAGTGTGGTGGATGATTCATTTACTAGAGCGGAGACGGACCCCGACACAGCGGAGGTGGACCTCCCAGACGAACGAGAAGAAGTTGCAGCCGAAATGCATGCGCCGGAAACTCAACGAAATGAGTGGGATATGTTCCGAGATTACTTGGCACATCAAGTTTGAAATTTTTTTTTTAATACGTAATTTGATTTCGTAGGGACACTTCATATGTTCTACTATTAAATTAACGCATGTTGTGTGGTGTTTTCAACTTCGTGTAACTAAAGGCCTGTCTGGACGCAATTCTACCCGTTAACAATCAAAAAAGCAACCGTTGGACTTTTGGCTTTTCCACAAATGTCTGACAAGATTGCCAATAAATCTGTCCGGCAAACGCAATTTTCACCATTTCCATATTCATTCCGTAATATTTTCCGAATATATTAAAGTAACTGTAACAAATGCAATTGGGAGCTACGAAATATTCATTAAAAGCAACATCTTAACTAGATACAAACTGTGAAAAAATATGTAACTGGGAGTTAGAAAATATTCATTAAAGGCAACATCGACTAAAAGTTTTCGTCTGTATCAACACATCTTGTCGGACGAAATTGATTCAATTAGTTGTCCTAAAATGAAGGATTCTATGTACTTCAGCAAAAAAACTCCAGAATTAGGCCTGAAACAACATAGTATTAGAATATATTAGTATTGTTAATACGAAAGTAAATTGGAAAATAAATTTAATAGCATGGTGATTAGTATGTAAATGCTTACCCACTATTTGTGCAATGAGCCATAATTTGCATCTTCATATCTTTTTTCGAAAATTTTCTTAACTCGTCTCTGACAGACAACATCCCAGAAGAGACCACTAACCCCTTAACTAATTTGAATGTTGATTTTGCTCCTAGTCTTAATTGGTCTGGTGTATGGATGTTGTGGCTACAATCATATATTTGAAATTTCCACCCACGTATATCCACGAGATAAAGATACCAATTGTTGACTGGGGTTGAAGATGGTATGAGTAGATAATTGCATTTCATCCATGGCATTCCACCTACAGGTAATACACCACTTACGTACTGATGGAGAACCTGATGGTTTGGCTGACTATTAGTTGCAATTCCTTGTGTCATACTGTCTTGTCATATCATATGACGATCACATTCACTTTCGAACGGAAAATCTAGAATTGCATACTCTTTAGACACACCAGGAAATCCATTATGAATAAGTCTTCTCAACAACATTAACTCTGTGTTAAGAATCTACAGAAATAGATAGAGTAAATTAGATACATTAACTATGAATTTACGTTATTATTGTTATCAATTGTAAATTTAACTAACCGCAACATGGATATTTTTGGATGTATCATGTCTATCTTGTAGTATATCTCGTCCGTACACGTTCCCACTTCTATCTTTCTAAAGCTCACTGCAAGCGACATGGTACGTGAATTAGAATACAATGGAATGAAAAAATTCTAAGATGTGAATGAATAAAATGGAAATGGATTTCTTACTCTAGTTGATGCGTCTGTATCCAATCTGTGATAGTTATGTACCTATCCATGGGATAGTATTGTAAAGGATCTTTGGACGATGACGAAGATTCGGTGTTTTTCCTTTTACTTTCTTTGTATATGGTTAATTGTTCAACTTGATGAACTTGTTGAGAGCTTGAAGGATGAATAGGTTGATCACCATGACCTGGACTCCGATTGATATGAACATCTTGTTGTAGAGAGTTTATAATAACTTCCATATTGGATTTCAAACCAAAAAAATTGATCCAACACGTTATTGTTGTGCTCCTGAATATAAGACTTGATTGAATCTACGATGGTATCTACATAGGAGCGCATGGATTAAAATTGTTCATGATAATCATGTTGTAGTTGTCGTTATTGTTGAAATAGTTGTTGTGGTTGTCGAGAATTGTTTGGTATCGAGCTTCGTATTTTGCAGATTCTCCAACCATGTGTGCTGTGAAATTATCGAACATAGTGGACACATCTGATACTACCTGCTGCTTATAGGTGCTAAAAAGTTCATCCATGTGTTCTCTAGTGATATAATCAGATTAGGACGACGAAAATCCTGCTTGAAATTCAAATGAAGTACCTGGAATATTTGTCTGGTGTTCATGCGTGGTATCAGGTGGGATTTCTGTTGCTATGTTCTGAAATTCTGCACTGATAATACAATCTAACACATGATGTTCATTATCCGGAGGTAGCGAGAGTGTTGTGTACCACATTGTTTCTAACTCCTCTTCTGTTCGCGTTAGTGTTGCAACTATTTCAATCTACAATGATCAAAGAAATATTGGAATTATATACTTTCATTTTTCTTAACAAACAATTTCATAACACCATAAAATGCAATAACTAAATGTACATTGGACTGTAAAATACCTGTTGGCTGGAAATTCCCTAACTGTTTTCTCAATCAAGAATTTGTTTGGTTTCCACTTATGCATTCTTGGGCATTGTAATGTTCTATGTCTACGACGCCCAAACTGTTGTCCAATCATTGGAAATACTTCATATATCCAACACTGCAAGATAATTGGGAATAAATATTTAATGAAACAAAATATTTCGTAGATACATAGAATTAAAATATATAATTCAAATACCTGAAATGCAAGCGGAAAGCCATGCGATGAATACTTTCGTTCTGTTTGCTAATTTTGCTGCATTCTGTGCGGTCGTCGCAGCGAATTCAAGAGAACAAAATATGATACGCGGCCCCATGGATACATGAGAAATTGTTCAAGATGTTCAACCATACCCAGTGTTTTGTGATCAATGTACCTTCCAACTGGTTTAAAAATACACTCCACCAACATGACCAAGCCGAGTTTAAATTTATCATCCGCATCTTCACACATATGAAATGCTTCGGAAAGCATTACCTTAGTAATTCTTCTCATCCCGTTAAAATAAACCCGTCTAAGTCAGTCGTCACTGGAGTCAAGTTCGAAAAACACTTCATGGCAGGGTAATCCAGTGATGAGACAAAATTCTTGCATACCAAATCTAGCAAATTGATCACCTAATTGTATCCATATTTCGTTTATTTTTCCAGAGTCAACAATTCTCAATATAAATTCGTGTATCAATCTGTTACAGAATTGTTGTTGCTTCGCTCTGTAGATAGCTCCATAAATAAATCCAAAAAAGCTGCTATTACTGGATAATAGTAAAGCTTGTTTATCTTCATCGATAAGTTCTATAAAATCTTTAATATACTCGTGGATCGGAAATTGGGTGATGGTAGCGGAGAACCATGCATTTGGTGGAAGGATATATTCAAGAGACATCTGAACAAATTAATAATAAATTGTATATAAATTTTTATGTTTCATAAATTTAACTACCATTCAAATCACAGATAAAATAAATCACAGAAAAAAAATTTATTCCAAGAAATGCCCAACCATCTCCGCACGCGGAGGCACGCTGCTTGCCTCCGCGTGCGAAATCGGCGTCCTCCGCTTGCGGAGGGAGCAGCCTCCGTACGCGGGTTTTTCCCGTGCCCACTTTGTCTCTAAAAATTCATACCTTTGTGTGATGTGTTGCGATCCGTGAAGCTGCGATATGTAATTTGCAAATGGGTGCTGTGTGACTTGTAATTTGCAAAGGGGTGGTGTGTGACTTGTCATATGCAAACATGTGATATTTTGGCTAAGGAAGAAGACAAATATATTTATGTTAATTTCACGAATAGTCCTTCTTTAAATTTCGTAAGTACAAAATGGTATTAACTATTTACTTTGTTTTCTTTCTTCTTTTCCCTTCTCCTTGGACAAGAAAATGTCCTCGCATTTGCAGTTATACACGGTGCGATACAGTGATGAGTAAAGTCTCAATTGGTTTTTGATAACCTAGTAATATTAAGAAGTCGCATTGCCAAGCGAATTATTCCATCGATTACAATTCAATTGTATATGGAGACAATTATTTTTTGATAACGGCGTTGCTATACAGACATTAACTTCACTTGCTTTAAGCCAAGAAATCTCGAAAACAATCCCACTCATTGCGTTGCATTTCTGGTGCATTCATTTCAGCGGCGGCTTCTTCTTGTTCATCTGGAAGTTCTACCTCCGCCGCGTCAGGTTCCGTCTCCACAGTTGCGAACGCATCGTCCAATGGTTGCTTTTTCTATTGTTAACGGGTAGAATTATAATCGACATTGCGTACGGACAGGCCCTATATAATTTCGTGTAACGAAAGTACAAAAAAATTATTTCCAATACTTGTCTATTACACGTTGTTGAGGAGAAAAATTGTTGACAAGAAAACAAGTTCGTTATTGTACACAAGAAGACAAATGAATTCCCAAAAAATTGAAGACAATGGGCCCACATTAATTAATTCAAACCTGCAAGAATAGTCTGATAAAATCAAGGAGGGAAGCTGAAATTTAATCTGGAAATAAAACAGACAGAAATAAAGGAGGATAGGCCTGCTGTAAATGCAGGGAAGATGATGAAGTTTTCATTCATTCATGCTTAAGAAATTACAATGTAAACTAATATATTTATAGAGAAAATACTAACCAATTATCTAACAAATCTAACAATCTAACTAACAAAGGAAGGAACTAGAATATGTTAGAATGAAGCTGGAAGAAGGAGCTGAATTCTGGTGAACTGTGAACGTGCTGGAAAACTGGAGAGAATGAATTGAACTGGAGAGATGCTTTGCTGAACTGGAGGCTGGGAACAAGTGCTTGCTGGTTAACTGATTGGATTGCTGGTTTGATGAATTGTTAACTGGAGAGTTGCTGGTGGTTTGCTGATTGTATGGTTGGCTAATATTCCAACACTCCCCCCTCAAAATGGAACATCTTGAACCGTAGAGAAGGAGGATAGAGATGCAATCAAGGAGCATCTTGTCTTGAGAATCAATTTCAGTTTCTTCAATTCCATTTCATTTGAGATAATGGAGTTTTGTGAGGAGACATCTTGTCTTCCTTTTCATGGTTAATCTTCCTTCTCTTTTGAGAAGGAAATCTTCAAGATCTTCAATCTAGAAGACAAAATCAATCGTTTGAGAAGCTGCCATTCTAGCAGGTTCAATTTCGATTTTGATTCCCTATCTGGGAATAAATCATTCATATTGTGAAGAACTTGAGAAGCCTTCGTTTCGATTCCCTATCTGGGAATAAATCATCATTCACTCTTGTGAAAATCTGAGAAGCCTGAGGTTCAATCTTCATTTTCGGTTTCAATTTCGTTTTCCTTCATATTCTGTTATTGCTGGATCTATTTCTGCTGGTGGTGCTGGAGAACATGTGTTGAACGTGTGATGAAGAACAGAAGAAGAATCTGGAAAAGGCTGGGAACGTCTGGTGAACTGGAGCTTTATTAACTGGAGAACAAGCTGTTGAACTGATTTAATTTGCTGGTTTTCTGGTTTCTTCAGTTTGATTTTCTACTGTACAGCAGATTCAATTTCATTTTGCAGACGATTCGTCTGGAAATCAAATCAGAATTTAATAGCAGATTACCTCTTTGGTAATTGATCTGCTACACTCAATCCTCAAAGAGGAATAAATCCACATTTCGTCAAGCACTTAGTGAGCCAAGCACTAATCTGTTCTACTGCTGGTTCTGTTTTTTTTTTTTTCCGACTTCTGAACTACAAATCATTCATCCTTTTCAGCATCCTCTGGAGTGACCCTTGCTGCTACTTGTTCACCCTTCATATTAGCAAGGGAATCTAGCTGATTTCTCACAGAAGGACTTCAACTTTGGTTTTTTTTTTCTTTTTTTTTTTTGCTCTGATAAATTCTGCTCTGGAATTTTTTTTTCAGGAGATGAGAACCTGCTCTGATACCATGATAAAATCAAGGAGGGAAGCTGAAATTTAATCTGAAAATAAAACAGACAGAAATAAAGGAGGATAGGCCTGCTGTAAATGCAGGGAAGATGATGAAGTTTTCATTCATTCATGCTTAAGAAATTACAATGTAAACTAATCTATTTATAGAGAAAATACTAACCAATTATCTAACAAATCTAACAATCTAACTAACAAAGGAAGGAACTAGAATATGCTAGAATGAAGCTGGAAGAAGGAGCTGAATTCTGGTGAACTGTGAACGTACTGGAGAACTGGAGAGAATGAAT
This sequence comes from Fraxinus americana, assembly GCA_035079005.1. NCBI lineage: Eukaryota > Viridiplantae > Streptophyta > Magnoliopsida > Lamiales > Oleaceae > Fraxinus > Fraxinus americana. The sequence goes on along the minus strand of CM068716.1, from coordinate 13,981,017 downwards.
TGAACTGGAGAGATGCTTTGCTGAACTGGAGGCTGGGAACAAGTGCTTGCTAGTGAACTGATTGGATTGCTGGTTTGCTGAATTGTTAACTGGAGAGTTGCTGGTGGTTTGCTGATTGTATGGTTGGTTAATATTCCAACATAGTCAAAGAATCAATTAATTTTGGAGACAATGGGCCCACATTAGTTAATTCAAACCTGCAAGAATAGTCAAAGAATCAATTACAACTTTGTATGATACGGGGGCATTAGTGAAATTTCATCCGAAATCTGAGGCAACCAAGGAAAAGCACTGTACATTATTTGACTTGAAAATCAATTTTTGGAAATACTTAATCGCTCCCAGACAGCACCTAAATATTTAATGTAATATCACATGTTGATTGCTTTTTTAATGCGTTGATATGTCGAAGTTTACATGAAAGATCCTTGGCAATACATATTTGTGTCTTCGCATGTTATTTTTACAGAACATGTCTTCATTAGTCTCAATGAACAATATAAGCTCTTAAGCAACATTACGTGCAATGCTAGAGTGATTGGTTCGTCAATATCTCGATGACTCCTTTGACTTCATTAATAAATACAAGGACCTAATGTTCGTATCAATATTTCCCCCGCAACATTGATATTGGTGTTGATGTACCAACAAGTTTTCGACGTGAACACAAGGCAGTGGTACTCTAAATTAACTGGACCTCTAGTACGTTTCATGTATCTCTCCTAACCTTATTCGAATTTATCTAATTTAACATATTAAATATGTTGTCGGCATTTATTTCTCTCATAGAATATATGCATATATATCTCTTTATTTAAAGTCAGATATGAATATTTTTATACTCTTTTAATAGCGATGGCTGCAATAAATAGTGCCACTGGAACTATATTATCGATAGATCTACGAGATGGACAAATTACAATTATGATTTTAATTAAACTAGTGTGTCCCCCGTGCGATGCATGGATATTGCACTAAAAAAATAAATTTATAAACGTTGAGATTAAATATTTCATTTGACTTAAAAATGATTATTGAGGTTGTTATAAAAGTATATGAAATAAGTATCATATATGCGTTACAATTGTCATAAAAAAATTAAATCGATGTTCCAACTACTACAAATTTTGAAAAAGTTACTTGAAAACACATTTATCGTTGAATTGTCTTGTCCGTCATCCTTATCGCAAATCAAAATCTTCAACCCTTTGTGATTTGTAACTCTAGACATAGCAACGTATAATTGACCATGGCTAAAAACTGATTTTTTTCAAATACAAACCAACATGAGATAGCGATTGACCCTGATTTTTGTTGATTGTCATTGCGTATAATATAATAAGAGGAAATTATCTTTTGACGAAAAGAATACAAATTATACCTTAGAAATTTATTTTATGCCATATTTATAATTCTTTTCTCACTTTCATATCCTAAATTTCAATCTGCAATTAACATGTTGCATTACATATGTTAATACCAGATCCACATGTAAAGTTTGGAATGTGATAGGAAAACTTACTTCACTGTCATGCGAAATGAACTCCAAGCTATATGTTTCATTCAGATTTGATATCTTTGGCAGCTCGTAAACACGGATAATACGCACTTTTAGCGCCCAATTAGTTTTCGTGACGTTGATATCTCACACAAGATCAAATATAGGTGCCATATGCACTTATCTATCTTCGACGTGGTAGAAAAAGTGAAAAAAATTTAAAATCGTAAAACAAAAAAAAATATGGTCATTAACAGATGTATTCGAAACAGAATTGCTAGAATGTCACCCGGACTGCGACTTGAACGATATACTCACAAAAATATTGCACCCGCAAAAATAATTCTCCCGAGACGAATAGAAAACGAAGTCTTCAAATTTCTTGTAAATGTGCTTGCATAAATCAAATTTGAAGTCTTTGTTTACACTGCTAAAATGATGAGCAATGAGGTAGAATGATGGATTTTGAAGTAAAATATTGACAAAATTGTAGTATTTCAAAATGGTTGCACGTCCCTACTCGGAAAACGAACAAATACCTCTGCTTGTTTATGTGCAAATCAAATTTAAAGGAAAAATAGAAATAATTAATACAGAACAACTTTTGTAACATTGGTTTACCTCATTTTACTATTAATAATTATTAATTACTTGGGCATCTAAATATCTACTGGGTTTCATAACTCAGAATTTTAATCCATGATTTGAGCTAATCATGGCTAACGGTCTTTGTTCAGTAATTTATATTTACTTGCACCATATTAACGTGGTATTTAACATGTCACGAATACTGTTATAATAATAATAATAATAATAATAATAATAATAATAATAATAATAATAATAATAATAATCAAACATTAATTAAGTTTCAAAACCATAATAATAATGTAATTAGCACACACAAAACAATTTAAACGTTTAAAATGATAATAATCCAAAGAAGTTTATATATAAAAGGCAGGTTATAGTGACTTTTCGATTTTCAAACAATTTTTTTTTAAAAAAAGAATGATTTAATGAACACAAAACTCAACAAATGAAATTGTTACTATCAATAAAAGCATGCTGTAATGTTTGACTAATAGATAGACGGACTTTAATTAGAATTTCATAAGAGGAAAGTACATTTTGGAGGGAAATTTTTTTTGACGGCACTTCTGTTTTTATATATATATAGATTGGCTAAAAAGGACCCCAACTGTGATGAAAGAAAATGAACAAGATATTGACTTTTTAAGTTTTTTTCCCAGAAGTCTCCATTTACTAGTAAAAAAATCATTATTTTGAAAATATTTACCCAATTTAAAGATAAAAATTTTGTACTATTCCACTTTGGCAAGTCTTGAGATTTTTGGGGGCATTTTGACCTTCTTTGTTTGAGATATTTTATATACACTTCAAGATTTTATCTATATATATATATACAGGGGCGGAGCCAGAAAATAACATTAGGATGACTGAAATTTAAAAAATTTCTAATGAACTCGCACTATAAGAGGCTAAACTCATGACAAAGAGTGTACGACACTTAATGAAATAGAAGAAGTCTAGATGTTTCATCTCATTCGATCTTTTTATATTTTCTTTCCAAATAAAAAATCAATGCATTGGTAAAAAAATATAAACTTACCAAATCATGATCAAAATAAGCAAATGATACATATCCACTAATAAAAAACTAAGAAATTATTTAATAAATACTATTCTAAAAAACTTTGATGATCGATTTTCCCAAACAATTGAAAGCTTTGGCCGAGGCGCTATCAATAATACATCACTATATGTTGTTGTCTCAAAATATTATTTGGTGTAGACGTCATTCTTCTATATCACTTCATTTCATAATAAGTGAAGAATTACATCCAAAGTGAGAAAAATCGATTAAGAATTATGAGGGTCCAATGAAATTAGATTTAATTCATAACCATTTTTGGCTCAATTTCAAAAATATATTTATATATTGTTCAATTTATAAATAAATAAACTTTAACAAATATTCTTTTATTGACAAGATAGAATTTAGAGCAAGTTATTTATTTTGATCATAACGTCTATCTCATGATCGAAACAAATAATTTTTTATTTTTTTTATAAATATGAATAAGTAATATAGAATACATCCGTAGATTTAAAATATTAATTATTTTTAAGCTTAGCAAAACATATAGTATCTCTAACGATTAAAATAAGTAATTTATTTTTATTATCAATTATAAAATTTACTTAATTATCATAAGTAAATTTAGTCAAACATACATTAAATAAAATGCTTAAAACGTGAATATCATGAAAGAATATTTAATAATTGTAGTCTCTTTAACAAAAATTGAATAAATGAGCATTGGACTTAGATGATAATTCAAACTAGAGTTGGGCTAACACAATTTAATAATTGTAGTCTCTAAATTTTCCATATGGTCTGGGATTTATAGTCTATTTAACAAAAATTGAATAAATGAGCATTAGACTTCGGTTGTAATTCAAAGTTGAGCTCACACAATTTAGGCCTTGTTTGTTTCAAATTTTAATTTAAGTTAAAGTCAAATAATCAATATTAACATCTTTCATGGGTCGCACAATTTTTCAACCATGCATTTCAAAAATTTCTATCATAATCTACTAAAAATTTAATTTTAATCTCCACCAAACACTCACTTAATAAGAGTCATTCATAAATCATGGTTTATGTTTCAACGGTTCAAAATTTAGATTTTAAGTTTAAAAAATACAAAAATATGATATTTAGCTAATTAATTAAAAATATTTATTATTTTACCAATTAAATATAATAAGGACACAATTATATGCAATTTGGTCACAATTATCTAATTAATTAATCAAAAAATTTATAGGTCACAGATTACTTCTCGAACACGAATCAAAATTTCATATGTCATATATTATTCATCGATCACTAATCGAAAATTTTATTGGTCAGAACTCATTTATTCATTGCAAATCGATAACAACTTATCAAATTATTGGTCACGACTTATTTGTTGGTCACAAATCAAGAATTTTTAGGTTACAGGTCATTTCTCGATCACAAATCGAAAAAATTTTAAGTCGCAAATTATTTATCGATCACAAAATCAAAATTTTCATTGGTCACAACTCAATTACAACTTAATAAATTGTGAGTCACAGTTACAATTTTTAGGTCACATTATTTATTTATCAAAAATTAACCAATTATTGGTCACAATCAACCAAATAATTGGTCACAGACACTCACCCCATCTCATTCCACCCACTACCACCATGACCACCAAAGCCGCCACCGCACATAGCACCCCCATCAAACACCACCACTACACAAAACTTGCAACCACCACCTCATCACCGCCTCCAGCAGCACCGTCGCCACCATCGCTGTCAGAACCACTACTACCACATTAAACAAATCAACAACACCGCCAACTCGCCACCAGAACCACTACATTGCAAAAAATCACACATGGCAGAAAAAGACCACGACCACTATGTTAGCCAAATCCACCACCACCTCACCTCCACAGCACAACCACCAAATAGAGATCCACCATCAGCAGTTGATCCATCACCACCGCCAATTCACCTCCACAGCACAGCCATCGCTCCACCTATTATACTCTGAAACCATCACTTGGACCTCTTCCCCCTCGCACCACTTCTACCCTCTCTCTACCACCGTCAAACCTTACTCATCCGCCACTCAATTCGGTGACCCAGGCTAGGATTCCAATCGTCGCAATAAGGTTATGGACAAGAAGAAACTTACGAGTCGCAATAAGGTTATAATAGCTTCATCGAGCAGCGGAACAAGTCATGGGAGAAGAAATTGAGCACGACAGCGTTTTCTACCGGTAGGGAGAGAGAAAGGGGGATAAAGTGAGAAAATAGAAAGAGAGAGCATGAATATAGAAATGAATTAGGGTTTCAGACTTTAATTGGGTTGGGAATGTGATTATGGGGCTGTCTGGGCGCACGGTCCAGTATAATTCAGACCGTTGAAGGAGCAAAAAATCGACCGTTGCTAATTTTTTTATTCAACAAATTCTGCAGAATTGAAGTACAAAAGTCAGGCCATAAGAAGACAATTTCCCAATTTACCCTCATGCATGCCATGTTTGAATTGGTCAAAGTTGTAATAATTGGCACATGGATGATAATATGGTAATTTATCCCCAATTTGCCTTGATGCCGTGCAAGACTTTTGTGTCAGTGGGCCCTTATGATGTGAAAGAAAAATTGATTTTCCATTACCAAAAGCGCTATCAGACAGCCCCTATATATTTTAATTTATAATATAATTATTAATATTAAAATTGGGGGTGTCCAAAAGTCTCGAATCGCACCTAATTAAACCGAACCTGAACCGAATTGAGTGATTTTTCATAAGTTAAATATTCGAATGGGTACCCAAATCGAGAACCGATGAGTTTGGATCGGGTCTCGGGTCTAGACCAAGAATCAAAGAATCGAATAAGAGCCGAAACTAAATAATTTTTTTATTTTTTATATTTAATTAATTAAATTATTTTATTTTTATAACTTTTAATTTATATTTCATTTTTTTATGCATGCAGACTGTTTGAAGCAAGTGAATTTACTTTATGTAGTGTTGCTGTAATATTAATATCTATTTTTTGATATTTATATGTATTGAATTAATTTTATTGGATGGCTAGTTATTTATATGTTTTTGAATTGGATTACATTAATTTGTAAAAGTTAGAAATGAAATGTCATTAGTTGTATTTATGTCCTATTGCTGTAAATATTAAAAAATTTAATTATGGTACGGAACCGAACCCGAACTGTTCCATAATTATATTTGAACCAGACGGTTCCATTTATTAAATACCCAAAAGTTGTGGGTTGGTTCGGTTCTCTTCAGAATCGAACCGACCCATGGACAGCCCTAATTAAAATATTAAATTGTCACATGATTTGTTATTAAATATACTTCATATCTGATTTTTAAAATGTAATTTTTAAATACCTGCTCTAGTGTAATTTCCTCATTTAATATTTTTTGTCTCTAAATTTTCCATATGGGGACCTAGTCAGTAAATTATGCCATTTATAGTCAGGACCGACCCCGAAGTGTGCATGGTCTATTAATTTGATCAGGTTAACTCGATCCAATCAACTAAAGGCTCAAAAAATTTACCTACTAACCATAAACTTGACTATGCCAAGTTACCCCATCTGTCGAGTAATATCCGCTTGTAAATTTGGGCGTGGTAAACATTTGTTTACTTCACAAGTAACTTTTAACTGGGGTTCATACGATATTCTTACATACGGTCATGTGCACCGTTTCTACTTCTCACAATTAAAAACATGACAAATCAAAGAAAATAGAACTTTAACGAGGAAAATGTACGTATATCTAGCATCTTAAACTTCATTGTCTAAAATAATATTTCCCATCTACCTATGAAATAAAATAAAAGGTATATGTATCATGAGGACTTACATGCAAGTAGTTTAACAAGAGTGGTAATATTGTGGAATGTTCGATTGAATGCAAAATTTAAGAAAAAAACTTTTATAAAATAAATTAATTTAAAAGTGAGGGTTGTGTTAAAAACATAATCTATAAAATATATACTCTATCAGAATATGATATTAGCAACTTAAATGGGTTTTTATTTTTATTTTTTCAATAAAAAATTTGTGAAGACCTATTTATTTGTGCGGATTTTATTATTAGTATCATTCAATTTATGGAAACTAGACATATTCTCGAAACTCAAACAGAAAAAGAAAGAAATTAAAAAAAAAAAACTTGGACCGTGACTTGGATAAACACAGATCGGAGTTAATTGTTTCAAAAATTACTGATCTTGTGCCATGGTCATGAACTGCTCGTTGAACTTTAAGTTGCTTCACAACGCTCACCGAACTTTCGTCGTTTGCACTCCATCCATCATTGTCAAAAAAACCGTTAACACCATGGCAGGCGAATTCCCAATGTGGCAAGTAACTGTCATTAAAATAACGCCAACTCAGATATGGAATCCAAATCATACAAAAAGCATGTCCCGAGTGTATTTAAAAATGCAATTTTTCGAATCTTCAACCAAAATAAATAAATAAATAAATAAAAACGTTCAAAACCAACCTAGGTGCCTTGTTGACCACCCCCATTCATTTCCAACCATACAAACATAAGAAGATCAACTTCTTCTTATGTTTTTACTATCTGTGATGGGTGTATCAGTTGAAAATATGATCTGCAAAAACTTGTAACTTTATTTTCTATTGAAACCGAATATATTGCAGTCGGTGATGCTATTAAGGAATGACTTTGGTTAAGAGGTTTATTAGAAGAAATTGGTTTTATAAATGAAGTAATTAGAATTTATACAAATAATCGAAGTGTCATATAATTGAGTAGAAACCTTGTTTATCATGACAGAACTAAACATGTTGATATAAATTCAATTTAGTTAGAAACATGGTTGAAAAGGGCTTGATTAATCTTGTGAAAGTTCCAACTGAGTTTATCCCATCTAATATTGGTACCAAGGTTCTACCTTTGAATAAATTCAGAAACTGTTTGAGAATTTTAAATATTACTTGAAGGTAATGTATTTAGAATATTCAGTTTACTAGTTTTTTATTAGAACTGAAACTAACTTTAATTATTTGTTTTTAATGGGTTGTTTGGAGCAAGTGAAACAAGCTAGTATCATTAATAAGCCTAAAATAAGAGGAAATTAGACTGCATACTCTAAAAAATTGACAAATTAGATTTATACACTCAAAACAAATTAAAATCTCTATCAACCGTAATTAATACTCCCTAATTCCCCCAATTTAGTTTTGAGTTCTGGCCAAGCACCTCCCCATCAACGTCGTAGCCAAGATCGAAGAGCTCAGCCTCAAGTCCTCCATCGTCTGCCTGTCCATAATGCCCCACCACCATGATCCACTTATATGATTTTAAACAACAAATTTACATCACCATCAACCAAACGGACAAAAGCATCGGGTTCGCTATAGCCTCCAGAAGCTGGGTGAAGTAATTTTATATCGAAGTTAACACACTGAATGGATGCAAGCTCCAGCAGGACATCTGCATCTAGACCCAAAGTCGGCTTCCTATTAAACCCCACAACAACCACAGTAAAAACAGAAGCCGAACCATTGGAAAGAGTCGGAGTTACCTCAACAATCTTACTATTTTTTGTCCATTCGAATTGATTGATTTAATCCAATTCAGATTCATGTGATTATTGTGCTTAAACTGAAATTGTTGAATTTTAGTTCGATTTGACAAATAGGATTGAAATTTGGAGACGACGATGGCAGGTGGTTGGGTGGTGGCGACAAGCAACAGTGAATGATAGGTTTGATCTGCTTTCGGTTGAAGGGTTAGTTGGGGAAGATGAAGTGGATGCGTTCTTGATTTCTATCACTTTTTTTAGTGACAAACATCAATTTTTAATAAAAAAAATAAGTGACACTTAACTTAGAAAGTGACAGTGGATCACTTTTCATTGCCATTTTTTTTTTACGTAATCAGCATATGGATTGCTCTGAACGTAGTGATTATTTTAAGAACATGATTACTGGTGCTACACAAATGGATGGTGCTAATTGGTATTTATCACTGTTTTTAGTTTTGTCACTTTTTTGAATTTGTGTCACTTTTTAAAAAAAAGTAAAAAAGTGACATTTTTTATTTAAAAAAAAGTGACGTGTCACTTTTATTGTTTGTTACTTTTTAAAAATTTCTCACTTTTTTTATAACAAACATATGTTTTGATTGGTGTTTTGTTACTTTTTTAAGCATGTCACTTTTTTGAGTTTGTATCACTTTTTGAATGTGTGTGTCACTTTTTTTGAATTGTCACTTTTTTTGAGTTTGTGTCACTTTTTACTTTTTTAAAAAAAGTGACAATTTTTATAAAAAAAAAGTGACATTGTGTCACTTTTTTATTTTACACAGTATTTTTTACTTCCTAAAAACCTTTCACATGATTTTTTAAAAACACCCCTAATTTTAAAGGTATTTTTGTAAGTACCCCCTAAAATAATTCAGTAAGATGGAGAATGTTGTGCCAATTCATATGGGCTGGTGATTGGGTCCAATACTGTTTAAAACCGTGTTTGATGATACATGCCTCTATTAATATTGATTCAGATTTATCTTGTCCTTACACTTGGCCTCTCTTTGGCCGTTGATCTTAATCTGAACGGCTGAGTTGCTGGGTCCAATACTGTTGAAAACCGTGTTTGATGAAACATGCCTCTATTAATATCGATTCAGATTTATCTTGTCCTTACACTTGGCCTCTCTTTGGCCGTTGATCTTAATCTGAACGGCTGAGTTGCCTCCCAAACGTCATTCTCCTGGTTGGTTATTGAGTTGTGACCTAAGGTTTTCTGCTTTATTCTCTCATTCTATGATTCCGAATCCTTCCTTCTTCGGGTTCAATCTCTGTAAATGTTTTAGTGAGATAACTTTTGTTGTATTTAGTGTGCGACATGAGATATTGTAAGGATTGTATTCTTGTTGTAATATTTAGAGAGGATAGAGGAAACCTAAGTGAAGAAATCGATTTCTTCATACATTCTGTAACTGTTCTTGGTGATTTTTAGTAAATTCGAGCGATATCTACTTAGGATAGAGAAAACCTAAGTGAAGACACGAGATAGATCTTCCAAAGAATGAGTCCTTTTTCGAATAAGCCAATTCATTTGATTCAGTATTAATGCAATCCAGGCCACAATTCATCTTCTCTTTGATCACCAGTATTTAGTTCAAAATCTTTCCACTCAGCCCACAGGTATCTTTTGTTTAGTTCTCTTTACATTATATCCGTGCCCTTTGTTCATGAATGTAAATATCATTCCTCAGGTATCTTTTGTTTAGTTTTCTTTACATTATATCTGTGCCCTTTGTTCATGAATGTAAGGCTCTGTCTGTTAGCGATTTTTCATGGATTTTCAACAGAAAAAGGACCGTTAGTGGGGCTCGACTGAGAGAGTGGCAGTCAATAAGTGCGGCCCAACTATAAGAATTTGGATGAAAATCTGGCCAAAAAGTTTGGTCAGGCAGGCTCTAAATATCATTACTCAATATTCTTTGAGTCAAGGGTAATATTTTTTTTTTTTTTTGATATCCAGGTATCCTAACTTACACTAGACTATGTCCTGGACCATCCATCGCCGGCCCCTCAGTGATGGGTGGAGGTTAATCGCGGGATATGCCCAAATTGATCAGGGTCTGTGCACCCTTTATACTCCTGGTCCCAAGGGAGCCTTCCTCCATGGATATTACATCACCAAGCTGCTCCACCCAAATTGAGTATTACAACACTCAGCTGCTCCATCCAGGAATCGAACTCCCCACCCTGAGATTGTAAGTCCAGCAGTGCCCATCCTTTGTCAACTTGGATGTGCCCGGGGGGCGAGTCAAGGGTAATATTTAGTTGTACATATAGTATGGTGATTGTATGCTCATCAATTTTGTGCAAAAAACTGTCTTAAATCTATGTGCAGAAGGAATGAATAATTTTACTAGTGGCATTGTGTTAAGGATAATAGTTCTCTTGACTTCTTGCTTCATTTAATGAGGCCATTATCGATATTTCTGCAAGACTTGATTAGAAAGTGACATGAAACTTTTAATTTCAAGAACTGGTCGAACTTAAAGGTATTTGTATAACACTATGAAAAGACAATGAAATGACCTGATTTTTGTCCTAAAATATCTAATAACTTCCTGCAAATTTCTATTCTCTGTCCCCCAGTCCATTGAATTTTTTTAAGTAGAGAAAAAAAAAATTTATGCAAAAAAATATTTTCTTGTGTAATTTTTTTTAAAAAATTATTAACCTGACCTGTAATTCGATTCTGATTCTAATTCTAAATATGTCCCTGTCTGTTCCCCTTGAATTTTGATGTTTGAATTTTCAGCCGTTTTGTGGAATATTCATGAATTTTCACGACATTAAGTTTGGAATTTCTGTAGCTAGGTCACTCAACATTGTTGTTAGAGAATACACTAAAAATGAATTTGAATACCATAGACAATATCTTGACATAAAAAATGTTGGCATTAGGGGATAGTGGTAAGTTCAATAATTTTACTCTTGAATGCATTGAAAAGGTGCACGTCATGCATAGTTGATGCGAATCAATAGTGCCATCAATTTTTTTGTACAGTAACCTTGTTTGATATCATTTACTTTAATTTAATTTATTTCTCAACTTATTTTTAATCACATTCACACAATAAAATATACTACACATAAATTCAAATTTTTTTTAAAAGTTCTAATCACACTTTCTCAAAAAAATACTATTTAAAAGAATATTTTTTATATTTTAAGGATATCCAATAGGGACAAATTGATTTTAGTGACTCACAGAGTAACTATTATCCCTTCAGGGCCACTGATATGAGTATTCGACAGTAAATTTTAGGACCTTGTAAAATTAGTCGAGGTGCGCGCAAACTGACTTGAATATCCACAATTATAAAAAAATGAAAAATAAAAAGAGTAACTATTATAAAGTTTAGATAAGATGACAAAATAATAGCATTTTAAATTCTAAAAATTACTTTTAAGAGCATATATATAAGTTTATGAATAAAGTGCATGTTTTAGCCACATTTTTTTACTAAGAGTGTATTTTGAAATAGTAGAATGATGGAAAACGTGTGGTTAAAAAAAAATTGGATTTGTATGTAATATTATTTTATTGAAAAATATGTTATTGAAAAGAAGATAGAAAAAAATGTATTTTCGAAATAATGAAGATCAAACAACGGCTAATCTTTCAACTCGCGGCACTGTAGATGTGCCGAATTTGCACTCGAGTAATAACAAGTTTGAAAGGAACTTTTCTACTGTATATAAAAGCGAAACACAATTTTGCACTTTTCCCAACTTGCATTGTTACCCACAAATAACACCAAACAAGGAAACAAAATTAAAGCATTGAATTGGACCCCATTGAAATGTTTGGTGACTTTTACAAAAAGTGAGGATAAGAAGTAGCTCATTATATAGGAAAAATATAGATCCCCAGCCTATTGAAAGTGTAGAAAATAGGTCCCAATTATTATTTGGGAAAAATCAGTCCTCAAACATTAATTTTTATTATAATTGAGTCCTCAGTTAACGATTTTACTATTTATTAAAACTCAATTTTTTTGTCAAAATGAAATTACGATTATACCCTTGTGTTTTAATTAAACTTAGTTATCATTTTATTCTCATTATTTTCAAAATATTATAAACTAAGAGAATAGAATAGAAAGAGGTCAATACACTTGTGTGTATTATAATGAGAACCAAATTCCTATAGAAAGATTAGTGATACATTGATAATAATTTCTAGAGATGTAGGGTACAATTGTCATTCACTAATAAACTTACAATTTACAGCATTACCTCTTGAATGACACGTTACAAAATATTTGCCTCCTTAAAATCTTGTCAAGAAAATCTAGTGAGATTAAACTTGATAGAAGGAAAAAGAGTACAGTTGCTCTCCCTGATTTCAGTTCTTATATCAATTCATCCTTATATTGAACGACAATAACTTCAATAATGCAATTTATGTTGAAGTGTGTCTCACGTTGTCACGTATAGTCTTTAAATAACACCGTTTTCATACGAGATATTTATCAATCTTTGATGATTGTATAAACATGACGATTCTAAAAATAGCTCTTGTTGATCTCATATGAATCTCATACGAATCTCATACATATAAGAGATATTGAGGGTAAATATCTTATATGTTATAGACATTCATTACATAAAGAATATATCTCTTTAAAACCTCATTAAGAAAAATCCCGTGAGAAAAATCCTAATGAAGAAAAAAAGTGTATATTTATTATTTTGAACACACCACAAATATTGTCTTATTAAAAAACTTGTCAGGAAAACCTAATGGGACAAAACATTGGTCAATAGAAAAAGAATATAACGCATATTTACTCCCTCTCATGATGATATCACTCGAATTATGTTTCAGACATATTAAATCCTTCCAAGATAGTATCAAAATCATACAAGATAAATTGTCTATAATTACATAGATTACATGCATATCAAATTTAATTCATCGCCACATTAATAAAATAGAGACTTGTGATTATATCTATCACATGTTAATTTATCTATTTATATAAGTTTTCATGAAATTTATTATATAAAGAGTCGTACATTTCATATTAAAACTTTACTTTTTCCATTTTCATTTCACACAAGTTTAGACCTTTAACTGTTCAAATTGTAGATCCAGAAACTTCACGTTTCTCTAGTATGTTCAATTTTACTAGAATCCCGTCCAGAAACTTCTGATTTCTTTAGTAAATTCAATTTTAGTATCATAACATTATTTTATTTGACCAATCATTACTTCAATCAATGTACTTTAATAGATTTATTTCGCTATCATAATATAAAGCAGTACATTATATACAAAAGTGTTGTCGACAATTTTTTCTTTTCTTTTTCGTTTGTCGTTTTATAATATGCATCATTAATGGAACCATCTTCGCTTATTGCTCCTTTTTTGAAAAAACAATTACATTAGAATCGAATATCATCATATTTGAGGTGTGCCATGAAATATCATTCTAGGACGTTAATTTGAATTGGAGCATTTAAAGTTGATGTGTGAGATATAATTGATCTCTTTGATCAGTAAATGCATCTAAATGAATTATCTTGCGAACTTCTGATTCTAATGATCTTTTACAATGATTTAGATGATGATGCATTTGTACATTATTTCCAACTTATAAATTCTTAACCTTAATGCTGAAATAATTGTCCAATCAAAACTGAGAAACAGCAAATTACATTATTAAATATCACTCATTTGAGATGAGGGTTCAAACTACGCATTTCTTCTCAGTATCCTTAGTTTTCATCCCAGTGTAATATAGTGGATTATTTGTACATATATTGCACTATCAAATACTTAAATGAAGAAATTAGGATATGACCATAAGCCCATTATAATATAAACTATAAAGAACTTGATGTTGGCATAATGTATAATAACATTCCCTAAACATAAATAAGAAATATTTTGTTCTCAATTAAATTAAATTGAAGTGTTTAGCGTTAAATCATTTATCAACATTTCAACTAACATTTATTAAAAAGTTAAGATTTAGAATTACTAATATTAACAAGACATACAGTCTTAATTGTATAATTTGAAAATCATACTCATAATTTGAGCAGTATTTTTGTAAACTTCACGTTGCCAACACCATGCAACCATCTAATATTTGTATCATATCTTCAGGAGTAAAAACATAATATACATTAAATTTTATGTTATTATGCTATTTGAGTTCAGTAAAATCTAACTAAAATATTAATAAGAATTATAATGTACTACTTCGTGAGTACACTATATTTTACTATTGCTTCTTCAAAAATAATATGTCAATATTCTTTTGAAATATTGAAAAATTATAATGCATGCTCTTTAGAAGCGAGCGATATTCTTTTGAAATATTTATGTGTAAAATAAAACAAATTTCGACACATAAATTCCATCACATGAAATGAAAATTAAGCAATAGCAAGAATACAAAGTTAGGCGCGCAGGATTTTGACACGCCAAAAGCACAATGACAATGTGAAGAAAAAGTTACTTCCTATATTAAAGTCCTATCATATGTATTGAAGATTCGAACTAGGGTTGCCTTTGCAAACTTCCAGCATGAGCCATAATTAATGTTCCACCATAACATGTCCCTTCTGCAGCCCTGGACAAACCAACACAAATGTGCCAGCCACATATGACACCACAGATAGCCCATTGGCGAAACACATATTTCTGTCTTCTATTCGATCACACATTCTTTATTGAAATAATATTACACTTTAGAACTTTCTCGCCAGCCACATATGACACCACACATAGCCCCTTTGCGAAACACATATTTCTGTCTTCTTTTCGATCACACATTCTTTATTAAAATAATATTACACTTCAGAACTTTCTCGCCAGCCACATATGACACCACACATAGCCCCTTTGTGAAACATATATTTCTGTCTTCTTTTCGATCACACATTCTTTATTAAAATAATATTACACTTTAGAACTTTCTCTTATTTTTTAACTACACATTTTTCATCAATCTACTGTTCCGAAATATATTCTTTTACAAAAATGTGAGCTTTTTAGCAAAATTTGATATTTTGAAAATTCAAACCTTGAATAAACTATTCTAATTAGGAAATTGGCCCACCATCATTCACATATGAGAATATCAAACATCCATATTCCCTTTTTTTATTTACATAATTGCCCATGAGTTGTAAGGTTAAATGACAACAATGCCACAGACAGGTCGGATTCAGCACCTGGTGAACTGGCGTGACCGTCCATGGTGAATCCATCGGAAAAAAAGATTAATTAAGATTTATGTAAAAAATGTGTGTTGTGTGTGTGTGGGGGGGGGGGGGGGGTTGTTTATAGATTACATGGAGGAGTTTTTGTTTTTTCATGTGAGATACTTGGGTTCGATTCCCTTCAACAACATTATTCCTTTCAATTTTTAAGCACGATAAATAATGACTAAATATTAATCAATAATTGTACCAATGTTCAACAAAAAGAAGTGTAGCTCATATGTTCGATGAGTCATTTAGTATATGAGAGTTATGCGATTCTTTCTATGTACCTTCACTTTTTTGTTTATTTTTAATAAAACAAATAATAACTAAACATTTATATATTATTCGTTTTCATTTTCGAAATAATTTCTTTAAAAAAATTATTGACTCAAATTATTATTCAATGATATATATACTTTTGTTGTTAGGTTTTATTAATTTATTTTATAAAATTCAAATTTGAAAAATCTAAGTGCCGTTCTTTATTCTTTTAAGAGTTCGAAAAACACCTTCTTTTTTTTTTGTATAAAATAGTTCTAGTTCTAAAAATCACTGTTTTTAAAATTTCGCATAACCTTCGCTTAAACTCGGAACTTGTCTTTATCGTTTAATAATGATTTACGTATAAACTGTTTCGTTTAAGTACATAAAAACTTGAAACTTGATCATACACATATGATTGAAAAATGTATTTTTTTTCTTATTATTTTAGGTTGTATTGGATTATATTTTCAAATGTATATGACCTTTATGTTTCGTGTATTTATATATTGATTGAAATTTTTAAATATTATTTAATTAAATATTAATAAACAATACTGTTGCGGTTGTCAACGACCGTCCTAACAATTTTACTATTGCGGTTGTCATCGACCACTGGCAATGAACATAAATAACCCCCACACCCATTACCAAAGTAATTGGGGGTAGTTTAATTTTAAATTGTATGTAAAATGTATTCTATTTATTTTTTCATTTTGTTTCGTGAAAGATAGGTTAAAGTTGTCTTTTTCGAAAAAAATGCAATTTAAATTTGGGAAATGCTACAAGTACAGGGGGAGGGGGTTGGGTAGTTTCACAGGCAAGACACATTGGGGTGGTGGGGTGGCATTTTTTTCAATTTTTTAAACATGTGGGGCCCACTGCTACATTGAGAGGCTTGTAATGGCACTGTAATTTGAGCCCTGTACTTGGGGATTAATCCTTTAAATTTTACTCCGTGTTAATATAATAATAGACAAGTTGTTGGAATAACATGTAATTGGAAATAAATTGAAGGAATTATTGTAGCTTGAAAATCTCAAACGAGATATAGATTCTTTTGAGAAAAATTATTGTACTTCTACAATAAGAATATGTGATGATGATTAGTAGTGCTACATATAGGATAAAGAGATTAACAATCTTATAGAGAGTTCGATCCTGACTCAAAATGAATGTTGGCGGGACTTTTCCGTTCTCTCCCCCCGATGGACACATCCTCTATTTCATCCAAGAAAGATAAATTAAATAAAAAAATTTGAAGAGTGAAGAAGCAAGCACTATATTTCTCTCAAACAACATTCCCCTGTTTGACACCCATTTTGTTTGAAAATAATTTTTGAAATAGTGATTGATGAAAGATTGTGTGGTTAAAAAGTAAGAAGAATTTTTGGGTTTATGTGTAATATTATTTTATTAATAGAATGTGTGATTAAAATGAAGAATAAAAAATAGAATGAGAAAAAAAAAAGGATTTCAAATAGGGTTTTTAAATTTCTTTTCCCTATTTCCTTGTTGTTTACACTTTGACTTTTAAGTAGCCAAGGTCTATATCTAAAGTTGAATTTTAACCCTTATTTGGATTCCATTATTTTACATTATAGTGAGAGGAATAATGTTTGTTTTTGAAAGAATGTGTAGTTAAAAAAGAAGATTTTTTTTTTAAAATTTATGTGTAATATTTTGTTTATTGGAGAATGTATGATTGATAAGAAGAAAAAATATATATAATTTAATGGGAGCCAAACATGGGCTCAATATGATTGAAACATCTGATTTGGAAATTATACTAGACCAGTTATTTAGTTTTGACTTTTTAAAAATCAGGTTTTCCTTTTATTAATTCAATTTTCAAGTTTTATCATTTTCATTAATAATAATATTATAAAATTAAAATAACCTACCTACCCCACCCTACTACCTACCCCACTCAAATTTATTTTAAATATAAAACCCTAATTCTATCAAAACCTAAACTAACCCTCTCCCTATTTCTCTCAACCAGCCACCACCTCCTCCCCTCCCTTACCACCATCGGCCACTTCCTCCACTCCCTCACCACCGCTAAAAGGGGCCTGGGCTGCCGGACTGCAGCCCATTCCGGCCCACCCAGCAGCAACGCCGGCCGAAACCGACGCCCTCCCTGCTATTGAGTTACGATAGTAGCAGCGACACGACTGTTAGTTCAAGCTGCGCCGGCGCCCTCCGCAACAGTCCGTCCCCTTGCCATTTCTTTTTATGGAATCCAGTTCAACCATCATCCCTATCCAATATATGTTGCCGACCGGAAATTCAAGCTGCTGCCGGCATCGCAGCAGCGATGCGACTGCCAGGCTGAGGTCGGCGTCGCAGCATCGACGTGACGCTGCTGCGATGTCGGTAGCAGCGTCCCGATCGTCGCTGGCAGCAGCTTCTCGAAAAATGAGTGGGCCTCCGTTTGTAAAGAAGCTGAAAATCGAAAAAGCAGATGAAATTACAGAGAAGTAGTTGGGTATTTTGGTTTTTTTTCTTAGTGGTGCGGTGGCGTAGTATTTGGTGTGTGGTGGAGGTGATGTGGGTCTTCGATGTGGCGGTTTGTGGGTGCGGTGGATCTGGTGGCGGTGACGGGGTTGAGGGGGTGTCGATGTATATGACCCATTGTTTATCAATTTTGTTATTGTTGTGGCGGGTCAACGGCGATGATGGTTCTTTTTTGTGTTTGTAACCTAGCTATTATGGTTCTTTTTGGTGTCTGTGACCTAGCTATCGTGGTTCTTTTTTGTGTCTGTGACTTTACTATGATACCGTGACTTTAAAAATGATAATTTGTAACTTAAAAAAAGAATCCATGACCTAAATTTTTTTGATCTGTGATCTCGAAATAATCTGTGACCTATAAAATTTTAAATCTGTGACCTCGAAATAATTTGCGATCTACAAATTTTTTTATCTGTGATTTCGAAATAATCTGTGACCTATAAAATTTGAAATCTGTGACCTCGAAATAATCTGCGATTTACAAAATTTTTTATCCGTGACCTCGAAATAATCGGTGACCTACAAATTTTTTGATATGTGACCTCGAAAAAGTCGCCGGAGTGGTCACCGATCACCGGAGGCCGGAGTAGTCGACGGTCATCGGAGTGGTCGCCGGTCACCGGAGCAGTAGCTGGAGCAATGGGGGTAGTGGAGGCTGGGTGGGGTGGGTTAATTTTATTATATTACAGTTAAATTTTTAATTTAATATAATAATTCTGAAATATAATTAATTAATTCAAGAAAAGCCTGATTTTTGTAATTTTAAACTTTGGAACCTGATTTTTAATTTTGGAATAGATAATACCTGAGTTGTAAATTTTTCCCAACATTTGATTCCTATTGACCCTTATTTTTATCAAAATCTATTTTCAACTATATATTCTCTTATAAAATAATTTTACATGTAAACTAAAAAAAAGAATTATATTTTTTAAGCACATTTTTCAAAATATTATTATTCCAAAACATATTTTTTAATATTTTAGGATCTCAGAAACTTTATATTTTATTGAAATATTTATTACTAGTAATTTTGAACTTTATCATTTTTTTAGAAGATCAGTTGTATTGTCTATAAATCGACTCTTTAGTCTTTATCTTAAAAAAGATAAGGGCAACATTTTTCATTGGAATACAAATGCTGTAAAACAAGAAGGTTGAAAATTTCAGCCTATCTAAAATAATAGGTTGAGGTCCTAAATAGTACATTTCCAATAGGTTGGAGGTCTCGACTGTAATTTTTCAAAAGAATAATCCACTTTTAGCAGAATAGAATCAAAAGACGAGAGAGAGAGAGAGAGGGGGGAGAGAGAGATCTTGAAGTCCACAAATAAATTCGTGGCTGAGAATCATTTTTTCTTGCTGACTTGGCTTTGCCCACCTATATAGTCAACTTTCGCATGTTGTCCCGAACAGAACCCTCAGAACCCCCAATCCACCCGCAGGACGCAGAGAACCCATTGAGAAACCAAATACTGAGAGAGTCGTACGTGTCAGATCTCCTAATCCCAAAGAATCTGGGCTTATTTTGTTTTTCTTGTTTTGATCTGTTTAAAGTTGAGTTATGGGTTTCTTGATTGTGGAAATACAAGATGAAGAAATGTTAGAAGTGAATGACCCAAAGATAAAGCTGTTTGGGAAGACCATTCAGCTGCCGGAGATTCCTCTTGTGGCGGCGGATGGAGTAGGTGGAACCGATCGAGTTCAATCTTGCGGTGCTGCTGGTGATGATAGTTCAATACAAGATGGCCCTTGTTCATCGAATTCTATAATTGGAGATATAACTTCGGGTATATATACAGAAGAGGAAGAATCAACAAAGGTATGGTTAAACATAACGGTTTTTTTTTTTTTAAACCCTTCATTTGAAATGGTATAAGAATTAATCGGTGGATCATACTTTTTGATTGTTTTCAAGAACTTGTTGACTTTCGGATTGTGTCTGGTTTCATGATTAGGGTTTTTTTTTTTTGTATAATTGCACTTATAATTTTGCAACTAGTGTAGTTCATGATGTAGTGGCGGAAGCTATAAAAACAATAAAACAAACATCCTGTCAAAGTTCCGTTGATTTCAAACGAATGTCGCAATGCAATCACCTAATTTATGTTGATTCCTATGAATACCAAAAATCTAGGTATCAAAAACTCTTTGATTCACTCAAGAATACATAGAATTTGGACTGTTGGTTTTAAATAACAAATTTAAGAAATTAGAGAACTTCTTAACAATTAATATATTATTCCAATTCAAGAACCATCTACTGCCTTTAAGGCTATAACCCTTACTTAAAACAATAAATGAGAACTAGGTCACTGTTTGGTTTAGATAAAAATAAGATTTTTAGTAGACTTTGATAAAAACTGATGAAATATGTGGCTAAAAAGTTGTGGATCCCATGTGATTAAGATTAAGTGTTGACTTTGTATTTCATTTCATTTTTTTGGGGGAACCAAACAGGAGCTAGATAAAGATTCAATCTTCATCATTCTCCTTCAATTTAAGAAAATTCGTCCTTGAATCTTGCAATTGTTCTTCATCCAATTCCTTGTGACAAGGACAATATATTTGGTAGCTCTATGAAGTGTTCATTAGCTGCTTCACTCAATTTCATTAAAAGTTGCATATCTATTAGAACATGAATAGCAATCCCGTGCTCAATCGACCATATTTCTTCAATGTCAAAATAGAAAAAACATGTGTTCGAAAACCAAGAACATAGTTGTCGCCTCTTTCCCAAAATTACCATGTTTTGTAGTCACGTCCTTGACCAAAAGCATGGATTCTTGGCATCTAAGCTATCATATTGAATTTTTTTATTTTTTTGTAATTCTTCATAGATTTCGACATGAGACTAGTTACAAGAAACTAAAACATTATTGGATTTGTCATTGTCCAAATAAAAAATTTCTTCAATCTCTTCACCGAAAATAGGAGGCCATCCTTATAGTCGTTACCTAAATCCACAATTCTTCAATTTCTTTGTCGAAGATTGGTGGAATTGTCATAACTAAAATAAAATAATTCTTCCACCTTTGAATTATTGAAATTAGTAAAATGGGTTTCGTCCTAAAACAAAACTTCTGTCATTGGATTTCACAAACACCAACTTGGTTTTACTCGGAATGAATCTCGCTCTAATACCAACTGATGTAGGGGCGTAAGCAATAGAAATGATATACAAACACGCTATCAAAGTTCCGTTGATTCAAAAAGAATATTGCAACATGGTCATCTTCTAGCTTCTGTTCATTCTTAAGAATACCAAAAATCTAGGCATAAAAAACTATTTGATCCGTGCATGAAAATAGAGAATTTGGACTCATTGATTTGAAATATCAAATAACGAGAATTTAAAAAATTGGAGAAGATCTCAACAATTAATATTACATTTCAATTCAAAAAACACCTGCTATCGTTAAGGCTTACAAACCTTATTTGAAGCAATAACTGAAAATTAGATGAAGTCTTCTGAGATAATAATGAAGACTCAATCTTCATCAGTTTCAGTTTACTAATTTAATCTGGGAAATATTACATGCTTAAAAAGATGTTCTGTGAATTTCCTATTAATTGTATCTTATATATCTAAGAGTGCTTCAAGTTCTCTCGGTGAGCTCCCTCCACTCCACGCCCCTAAAAAGTAGTTGTACATTTTATTTTTTTTTAATTTTTTAACACGGTATGTTTGGTAGGTCGTATTGTACAAAACTGGACATGACTAAAGAAGTAAAACCTCATTAATTGTACATTCTAATAGTGTACAATAGAGTTGTGCTATATCTACAAGTTTTATGCCCATATCTTTTTCAACTAATTTAAGTTAGGTTTATGCGTGTGCGGTGAATCATAATTTCATACATAAAAATGAAAACTTTGTTTTTAGTTTTAGTTTAAATTCCTGATTATTATACTTGTTCACATCCAATATATGTGGATGCCTCTGTTTGGATACAAATTTATAAATGGTTTATAATTCAGCCAAAGTCAAACATTAATTTTAATTATTCTCACATTTTGAGGAACCACTACTATTCCTTTTTATATGTCATGCTGACAGTTCTTTTTACGTCAGCTATGTAGTGTTTTGTAACCTTTTTCCTAATGAAGATATCAAACTGCAGAGGCTCGAGTGTTTGGCTTTTAATTTCTTGCTTAGAATTTTCTTGGACAAAAATGCTAGAGAATCCGTAGCTTCCAACCGGTAAAAAGAGGTTTTCTTTGGACCTTAAAATCGGGATTCTCAAGGAGCGATTTCGTATTTGAATCCTTGTCGACCTAATATTGTTTGTAAGTCTGTAATTCTAGCTACATATGGTACATTAATTTGGTTCTAGTATCGCTAATATCTGGCCTGACTATTCTGTGAATTTCACATTGCTTTTTTTTCTCGGTTTTCCTTTTATTAAAGAATGTGAATTTTATTGGGATATTATTTCTTAATTAGTTCAAACCCATAATATGGAAAATTGCATTCCTGGCCTGTTGGATTTGTTTCTTATTTCTTGACACATAATTGGGGTTGGTTGCTGCAAGATACACTCAAAAAAAGGAGAAGAAAGAACCGATCATCTCACTTTTGATCACAGAGAGACGTAGAACAGAATTGTGTACAGCATATCAACAAATAATTCTTTAATCTTTACAAAAAAAAAGAGGCCAGTTTCCTTTTTGATAAATTTTACATAGCAAATGGAGATTTTGTTCCTAAATCATGGGGCCTATTTCACTGCTGGTCATAAATCGTACTCGTAGCACGTTATCAATTTGCAAAGATAATAT
This sequence comes from Fraxinus americana, assembly GCA_035079005.1. NCBI lineage: Eukaryota > Viridiplantae > Streptophyta > Magnoliopsida > Lamiales > Oleaceae > Fraxinus > Fraxinus americana. Next base: position 13,957,569 of record CM068716.1, on the reverse strand, counting down.
AAGGATTCAGTTATAGTTGTCTGGCATTCATGTATCTTTCGAGTTCTGTTCATATGTTATGATCACAATACAAATTGTATTCAAATCATTGGTAAATTGTAAAATCGAGTCCTTGATTTTTCTTTTCTCATGGAGAATCTACATGCATGCAGGCTTTGTCAGGTCAAAAACAGGAGAATAGTGATGTGAAGGATGGTGCACAACCTTTGACGTCAGATGAATTAAAAGATTCTAATGTAACTCCTCCGGCAAATGATAATTCAACTGCACTGTCTACTGATAACGATGCTGCAAGAATGAAAACCTCCAAAACAGGAAACGACCCAAGTGAGACGAGTACCTCTCAAGAGAAGACACTAAAGAAGCCAGACAAGATACTTCCGTGCCCTCGCTGTAATAGTATGGACACGAAGTTCTGTTACTTCAACAATTACAATGTTAATCAGCCTAGGCACTTCTGTAGGAAATGTCAAAGATACTGGACAGCTGGTGGGACCATGAGGAACATGCTGGTGGGTGCAGGTCGCCGTAAGAACAAGAACGCGGCTGCTCATTACCATCATCTAATGGCCTCGGAAGCACTTCAGAATGCACAAGCAAATCTCCCAAATGGAATTCACCAGCCGACTCTGAATCCCAACGGCAATGTCCTCGCTTTTAGTTCGGATGCACCGGTATGTGAGTCGATTGCTTCTGCTTTGAGCGTTGCTGATAAAACAATTCAAAACTGCTCACGCAACAGGTTTCAAGAGCCAAAAGAAAAGGGAATTTCAACATCTCATGAAAATAAGGATAACGGGGATGATCACTCGAGTGGATCTTCAGTCTCTCTCGCAAATTCAAACAACGAGTTTGGTAAAACTGGGTTGCCCGACTCACAAATGCAGAACTTTCATAGCTTTACCCCTCAGGTGCCTTGCTTTTCCGGAGCCCTGTTTCCTTACCCGTGGAATTCAATTCAATGGGGCGCTCAAGTATCCCCCTCTTCTTTGGGACCTACTAGTTTTCCTGTGCCATTCTATCCAACAGCACCCTTCTGGGGTTGCCCTGTACCCAGCCCATGGAATGTTTCTTGGGCGGTCCCACCAACTGCTTCACATAATCACACACCACCGGGCTCTGGTCCTGATTCCCCAACTTTGGGGAAGCATTCACGGGACGACAACATGTTGAAGCCAGCCAGCAATGACAAACAAAAGACGAAAAATGAGAGTAATTGTGAGAAGTGCTTGTGGGTTCCCAAAACACTGCGAATTGATGACCCGGAAGAAGCTGCAATGAGTTCCATATGGGCGACATTGGGTATAAAAAATGAAAGAGTTGATTCCTTCGGTGGACGGGGCCTCTTCAAGGCCTTCCAAAGGGTATCAAAAGATGATGAGAAGAAGACTCGTGTTTCCGAAAGCTCTACAATATTACAAGCCAATCCAGCGGCATTGTTCAGGTCATTAAACTTTCATGAGAGCTCGTGAGCAGATAAGTTTGGTAAATCTTGAACTTCGGTGCCAAGATGGAAAGGATTCAAAGGATAATTTCTTTCGCCCACAGGTATGCTTTGTCTGGTCCGCTGTTTGCTCTGGGTACATTTCTGCAATTTCTTATTGAGATAGGGGGTTAAATTACCAGGCCACCAATTTCAACTTCTTCTGGGTGGATAATCAAGTAGGTGCCTTTTATTTTAAAGAGAGGATCTGGTGAGTTTTTAGTTCATGTACATGTATATGAAATAGTTAAAAGCTTGAAACTAGCGAGTTTTGTGTACCAAATTCCACATGCTGTAAAATAAGTTGGGAATACTATGAGTTGTTTTCTTTTTGGACATGCCATTTAATTTGTGTTCTTATCAGGAAAGGAATTTTTCTCTAGTGATTTTTATGGTTGTATCTCTTTCCTTTATGCTCAAAGAGTTAAGGTGCTCGAGTATCTTGAGGCCCATGGCTCGTTTTATAAATCGAGGAAAAATTAGTTAGAAATCTTGCATGTTGTAATATTTTCTCGACTTCTAATTGTGCCTATGCTTATACACATACATGTGTAAATGTGCGCACGCATGTACATTGCACATGCACATGTTAGAGTCCTGAGCTTCACAAGAAATGTCACTTTAATACATTGATTGCAAATCAATGAATGCATCTGGCTTTTGGATGGCCATTGTAAGTTTGAGTTGTTTGTGCAAAGAAGCAACTCTAGAAGGAGCTTTTGACCTTTGTCATTGGAGATCATTCAAATCAGTTTAGTTTTCATACTCTCCTCCTATTATTTTTGCTGTTCTGATGAAGGATAAATTAAGAGTTGGGCATTTAGTATTTTACTACTTGATTTGCATAGAACTTGAAACACTCAGGTTTGTAAGATTGATATGATCACAGTCGAGAGAGAGAGCACGTCGAAGTTAAATATAATAATAAACTGACTCTAAATTTATAGATGACAACGCTTCGTTTGTCAAAATGTCTTCTAAAAATTAGGGATGGATGTGGTTTTATTTGGTTTTGAATCCAAGAGAACCGAATCGAATTACGAACCAATGATTTTTTTTTTATAATGGAATCAATGTTTTTTTTTTTTTTTTAAAGATAGAACCGAACCAAACTGAATTGAACCATTCAGTTTTGATCTCTTTTGGTTTAGTTTTCATTACTTAAACTTTCAATGATAAATACAAATTAAAATCTATTACTATATCCATAAGTTAGTAATATATATTTAAATAAAAAAATATCAAACATTCAGCTAATGTAATGGCAGACGTGGTATATGGCTTGATCGCTTTGTCTGATGGGTGATAAGGTAAAATTAAGGATGTCAACGGTTCGGTTCGGCCAAAACCTTAACCGCACCACCAAATTTTTTGTCATACCATAACCGCACCATAACCACGAAAGTCGGTTCGGTTCGGCTCGGCTCGGTTAATATCTCGGTTCGGTTCGATTAATAACCACGAAAATAAATTATTTTTTATAAATCCAAACTCCAACCGTCAAATTGAAAAAAAAAATATGAAGAAAAGTCAATAAAAATAAAAAAACATGTCAAGACAACTGAAAAATAAAACACTTCAATCGAACATATTTAGAGCCAGTAGTTTGATTTCGGCAGTTTTATCTGATCAGAATCCACAATCACCTCCTGAAAGTAGCAGAAGGCTGGAGAATTTGCGATTTCATGTAATCTTGGCCATTAAAAAACATAAAAGAAAGACAAAATCAACGTGAATATATTCAATCTGGCTGAAAAACAAATCTTAATAGGTCATTCTTCAATGCACATCACATGTTCAACTTCAACAGAAAGCATGCTCAATCAAATAAATCCCAAGATCTCAAACATGTTCCATTAAAAAAAGAAAACTAGACACCTGAATCACGTTGAAGACTTAAATCGATCTGAAATTGGAGAAACTGAAGAGAAATCAAAACTAATCATAAGGCTATCAATGTTATTCATAAACAAATCTTTATCAATTTTTATGTAATGCCCATTACAGATTCAACTGAAAGATTGCTAAATCAAACGTATCCCAAGATTTTAAACATGATAAATTGTGAAAAATAAAGCTCGGATGCATCATGGGAACTCAAAATTGACCGGAATTGGGGTAACTGGAGAAAAAACCAAAACTAATCATTAAACTACCAATGTTAATTGAAAACCAAACTTCATAGATTCTTTTTCATTAACCATTGCAGAATCAATAGAAATACTGCTAAATTAAACAAATCCTAAGATCTCAAACACGTACAATTCCAAAAACTAAACATCAGAATCATCAAGAACACTCATAATCACCCCGAAACTAGGGATGAAGAAATCGACACTTACGGGAAAGATGGCAGGATTTTCTTTGTGAGAGATGTAAGGATCCTTTTTCGAGAAAGAGGGCGAGATTTTCCTTATCGCTTCTCAAAGCTGTCATTATAGAAAGAAGAAACATCTCATGCTGTCTAAGTGCAGCGAAAAGCATTTGAGGAAAGATAGCCCGTCAATTCTTAATCGTTACCTTCTCAATGGCGAGCGGTGATGGTGAGGGCGAGCTGAGGTAGAGCGGCGATGGATTTGAGTGGAAGAGAAGTGGAGACTGTAGGGTTACAACAGGAGTTACAGGACATGGTTTTAACTTTTAACGTGTAGGTTGTATATTTAAATTGGACTATCTTGGCAGTGGACTGGGTTAAAAACTATAAATAGTGTTTAGGTTATTTATTATTGATTTACTTAATGTTAATTGGGCTAGAATTTTGGAAAGTCCAATTGTCAAAATTGCCCAATTAATTTTGGAAAAGAATGATGTAAAGTCCAATTAGATTTTTTTTAAAGGGTAATCGGTTCGGGGTGGTGCACCATCTCTAAATACCATATCCGCCCCTAGATGAAGCGGTTCATTAAAATCAAAACTATAACTGTCCCATTGCACCATCGGTTCAATTTTTCCTCCCATTCGGTTCGGTTAACCGCGATTTTCGATTTTAACAGTTCGAATTGCCATCCCTATGTAAAATGTAATGATAAATGACCTTTTTTGTCCATTTCAAACTTGTAATTCTTAAAGTTAGGTTTTTTTATTTTTTGGTGTGTTCACTAATTTGACCATTAAATTTTTTCTTTTGTTTGTAGAATTGAATCGAATTGCTCGATTTGGTTTGATTCGATTTGATTGGTCTCATCGTTTTAGTGGTGGCAAATGAGCCGAGCGGCTCGTCGGCTCGCCCGCTCGGCTCGTACTGTTCACGCCCACGAGCCGCTCGGGCTCGTAAAAAAAACGAGCCTGAGCACGAGCCGAGCGGGCTCATGGGCTAGCGGCTCGGCGAGCCGCTCGTGAGACGAGCCCACCCAAGTAATAAAAAAAAAAAAAGCCCGAAAAAGCGGCCGGTGACCAGAACGGTCACTGGTTCAGTGACCGTTTGGTCACTTTTTTACAAAAAAAAAAAAAAATTTTTTTTTTTCTACTTTTCTCCAATTCTTCTCCTATAAATACCCAACCCATTACAACATTTTTTTCCCACCAAACTTTCATTCTATACTCTCTACTCTACAATTTACAATTTACAAATCATTATCAACAATTCTATAATTCTCTTCTACATTTTTTTACATTATTATCTTCATTTTACAACTCATTTTATACGTTAGCCAGTAGTACATAATCGTCATTTCTACATTTCTACATTCTATTTCAACAATTCACAAATGGATCCACGAGCATTTGTTGAAAACTTGTTCGGTATGGAAGGTGAAACACCTGCCCAAAATCAATTTGGGAATGAATTTGCCGGTCTCAACCAACTACCAATTCCAGAAGACATTGACGATTTCGACGTTCGTGAAGCCGATGCCGATCCGATTGATTTGGATGACGTTGATGTTGATCCTAGTGTTCCTATTGATTTGGAACAAGATGAAGAACATGCACTAAATATTCCCGATGCAAGAGGGAAGAGAAAGGGGAAGAAGCAGGCAAAATGTTGGGACCATTTCAAATTGGTTAACACTGGTCGTGTGATCGATGGAGTTCCAGAAAATAAAGCAGTATGTAAATACTGTCAACAACGACTGACATGGCAAAAAAAAATTGGAACCACTCACCTCAACCGTCATTACAAAGCATGTGCGGCCAAACATGGGCTTCTTGAACGTGGACAAACGCAACTACAGTTTGGTACTAGTAGAGACGGTGCTACTATTTTGCCACTTTCTACGTGGATGTATTCGGAGGAGGAAGCACGAAAGGGAATGGTGAAGTTCGTTGCCGCGGCGGAGCTGCCACTAGCAATAGTGGACAACGAACATTTCGTAAACTACGTCAAACAATATCTTCAACCAAGGTACGTTGGGGTAAGTCGAAATACTCTTCATTCTAATACAATTGAATATTTTCTTAATGCAAAGCGATTATTGATTGGGGATTTAGAAAAATACGGGGGTGTCATATCTTTAACTTCGGATTTATGGGAAGGGATTAATAAGAGAGGTTATATAGCTGCAACTGCACACTATATAGACCCACTTTGGGTTATGCATAAAAAAATTATTGTTTTTAAAATAGTTGAGTATCCTCATAATGCTAACACTATATTTAATGCAATTATGTTAATAATTAAAGAATATAAATGCGAGAGTGAAATTCGTTCTTTTACTTTTGACAACGCTTCTGTAAATAAAGTAGTTATCGATAAATTGCATAGAGTACTTCAACCCGATTTTGGTGGTTATTTATTCCATATTCGATGTGTGTGCCATATTTTTAATTTAATTGTACAAGACGGTTTAAAACATGTGAAGGACGAAATTAGTCAAATTAGGAATGCACTTACGTATATCACGATTACACCTAGTAGAAAACAAGCATTTGAAGAATTTTGTGAACAAGCTGGGAACTCTAATACAAAAACTTTTATTACTGACGTAGGTCATAGGTGGAATTCAACTTACTTATTATTAAAATCATGTGAAGGTTTTGAACCGTTTATCACTGAATTTTATAACAATAGGCATATTAGAGACGACGACGATGATATCTTAAATGAATCCGATTGGAATACGGTTTTTAAAATTAAGAAATTTTTGGAAAGTTTTTATACGTCTACGAATATATTGTCTGGTGTTTATTATCCAACCAGTTGCATGGTTCTTGAACGTCTTTATATAACTGCTAGGGCTTTTAATAGATATCAAAATGATCCTGATTTTCATGCTGTTATATATGCTATGGAATTAAAATTTAGAAAATATTGGGAAGAATTACCTATGTTATTTCCTTTAGCATGCGTCATGGACCACCGATACAATTTATCGGGTACTAAATTTATAATTGACCAAATTTCAAATGCTTTAACTTTTAATATGCCTATTACTTATAGGAATTTGGAACAAACGTTAACTGAAATGTATGAATTATATGCTTCAAGAATAGGTACACAAGTTACTCGTGTACCTACTCCTCCTCCCACTAATATAAATGATGACGACGCTGAAGTAATTAATTTATTAGAAAACATAGACTCAATTAAATATGATTCAACTGCATATGCATATGGTTCCTCTAGTAGTAGTAGTAGTATGTCTTCCACTACATGTACTCAAACTTCGAGTAGCAGTCCAAATGCGTTGCCATCTGAATTAATTGATTACTTTCGTTATACTATGCCTAGTAACAAATCAGTTAAGAAAAGTTCAGAAAATGTAATCGAATTCTGGCGAAATAATGAACGTCGATGGCCAATTGTTTCTGCAATTACAAAAGATCTACTAACACCTCCGGTTAGCACTGTAGCTTCGGAGTCTGCTTTTAGTGCAGGGAAGAGGGTTCTCTCTGAAATTCGAAGTCGACTAAAAGAAGATATTTTGGAAGCGTTAATGTGCGTGAAGGATTGGGAAGACGCTAATTATCGAATTCAACATAAATATGCCGAAATTGCATGTAATCAAGTAAGTGATATTTAATTTCAATACATTCATTACAAAATTTTATTTTCATACATTTATAATTTTTTAAAAAAAATTGTACACATAAAAAGTTTTTCGTGTACAATTTTAACTCCGCCTACACGAAATTGAAGTAGCCGGTCCCAAGCCCGGATAAAGGAGGAGGGTTTATCTTTTTTTTTTTTTTAAATAAATGTATATTTACTATTTTAAAAATTATAAATGTTTTGACGAGCCCCGATAAATATTTTGGAAAATATATATTTCAAAAAAATAGAAAAAATAGACTTGTAGTAGTAGCGTTATTTATTTATAAAAAAAAAAAAAATGGGCGAGCCGAGCCGCTTGCTTTGGGCGAGCTCGGGCGCGAGCCGAGCTCGCCCAAACGGCAACGAGCCGAGCTCGAGCTCGGCTCGTGCGAACACGAGCCAAGCTCGTTCGTCAGGCCCATTGCCACCACTACATCGTTTGGTCTATCCCTACTCAAAATGCTCAAGAAAAAACAGTGCTCAGAGTTTTTAGGTGGTGTTCTCTTTGGCCGTTTTGGGTCGTTTTCTGTTTTCGATTTTTCAAAATAATGAAAACGCGTTCTCTTTTCTATTTTTGAAAACTTGTTTTCGAAAACAAAAAAAAAAATTTGAATTGGAAACTCAAAACGTCAAAAATGACGTTTTGAGCATTTTCAAGCAAAAAGGGCCAAAATGAGGAAAACGCCCAATACGCGAAAATGGAAGCATGACCCTTGTTTTCTCCTTGCTGAGCCGCCATCTATGGAGATTTTGAAATTGAGTTCACAAAGAAGTAACTCAATTCAGGTTTCCGTAGCCAATGCTTCAAATTCCGTGTTTTAACGTTTACTTTTTCAATTTTCTACAACGACGAAGATTATTTTCATAATTCTTCACTTATTTATTTTAAATATGATTAAAAAAAAAAAAAAACTTTTTTCAACAAGAGGTTATTAAATCCGATTTTTTTAAGGGGGCCAACTCAAGGAATCTTTAGAATTCCCACTGCTGGTTTTAAGTTCTCTTCCAACTACCAAATGAAATGTGAGGAAGACCACCATCTCTAACCGAATACGATCATAGCTTCATTCATTCGTTGAACAGTTTAATCTGTAAAAGTTTTATACTTAGGGTAATTTAGTTAAATTCATTTTGTATTGTACGAGAAATAAATCTCATTTGTCTCCCGACAATTTACTTTTTTAGTCATTCATTATTTATTTCTTCTTCTAAGTTAAAATCGATAATCCATCGCTATTTACGTGATTTAGGGTAGTGTTTGGACACTCATTTCTTTCATTAACACTCGGATTTATTCCAAGATTGATCCTTCACTGCCTAGCTTAAGCGATGAAGATACACAAGTGGCCTTACGTTATTGCATTGTCAATTTTTATCATTTTTTAATAATTTTAAATCATTAGGTGGCTTTTATTGTTACTTTAAGAGTATAGTGATCGAGTATGCAAATTCAATTAATGTTAAAATTACGTTATTAGGACTTAGGATAATAAAGTTACTTTGACATCCATTTTTGACATCTTAGTTGACATTTGATGATGTGTAAAAAATCAAACCCTTGATTTGAACAAGTGTTGTTCAAATAAATGGTCAGATTGTTTATCGCATCATGTGATATCAATCAAAATGTTAACAAAGATGTCAGTGTAGCGAAATTGGATTTAGGATGGCAGTAACCAACAATTTGGTTCGTTTGTGTTTTGATTAAAGAAATTGTAATTAATTGGAATTTGACAGGCAATTTCTGTATAAGAATGCTTTTTGTAGCCACCACCACTAGGAAATCCTTAAAAATTTGAACGCAAGTTGTGTGATAAGGGGACTGTCATACAGGACAAGGGCCAAGGCAGTGTAAGTGAAGGGTTCCAAAGCTCCAGGTCGTTAGAATTGTTTCAGAGATTCACCCTACCCGTGCCCGTTCCCAGAATCCAGTAATGGAAGAGCCCTTTTTGCCAAAATCAATGGTATGCCTAGGTCGATTACGGATTCAAAATATAGTAAAGAAAACTTATAGGCGATCCGGGATTCAAATCTCGTACTATAGGGAAAGCTGAGGAAAAGTATAAAGCTTTCAGTCACCAAAAATGACTTACTCGTGGCAATATGTGGAATTTTTATCTTATATTTATGGTTTAGGTGCCCAAAACACACTCAGTACCAAAATCTCGATATAGGATAAAGAGGGAAGAGCAAGGTCATGCACCAAGAGGGAAAGTATCGAACCTTTCTTGCTTCTTAACCCTAAAAGCTGACTTCTTTTGGTGTTGCTCCACGATCTGAAAGTGAGCTAATAACCAACTTTTAGCTAACCTGGCCTCCTCCGTCCTCACGAAAGAATTGAGAACGGGAATCTCATACTGATTAATTGGGAAGACAGATCTATTTCATTAAGGATTTAATTATGCACAAATGAGAAGTTTTCGAAAGAAATTCTTCATATTACGTATGAGAATTAAAGAGATAGTACGTATATTTCAGCTCTGAGAATTAAAAGATTCTATACGTAATTCAGGATTTCTGAAGTGAATTGGTCAGGTCGTCCCCTTCCTACGGGTTCTCCCTCAATCTAGATTCCTAGAGACACATCAAACAAAGATAATTGTTAAGCTGTGAACTTTAATTATTGTCACTTCGTAGAGCTGATCGCAAATCGATAAAAAATTGTAAGAACTGTTTAGAAATTTGTATTCTTATAAAATTCTATTAAGGATTTGAATGCCTTATATAATTCGATTTTGCCGTAATCTATCTTATAAAGATGGAACCATCCTTAGACTTTATTATTATCATCAAAAAATGATAAAGAGATGTTAGAGAAGATATGAGTACGATTTCTCTTCTAAAAATTGATTGATATGAACCTCTATAAATCTTACTTGTTCTTGGTTGTGTTATTTTTTCTTCAAATTGATTACTCTCGATGGAGTGGAGTTGGGGCTTATAATTCCCAAAAATATTAACATCTTATAAATCTGCTTTTGTATCAATTTCAATCTTCGTCTATACGTAAAACTCCTCCTTTAAGACATCGAGATTTAAGCTTCACATGATCTTTGGTTAGATTTTGGTAGAATTAAAGTTGCTCTCTATAATTTAAACTCCAATGTTTCCTCCTCAAAGTAGAAGTACAGCAAGATTATCGGGATAGGAGTTTAAGTCAACTCTTACTTTATTATCTTAATAAATATTTGCAACCTCGATGATATGGAGATGTAATGACCACTTAATTAAATCTGCACGTTTAACAAATATTGAATTTCATAATTTAATGACATTTTAGTGCGTCAACTTAAATAAATTAAGATCAAACCTGAATGTCGGTGAGTGCAAGATTAAACATTAATTAGAACATTAACATTGAAATACATAATTCAAGATAACAAAACACTCTTTGCAAGTGTTGGTTTTTTTTTTTTTTCTAAATACTTATATACTTAGTATAAAGGTGAATTGGGTATAGTATACGCCTAGAGGTATACGAGAGGGTCGGGATTTAAAATGTAAAAGAAACAATTAAATTGCAAAACTGCATTCAAGGCATATGCTTAACCAGCTTTACATCTCTATACGAAGTGTACCTCATTAGCACACGAGTCTATTCATAATAGTAATTGCCAATAACTTAGATAATGATATTTAACACAATTGGTGTTACAACACCAGTTAAGGTGATATTAAATGATATGTTGCTCATTCGGGAGTGGTCGAGTTGGTGGAGCAGGTGAATGCGGAGACCAAAAGTCACGAGTTCGAATCATTTGCCAACACTTCCTCGATTCAGCCTGTCACATCGGGCTTGCCTAGTGCGGTTTACCTCTCCTTTGTGGTTTGTAAGTTACTGAACATGAAGTGGGGTTTACCCAGTCCGCACTCACAGTGGTCGGGCCTCCGCCCCTTCGTTGTGGTAAAAAAAAAAATGATATGTTCAACTAAATGTAGAATAATGTGACTCTTTTAATTGTGTATCTCATGTAACATCACTTGGACGTGTTGTAACATTAATGGTGTTAAATAGCATCACTCAATAGCTTAATATTTTTAACCTTTTGACGACATGCAAAGTATTGAAATATATTTTGGAAAGGAACCCACTTGCAAACATATTTAAAAAAAGATTCGACTTCGAATCTGTGAGGTTATATTCCACTTTAAAGTCCAAAGTTATGAACGTGAGTTCCACTTTGTATCGTAAAGCTCGTCTATATACAGCAAGGCAACAAGAGAAAGGCACGCTTTGTTTCTTTAAAAACCATCAAAGATATTTTAATTTGAATCAATATTTTACTTTTTTTTTTCCTTCGTGGTCTAAAATATTTTTTAAAAAAATTAATTGATTGCAGTAAACAATTATATATATATATATATATATATATATATATATATATATATATATATATATATATATATATATATATATACAGAAATGATCTAATGAGCACCGGTGCTCATCTTATCTTAAGCACCAATGAGTTGGCACATTAATACATTGGTGGATAAAGATTTTGTGAGTTCCAATCCACCAATGAATTAATGTGTCAACTCATTGGTGTTTAGGATAAGATGAGCACCGGTGCTCATTAGATCATTTCTGTATATATATATATATATATATATATATATATATATATATATATATATATATATATTATCTTTAATAAAAATAATTCAGCTCTAGATTTGATTTGATTTTTAAAAAAATTATATGCTTAAATATGTTTTGACTTATTTATGTAATACACCTTCATGCCAGCTTTTCCATTAACCATAAATTTGTGTGCCAATATTTTATTAAAATCCCATAAAATTAAAATTAAAATCAAGATCCAAGATTCTTTATATTTGTGAGGTTAAATAAATAGTCTCGTGTTTGATATGTAACGTTGAACATGGTCGAATAAGATATTGAATAATATTTTCACTTATTTTTCAAGAAAACTCGAAAATTGCGCCTGAAACAATCTTACAACTGGATGCATTGCTAGTTCACGAATGATAAGAGAGGTTTTCATGTTGAAATTTTCTTAGTATAAATACAAAGTCCACTCTCTTATCTTTTGTATAAAGTATTTGTTGGATTTGAGGCCAAAGTGTTCACTTCTCCTAGAAATAAACTCGGAGTGGTTTTCTAGGATTTTCAATCGCAGCTTATACAATCCAAGATTCAGAAAACATGGACCGATCTTGTTATAACACTGTTCTTGTTCTATCCTTTGTTCTCATGCTGTCTTTCTCTCATGGTAATGATCCTGTAACTGTTCCTTCGAGTGCTTATTTTCTGTACGGATTTTGTTACTCGCACATAAAAAAATTGATGCAGAAGGAAAAGATTGGATGAAAAAATTGATTGTTTTTTAAACTGACAAATTGTAGAGTGTCACGTGGCATTATATAAATCTTCATGTATATGCAGCAAGATCCAACGGAAGTACACACAGCAAGTGCAAGATTTTATTGACTTTCTTGTTTCTTTGTTCTATAGGATTGGGAAGAAAATTGATGGGAACTTTTGTCCGTGGAAATAGTGCCCTCGATCATTTCATTGAGGTATTTACTTTCTTGCTTATTTAAATTAAAGTCTCTAATTTCGTTTAGTACGAGATAGCTTCACACCTCAACTGTGGGTTTACAGGGAAATTCAAGAGGGGTGATGGAGTTGGACTATGTTGAAGCAGGGCCAAATTTTAATGATAAATCTGGTTATCTTCTTACTTCTCCTCCCAGTCCTCCACCAGAATTAGGCTATTGAATTAATGCTTAATTTAGGAAAATTTCATTATACCATCTATATTTCATTTAAGCCCCCTTTTGGATTTCTCTTCCCCTCCTCTCTATTCCCTTTTGTTATTAACTCTTATATTCATATGCAATATAAGTCTTGCTGATGAGAACATTTTACATTTTTAATTGTATCTTGTTTAGCATAAAAATATGGGTAAATAAATTTATCTAATCTTTAACGTTTAATATTTTAGATGTCGTGATTCAGATTGATCGATGTTTAAAGTGATAGGACTCACGATTTCACCGTAATTTTTCAAATTAATTTTTTAGATTGAACATCGACAATATCTAACTTGTATATCTCAATCTTAATTGATGACCTCTCTCAACTGAAACCAATTATACTTAAATAATTGATTTCACTACATCTCTGTGTGTTACAACCTATCTAACTGCGTTTAATCACAAAGAAATTAACATAAAATCACGCAAATTGTAGAAGTATATTTCTATTTCAATTCATGGTTTTGCTATATTGGTCTAAACTATTAGTTAACCTCTCGATCTCATTATGGCCCCGTTCGGGAGTGATTAAAAGCCAATTAAAATTGAAAATATGGCCGTTATTGGGTCCCACTCGTCTAATAAAAGTCAACAATAACGGCTATATTTTCAATTTTAATCCGATTTTAATCCCTCCCATACAAGGCCTATATTACATAAATCTAATCAATTATTGGCCAAATAAATGAAGCATTAAAGAAATAATAAGAGTATTACATAAAATCAAATTTAGAGTTGGTACTTGGTATTCGAAATTAAAATAGAACTAATTTCTTCTATGGATACCGAACTTTAATTTGTTTCACCTTGACCATCAAACTTTCTACTTAGTGTCATCATGACCACAAAACTTTTCAGGGGAAATAGCATTGAGATCCCTAACCTTTGAACATTTTGATGATGGGTCCCAAAATTTGATTTCTAATACTCGAAGTCCCATAACTTTCAAATGTCTTCATCTAAAGTCATTTTGTAACGTAAAACATCAATTTGACATCTAAAATGTCAAATTTTGATTAAAATAACCGTTGTATCCTCATTTTGATTTAGAGCAAGGAAAAAAAATGAAAAATCAAAGCAAAAGAAAAGAAATATAAAAAGACAGGGAAAATGAACATTTTATTTTTTAATGAAACATGAAAGTCTTCTAATGAATGAACTTTGTAGTTCTATCTATTTAAGATTTAAATTAGTGTTTGAACTAACGGCAACGGCAATGGCAACGGCAACGGCAACGGCAACGGCAACGGCAACGGCGAACAATGAAGACGGCATGTTCGGTGGGTGGGGTGGGTGGGTTTTTTATCACTTTTGCTGCTGACTAAAAATGATGACACATTTCGATCAATTTAATATAATTTTGGTGGGATAATTGCTGGAATTTATGAAAATTAAGGGCTAAGTTTATTGATAGGAATTTGAAATGCATTTTAGATAGAATTCGTTGAGCGAACCTTTAGGAGAAGACCATTTGTCCCATTTATATGCCATTACAACATGCAAATTGGCCGTTCAACGTCACATCAACTATAATGTTGACCTTAAAACGTGTGCCGGTGACCAGATTTAAGGTTTTTAATTAGACCATTTCATCATACGTTTTCTGGATCGGACCATTGCATCATACATTTTGATCCAAAAGCTAAAAAAAGATTGAATAATATTTCTGGCACGTCAAAAAATTCAAAGTTCCATCACAACTGTTCTTCGAGTTACAAAACAACATCTACATTCAATGCTACAAATGTAATTGAATAAAGAATATGGATTATCTCGATTATAATGTATACTTTGTGTGTATAAGTTGACACATTGATTTACACCTATGTAAGTTGACAAATTTTGATATATTGATCTTGACAACACCCTTTTTAATCAACTGTCAGATTTTGACATCTAGTGAAGTGTCAATTATAATGTATACTTTGTGTGTATAAGTATTTTAATCCATCAAAATTTATTATACATCGATTCTACAAGTTTTTTTTTAAAAAGTTATATATATGCCATTTAGTGAAGTTTTCAATTTATAAACATATTTTACTGATAAGTAATTATTACATATAAATAAAAATTTAATATAAAATTTTATCTTATAAAGTTTACTTACAAGTAAATTTTTTTTGCTTACAAATAATTTCTTTAGTTGATTAATTTTATTTACAAATTAGTTTTGAATAAACTATGTTGATTGGAAATAATTATTTATCAATGGTAAAATTAGAAGATAATTTAAGAAACGATCAAAATCCACCGATTTGATGGGTTGGGAGAAACAGTCAAAATTACACTATATCGATTTTGAGTGATTTTCAAACCATCCAAAATCGGTGACTAAAATACTAAAAAACACCGATTTTCACAATCCCTCGTAAATGAAATCGTCCAAAATTGATCAAAATCGATGATAAGAAAAAATAATAATAATAATACATGGAGGCCGTCAAAGACAAATCAATGTTGGTTCAAAGAAGACCTTAATAGTAATGCGTTGGTCCTAGAGAGGTACCTACCTACGTCATGGTCAAAAAGAGAATATTTTTTTCTAAATAATACCTACCGAGCCACCTATCAGGAAAAATAAAATAAAATCATTTTCATGTTTATATCTTATATCAATAACCCTTTCTAACAACCATTTATTTTTTATTTTTCCTTTTTCTTAAATAATTCTTTTGAAAATAGGAAGGATGATGGCTGCTAAGAATTTTCAATTCCAAGAAATTCCAACGTGAGTTACGTGTGGTTCTGGTACAAGTCCACTAGTCCATTATTGACGGCAATACAATTTCTAACAAAAAACAAATCATGGAAAAACTGCACAGTTGGTCCCCAATCTAGTCTCCCAATTTCAAGTTGGTCCCTTACTTTTAAAATGAGCAAGTTGGTAAACAAGTTTTCATTCTAGTTGCATTATTATGTCCAAACAATGTACACCATCCAAATCTTTCTTATATTGTCTTGTCAAGCCTCTTAGAAAATTGCGGCACTTCAAATTTAACTTCTCAAAGTTCAACATGCAGACAAATTTAGCTTTATGTACTCTAATCCGCAGAAATTTTCTTAATATCTTCAACAAGCTCATAGCCATTTCTGGAAGATAAACAAAGTCAATTTTATAGGGTAGGGTTCTAATGTTGAGACTTGAATGATGCTTATATTTTGATTTTAGTGAGTGAGTGTTAACGTTTAACTCCGCGACTTTAAACTGTAGTTTGCATCAATAATTAGAAATTTTGGTTATTGAATTGCAATAATTTGGTTTTGTTCCATACTTACAGATGGAACCAATTATTCCGTCATAGATATCATTTGGTTCTTGGTTCATTTGGTTCTCTGCGGAGTCGAAACATGTGCACCAAGTTGCTCTAAGTTATAGATGGAAAATGAACATGCTATGGAAACGATAGGTCCAGACCAATTGTACAATTTTCCTTAAAATCATGGACAAAGAACAAGAAAAACAGGAGAAAATCCCCTGCAGGGAAATTTCCTCCAAATTTCATGGAATTTCCTTTTTCTTTCCAACGTCTCCCATAGACCAACTGCACCATCCAAGCAATTTCCTCACCTTTGAAAATCAACCCCTTAGTCCTATAAACACCCCCAAAACTCCCTCATACAATCTCCAACAATCCCAAATTTATACATCTTAGATTTTGATCCACTATTTTCTATCTATATGCGAGCATTGAATATTTTCAAGAACTGTAAACCTTTTTCCTTTCGAGAGGAGACGATTAGCCATGTCTAACTCTTATTTGAATAAATTACCAGTAGAGACCTTATCACTAAATACAATTCCCCTTACACTCCTGATTCTTATATTGTTTGAATTCCTTTCGCTGCATATATTTAAAAGAATTAGCAGTTTTTTCTCAGGAAGTAATTCTTATATCCAATGTCATGAGTCAAATGATTTGAAAGTTGAGGATGCTAGCTTGAAGAAAGAAGAACTTGATAGCTTCTCCAACAATCAATCTTTCTTGAAGGAGAAGGAATTTGATGAGAGCATGTGCAGAGGAGAGATGGAGTTGGTGTTGAAAAGCTTAGGGATTTCTTGTAATCCTGATGAAGAAAAACTTCCGGCGAGGCTCGATTCGACTGACATTTTTCAACTGTTCGAAGAGAAAAATCCTGATTTGGATGAAGTGAAAGAAGCTTTTGATGTGTTTGATGGGAACAAAGATGGATTCATTGAAGCAAAGGAGTTGCAAATGGTTCTTTGTGCTCTTGGTTTTAAAGAAGGGTCAGAAATGGAGAATTGCAGGAGTATGATTAGGGTTTTTGATGAAAATGGAGATGGGAGGATAGATTTTCAGGAATTTGCAAAATTCATGCAGAGTAGCTTGTGTTGAATCATTCTTTCATAATTTTTTGAGATTAGTAGTAGGGCCTTTTTCATCATCTATCTTCCTTACATATTGTCCAATTCGACCTTATAGAAAAAGTTTTATATCACTTATTATGTATCGCCACTTTTTCTCATTCTTCGAATCTAACACCACAATTTCAGGGCTGGGCATATATCTTGTTCTGAAGCTTATGCAAAGGCTGCTATCTGTACATCTATTAATAACATAATTATTGGTTATTTTTCATTGTTAATATAATTATGCCTTGTTTGATATGGAAAATTTTCCATGAAAGTAAGAACTTGTTTTCCATTTTCCAAGTTTTGGCTGGTTTGAGTGCAAAGTGTTCCCTAGAATTGTTTTTCTTGATTTCCACTCACACGTGCACAATTTCTTGATTTTTGTGGAATTCATTTTCCCATGGTTTGTGTGGGAAATGGTTTTCCAACTTGCTTCCTTTTTTTTTTTTTTTTTTTTTATTTGCAATTGGAAAAAATTCTAGACACAATGGTAAAATTTTTTATCACTTTTATTGACAATTTTCATACAAAACAAAACCAAACGAATGATATTGTGTATGGTAATTTTTTTAAAAAACAAAATTTTTTTTGACAATTGAAATAAATTATAGACCCAATGGTAAAAAAAAAAAAAATCATTTTAATGGACAATTTCCATAAAAATAAAGTCAAACGCACCAAACGTTCAACACTTTCAGATGGAAAATTATACCAATCAAACACAAATAATTACAATTCTCAATAAAACATATTCTAAACAATTCAATTCCCTGTAATTCATTTTCTTTCCATCTAAATTCCACATTTACAATCAAACGAACCCTTAGTGATTTTATACTTCTTGTTGGTTTAGTTAATAATATTCATTGTTTATTAGGGTATGTTTGGTAAAAATTCTCATTTTCAACAGTAAATCAATTCCCATTTTCAACAACACATTCTTCAATAAAATAATATTTTCTATCACATCAATAATCTTATCTTCTTTTTCAACCACACATTTCCCATCATATCACTATTCAAAATCAATTCTTCCCCCAAAAAATCCCTACCAAACACACACTTAGTATTTGAAAGTGTGTGGAAGATACTTTCAAATATATACGTGTTCCTTATCCAACCGCTAAACCTCAAAAATGGAAGAAAAGGTTGGAAGTCCGAAAGGAAGGGAAAGACCACCAATTTATTAAAATAGGTGCGTACATCAAAAAATCCGATGCATACGCGAAGGAGCGTATTGAACAATATTACATGTACCCATAATTCTCAAATCGATCCTCATTGTAAATTCAATTTTTATACTGATTTGTGGGGGCTGTGCTACAAGTGGTTTGAAAGGTATCATGCAGTGAATAGCGTGAAGCAGAAAAATTGGGTTGAAGTAAAGAAATGTGTGGGCCTTAGTTAAAAAGGAAAAGTTAATAGGTTTAAATATGGGAAATTATATTGGGGTACTTACAAAAATACCCTTAAAATTAGAGGTGTTTTGAAAAATCACGTGAAAGGTTTTTAGGAAGTAAAAAATACTGTGTAAAATAAAAAAGTGACACAATGTCACTTTTTTTTATAAAAATTGTCACTTTTTTTTAAAAAGTAACACAAACTCAAAAAAAGTGACAAAATTCAAAAAAAGTGACAAGTACTAAAATAGCACATTTCATTTGTGCAACACCAATAATCATGTTCTTAAAAAATTTTTGGAAGCAAAAAATGCTGTCTAATATTAAAAAGTGACACAATGTCACATTTTAATAAAAATTGTGACTTTTTAATAAAAAAAAAAGTTACACAATGCCACTTTTAAAAGCTATGTGTCATTTTTTTAAATTAAAAACTGACATACATTGTCACTTTTATTAAAAATGGATGTTTGTCAATAAAAAAAAGTGATAGAAATCAAAAAAGTGAATGAAAAAAGTGAAACACTAAAAAAAAAGTGACAAATTCAAGAAAAGTGATAAAAATTCTTAAAAAGTGACGAATTTAAAAAAGTGACATAAATTAAAAGAAGTTACACAAATTAAAAAAGTGACAGATAATAAAAAAAAGTGACAAACTGACTTGGGATGCACTTTAAAAAAAAAAAACAAAATATCAATTTTCTTGTATTAAGAGGGATATATGTTCCACTGCCTTCCAGAAAACTCCATAAAATAATTATATATGCTGTGCACATACTACAATTCAAATAAAAGGTTTTCATTTTCCTCCGATCAACTATGATCTTTAAAATTTCAGAATGTAGATCCCACGCAAAGCTAAACTTCCTCAAATAAGAGCTTTTCGTAATCGGGCAGCATGCAAAAATTGCCTATTAAGGTGTGCGTTGCAGGTGTAGGGGTTAGACAAAATTGTTGTTCTAAATACTCTCCGGAATCTCAGTAGAAAAGCTGTTAGTGAAACATATTTCCAAACTTCCTCGAGGTCAAAACTGGAAGCCACCAAAACCCCCACCATGAAATCCTCCTTCAAAGTGAAATGTATACCGCTGGCCCCCTCCTCCAAAAGGGTTAAATCCTCCAAAAGTGAAAAAAAACGTTGTTGAGCTTGAAATTAAGCAGAATTTGGCACCGATCTTGAGGATGATGATTTAGATGTAGGCACTAGCGAGGATTTTGGGGTGCACCGTTGGGGTTTTACTTTCCTTCAGCAATGGTGTAGTTTTTGGGAAGACGATTTAGGCTGTGCAGGTGATTAAGTCGGGAAGATTTGAGTGTATTAATTACGGGAGTAAAAGTTTTAATTAGTTTTAGGGTAATATTCTAATTGTTTAATTTTGGAGGGTATTGGATGTAATTATCCCAATTATATTTGTACCGGGGAGGGTTGACAACCCCCCTCACCGGCCCCTCACAATGGTGGGGGGCCCACCTTTTTTTAAAAAAGGGAACTTGCGATGAGTTTGCTAAACACAATTTAAACTTAAAACTGGAAAAGGAAGAGAATCAAAAGGAAAACATGCATGTTAAGCATACAAGAAAATAGTGCAATGCTAGTATGATGTTACTGTGTCACATTGTAAATGCTATAGCTGGTCACATGAAGATCAAGTGAGAAAATGTGCGACGGTCCAGGAGACTGGAATCTATTGCTGCACTAGGGTTTTGTGTGCAATAAACTGAATTAAGTATCATCACTTGCGCAGTTTAACAATTGAAGCACCCTGAATCATCGTCAGATTTAATTTCCAAATACAAGCCTTCTTTTGTGGGGCGTGGGGGGGGGGGGGGGGTGGGGGGTGAAGAATATGAGGACCTCTGTTTGAGCAAGAGAAGAGAAATTTTTAGTACGAAATAGGTACAACTCATGGAGCGTAGTAAGGAGTTTGACCTGGAGGAGAAATACCACCAGGTAAAACATTTGACTGATGCAAAGGCTGAGTTACCCTCATCGGTGGAGCACCAGCAGTGATATGGTTTGTTTGAGAAAGTGGCGAGGAACCAGGTGGAATTGCTGCAGAGGAATAAGCAGGAACTGAAGTTGATGAATATGTTTGACCAGGAAATGAGCCAGGACCAGACATGAAGGTTGGTCTGCTTGTCAGCACAGCTGGATCCCACGACGCTGGTGCCACAGGAGACTGAACTGGTAAAGCACCCCCAGAAGCATAACCAATCCCAGGGACTACCGAAGCTGAAGTAGTATGTAGCCACCCTGAAGTTGGAGCAGGAACGCCCGGAGCTTGATGCATTGCAAGTGATTCAGGGATAGTGTAATCTCTACTTTTGTCACTGTATGCCTACAACATGCAGGCATGACCAATCAATTTTGTTATTAAAACAGTATCAACTAAGAAGGTAAAGAGCATCAAGAACACATTCAAGGGGAGAAATTTTTTATGATCAAGAACAAACCCTTTTTTTGTAGTAAAGAAGCCTTTATGTTAATTTCTCGCAAGACATTTAACTCAAAAGCACATATTTATACCTTTACATTGAGATCAGTATGACGAGAGTATGATAGATGAAGCTTACAATAGCCACCATCATATATGCAATGACCCTCTAACGCATCTTTGGCAACAGCTGCAGTCGTGATATCTGTAAATAAAGCAAGTTGCGGCTCAGTTAGTGAACCAAGTTTCATCGATAAGGATGGCATACACATGAAATAAACAATGCACTTCAAATATGGAGTGTGTAATAGACCAGTATCCACATGTACATATTACACAATAAGATCTAAAATATGTGTGGCATGGACACAAGGATATGGGATGTAGCAGCAGTGAAGTACTCCCTCCGTTTCAGATCTAATGTTGGAATATAATTAGCTGGGAGTCGAAAATGTCTGATATTTAGACAGCCTGAAGTCTGCTACTGGTCATTTTAATGTTTTTAAATAAATGATAAGTAAAGTAGATACAGCAGTCCACCAGATGAGAACATTGGTTGATATGAGACGTGTCCAAAAAGGGCATTCAATTTGAATGCAGAAGGAATTAAAATTCATATAAATAAAACGATGAAAAAACAGGAGAACAGCCATGACTCATGAATGACTACCATAAGGAGTTCATCAAATGAGCTCATACTGAAGTTTCCAAAGCCAGTGTATCCAGGTGCAATTAGAATGCATCCAAGATATTGCAAGCTCAGTTTCGGATTGAGACAAGCCTACATACAAACATACCTTGTGATATCTGAAGTGTGTAATGATGGCATGCAGAAATTAATAAAGCTGCAGTTAATATTTAAGACTCATGCACAATAAGTTCGAGGTCCTATGTTTCCTGGGGTTGGGGTGTGGGGAGGGGGATTGTCATCCCACTGAATTAATGAAAACTACTTGATTATTATATTCAATTACATTTACTACCTTCAAGTGACTGATGGGGAAAAAAAGAAATCAATAAATAAAGTACAAAATTCTAAAAAGCAAATCATGCTCAAAATGCTACATGAGCTGATACCAATCTGTTCCAACCCAACTAAGGTTTCTCAAGATGCAAGGAAACAAAACTCATTAGTGGTAAAGATTGGAGTAAAAAATTACGGACAGCAACTTGTACTTATTCACAAACAAGTCAAAAAAGGGGACAGATATTTCCCCGACAAGGAACCTATCCACTACAAGGCATGCAATCATGGGTCCACATGCATGTGAAAAAGCTATAGAACTTTTGGTTTTGTTTTTTTTCAGTAGTCCATTTGAGCCTTTCTTTCCTCCCAATTAGGAAATATTGAGGACTATGTAATTGGCAAGCAACTTACCAGAATACTGAATTAGTGCCTGAGTTCCACCATTCTTCTCAAATATTGCAATCTTTTGGACAGTACCAAATGCAGAGAATACCTGATCAATTAGCAGTTATTGAGTGATACAACTCATCTGACACGTGAGTGTACATGTAAAACACCAATTAGTACAATCAATACCGTGTGAAGAACATCCACAGTGACTGCATATTGCATATTCTCAATGGATGCAAGAAGCACATTACTCTCAAATTCCTTTTTTATTCCATCTGGACCTACAATAGGCTGGATAAAGTGTCATGTCAATGCTTGTCCTTGTCCACACAACAGAACAGGTTAACAAATATTCCAGTTCAGAAACACACCTGAACAAAACCTTCCATTGCAGTAGGATTAACGGGAAGATAAGGATTTGTATAATCCCTGCAGGATGAAATAAAAACAAAATCTATGTGTCAAACAAACATTTAATTGCTGTAATAGTTTGAGTTCACAAGAAGTCCCCAAGCTTAACCCCTCCTCCTACCACTTGAACTACGAAAATTTGATTGGACCAAAACATCAATCAGAAGCAAATTGACGCACAAAATGTAGAAGAATTCTTTTCAACTATTCACTATGGTCTATTCACTATGGAAATTAGGGATGAGGCTAACATTTCTTGTCCATCGAGTTGAAACGCGCCATCATTTGATTATTCACAGGGACTGAAATAACCGACCCTAAACCCTAAACTATATTAAAAGAGAGAATGAAGAGAATCTTTATAGAACCAAAAAATATTGAAAAGAAGATTTGGTTCTTTAACAGAGCATCTTCTATTTTCATTGAGTTCTACAAGATGAGCGCAAATTTTCATCCAGAAAAACAGAAACTTCCCCATGGTATATGTAAGAATTCTAAGACACGAGTTTCACGAAAATAGCTTTTAACATCATGCAGGGTCATGACCTGACCCCCCCCACCCCCACCCCCACCCCCACCCCGGCAGTTAAGCACGCATTTGCTGCCCAGAATTCTCAACATCAGTCAGACCCTCAATATGAAGTAAACTCACTATTAAAGAGATCGTTTAAAACCAACAAATCATAAACCATGCCAGATAGCAGCTTTGTCAGAAAACCAACAGGGAATAAGAATTTGAGTTTATTGATAAGAACAAAGGAACAATAAGCCTCATTCAAGATTGAAACAAACAATCTACAGGTTGCATTAGAAAAGGGACATTGAAATTCAAACTGCATTCTATAAAGTAAGAAAGTAAAATTGTCATTGGAAATTTGTATACTCAGTAAACATTGAAAAACTCATGGAATTAGAATCTAATAAAGATGAATCTACAAAACACGAAATTCTAATATTATAAGATGAAGAAAATTACTACGAGGCCATGAAAAAACACATCTGTGTTATAGCTGCCGAGCTTCACTAAACCCTAAATGACAAAAAGTACACAAGTCAATTAGCAAGACCCTATTTACCAAAATTTAGAAAAATAGAGACAAGAAAATAAAGGGAATATAAAAACTAAAATAATACAAACAGCAAGTGCAGAGCTGAAACAGTTAAAAATGTCAAGAAGTAAATTGGTAGAAAATACATACCTGCTTCTATGAGATTGAAACTTAATATTCAAATCGGTGTGTGCAGAGTACGAGATACGCAAATGACATTCATTAACATGTCCAGGAAGAAGGTATCTGAAATTTGAAATAGTTGAACCACATAATACACCCGAATGAGGATCCCATTCTACTAACAGCATGGAATATAGTGAGTGGGTTGCAAGGAGGAGACAGACAAATAAGGATATCTAAACAATCAACCACGAAAAAAAAGCTAGAAGATTCATGCCTGGGTATGCTCCTGCCATCCAATGACTCCCTTGCTGTAGCTGCAGTCTGAACATCACTATATTGAATTAAAGCCTGTCAACATCACCACTAGATGTCAAGATAACATACATGAATAAAATTCAATGGCAGAAATATCTTAAATGTTTCATCATGACTTTACCTGAAAACCAGCAGCCTTTTCAAAAGTAGCAATCTTGTGCACAAAACCAAAAGCCGAGAACACCTTAAACATATATAAGAAAACTTGAGAAAATTATAGTTTTTAAAAAGAATCACAACAAATAATAAAAGAGCGAGCAAAAGAACATCCCAGTACACAAGTGCAGAAAAATGGAAGTCAGAAATAGACCTTATAAAGCAGTATGATGCACATGACAATAAATCCAGACTGTCTCCAACAAAAGATTCTAAACAAGGACCATCTGTGATTCAACCAATTTCAGTCAAAATTGATATAATCCAGTGAAGTTGTCATTTCTATGGGGAAATTAGAAATGCACATGATAACTGAACTTTTAATAAGATTTATGGCGACCAAATTCGTCAACCATAACAAATAAATGTCTTAAGACCCAAAAGTTAGATACCGATGTTTCTTAATGATTTGTCACAAACTGCATCACACTACATATCAATTAAGTGCACTGCAGTACTATAATGAAACTACTAAAGAATGGAAAACATAAAAGTTAAAAGAGAAGAGAAACAAAAGGTTTGTGTAGATAAAAATGGATATAATAAAACAAGATACATTTTAAATTACAGTACAGTAAAAGGATACCTCCAGCTAAGATACAACCATAACATTACTTGTCCATGCCAAATATTTCAAGTCGATGATAAGAACTAGATTAAAAACTATTTAGAGACAGCAGGAAGATGAATAGTGCTCAACATCACTAAACTTTGATCAGATAGAAAAACAACTTTCTGTCAAGAAATTGTTAATAATATGCATAAATAGTGATATACCAAGTGAATGACATCAATGCTGACATCACCAGCTTCAACTCCCTCAATTGTAACGAGCAAGACATTGCCTGGAACATCTCCAGGACTCTTGTTGTTGACAATTTCATGTCTGTTTGAGTACTGGATATAGACAGTTTTGCCCCGAACATTTGCAGGTTCTGAAGACGAAGCATAATATGTAACCATGTTAATTGCCTGATTAAGATCCACCTGAAAAGGAAACCAAATTGCAGCATCCATCAACGTAAAGCTGCCAGATAATATAAAACCATATAATGTGCAAATGGTAACTGCATTTGCCTAAAAAAACAAAGGAGTTTTATTGATAGAGATCAAAATCATTGTCTTCTCTTTTGTGCAATCTAGTCAGGATCGTTGTCACGATTTCTTCCATATTTTTTGATGAATTGAAATGACCAACTTCATTTTACCACTGACAGCATATGATTTGAATAAACACAAACAGGACGAATCACGGTTTTATCTGTCTGTGGTGTGCATTCGAATATTCAAATAAGGAAAAAGAAAAACTTATACCCCCATAACAGATACTGCAAACAGTCGATAATAAAAGATCACTTTTCGACACAATTTTCTACATACGGTGAAATTCAAACTCACAATAATAAAAAGCCCCTGCTCTCCTACGAGTTTTCCTTTCTAACTGATTCACCTTCGACAACTAAATTATTGCATAAAACAATTGAGGAAAAGACTTACGAATTCGACAAAAGCTTGATTGCGATTGGCGCCGACATTGCACTTGGTATTGACAATCTTGCCGAAGGGTTTGCAGAGCTCGACCAGCTCTTCTTCGGTGCACTCCCATGGGAGATTACGCAGGTGGAGAACCTTTGATGGAGTTTGAGTGTACCGGAATTGCTGCTGTCCCGACGTCGACATCGACTCTCTTAGCCTCCAATTAGGATTTTGATTCCTTTTTTAATTCCAAGGTTAGGTTTGATTTCCAGTGGCTGTTGTCTACAAAGAATGGAGGACCGGCTAGGGTTTCGCCTTCGGCGCTTTGCCTAACTTCGGGTGGATAGAAACTGACCTGTACGAGTAAAATGTTTCACTGAACTTTAAGTATGGTCATGACTTAGTCATTGAACTTCAAGATGCTTCCAAATGGTCCCTGAACTTTCAAACTTTGAAATCCATTAATCACTGACCAAATTCCGTTACCATTAATGTTGACATATTTGACGGAAAATACACGTGGAAGGTGATTACAAGTAAAATGTGACAAATCAGATGACTCAGACCTTGTTTGAGCCACATTATTTTTCTCATTCTTCTACTCATTTTCAATAATACATTCTTCAATAAAATAATATTTTTCATCACATCAATAACTTTTCCTTCTTTTTCAACTACATATTTCTCATCACATCAACAGTAAAAATGCATTCTTATTATCAAAAGGTGCACCAGACATGGGCTAAATCCAACCCAGCAAACCAAATCCTCCCACTCCCACTCACTCCATAAACCCAAACCAAATCAACCCACTCTACTGCCGACGCCTTCCATAGCCACCACCACCACTCGCCCCAGCCACTCATCGTTGCCGCATCCGTGAATTGGATGATTCTCTCCACCCATTTCATCTTCTTTCATTCAGGCTTGTGAGGAATTTTTCTAGCGAAATCCCGATTCTGAAAGTCAAAAGGGCCCATACCCGCCACCATCACCACCTCCATTTCATGAACATCTGAGTTATACATCTCTGTTAATTTTGCCACAAAGTGAAGGAGTTTCTCAATTCACAGAAATGTCTTGCGAATTTTGCCCCCAAATTGAAGGAGTTAACTCCAAACATATAATTCACGATTTCGAATTTTGCCCCAGATTTCGCAGGCAAATCATCCAAGCTCTTTCGAATCGATTGTAGGGCCAAGAAATTATTTGGGTCCAAAATTGCATGTGCTAAAAAATTGAATCGAAAAAGTGAAATAAAATGAAATAGAAACACAAACCAATAATTCTTCCTTTTCTTCAATAGGCAACTCATTTTCTTTTAGATGAATGCTATATAATCAGGGCTTATAAATGATTTCAAGAAGTTCTTCAATGGAGACAATAAACAAAATTGTAGAAAGAGAGTGGCTTCAAATGAAATCAAATGGAAAATGAGAAAAATCGAGAAAAATGTCTTTGATTCTTGTTGACTTTTTGGGGCTTGTTGGAGAAGGTAACTTTAGATTGATTTTCTATAAATGTGGGTTTTCGTTTTCGAAGTTTTGAGAGAAAACGGTTGTACGAGCTCACGGAGGTGGAGGTGGAGGTGGAGGTGGTGGTGCAGGTGGTAGGTTTGATTTGGTTTTGTTTTGGGCGTGGGGTGATAAGCTAGATTAGGTCATCTGATTTGTCACATTTTAATTTTTCGCTGCCTTCCACGTAGGTTTTTCGTCAACCACATCAGCATTGATGGTAACAGAATTTGGTCAGTGATGAATATGGTGCAAAGTCTGAAAGTTCAGTGACTACCTGGAAGCATCTTGAAGTTCAATAAGTAAATTATAACCATACCTAAAGTTCAATGATCAATGAAACATTTCTCGACCTGTACTATTGATTTACCCATACATAACTATTAGCCCGGTGACCATTTTTTTGTTTTAAATAGTAATTTTTTGGTTGGTGTGTGATTAAGGGCCTGTGTGGGCCGGATTAAAATCTGATTTTAATCTAAGTCAAAGTCAAACAATCAATATTAATCACATTTTTCATAGGTCCCACATCTTTTCAACCACACATTTCAAAAACATCTATCACAATCCACTAAAAATCTAATTTTAATCCCCACCAAATACCCTCCAAGTCCCGTTTGATAATCATCTATTCGAAATTCTTTAATTTTCATATTTATTTTTAATAATATTTTTACATAAACTAAAAAAAAAAATTTACTTTTTAACTATACATTCTCCAAGATATAATATTCAAAATTCTATTTTCTTAAAATAATGGCTATCAAATAGGGGCTAAAATAGAGAAAGATTTTAGGTTTACGTATAGAATATTTTATTGTGTGAGTGTATTGTTGAAAATGAGTATGTAGAAAAAGAATTTTGAAATAATGGAATACAAACTTGGACTTATAGATAACCAAGTTTTAAAAAAAAAAAGACAAAAAGAAAAATTACCACTTTAGATAAATTATTAAGCCCTGTTATTCTCTTTGAAATAAAACTATTTATTTCTCATACTCGTTTTTAACAACGCACTCATAGAATAAACTTTTGATTGGGCTCAATTTTTGTGAAAATGCATTTTTCTCTTTCTTATTGTTAATCACACTTACTCCAATAAAATACTATTACACGCGATGCTACCAAAAGTTGGGCCTGAACGAACTCGAACCGGCTGATGGAACTCCAATAAATTATTAAGCCCTGTTATTCTCTTTGAAACAAAGGCGTCGAGGTGTGTCATGTCGCCCCTCCGTTGCTTAAGTCAGAGAGAGGAATTATACAAAATATTGTATGCGGGAATATTATTGAATAACGTACCTGAATAATGAGGTAGGGTTACATATTTATAGATGTTTGGAGATAGAGTCATAAAAGGATCCAACTTCCCATAACCCTTATCCTGACAAGGTGTTTGTGTTATGTTAGAAGTGTACAAGTTGAGTTAGGGTAAAATTTGTAATGAACTAGGAGTTTGTGCTTGAATAGGACTATCATCCCTAAGAGTTGTACATCGAGGTCAAAGCTGCATGCGTGGGGCAGGGATGAAGACCTGGCCTATTGTTGGGCCCGGTCTCGAGCTCGACCCCGACCTTGAAAATGGCCCAACTTGATGGGCCAAGGTCGGGCCAATGAGGTCGAGTTCGGGTCCAGTATGTATCACAGGCCCCCATGCATCTAAGTCGCAGCTGAAAGCAACGTTCTCGAGCTGGGAGTCAAGATGCATAGAGGTGTAATCGGACCGGGTCGAACTTATTGGGCCATTATGCGTGACATTTGTGCTGCCACGTGTCGAACACGCGTAGGTCCAAGCAGAGTGTCCTTGGATGAGTGACACGTGGCAACATCTAAGGGCTACGGTTGCAAAGACCTTTGACATTCCTTTGACCCCTATAAATACTCCCCTTTTCACCTTTCATTTTTCACTTTCTTACTCTCAAATCTCAGTGAAAACAGATCATGTTCGGGGACTAGAGGATTTTTGTGCACAATCACTTTATAAGGTAAGTGTTCGAGCTCTGAAATTTATTTATTTGTAGTATAATGTCAGTATTTGTAGTGAGGGATCGAGTAGTAGTAGCAGCCAAACGTCTAGGAGCTCAACCATTAGGAGCCCCGAACCCGAAGAAACATCCATAATTCATACGGCTGTGCCCATTACTTCGCACCCCGAGGCTGAATACGTACTGACTTACCCTAGGATAGCGACCACGTATAAAGAACAAGTGGTTATAAAAATAGCTAGAGAGTTCGGGGTCATTCTTCGTGTGATGTTAGAACCCACGAGCCCAATAAAACCGTGTTGGATGCTCTGGAAGGAGAGATGACCTTCTTTAGGGATGCCCTCAAGGCCGGGCTTAGGTGACCCCTTCACCCATTCTTCATTCACTTCCTAACCTCGTACCTTATATGCCGGGGCCAGTTGTCTCCTAACGGGTAGAGGCTGTTGGTGTACTTTTTTATTTTATGTAGGTGCCTCGATGTTGAGCATAGAGTCGACCTCTTAAGAATGGTCTATGATTCAAAATTTTCACCGGGGTATAATTGTTTTGTATATTTATCGACGAAGGGGGATTTAGAACACTAGAAACCCCGAGTTCTCTTCGAGGTTGGAAAGGGAGATATTTTTTTGTTAAACCACAAGACCCTGATCATCCTTTCAGCCCGATGTGTGCAATCCCCGATAAGGATAGGTTCAACGAAGGTCAGACATACTTCGAGGTCTTGGAGAAGGATAGGTTGAGGCTAGTTAACCATGACCCTCTTGCAGCCAAAGTCGATTATCTGCTAGAGAATGGCACCCTCGACCTCGCCAACGTGAGGAAAATCGAGGGTACGAGTCTGAACTCTAGCTATTTTTGTTCAATTATCCCCAGCCCACGTCGAGCTAATGCCTGTTTATTCTTTCAGATATGGAAATGTCATTCGACCCATCGAAGCTTCTGGCCAACGTGTATCACAAAGCTAAAGGCCCGAAACCAAAGGTGCATGTCTCTTCAAATGGGAATAAACAGGCTCGAGTGGGAGCCCTAAGCAAGATCCCTAGTGGGACTGGGCAGACATCGAGGAGCCCAGTTCCCACGCAACCGTCTCTCCTAGCTCGCGCTACAGCTCATTGGTCTGTGCCGGAGATCGTCGACCTAGAAGATGAGGTTCCTTTACCTAGCTTGGAGTTGGAGAAACACGCCCGATCTGAATAAATATCGGGATGAGGTCGAGCCGGCGAGAGGGTGAGGGCCTCGGGCCACTCCTCGAACTTAGTAACCTTGACTTTTTTTTTTGCAGGCCTTAAGTATGGCTCGGGGTTTGTCCATGAAGAGCCTTAGAGCTTCAAGCAAAGTGGTTGAGCTCGAGGTACTAAACGAGGAAAGAGACAAGCGAATCAGGGAGCTCGAGGTCGAGCGTGATCTGGTTCGCATTGAGCTAAGAAAGCTCATGACCAAATTTGGGCGGCCAAAGATGAGGCCAAGGAGGCCAAACTCGAGCTTATTCATACCAAGAAGAGGTTCGAGGATGAGCTATCTAGGGCCCGAACTCAAGCGATCGATGAATTCAAAAAAACACCGTTTCTAGCTTTCCAGGAGGATCTCCGGCGGCTGCTACTCTCCTAAGGACCAAATCACCAAGCCTAAACCAGTAAACCTTCTTGTCTTCACCTTAGTATTGAAGTGCTTTGCTGTTATGTTTTGATAACTTGCGGGCCTTAATGAGGTTCGTTCTCGTACCTCCTCAAGCAGATCAAGGTGTTCTGTAGTTTGTCCCTCAATATGGGGCTCGATCATCCTCTGTATTGGGAAACCGACTTCAATCGGTATCATGGCCTCTATGCCAGAAACTAGCATGAAAGGGGTCTCACCAGTTGCTGTCTTGTGAGAAGTCATGTATGTCCAAAGTATGGTGGGCAGCTCTTCGGGCCAACTTCTCTTGGTATCACCAATCCTTGTTCGAAGGTCTTACAATATAATCTGGTTAGTTACTTCCGCGAGACCGTTACTCTAAGGGTGTGAGACCGATGTCAGGCGATGGTCAATCCCGAGGTTGGTACAAAAGTTTCTGAATTGTGAATTATCAAATTGCCTCCTATTGTCCATCATCAGCACCTTCGGTATTCCGAACCTACACACAACGGACTTCCACATGAATGATCTGAGCTTGGGTTCTAAGATGATTGACAAGGGCTCAGCTTCTACCTACTTAGTGAGTACTCTACCGCTACAGCAACGAATTTCACTTGACCTTTGCTCACTGTCCAAGGATGTCCACTCCCCATTGCTCAAGCGGGGTAGCATAGGGAATAGAAGTTAGTTCTTCTGCGTGGGTATGTATCATATTGCCGAACCTCTGGCACTTATCACACCTTTTTACATAGTCCGATGCGTCCTTCTTCATGCTAGGTCAGTAATATCCATATCTTAAGAGCTTGTAAGCGAGCGCACGAGCTCCTTGATGATTCCCATATATACCTTCGTGAACCTCTGCTAAAGCTTGGAGGGACTCAGAGGGTTTGAGACATCTGAGGTAGGGTAGAGTGAAACTCTTGGGAAACAAGACTCCTCCAATAATGCAATACCTTGAAGCTCTAGTCTTGATGCTTCTTGCTTCCCGGGGGTTAGATAGTAGGTTTCCACTAATCAAGTATTCCGATATTGGATCCATCCAAGAAGGCTCATGATTAACATCCATGATGCTCGTCTTCTAATTGATGCTAGGCTCAGTTACCATCTTGATGTGTACTGTTCTATCTAGTCCATCTATCCCTATGAACATCAGCCTGGACAAGCGTCGGCCCTCGCATTGTAAGCTCTAGCGATTTTAATGATCTCACAACTTTTGAATCGTCTCTGAAGATCGTGCACCTTTAAACAATACAGGCTCATCTTTTCTCTCAAAAGCACCCTCAAGTTGTGAGTCGCTGAAAACTTTGATATGCTCGAGCTCAAGGTTGCATTCCAGTTCTAGAGCTAGAACGATAGCCTCATACTCCGCTTCATTATCGGTGGCTTCAAATTCAAACCTGAACGCGCAATGGATCTCGATAGTTTTGTTAAGGTTAGTGACTATGACCCCGACGCCCAATCCCTGAATATTCGATGCTCCATCCAGAAGATTTCCCAAATTTCCAAGGTCTTGGTCAGGTTAGTATCATGTGGCCCCTGAGACCTAGGGTAAGTTCTGCAATGAAGTCAGCTAAGGCCTGCGCCTTAATAGCGGGTCGTGGCTTGAACTCTATATCAAACTCGCCCAATTCAATCGCCCATTTCAATAGTCTTCTCGAGACGTCTGGTTTCTGAAACATGTGTCTAAGTGTTTGATCGGTGACCACAACGATTGGATGAGACTGAAAATATTGACGTAGCTTCCTGACAGCTATAACCAAATCAAGTGTAAGTTGTTCAGCCAATGTGTATGATTACGCCCAAAGAATAACGCGGTAGTTGTAGTGTAGCTTTAGGGTATCGTATCCACAGGGAGATGGAAAATTATTTAAAGAATAAAAATTTAGGGTTCCCTTGAATTTGATGAAAGGAGTTTGTTTATTGCATAAAAATGTAAATGGCACCGGAAGTAAAAATGGAGTTTAAGGTTATATGTAAAATAGTGAAGTTTCGGAATTCACTCAACTAGATTGAATCAATCAACATCAATAATTCATGCATTCTCTACTCAATTAAAAGTTTTTTATCCTAACTTTCTAATCCAATGATTTAGCAATATGAACCAATTTAATCCCACATGTAATCCTAAAATTTGCGTTTTCCAAATCACAATCCCACATTAATTTATTGAAATTATATTCAAAAAGCAACTATATATTTCTAACATATAGCAGTAATTAAATCACATCAATAAATTATTTGAAATTGAAATTTAAACCAATATTTTAATTATTTAATGGAAGAAACGTGATTAAATCCATGAAAACCTGAATAAAAGCTAAGTTAAACTTAAATCTGATTCAAAGTACGGAAAACATAAACCCTAGAATTATTTAAACATTGAAAAACACGTTACATGAATAAATGATGTTGAAATATCCAAATTCAATTGAGTTCCTTCGTGACTTCACCAATAGTTTAGTTCTTCATGAGTTTCTTAAACCAAAATCAATGAAAGAATGGTGTAGTATCAAGAATGAGGCGTTCTCGAACGTTTTTAGGGTTGACAAGTGGTGCAAAATATGTTACCAAAAGAGTTTGAGTCATAGAAGGAAATTAAAAATTCGTCTGTGAACAATGCATGTGCACGCGTACCATATATTTCCTTACGCGTGCGCCATTCATTGGTTTTAGGCTCAATAATATAAATTCATGCCCGTGCGCGCGCGAGAGAATTCGCGCTCAAGTTTGTTTATGAATAGCATTTGGTATTTTAGTCATAACTTTCTCCACAAGTATTCGATTGAACTCATTCAAAATGCTTTGAAAAACTAACTAAAAGGGCTAAAACTTTACTGTAAATACCATCTTCGAATTCGATTGTTTTTCATGTCATAAACTAGACTCAATATGAGACTGAAAATCAGTGCAAAACTTTTCAGCTTGATAGTTGATATGTGATAATATTTTGACTATATTTCATCACTTTAACTTCTTCCTTCATCCAGTTGACCTCTAATACTTTCGAATCTTCATCACAAGGTTAGAAACAAGTTAGAGTATTTACACTTTAGTCCCTGGACCTTTGTTTTCCTCCATTTTGGTCATTTTTCACTTGTTTCTCTTTATTTCCGCTACATTCATCACTTGTCCTGTAAAACATGAATTGTATAGAATTAAGCTATATTCCATCATATTAATCAATAATTACTCATATTTTGATAGTAAAATAAGTATGTAAAAATGCACTTATCAAACTTCCCCAAACTTGAACTATTATTTGTCCTCAAACAACAACAATATAACTCAATTCTACGAACAACATGGTTTAACAATATGTCGTGTCTCAGGTTTGAAATTTGATAGTCAAACAAATTAACAATTACAACAGTGCAAAAATTAAATCAGTCTCCACATGTTACATGCATAACCTGACGTGTGTGTGTGGAAACTCATGTCAACATCATAAAATTGTGATTGGTTCAACACTTGTCCCAAAGTAGTCCAATAAATCATTTCCTCGCTCGAGAGATACACACATCTCCAAACTTATGATTGTCCCTCAATTTTCCCAAGGTGCATCCTAAGTTCAACTTTTCAATTATATTCCTTACCCTCTCATAATTTGGATAGACCTTACTCTTACAAGTTCACACTTCAACAAATCGAGATTTTCCTATATTTTTTATTGCTTCTACCCTTGAAACTAGACTAAATTACTTGCTTCTCATCAGATGTGTAGTTTTGTCAACTAGATGTCTGGGGCCTAATCAATGCATTTGAATGTACATAATTTTTTTTTCTTTTCATTTCATGTTTTCTTCATTTTTTTTTTAGTATCTTTTCATTTGCTTTCTATATAACCCATGTAGCGAGTTTTATGCCGATAACTCTCAAGTCAGATGACCATAGGGAACCATGTTTTAAATCACACTCATAGGCTTAATCACCCGAGTTATATAGGCTCGAAAAGATATTTTTTATGTACTCAAAGATTAGTGCAATGTCCATTTTCTTTTAGACATCTAGTTTTTAAAACTAACCTCTAACTTAAAACTTTCACCTCGCTTTTATCTCAATGGGTTTCAGACAATCCACATAAGGTTGTCATGCATGGAATCTCAACTCATCTCAGTGTTTCCCTATAATAGTTCAATCATCTCCAAACGAGCCTATATTTGGATTTATGGAATACGACATTAGAGGTTATTAGGTTGTATCACTAAGTTCTACTATCCTCTACATACTGAACCGCATCACTAACTCAAAATACTAACATAAGTGACGTGTATAAAAAATGTCAAGCTCACATAAGCAGGTATAGACTAATCCGATAACACACCAATTTCATCATTCATAGCTGACACTTATTAAATTCACATAAGCACACAAAACAATAATTATAATCTAATGCTAAAAGATAAAAAAACTAGAATTTGTTTTTTTTTTTTTTAACATGCGAAAATTGTAGTAAAAATATGAATGAAATGTTCATGCTCCACCCCAAACTTAATTGAAACATTGTCCTCAATGTTTAAGGAATCATAAAAATTCGAGAGTAGAAAGCACGTAAAGATTAGGACAAATGTACAATAAAGTAAAGAGAATGGGGTTTAGAATACTCCCCGCCATCAGCTGAAGGTGGTGGCAGTCGTGCGAGTATCTGAGTATTGAAGCGAACTCACAAAAGTTGAAGGGAATAGAAGTCTGAAAGTGCTCAATTGAATGGTAATGTAAGGAATAAAAGAAACTAAAAAATTACAAAACAAACTAAAATAAAAATTCTAAAAACGAAAATAAGAAAAGTAAAGTAACAGACAGACCTAGAAGATGTCAAGGATGGTAAATTGGGACCGCAAGAGGAATTTTTTCCTCCACAAGCACCTGTTGCCCATACGCTATCTTTAAACGCTGTCCATTCACTTTAAATACCCTACCATCTTGAGAGTCCTCGATTTCATAAAAAACCTGTTTCACGACAAAATGACATGTCCACCTAGAACGAAGTTTTCCTGGATGCTTGTAAAGTCGGGAATCATACAAGTAAACTTTCTGATTTGATTCAAACGTTTTTCGAAGAATGTGTTTATCAAGAAATGTTTTCATTTTTGCTTTATAAAGTTTAGAATTCTCGTAGGCATCATTTCTCAACTCCTCCAACTAGGTTAACTGAAACTTCATAAGCTTACTACCTTCCTCTAGATCAAAGTTAAAGTGTTTAATGGCCCAAAAGGCACGGTGCTCGAGCTCTACAGGCAAATGGCAAGGTTTACCAAAAACAAGTATATACGGTGACATGCCTAAAGTGATCTTAAAGGAAGTTCGGTAGGCCCAAAGTGCGTCATTCAATCTCAATGACCAGTCCTTACGATTAGGGTTTACAGTTTTCTCCAAAATTTGCTTGATTTTCCTATGGCTAATTCAACATGTCCATTGGTCTGAGGGTAGTAAGCAGTTGATATTTTATGAATGACCCCATACTTTTTCATCAGAGCTTCAAACGAACAGTTACAAAGTCACTAATGATAACCCTTGGTGTACCAAACCTAGATAACACATTTTCTCTATGGAATTTCACCACGTTTTATTGACATTGGCTCGACAAGCTGCTGTTTCGACCCATTTAGATACATAATCAACATCCACTATGATGTAAAAATAATCAAAGGAAGGTGGAAAGGGTCCCATAAAATCAATATTGTGTTCACTGGGAACACAACGTCTCAAAATCTGATCAGGGCAGTATTTGAATAGGCATGGGTCATCCCAATAAAACTTACGCACTTCAACTAAAAACTTTCTCTTATCCTGTGCACTCTACTCTACTGGGATTTCAGCTACAGCTAGGTAGTTGACAATACGAGCAAACCAGGATAAAGAGGAGACAGAAAACAAGTGTTCATATGGGAAGTCATCTCTAATGGGCAATTGATTCACATTGTCCTGAAAGGTTAACCTAGACAAATGGTCTGCTACCACATTCTTTTTTATCCCTAATGGCAATGTCAAATTCCTGTAGGAGTAAAATCTACCTAATCAATCGTGCTTTAGCATCATTCTTGGAGAGAAGGTACTTAAGAGTAGAATGGTCTGTGAAGATTGTGATAGGAGAATCAATTAAATAAGATTGAAACTTATTTAAAGCAAAGACAACAGCTAAGAATTCCTTCTTGATTGTGGAGAGTTCATTTGAGCACTATATAAGGTCCTACTGGCGTAGTAAATGACAAAAGGCTTATCCTCCCTTCGTTGCCCAAGGATAGCACCTACCGCATAATCACTTGCGTTACACATAATTTCAAATGATAATGACCAATCAAGTGATTGCATTATCGGTGCTGAAGTTAGCTTGTCGGTTAAAGTTTTAAACGCCTCTGGCAGGCTGGGTCCAGTCAAAGGTAGCAATCAAAAACTTTTATCACTAGAATGGGGTTCAATGGCATCATATTGTGTCGAGACAAAGCTCCTTCTTGGAATAAAGTAGGCCAATAAAAATCACATTACAAAATTTTTGCAGTAGTCTTTTTCATTGAAAAATGACCACCACAAGTTTGGGAATGACAAAATTTTAGTACGCTAAGTATCTCCTCATTGGGGACACAACGTCTCAAAATCTGATCAGGGCAGTATTTGAATAGGCACGGGTCATCCCAATAAAACTTACGCACTTCAACTAAAAACTTTCTCTTATCCTGTACACTCCACTCTACTGGGATTTCACCTACAGCTAGGTAGTTGATAATACGAGCAAACCAGGATAAAGAGGAGCAGAAAACAAGTGTTCATATGGGAAGTCATCTCTAATGGACAATTGATTCACGTTGTCCTGAAAGGTTAACCTAGACAAATGGTCTGCTACCACATTCTTTACCCCTTTTTTATCCCTAATGGCAATGTCAAATTCCTGTAGGAGTAAAATCCACCTAATCAATTGTGCTTTAGCATCATTCTTGGAGAGAATGTACTTAAGAGTAGAATGGTCTGTGAAGATTGTGATAGGAGAATCAATTAAATAAGAACGAAACTTATCTAAAGCAAAGACTACAGCTAGGAGTTCCTTCTCGATCGTGGAGTAGTTCATTTGAGCACTATTTAAGGTCCCACTGGCGTAGTAAATGACAAAAGGCTTACCCTCCATTCGTTTCCCAAGGACAGCACCTACCGCATAATCACTTGCGTCACACATAATTTCAAATGATAATGACCAATCAAGTGATTGCATTATGAGTGCTGAAGTTAGCTTGTCGGTTAAAGTTTTAAACGCCTCTGGCCGGCTGGGTCCAGTCAAAGGTAGCATCTTTAGCTAAGAGATTACATAAAGATCTGGATATAGATGAAAATTTTTGTATGAACCTTCTATAGAAACCCACGTGACCAAGGAATGATCTAACATCTTTGGTTGTCCTAGGTGTGGGCAGTTTGGAAATCAATTCAATCTTAGATTTGTCAACCTCTATCCCTTTAGATGAAACAACATGACCTAGGACAATATCTGAAGATACCATAAAATGACATTTTTACCAAATCAAACTAACCCATTTTCCACACATCGGGTTAGAACCCTCTCCAAGTTCAAAAGAAGTACCAAAAACAGTTAAGTCATCCATAAAAACTTCCATACAATTTTCTACCATATCACTAAACATACTCATCATGTATCGTTGAAAAGTAGCAGGAGCGTTACATAATCCAAATGGCATCCTACAAAATGCAAAGGTACTAAAAGGACAAGTAAATGTAGTCTTGTCCTAGTCCTCCAAAGCTATCTCAATTTGATAGTGTGAATAACCATCCAAGAAATAATAAAAAGGATGTCCAGCCACACGCTCAAGAATTTGGTCCAGAAATGGGAGAGGAAAATGGTCCTTGTGAGTGGCAGCATTCAACTTCCTATAATCAATACACATGCACCATCCGTTACAGTCTTTGTAGGGATCATTTCACCAAGTTCGTTTTTAACCACCGTAACACCAGACTTTTTAGGAACCACCTGCATTGGACTAACCTATTTACTATCTGCAAGGGGGTAAATAATACCAGCATCTAACAGTTTAAACACCTCATTTTTAACAACTTCTTTCATGGTGGGGTTTAACCTACGATGTGGGTCTAATTTAGGATTAGTTCCCTCATCTGGGTGAATTTTATGTGAGCAAATTAGAGGGCTTATACTCTTGATATCAGCTATAGTCCATCCTAGAGTAGATTTATATTCATTCAGAATATTCAAAAGCTGTTTACCTTGAGAAGCATTTAATTCTGAAGAAATAATTACAGGAAAAGTGTCACCTGGTCCAAGGAACGCATGTTTCAGTCCTGGGGATAGTGGTTTCAGTTTCGGTTTTGGACTCTCAATACTTGATGGTTGCTGCCCTCCGGTTCTCGCTGGTAGTTCTTCAAACTTTGGTTGCCATGATGATGCCCTATAATCCTGAGATTTAGCAAAAACAACACAAATATTAGCATATTCTTCATTATGGCAATGTGCAGGAATTTCAGAATTTATAAGAAATGAGTTTAAGGGGTTGAAATCAATGGTTGAAGGTGCATCCTCCTGAATGAGTGCATCAACCATGTATGTTTAATGACACTCATCATCTTCCATAAGCTGCTTAGTGATGTGAAAAATATTGACTTCTAGAGTTATATTTCCAAAAGATAACTTCATTAGGCCATTCCTACAATTTATAAGAGCATTAGTAGTAGCAAGAAAGGGTATACCAAGAATAATAGGTATTTTGGAGTTCACATTCACATCAACTTTCAAATTTAGAACTATGAAATCATCAGGATAGTAAAATTTGTCTATTTGCACCAAAACATCCTCAACTACTCATATAGGTCTTATAGTTAAACGATCAGCCAATTGTAAAACTAAGGATGTAGGTTTTATCTCACCTAGGTCTAGCAGTAGATAAATGGCATAAGGCATGAGGTTAACACTAGCTCCTAAGTCAAGAAGGGTTTGTGCAAACTCACAACTCCCAATGATGCAAGAAATTGTAGGACAACCAGGATCCTTATATTTAGGTGGAACTCTTTGTTCAATTACTACACTGACTTGCTCGGTCAAGAAAGTAATATTCTTGACATAATGCTTCCTTTTCACAGTGCACAAGTCTTTAAGGATTTTAGCATACGTAGGAATTCGAGAAATCACGAGCAAGAGATGTGGGTTGATTTTTACCTGCCTAAAGTGCTCTAGGATCTCATCATGTTGGCTTTTAGCTTCCACAGTAGGCTTGAGAGCTTGAGGAAAGGGTGCTCTAGCTAGGTTTTCCACCATCTTATCACTAGGCTCACTCTCTTCAGAATTACTAGAGTTTTTCTCATTTTCTTCCGCTTCCCTAGGCTTAATCATTGGTTCTACAACCTTCCCAGATCGAGTGGTGATAGCATTTATCTCCTTAAGGTTGTTCTCTTCTACACCTGAAGTTTGAGCCATATGTTGTCCCTTAGGGTTAGGTTGAGCTGGAAATTTTTCACGTTGCCCTATCGCTAAAGCATTAGTCAATTTAGTTATATGTCTTTTCATTTCATTACTCTCCTCAACAACTTGATTAATCATGGTTTCAAACTTCTGATTAGTTTTCCCTTGAGCCTCCATAAAAACATGTAAAGTATCCTCTAAGGAATTTCTAGAAGTTGATGGTTAGTATGATGTGTATTGAAAGCTCTAGGTGGCTAAGTAGGTTGCTGGTTATCAGATTTCTAGCTGAAATTAGGATGATTCCATCATCCCTGATCGTAGGTCTTAGAAAATGGGGCATAAGGCTTTTTGTACATACCTAAAGCATTACAGTGTTCCTCATAAACCCCCATCATCTTAGCTAGAGCAGAACACTCTTGCGCCAGATGATCAATTGCACCACACACACCACAAGGTCCAGAAAACTCGACACGGCAATAGTGGATATAGGCTTTGAACTCTTAGTGCGTAGGTTTTCAATTTCTCTAGTCAGGACCTCTACTTTAGCTCTAAGATTATCCTCTTCTCTAAGATGATATATGCATGCACTAGAAGGATTTCCTACGGCTCGTGACCTGTTGGTGTTATCATTGGCAGTAGGGCCAGTCCAGGTGTGGGCTTTTTCAGCTAAGTCATCTAAGTATCCTATAGTCTCACCGGATCTTTTTGTAGGAAATCGCCATTATACTTCATTTCAACAAACTGACTCTTCCTAGGTGTTAACCCTTCATAAAAATAGCTCACGATACGCCAACTCTCATAACCATGGTAGGGACAAAGAGCTTGGAGTTCTTTATACATTTTCCACGCTTGATATAAAGTTTCACTCTCCTTTTGGATAAAAGAAGAGATTTGCTTTTTCAATGCAGTAGTTTTGTGGTGAGGAAAGTATTTATCAAAGAACGCTTGGGTCATCTCAGCTCAAGTTCCAACCGAACGTGGTCTCAATGAATACAACCAATTTTTTGCCCTTTCTTTAAGAGAAAATGGGAAGAATTTAAGCATAATTGCATCCATCGTACCATGTTGATTGTGGAAGGTTGCTACAACCTCCTCAAATTTCCTAACATGCACATACGAGTTCTCATTTTCAAGTCCATGGAAATTTAGAAGAAGTTGAATCATTCCAGATTTAAAATTTACATGTGGCATATTGAGTGGAAACATAATACACGAAGGTGTAAATGTACGCATGGGATATAGGTAATCATGCAAGGCTCTATACGGTGGATCATGCTCACTGTCAGACATTGTGTTATGTGATGTGGTGTCAGTTTTAACAGATACAGAATCAAAAGTAGGGTTAAAAAGATATTCGAACTCTATATTCAGTCTGTCAGCTGCTCTTCTTCGCTCGCCTTCATACCTACTCATGAAACAAGTAAACAAAAATAAAAATCAAGAATAATAAAGAAATTAATAAACTAAAGTAAAACAAATTAGAAAAGGAACGAGATCACCCCTTTATGATTGAATTTCTTGACTTCTGTACCGTCTCCTCGGTAATGGCGCCAAAATTTGATTACGTCCAAAGAATAACGCGGTAGTTGTAGTATAGTTTTGGGGTGTCATATCCACATGGAGGTGAAAAATTATTCAAAGAATCAAAAACTTAGGGTT
The DNA here is from genome assembly GCA_035079005.1 of Fraxinus americana. NCBI lineage: Eukaryota > Viridiplantae > Streptophyta > Magnoliopsida > Lamiales > Oleaceae > Fraxinus > Fraxinus americana. The sequence continues at coordinate 13,915,050 of CM068716.1, read as the reverse complement.
CCCGTGAATTTGATAAAAGGAATTTGTTTATTGCATAAAAATGTAAATGCCACCGGAAGAAAAAATGGAGTTTAAGTGAAGTTTTGGAATTTCCACAACTAGATTGAATAAATCAACATCAATAATTCATGCATTCTCTACTCAATTAAAAATTTTTATCCTAATTTTCTAATCGGATGATTTAGCCATACGAACCAATTTAATCCCACATATAATCCTAAAATTTGCATTTTATTGAAATCAGATTCAAAAAGTGATTATATATTTCTAACATATAGCAGTAATTAAATCACACCAATAAATTATTTGAAATTGAAACTTAAACCAATATTTTAATTATTCAATTGAAGAAACACGATTAAATCCATAAAAATTTGAATAAAAGCTAAGTTAAACTTAAATCTGATTCAAAGTACGAAAAACATAAACCCTAAAATTATTTAAACATTGAAAAACACATTACATGAATAAATAATGTCGAAATATCCAAATCCAATTGAGTTCCTCCATTGTTTCACCAATGGTTTAGTTTTTCATGGGTTTTTTGAGCCAAAATCAATGAAAGAACGGGGTAGAATCAAGAATGAGACGTTCTGGAACGTTTTTAGGGTTGAAAAGTCGTGTAAGATATGTTACCAAAGGAGTTTGAGTTGTAGAAGGAAACTAAAGATTCATCTGTGAAAAATACATGTGTACGTGCACCATATATTTCCTTGCACGCACGTTGTTCATTGGTTTTAGGCTCAGTAAGTGAAATTAATGCCCATGCGCACGCGAGAGAATTTGTCTGGACAAGCGCAAGTTTGTATCTGAGCAGTGTTTGGTATTTGGTCATAACTTTCTCCACAAGTATTCGATTGAGCTGATTCAAAATGCATTGGAAAGCTAACTCAAAGAAATACAATTTTACTTCAAATATTATCTTCAAATTCGATCTTTTTCCATGTCATAAACTGGTCTCAATATGAGATTAAAAATCGGTGCAAAACTTTTCAACTTGATAGTTGATATGTGATAATGTTTTGGCTATGTTTCATCCCTTTGACTCTTTTATTCATCTAATTGACCTCTAATACTCTCGAATCTTCATCACAAGGTTAGAAACAAGTTAGAGTATTTACACTTTAGTCCCTGAACTTTTGTTTTCCTTCATTTTGGTCATTTCTCACTTGTTTCTCCTTATTTCCGCTACATTTATCACTTGTCCTACAAAACATGAATTACATAGAATTAAAATATATTCCAACATATTAATCAACAATCGCTCATGTTTTGACAGTAAAATAAGTATGTAAAAACACACTTATCAGTGTACTAAGTCTCTGTGTCGAGAAGTACTTTACTTACATAGTAAATAGGTCATTGGACCTTTCCCACTTCCTTCACCAACACTCCACTTACCGCGTTCTCTGAAATAGCCAAGTATAACAACAACGATCGCCCGATTCTGGCTTGGTGAGGATTGGGGGTGTTGATAGTGTTTGCTTCCACTCTTGAAAGGCAATATCACATTCCTCATTCCAAACGAAGTCTTGGTTACCCCTAAGGATTTTGAAAAAAAGGAAGCACCTATCTGCTGCCCGGGATACAAACATAGTCAAGGCTGCAACCCAACCTACGAATTTCTTATTGTCCTTCTTGCATGTCGGGGCTTTCATAGATATCAAGGCTTAGATCTTGTCTGGGTTGGCCTCTATTCCTCTATGTGTGATCATAAACCTAAAAACTTGTCGTTTGGGCGTAGCGAAGACCTCTTTAAGGTCCGAGATATGACCGTCCACTCGCTTGCTCTTAACGACCATATCGTCCTTGTATGCCTCGATGTTCTTCTCTATCATGTTAGCAAAGACCTTATTGATAAGTCTTTGATATGTAGATCTTACATTCTTCCACCCGAATAGCATGACCCTATAGCAGTAGATGGCTGAATCAACCATAAATGAGGTCTTCTTTTGATCTTCTTTTGCCATAAAAATCTGATGATAGCCAAATAATGCATCTAGAAAGTTGTATAATTTATGACCTGAGGTGCTGTCAACCAAATTATCGATCTGAGGTAGGGGACAGCTGTCTTTAGGGCATGCTTTATTTAGATCTGTAAAGTCAATGCATACTTGCCACATCCCATTTGCCTTCTTAACAAGAACTATGTTGGCAAACCAATCGGGATACTGGACTTCCCGGATGAATTTGGCTTTAATGAGTTTAGCAATTTCTTCCCGTATGACGTCTCGTCGCTCTGGTATGAATTGTCTACTCCTTTGCTTCACAGGTCTTGCATCTGGATTTATATTTAGTATGTGTACTGCGACTTCGAGGTCTATTCCGGGCATATCTTCAACATCCCAAGCAAATACATTGATGTTGCGGGATAGGCAACTAATAAGTTGGGCATCTATTCTGGGCATATCTTCACAGGTCTTGCATCTGGGTTTATATTGAGTCGTTTGACCCGAAGGTGATGTCTTCTACTTTCCCAAGATCCCAGCTTGAGACCAAGTGATACTGTTGCTTACGCTCACTATTAGAGTCCCCTCCCGAGACCGTTCCCAAGGTTGCTTATCTCTCCCATCTTTAGGAGCCTTACCTTTATTCTGGCTATTCCGTTGACGCTTGTCCTGACTTACGTATGTGCCCAGGAAACCCCTCTTGATGAGAGCCTCGATTTCATGCTTCAAAGCGAAGCATCCCTCGGTCGTGCGTCCATGGTCTCGATGAAAATCGCAGTACTTCCTTTTGTCACGGGCCTCAGGGGGAGACTGTAGTCTCGGAGGCCACTTCAATTCTTGAAGGTCTTTAATTTCCATCAAGATGTTAGACCTTGTGGTGTTCAAGCGAGTGAAAGGTGTTGGAGGAGGGTCTTGCCTTGGTTTGCTTCGGAAAGAATCTGGATGCTAGTTAGACTCATGTGCCCTCTTTAGGTCGGTCTTCTTTAATGGTAGGGCATCTGTTCTTGGAAACATGGTCTCATCCATGTTGATGTATTTCTCAGCCCGGGTTAGCAGGTCAGTTATCGACTTGGGAGGTATCTTTGACAGAGACATCTTAAATGCTTCATATCTTATGGCATATGTTAGGGCAGAGACTACAGGTGTAATGTGTAGATCAGGGATCATAAGTCTTTCCTTATTGAACCTTGTCATGAAATTGCGAAATGTCTCGCTGCGTCCTTGACAAATCTACATGAGTGACGCGACTGTTTTTCTTATGCACTTATTACTTACAAAGAACGCGGAGAACTTATCCGTCAGGTCTGAAAAGGAAGATATAGAGTTAGGCTCCAATGTAGATAACCAATCCCTGGTTGCGTTGGTAAGTGTATGAGGAAAGGCCTTCCACATTACAGCTTTGGGTGCGACCTGCAAGTTCATGATATCAGTGTATATGTTCAGATGGTTGATGGGGTCTGTCATCCCATCATATTCCTTCACTCAAGGGTACTTAAATCGATCCGGTAGGGGGTATGATAATACTTCAGGGGTAAAAGGCGTGTTAGGGGTAAATCATGTTGCTGTCTAAGACTTCTGGAGCATTCTAGCTGTGATTCCTTCTTGGATGATCCGTTCAAGATCAGTCGAGTCCATAGTAATTGATCTTGAACCTATGGGGATATGTTGTGCGTCCGAGGCTCCGTCATCACCGTGGCTTGGGCCGGGGGCCCGATCATCATCCATAAGACCACTCTGCGGGGATGGTCTCCAGATGATATCTCCTGGGGACCCGGGTGCTCTCCAACATGGGGTTGTTTAGGAGCGAATGAGCTTGCTAGAAGATATCTTGAACGTGTGTTAACCATGGCTTCTGGTAGCGCTTCCCACAGACGGCGCCAATGATGCTACCAAAAGTTGGATCTGAATGAACTCAAACCGGCTGATGGAACTCCGCACGAATTGGTCTTTAATACCTTAAACAAAGGCGTCAAGGTGTGTTCTCGTCGCCCCTCTGATGCTTAAGTCAGAGAGAGGAATTACACAAAATATTGTATTCTGGAATATTATTGAATAACGTACCTGAATAATAAGGTAGGGTTACATATTTATAGATGTTTGGAAATAGAATCATTAGAGGATCCAACTTCTCATAACCCTTATCCTGACAAGGTGTTTGAGTTATATTAGAAGTGTACAAGTTGAGTTAGGGTAAAATTTGTAATGAACTAGGAGTTTGTGCTTGAATATGACTATCATCCTTGGGAATTGTACATCGAGGTCAAAGCTGCATGTTCTAAAAAAATTATTGTACGTTTTCTCATAATTTTTTGCTGCTTTATTACACTCTTCGAAAAAAAATCACTTTTCAAATAATCACTTTTACACAAATATGAAGAATATACTCGTTTTATTTATATAAAATCACTACATATTAAAAGAGTCAAAGTAAAGGCGGACACGTGTCGCCATTTTCAATCGCCGTCAAAAATCCCCCCCTTTTTTTAATTCCCTGAAATTCGTCAAAATTTTCCACACCGTCATTCCTGCTTCTCCATTATCTCACGCAATCACCCACTCCTCCTCCATTTTTCCACATGCAACCTCTCATTGCAAACTTCTCCTTCCTTTCCATTTGCTGTCAAACAATAGATTTTTTGCTCCTAGAAAAATTTGGCAACCTCGTGCAGTTGAAATACACCTCAGGTTTGGATTATATTTTTCACATTTCTTTGTGTCATTATATAGCCATTCATTTATATTAATTCTTCTTCGAATCCTTTGGAATTTTAACTTGGCTCAACCTCTTCGTCTTCTTCGCATTTTCGTCGTCCTTTTTTGCCTCCTCTTTGCTATAGAACCAGTAATTTTTGTTGTCACATTCCTGACTGGTTTCTTGTTCTGGGTTTTGTTTTCAACTGAATTTGTAGGCTTTTTTACTTTCTCTGAAGGGAAGACCTTGTAGGAGTTTTTTCTGATTTCACGAACCTTTTCAATTGTCTAGAGAGAATTTTCTTGATTTGGGGGTTGGAATTTAATGGGTTTTATGAGATGTGAATATATATAATAAACTTTATGTTTAACTGTGTAGGTTGAGTCTTAAAATTGAGATCGATGCTTTAGATTAGAGACTTGAGTATGGGGATTGGATGATTTTGTTAGGTGAATTTGGGATTTGTCTGGTTTCGCTCTTATGGTAACTCTCCAACAACATAAAATAATTCACTTTTTTATATAGATTGTGAAGATTTCGTTGGCTTATTTAATCAAATTTGTATAGTTGAAAAAAATGTTATTGGTAGCATTGTAGAAAAAATCCTCAGTACACACACGGAGGCACCTTGTGTGCCTCGGAGGATTTTTTTTTTTTTACCAATAACAATGTTTCTTAAGGCAATCAATAATGTTTTTTTTAAGTCATTTTTTTTACATTGCTACCAATAATAATGTTTTTTTCACTCACATTTTAAACTACCTATAAGTCCATTTCCTTATAATTGGTTACTAGCTACATAAAGTGTACTGTCTTCTGCACATTTATTGTATTTTTAACATTTCCAACTAAACTTTGTTTCCCAACAGAAATATGAAGTTCGAAAGCACACGACACGCTCATTTTCAATTCCTGTAAATGTTAGAACCAGAAGTTTAAGACAAACAGATTCATCTGGAGCTTTAATAAGTGTAATATCAGCAGTCCAGAGGTCTTCAACAAATGACAATGCCTCCCATGATATATCCCCTGAAAGAGAAGGTGTCAACATCTGTATATATTAGTAATTCTTTTAAATGTTGAATCCAATATTAATATTCATATTCAATGAACCACATTTCACTTACGTGGTTAGACGTATTAGCAATGGGAAGCACTATACTTAAATTTCGAAATGACCTTCATTGCCTTGTTCTTTTTCATGGAACATTCGCTTCGTTGGTATATGTTTGTGTTTATTAGTGGTTATTTTCCTTCCGATAAAATTTTGAGTTTGTGACTGATTGTGTAGTGAATTAAATTAATTATTCTGCTATTTCAAACCTGAAACATTCCGTTCTTAATGGTATGATCTATCAGTTTATATCAGTTTTTATTTTGTTTATTCTCTTTATTTTGTCAAATTATTTTATTGATTATTTATAATATTTTCAGCTGCATAATGAAATCAGAGCTTAAATTAACATGGACTCATTCCAATCATCGGTTTATGAATAAATCACCAGACAAACCTTAAAAATATATTCTGACGTAATTCAGAAGGTTCTTTTATGATTTTCATTAAATCTAGAAGATTGCAGTTTATTAAGTTTTCCCCTGCGAATTTATCTAAATCTCCTCTATGTTAATGCCATGTTAATATTTATTTGTGTTTCTGATTTCTTGATTATAAACATGTTCCCATTTTAAAAATTTTATTAGATTAATTCTTTAATGTTGGAAATTTTCAGTGCTCAAGTACAATATGACCTATAATTCGATGCTTTCTCGACATAAATGTCAATCCATTATTTTTAGTCTATGCAGTGGTAATGATAAACTCAATCCTGTTTTGAATATGTGAGAACCTTTATGTTACATATTTAAGATACTTGCATCAGTTAACAGCTAAATTTTATTTGACTTGGCTATCTTGCTTCTTGTTTGAATCCAACCTTGCGGTAACAATGGTTAGTTGATTTATTTAATCTCTCATCATTTATCTTTAATTTTAGAAATTTGTTCTTCAGTAGGAAGAACTCTAGCTTGCACTATGCAGAGCTCTTTATGATGAAAACTTATTTTTGGATCGGGTAATGATTTTCACAATCTTAATGTGTCTTCTATATTGGTTTTGACACCCAGTTTTCCAAGTCGTGATTTCAATTAAATGTTACCCAAAGATGCATCTAATACATTGTGGAAACAATGTTTCTTCAATGCGTACGATGTGCCTCCATGTGAGAATTTATTTTTTCTTTCATCTAGATGTAAAAGTTTGTCATAGTTTCCCACCCTTTACTTAGAGTTGGAAAGAGATAGTTAGCTATACACACAAGATTCATAACATTTTCCACGTTTACTTTCGCCATTAGTTAAATAGGCATGATTTTTTCTTAGAGAATTTGATTCAACAAACTGTAAATGCTATCAATCTTGTCTCTCTTTTCAAACTTACCTAACTTTGTCTATAGTGAAGTGGTATTTAGAAGTTCTCGTATGAATCTGATCACACATCTTCAGTATACTAATATTATTTATTTCTTGTTGAAGGTGTCCATATACGAATTATCTATTTATAATGCAGATCGTGGGTACCATTAAGTTGAAATGTAACTGTAAGTACAAGTTAAATAATGGTTTCATTTGCAATAGCGAAACTTTCCTTTTGTATATGACAAGCTAGATGTCCTCCTTCCCTTATGTCTTATTTAGTTTTTTTTTTTTTTAGCTGGTTGGTGATTGAGGTTTGAAGCAGAGAATGCTTCACTCTCCTGCTGAACTATTTTAATGCTTGATGCTGAAGGAGCAACCAAAGTGAGTGATCTTCAAAAACTTGAAAATCATATTCGTACCCGCTTTGATTATAAAACATGTACCATAAAAATCTTATTTTTGTTGTAGAATATTCTATTTTAAGATGTCAAATTTTAGAATTAGGAAACTAAGAGCTCAATTTTCTAAAGTATATAATGATTTGCCTCTCAGATTCATGCAGTTGCTAAGAAGAAACGCAAGTTTGGAGACTCTGCAGCCAATGATTCAACTTTAAGAATTTCGGACATACCAATTGCTACTTTCTATTCTCGTGCTCATCTTGAAGAAAAGGCTCTAGCAACAGTTGAGTGTTAATTCTATGTGTCACCTTTTGCATATAACCCCAGAACTTCAATATAACTTTTTAGTAAAAATTATCTAAATGCATTTTGTATAAATGAGTATAGTCGATATTATATGGATATTTTTTGTGACTTAACAATATCTTTTTCTTCAAAGCTGCATAGGAATCCCGGTATTTTCAATCTTTAACTTCTTGACGATTGGATATGTTAATTTTAGGAGTTGGTAGTTAGATTATATGATTAAAAATGACACAAAAATAACAATCAAAGTTCTCATTATTAGAAGTTTAAACTAATGTAATTAGGTTCCTAATACAAACAACTTGAATTTAAACAAATAACTAGCTGTAATGTGCCAAGTATGAGTAATTAACTCTTCATTTAAGCTTCTAAAACATTTACAACCTAATATAAAATAAAATCATTAAATCGTTGATTATATTGATTATATTTATTTAAGAATATATTTGTGACGAAACGTTCAATACATTTAATACCAAATATTCATATGAAGAATAAAAAAGATACAAAGAATATAGACAACAAGTGAATTCATTCGAAATAACTTATGAATATCTTTCATGTTTACGAATGAATTTCTCTAAAATTTACATGTATTTATTTTCAACATTAAACAACTAACGTGCAACGCACGTTAACCACACTAGTATTTATGTAAAATAATCTTGAGGAAATTACAAGAATTCTTTTTGCTAATTTAAGTTGAAGGGCAAATGCATTACAATAGTGTTGATGATATGCCCTCCTTCGTACTAGAGACTTCATTGGAAAATTGTTTATTTTATAATATTGTATTATGTCAAATCCTTAAGGCCGTTTCACTCTATATTTTAAACCAAATAAGAATCCACGATCGTAAGCTTTTCTCTCGTCTTTCATGGATCACAGTTCGTAAATACGCGGTATCCTAGCTGAAAGTACACTTAATGGATTGAATCCAACACTGGGAGCCTCGGTTCGTGGTTTAACATAGGGGTGGGTAAGTTGTCACTTGCCATTTAAATGTCAACTTGAAATCAAGTATGGAGCATATGCCATTTACTTTTGCTTTTCTAGAATCTCTTGTCAATTAATGCTTTGACAAGATGAGGATGACATAGGTGCTTTGGTTGGTGCAACCCTCCTTGTAAGCGATGTTCTCGAATCATATTGGATCTATTCCGGCGAATTCACACATTGGAGGCCACAAATATCTTGTGTTTCCTTGAGGTTCTATGGAGATTTTAGGTGACCTTATTGTAATGTGGTTTTCAATTAGATCATATGTTGTATTGTATTATTTTGACGTACTATAAGAGTACAATCCATGAGTATCAACAACTATTCTGCTTTTATGGGTGTCGACATGCCCTTGTAAAATGCAATTGGTCTTTCTAACATTCACATAATTGGATTTGGGCCCCGTTTTTATAATGTAGGATGTCGTTACATTGCCCATAAAGATAAAAGGAACGCGAACAACAATAACTTCAAAATATATGCATCCCTCCTTCACAAATTCAAGAATTGCCTAAATTTTTTCACGTCCTAAATTTTTCGTTCGATGATTTGTTTCACTACAATACTTTGCACAAAACTATGGACTCAAAAACATTTACAGAGGGGGCTGGGCAAATACCCATGTAAGTGAATTCCTATACACATTGGTTCAACAATGATATTTTATGTCATTCCCTACGAGTGTTCGCTAAAAAGTAATATCAGTTAATGCCACCTAGATATGTTACACACTACCGGTGTTGGACTAATCTCATTGTTTTCATTATTATTTTAAGAACTAAATTGTCTATTGTTTGAGCCCCATTTTTCCTTAAAATGCATTTTGGAATAGTATTTTGATGGAGAATGTATACTTAAAAAATAAGGGAAAATTTTGAATTTGAGTGTAATATTATTTTATTAAAGAATGTGTGATTGAAATAAGAGAAAAAAAAAATATTTTGGAAATAATGGGGGACCAAACAAGGGCTTCTTTGGATATTGAAACAATGAATAATAAGTTTCGATGGCAATATTAGGCGATACAAGACTAGAGTATATACAGTGATACAAAATTTATGTAATGAAATTCTTACGAAAACATACCACGCGTTACAAAATATGGAAACCCGTAGATGTTGATTTTTCATTTTGGTTATCCCACATTTGTCTTAGTACACTCGAATAGTTTTCCATTATTTTCCTTCTTGACCTCTCAAAATACCTTATGCTTAATGGTAGGCGTCAAGTCTTTCAGATTAGAAGATAAAGTATACTTCTATTTTCAACATCATTTCCGTGCAAAACATATACATGAACTTCAGGAAAAAGGCTATACATTTAGTCATGTTTAATCAAATAAAACTTGAATTTGTCGAAACGGATTCAAGTTCAATAGTGATAAAGTAGTATTTTAGGTTTTATTTGAGGAAGCAAACACGTGAAGCCAAAGACTATGTTTTATTATGTGAAGATGATCGACTTAACATGTATAAACAAGCTTAAGGTGTTTCTAAAAGGTCAAAAAGGAAAATAAGCTAGTGGCTCGGCTCGGCCCATCTACCCATGAGCTCGGCTCGACACTTTGACGAGTCAAGCTCAAGGGTCGACCTCCGAGCTCGTAACCTCACAAGCCGAGTCGAGCCAACAAGTTTTTTTTTTTTTTTTTACGTTTTCCTTCACATTTTTTACGAGACTCGGCGGGTCATGAACTTTGGCCCACGAGTCGTTCGCGAGCTCAACGAGCCAGGCGAGCCCCCAGCTCGGCTCGGGCTCATGCTCGTCCCGAAACGAGCCCGAGTCGTCCATGTGCCGAGTTTTGACGAGTCAAGCCGTCGAGCTATTCCGCCCTTTTACCACCCCTGAAATAAGCTAAGCTTATCAGGCATGAATGAGAGACAGCCAAAATAAAAAATAAACAGCTATAGATTTACCCTGACAATAAAAATGATAATAGATTCGACATATACGTCGATCGCCCCTAGCTTTTAATTAGTTAAGAAGGTTCTAAAGTTCTATGTTCAAATAATGGCTTTCATTTCTTGGGCTCAACCCGCGATGGCCACCGAAGTGGACTTTCCAGACAACAAATTTGGTAGATAACGACATAAATGGAATCTTAAGATATACGGTAACTGATGTGGTCTTCGATGCTGGTATAGATGGAAGATGAGCATAAGAAAGATGATATATTAAACGAACAAGGACTTGGATATGAGTGATTACATGTGTCTGATACATGACAACATGAAGATTAGTAAGTTTATTATCACACTATGCGACTTCGTATAATTAAATTAGGTTATAAAACACGAGAAACAAAGTATGTGATGCAATTTGGAGAAACAATGTTATTTATGGGGTCCTATTTTTACACTAGTTTAATTGCTCTACTTCACTATAAAATAAAAGAGGCAAAACAATTGCGCGCCGCATGTTACGATTACCTATCGTCGTCAAAATTCAATTTTTTTTTCGCCGTTTCCCTCACACGCTTTGCTTTCTCCCTCCCCCCCATCCCTCCCCTCCCCTCCCCTCCCCCACAAATCTAACACGCCATTGCTCTTTCTCCATTTTTCCACTCAACCAACCATACATCTTTACTCCTCCATTCCGCACATTGACCCATATCGTAAAATTTCTCCTTTCTTCTTCTTTTTCTTCTTTTTTTTCTCTGCGTTCTTCTCTTTGCTTTAATTTTGTCAAGAAATTTTCGTTTGACCATTTCAAGACCTTTTTTTGCAGGGTTCAAAGTTCTCATATGAGATTGAGAAAGAGATTACTCAAAATAATGATTGAAACTTCGGCCTCAGAAGAAAGAAGAAGAAACTAATAAGGTGACATTTCCAGAAATCACACCCTCCGGATTATACTGTATCTGAGTGTAATTGTTCGTTTTATTTATTTCTGTATAATGAGTTTCATTGACTTGCAGCATGTGTCCAAAAAATGTTTTATGCCTATTACTGTGGAGGAAGAGGATGAGGTTGCTTGGACTTTGTCTAATTCCAATAGGTATCTTTTGTTGTAATACTTCATCTTTAATTGGATTCGATTTATGTGTATCAATTCAATTGTTGTGCATTTTGTTGCTGCTCGATTTATGCAGGAGAAAGGTTTTGGCGAGTCGTGATAATTCTAATATTGATATTACTGGAGAAAAATTGCAGTGTTTAAAACCAGGTGCATGGTTGAATGATGAGGTAATTTTGTCTTCTTTTTTGTGTGTGTGTTGTTGGGAAAATTGAAAAAGATTTTAGTTAGCAGCCAAAGCTAAAACGGGATGGTTGTGATGACTTTTGTCTGCCCTGATTTCACTCTTCTTGCTTTGCGGTCATTAACTTGTATCTATAGTTATTGAAAGAAAGGGAAAAAGATAGCCATAGAAGTTCTTGAAATATCATTTCTTTAACACATTCTTCTATAAGAAGGTCTGTTCGTTTCTCTTAGGCCTTTCCTATTTAATGTTCATAATAATATTTTACAGAAATGTTTTATATGCATGCTGTTTATATTGAGTAATGTATCAGCCTGTTTGGATTGATAGTTTGGCATTTTAATTTGAGTATTTGATGTTAGAATCCATCATAATGTTTCATTATGTTAAGAACAATATTTATCCATTTCTCAGATTTGAGAGTACATTAGAACTTTTTTCTATTTCACACGACTTCTCAAAAAAAAAAAGGGAGACACAACCCATGTCTCTGTGTACCACGGAGACATGGACCCATGTCTCCGGAGACATATCTCGTGTCTCCGTGGCGCACGGAGATATCACGGAGACAAATTTCTTTCGGGGGCGTTGCCCCCACAAAGGGCAGCCCCGCAACCTGACGGGGCAGGTCGATCAACGCCCCTGAACCCCCACGAAGGGCGCTGCCCGCCACATGATGAATATCTTTCATGTTTACGAATAATTTCTCTACAATTTATATATATATATTTTCAATATTAAACAACTAACGTGTAACGCACATTAACCACACTAATATTAGGAAAAGTAATGTGCGCCAATTTTGGATTGGATAGAGATTCGACACGTGCATATCAATACTAACGTCTAACAAGTGTAATCCAGTGGTCAAGACATATTTAGGGGGTGTTTGACACCCATTTTTGTGAAAAAATGTATTTTTGAATAGTGATTGATGGAAGAATATGTGGTTAAAAAGTAAGGAGAATTTTTAGGTTTATATGTAATATTATTTTATTGATAGAATGTGTAGTTGAAATGAAGAAAGAGAAAAAGAATGAAAATGAGAATGAGAAAAAAATGGGTGCCAAACGGGGGCTTAGTGCATTGGATTACTTACTCGAAAACGAAGAATTAACATTACTAGTATCTAAATTTTGAATCATTGCGGTATTGATTACAATGACATCATCCACGTGGCTCGAAACTGGCATAAATAGTTCGTTTGCTATTGGCAATGTCAAAGGTCATCGTTTTGTAATGTAAACAATTCGAAAAAAAAAACATAATTAATTCAATTCGGTTAAGACCATGTTTGGTGAAGATTAAAATCAGATTTTTAGTAAATTTTGATAGAGGTTGATAAAATGTGTTATTGAAAAGTTGTGGAACCCATAAAATATATGGTTAAAATTAATTGTTGATTTTTACATTAAAATGTAGATTTTATATTTTAATCGGTACAAAACAAGAGCTAAACCTAGAACAATGGAAAATTGAAAGGTCTACGTCATTGGAGTATTAACTCATATCACGAAATCAAATCTAGTAAAAGTGCTTGTAAAAAAATGCGATTGAATTTAACATTTGCCATTTTTTTAAATTTATCTGTACTTTTATTTAGTATTTTTTTTATTGATTTTTCTGGTTACTAGTATATTGAATTTAACTTTTACCTATTTTCTTTTGTTTATCCTAGACTCCTTTTGACTTATATTTCTTAAAAGAGCAATGCTACAAGTACAGGATTTTAAAAATCCTGTACTTGCCAGGCAAGGCACAACATGGGTGGGGTGGGGTGTGATTTTTATCAATATATTATTCATGTGGGGCCACATCATGTGAGATAAAATTTAAAATTCTGTAAAAATTCTGTAAAAAAATGCCTGTACTTGAGGAATTATTCTTCTTAAAAACTCATTTTTCCCTAAATTTATTTCAATCATACATTTCATGTGACTTACAACACTTTAATTGCACATCTTATCAATATTTATCAAAATCTAATTTTTATTCAAACCAAACACGAATTTAGAGTCTATTTGAGCACTGTGCCTTTTTTTTTTTTTTGCCAAAAATATATTTTGGAATAATAATTTGATAAAAAATGTATGGTTGAAAAATAAGAAAAAGTTTTGAATTTGCGTGTAATATTATTATATTGAAGAATCTAAGATTGAAAATTAGAGAGAGAATAATGTATTTTGAAAATAATGGGGATCCAACAAGGGCTTAGTATTATTCTATTATTTCTTTTTTGTTAATTGCATTTTTTATAAGCTTGTTTTAATTGATTTATCATCAACTAATGACAATGATATACTAGGGCTGTAAGCAAAAACCGCCAAACCGGAAAATCGAACCAAAACCGCAATTTCGAAACCGGCGGTTTGGTGCCACGTGGACCCGTCAACGAAATGGTTTTGAACCAAACCAAACCGGTCAAAAATGGTTTGGTTTAGGTTTGAGAATTTTAATTATGGTTTGAAACCAAACCGGACCGGCGAAAAATATATAAAATAAAAAAATAAAAAATTGATTTTTTTTGAAAATTTATCCAAAATTTCAATTTTGTAAAATTGAATAATTTTGTCATTTTGTAGGTATTTTTGTCAATTTCTAATTTCCTATTAATTATTAAGATTTACGACCCGCCCAAGCCTAATTATATATAAAAAAAGGCCCAAATTTGAAAGAATTAGCACTAAACAGCTCAACACAAGTCCATATACTCACATGTCACAACCCTAATCTTCCAATTTCCATTTCTCTCACTCGCAACTCGCTGGTCGCAGCCTTACTCCCCGTGGCGCCTCTTGGTTTCCCTCAAATCGTCAACGCCCTCGAAATCTCGAACCTCCCAGTCGCCGGTAGTGTACGTTCGCCGATATTATTAGACTATTTCAGGTTCTTGCATATTTATTTGATCGTGAGTAAGACTTAAAATTGAAATTTTGTCACTTTCTAGTTGAAATTTGTTTACATATTTATTGATCGTGAGTAAGGTTTAAAGTTGAAATTTGGGCTATCAGGTGCACAAAAGATATTTGTTTACATATGAGAGAATATGTATAATTCCGTGTTAAATTGTAGAAGATGAATGTGGGTATATATAGTGGAATGGAGGAGAAAAGATATTTGCAGCTTGTCTTTTGGAAACCATTATTAGATGGATCCGTGTCTTAATTCTTTTTTTTTTTTTTCCAATTTGCTAATTAAAATTTTTTTTGTGAATGACAAAATTGATCATGAGTTCTGTGACTTCTTGAGTATGTGAATGTTTCTTCCTTTTGCTAGTTTTGTGACAAAATTTGATGTTTCTTGAGTTCTGTGACAAAATTAATTCGTTTATTCCTTTTGCTAGTTGAAAATGGACATTATTATTTTTTTTAGACCTTATATTTATTTTAGTGGACTTGTATTGTATCTTTATCGTAAAGTATTATCCTAAAACGTCAAAAGGGCGAATAAAAAACTATGCTTTAATTTATTGTGATTTTACTTTTATTTTGTTGGTATTTAAATTTATAGTAAATATATTTAGTTTGTTTTAGATTTATTTCTAGTAAGATATAAATATATATTGAATTAATGGCATAAAAGTATATAGTAGATAGGAAAAAAAATATACGCGAAACCGGCGGTTTAAAACCGGACCAAACCGTTAGGTTTAGGTTTGAGTTTTTTTCAAACCGGTCAAAACGGTTTGGTTTAGGTTTGAGTTTTTCTCAAACCGGTCAAAATGGTTTGGTTTGAAAATTTGTCAAAAACCGCAAAACCGGACCGCTTACACCGCTATGATATACCATTTCAGCATTTTCATTTACCACGTTAGCAAGTCCGTCGAATTTTGTAACGAAGATTATCGACTGATGATGAGATAACAATATGATGAATTTGATGGTCATCCGAAAAAACTCGACTTTAATGGCAAATGAAAAAACATTGTGTAAAAGTACCATGGCCATTATGATTTTTAACTCATATTTCTGAAGACAATAATTTCCTTTTTCGTAAGTTAATGTACGAGAAAGAGAAATTCCATTCTACATTTTCATGTATATTCAGCCCTTGTTTGATATATATAAATTTTTTGAAATTATAATTTGATCAAATTCAATTTTTAATCATATATTTTTATTGAACTAATAACTTTTATCCATTTTTTAATTATACATTTAATTAAATTCATAACTTTTATCCAATTTTAATCTCCCATTTTATGAGATTTACTAGGCACCTGTCTGGTGTAGCTACTTTTTTAATTAACAGTGAAATTCTAGCCGTTGCAATTGGTCAACGGGTCCCACAAGTAAAAGATTAAGTCAAAAATGTCAGGCCATAACGTTCCAAAAATGAATTTTTGACCTCCAAAAATGGCGCCCAGACAGGGCGCTTATAATCTCAAAAGACATTGTCGAAGAGGGGGCTCGATAAAACATTAAAAGTGTTAAAAACAACCATTTTCTTGTACGCAATTATTGAATTTTGTTGCTTGACTTGATGTGGGCATTGAGACTAGACAATAAGAGTATATTTGATTGACTTTATTTTTTTTTTTTATCATTCACATTTCTACTTTTTGGGTGTTTAATTGATATTTTTTTCATAAAAAATATTAATCAAAAGTTTCTCATTTAACCATATTTTTCTCAAAAATAAGGAAAACATTTTTCTCAAAGAAGGATATGTTTTTATTTTTCAAACAATTTACTCTCACTCTCTCTCATCATTTGCCCCATTCTTCACTCTCACACATACACCAATAAAAGATGGACAAATATAATATTTCTAGATTGAAAATTAAATCAATTAAATACATTTAGCTCGTGTTTGGTATGGATTAAAATCAAAACTTTAATCTAAATAAAAATCAATAATTACTTAATTAATTCCATGATTAGCGGAAAATTTATTCTACATATAAATCAATACACATAATTATTTAACACAAAAAATGTTAATGAAAACGTGGATATATATTATCAATCTCCTATCGATAGTGGGCATGATATATTTTGCCCACCAGTGAGGTGGCAAGATCTTGCCTCTTGCCGCCTCATCGGTGGTGTCTAAAATATTGGTGACATGACAAGACCACATCTCGTCGCCTCGTCTTATGAGTAGTTACCCACTATTGACAGGAGATATCACATACTACATGAATAGATAGAAACCATTAATACTGACAAATTGGTAAAATCCATGCTCATGTTTTTTGCACATTTTCTTTAATAAACATGTTTGTCTGAGCTTAAAAAATTACTTTTCCAGTAAAAGTTAAGTTTTAAATCTTTTTACTACTAATAAATAATAATAAATAAATTATATATTCTGATAGTATAATAAGTTTTTGTTTGTCTTCCATTATTTCAAATTTTTTTTTACATAAATCGAACACTTTTAACTATTTTATACATAAATTGAACACTTTTAACTATTTTTAACCACATATTCTTCGAAAAATCACTATTTAAAACAATATTTTTCCAAAAAAAATGACCACCAAACTGGGGTTAAATTTGTCTTCCAAAAAAAAAAAAATTAGTTTTCAAAAGTAAAAAAGTAAGAATTGTTATTTTAAAAAAGTAAGTTATTCAAACATATTTATCGAAGAAAATATTACTGAAGCCTTTGCCTTTTTCTGACACTCAACCAAAATATAGACAAAAGTGAAAAGATTGATAGAACTAAACGATAATTTATTGAATTCACTCTCTTAAAAAAAGAACACCATATTCAGTCTCTGTTTGGTATAGATTAAAATCATATTTTTAGTATATTTTAATAGAAGTTGATAAAATGTGTGGTTAAAAAGTTGTGAAACCTATAAAATATAGGGTACCGCTATTTCCATCCACACTTTTTATATATACATCCACTTTTAAAAATAAAATTTTATTATATTTTAAATCCTATATAAATTTACTTAAATAGACATAGATAAAATTAAAGAAAAATACATAACTCTAAATTCATCCACTAATTTTTAACCCCTGTTTTGCCTCCATTCTCTCTTCTTCTTCTTCTTCTTTTTTTGTCCTTCTAAAGTCTTAGATCTGGACCTTGCAAAGCCATCAACATATGTAACAGAAGAGATGGAAATTTGGGTCCTTTACAAGTTTCAGGATCCAGTGGTTTTGCATGGGCAAGGAGACCGATGCATGATTCATCGGTAAGATCGCAGAGTCGATCTAGTTCCAAAAGTCTTTGGGCATGTTGCAATCGAGAATGTTTAGCTTGATGTTGTCTCAACTTCTCAGTGACAAGCCATCATGTCTGTGTTTAAAAAAACATAACAGGCATTTGGTGGTTATCATTCTTGTTTAGGCAGCCACGATAAGCATGCGATCTGAAGTCAAAATGATAGTCGTAATTCAAGTTCTCTAATACAAACCACTACTTTGCACTCAAAAACTTATATTAAATAGGAATCGATAATTAAGGATTAAGAATAAGGAACTAAGGCTTGGGAAAAACAGAGAGAGGAAAGGGGGGAAATACTAAGACCGAAGCATGCAATCATGTTTGACAAGCTTAAATTAAAGTCAATCACTTATTAGTAAATTTTGTTTTCAAACATGTTTGGCCATGGTAATGTAGTAAACTTATTTTTTGTGGAAAAAACTACTTTTACTGTCCAAAAGAGTAACTTACATATTTTCAATTTTGACAGACATAAGTACTCGAAAAAGTAACTTGTTAGCAGACAATTGCAGTGCTTGCAACACTGTGGACGCAACATGCCGGAGTATCTTATTCACTCACTTACTCAAGTGTCACAACTGAAGGGAAAAACTTAAGTGCAGAAATGCAATCATTTTTCAACTAGAAGTATCAGAATATTCACTTAAATCATGCATGACAGATAATAAATAGTGCATAAAAAAAAAAATCATTTTTCTAGTGTTTTCAAATTTCATATTCCTTACAGAATTTCAGGTATAAAGCAAGACATTGCAAAATTTGAAGGTCAGTCAGCATCACACTTCCTTCGTGGGTAATCTGTTGTCCCTCTCATCACTGGACGAGAGAGAGTTTTTCTAGTGTTTTCAAAATTTTGAACCTTTGGGCATGTTGCAATCGAGAAATAACTTGGCACAAGTGGAAGAGAACAATGAAGCTGTAAATGGACATTGTGTTGATTCAAAAGATTACGATTCTTGTGAAGCCTTCAAACATTCAATTCTTAAAAGAGTTTATGGTTTTAGGGATTGTATGAATTTAGGGATGTATTTAAAGTTGACTGATTATATAAAATTTATGTGGATGTATGGTATTTAAATGAATTAATTCAATAAGGACAATACTAGAATATAGCGTGGATGCAAATAGTAATTTTTTAAAATTTTAAAATTTTAATGGGGATGAACTTAGAGTGGGATGTATATATAAAAAATGTGGATGGAAATAGCGGTACCCAAAATATATGGTTAAAATTAATTGTTAATTTTGACTTATATTAAAATCTAGATTTTAATTGATACAGAACAGAGACTAACAAGTGGACAATATAGTAAGCCCCCGTTTCTTTCCCTTTTTTTTTTGGTAAAATGTATCATAGAATAGTGATTTTTTTTTAAAAATATATGGTTGAAGGGTGAAAAAAAAGTTTTTGAAATACGTGTATAATTATTTTATGAAAAAATGTGTGGTTGAAAATGAATTTTGAAAAAATATATTTCCGAAAGATAGGGCTCAAACAAGGGGCTAAACAATATCTTTATTTTTTAATTCTTTAACTAGCCTATAAAAAAGAAATGGAGAAGAGAAAAAGAGACGAAAATAAAAAAATTTAGAAGTATAATGGCCTCTATTTGACAAATTTATAAATAAGAATAGTAAGATTAATAGTAATGGATCTTACAAATTTTGTAGATAATAATAATTACAACGTCGTTTTTGCCCGATTTCATTTCATTCTCAAAATCCGGCAATGAAACTGTCAAACTGAAACAGGCTCTAAAATCTTTCAGCTTCCCTTTCGCTTCTCAACCGCCGAGAAATAGCATGAAAAATAGCAGCAAGAAGTAAAAGAACAATAAGACATCAGAGATCCAACCACTGGAGATGATATTCGAAATTTACAGATTGAGCTTTTAGTATATTTTTTATAGATTTTAATATATGATTTGTAAATTGATATGAATAAATAATGAATGATGAATTATCAAGGAATTGCCACGACCTGGCCGATCAAGTTGATCATCGCCTGGGGCGTTGCCCCAGGACCCATGTAATACCTCGAATTTCACATTACATTTGGCCAATATGATTCATGCATTTCATGCTTGATAATATCAATTACATTAAATTTCCTGATTGCTTTCTTTTAACTGATGCAGTTGATAGTCGAGGTGCTAAGACTTTTATATGGTGTTAGACTTCGGCTACTCGACCTAAGCGGTGAGTTTTACATTGAGTTATGGTAGAAAAATTAGGTTAAGTTAGGTATTGGAAATTGGTTTGCTAAGCAATGAGAATTTTACAAAATTCGAAATTAGTATCGATAAAGTTTTAAACTTTCCGTTCGCTTGATCGAGATCTTCATAAACCCTAGATGGGTAATATACCTATTTAGGACATGAAGCATGAAGGAACATGATCACTACCACCATAATATGGGTTTTATACGATGTTATAAATGTTGAGGTGCAAATTGTTGAAATCGATCGATAATCGGGTGTCAATCGGGTAAGTGATTAAATGAACGGTTAAGGAATTAAAGCTATAAAAGATTTAGGGATCTTAGGGCAGGTAGGATGGATTGTAAAGACATTAAAATAAGTTAAGGACACTTGATTTGTACCTACAAGGATAGAGGTGAAATCAAATTTCTACTACAAGGGATACCTCATGCTTAGTCACCTTTTACTTGTTGATTTGTCTTGGTAATGGTAGATTTCTTCACCCTTAAGCATTAGCAACGTCTACCACTTCATTAAGACTTCAAACTTGTAACTTATCATCACTAAAATTCATACAAACCAGCCAGGGATTGGTACAAGATCAGAAGGTAACTGGAAGAAGACACATCCTACTTAGCATGGGGTGAGTTGTCAAGTTAACTTCAAATTCCTTCAACCTTAAGGCTGCTAGCACGTCTTATAAAACGTTGTCACCTTATATTGGATAGACATATATCTTATTAATCACATAAGGGTCCAAATATGGGAAATGAAGAGTCAAGGAGGGCTGCAAGAAAACACCTCATGCTTGGACACCTCATGCTTTGAAGATACTTGTCATTTAACCACCAATTTCTTCATGCTGAAGTATCAACCACGAATTCAACCCTCAAGACTCTTTATGTAGCCCCTAAATAGGACACTTAACCTCAAAGTTTTCCTCAAGTTATCCCCAAGTGAAAGAGAAAGCAAGAAAGCAAAGGAAAGACAGAAAAACAGAAAGCTGGAATTCTGGACAACTGAAGTTGTTCACTGTTTTGAGGTTTGTCTTTATTATTTTTGAAGGTTTTATAGTCTCTTGAACCTATGGACTTCTTTAAGATCAGGTTTGGGGTGTTTTGATGATTTAATGATGATCAAAATCGGGGTAATTGGTTGCAAGAACCTGAACTAACTCAATAAGGACAGAAAGTGATTGTTGCTGGATTTTAGTTATATAACATTTGATCTTATATTATACCTTGAAAGGAATGTATATGTATCAATTTGAATGTTCTCATATAAGAGTTATAGGTCTAGAAATGATCTTTAATACGTTGAAATCCAATTTTTGAAAGTCTTGTTCAAGTGAAACTCAAAACAGTCATGAGGAGAAAGATGTTTGATTTGGTGTTTGAAAAATGAATGATTTCAAAGCTGTAAATCCTTCATTTGTGACTAATCTATGACATGATTACCTTTACCTACATGTTATATAAATGTGGTAAAAATTTGGAAAGTTTTGGATAACGTTAAGGGGGTGAAAAAGGATTGGAAAAAAATACTTGGACAGCAATGGAAAGCTGAAAACAGATTCTGGCCATTTTTGTACTTAGCTTAGATTCAACCTTTATATGTCCATTAATTATTTCTTAGGCCTGGAAAAATGGATTTTAAGGAGTACTAGGTTGTTAAACAACAATTGAATGATGTTGACGTTCATAATTGGACTCGAGAAATATGGTGATTTATGGGACTAGTTTACAATGCAATCGGTAACTTGAATTGTTAATGTTATCTAAAGTATTCTAGCATGAATGGACGTAGCACGGGATTATGTGTGCATTAAGTTTATCAAATTTAGGATTTTGTTTAATATTAGATGGTCATACAGGTGATTTGCTGACTTTAAGTGGGAAAAAGAATTGATTTACACCTCGTAGAAGCGCGCACACACAATAGAAAAAAGGTAAGTGAAAATCCATTTGCAACTACAGTGCAAGAATGTAGTATGGTAGTGTTGAAATATTTACATAACTTTGATAAGGAGCTTATTGTGTATCATTTAATGATTATGATCATTGAATATATTACGCACGAGCATTTTCATGTGCATGCACGATATACACCCATTGTTGAAAATTTAGCATGCACAACCTGATTGTAAAATTGAGGTTTTCTTATAAAATATTTTATTGACCACTACTAGGGCATCGAGGCATGTGAGGCATGAGTATGTGATATGTTTTGACACCACGGGTAATATTTCCTGGTTGATTACAAAGGTGGATAGGAGATGGGCCTTTGGTAATCACTGGAGGGCGGACCATTCGATTGTGCCTTTGTGATACTCTGATTATTTGCGTTCCTGGGTGGGATACTTCTTGGGTGATCATATGGGCAGTTAGGGGATGGGCCTCTAGTGATCATAAGAGGATGGTCCACTTACCGGTGTAGATGTCAGATTGGCCAATTGACTATAGATTATTTATATTGATATCGTACAGAGCTCTATCCGGTGCATAGTAGGTATGTCAAGGCCCAATGAAAGACTTCAAATGAGATTATTTCGAGTCAACTTTAATGACTATCTGAACATGATACGTCTTTAGCATATTGTTGAAAGTAAATGGCATGGTGTCATATATTATTATCATTCATACTCATGACCTGCATGATTCTTGCTTACTAAGCATTGACTTATGTAGTTCTTGCATTGTAGGTGAGTATGGAACTTCTTAGGAGATATGGCTGGCTGTAGAGCTCTTACGGGATTCCGAAGTTTTATGTACATGGATGACGACCTGTGGGGTTATTTTGTGGACTCCAGTTGTATTATATTTTTGGATCCTGTATGACTTTTGAAGTAGTATGTAAATACTTTTATAATCACAGGATAAATATGTTGGGTTGTGATTTTATAATCATTAGTTTCGGATATACTTTTAGAGATGCCTTCATTTAAAAAAAATGTAGGTGAATTTGGATGTTGAGGTCAAGTCATTGACAGTTTTCCCACACTAGTTAGTATACTGTAGGAATGGGGTGTGACACCCCACGAGGGGCGCTGCCCCCTCGACCCCCGCAACCTGTAGGTCGATCACCGCCGGGCGTTGCTCTCGGACCCCACGAGAGGGCGCTGCCCTCGACCCCTGCGATCTGACCTGTCAGATCGATCACCGTCGGTGGCGTTTCCTTGAACCCATGAGATGGCTCAAGATGCACATTGATTGGCTTTGAAATTGAGCAAGCAATTGAGTTTTATTTTTCGTTTTAACTTTCAAGTTTTATTGAAGAAGTTTTGCTAAATAAGATTTAATTAGTGATGTCTTAAAAAATAATAAAAAATCAGTCAACACTATTACGTAGCCAACTATACTACTGCACGTGCGCTTACTAGTTTCTCAAAATTCATTTCTAATTACACATATATTCATAATTTTTATTATTTTTTTAATAATACATTTCATCATTTTTTATTTAAATTTATTAAAAAATTAATTTTTACAAAACCAAACCGGTGACCACTGATCTCCACTGGACTGCTAATACGCTTACAGTCCTCTCAAAACCCTACATATTACTGTATTGTCGTAAGCATCTTTTCATACGCAGACTTCTCTTCCACTTAAATCTCCAAAGCTTGAAATTTCTATCTCGCAGTTACAACTCTGTATGCAAGGTAATTTCCTCATTGTTTAAGTTATTATTTTTTGGTAATTTTTCTGAAGTATTTGCTAATATATATTTTTAATTTCCAGATCTGTTTTTACTGGCGGATCTTTTCTGTATGTAGAGATTTTGTACTGTTGTTTGTGCTGTGAATATCTAGTATCATAAAATTGAAGCTTGTATGTCCCCTTCTCTACGTTTTTTTATCCTGGGATTAGATTATTGGATATTGGGTTTTATTTTTGACTTTTTCTTTCAATTAAATCAAAAAAATTTAACGTCTCGCTCTTCTTTTTTTTTTTCCGTGCTGCTCAGTGGGAATTAAGCGGTTTTCAGATCTGGGATTTTAGTGTTACTTGTCAATCTCTTCTCAATGAAAAAATCCACTTAGATATATTGGAATTAAGATTTTTATTTATTTTTCTGCGTGGTGACGCTACTATTCAAAATTTTAATTGTTTTTATATGCTCTTGATTTATAATCTAACTTCTTGAATGTGTGTTATGAAGTAATAACAGGATGTTATTTGAGTGAAATTGAATTACAGAGCACTTCCGATTCACCTGTAAACATGTATGAATATTTTTTTAAAAAGGTGTAATCAGGTACTTAGGCCTTAACTAAGAAGATTGAGGCATAAGCTTCACCTCAAATGAAAAATCAAGTCAGAAGTTATAAAATAACAAAAGAAAATGTAATAAATCATGAAATATCTTGAAAATTCTTTGTAGAATTAACACCAAAAAAAATCTATGAAGTAGCAAATACTCCCGCTACTGGACTTCCTGCGACGTCACTGGAGTTTCTGCAACGCTGCCTGGTCAATAAAGAAGAGTTGGAGAGAGAAAAAAAAAAATTAAATCAGAAAGGAAAAAATTGCAGAAAAAGAAGCAAAATTACCTGCTGGAATATGGAGCAGGGGAGTTGTTTAAGGTTTTTTGTTCTTCTATCTTGGGTGTCAATTTAATATTAGCTTAGGTTTTGTCAAAGAAGAAAAAGGTAGTGGCCAATTAAGAACCCACTTAAACCTGATGTCTAGAATTACAGTTGTTTCAGAAAAAAAAGGATAAAAAAAATCCACAGCAAAAAATTAATTTATGGCTGCAGCCTTAGTGCCTTGAGGCGTGCACCTCATTAATGTGAGGTGACTGCCTCAG
Organism: Fraxinus americana; assembly: GCA_035079005.1. NCBI lineage: Eukaryota > Viridiplantae > Streptophyta > Magnoliopsida > Lamiales > Oleaceae > Fraxinus > Fraxinus americana. The sequence goes on along the minus strand of CM068716.1, from coordinate 13,889,896 downwards.
TAAAATAGTATTAAAACTAGATCCTTAAGGCACTGGTCCCATGCGTAATTGATGTTCTTGTTTAAGATTTTACTATTATTATCTCCAAGGCTAAAGACACAAACTATAGTTATGTAAATGTAGAATGTTTTTTTGAATAAGCAAAAGTGGATATGGAAATTCTGGAATGAGATGAAAACTTATTTCTTTAGATGTTGTAATGCCACCATCGGATATGTTTGACTTGTGTAGTGATGTGCTGATTTAGTACATATAAATTCTGACTTTTAGCTAATAGCTGCCAGTAGATTAATATGGAATATCAATCAAATATTATTTCAGATGGCTGGTCAGAGAAACTACGGGAAGCGATCGAATTCTCAGTCTGACTTTGGTGATAATAGAGGAAACAAAAGAAGAAATTCTGGAACTGATAAAGACCTTTTCTCTATTGGGCCGGATGACACTGTGTACCGCTACTTGTGTCCTGGGAAGAAGATTGGAAGTATTATAGGAAGGGGAGGGGAAATTGTTAAGCAACTAAGAGTGGATACTAAATCAAAGATTAGAATTGGCGAGTCAGTGCCTGGATGCGAAGATCGTGTTGTCACTATATATAGTACTAGCGAGGAAACAAATGATTTTGATGGTAGTGATGATCGTGTTTGTCCTGCTCAAGATGCACTTTTCAAAGTTCATGATAGAATTGTTGCTGAGGACGTTTCAGTTGACGAGGACTCTGAAGAAGCTCCACAAGTTACTGCTCGGCTTCTAGTACCATCTGATCAGATTGGATGCATCATTGGGAAAGGTGGGCAGATAGTTCAGAATATTCGTAGCGAAACTGGAGCTCAGGTTCGCATTCTTAAGGATGGCCATTTGCCTGCATGTGCGTTGAACTCTGATGAACTTGTGCAGGTATTGTTGATTCATATATTTTGTTCACCTTCTTAATCCTTCCCGTGGCTCACTATGGTTCTATTGTTCGTATTCAGTTGCACTGAAAGTTTCTGCTTAAATATAGAGTTTTCTTATATGCTGCTTTTGCAGATGTAATTTCTCTGAACATTTTCTTTCCTAGTTTTTTTTTTCTTGTCTTCTTTTCATTTGTTGTAATCTTTTAATTCCAATCTTATTTGTCACCAAGAGAATCATAATTTTTGAGGGCTTTCACAGTTTAAAAAAGATGGTATATATGGCATAACGACTCTTCTTCACTATTCCTATGTTTAATGTTTTTCTTGCCAGATGTTCTTCACAGTTTTATTTAGATTTAGGCATGAGATTGACTGAATATTTAATTTGAGTTGCGATGTCTCCAATCCTATTAATATGCTTGTTTTTATTGATCTGTGTGGTTTCAGATATCTGGTGAAGCCTCTGTAGTTAAGAAAGCTCTTTATCAGATTGCATCTAGGCTTCATGAGAATCCTTCTCGATCTCAGCATTTGCTGGCATCTTCTGTTCCCAGTGTCTATCCTTCTGGTGGTTCACTTATAGGGGCCCCTGCTGGTACCTCCATTATGGGATTGACTCCACTGGTCGGGCCTTATGGGGGATATAAAGGAGAGAGTGCAGACTGGTCACGTTCTCTCTACACGGCTCCAAGAAATGAAGCATCTTCAAAGGAATTCTCACTCCGTTTGGCTTGTCCGACTTCTAACATTGGCGGTGTTATTGGCAAAGGTGGTGTGATAATAAATCAAATCAGACAAGAATCTAGGGCAGCTATCAAAGTTGATAGTTCTGCTGCAGAGGGAGATGATTGTGTAATATCTATTTCAGCGAAAGAGGTAAGGTTTTGCATATTTTATTTTAGAGTTGATGGTATTGTATGTGCCTGTTTTCAGTTTTTTATAATTCAAACTTTTTCCTCTGTGTTTGTCATTAGTTTTTTGAAGACACCTTCTCTCCAACGATCGAAGCAGCACTGCGCTTGCAGCCCAGATGCAGTGAAAAAATTGAAAGAGATTCAGGTCTTATTTCTTTCACTACACGGTTACTTGTCCCAACCTCTCGGATCGGTTGCCTTATTGGCAAAGGAGGTTCCATTATTTCGGAAATGAGGAAAATCACTAAAGCTAATATTCGCATACTGTCGAAGGAAAACCTTCCTAAGGTGGCCGCTGAAGATGATGAGATGGTGCAGGTAAAGATATAAATATGGCGGTGAATGTGTAATAATATGATTTTCACACATTATTTGAATATTGAGGTGTAGGTTAATATGAACAAACACTTTGCTTGAGATGTGGTTGTCATTGATGAACACTTGTGAAATCAATTTTATAAGCTTCTTATTTGAGGTTTAAACAGCATTTTTAAGTTTTCAGGAAATAAGATACTTGTTCGAATACCATCTATCAACCAATTTTGCGGAAATTCTGTTTCGGACAATTGAACACCATTATATGTACATTTAACATGCATCTCCCTATTCCATTCCTGTAAATCCTCATACCATTCATCACTTTGCAATAGTAGCATACGCCCAATAGTTTTGGCTATGATCGATGAAGGTAATAGAATATATTTTACTAAAAATAGATTGAGTTATTAACATGGAACCTCTTATTACTTGCACAAATGGAATGGTATCCCAGGTTACTCGTCCTTTTTAAGTATCTAAATCTAAATAATGGAAGGAAGGATAAAAAGGGAATCATGTCATTAGGTGAATACCTAAACCATGCTGTACATGAGTACCTAATTCTGTTTTTATTTGATTTTTTTCAGATTTCTGGTGAGCTTGACATTGCCAAGGATGCTCTTGTACAAGTAACTTCACGCTTGAGGGCAAATCTTTTTGAGAAGGAGGGTGCTATGTCCGCCTTTGTACCTGTACTTCCATACCTTCCAATGTCAGCAGATGGTCCAGAGAGTTTAAACTATGAAAGCAGAGATGCTAAGAACCGTGGCCGTGGATATTCCTATTCTGATGGATATGGTGGCTCTCCTGAATTGCCACGTGTTGATGCTTATGGGACTTATAGTGGTCTTCATGTAAAGTTTTTGTCTATTTTATTTCAATTAATTTTGAGAAAAAAATATCAAGAAATGGGAGCAAAAACTTGTTATACTTTCTCCTTTATCCGTGGTGGGGTGATTATATTTTCTAATTATTTGCAGAGTGGTGGTGGTAGCTCTGCTTATGGAGTATATGGAGGTCATTCCTCTGGTCGTTCTGGTGGTTCTGGGTAAGATTTCTGTTCTCTTTGTTGATGCACTAGACTGATGGCCATGTTCTTTCTAGTGTCTTATGTCAGGTTGAACCAGTATAGTGCCTAGATAATATTTGGATATTATTTTTTCCAAGAGCCTAAGCGTTTCTATGAGATGTTAGTCGTAGAGGATTGAACTAAATTGACCTTTTGAGCCGTGCCGGACTTTTATTATTTTGACTCGCCAACTTGGTTTCTTTTTCTTGACTTGAAACTCGGACATTTCTAAATTGATCTTTTTTCCTATCCAAAATTGTATCTATACATCCTGCGAATATTTTGTATAAACTGATATGACTCTCCAAGTCCCTGATTTTCAGCTTCTTTTACCAGGTTATCTGGACGTAACCCTGTTTCTAGGGGGAGAAATTATGATTACTAGAGTTTGATAATAAGATTGCAGGTAGACCTTGGTTTCACTTTATATCCTCATTTCTATTCATGCTGTCTAAAAGGTTTCTTATCTGTATTTGCTCATAAAAAAGTTTTGTCAATTTTTTTGCGATAACTTTCCTCTTTCCCCTTTATGACTGATGCTCTTCTTTTCCCTTTGTTTCCTTTCCATTCCCAACAAAACAGCTGAGATATCTGAAGCCTGAAGTCAGCCTTCTGCCTCTTTTGATGAAGCCTACTGCCTAAACCAGAAGACCAGATGAACCAGGGTTTGGAAAACCGACTGTCCACCTTGATGCTTTTCTTTAGGAGTACCAATATCTGAAGATCTTACCTATCAAATTGCCATGTCCCGACACCATATGATACCAAGCTTAATATATAGCTCCTAAGAACCTGTGTAGCCAGCTGCCTTTATCCATTTTACTTCCTCCAGCAGCTGTTGTGACATTTCGTTTAGTTCTTAGCTGTGTCTTTAGGATTTATGGTGGTTTATTTTGTTTAAAAATTAATGCGACTTGAATAGTTTTAGTTGAAGAAATATTTGCTTAATTTGCGATGTATAACAGATTTCTTTGAACATACCTGTTATTATTATGGCAATTTTTTCGTAGTTTACTGGTGGGTTATGCTGTTAAAATTTTATCATTGAGTTCATGCAATGTCTACCATGACTATTGACTAAGTTCAATTCTACAATTTGGGAATATGTAGGGTGTTCTGTAGTCTAGAAGATCTTATGCACGATGCTTTGTTTCTTACTTCAAAGCATAACAATCTAAATCATTATGGCTATGCTTGTTTTGGTCAATATCCTTTGCAAGATTTTATATGAGAAACAGTAGACTATAGTGTGGGATGAGGAACTAGCAACTGTAGCAGTTATAAGGCAGATGCAGTCCAGAGGATAGGATTGATCCTGGTTGCAAGTCACTTAAAAATCTGGCAGTAAGTGTAACTTCAAAATTTGTCTTGTAATTTTCTATTGCAAGACATGGATTCAGTTTGATTGGAACTAGGTAACATTGATGGTTGAATGGCAGCAGGCTTGATGGGGGACACGTTTTCTGCAAACTGCAGGTAATATTCTATTTCCTAATGTACCAGATAATCTTGTAGTCAAAAACAATTTTCAGGGCGCTATCTATGCATCTAATGAATGGTGAGTCCACAATACTTGATATCACATGCTCACAGATTTCCCTCCCTTTCCATATTTAAGTACATTAAATTTTTAACCATTTATGGTCTCTCTGTCATTTTGGGTTCTACTTTAACACTGCTGCATGTTCATTCGTGGACTTGTGCATTGTCTCTCCAAACAGCTGAACTTTGTTGAAAACTTGAAAGTCACATTTGAGCAGTGTCCCATTTTTTGTTTTATTTGAATTATGTTCATTTCCAACTTCATATCTTCATCTGCAGATGCAGCCAATGATAGATATCATTGGATTGGTGTCTTATATTACTATATCATCTGTTATTTAATGCGCAATTCTTTTCTATTTGTACTGCATTGTTCTCATTACTAGAAACAAAGATTTGTCTAGGTGAAATTCTTATTCTATCTTGAATATAGGTAACCATACTTCCTAATTTTCTACAGCTTTGTTAGCAATTATGGACGCGTGTTTTATTATTGGATAGCATCCTTAATAAACGGCGGCCCCTCTGTTGGAGAGTCCCTCCGCAAGGTTGGACAAAGCGTAGAATTGATTGTAAAGAATAGGATTAAGCTCCTGTTTGGTGGAGATTAAAATTAGATTTTTAATAAATTTTGATAAAAAGTTGATGAAAATCAGTGTTTTGGAAACAGGCATGGGCATCATCAGGGAAAGATCAAGGGACAAGGGTAAAAAGCTTGAATGGAGTCTGAACCGATTATCAAAAATAAATAAAATGAATATATTTATATGTCACAAAATTGATAAGAATATTTTAATTTTCAAATATATATCGCCAAAAGAATTAATTAAACTTGGCTACATTTAGATTTCAATATGTAGCATTTTAGTGTGTTAAGTAAACCAACACTATATGAAAAAGAGTTTATTTGAATGAAAAAAATTAGTCAAGTTAAACAAATCAATAATTTATTTTGAGCTTTAGGGTGGGGTGTGTTTGATGTATATTATTGAGGAAATAATGTATTTTAAATAGGAAAATATGTGGTTAAAAAGTAAGAGAAATTTATTGATGTGATCAAAAATATTATTTTATTAAAGAATGTGTGGTTGAAGATGAGTTTTGTAATAATGTATTTTTTGACATTATTTTGAAAGAATGAGTATCAAACAATGGCTTAGGCTCTCTTGTATTTTCTCTTCAATTAAAAATATATATATTGGTTACGACCAAAGTTCTTAAGAGCGAAAAACGTGGTTAGACATTGATGCGAAATTTAAAGCTTTACAAGTTTAAGCAAAATGAATTTTTTAATCTTTAATATTATTTTAATTTTTTAATCATTTTTAATTATTTATAATAATTAAAATAATACATATCAAACATTTAAAACTATAAAATATTATATTTAGTTAATAATTCCTATAGGTTATCATTAGTCAATTATATAATTTTCAAGTTTTGAAATGCAAAAATTAGAATATTTTTTATAGTTTCAATTTTCAACTGTACAAGTTTCATTTAATGATATATGGAAACTTCATATATGCTTTTGGAGTTTGCAACAAAATAATGAGTGTTAAAATTATAATTACATAATGTAGATAACACTATAAGTTATATCTTATTTACTATTTAGATAAAGTCATTTTTAACTTTTGTATAGATAAAAAAATTTAAAAACTTGAAATTAATGTTAAATGAAAAGTTTTTTTTTTTTTTTAAAATAATAATAAGCTAAAATTAAATAAAAGATTTTTATTAAAAAAGAAAAAAATAAGTAAAACGCGTCTAGAAAAGACGAAAGAGAGGAAGGAAAAATTCAGTTGTTTAGATATTGGGAAAAAAAAGTGTCTAGACCAGAATCGAGACGTTTGGCTCAAGTTTCAAGTTTAGACATCTCCTAAGCGAGATTTTTAGAACACTTGTTACAACACATTTTAAAATTATACCAAAAGGTAATCCATTAAGATTTTTTCTCCTTTTTCATAGCACTTTTACCTAAAAGTAATTTAAGTTTTATAATAATGCTTTAAATAGCTACCACTAATCTATAAACAATAAAATATATGAAGAATGTAACATTTTACTATCCCAAATGGCAGGTTTTTTCCTGGTTTACAACTATATGGGTTTTAAGCGTTAATCGGATCGAGCTTTGTACTTGTTTTTTTCGAATTTTTTGGCAGATTCAGCATGTTCGATTTGATTTTCAGAACATTGGTCAAAATACATTTTCAAATAACACTGCTCTGAAAACAAATGAGAATCTTTCTTTTCTATTGCAAAGAAAAAGTCAATTCTTTGAGGACATTACTTTGTTTTCATTTTTGATTTCTCTTTTGTAATATTTTAAATTTTAATCTAAGTATTAAATGGAGGCTAAATTGATAAACACCGAGGTACTAGGACAACAACTTCCGAACAGAGATAGAATCAGACCGATTCCCAAAACATTTTTTTGAATACTCGTCAATGTCCTCACTATTCATGGAACGCGAGAAGTAGAGAAAATTTAGGTGTCGCCGCGTAAAAAGATATGTTCCTAAATAAGAAAAAGTTAAATGCAAATGGGAATTTGTCTTTTTTTGAGACAAAACCTAGTGGCTGTCTGTTTGGTTGCACTCCACCATATTACAACCCACTACCCATTCATGTCCCCCTTTGGTGAGATCAACTCACGAGTATTCAACGATCACTCCAAAGTCCAAACTTGCACTGTGCTTTCCAGTCAAGGAACACGCAAGAAAATGGCTTTTCGAGTATTCAACGATCACTCCAAAGTCCAAACTACAAACATAAAAAACTTGAGAGAGAGAAAAGTGCACAAACTTATTTTAATTTTTACATAATTTTTTCCCAATTTTATTTTTCTCATTTTTTGGGTTGTGATTTAGAATTAAGAACTTAAATTAAATGGGAAAAGACAAGATTAGGGTTAGTGAGGGATGTTGTCATTACATAGTTTGAAACAATTATGGATGGATCAATCAAGAAATATTGTCTACCCACTTGTTAATATACTGTTAAAGTGTAATTATTTATACGTCCTTCATGCGCATATTGATTTATTTTTTATGGAAATTTAACACGAAATTTCTATGAAAAGATAATAGTACAACTTGCACGAAATTTCTATAAATAGATAATAGTGTAACTTGTAATTAAAGTACTTATTTACTTTTGGATCTTACTACATATATATCAAGATTTACATAATAAATTACATAATACCACATGACACTATCATTTGCCAATTACCAGTTTAAAACGCAATCAACTTTTTCATCCAATCTTGTCCCTCCACATCATATTATGTAATCTATTATGCACATTAAAATTCTTTACTCTTTGTACAATATATTAAATCATTTTATTTAAAATGGGACAATATACAATTGACTTGAGCTTCATTAAATATGGACAATGGGTTTCGCATGAAAAAGCTTCAACGAGATGGTTCTATACACATGCAAAAATGTGATGGGACTGTCAACTTGAATCATGACATTTCAAACTTCGAATCACTCAAAATGCAACACATGTGTTCGAGGTGGTAAGAGGTAAACAAAATGAATGTGCGATGTGAGGTGTGGTAATTGAGATGCTCGAGATTCGATGTGTTGTGATTTAAATGAAAGATCCTACCACGCGTGAATATGGACCGGCATGCCTTGGACTGAGGACAAGGTACTTCAAAAGCAAATTCTCTTTCGTGGCCTATTGTAACAAGAAATGAATTGGGTGGGCTCTACGAATCTTGATTATAAGTTGAATCACGCTACATAAATATCAAAATTGACATAAAGTTTAACATAATATCACGTGGTATTTTATCATTGGACAATTTAAAACACAATCAATTTTTTCATCAAATCATCTACTGTCACATGCAACTATGTCAAATTTTTTTATCAAATTACTTGGCAAAGTAACTTTATCCTTATTATATAAAACCTTTTTATTATTCTACATTTTCATAAGGACCAGTTTCCAATTGAAAAGTACCTTATTTCAGAAGCTATTTTAGAGTGTGTTTGGTAGGGATTTTAAGGAGAAAAATTGATTTTTGAATAGTGATATGATGGGAAATGTGTGGTTGAAAAAGAAGAAAAAAGTATTGATGTGATGGAAAATATTATTTTATTGAAGAATGTGTGGTTGAAAATGAGAAGTGATTTACTGTAGAAAAGGAGAATTGTTACCAAACAGGCTCTTAATTCAACAAAACACAACTTTCGAAACTTTGGTCAATAAACCCGGCTCCTTACTTAGACCAAGTAAATTGAATTGACACAATCATGAGAATCTCATTCGTCACATGAGTTTTCCTATTAGGGTGCATTTGATTGTAAGGGTGAAAAATGGGTGGAAATAAAATATTTTATAGAGAAAAGATTTGCCTAAAAAATATTTTACAGGGAAAATAATTTCAAATGTATTTTTTTTTTTTTTTTGTAAAATATCATAGCTTGAAAATCCAAGCCGTAGGATATGATTGTATTAAAGAAAATCGATTACAATGCTAAGAGGGGATGACACAGTATCCTTTCGAATAGCAAAACAAATCAACGACTTATTCCAGATTAAAATCCAACTAAGCAACAAATCTAATAGATTCCATACCTATTCTATCCAGCTTCACAATCCCATTGATTCTGCCTTTGAACTCATTAGCTTGCATCAGTCCATATCTTCTTTCACAGCATCCTCTAGCAGCAAACCAATCGGCAGCTTGGTTCCCTTCCCTCCAAGTGTGAGTCAGTTTATACTCCATTTTCTCCAAGATCTCTCTAATAGATTGAAGAGTATATTGCACTCCCCAAGGTCCATTATTTTGATTAATCAGTGTTAAGGACGTCTTAGAATCAGTTTCAATCCACACTCTCCTGTAACCTTGTGTCCAGCATAATTTCAGCCCAGTTTCAATCGCTCTTAGTTCGGCTTCCAATATCGAACATTCACCATAATACTCATAAAATCCCCATATTGGGTTCCCCAGGTTGTTCCTCAGTAATCCACCTCCTGCAGCCAGTTCTTTTCCCTTCAATGCCCCATCCGTATTAAGTTTGAACCAGTCTACATCTGGTTTAGTCCACCTGACAGCCATGGGTCTATTTCTCTTGCTTCTCCCATTTTGTTTGATCCTACCAGCTCGTATAAGGGCGTTAATCAGAATGTAGATTTGCTTGATGATTTTATATGTCCTTATATTATAGTGATCATGTTTGACTTTATTTCTGGCCAACCAAAGAAACCAGATAATCACCATTGGAATCACATTTCTAATCTCTCCCGTATTAGCTTTCTTTTGCAGAAACCAGTGTATAAGCATTGACCTTGGATGCCCACATCTGATTTCCTGGACATTCATAACCCTGCTAAAATGAGACCAGACTTCCCTAGCTACCCTTCCTTCCAAAAAGACATGATTAATGCTCTCAGTATTACAGCAACATTGGCATTTTGAAGCTAGTTGAATACCAAATTTTCTCTGTATAATATCATCAACCGGCAGCCAATCATGCCAAATTCTCCATCCTAAGAAGGCTATTTTTTGAGGGATACTCTTATCCCAGATATGTTTGTACGCCATTTGTTCTGTTTTACTCTGCCTGAAGAGCTGTATACATGAGGTGATAGTAAGAATTCCAGAAGCGTTAGGTTTCCAAAACATTTTATCAGTAGACTTAGTAATCGAGATCTGCACTATTTCATTAACCACTTCATTAGGCAAGATGGTGTTCAGAGTATTAATATTCCATCCGTTGTCATTCTTGAATTCCATAACTAATTTCTCTTGGGAGATATTCTGTTTCAGCCTTCCTTCAATAATTCCAGATTTCAGCCAAGCATCATATAAAAAATTAACCCTGCCTTCTCCCACTCTCCAAGCAATATGAGGTTCAGTAATGTTTCTGGCTTTGAGCATCCTTCTCCAGATAACAGAGTCTTGGCTGCTGATGTTAACCACGCTGGCATGGTTAGTCCTGCAGTATTTGGTTCTTAAAACCTGACTCCACAGAGATTTTTGTCCCTGAATTTCCACCATAATTTGCAGTCAAAAGCAAAATTCAAATCAGACAGAGAGTAGCATCCAATGCCCCCTTCTTCAACAGGGTAAAAGATTTTATCCCAGGACACCCAATGGATTTTCTTGCTCTGACTTGTTTCTCCCCAGATGAAGCTGTTGAACATCCTTGAAATTTTATTGATTATGCATTTAGGAGGGTCAAGTACTTGCAATAGATGAATAGGCATAGAGCTCAGTACATGTTTAATGAGAGTAATCCTTCCACCCGCCGACAGCCATCTGTGCTCCCATCCTAGAATCCTTCTTTTTATTTTGCTAAGTAAATCCTCAAACAGGACAGCCTTCTTATGACCTTTAAACAGAGGCACTCCCATATATAGCATAGGCAAGGGATGGAATTGAAATCCGGTGTTTTCAGCAATCACTTTTTTGTGGATGTCCTTCCTGGTGTTAAATGAACTCTTGCTGCAATTTATTGCCTGCCCAGAACTATCAGTATATAATCTGATAAAACTCATTATTTTGTTCATAGAAGATTTTTGTCCATTAGTGAATATGACGATATCATCAGCAAACGCCAGATGTGATACTATGATACCCCCTCCATATCTGAACTGAAGATCTTTGTTTCTCAAAAATAAATTGTGCAGCCCCCTCGACAAACACTCAGCCAAGATGATGAAAAGAGATGGCGAAATAGGGTCTCCTTGTCTCAACCCTCTAGTGGATTTGAAATACCCCTTAAGCTCTCCATTGATTAGGATAGAAAAACTACAGCTGTTGATACTACGTTTGATTTTTCAATCCATAGTTGGTTAAATCCAAACTTATCCATCACCTTATAGAGGAACTCCCAGTCAACCCTGTCATACGCCTTAGCCATATCCAGTTTTAGAACCACGTTCCCCCCTCTAGTCTTCCTATCAATACTCTGGATAAGCTCTTGAGCAAGGAGTATATTATCTCCTATATCTCTACCTGGGGTGAATCCACTTTGGGAGATGGAGATTATTTTAGGTAATACACTATTAAGTCTAATAGATAAAACCTTAGTCAGAATTTTATTGACCACATTACACGGGCTAATGGGTCTGTAGTCTTTCCATTCCATTGCCTCAGACTTTTTGGGAATAAGAGTAATGGAGGTGGAAGTAATACCTGTAGGTATAACTCTGCCATTAAAAAAATCCTTCACCACATCTAAAAGGTCATGCTTAATAGTATCCCAACTAAATTGGTAAAATAAGCTAGAGAATCCATCAGGGCCAGCTGCACTGTCTTTATTTATACTGAACACTGCCTCTTTTAATTCCTCAATATCAGGTTCCCTGTTAAGCATCTCATTATCAGACGTATTTATCAGTTGTGGAATGTTATCTAGTAATGTATCACAATCTCCAGTAGATTCTCGAGTAAGGATCTTATCAAAATACTCCACTGCCGAATCTTGAATGTCCTTAGGCTCCTTCAATTCAATTCCATTACTGACTATGGAATTAATACTGTTTTTAGCCCACTTTTTCCTGACCCAAGCATGAAAAAACTTAGAGTTTTTATCTCCATCGTTTAGCCATTTAATCCCAGCCTTTTGTTTCCAATAGGCTTCCTCCTTGGCAAGCAATAGATTTAGCTTAGCATATGCCTCATTCACTACCATTCTGTCCTCTGGGGATTTAGTTCTGTCATATTCCATTTCTTTCTTCAGAGCCTCCTCTTCAGCCTGAACAATATTAGCAAAAATATTGCCAAATGATTCCTTATTCCATTTTTTGAGCGTATTTTTGAGTCTTTTTAATTTGAAGTGAAATCCAAATAAACCTCTGGAATACGGATTAAGTGGAGTATCCCAACATTTTTTAATAATCTCCACTAAATCATCATTCTGACACCACATAGCCTGGAATCTAAAAGAAGTCTTAACACTGCTTTGTTGGTTCTTGCATTTCAACACAAAAGGGCAGTGGTCTGACGTATCTCTATTAAGCATATCAGCCTCAAACCCATTGTATACATTAAGCTACTGAGCATTCACCAGAATTTTGTCTAACTTTTCCCATATCCTACCATTGGTCCATGTATATTTACTTCCTCTAACAAAATGCTCATCCACCGCACAATTAATGAGCATGTTGCTGAAATCCTCCATAGATCTTCTGTTTAGAGAATTACCTCCCTCCTTTTCATCTCTGTTTAAGATAGCATTAAAGTCCCCTCCAATAATCCAAGGAGCATCCAGATTCTCAGAAAACAGAATCAAGTCATCCCATAAATTCCTCCTAGTTGTAATAGAACATTTAGCATACACCCCAGTAATATAATTGTCCTTGTTATGTCTCTTAATTTTGATAGTGAGAAACTGATCTTTATCTTCAATTATCTGACCTTCCATATCATTATTCCAAAATCCCCAAATCTTTCCGTTCAAATTCGCATAACAATTGTCAAAACTCAGCTTTCTATCTTGCAGTTGACTTTTATCCACCATTGGTTCTAAAATGAGTAATATGGATACATGTTGAGAATGAATCAGATTTTTGAGCCTCTTCATGGAATTGGAAATACCTCTCAGGTTCCAAATTATTATATTGAATTGCATCATATCCGTTTGGATGGTCTCCCCCTTTTCTTCTTATTACTCTTAGCTTTCTTGAGGCTAACCTTGGGCTTCTTTTCATCTACACTTTTGGTTTCAACTGAATTGATCTCAACCTTCGTATCTTCCTCTTCCTCCTCTCCTTGTAATATTTCAAATGAGTTCTGTTTAATTAGCTTACTGCAGCTTTGATTAAGCCTTGAATTATTGGGTAATTCTTCCTCTAATTCAGAAAAGCTTATGTTTAAATTGTCTTTCTCAGTTTGCCTGTAGGTTTCCTTCATAGGAAACTCTTTTATAATTTCCACACCAGCCTGATCTTTTTCATCTCCCTCTTGCAGACAATCCTAGTATCCAAATTTTTTATGCTCGGTCTGATTTTCATTAGCTTCATTTAGTTCAGCATCTTCCTTGGTCTCTTCGGTACTAACTATCTCATCATTTCCCTTCTTACTTTCCTCTTTATACCTCATCTCTTCAGTGACAACTTCCCCTTCTTCATAATTATACATTTTAGAACATTCTCCTTCCTGTATTATAGATTGATTGGGTATTTTAATCCCCTTTTGTATAATAATCCATTCCTTCTTTCCCTTCCCCTTCTCTTTATTTTTTGCTTCTTTGTTCTCTACTTCCTGTTGTTTATGTTTAACATTAACTTCCGTATTCTTCTTCCAATAACAGTTTCCAATATCATGTCCCACATGTTTACAAAAGGAGCAATATGGAGGAAGCTCTTCATACACAATCTTCTGCCACACTGCAAATGTCTCGTTCCCAATTCTTATTCTATCCAATTTTTGAGCATTAACATTCAATTCCACACAAATTCTGGCCAGGTTCGTTCTTGTTTTCTTTGCAGTATGTTCATCGATTAAGAGGCGTTCCCAATACGGAAGCTATTGAGTACAAAATCGCCTTATCATAGAACACCAATGGCAAATTAGGTAAACAAATCCAAATCGGAACTATAGGGGATTCCTTCTGAGGGTCAAAATCATATGTATACTTCAGAATTCTCATGGGAGTGCCAAGAATATACCAAACCGATTTTGAGAAAATCCGACAATAATCCTCTTCTCTTTCAAAATTAAGAATAATATGCTTTTCATCTAGATTTCCCACAGTCACTTCCCCTCCAAGCTCAAAAGAATTAAATGCTTGAATAATCAGATTTAGAGCCGGTTTATTATGCGAGAACTTACCTACTAATCCATGTTTGAACCAATGTGATAACTTCTGAATTTCTTCCTGGGATACTTTGATAAATGGTTCATTCTTGTAGACTGTTGCATCTCTGACCTCCACCACCTCCGATTTTAGCTCTCTCGCAACATCGTCAAAAGATTTTTCCTTCGCCGAAGCTAGGCTTCGCTTACCTCCTGTGGCTTCTGCGTAGGTTTTCCTCAAAAGAGGAATCCCTTCTTGTGACATCTCCAGCTAAATCTGCTGCTCCAGAATCGATGGATAGCTAGGGATTGAAATCAATGAAAACACTCAGTACTGTGTGTTCTACGTGTTTACCAGAACTTCCCGCCAAGATTAGAGAGATAGAAAAATCAAAAAAATGTGTGGTTGAAAATCAATTTCAAATGTATTTGATTTGTATAATTTTCCACCCGAAAATTTTTTAAATTTTCTATTCATTTGACTTTATTTCATATGGAAATTGTCCATTAAAGTGATTTTTTTTCCACAATTAGTTATAAAATTTGTTTCCATTGCCAAAAAGTAAAAAAAAAGGAAAAAAATTGTTTCCTAAGAAATCATTTTTTTATCAAAGTTTGGTGTTCGTTTGACTTTATTTTATATAGAAATTGTCTATTAAAGTGAATTTTTTTTTTCCATTGGTTACCATTGGTTTTATAGAGAAAAGATTTGCCTAAAAAATATTTTGTAGGGAAAATGATTTCAAGTGTGTTTGATTGGTATAATTTTCCACCCGAAAAATTTTTAAATTTTCTATTCGTTTGACTTTGTTTCATATGGAAATTGTCCATTAAAGTGATTTTTTTTTCCACAATTGGTTATAAAATTTGTTTCCATTGCCAAAAAGTAAAAGAAAAAAAAAGGGAAAAAAATTGTTTTCTAAAAAATCATTTTTTTATCTAAATTTGGTGTTCGTTTGACTTTGTTTTACATAGAAATTGTCTATTACAGTGATTTTTTTTTTTTTTTTTTTTACCATTGGTTATGATATTTGTTTCCATTGCAAATAAAAAAAAAAGATTTTTTTTCCAACCAGCGTAGAAAATCATCAAAAAGTTGAAAAATGCACACGTGTGGGGCTGAAGGTGGAAAATATTTTCCGTGAAAAATTTTGCCTATCAAACAGCCAAAAAAGTGGAAAGTAGGAAAATATTTTCCTAATTCCCTTGAAAATAATGCCAATCAAACAAGAACTTAGTTTTGACTCACATTTCAAATTTGGAACGAATTTGAATCAGTATTGTGAGTATGAAGATTGTTTTGTAATAAAATCCAGTTTTCAATTGTTCAAGAATTACAATCTGAAATAAAACAATTTCCTGGTACTTACAAAAACTTACACAAAAATAAAAAAGAATCATAATTGGAATGAATCAAATATTGTGTAATCATGGATAGTTGTGAATCGAATTCATTACTCCTCAATAAATAAGTGCTTTGACCCTAAATTTCTATTTACTGGAGAGATCATTGGAGATGAGACAAAATCGTATATTTTTCATTACATAACTAATAGATCGAGAAAAAAAAAAATTACAAAACCAATAAATCGGCAAAAAAAGAAAAAAAATGATTGTTTACTCCAATGTTTGAGTCAATTGAACTAAATTGTGTAAAGTTTATGTACTACATAACTTACCTTCTAAGTTTTAAAGTGTAATTATTTATACGTCCTTCACGCGCATATTGATTTATTTTTTATTGAAAATTCAACACGAAATTTCTATAAATAGACAATAGTGTAACTTGCACGGAATTTCTACAAATAGATAACAGTGTAACTTGCAATTAAAATACTTTACTTTTTATACAACCAGTCAACGTTGAACGTGTGTTGAACGTTATTATGAAATACTATATATGTACTGTAAAAGTAATATTTGAATGTTAATTAAATTAGAATTAATATCAAGAAATATATACGTGACAATATATGTTAAATCATTTATTTAATTTCTAATTAAGTAAAACTTGATGTTAATTAGTATACATGGACGTGAATAATGAAATGTATTCTTGAATATGAAATTCTAATTCACTTATAATTAGAATTAATAACATCGAAATGTATAAATGAAGATGCGTATTAATTAAATGAATGTAAATATTA
This sequence comes from Fraxinus americana, assembly GCA_035079005.1. Lineage (NCBI taxonomy): Eukaryota > Viridiplantae > Streptophyta > Magnoliopsida > Lamiales > Oleaceae > Fraxinus > Fraxinus americana. The sequence continues at coordinate 13,873,232 of CM068716.1, read as the reverse complement.
ATTAATTGAGAATTAATAATAGTGAATAAGCACACATGTGAAATGAATCTGTCGAATGTACATGTACATTGATGGTAACTAAATAGATAAATGAAGGGTAACTAAATGGCTAATCCAATGAGTGACTCGAGATTTGATGTGTTGTGATTTAAATGAAGGGTAATGCCACGTGTGAATATAGTACCGTCTTATCGAAACTTCTCTCGTTGCGCACAAAGATTGGGCTTCGCTTTAAAATTATATTTTGGTCAAATCATGGCTAGTGGTATGTATTAAACATTTCATTCTCGAATGATATTGGATTAGCCCAAGTGTAATAAGCAATATTTGAACTTTTTGTTTTGTCTTCAATAATGCCAAAGACTCAAAATTAATATAATCCACTCTCCCAAAAATTAGGTTTCAACGAAGACTTCATGTTTCTTCATAATTTGAACGCTAGAAAATGAGGAAAAAAAAAAAAAAGAATTCACGTGGTTGGAACTTGGATGGTTTAAAACTTTTGGCCCCAATAAATTATTTTGATTTTCCCCCTATTTGCCCTTCTTTCTTTGTACATGCATAAACTGAACCGTGACAAACCACACGATACACCCAAATACGTGCTAGTCGCGTGAGCAAATTGCATGTTGGGAAGCAGATATTTAAAAAAAAAAAAGGAAAAACCATGCTAACAGCAAGCAATTGGTGATGGATATTCACAATTATGATATTGGTAGATTTGCCTTTTGACAAAGAGTAATGTTAGTGTGGTTACAAACATAGTTTATGTGGTGTTAATGTGACATTAAATGATAGGCGCGTTAATGTTGCATTAAATTATATGTGAAATTAAATAAGTCATTTAATTTCACATTTTATTTAACATGTCATTTAGAGCCACCTAAACTGTGTTTGTAATCTCAGTGGGGATGAATATCATTACTCTTTGACAAATATGGCATGGCATGGCATGCCTTGGATTGAGGATAAGGTACTCCAAAAGCAAATTCTCTTTCGTGGCCTATCATAACAAGAAATCAAACTGGGTGGGCTCTACTAATCTTGATTATAAGTTGAATCATGCTACATGAATATCAAGGTTGACATAAAATTTGACATAATATCACGTAACATATATCATTGGACAAATTAAAATACAGTTAATTTTTCCATCTAATCATTATTGCCATATGCAATTATGTCAAATTTTCTATCAAATCCTTCTAATTAAGTAGCTTTATCCTTATAAGTTATAAAAAATTTTGGATTAATAGCAGAACCCCGTAGAAACGTTTCTATTTGCGATATACCCACATGCCTATTGAAAATCACAGAAAACCCCTTATTTAAAACCTTTTGTGTGAAAAAAACCATACCGTCAGATTTTCCGTTAAAAACAGTAAAAATATCAAAATTTAAAAGTAATAATTGTAATTTTAGTATCCAAACTTTTTATTCTTTTATAAATTATACCCAAATTTTTTTATGTACCACCCACGATCCCAAACCTTTAAAACTTCAACTCCAACTCCCTCTGAAAATCTTGCATCATCTTCTCCAACTCCATCATTTGCTTCCTCTTACCGTCCTCAAATCTTCTCATATATTTGTCCAAACCTCTAAACAGACTCTGCCAACAAGTTAGCCGACTATGCACCTTCCTCATCGTCTCCTAACCCTTCATCCTCGTCGTTAGACTGTCCTGGACTGTCCCTCATATCATCCACCAAATTAGACTATCCAACTACACGGCCCGCAGATTCATGAACACATACTCCCTTGAATCGATCCCACACCCTAACCCACAATGGTCTCTAGTCCTCATATTCAACAAAACATCCATTCTCTTGAAAAAAACACCCATTTGCTCGCTTGCTCACTTTCCACTTTGACCTTCTCTTTCTTATACTTGTTCTTCGCTCATCCAACTGGCTCCTACACTCCATCTCTGTTCTCTTAACTCCACTCATCTCCAACACCTTCTCAGCAATCTCGACCCAATCCTCTGTCCTTAAACTTCTCCTCCCTAACTTCGTATACCTATCCCCCCAACCCTCAAAAAACACAAAGCTCTCCTCCTCGTTCCACATCCTGTTGGAATATTCTAACAATATTTGGGGTCACACGTAACAAATTAAAATGTGTGGTGTTATTATTTAAAGTATAGTCATTAAAGTGATCCACAAAAAAAATTTTTTGAATAATGGGTATTAAAGTTTCATGGAATTAAAGTGTAGAGACCGGATGTTTGTTTTATATTGTTGAGGGGCCGATTTAAAACAAATGAAAGATAATGAATAGTCATTATCTTATGAATATATAGGTTATGGTCCCCAATTGTTAGTGGTTCCAAATTGCTAAAATATTCCAACAATCTCCCACTGGGCCATATGTGTAACCTTTCAAATGTGCACAACCTTTATGAGCTCAAAATTTTGCTATTATTATTATTATTATTACGGGTATTTCAAACAATCTCGTCCATCAGTCATATCGATGTAGGATCAAAGTGATTTTCGTCACATTTAACGTGACTAAATCCATCAATGGTCACGTACACCCATATAACCAAATGACATAGATCAATCATGGAGTGTAGCATGAAAATTACATGTTATGTGACCCAAACATGTCTATTTCCAACTGGTCCAACCTTATTTCTTAAGTGAGATCGGTACTGAACATAATAACAGAGTGTAATAAACTGAAAACTTTATTTCTGTACAGAACAATATCCAAATACACAAATGTGTCTAAAACATAAAGCAATGAAAATACAAACTCCCACTAAAACTTGATATCCTCATGATATACAACACCCATATGAGCAATGTGCTCATGAAAGACTTTGGGTGTCAATCCCTTAGTAAGCGGATCCGCAATCATGGAGTTTGTCCCAATATGCTCTATGGAAATCTGTCCACTCTGTACTCTTTCCTTCACAACCAAGAACTTGATGTCAAAGTGTTTTGACTTAGATGAACTCATGTTGTTATTAGAATATAGAACTGCTGAGTTATTGTCACAATATAACTTTAGTGGCCTTTCTACGCCATTCAGAATACGCAGCCCAGTGACAAAATTTCGCAACCATATTCCATGATTAGATGCCTCATAGCAAGCTACAAATTCTGCTGCCATGGTAGAAGAAGCTATGAGTGTCTACTTAGCACTCCTCCAGGAAATAGCTCCTCCAGCTAACAGATAAATATAGCCTGATGTGGATCTCCTACTGTCTTGGCATCCAGCAAAATCAGAATCGGAGTATCCTATGATCTCTAACTGATCCGATCTGATATAGGTGAGCATGTAATCCTTTGTTCTCTTCAAATATCTCATAACCCTTTTGGCTGCTATCCAATGATCCATTCTAGGGTTGCTTACATATCTGCCTAGCATTCCAACAATGAATGCTATATCTGGACGTGTACAAACTTGAGCATACATAAGACTCCCAACAGCTGATGCATAGGGAATCTTCTGCATTTCCTTAGCTTCAAGGTTATTTTTCGGGCATTGTTTGAGACTAAATTTGTCTCCCTTAGCGACAGGGGTGTCACCTGATTTACAGTCCTGCATGCCAAACCTCTTAAGTACTTTATTGATATAGCTCTTTTGTGACAATCCAAGAATACCTCGAGAGCGATCCCGATATATCTGAATCCCTAATACAAAAGAGGCGTCACCAAGATCTTTCATCTCAAAATTCCTAGATAAAAATCTCTTGGTTTCGTGCAACATGCCTATATCGTTAGTGGCAAGCAGTATGTCATCAACATACAAAACCAGGAAAATATGCTTACTCCCACTGAACTTGTGATACACACAATCATCAACAGCATTTGTCTCAAAACCAAACGAGATAATTACTTGATGAAATTTGTAGTACCATTGACGGGAAGCTTGTTTGAGCCTATAGATGGATTTCTTTAATTTGCAAACAATATTCTTCGGGTCTCCTGACACAAAGTTTTCTGGTTGCACCATATAGATCGTCTCATCAATGTCGCCATTGAGAAACGCCGTCTTAACATCCATCTGATGTAACTCAAGGTCAAAGTGTGCAACAAGTGCCATAATTATCCTGAAAGAGTCTTTCGTTGAAACTGGAGATAAAGTCTCTTTGAAGTCAATACCTTCCTTTTGGGTAAAGCCTTTAGCTACAAGACGAGTCTTATATCTTTCCACATTACCTTTCGAATCCCTCTTGGTTTTAAAAATCCATTTGCAACCAATAGGCTTCGTACCTTCTGATAACGCGACAAGATCCCAAACTTTATTGTCTTGCATAGACTTATACTCATCATTCATGGCATCAATCCACTTTTGAGAGTTAGAACCCTACATGGCCTCACGGAAGTTGATTGGATCATCTTCCATCAATCCATTATTTTCCTCATGTTCTTGGAGAAATACTATAAAATCATCCGAAATAGCATTTTTCCTTTCTCTCATGGATCTTCTTAAAGGTATTGGTTCTTGAGGTTGTTGAGTTTGAACTTCTAGAATATTTACCTCATTTTGGATGGGAGGTTCTTCAACATTATCTTGTTGAGGTTCTGGATATTCTTCTTGATCAACGACAGGTATAGGGACTTGTACATTGTCAAAAGTAATAGTATCCTCAACTTCTTCCTCAAAGACAATATCTCTAACCTGTACATTGTCAAAAGTAATAGTATCCTCAACTTCTTCCTCAAAGACAATGTCTCTAACCTTATTTCTCCCCCCAAACTCAACATCCTCAAAAAATGTTGCAGTTCTCGTTTCAAAAATTGACTTAGTTGTGGGATCATAAAATTTATAGCCCCTTGATCGCTCAGAATAGCCAATAAAGTAGCTGCTTACTGTTTTGGAGTCCAATTTCTTTTCATATGGCCTATAAGGCCTAGCCTCAGCTGGACATCCCCAAATATGAAAATGCTTTAGACTAGGCTTTTTACCTATCCAAAGTTCATATGGAGTTTTGGCGTGACCTTAGTTGGCACTCTATTCGAATATAAGGCTGCGATCTTTAATGCTTCTCCCGTAGTGATTTTGGTAAAGTAGAATGACTAATCATACTCCTTACCATATCCTTAAGAGTTCTGTTTCGTCTTTCAGCTACACCATTCATGCTAGGCGTCCCTGGCATAGTGTATTGTGGGACGATTCCACATTCCTCTAGGTATTTAGCAAATGGTCCTGGACATTGTTCACCTGAACCGTCATTTCTGCCGTAGTACTTACCACCACGGTCAGACCTAACGCTTTTTATTCTTTTGTTGAGTTGATTCTCAACCTCTGTTTTAAACACTTTGAACATGTCTAGTGACTCAGACTTTTCATGAATAAGATAGAGGTACCCATAACGTGAGTAATCGTCTATGAATGATATAAAATATTGTTGACCATTCCAAGAAGCCGTAGGGAATGGTCCACAAATATCTGTGTGTATCAATTCTAAGACATCCGAAGTTCTGTTAGCACCTAATCCTTTTGTTTTGGTCTGTTTTCCCTTGATACATTCAATACATACATCAAAATCTGTGAAGTCAAGGGAGTCTAAAATACCATTTGACACAAGCCGTTCAACTCTAGATTTAGAGATGTGACCTAAGCGCTTGTGCCATAATTTTGCTGAATTTTCTTTATTTAATTTGCGTTTAGTACCACGTGTTTCCACATGCAGGTTTTCATTATATGATGTAACAGTATCAAGCAAGTATAGGTTATCAAATGTAGATAATAAACCAGTACCAATAATATTAGAATTTAAAGAAAGACTAAACTGATTGTTTCCAAATGAACAATAATAACCAAATTTGTCCAACAAAGAAACAGAAACCAAATTCCGTCTAAAAGACGGTACAACTTTAGTGTCTTTCAAATCCAAATAATAACCAGTTCCCAACAATAACCTAAAAATGCCTATTACATCCACTTCCACCGACTTGCCATCACCAACATAGATGTATCTTTCACCATCACTTGGCTTTCGATAGCTCAGGCATCCCTGCATAGAAATACTTATATGAGTAGTAGCACTAGAATTTAACCACCAAGTATTTCTAGGTACTGAAGCTAAATTAACCTCAGAACAGACCAAAGTAAGATTTGTACCTTTCTTTGCACGCCAGGCGAGATATTTAGTACAATTCTTCTTCACATGTCCAGTATTTTTGCAAAAGAAACATGCTTCTTTGTTGTCCTCTTGCTGTTTCTTTTGTGCTGGACCCTTAGGAGCAGCTTGGAATTCCTTCTTTCTTTTTTTGCCCTTATCTTTAGAAGTGCTTGCCAAGTGAACATTTTCAGTTCTATCTTGCTTCAACCTTTCTTCCTCTTGCACACAATATGAAATGAGCTCATTTAGAGACCATTTCTCCTTTTGGCAGTTATAACTGACCTTAAATTGACTGAACTGTGCAGGAAGCGATATCAATATCAAATGTACGAGCAAGTCATCAGACAGCTCGAGCTTTAGTCTCTTTAGCTTTGAAGTAATGTGAGACATCTCCATGATGTACTCCCTTATGTTTCCTTTACCTTTATACTTTATTGAAATCAAGCTTTGCAAAAGCGTGCTTGTTTCAGCCTTATCGTTTTTTGCAAAACGTTTCTCAATTTCGGTAAGGAAATCCTTAGCATTAATCACTTCTTCAGATACTGCGCCTCAAAAGGCTTCCGGAATGCCGCGCTTAATGATCATCAGACTCATGCGATTAGAGCGTTCCCACTTCTCAAAGTTCCTCTTTTCATCAGGTGAACTTTCATCCGTCAGAGGAGTGGGTTGCTCAATCCGGAACGCAAGGTCTAGATCCATGCAGCCGAGAACAATTAATACGCTCTCTTTCCAATCCTTGAAGTTTGTCCCATTGAGCTTGGGAATAGAGTTGATATTAGCAGATATGGTAGTAGCAGATGAATTAGCTGTAGAGAGAAAATGGAAGAATTATGCTCACATCAATATTAAGATTCAATAATCAATTAATCAAATCATGGTAAATCCCATCTTCAAGATACCTAGCACATCATTAATATCAAGTCTTTGGACAAGAATATTAATCGTAAGTGGTACTCTTGGTGTAGTGATCAAACATTGACAATAGATCCTGTCAAATAATAAACACATCTTTGGATTGATTTATTATTCACATGGAAACCTTATAATTATCACATGTTTATCACCACAAGTGTGTATCAAATTCGGTCAAATATTAACCTTCCTTTGGGTCGGTCAATATCGGCATGAACAATTATACATACGAATTCCTTCTAATATTCTAAGTTAATTAATTTTCACAAAAGAGGTTGCTTTGGCAACATATTGCTTCAATCAATTCACTTTTGAATATTATAAAACCAATTGAGTCCTTTATACCATAATTTGAAAAGTAGAATGCTTAATTTTATTCATTATGAAACTTTAAGGGCCTAAGGGTTAATAATTCAATCCTTTAGGGGTCGAAATTAATTAATTCAAAACTTTATGGGTCCAAAAATTAATTATTGAAAACTTTAGAGACCCAAAAATAATTATTTAAAAACTTTAGGGGCTAAATGTTAATAATTGGAAAGTTTAGGATTCAAAAAATCAATTATGCGGAACTTTAGGGGCCAAACTAAACCAATTATGAACATTTAGGGACTTAATAATTAAATTCAGAACTTAAATGACCCAAATTAATTAATTTCAGAACTTCAGGGGCTGAATTATAAAAAACCCGTAACCTTAAGGCCCAATTAGGATTAACTTTAAACCTTAGGGACTGAAATATAAATATTAACCCTAATTTTAAATTGCAAGCAGGGGTTTAAGAAACTCTAATTTGCATGATGGGGTTAGATCTTCCAATTGATTAATGGTCTCCTCTACAACCTTTTGATCTCAATTGATGGGGAATATAGAGAATCTTGAAGAACCACTAACAATTGGGGACCATAACCTATATATTCATAAAATAATGACTATTCATTATCTTTCATTTGTTTTAAATCGGCCCCTTAACAATATAAAACAAACATCCGGTCTCTACACTTTAATTCCATGAAACTTTAATACCCATTAGTCAAAAATTTGTTTTTTGTGGATCACTTTAATGACTATACTTTAAATAATAGCACCACACATTTTAATTTGTTACGTGTGGCCCCAAATATTGTTAGAATATTCCAACAATCTCCCACTGGGCCATACATGTAACCTTTCAAATGTGCATAACCTTATGAGCTTGAAATTTTGCTATCGTTATTATGGGTATTTCCAAACAACCTCGTCCATCAGTCATATTGATATAGGATCAAAGCAATTTTCGTCACATTTAGATGGAATGTACCATTATTTGAATAACTTAATTGTTTATACGGATTCCAATGTAAACATGTTAATTGGGAATAAGTTCTTTATTCAGTTAATCCATCCACTTCTGCTATATCTGTCAACATCAACTCCATTCCAGTGCTAATTAGAACAAACTTCAAGTATTGGAAAGAAAACATATTAATTTTTCTTGGCTGCAAAGATCTAGATCATGCGCTCCGGATTGAGCAACCCGCTTTTCTTACAGAAGAAAGTTCATCTAATGGAAAATGGAACTTTGAGAAGTGGGATCGCTCAAATCGCATGAGTCTAATGATCATTAAGCGCTGCATTCCGGAAGCCTTTGGAGGCACAGTATCTGAAGAGGTAACTAATGCCAGTGATTTCTTGCCGAAATGAGAAACGTTTTGCGAAAAACGATAAGACTAAAACAAGCACGCTTTTGCAAAGCTTGATTTCAATAAAGTATAAAGGTAAAGCAAATATAAGGGAGTACATCATGAAGATGTCTCACATTGCTTCTAAGCTTAAGGTACTAAAGCTTGAGCTGTCTGATGACTTGCTCTTACATTTGGTATTGATTACGCTTCTTGCAAAATTCTGCTGATTAAGGGCAGTTACAACTGTCAAAAGGGGAAAGTGGACTCTTAATGAGTTCATTTCCATATTATGTGTAATAAGAAGAAATGCTAAAGCAAAAATAAAGTTGGCATTACTCACTTGGCAAGTACTTCTAAGGATAATAAAGAATAACAAAGCTGCATTCGGTTCCTTGAGGATGTAGAGTTTGCGGGGGGAGATAAGGTTATAAGGTTTGTCTTGAATGAAGAATATGTATATAATTCTTCTGTTGCAATTGACAATGATCAGGTTCAAGGACAAATTCTTGCTCCAGATCTTGTTCGAGAAGCCATTTCGGATCAAGACAACATTATCAAATCCCCAATAAACAATCAAGAGATTGTTCCAGGAATTCAAACTCAACAACCTTAAGTACAAAGTCATTAAGGAAATCCACTATAAAAGGGAGATAGACAATTTTGGATGACTTTATAGTCTTTTCCAAGAAAATAAGGATGGCATGGATTAGTGAAAGAAGACCTGATAAATCAACTTTCATCAAATCATGCAAAGGAATTACTCTCAAAAGTGGATTGATGCCATGAATAAAGAGTATTAGTCTATGCAAGACAATAAAGTTTGGGATCTTGTCCCATTACCAGAAGGTGCGAACCCATTGGTTGCAAATGGATATTTAAAACCAAAAGGGATTCGATTGGTAATGTGGAAAGATATAAGGCTCGTCTTGTAGCTAAAGGCTTTACTCAAAAGGAAGGTATTGACTACAAAGAGACTTTCTCTCCAGTTTCAACGAAAGACTCTTTCAGGACAATCATAGCACTTGTTGCGCACTTTGATCTTGAGTTACATCAAATGGATGTTAAGACGGCGTTTCTAAGTGGTGACATTGATGAGACGATTTATATGGTGCAACCAGAAAATTTTGTGTCAGGAGACCCAAAGAATATGGTTTGCAAATTAAAGAAATCCATTTATGGGCTCAAGCAAGCTTCCCGTCAATGGTATCACAAATTTCATCAAGTAATTATCTCATTTGATTTCGAGATGAATGTTGTTGATGATTGTGTGTATCACAAGTTCAGTGGGAGTAAGAACCTTTTTGGTATTGTATGTCGATGACATATTGCTTGTCTGCAATGATAAAATCTTATTACGTGAAACCAAGAGACTTCAGTCATGGAATTTTGAATTGAAAAAAAAAACTTGGTGATACATCTTTTGTATTACAGATATAGATGCACAAGAATTACTCTTGGTGTATTTTTGTATTATCACAAAAGAGATGTATCGATAAGGTTTTTTAAAAGATTTTAATTGCAGATATATAATTCAGGTGATACCCCTATTGCTAAGGGAGACAAGTTTGGTCTCAATTAATGCCTCAAGGATAAATTTAAAGAAAATGAAATACGTAAAATTCTCTATGTTTCAACAGTTGAGAATTTAATGTATACTCATATTTATACAGATCCGGATAAAGCATTCATTGTTGAAATGCTAGACAGATATTTAAACAAATTTCGGGATGGAAATTTGGAAAGCAGCCATAAGGTTATTCAGTATCTTTAGAGAGCTAAAGATTACATGATCACATTCAGAAAAATCAGATCAATTGGAGATCATTGGATATTCTGATTCTGATCATGGAATATGACTGTAAAATATTGTCACTGGGCTGCATATTTTGAATGGAATTGAAAGACCATTTAAGTTAAGTTATTATGTGACAATAACAGTCTTGTATTCCAACAGGAACATGACGATGTCAAAGTCTAAAGACATTAAATTCCTAGTTGTTAAGGAAAGAAATCAGAGTGATTAGATTTCAATAAAGCATATAAAGACAAACTCCATAATCATGGATCCATTTACTAAATGGCTACCACCCAAGGTCTTTCATGAGCATAATGCTCACACGGGTGTTGTATCTTTTGATGATATGCCAGTTTAGTGGGAGTTTGTATTTGGATGTTGTTTATTTTAGACACATATTCGGTTTATTTCAGAAATAAAGTATTCAGTTCAGTTTCACTCTGATTGAAGTTTATGGTTGATCTCACTTAAAAAATAAGGTGGACCAGTTGGAAATAGACATGTTTGGATCACATAACATGTAATTTCCATGCTACACTCCATGATTGATCTATGTCATTTGGTTGTATGGGTATACGTAACCATTGATGGGTTTAGTCACGCTAAATGTGATGAAAATCGCTTTGATCCTATATCAATATGACAGATGGACGAGGTTGTTTGGAAATACCCATAATAACGATAGCAAAATTTCGAGCTCATAAGGTTATGCACATTTGAAAGGTTACATGTATGGCCTAGTGGGAGATTGTTGGAATATTCTAATAATATTTGGGGCCACACGTAACAAATTAAAATGTGTGGTGCTATTATTTAAAGTATAGTCATTAAAGTGATCCACAAAAGACAAATTTTTGACTAATGGGTATTAAAGTGTAGAGACCGAATGTTTGTTTTATATTGTTGAGGGGCCGATTTAAAACAAATGAAAGATAATGAATAGTCATTATCTTATGAATATATAGGTTATGGTCCCCAATTGTTAGTGGTTCTTCAAGATTCTCTATATTCCCCATCAATGGAGATCAAAAGGTTGTAGAGGAGACCATGAATCAATTGAAAGATCTAACCCCATCATGCAAAGAATCAGAATTTATGGATCTAAGGTATGTTTACGCTTTTATTTTTATGTTCTCATTGATTTCAACATGGATCATCATGCAAAGAATCATAATTTATGGATCTAAGGTATGTTTATGCTTTTATTTTGATGTTCTCATTGATTTCAACATGGATGGCTAATTCGGTAATGTTTGATTATTGATGTTTTGGATCGATAATCACTTATAAGTTTTCTATCACAACCCCCCTTGAGGCACAAACTCATAGTTCGAGACGAAAGACTCAAACTTTCATTTCTTGGGGTGCCTCTTGGATTCCTCATGATTATACGATTGCCCATTTTCAGCAACATTTTGATATGTCATCTCTTCATCTTCGCCAAAAGCATTGTCTTCAAATTCAATTTCGTTCTGGGTACTATACGAATGGGGAATAGAGCTTCTCATTAAAACTTTGATCTAGAAATTCAGTGGTGGTTCCTTTGGCATGATTTTTGTATATAAGTACGCTAACTTGGACTGGTAATTTGAGTTTTTATGTGGGATTTTTTCCTGAATTATGGTAGTGAGGAAGACTTACTTTTCTAATTGAACTATCTTCAAGGTTTGGGATTAATAAGATTAAGTGGAGTGGAGTGGAGTGGAGTGGGGTGGGGTGGAAAATAAAATTTTAAATGTTTGAGATTGTGGGTGGTACATAAAAAAAAATGGGTATAATTTGTAAAATAATACAAAGTTTGAATACAAAAAGTGCAATAATTATTTTTAGATTTTGACATTTTTATTGTTTTTTTAACGGAAAATTTGACGGTAGGGGGTTTTTTTGCACAAAATGTTTCAAATAGAGGGATTTTCTACGATTTCCAATAGGCAAGGGGTATATCGCAAATGAAAACGTTTTTAGACGGTTTCTGATATTAATCGAAAACTTTTTCATTATTCTACATTTTCATAATGGCCAGCTTCCAATAATTGAAAAGCACCTTATTTCAGAAGCTATTTTAATTCAACAAAGTACAACTAGGAAGACTCGTTGAAAATGCATATTCGAGACTTTGGTCAATAAACCCGGCTCCTTACTAGACCTAGTAAACTGAATTGACACAATCACGAGAATCTCATTTGTCGCGAGTTTTCCTATTACTAGTCTTTGCCCGTGCAAATGCACGGGCTGATTTTTTTTTATAGTATTGATAGTGTATTAAATGTGGTGGAATTTTGTGAATTATATAAATAACGTTCGTTGTGGTGGAATTTCGTGAATTATATAAATAATGCTCGTTGTGGAATTTCGTGAATTATATAAATAACGCTCATTGTGGTGAAATTTCGTTCTCTGCAATGAAGAAAGCTCAAAATCCCTCTAATGAAAGAAATAACACGATATTAGACCTAAAAAAATTTGTAAAACAAGGTGATCAAATGCAATTCTTCATGCTAAAGCATTTAAGCAAAATTTAGTTCACAAATCATATAAATAAACAATAGATGACATGATAATATGATGTATAAGAAAGAAAAAATATCTACTAATTGTCATCAATACAGTCACAATGAAATATATAGTAGCATGTTACAAAACTTTGAGAATTATGTAATCGAAGATTAATCTTCAGAAGGAAGTTGTAATATGTTCCCTTTCTTGGTGAGCGTGAATGGATCTACTGTCTGTCAACTTGGGCCTGATGGGATTAGTCCTTCCTACACATGTAAACGTGGTCGAATTTGCCATAGAATCCATTGAAGCAATTAAACAAATAAATAATGTGCAGAAGGAAACGCAGTCCCAATTGCCATCAAATCCACTAAACAAGAAAATTGAAGTTGAAAGTAGAACTGGCAGGTGTACTCTGCAACAACTCTTTCAACAATCCAAGGTTATGGACGAAGACTCCATCGATGCTGAAATCGATTTTCGAACTGGTTTCACAAATTAGCAGCCTTTGTTGTGCTTGACCACGATTTATCTATTGTAAACCTGATAGAGTGATAATTAGACCACTAAAACAGCCTATTCTCGCTAGAATAGACTCTCCACGTAAATTTTAAAGCACAAGGTAAAAAATCAATTGATCTATGCATCTACATTAATGCCAAATAAAAAAATAATAGATTTTATTTTGTACACTCCAAATATCAACAACAATGAGAATAATAGCAAAGCCTCTAAAGATCACAAGCACTAATAAGTTTTATTCCAAATTTAGGTAGATTGAATCTCTTTGCACATGAAATTATTAACAGCCTTTTAACATTAACACATGTTTGAGCAGTCAAAATTAGATTTTGACGGAAACCCCTTTTTCTAAATGAAATAACATAATGAATTAATTGCTATTACAAGGCGGGGCTATTAGAATTAAAAAAAGCTGAAATATGAAGAAATAACGAAATCACAAAATCTAAATATCACGAAACAATATATAAATAGTAATTCAATAAATTTTTGATTTTCCAGACGCAAAGAAGAGAGAATCATAATGGCTAACACAAATTATACCCCCACGAAATTGAATAAGCTTAGATCATGTTATTTTTTAGGGAACCCAGACTACAAAATGAAAAACCAAAAATGATACAGCATATTTTCACCTCATTTTCCTACATTCATTTCCAGTATGTGTGTAAGGAGAACATACCATTTAAGAGAAGTTGGCTCCACCCACAACAACCAACATCATCAACGACTCGACCACCACCGACCCGTCGATTCCACCTCCATCGCAACTCTAAATCACCGCCATCCCATTGGCCTCCACAATATGACCGCCGTCGAAGTCTTGTGTCTACATGGGTGCGTGTGTGTAAGAAGAAGGGATTAGCTTAGGGTTTGGTTTGGTGTGGAGTGATGAAAGCTAAGCGAGCAAAAGTGGTAAGGGATATTTTAGTGAAACCGGTTAATGAACAGTACGAACCAGATGCAAAATTATAAGAAGCAACGTGCTGAAAAATAGTTTCACAAAAATTAATACAATCTTTTGAGATGTAAATTGGAAGAAACTCTTACAATGGAAGAATGTTTGATCGGACGGTTGATAGAATGATCAAGCTGTACTTGAAGAGGAATAAGAGGCGATCCAACAAAATAAAGAAGAAAACTCAATTCATTGTAACGGCGAGCAATAATCGGCGACGACCATTTGTCAGACGTTTGAGCCTTCATCCATGTGGACATATTCTGCCACCGGAGCGCAATTGAGAGAAAACTTCTCAATAAAATAAATGCAAAAAGAAGCCAGAAAAGGCTTCTAAATAAAATAAATGTAAAAATGAGAAACGTAAAAGTAGCATTGAAAGTTATCAAACCTTATGCAGGCAGAATTGGCCATAAATAGTATCTTCTTCACATGATTATGCACGAGTGAAAGAGTCAATGAGGATGAACGAAATAATCATTGAAGCAAATATCTAAGGCAATCTTTCGCCTATAAGAAATCATTAAATACTATGAGAAATTGATTCTATTGGATAACCTCGAACTAAACATTCTATGTATTTAAGTAGAAATACTCCAGAATTTGGCCTATGAAAAAGATAAGATAGGTGAGAATAAAATTTAATTAGTATGTTAAATGTATAATTATAGTAAACAGAGAATGAAATGGTATAGTAGATAGCGTATAATTTAAATACTTACCCATTATTTGCTGAAGGTTGATGCGGCATGATTTCCAACTTTATGTCTTTTTTTGTAATTTTCTTCTTCAAGGATCTGTGGGCCCTGAAGGTTGGATGCATCAGGAAGTGCGTAGTTATAGCAAATGCCGATTTTGAATGTGCTCTAACTTGCTCCGGTGTATGATTGTTATTGCTACAATCATATACGTATGTTTTCAATTCATCAATGTTTACACAGTATAAATACCATGTATTTCCTGGATATGAACTTGGAATTAATAGGTACTTGCATCTTAACCATGGACGACCATTTATTGGTAAATTGCCATTCACATAGTCTTGTAGAATAGGTAAATTTGGTCCATCGGTTAAGGTATTTGTGTCAAGATTTTGCATTTGTACTATCATCTGACGAGTACACTCGTTTTCATAGTTGAAATCCATAATTGCATATTCTTCTGAAACGGACGTAGGATTGTTGTTTATGAACTGCCTCAACAAGTTGAACTCCAAATCAAGAATCTAATAAAAAAAAATAGATGTAAATAATGTGCATTAAATATAAAATTAAATTTATTATAGTAAATCAGTTTACTTACATCAGTAGTTATAGGTTGTGTTATATCCATCATAGCTTCTATTATGCTTCTTGGGTACATATTTTTAGATCCATCATCCAACAATGCTATTTGTGAAAAAAATTATAATTTAATTCGAGATGAATTAAATGAATTCAACAATGTGTAAAAGAGTGGAGTAGAATTAGAGCGGTTACCTTGGTGGATTTCTTTAATCCAATTTGTAAGTGCTAAGTATCTGTCTGTTGAGTAGTCTTCTAAAGGATAATTCATTAATGGTATTGAAGACTGTTTGCTTTTCCCTTTTTGTATTTGTCGTATTCTCTGTTGTGTAGTGTCTTCTGTGGGTTCAAACGTTGATGTATGCTGTACAACAGGACTTGTATGAATAGAAGCATCATGATGAAGAGGATCATGTTGAGGATGCATTCTAGATTGTATGATTTCGTTGTAGTCTTGTTGTAATTTTTCATGTCGTTGAAACAATTCATCTTGTCGTTGAAAAATTGTTTCGTACTGACGTTGTTGTCTATCTGATTGTTGTGCCATGGTTGTTTCTAAGTTGTTGTGTAGATGAGATATGTCTGATACAATGGTTGTTCGATGTTATCACATAAAGTAGACATATCCGATATCATTTGCTTGCCTATGTGCGTTTAGCATTTGCTCCATCTCTCCTCTTGTAAGATAGTTGGAGCTAACATGAGTGGAGGTTGAAGTATACGAAATGGAAGTACGGTGAATAGCTGGTATGGTATGTTCTTGATGAACTTCTTCGGGGATATTGTTTAAGCATCTGTGAGAATCCCATGAAGTATGATATGATGGTTGTCTTCCGGCATTGAAAGAGTTGTATACCAAATTGTTTGTAATTCTTAAGTGAGGGTTGTAGTATTATGTTTGTTTGAATCGTAAGTGTAATAAAAAATAAATAAAAAATTTATTTTGATTTTTTTCATAAGTGCAGAAAGTAAGTATTTGTATATGCAAAAAGTAAATATATGTATATAACAAAATGATAAGAAATGTAATGATTACGTAGAATACCTCATTAGTTGACAAAAAATGTTTAATTGAATTTTTAAATTTAATACTCTATGCGGCTTCCATTTGTACATCCTTGGTATGTGTATTGTTACGCTTCTAATTTGTCCAAATTTTCGGCCAATTCGGGAAAATGCTTCATATATCCAGTTACTTACATAAATGGAAATATATATTAGATATATAAAGTTATAAATCGGTGAATAAAATTATATATAAAATAGGAAAAACAATATAATAAAAGAATAGTACACGAAATGCAAGTGGATATCCATGTAATGAATATTTGGATTCGAGTTGTTCATTTTGATGCATTCTCTCGTACTCTTTCTACATGTGATGCTTGTAAAGACCTCAGTAGAACAACATATGCTTGTCGACCCCATGGATATGCAAGGAATGTATGAATGTTTTCAACCATAGATAAAGTTTTTTGGTCAATATATCTTCCCGTAGGTTTTAAAACACATTCTACGAACATCACTAGACCAAGTTTGAATTTATCATCTTCGTTTTGACAAAGGCGAAATGCTTGAGATAGCATTGTCATTTTGATTACATTAATACCATTGAAGTACGATTTTTAAGTCGATTGTTAGTAAGTTCACGTTCTAAAGGTATATCATGACATGGTAATCCTGTTATAAGACAAAATTCAAGCATCTTGAAGCGGGCGATTGATCATTTAATTTAACCCGATTTCATAATTTTTTCCACAATTCACAAGGCGTAATATAAACTTATGAACCAGTTTACCACTAAACTGTTGTTGTTCTTCAGATCTATAAAAAACACTGCATATAAATGCATGAAAGTTACTACCCATTATCTCAGCCTGTTGTTCTTCATTGATCAACTCAAAAAAATTCCTGAGATACTGATGATTGGAATATTGAGTAATGCCAAAGAATACCATTCATTTGGAGGAAGGATATATTCCAAAGACATCTGTATAAACAAATCATCAATAAGTATGTTATTAATCAGGAAGAGCACTGTAAAAAAAAAGGCTAATAAATCCAAAGAAATAGAAAAAACCTAATCAAACATAAAAAAAAAAAAAGAAAAGAAAAAAGGCTTAGCTGAGATGGCCCAAAGTCATTTTTATATTTTAACTTAATCGACAATATATTTATTATTATTATCACATTTTAAGTTTTTTTTTCAAAAATTTGAAATCGATCCAAATTGATATTCATATTGTGAAATATCAAATAAAACGAAAAATTGTAAGAAAATAAATTCGAAAAAATGACATTATAATGAGGTTGAGATTGAAAAAAATATAAGTAATCACGACTGTACGTTTCACAATTAATGTAAAATTATTTTGATATTTAAAATTTATAGATCATATTTTTTTTATTGCCGCACTTCAAATTTTGATATTTTAAATTTATCGATCATATATTTATCATTATATTTATCATGGACGCATTTCAACATTTCCAACAAATTTAAATCACTTAAAACGAATATCTATAACTTAAAATACTTAATCAAAAGTAAAAAAATGGAAAAAAAAAAAGAAGTTAGCCAAGCCGAGCCAAGCCATTTGGCTTGGCTGTAAACAAAACTAACAAAAATAGAAGAAGATGTTAGCCTAGCTGAGTCGAGCTATTTGGCTTGGCTGTAAAAAAAACTTAGCCTAGTTGAGCCGAGCCAAATAGCTTATTAGTAATATTATCATAAAAAAATTCCCAACCGAAGATTATGATATAAAATAACATTAACATTATTACAATCTATATTCATTTTAATCTATATTCATTTTAGTAATTATATACAGACAGCAATTTTTTAAACAAAAGTTTACCAAATCCCCTTTACAAATCCCCTAGAAATACACTGTAAACATATTGAATCTAAGATTCAATTTAAAAAACCAACACCTAATAAACATGTTCTCAATATATATTATTCTTGAAGAACTAACCCCTAGAAATACACTGTAAACATATTGAATCTAAGATTCAATTTAAAAAACCAACACCTAATAAACATGTTCTCAATATATATTATTCTTGAAGAACTAAAATATTGGTGACACTATAATCTCATTATTTAATTCCTTTGTACTGCTCAACATTAATACTATTTAATTTCTTTGTACTGCTCAAGATTAAGACTGCTCAACATTAAGACTATTTAATTCTTTTGTACTGCTCAAGATTAAGACAGGGAATCTAATGTAAAAACTATAATAATCAATAAATAAGTAATCTTTATTGTTAGTTCAACATCTCATTTTGTCGATTTTCAACTTTCAACTGTTTTATTTTAATTTGTGCATGAGTAATTAAGATTATGGTATACTTTTTTTTTTTATTATTGTATAATTCAAAATATTCCATAAATAATCACTAAGTAAATTAGAAAATTAAATTAAATAAAAAATCTAATCAAATATTGTGAATAAAATTACAGTAAGTTGGTTTGCTAGATAAAATTACCTTTTTGTTGTATCAGAAAGTTGGAATGTGAGTGTTGAATTTGCGAGCAGGAAGTTGGGATGTGAGTTTTAGAATTTGTGTATTTGGGAAGATGAAATTATAACCGTGTGAGTATTTGGTTGAATGTGGTTGAATGTATGAGTGAAGTATTGGTGGTATTTGTGTGTAGGTGTGTTGGGTTAATGAAGTGGTAGGTGAGAAGTGGGTAGGTGGAAGTTGATGGTATTATTATTAATATTATTATATAATTTTTTTGTATATTGATTATAGAATTTATAATTTATTGAAAAGAATTTTGAAGGTTTGGAATATATATTTTTTCATGTAGTTTTAAAATTGGAAGTAAAATTAATATAATTGTTTTTTTTTTAAAAAAATTTTTTTAGGGAAAGTTAGAGTTTAAAATATTAATAATGTATATTTAGGTAAAAAAAATTTTTAGGGGAAGTTAGAGTTTAAAATATATTAAATAATGTATATTTAGGTAGTATTATAAGTATTATTATAATAGGGATTATATATTAGTAAATTGTAGTTTTAAAATCTGAAGTTTAAAAAAAAATTTAATGAAGATATTAAATAATGTATACTCGAGTATATATTTTTTCTCAAAAAATAAGTAATAACTGTTGTTTAAAAAAAAAAAAAACGGGTAAATGTCCCGTGCGGCGCACGGGGAGTTCGATACTCCCCGTGCGCGCACGGGGAGAGTCCATCTCCCCGTGCGTGCACGGGGAGAGTCGAACTCCCCGTGCACGCACGGGGAGAGTCCATCTCCCCGTGCGTGCACGGGGAGTTCAACTCCCGTGCACGGGGAGTTTCGAACTCCTCGTGCACGAACTCCCCGTGCACGCACGGGGAGTTCCAGGCACGAACTCCCCGTGCACGCACGGGGAGTTCCATGCACGAACTCGCACGGGGAGAGTTCTATTACCTCAAACTGCTTTTCCATCCGCTAACGAACTGAGTTGTTTTTTTTTTTTAAACAAACAATTGATATTCCGATGCTAATCGTTAACGCAAAGGGAAGGTTTGATAGATTTTTTTAGCTACATAAACTTAACATGTATACTCGTATTAAAATAACACCATGTATGAACTTTGGCTATGTTAAAAACAACCATATATTAAACTTGGCTATTTTAAAAAGAAACTATATATAAACTATATATCAACGTTACATAAGCCTTACGATTGTACAAAAACTAAACATATACCATATTACAACATTTATTCATTGGGTCTGAAGGCGCAAAAGATACTGCCCAATTTCTTATATGCATAGGCAATTTGTTTTCTTTGCATAAAACTGATTGCCTATCGTTACAAAAAACTGCCATTCATGTTGCCAGATGATATTGACCTGATCATTTTCTTTTCTTCTTATTTATCTCGTGATGGATTCTTGAGATCTTTTTGTTCTAGCGGAGATATATTTTTATCCTTTGAAGATCGCTTGAATTGGTCACTATGTTCCGCATCCTCGTCACGAAGTCGATCATCGAGTTTGTGGTTGAAATATTGCCATCACTGATTGATGTGACAATTTCAAATCGATATTCAGGTGGGGAATGGCGTTTCTCCGACACTTTAAGATAAAACAATACTTCCATTTCGCTTTCCAGCTTCAAGATGTTGTTCAATTCTGGAACTGGTGTCTGCAAATGAAATATATATTATATCGTATAAAAAATAGGTTTAATTTTGTTGTGAAAATAATATTTGAAAATTTGAGGCACGAAAGTTTTACTTCGGGAGAATAATTCATTAATACATCAGCGTTTGTTTCCAGCAATTTTTCTGCGGCATGTCCTATGATGCTTGCGTCCAATGATCCTGTCTTGTCCTCAAGAGAAATCAAAGCATTCGCTCTGCGAGAAAAAAAGACTGTAGTTAGGAAAATATATTTATTCAAATTATTATTAAAATTAAAACATTTAAATATAAATAGATTACCTTGGGACAGCTTTTGCCCGTTCACATTTGCAAAATCTACATTTGTGTATTTCTGCGAAATTTGCATTGGATGTTTTTTTACAATTACTACAGGACATGTACCAAAATGTTAGTTTTTTTGTGTTGATTTTCCACGTTGCACTGACCCAGTAAAATTTTTCCTGCCAATATGTAAAAGTGTATATAATTAAATCAAAAAATCCTATGAATAAAAAAAAATATATATATAAAAAATGCGTATATAGATATATAAATATTACTTCTAGATATATCCCCAACAAATCAGCTATTTTCGTAAATTTATTTGGAGGTGTAAATTTAGGCGGGTCAAACGGTTTATTTGTTATGATTTTATCCAGTTGTTCTGCATTCCTTTCCACCCTGCGAAAACAAGTACATGTTCAGTTTAGTAAAATTTACAGAAATATATATTTATGGTGAAGAAAGTTAGATATAATACAATACCAATTTTTATATTCAGCAACAACAAGTAAATCTGCGTCAATGAAGAAAGTGCTGCTGACTTTAGTAGAAAGAGTGATGCCTGATTGATGAATTTGAATATTTAGATCGTAATTTTTATTTAACAGTGAATAAAAAAAACTAAAATATGGATGATAAGACTTACCGTTAAAGGAAGAAACTTTAAGATTTGTGGCCCATATTATAGGTTTATTTGCAATATTTTGGAGGATTTTATTACCTTCTTCATCCACGAAGGTATCCCATAAGGTTAGTACGACAGTACGGAATTTATTGTCAATTAAGACAATATCTTGTAAAAAAGTTTCTGTACCAAACCTCGTTTGAATGAGACGTTTTTGACGTATATCTATGGCTGCACCAATCACACCTATAAAAGGAACGAAGTTATTTAGGTATTTTTAATATATAATGTATATGTGCATGTGGAAGAAGACAATATTAAATTGGAAACTTACTTATGCTCGTATTTTTGTCTAAGTGTTCCTGTAACTCATTAAATGAAGTGAGCTCATAGGTTGAGAACAAAAAATTTAAATGGATCTCATCCACTTCTTCAATTTTTGTTCTTCCAGATATAGTCCAAATTTTTTCTCCTGGCGAACTTTGGAATTCACTCTTGATATCTTTGACGGCTGCATTTGAGACAATATATGTCTTTCCCAATTTGAGCTGATCATCTAATGCAGTAATATTTGCGTCGTACATTGTAGCTATAACTTTATTTCCCTGTTTAGTTGTGAAGAAAGATATAAATATATATGAATATATTTATTTTATTAATAGAAGATATAATATATATAATAATAATAAAAAAAATTTATTCACTGAATAGTATCATTATACTTGTAAATCCATGAAAGTAAGATTCTGATAACGACTATTTGAATTTCGGGCTGTTTTAGGAGGTTGCTTCCCTGAAACTATAATTTTGGCTGACCAATTGCTCTCTGAAGCAGAGATTTGTGGAATGAATTTATAAGACTGAGCCATCACTGAAATGTGGGGAAAAAAAGTTAGCAAAAAAAGAAAACAAAAAAGGAAGGCAGGCAGGAAAAAAAGTTAGCAAAAAAAGAAAAAAAAAAAGGAAGACAGGCAGGAAGAACAAGTTTTCGTGTAAAGTAATTATACCGGAAGTAGTAAATCACGTAGAGGTTGGGTCAATGTTAAGATTTTAAGTACTGTATTTTTTCCTAAGATAAACCTGTTGAGGTAGACTATATTTATAGCAACAGAATAGTAAAATATCTATTCCATTTAGAAAATATCTACTGTGGGAATTGGAATTAATGATGAACAATTGTGGGAATTGGAATTAATGATGAACAATTGGTGATTTGGTACAATATCTATTGGGAAATGGAATTCGAGTAATTTCTGGAAAATATCTATTTTGGCAATGAAATTTAGATAATTTGTATCAAGGATTGTAAAATTGCATTGTAAAATATCTGTTTCTGCTGTGGAAAAATCCAGATACAAGTCGATAGTCAATTTAGTTACAATTAAATAATCTGGCTGAATTAAACTATAATCAGTTGGAAACTATTTTGATGTTTGTTAACGTTGCAATAATTTCGTTGGTTTATGAAACTATCGATTCTTGAAAAGAAGGATATCTAAGGAATGTGTATTATGCCGTATCAATTTTTTTTTATTGAACCTTTCTTTAGCTTGCCAAAAACTCTAGCATTGCAGGAGGCGAAGCCATTTTGAAGGCAGTCACAATAAGGAAAAATGTCTCGTATCATCTCACATATATATAAAAGCAGAAGGTTTGTTTTGTGTCGTGCAAATCTTTCATAGAATCAAAATGAAAGCCTATAATAAAAAAATCCATAGAATAAATTAAACAAATTTGTTCCACTGATGAAAAAGGCAATTGAGGAGGAATAATCTTTAAAATTACATAATGCGAAAAAAAAATGTGAACAAATAAATATTTAATTGCATAAAAAAATATGGAAGGAAGGACAAAAAGTGAACTCGAAACTAATTTTGTGGTTCTCAACGTCGTAAATATTTCGACAGTTTATCAAACTATCAATTCTTCAAAGCAAAGATATTCAAGGGATGTTTGTTATGCTTCACAACATTTTTTTTTTTTGAAGAGTTATATTTCATTTGCTTTATCTTGTCAAAAGCACTATCATTGTAGAAGATGAATTCTAGTAAATTCAATCCGAGAAAGATGAATAGTAATGACAATTTGATAAAGTTTGCAAGGTGGAATGAAGAAATAAACCATCATTATATTGAATGGAAAGAGTATTAAGAAGGCGGAATCTAATATCACAAAGCAATGAACATAGGTACTATTAACATAGATCCAAAACACGATGAACATAGGTACAATAAGATGAAAGCGAGTAGAAAAAGTCGAAAACACGAAATAGCTGTTGAATATTATGTTTAAAGATATATCAAAGGTAAACATTAAAAAAAATTGTAAAATAATTATAACTAATGTTTATTAATAATAATAAGATGAAAAAAATAGGGATATTGCAGAGAATTTTATATTTGAGTGTTTAAGTGTTCCCTTATTGTTCGGTGAACAAAATTTGTTTTTTTCTATAATAGTAGGCATGGGCAAAAACATATTAACTAATTCGAGCATATTCATTTTTATTGGTAGGGGCATGAGCAAAAAAATAGACAAAGTATAATTTACTCTCTATATGGAAACACAAATAACAAACACCAAATATTTTCTGAAATAAATCAAAACAGTAAAGTTCAAATAAAACCCATTTCATTTATTATTTTACCATAAGAAATGGAGTACAGTGAGGTCTTGAGCGACATTTTTGAACTCTTCCTTGGCTTTTTTTTTATACCCAAAAGCTTCCAGCTTTTATGCTTTTTACTTTCACCAGTGTCTTCTCCAGTGTATTTTTTCCCTCTTGCTCGCTCGCACCCAAGATGAAGAAGCTCTGTGCTTTTGGCATTTAATGGCATCCATGGTGCAGGCTGCTTGCTTGGCCTCGGTCCTCAGGATTGGAGAGTCATCCCTGAATTTGCACATGGTCCACCGAATCACTACAATAGATTCGCACTTTCCACTTCGCAGCGCGGCTGCAGATGCTCCGCTTTGCCACCAACACTGCACCCGACGGAATGAACATCCCGGTGGATCCAAGACGGGTGGCCGCGGTGCTCGCCAGTCTTTGGATCCACCCAGAAATTTGAGAAAAAAACAGATAAATTATATTAGATTATTAAATAATTAAAAAGATTATCAGCCTAAGTAAAAATATACATGGAAATCTAAATTTCTTAAAACAGAGCAAAAACCTTTATGAAGCAGTTGATAGTTGATTCAATTCGATAACGAACAAGTTGAACGATAAAAAATATTCATAAAGAATGTAGGTTTACGAATGTACAAATGAAAGGATTTCTTTGTATACAATATTTTTAGTACATGTGGTATGCAAAGTATCACTGTTGAATGGTTTAAGTAAGACTTTGATAGATGTACTTGTTTTTGCTCTAGATAAGGCTACATAAAACTGACCATGACAAAAAATTGATTCTGGAAGATATAAACCAACAAAGTCAAGTGTTTGACCACATGCTTTGTTAATTGTCATTGCAAAACATGGCCTAATTGGGAATTGAGTTCTTTTAAATGGAATTGAATTTTGATCGCTCTTAAGAGGTATAAAGGGAATCCTTGGCAAAAAAACATGCTTCCCACAATATTCACCAAAGAGTAGCAATTTCAAAGAAGAATTATGTTTTTCTCAAATTTGCGACAAATAAGACGTGTTCCATTGCATAACCACTTCGTATGGATTAATATTGCGTAATAACATTACGGGACTTTACTTTAAGCTTCAATTCATGTGGTGGAATACCATTTGAGGACAAACTATTTAGAAAATCTTCTTGCAAGGGTTGTTCGATTTGTCAATTGATTCATCAAAACTATAGTAAGTATAAAAGTCACAGGAATAGTTTCAAGCAATATGTTGTTAATATGATCAACACATTCGTTTGTAGCTGTAAGAATAACTCGATTTGACATCAGATGTAAATTATCAGCATATGATTTTATATTTGGGAAAACATGATGTATTAGAATTTTTAAGGATGTAATTTCATCTAAAAATGGTAAAATTATATTATCTGGGAGTTTAATACATTTACAAGAATGTTCAAGCTCTGTTCCATTTCCAATTCTAAGTAAGTAATCGCAAAATTCGGGATCAAATTGTGCCCTCATATTCTCAACTAATGGCAAGTGTAAAAAAAAAGGCCACAGATGGGAAAATACCAATGAAGCTCTCATTATATCTTCTTTTTTTCCTTTTTGTACAACTGGTAGAACCTGACGAAAATCCCCTCCAAAGACTATAACTTTACCGCCAAAAGGCAAATTAGAATCTGTAATATCTCTAAGCATTTTATCTACGGCTTCAATGGCACAACGATTTACCATGGTTGCTTCATCCCAAATTATTAATCTAGACATTTTAAATAAAGTTCCTAAAGGAGATTGCTTACTAACAGAACAACAAATTTCACCAGTTGTGTCTAAAGGAATTTTAAATCTTGAATGAGTCATTCTACCTCCGGTGTAAGAGAGATGCGAGATACTCCGGAAGATGCAGTTGCTAAAGCAATTAAATTTTTAGAACGCACGCTCGCAAGGAGCGCTTTATATAAAAAAGTTTTACCTGTTCCACCTGGACCATCGACAAAAAAAGCACCACTTGATTCCAAGTTTATTCTTTTCATAATTGTATCATAAGCAAATTGTTGTTTATCATTTAAAGTTATTGTATTAACATTGTCATTTTGAACAATCAAATTACTTGTCTCTTCTCGCAATCATTCTTTTTAACCGTTCACTTTCGTCTATATTTACATTGAATGATACAATTTCAAAGTCGTTAATATTTTTGCCCAACGATTCTAAAATAGAGTTTAGATCATGTAGCCCCGTATTTCGGCGGCGTCGATGGATATATTTTCATGCACGTAATCATCAATCATGTAAGTTTTGAATTTATCCCACAATAATTTTGGATTAGTAGGATTGCAAAGCGAAGGATTGTGGCAAACAAACGTCTTAAAGAAAATGGCATTTCATAAAGAATAGCTTCGAGATAAACATTGTTCACAATGATTATCTCCACTTAATAGACCATATAGAAATGCGGCTTCTCTATAAGTTGTAGCGATTACCCCATTTGAAGTTCGTAAGGATTGAAATGATGTTGGCCCGCGAATATGATTAAGAAGAATGCGAAGAAAATAACGTTCACCTTCGGAAAGGATTTCTTTGTGACAATTCGGCCTACAACAATTTGTTTCTTTCTTAAAGTCCAAATCTTTGTATGTGTATTCCAAACAAAATGTGTAGGGAAATCTCGATATAATAATGTTCGAGCAAATTCATTAATTTCATTGATTCGAAAAATTCGCTTAACATTGTTCGTCTCATATTTTCATTGTTAACAATGGTAGCTAAATCATCGTTCCCATTGTACGTTATTTGGTGTTGGTCTTCGAGATGCAATCGCAAAGAATAGACAAGAGGACAAATTTCGGCCAAATTGAAAGAAAAAATTCGCCACATAGCTTCAGTGGAGATATCCATCTCGCGATTGATAAGCGAGAGATTTCGTCAATTTCTTTTTCTTGTTCATTTGGGTTAATTAAAAAATTAATACGATCATGTCCTTTGTATACATATTTGTACAAATATTTTACGGCTTTGATAGAAGAACATACTTCAACATTTATATGACGGTCATATTTTGCACTTAAATAAGGATTATATGGTACAACCCATTGGTTGTCTAACATCTCGACCTCTAACTTTAATATAAATACCAAGATCACGACGCCTATACAATGGGTAAGAATTATGACCAAATATAGTAGTGCTACAATAATCTCGGGGATATTTATTTTTACAACCTTTATTTAGCTCCATACATACATTGGTTTGGATTTAGATTTCCACAAGGACCATGCATATTATGTTTAACAATAACGAGAATGCAAATGCGGGAATGTGGTTTTGTCGAGAATTTCACACGACACAATTTTATCAACATTTTCAAGACATGAAACTTTATGGTTACGGTTAAAAATTAATAATAGATGTGCATGTGGAAGGCCTCTTTTTTGAAATTCAACAACAGATATATGAGCAATAACAGGACCTAAAATATTTTTTTTGTATAAATCATCTTTTAGTTCTTCCAATTTTGCTCTAAATATGCGAACGATTAAATCCGGTCGATTTTGGACTTCGTCATTATGCCTTAGCTCTTGCTTAATCTCGGGCCAATTGGGGTTACATGTTATAGTTAAAAATATATCTGGTTTTCCATAACGTTGTACAATGGCCATTGCATCCATATATCGTCGCAACATATCTCGAGGCCCACATGTAAATGATTGAGGTAAAACAAATTTTCTTCCAATTTTGTACCCTCTTGTTTCTCCGTTTTGAACACGGTCTACAATACCTTGATAAAGTTCAAGACGTATCTGTTTTTGATTATTACGAAAATAGTCTAATCTAGTGGTTTCAATTTTAACATACATATCCACAACATATTGTTGAAACAATCTACCACTATGAAGCAATATAGACTTACCTGAACATCTGATTTGTAACTTGTATGAATAGTATTCTCGACAAGAAACCTGGGATCGATGCTTAGCTCCATTGAGTACTATATGATGAGAAGCCAAATTTAGTATTGATTTATAATATTTATATACGCATAATTAGGGAATATATAAAAACAGAGATATATATATATATATATATATATATATATATATATATATATATATATATATATATATATATATATATATATTATAAACCTTGATCTTCTTTTTCGATAATTTCAGATGCAGACGCAATTGTGGTAGCAAAAGTTGCTAAAGTCGGCAAATTTCTACTTTGATTTGTGCATCGATCAATACCTTCATGCCAACCGGGTTCTCCATACGGAAAAAGTAAAGGGTATTGCAAAGGATCATAACAACCATAATAATAATGAACCTTATGAGAATCACCGTAATATCCATATATAGTAATGTCACGAACGTTAGCATTGACATTTGTATCATCCTCGAGCCATACAAAGACTACTTGAGACGTTGTGGGTGTATTGAAGACTCTTTGATCAAGGCACAGGTGACATCTTATATGTATTTGGCGCTTTTGTAAATTTGTTATATCACTCAAAGATCTAAAAAATCGACAATATGGATTTATTTGGAGAATTTCAATTAAGCTCATCAAGGTAGATTCAACAAAACCATCTAAAATTTTCATACGATTTGAAAGTTCATTATACGTATCATAAAAATATAATTGCATATAACAAGGTCTATTATTTTTAGGTATAAGTTCGTTTACATAGTGATATACTTGACCTTGAACTCTAAATGTATATATACCTTTATATGATTTGAACAATTCTTTGTCATACTTTACACCAAATGAAGTAAATGCAAAATGGTTATTATATCCCCTTACCAATTTTTTAAATTCTAAACATGTTGGTTCTGTAGCGGTAAACAAGTTAAATAATATAGGTGGTGAATCAGAAATAAAAAGTTTAATTTTTCCATCAGAGCAACAAAATCCTTTACTTTCTCTATAAAATTTTTTGGCGCCACAATGTTTACAATAAGTACATATTGGTAATACATACGGAGTAATTGGGATATCCAACAGGGGCAAATCTCCTTGTAATTCAACATTGGAAACGTTGGTAGTAAAATCATTCGAAGTAGAAGATTCATAATTATTTATTGTAGATTTCGACGACGCACCTAAATAATTATTTATAGGTAAAATAGGATTAGCTATTCTTTTTCGATGATCCACGGATCCAGTTTGAAGCCGCTGTCGACGATCTTTATGTCTTTGATTTTCTTGTTGTCGAATGAAAGTATTATATGATTCAGCTGTAGTTTTAGGATGACGAATAGTAGGCTTTCCAGACATGGTTAAAGTATCTGTAAAAATAATAAAAAAAAGTTCAAGTTATAAAATGAAACGAAGTAAAATAGCAAAACAGGTAATAGATGTCTCATGTTTCTTTTTTATATAAAATATATATAACAGCAACACAAAGACAACAGGGTAACAAGAATAAGAATATAGTGGTAGGCAACCTTACAACATTAAAAAGAATTTAAGCGAGAGGAAAAGAAACCGTGAATTCTTATGTCTCTTCACTATCTATAAAAGAGCATTAATAATTAAATTGGTTGGAATATGAAAACTTAAGAAGAAAAGATTTGGAAAAAATGCTGCAGGAATTATGGAAAGGACATTTTAAAAGTAACGTAAATCAAGTTACTATTATCCACACACCAAATGCGCATTATTTTTGTGTTATGTCTACTCATTCTATTTCCTTCATTTCTTTTTACTACTTACAAACGTGCTATTACATAATCCCATATATCACGTAACTATAATCACTAATTTTCATTAAGAAAAATGAACATTGATTGCAGTAATATCCCAATTAACATAGGTAAGAGAGTAATTCTACTTACTTCGATGCACGAGCATTTACACCGGAGTTTTTTTCCCGAGAAGGTAGAGCGGAGATCTTCTTTTTGGCGCGACGGACCTCAAGATGGTTAGTCTACAACTAAATCAACTACAGACCAGTAATCGAGAAATTTTTTTTTTGTTAAATCTTTTCTTTCAGAGGGTTTTTTTTTTTGTTAAATCTTTTTTCTTTTCTTTGAGAAAGAGGAATCTGTGTAGAAAATGTATTTGCATGCATGTATGTATAGGGCAGAAAATGTAAGTCGGCAACTTTATTTTTTTTTGGATTTTGTGTGTTTTTTATTGACTAAAATAATATGTTAGTTTGCAAAGGGCAGAAAATGTAAGTCGGCAACTTTATTTTTTTTTGGATTTTGTGTGTTTTTTATTGACTAATAATATAATAATATGTTAGTCGGTCATAAAATACGGCGGGAAAGTAAGTCGGCTACAAATGAAAAGTCGGTTAATAAGGCAACTTTATTTTTTTTTGGATTTTGTGTGTTTTTTATTGACTGATAATATGTTAGTCGGTAATAAAATATCAACAGAAAATACGGTGGGAAATGTAAGTCGGCAACTTTATTTTTTTTTGGATTTTGTGTGTTTTGTATTGACTAAATAATATAATAATATGTTAATCGGTCATAAAATACGGCGGGAAAGTAAGTCGGCTACAAATGAAAAGTCGGTTAATAAGGCAAGTTTATTTTTTTTTGGATTTTGTGTGTTTTTTATTGACTAATAATATGTTAGTCCGTAATAAAATAGCAAACAACCAGTTCAAGTGTGAAAGATAGGGTGCAAAAATGAACAGTGATTTTGCCATCCTCTCTTTTAATATAGTAGTGAAGTTTTGAGTCTTTTGACTCACATATTTCAAATTTGGAACGAATTTGGATCAATATTGTGAGTATGAAGACTGTTTTGTAATAAAACCCAGTTTCGAAGAAGTAATTGATAATGCGGTCATTGAATGAGCAATACCTAATCGTGAGGATGCTTTAGAGTTCAGAATCTTTTCAATTGCTCGTTAGAGAATTACTATATTTAGCTCTGGAACTAAACAATTTCCTTGTACTAAGAAAAACTCGCACATTAATAAAAAGGAATCATAATTGGAATGAATCAATATTATGTAATCATCGATAGCTGTGAATTGAATTGATTACTCCTCAACAAATAAGTGCTTTGACCCTAAAATTCTATATAGAGCTTGTTTGGGAAGGATTAAAATCAGATTAAAATTGAAAATATAGCCGTTATTGTTGACTTTTATTAGACGGGTGGGACCCAATAACGGCCATATTTTCAATTTTAATTGGATTTTAAGCCCTCCCGAACGGGGCCTTAGTGGAGAGATCGTTGGAGAAGAGACAAAATCGATATTTTTCATCACAAAACCAATAAATATCGAAAAAAATTACAAAACGAATAAATCGAGAAAAAAAAAGATAGTATACCCCATGAAAGATGTTTTTAGTCCATTGAACTAAATTGGGTAATGTTTATGTACTATTTAACGCACCTTCTAAGCTTAAAATATTTGAGAATCCTATTTTAGAAATTTCTAGAAAAAGTATATTTTTATTTAAATAATGTTATCTAACACCAGTAGTGTTATAGCACCAATATAGGTGGTCCACGCCAGACAATCAATCTCTATCCATGTTAGCAAGAAAGTCCAACTACAAAAGAGAAGCACGCAAACTTTTTTTTTAATGAGTAATACTATTCATAGTTAGCTACTGCAGTAATCATCCTTACGAAACAGCTTGTTATTTAAGGCATTAACTTTTTATTTGAGGCAATAGAATTATAGGAAATTAATGTCTCAAATAACAAGTTATCACATAAGTAGATTACTGTAGTCGTTGACTAGAATAACATTATTCTTTTTTATTGTGCAACTTCATTGGATACACGTACGTTTATATAAGTACGTTTATATAATTTTATCCTTAAGTTTTCTCATTTTTTAAGGTTGTGTTTAGATTATTTTTTTGCTATTACTTAAATGTTAATTAATAATTAAGAACTTAAATTAAAGGGCAGATGACAAGATTGGTGAGGGATGTTATCATTATTACTCGATCTTTACGGAGTTTATTGATTTATTTTTATTAAAAATTTAACATCCTGAACTTCCATAAATAGATAACAATGTGACTTGCAATCAAAATATATATTTACTTTTTG
This sequence comes from Fraxinus americana, assembly GCA_035079005.1. Lineage (NCBI taxonomy): Eukaryota > Viridiplantae > Streptophyta > Magnoliopsida > Lamiales > Oleaceae > Fraxinus > Fraxinus americana. The sequence continues at coordinate 13,840,833 of CM068716.1, read as the reverse complement.
CGTCATACATTAAATCATCTTATCTAAAATTTAATAAAAATATGAATGATTCAAGCTTCATTAAGTATCCGTTCGGGTACAAATTTATGGATGATTTTAATAAATTTGATAAATTTTGATGAAATATATGGTAAAAAATTTGCTAAAAGTTATGAATACTATGAAATGTGTAGTTAAATTAATTTTTGTTGCGTTTTAAATTTTTATTAATTTTTTAGTTAAATTAAACAGAAGCTTATAAATTCAGTGCTTGTTTGGTAGGGATTTTTGGGGGAATAATTGATTTTCGAATAGTGATATGATTGAAAATGTGTGGTTGAAAAAGAAGAAAAAATTATTGATGTGATAGAAAATATTATTTTATTAAAAAATGTGTGGTTGAAAATGAGAATCAAATAAAAAACAAACACCCCCTTAATATAAGTCAAACAATAATTTTACCAAACATTCATAACTATTAATCAGTATTATTCATATATTTCGTGGAATCCACTATTATTCCTATTTATAAACATTTACAAATTTGCCAAACAGAGGCTGGGGGCAAATGGATGCATACGTCATTTAGGCTTAGTTTTGAAATTATGTTAAGAGACAAAAGTAAATGTATATTCATGGTTAGTATTAGGATTGCAAAAAAAAAAAAAAAATAATAATAATAATAAAAAAATTGTCAAATCGTAAAATCAAACCGACGATTTGGTTTGAAATCTTTGTTTTGGGTTCTCGTGAACGTATATCATACTTAATTTATTTCAATAGCAATATTCAAAATGCTTATATGAACTCAATTAATTATTTCGGGATAAAAATATAGAACCAAGATAAATGAATCTTGGGACCCAGGTTATATATGTCTTTCATTGCATTTCAGTTGTTATTGCTGTTTAGACACTTGGTTGAACCGGTACCTCAACAACACTTGTCCTTCTCGTCTATTCATAGATGGTGGGATTTCTTGTCATCTCTAGGCACTTCTTTCATTGGCCTATTTCTATGTGGATTGCCCAACTTGTTAAGCATACTCACAAACATCACTAGTTGAGGCTTTTGTTCATACACAGGCGGCCATTTGTACATCTCTTAACGGGGATAGTCTCTCTATGTCACTGGGCTCCCTTTTGCAAGAGCATTATTCACCTCCTTTTCTTAATGGCGTTGCCTCCTAGGCCTTTGGTAGGATTGCTAATTTGGGAGAGGAAAAAGACATATGAGAGGGTAATTGCATTTAGGAGTGCATCTACATCCCTCGAATTTGCATTTTCTTCTACATTAAAGCTTGCATGGTGGCTTGAGATGGATGGTGTTTTGCTCCACATTTTGCTTATGTAGGTGGCAAAGGATCCCACCTTCCTAGAGATGCGAAAAATTGTTCTAGTGGGCTTCCTCACATGAAGCCTGCAACGAGTGGCTTCTTCTCTAGCATTACCATTTCGGGCCTCGCGCTAAACCTTATAAGGGTGACTTCCACTCATCCTTTCTTCAAGGACATTACATTTTTCAAGGGAAAGTATGAAGCCTCTTTGCAGAGTAGGTAGAATTTTAGGGAGGCTTTTCACTAATGAAATTCACTCGTGTTTAAAGTTGGATTTCCACAGATAGTGCCAATTTGTTGACCTCCAATTCTACTTGGAACCCAAAATGTTAATAGATGCCGCTTCCACTTCTATTCAAGCATGTGTTACCTACATACTTGGGAATGCATGTGTTAGATGTGCAAGATCGGAACCTCTCCAAACACGAAAGGGAGGGAAAGACCACGACCCTACAAGCTCTAACACTCAAGTAAACCCTAAAGGAAAATTAAAAATATGTTAGGTGTAGGAGTACTGCTTAGTGAGGCAGAATATTGGAGTTTGGTTTATATTGTATCAAGAAATACCGAAGTGTTGATTATATTTGGATGACACTAAGTGTGAGTACAAATAGACGAGAAACTAATGGAGACTTCATAGATGCTTGAAACCTAGCTGCATCCTAACATATCACCGATCAAGTTCCATTACGTCAAAATGTCATTTCCTCGGCATCAATAGGTCCACGATCTTGCACGCCATCTTAGACAGATAAAAGAATGTGTGCACTCAACTTCTATCACATGTAATGTCACATCAATCACTTCTCGTGTTACTTCAAAAGTTATAACCGTCATTTATTGAAGATGGTCCACCACTACCACATCAATCATGGATGCCCATATTATGCTGCTAACTATTATGAATCCAAAAATTGCCTAGGAGAAGGAAAGTAATACTCCAAGTTACCTAGACTCGGAGTCCATGTGAACGAGGCATTGAGATGTTTGGTATCGTTTCGGAAGACATACCGTCTATTTTGAAAGACCTTTGGTGACATCATTGCTTAGTTGGCAACCACGTGGATTGCCATGTAGGTAGAGACATAACACTATTATTGAAGAAACAATACACAATTTTGAGGATGTTCTAGAATTTTTTTTTATTGTTCGTTTGAGAATTACAATCTTCAGCTCTGGGAATGACCATTTCTATGTATTTGAAATAGTTTTAAAATAATAGGAAAGATGTTTAATCGAAATAAACAAAAAATTATATTTTGTGATTGGTCATATAAACATCAAAGGGTAATTGGATTAAATTCTTGATGCTGCTAAGTTTAGGGTCCAAACGCCCACGAGTTCTTATGTTTTGTTTGATTTATTTAATTTATTTAATTTCTTTAAATTTATTTCAATTAGGAGTTAGAGCATGTTTGATAGGGCTTAAAATTCAATTAAAATTGAAAATATAACAGTTATTGAATCTCACTCGTTTAATAAAAGTCAACAATAACGGCTAATTTTTCAATTTTAATCCGATTTTAATCTCCATCGAACACGCCCTTAGTGTTATTTTGGTCTTTTAGTCATTTTAGGGTTATAGAGTTTTAAGTTTATTTAGACATCTTGTTTTTCTTATGATTTGGTCTGTTGTTTTCTGAATTAATACACAATTTTGAAATTGATTTTTCCCTAATTTATCTTATAAACAGGGAGTCGTTATTAAGATTTTTAATTACTGTCTTAAAAGAGATGTTAGACAAAATATTATATGCGATTTTTTCTTATAAACTTCATTTTATCATAGTGAATTACTAATGTGACAGAAGATAACGTAGTTTAATATTGAGGCAAACCTCTACAAATTTATCGTGTTCTTGTATTTTTTTTCTCTGAGGATTGATCGATTTATCTCAATAAAATGAAATTGGAATCTCTAATTCTCAATAAGTTGGAGAGGTGACGAAACTCTACATTTTTCACTACACAACCTATAAACTGAAAAAAGATGGATAGCTCTATGGAAAAAATTTTGGGCATATAAAACTAATGTATCATTTATGCATTTAACACATAATTTACTATAAAATATTTGACAATCCTATTCGTACTTGTTTAGAAAATTTTAAAATTAAAATCAAAGTCAACAATTAATTTTAATTATATTCATAATTACTATCTACTTTTTCTTCGTCCATTTCACGAATTCACTACTCATTTTTCAAAATCAGCTTTTTAACTTTCCCTTTAGAAAATTGTAGATCAGACCCGTTTGATTCTCATTATTGTAGAATGTGAATGAAAAATATAGTCGTTATTGAGCTCCACATAAGAGATAGAAATTCAAAATTGATGGTTTGATGTGATGGATAACAATCATATTTTTCATTTTTATACATGAAAAATGAGAATATCCAAATAAAAAATTCTAACCATGGTTAAGAAAACTTGACCATGATGAGATTCATTTCTAATACAACGAATATGTTAGCGCCATCCTATAAAAGGACCACTCTCTGCCAGCCGCTAAACATTGAGATTGAAGATTTCGGGAAAGTCTTTACAGCCCCCAGCATTTACCATTTTATTGCATTTTCATCCCTTCGTTAATCATTTCGAACCCTAATGGCCGTGTCTAGCTGCGCCAGGGCTTTTCCGTCCTTCGAATGCCGTTCAGATCCGGATTTCTCTCGTCCTGAGATCCCTTCCTATGGCGAAAAAAGCAATTTTTTTAGCGGGAAGGCAGCGGCGGCGGGGTACGGCCTTTCTTCTCTGATCTTCAGATTCCCGCCGAACTTCGTGCGACAGCTGAGCAACAAGGCTAGAAGGAACTGTAGCAACATCGGCGTCGCTCAAGTGGTGGCGGCTTCGTGGTCGAATAACCAGCAGACATCAGGACTCACGCCGGCGGCTAAGGCCGTCGATGCAGCCGCCTCTGCCGCCATGGCGCCAGTTGAGGTTGAAACCGGCGTCGAGGAGGTGGTCGCTGCGGTGAAGAACTCCTGTTGTAATGGCGAAAATGTACAGTTAGAGGACTCGCCTCATGTGAAATATGCTTCTTTTTTGAATTCTGATGGCAGCATCGCTATTCATGCCGGTACGCTATTAATATATGAATATATTATCTAAACTACTCGTTTATTCTGCCTTTTTAGAGATTTGACGTGCTTTATTTGATGTTTAATTTGTATATTAAGTATTAACATTTCTTCATGAGAAGATGAGTGTCTTAAGCGAATTATTAGAGGTTATATATTTATTAATATCATCTAATGGAAGGATATCAAGCGATGTTTCGCATATGTATTTAGCAAATGTGAGGAGGTGCTTAATGTGATGTTATTTTTGTTATAAGGTTTACAGAGGCAAATATATGACGCCAATGAATTATCACCTAGTTTATGAGCATGTTTATATTCCGAAGATTTGAAAGAACGCCTGTTAAAGGCACGAGTCATCTCTGAGCGATTTCTTTTTCTTTTTATTTTTCTGAGTGTTTATATAAATCTGTATGTGGAATCTTGTACTGTATGACAATGATTTGTTCTTTGCGCATCCTATCTCGTTATTTTTGTTTTGTCGTACCTTGAAAATTTATTACTGATATTTGCACAAGATTGCATTTCTGCATTATTATGTTTTGTGGAAATCTTATAAAATTTGTCCAGGTGAAAGATTGGGCCGCGGTATTGTTACTGATGCAATAACTACCCCGGTAGTTAACACGTCTGCTTATTTCTTCAAAAAAACTTCTGAGCTAATTGATTTCAAGGTATGCACTGATGTTTAATACGGCAATCAATGCTTCTGGAGAAATATGTATTCTTAGTAAATAGAGAAGCTTATTGATTGGGAAGTGCCTGCCTAAGTTTATGTTTATAACAGGAAATGATTTATGGAACACTAACCGAAAAAATGAAATTAATGCCTCACACTCTTAAGGAGATATTCTGTACTAGCAGGTGGTTGGACCAAATTAAGTGACACGCTTTGATCTGTTGGCAGGAAAAAAGACGTGCAAGTTTCGAATATGGGCGCTATGGTAATCCTACTACTATTGTTGCGGAGGAGAAGATAAGGTCACTTCTGTTTCCCTGTACTTTTCTCTTTTTGCATGCAATTTACAAGACAAATGGAGTAGATAATGTGAGGCCATAATATGTTTATTTTCTAACTGCAATAGTGCGCTTGAGGGAGCTGAATCGACACTGTTGATGGCATCTGGAATGTGTGCTAGCACTGTCATGTTGTTGGCACTGGTTCCTGCTGGTGGGCACATTGTGACAACCACTGACTGCTACAGGAAGACTAGGATATTTATTGAGACTATTCTGCCCAAAATGGGAATCACGGTATATTCTTGACCTAACCATTTGGACCATCATTCTTGTTCTGATTACAGTCATTCCAAAAATAAGGAATTTGGATCAATAGATACCAAGAAAAGCAAATCTATATTTTTCAATACCTATGCTAGATTCTTGAGCTGTATTGCCCATAAAACATACAATTATGACTCAATAACGAAGTAGTAAGCCTGATTCACATTATATTTGGAGTTGGCTAAATCTAACACTCTCTGTACTCCGTTCTAATTACTGCATTATCTACAAAAAGATCTAATAAAATCAAATTATCTGCTATTATATTATACTATGTCAGTTTTGGTCTACTTCACTCTCGCGATTGCATTGTTCTTTTGTGAATGTAACATTTTCCATGTTCGTGAATAATATGCCCCAAACGACCAAATCATTTTGGTGATATATAATTTTTATTCTACAAATAAAATCTAGTAATAAACAAGAGAAGTGGACAGAAAAAGTGGGTAGATTAGTATATTTCTGTTATGGTCCATATTCATTGTTTGTACACAATGCACTGTGAATATTGGCTTTGGAACATCAAAATCTTGATATTCTTCCTTTTTATTATTACTACATGCAGGCCACGGTCATTGACCCTGCAGATATTGGAGCTCTGGAGACTGCATTAGAGAAGAACAAAGTGAGTATTGAAGAATGTTGCCCAAATACATTTTCTTTCGTCTGGATTCAAGTGACTGGAAGAAAACATGAGAAATATTAAGCAAAAGTCAATTATCTTTCCATGCAGGTGACACTTTTCTTTACCGAGTCTCCAACCAATCCATTCCTGAGGTGCGTTGACATTGAGCGGGTTTCAAAGCTTTGTCATGAAAAAGGAGCTCTGGTGGTCATTGACGGGACATTTGCAACACCTCTCAACCAGAAGGCATTGGCCCTTGGTGCTGATATTGTTTTGCACTCTGCAACTAAATATATTGCGGGTCACAATGATGTATGTTGTTTCTGATGGATTCATTTGGGTTACACAAATTTTAAAAACTGTGATTGTTAATGTTGTGCAGATTTGATTTATACTCTGCTACGTTTCCTTTGCAGGTTCTAGCTGGTAGCATCAGTGGTTCTGATAAGCTCATTTCAGTGGTTCGTAATTTGCATCATATACTGGGTGGTGCTCTCAATCCTGTGAGTAATCTTTGTTTGTAGATTCTCTTGGCAGTAATATTTATGTAATATTTCTTTGTATATCTTACAATCCTTATCTTTTGGAGACTTCTCTTCATTTATTTGTAACTTGAGTTTAGTTGGTAACAAAGAATGCTTACATTTTCTATTTTTCTTTTTCCCCCCTTAAAAATCAGAATGCCGCATATCTGATCATTAGAGGCATGAAGACGCTGCATCTTCGTGTACAGCAACAAAACTCTACAGCATTAAGGATGGCCGAGATTTTAGAGGCACATCCAAAGGTAGGTTGATGGGTTCAAATTATATACCTGCGTCTGGTAGTAGCTTAATTCAGTGAACTTGTTGAATGTGAATAATTTGATTATGTATGGTTGTTTGGGGTGGAATTTTCAGTTACACGTTGGATTCACCAAACTATTCTTCAAGAGTGGTGATTAATTTACATTTCCGAACTGATCTGTTTAGACAATGAAAAGGAATACTGTACACAAATTTCGACTGGTTGGAAGAGATCACAGGAACAAATATAACTTGAGCAAATAAATTATAGAAAAATGAAAACGGATGTTTCTGTTAGTCTCTTTTCACAAGCGTACTCTCGATGATATCCCCAACTCTTTTATTCATATTCTCTTTTTCACAAGCATGCTCTAATCCAATTGAAAGTCGCAATTTATACCACTTTCTAGATCCTTTTCAACTGAACTTTTTGCATCCATCTCTTTACTGCTGAAGCTATATGCAAGTTATCATTAAAATTCAGACCCTCGTATCTGATGAGTGAAATTTTATTCTCTCATATTCTATGCCCCAGGTGATAACTAGCCCATTTTGCTAGGTTCACAGGTTAAAATCAACAAGTAGTCAACAATATTTTCTTTTTTCTCATACATATATAATGCGTTAGTCATATACACACCAACAATTCATAGTTTCACTCACTATATACATTGCTACTAAAATTCGTGTTTTACTGAGGTCTCAAATAAAGTGGCAAATGGAGCAAGTTTTTATACTGGACTAAGTGTTATCTGGCATACATGAATTGCAGATTAGGCATGTCTATTATCCAGGCTTGACAAGTCATCCAGAACATTACATCGCAAAGAAGCAAATGAATGGTTTTGGTGGTGTGGTTAGCTTTGAGGTTAGTGTTAAATTACTGAACTGAATTCTAATATATGTTCTTGTTTTGAGTAACTTCTCTGAAACTTCATCGTTGTGAATTTTGATTAGGTTGACGGAGATCTCCTGAGAACTGCAAAATTTGTTGATGCACTGCAGATTCCGTACATAGCTCCATCCTTTGGAGGATGTGAAAGCATTGTTGATCAACCAGCAATCATGTCTTACTGGTATGTCCTTTTTCTGTTATGGAGCTGGGTAATTAATAGTTTGCATTTTGAAGTGTGATAAGCCAGTAGGATAGTTATTTCTAAACTGTCCCACCTGGCACGGATATTTCGTAACATATGTTTCATTAGAAAGGAATGGACATAGCACTGACTACTTATCCAGCATTTTGTTAGAGGATGACCTGAGCTGTCTTGTTCAGAACTGCAAAAAGGAGGATTTGTATACTATATGTATTTGGAGACGCATTTAATTAATGCAAGCCTCATACACTTCTTTCCACTCAAAAATCAGTCACTTGCATAATCATTTCTATAAAGCATTATTAATGAAATGTCTCGTCTAAGATGCTTCCTAGCATCAGGTTGTATGGTTAATTAGTTTTATTTCCCCGATATGGAATGGTAGTGCACACACCACTGCCTTAGGTTCCGTTTGACATCTGTGCTCCAATTAATGGAATGTTCGGAAGCTGCTTTTTTTTCCCTCATTGGACGGTGTTGCATATTAGAATTTAAAATTTCCATGTTAAGCCTTCACATCATCTTTTACACCCGACTACCATGAAAATGGTATCATTGAACATGTAAAAGTTGCTTATGTTTTTTTGTTTTGGATGTTTTATGATGATGCCAAGTGCTTGTCCCAAATTGGATTGAACCAAGTTTTTAGCAGTAGAATCTCTCTCTTGCACTGTGTGCGCTCACCTAACTTGAAAGTGTACGTGACTCACATGTTCCGTGTGTTGTACATTTTCCCAAATCAGGGATCTTTCCCAGTCCGATAGAGCCAAGTATGGGATCATGGACAACTTGGTGCGCTTCAGTTTTGGAGTTGAAGACTTTGAAGACTTGAAGGCTGACATTCTTCAGGCTCTGGATATTATATAGGCTTTTTGACCTGCTGATTGTCTTCTATTTATTTACACTTTTCGAAAGGTACTCAATTCCAAATTTGTCGAGAGTAAGATTAAGTTTGACGTTGTATTTCGTCTTCAATTGTTGTTTGATCACTCATTTACCATGATTCGATGATCGTCATTCATCATGGGATAATTATCTCGTTAATGGATTTGGTAGCAATGTGTTTTACTTTAGAATTTTACTCGTTTCCTTTAGCAATATACTACTTTCATTGCATAAAGAAAGATGGGCTTATTTTTATTTTCACACCAATTAAGAGAAAATATAATTAATATAGCTGAAAATATAATTTTTTATTATATTTTTCCTAGTATATTCCTACGTTAAATAATGATTTAAATAGAATTAGTTTATATTTGTTGATAACAATGTACAGTAAATAAATGTATATTAGAAAATTAAAAAATATATATGTACTTTTAAATTTGTCTATAATTTAGGATAGATGAAAAACCAAATTAATTTGCAGGGTGGATGTAATATAATAGATGCATCATCCTGCAAATCCTGGATTTAAAAAAATAAACTTGAATATTCTTCAATTCGCACACGTGCATTGTGCACTAAGAATCACGTTGTTCTCATGCGCTTTTAGAAGTGGGTTTTGTTAAGAGTAATAGGGCCACATAGGCCTGTTACTTTACGGGGCGCATCCAAGGCTCACATGATTCTAAATGAATAGCAAAACCCTTTAGAAGTAGCCAAAAGGTCATTCGACCCTTAGGACATTTTTTTTTAATAACCATGGATATCGAGATCTATTTGTGCGCATTTCGATTAATTTCACGAGACTCTAAAGTTTACGATTGGATACTCACTTCAGTGGCCTCGAGGGAACTTGAACCGGTCACCATTATAGAGCAAACTTAAGATATGACCAACTGAGCAACCCCTCAAGATTACCATTAGGACATTGCCGGCCAATAAGATAAAAAGTACAAATAAAATTAAAATCAATAAATTTGGAAAGACTGCACCATTCATTTCCAATTATTATTGAGTAATAAATTATTGTCCAAACTTAAAAATAACATAATGCTATTCATTATTATTGAGACAGAGTTAATATTTTATGAATAATGTTATCTAGCACTAGTAGTGTTTTGAGCACCATTACATGTGGCAATATGTGATAAATTCAATTAAAGTGAAGTTATGTGATTCATTTAATGAAATCTATAATTTAATATCACTAGTGCTGTCTCCTAAATTAGTATATAAACATTACTCATACTTTATTAAGATTACACAATTTATTTGTTCCGTTGAGGATTGTCCAAAATCACATTAACTCATCACATCATGGGGTCCTCGTAAAAAAAAAAAAACAACAAATGTTTAATAACAAAATTTAGTTTCTCAAAAAGTTAAACACATGATGGCAAAACTCATCTAACCTAGTGATGGCAATGGGGCGGGTTCGGGGCGGGGCACCCTCACCCCACCCCGCCCCACCACGACACTCCCCCCTCCCCGCCCCGTGCCCCACCCCACCTTAGATGGGGCGGGGCGGGGGGCGGGGTGGGTACGGGGCGAGGACTTGCCCCGTTTCTTGCCCCATTTGTTTTTTTTTTAATTTAAAATACAAATTCAAAATTTTAAAATACAAATTCAAAATTTTAAAATTCAAAACAAATAATGTTCATACTAACTATATCAATATTCAAAGCAAGCACTTGAAACGAAAAAATGTCCAAAACAAATAATGTCCAAAACAATTTTTTTTTTTTTAATTCTTCATGGGGCGGGTTCGGGGCGGGGTATCTCCGCCCCGCCCCGTGACCCGCGACGGGGCGGCGAATCTCGCCCCGCCCCGCCCCGCCCCGCCAACCCGTTCGGGGCGGGTTTTTTTGCCCCATTCGGGGCGGGGCCCCGCGGGGACGGGGCGGGGCGGGAAAAATTGCCATCTCTAATCTAACCCTAAATAAAATTTGTTAATGAGTGTTTTCAATAACAAATTACTTGTTCAAGATTTAGGTTCTCTCTTTTTTGGATGCACCGATTTTTCTTATTGCTTAAAACAAAATCAACAATTTCTGTTTGCTTGTGATATCTGTGCAAATCTGTATTTTGGTAAGATGATCTATGATGATTTGTGCTATTTTTTGTTTGTAAAAGGGCGTCTCTATACTGTGATATGGATTCTTTTTTTGTTTAAATTAGTTTCATAGAAGTTATTCAAGTTTGAAAAATTGTACAAGTGTCTCTTCAGAGAAATTTAGGGAAGTTATGAATTTCCTTTTTCCAATAAAATCTTAGGCTCCGTTTGATACACCATATTTTCCATGGAAAATGGAAACTTTTGTAGTGCTTGATAGACAAATTTTTTCCAACTTTCCAAAATTTCCACATTTTTGCGGAAAACAAATTCTTGATGTTTTAGTTGGTAAATATTTTCCACGGATTTTTTTTTGGCAATTGGAAAAAATTATAGACACAATGGTAAAAAAAATTATCACCTTTATTGACAATTTTCATGTAAAACAAAGTTAAACGAATGGTATTCAGTATGATAATTTTTTTTTCAAATTTTTTTTTTGGCGATTGGAACAAATTCTAGACCCAATGGTAGAAAAAAAATCACTTTAATTGACAATTTTCATAAAAAAAGGAAGCCAAATGGACACCAAAATTTCAACATTTTCCATGAAAAATTATACCAATCAAACACAATTAATTACAATTTCCAATAAAACAATTTCTAAACAAATCAATTCCCTGTAAAACATTTTCTTTCCACCAAATTTTGACTTTGCAATCAAATGGACCTTATTGATTTTAAACCCAGCATTTTATAGTTTCTTAAGGTTTGTACATGCATGAAATTATGTTAGAACCCTATGCCTTGCCCTTTGGATATTTGTCGAAATATATAGACATTTTCTGGAGTTCTAAAGACATTTCCCTATCCCTATCCCTACTATATAAAAAAGGCAACGAGGAGTGTAGATGCAATAGTGATCCAATCCTCTTCCATTTTTTTCTTCTCCCCACGTTTTTTTTTCATTCTTTTGTTTTCCTTCCACATTAGAAAACGGTGCCGTTTACATATGTTCATAAAAGTTCTTTTTAAGTCTCAAAATTGTTGGAGGAGTGTGTTCACAAAATAAATTACTTGTTGAAGATTTGGGTTTTCCCTTTTTTGGCTGCACGGTTTTTTCTTACTGCTTAAAACAGTCTATTATTTCTATTGACTTGTGACATTTGTGTAAATCTTTATTTTGGGGAGATGATCTATGATGATTTGTAATTTCTTCTCCTATGCAAAGGGGTGTCTCCGTACTGGGATATGGGTTTCTTCTTTCAGTTAGTCTAATAGAAGTTTTGGGGTCCATTTGATTGCAAATATGGAATTTGGGTGGAAAGAAAATGAATTACAGAAAATTGAAATGCCTAGAATTTGTTTTACTGGGAACTGTAATTAATTGTGTTTGATTAATATAATTTTCCACCTGGAAAATGTTGAAAATTTGGTATCCGTTTGACTTCGTTTTTCATGGAAATTATCCATTAAAGTGATAATTTTTTTACTATTAGGTCTAGAATTTGTTCCAATTACAAAAAGAAAAATAAAAATAATAATAAAAATAATAATAATAATAAAATTACCATACCGAATACCATTCGTTTGACTTTGTTTTTCCGTGGAAATTGTCAATTAAAAGGATATAATTTGTTACAATTGAGAATATAATTCATTCCAATTGCAATTAAAAAAAAAAGTAGCCTGGAAAACCAAGAATTGGGTGGAAAATGAGGTAAGGATGGAAAATAAATTCCATAGAAAATTTAGCCTACCAAACAGCCTAAAAGTGGAAATGGAAAACGAATTCCAACCTTCATAGATAATTTTGTGCTATCAAACAGGCCTTATTGAACTATAAAAAAAAATGTGGAAGTGTCTCATTAGATAATTTTGTGCTATCAGTGGTAGCCTCTCTCTTTTGAAATGCACTACATTTGTAGTGATTAGAGGGCTGTAAATTTTACAGCCCTCTCTAATTAGTGTGCCCCGAGCCCCACAAATTAATTAATTTGTGGGGCCCACACTAATTAGAGAATTTTATAGCCCTCTAATCACTGTACAAGTGATTCTTTTGCTCTCCTTTTGAGTTCATCAAATCCTTTTTTTTTTTCCAAGAAAATCTCATCGATTTCAAACCTAGCATTTTATAATTCTTTCCCCCGAACTGTAACTAAATGAAATTCTATTAAAATCCCCATTTGTGCCCTTTGGATAATTGTTGAAATATATAGTTTATTCTCTCTTTGCAATAAAGAAACCAGGGAGATCACAAGGAAATTGGTAGAATTTATATTTTCAGTATACGTTTCAAACCTATGCTTTTACACTCTGTTTCAAGTAAGCATATGACTTGTTCATAATTTGTTAAAATCTCGTACAACTCTCTACATGGGAATTTGAGCATCTTCCACTTCGAGGAGATTTATTCCCACATACAATCGTGTTTACAAGACACCTAGGCCATGCATAGACTTCGGATAAAACGCAAAAGCTTACATAATTTATGTCATAGTTATGCTTGACCTGTGATACTAAGGAGTCAAAATACAACTTATTCTTACAAGACTTTAGTGCATGAGTAAATTTGCTAATTCTTTCTGTTTTAGTGTACACTAAGTTCCCTTAACATTTTATAGGGGTTATTTTATGAGGCTCAAAATTGAGGTTAAATTTACAGGCAACTTAACCTCCAACTCTGAAGTCAAATACGTTTGTATTGTCAATTATTTGTCGTACTTGGTGGTGATTAAATTATGGCAAGACATGTTGAAACTTTAATTAAAACTTAAACTTTATGATCTTGCCAAAATCTTCATGTCAAATTATCAAGAAACTGAATTAATGCGGAACATACCTTCATCAATTGATTTCTGACTTGAATAATGAATCTGGATCTGTAAATCTTCAGTTTGGTTGCTTCAAATCTCCATCTTAATTCCTAATTGTGGGTTTTATGGATCTTCCTCTTCATATGCATTCTCTTGTATTTTTGTGTTGATGGGATGCCACAAAAAATGAGAAAAATCACACATGAATTGGGGATCATAACCCTTTATATATTTCCATATGTATTCGGCCCATCGTCAAATACAAACCCTAATGGCTCTGGTCTCTACACATATAGTCTGGCCCACACTTTATTTAGATACTTAAAGCCCAATTACTTAATTCCTTATTAGATAACTTTAATTTTGGGCTCAACTTTAAGATAGCATTTATACACAGTTAATTACATATGTCGGCCCATCATGACAAATTAAATAATTTCCCAACAATCTTCCACTTGTGCTACATATGTTACCTTATAATGTGTATAACCCTATGAGCTCAAAACTTTTGTTATCATAACCAAAAGCATCTCCGAACAATCTCTTCCATTGATTATATCAATATAGGATTAAAGCGGTTTTCGTTATAAGTCGCATAACTAAACCCATCAATGGTCACGTACATCAATACAATCAAATGACATAGATCAAGTGTAGATGTGTATCATATAAATTACATGTAATGTGATCTAAACATGCTTATTTCCAACTGGTCCTACCTTATTCCTTAATACCTTATGAGATCAACCCTAAACTTTAATCAGAGTGCAACTGAATTAAATACTTTATTTCTGAAATAAACTGAATGTGCACAACCAAAATTATGTGTCAAAAGACAACATCCAAAATACAAACTCCCACTAAACTGGCATATTATCAAAAGATGCAACACCCATGTGAGCATCATGCTTATGAAAGACCTTGGATGATAGCCATTTAGTAAATGGATCCATGATTATAGAGTTTGTCCTTATATGCTTTATCGAAATCTAATCACTCTGAATTCTTTCCTTGACAACTAGGAACTTAATGTCTATAAACTTTGACATCATCATGTTCCTATTGGAATATAAGACTGCTATTGTCACAAAATAACTTAAGTGGTCATTTCCATCCAAAATACACAGTCTAGTGACAATATTTTACAGTCAAAATTCCATAATCAAAATCAGAATATCCAACGATCTCCAATTGGTTTGATTTTCCTGAATGTGATCATGTAATCCTTTGTTCTCTATAGATACCGAATACCCTGATAATTGCTTTCCAAATTTCCATCGCAAGTTAATTAAATATCTGTCTAGCATTCCAACAATGAATACTATATCCGGATGTGTGCTAACCCGAGTATACATTAAATTCTCAATTGCCAAAGCATAGAGAATTTGTTGTATATCCTTTATCTTTAAATTTATCATTGGAGCATTAATTGAGACTAAAGTTGTCTCCCTTAATTGTAGGGGTATTACTTGATTTTCATATCTGTATTACAAATCTTTTAAGAACCTTATCGATACAACTCTTTTGTGGTAATCCAAAAATACACCAAGAACAATTCTTGTGTATCTATATCCTTAATACAAAAGAGGTATCACCAAGATTTGCTTACTCCCATTGAACTTGTGATATCCACAATTATCAACCAAATTCATCTTAAAAATCAAATGAGATAATTATTTGATAAAATTGTGATACCATTTCGGAAAACCAGCTTAAGCCCATAGATGAATTTCTTTAATTTGTAAACCATCTAATGTAACTTAAGATCAAAATATGTCACATATGCCATATTTGTCCTAAAAGAGTTTCATAGAAACTGAAGAAAAATCTCTTTATGCATGACATCAATCCATTCTTTAGAATTATTCCTTTGCATGACTTGATGAAAGTTGATTGATAAGTTGTTCTTTCGTCAATCAATGTCATCCTTATATTCTTAGAGAAAGACTATAAAGTTATCTAGAATTGTCTTTCTTCTTTTATAGTCGATTTCCTTAATGACATTTATTCTTGAGGTTGTTGAGTTTGTTTTTTCTGGAACAATCTATTGATTGTGTATGGGGGATTTTGTAATATTGTCTTAATTCGAAATTGCTTCTTGAACAAGTTCTAGAGCAAGAATTTGTCCATGAACCAAATTATTATCAATTGCAACAGAAGGAATATATAAATATTCTACATCTAAGACAAAATCATAACCTTATAACTTTATCTCCCCTCACAAACTCTACATCCTCAAGAAATCGAATATTTCCCGTTTCGAAAATTGACCTGATAGTGGGACCTTTAAAAAATTTATAGCCTTCTAACAATTACTTTAGTTGGAGCTTTATTGAGAATTTAAGCTGCAATCTTTAGTGCTTATACCTAGGAGGATCCTGATGTACTGTGGGTAGATTCCACATTCCTCTAGGCCCTGAACATTGTTCTCATGATTCGTCATATCTTTCATAGTATTTACCACTACGGTAAGATTTGACTTTTTAAATCCTTTTACTGAGTCGATTTTCGAACTCAGTATTGTATGCCTTGAACATGTCCAGTGTTTAGGATTTCTCATAGATGAAATATGGGTAGCTATATTGAGAAAAATTCATTTATAAACATAATAAATGACTGTTGACCATTCCAAGAAGCTGAAGAGAATGATCCACAGATATCCGTATGAATTAGTTCTAAGACTTACGAAATCCTATTGACACCTAATCTCCTTATGTTTGTTTGTTTTCCCTTAATATAATTTACTTAAGTCTGAAAATATCAAGGGAATCAAGAATTCTTTCTGACACAAAACTTTCCATTCTCTTTTAAGATATGTGACCTTATCGCTTGTGCCATAATAAAGCAGAATTCTCATTTGTTAATTTATGTTCAATACCACGTGAATCTACAGGTTTCTTTATAGGAGGCAACTATATTAAACAAATATAGGTTATCGTAACCGGATAAAGAACTGACACCCACAATATTTGAATTAAGAAAAAGATCAAATTGACTATTTTTAATTGAACAAGAGTAACCAAAGTTGTCCGATGTAAAAATAGAAACCAAATTTCATCCAAAAGGACGGTACCGCAAATGTCTCTTTCAAATTCAAATAATAACCAGTCTTTAATGATAACCTAAATTCCATATAGCCTCAACCTTAATTGATTTGCCATCACCCCAGATAGATGAATCTTTCGGCATCAATTGGTTTTGGCAGCTCAGACAACCCCGCATAGACACACTTATGTGAGTGGTGGTACCAAAATTTATCCACCAAGTGTGTCTAGGTATTGACACCAAATTTACTTCAAAACAAACCAAAGTGAGAAATGTACTTTTCTTTACACGCCAAGCATGATATTCAGCACAATCTCTCTTTATATATCCTAGATTTTCACAAAATTTACAGCTAAATTTATTTCGCTGTTAATTTTGAACCGAATCGGATGCAGTTTTCTTATTCTTTCTTTTCTTGAACTTGTCCTTAGAAGTACTAGCCAAGTGAGCACTTTTAGTCCTTTATTGCTTTAGCCTTTCTTCTTCTTTAGTCCTTTATTGTTTCAGCCTTTCTTCTTCTTACACACAGTATGAAATGAGCTCATTTAGAGTCTATTTCTCCCTTTGACAGTTATAACTGACCTTGAATTGTGTAGGAAGAGAAATTAAAACCAGATGCATGAGCAAATCATCAGATAGATCAAGCTTTAGAGCCTTTAAGTTTGAAATAATATGAGACATCTCCATAATGTACTCCCGAATATTTCCTTTACTTTTATACCTTAGTGAAATTAAGTATGCCAAAAGCTACTAGATTCAGCTTTATCGCTTTGCAGAGTTTTTTTTTTCAATTTCAGCAAGAAATTTATTGGCAGTAGTTACCTTATCGGACACTAATTCTTAATATACATGTTCACATAGGAATCCGTATTAAACAATTAATCAAATCAAATAATGGTAAACCCTATCACAAGAGACCGAGCACAACATCGATATTTAGTCTTTGGACAGAAATATCAACTTATAAGTGGTACTCTTGGTGTAGCAATCAAATATTGACAATAAACCATGTCAAACAATAAACCTATCTTTGGACCGATTTATTGTTCGCATAAAATAAAACCTTATAATTGTCACATATTTATTACCACATGTATGTAAATAATTCGGTCAAATATTAACATTCCTTTGAGCCGGTCAATACTTGCATGAATTATGTACACACAACCTTTCTAATATTCCAAATAAATTAATCTAGGCAAGAGAGGTCACTTTGGTGACATGTTGCTTCAATCAATTCATTTGGAAAAATTAGTAATCCAAAAGAAATACCAAAATTTGAATTATAATTGTTAATTGTTAATTCTTTTATTTTATTTTGAAACTTTAGGGGCCTAGGGTTAATAATTCAAAACTTTGGGGTCCCAAAAATAATTAACCAGAACTTTAGGGGTCAATAATTAATTATTGAAAACTTTAGGAGTCAAAAATTAATTATTCAAAACTTTATGGGTCAAATTTTAAAAAAATTGAAAACCTTTGGGGCTAATTAGAACAAAATCAGAAACTTTGAGGCTTCAATTGCAAAATCAGAACTTTAAATGGCCCAAAATAATTAATTTTAAAACTCCATGGGCTGAATTATCAAAATCCATAACATTAAGGCCCAACTTGAATTAACTTTAAACTTTAGGGGCTGAATAATCAAAGTTGCAAACTGTAGGGGCTTAAACATTAAAATTAAAACTTTAATGGTCCAAAAATAATTAATTTTGAAACTTGAGGGACTGAATTATTAAACCCGAAACTTTAAAGGCCCAATTGGATGAATTTTTAACCTTAGGGGGCTGAAACACCAAAACCTTAAACTTATGGAGCTAAAACTTTAAAATAAAACCCTAATTTGAAATTGCAACTAAGGACCTCAAAACTTCAAATTTACAACCCAAGCCCCCACCCCCAAAAATTCATCCAAACCCTAAAATCCAAAATCAACATGGGCCCTGTCTGGCGCCGCCAAGCCACATGTGGATGGGGCTGCCGTCTCGGCCACCAATGCTGCTGCAATAGTGCGAAACGCTGCTGTGTTGCAGCAGCCACTCTGTGCCGCCGGCACGGCGGCGACGGCCCAAAATAATTTTTTTTTTAAACCAAAATTCTGAAAATCTTTAAAAAATCAACCGAATAATTTTCAAATTTATTAAATCTAAATCCGAAATTATCAAATTTGAAAACCATAAAAAATATACAATAACCAAATTAAAAATTTTAATTCCCAATGATTTAATATGAAAAGGCTCTGATATCACTTGTTGAAACTTTAATTAAAACTTAAACTTTATGATCTTGCCAAGATTTTCATGTCAAATCATCAAGAAACTGAATTAACGCATAACATACCTTAATCTATTGATTTCTGACTTGAATAATGAATCTTGAATCTGGATCTGTAAATTTTCAATTTGGTTGCTTCAAATCTCCTTCTTAATTCCTAATTATGAGTTTCATGGATCTTCCTCTTTATATACTTTCTCTTGTATTCTTGTGTTGATGGGATGCCACAAAGAATGAGAAAAATCACACATGAATTGAGGACCATAACCCTTTATATATTTTCATATGTATTCGGCCCATCGTCAAATACAAACCCTAATGGATCCGGTCTCTACACATATAGTCCGGCCCACATTTTATTTAGATGCTTAAAGCCCAATTACTTAATTCCTTATTAGATCACTTTAATTTTGGGTTTAACTTTAAGATAGCATTTATACACAGTTAATTACATATGTCGGCCCATCATGACAAATTAAATAATTTCCCAACAAGACAATGTTGGCCTACATCTGCAAAACTTGATATTCTTTAGTACATATTTGATGAAGGGAATAAAAGTCCAAGCAATGCAGGAATTGTACAAATAGTCTCTTGATTATCGTTACATAATCATATTTTTGAAACAAATGTTCGTAACTGGTTTAAGAATAGACGTGCTGAATCGCAAATGTGTAAACAAGCAGAGAATGTTCAACCTAAAATTCCATCCAGGATTTGAACAAATCTTATGTATAACATGCAACTTGATTGACATGTACGAAGCTTCAGATTAAGAGGTCTATATTTATCAATAAATTTAGCTCAATTTACCGTTTTACACTTCAATTGTATTACTTTCAATGAGGCTATTTGTCTTCGACTTTTTATGGGCTTCATTGTAGAGAATTTAAAGTTAATAATACGTATGTCTATTCGTAAATTATGTTTTCCCCATATTTATTTTACTTCCTTCATGGTGTTTATTATGTCTTGTCACATTTAGTTTTAAATGAATGTTCATATATTTGTCCCCCATACTATTCTTTTCATATAATTTTATAGATCAATATTCTGCGCAAGAAAGTGCGATCACTGTGGAAGGAAATTTTTCATCAAATGTTTGTGAAGATGTCAATATGCATAAAAAGGTTATGGGTATGATTTTGTACGACGTTAGTTTTCTCACCTTCTAGTTCTGTTTGTGAAATATTGTTTTATGATCTATTGTACATTTGTCTTTTTTTCCTTAATCTCGATGCATTTTATAAATTAAAATGAGTAGTGAATATTATTGCTTTTGTGTTCATTTTGTTAGGTATAGAAAAAAAAATTTCTTCTATTTATATTTACTAATTCTGTTCGTTACTTTATTTACTTTATCTTTCTTTGCAATTCATGAAATTTATACAAGATTTGGTCAGTTATCACAGGAAAGACCTACATTTGGTTCTCAGCTTAGTTCAGTTCATTCTAATTTTGTAATTCTATTATTTTCACACAGGTTTTCCTTTGTGTAGGATTTAGAAATAATATTTGTTGAATCTTTCTGTCACTCTTTCTCATATTCATGATGTTTACATCCTAAGATTTAAATATTACAATTTCAACAACTTACTGCAATTCTATTGGTGCTAGTCAAATTCAAATTACAAAGTATTTTATCCCAAGATATCCTCAACTCCTTTGCTATTGTTATTTTCTGTTACACCAACATCTGTACTTTCTGTTGCAGCAGATATAGCAATATTTGCTGGAGAAATATCTACTCCAATATGCCCCCTCCGAAGGGGCAAATCTTGCACATGAAGGTTGTCTCTCAACAATTGAAAGCGTACGGAAGCTTGAGGTTTTGTTAACAAATCGGCGAGCTGATCTCAAGTGGAGAGAAATGACACTCGTAATTTCTTTGCTAAGACTTGATCCCGTACATAATGAAAATCTATCTCAATGTGTTTTGTGCGTGCATGGAACACCGAATTTGAGGAGAGATAGTGGCTCCAATATTGTCACACCAAAAGTGTTCGACAATTAGCAATTGGAAGTCAAAGATCAATCAAAATTGATTGTAACCAATGGAGTTCAGCAGCTGTGTTAGATAGAGATTTGTACTCTGATTCTGTGCTACTCCTTGCTACAGTTTGTTGTTGTTTACAGCTCCATTTGATTAAATTTGCTCCATGAAAAATACAATGGGCTCCTACACTTCGTCTATCATCATTGTCACTAGCCCAATCTACATCACTATACCCCTGAAGAGAGTGATAGGAGTTACTGGAGAATCTGAGACCATAGCCAATGGTGTGTTTTAAATATCGAAGGATACGCTTCACTGCCTGCCAATGAGTATCTTTCGGTTGTTGCATGAACTTTCTAACATGATGTACTGCAAAGGCTATAGCAGGTCTGGTAAAGCCCAAGTAATGAAGAGCTCCAACAGTGCTCCGGTATAGTCGTGGTTCATCAAAATCACAACCTTCAAACTTGGATAAACTATTACTAGTGCTCATTGGTGTGGAACATGGTTTAGCTTGATGCAAATTGACCTTTTTCAGTAGATCTACAAAGTACTTTCGTTGAGTCAAAAATAAGTCTGGGTCATCAAATATAGCTTCCACACTGAGGAAAAAGGATAAATGGCCTAAATCCTTCACTGGAAAGTCACTTGCAAGTAGTCGAATCAGTTCTTGAATTTCACCTGAATAGGATCCAGTGATAATAATACCATCAACATAAATTAAAATATAAAAAGAAAAGGTACCGCGATGAAGAGTCTATAGGGAATTGTCTGTTTTGGAGCCAATAAAATCAAGTTGTTGCAGTTTTTCGGTTAACCGAGAGAACCATGCCCGGGGCGCCTGCCTTAGGCTGTACAAACTCTTTTTAAGTCGGCATACATGCAATGGAAAATCAGGGTGGACATAACCTTGAGGTTGTTGCATATAAACTTCTTCTTGTAATAGTCTGTGTAAAAAGGCATTCTGAACATCAATCTGATGAATACTCCATCCGTGTGTGACAGCCAAAGATAGTAGAAGTCGGATTGTTCTTGGTTTGACCGCAGGACTAAATGTTTCGATGAAGTCAATACCAAGCTACTGGTGGTAGCCCTTAGCCACAAGACGCGCTTTGAGCCGCTCTATACTTCCATCAGCATATTTTTTGATGCGAAATACCCATTTGTTTCCAGCCAGGTTGCTATTTGGCTTAGGAGGTACAAGATCCCATGTACCATTTTTTAACAGAGCATTGAATTCCACATCCATAGCCTCACGACATTTTGGTTATTTTGAGGCTTCAGTGAAGTTCGAAGGTTCTATAGGCGTAGAAATTGATTATGCAAGTAAGCACTTTGGTAAGGGATATCGAAAAGGCCAACAAAAGGTCTCTTTGGTTCGAGAGAATGTGTTTGAGACCGTGTGATCATATGTGTTAGCTGATTTTGTGTAGTAGCGGGCTGGCATGAAATATCAGGAGCAACAATTGAATTTCGAATATCATTCCTTGCTGGTACGATGGCATCATCTAGAGAAACAACTTCGTTAGGAATGTCCGAGATTTGAGTAGAGTTGGAATTATCATTGTCAGCTTGTGTTGGATTTGACATACGGAGATGTGTACCTGCACTGTTAGATGGGGTACGCAAGATATTGTCCTTAAGAGTTAAAGGTAAAGTGCATAAGTTGGAGTCTAAGGTAGATTTGACTGTAGAGTCAGATAAGTAAGGAAAACATGACTCATTGAAGACAACATAGCGTTAAACAAATATTGTACCTGTAGATAAATCCAGACATTTGTAGCCCTGGTGTGAGAGACTGTAACCAATAAAAATGCAAGTTTTAGAGCGAAAATCAATTTCATGTTTGTTATAAGCTCTTAAGTTTGGCCAACAAGCACAGCCAAACACGCGCATGAAACTATAATTTGGTTTTTGTTTGTAGGCCATTTCAAAAGTATTTTCTAGAATTTTTGTGGGCAAACGATTTATGATATAGGTTGATGTAAGAAAAACGTCTTCCTAATAAGGGGTTGGAAGATTAGAATGTGCTATTAGAGCTAAGCCCATTTCTACAATTTGGCGATGACGCTGTTCAACTGAGCTCATTTGTTCATGTGTGTAAGGACGTGCTAAATGATGTTGAATTCCACATGTTTGAAAATATTTGTTTAAACGTCGAAATTCACCCCCCAATCAGTTTGAACGGATTTAATTTTGCTATCAAAATGACGTTCAACATATCTTTGAAATTGGATGAAAATTTTTTCAACGTCAGATTTTAATTTTAAAGGAAACAACCAAATAAACTTTGTAAAAGCATCTACAAAACAAACATAGTAACGTGAACCATAACTTGAAAGTACTGAAATCGGGCCCCATACATCAGAATAAATAAGTTCAAGAGGTCTTTAACCATGATGAGTAGATGTAGAAAAAGGTAAATTATGGCTCTTAGCCATCTCACACTTAGGACAAACAAAGTGTCTATTATTTGATCCAATAGGTAATTTATTTGTAGCTAGCACATGTTGGACGGTAGTGTAGGAAGCATGTCCGAGATGACGATGCCAGTCAGATACAGAGACACGAACACCAACAAAAGCAGAGGGACAATGCACTGAAGAGGTTTTGAGAAGCAATAAAGACCATCACTTGTGTGGCCTTTATGCAGGATGCTCCCCGAGTAATCCTTAATCAGAAAAAAAAAGAACTGTGAAACTCAAAAATAACATGATTATCTTGAGCAAATTTTTGGACAGAGATAAGATTTTTTTTAATTTTAGGAACAAGAAGAATGTGATTGAGAACAAATGAAGAAGAAGGAAAAGATGCATTGCTAATACGTGTAATATCCAAACTTGTTCCATCACCAACTTGAATTTGGTCATTCCCACCATACTCTTCTCCACAGATATTCAGGTTGCTGAAATTGTTTGTCAGGTGATGTGTTGCACCAGTGTCGGCATGCTACTCTTGTTGAGTTGATTGTTGGTGAGTTTGTTTTGAGGCAAAGTTGGCTTGAGGGTTCAGACGAGGTGGTGGTGGTAAGAAGTTCTGATCAAACCTTTTGAAGTAACGAGATGCAATGTGTCATGCCTTACCACAAAGTTGACACCATAGACTATTATTAGTAAAACCATTGGGATGAGATGGAGACTGAAAATTGCCTCGACTAGAACCACGAAAGTTGGAATATTGGTCACACCCCCTGCCTTGGGGGTTGGAAAAGTTGTTATGGCCACGACCTCCAAAGAAATTATATTGACTTAATGCAACATTGGCGTGGAATTAGGTACGGTAATTGCCTGATGGTTGTGTTGGATGCGAGCTTCACATGTGAGGATCATAGAATATGCCTCTTCCAGAGTAATAGAACCATCCCTATGCGAAATAGTGGAAACAAGGAAATCGTACTCCGGACCTAAACCAGCCAGCAAGTATGTGATAATATCATCACATTTCATCTCCTGGCCAGCGATTGCTAATTCATCGGTAAGCCACTTGATAAGCATGAAGTATTCACTTGCAGTTTGACCACCTTTGTGAACAGTGGCAAGTTGGGAGCAAACTTGCACAGACTTTGAACGGGATTGAGATGCAAAAGGGGAATTGAAAGCAGTCCAAACTTCATTGGAGGTACTGTAGTGAGCTACTTGGGCTAGTACTTCATCTGAGAGAGAAGAATTGAGACAACTTAGGATGAGATTATCCTGTGTATCCCAGATTTCATAAGTTGGGTTGGGAGTTTTACTACCATCAGCAACAGTAAGTTCTTTTGGCAGGTTGCTTGATAGTGCCATTGACATATCCAAAAACTTTCCGTCCTTTCAGGTAAGGTAACATGGTAGCTTTCCAAGTAGGAAAGTTGAGACGAGTGAGTTTGGTGAGGTTTATATTTGTGGAGGGGTTAAAGATTGGGAGGTCAGTGGCAGCAGAGATATTAAAAAGTGATGAATCGGGAAAAGCAGACATGGTTACGGGAGTTGTTTTAGACGTTAGTCAATTTGGATCTGATACCATATTAAGAATTAGTGTTCCATCTTTAAAGGTCAACCTTGCTAAGAGGAGTAAGCCAATCCTTTATAAGTTGGTTTATGTTTACACCTTTATTTGATGTATTAAGAATTGAGGTTCCATCTTAAAATGTCAACTTTGCTAAGAGGAGTAACCCGATCCTTTATAAGTTGGTTTATATTTACATTTTTATTCGATGTAGGACTCTATCCCTTAATATGCCCCCGCAAGATGGTGGCTCGTTTGAGCAGACCAATCTTGAAATCCGTATGTTCACTTTTTGGAGTTTTAATCGGATCGAATTGCTCGTTAGAGCTTAATTGGTTGTAGGATTTAGAAATAATATTTGTTGAATGTTTCTATCACTCATTCTCATACTCATGATGTTTACATCCTAAGATTTAAATAGTATAATTTCAACAACTTACTGCTATTCTATTGGTGCTAGTCAAATTCAAATTAAAAGTATTTCATCCCAAGATATCCTCAACTCCTTTGTTGTTGTTATTTTCTCTTACACCAACATCTGCACTTTCTGTTGCAGCAGATATAGCAATATTTGCTCCAATACTCTGTGTTAGGTATATGTTATTTTTGTATACAATATTTTTCCCAGCATTCGAATTATTTACAAAATTAATTCATTTAAAAGTGCTACTTCTCACCAACTTGCCATTGATATGTTGACGCGATGCTCATTGATTACAACTGTATTTCTCTTACTTTATTTATGAGGATTTTTTTTCCTTGTAATTTCTTTTAAAAATGTTTTTTCCTTCTTCCTTGTAGGTTATGTTAATGAACAACCTGAATTAGAGATTGATTTATCTGTTCATGAAAGCTACGTTATTGAAAACCTACATGAAAATAATGATATGCAATATGAATGTGTATCAGATATTCATGTTTCTGTTGAATGTACAAAAAGAATTGATAGAAAAAATATCTATGTTGAACCTTATGTCTTGCCATCTTATACAATTTGTAGACATTGTGGTGCAAAAAATTCTATAGAGAAATCAATGGCTTTTGTCGTTGTGATGGAAACGTCAAATTACAATTACATAATATGACTTATTTACTTATAAATCAGAAGAAACTGTGGCTTTTTAAAAAGTTGTTCGTACTTACAACAGTCATTTTGCATTCACTTCACTTGGAGTTAAGTATGATAAAGAATTTTGTAAAAATAATAAATGTGTATATACTTTCAGCGTTTACGGACAAGTATACCATTTCATAAACCCACTTGTATTGATTGATAGGAATCCAACATATTCACAGTTATTCTTCTATGATATCGAAAATGAAGTTTGTAATAGGCTCAACAATTTTGACAAATTTTGTGAATCAACTTTAAGAAAGTTGATAGATATTTTTTTCAAAAAATCCATATTGTAACTTTTTCCGATCATTAAGTGAAGTTATTGATTTAGAATCATGTCGTATTTTACTGAGATGTGATCTAGGTCTTGATCAAAGAATATACAGCATGCCAACATCAGAACAGATGGTTGTAGTTTGGGTTGATGAGGACCCATCTGCAGATATTCGAGCTTGATATCTATTAATTTATGGACATTCAGGTAATGCATATATAGTACAATACCATTATGGTTATTATGATCCACTTCAATATTCATTACTTTTTTGTATGGAGAACCTAGATGACATGAAGGTATTGAGAAGGTAAATGTGAATGCTTCACAAGTTCGAATCCCTCAAAATTTAATAGAAGTTAAGAATGTCAATTGAATAGATCAACTTTTTGGAAATAGAAGATTATGGTAAACTTTACTAATGATAGTGATTTATTCTATAGTAAACAAATGTATTTATCTTGGAAATAGTTTTCCTCAATATTTTTCTTGTGTTTTATTTTTTGCAGTTTCTTGTGTCGTGAATATTATTGTTACAAACTTAAAATCAAGTTCGTAGACAATTTTGAGTTTTTACATACTGGCAAACTTTTACAACAATATGTAATAGATATGTATGTTAAAATTGAAACAGTAAGATTGGACTATTTTCGCAATAATGAAAAGGTTATAAGAGCTGAACTTTATCACGGAATTGTAGACAGTATAAAAAATGGTGAGAATAGAGGTTATAAAATTGGTAATCATTAGTTTTGCATGTTGAATTTACTGGGGGTCCTAGAGATATGACTAAAAGATATTTGGATGCAATGTCTTTAGTTCAAAGATGTGGAAACTTGATGTCTTTTTAACAATGACATATAATCTCAATTGGCCTAAAATAAAACAAGAATTAAAACACAATGATGAGATAAAAAATAGGCCAGATCTGCTAGTACAAATATTTCGTGCCAAGCAAAGTAGATTTGCTTAAGAGAGAATTGTTAGGTCTTATAGCTGCATATGTTTATGTGATTGAATTCCAGAAAATAGGATTACCTCATACTCATTTCTTTTTTATATTTAAACGAAGTTGTAAGATTAGCAACCCTGTACAAGTTGATGAAATTGTCTCATGTGAAATACTAGACTAAATAAATACCTCACCTACATGCTACTGTTGTGAAACATATGATGCATGGTCATTGTTGGCATTTGAATCCTAAAAATGTTTATATGGAGAACAATCATGTATGTAATAAATACCCAAAAGAATACATTCAACATACTTCATTAGGTAATGATTCTTTCCCTCTTTATAATGGCGGTATAAATGTTAAAGTAAGAGGCTATATATTAGATAATAGCTGTGTTGTACCATATAATCCTTACATTTTTGCAAAATATGATTCTCACATTAATGTAGAAGTACGCTCTTCTGTTAAAGCTGTCAAATATTTATATAAGTATGTATATAGGGGATATGACCGTATTCATTTTACTGTGAATAAAGAAACAAGTAAGCAATTTATTGATGAGATTTCAAATTACAAAACAGCTAGATGGATATATGCACTCGAAGCTATGTGGGGGATTTTTAGTTTTGATTTAATTGACATGTCTCCGCAATAGTTTCTCTATAGTTACATACTGGGGATACTCGATTGGTTACATACAATGAGACAGATGATTTATCAAAAGTTATAAATAAAGACTTTATTCACTAAACAATGTTAACTGAATTCTTTAAAATGAATATTTCAAATCAAAAGGCAAAGACTTTACTGTACAAAGAATTTCCCACATATTTCATATAAAATGCATCAATGCGAATTTTGAGTCCTAGAAAAAAGAAAGATGTTATTGGTAGAATAGTCACAGCTAATCTATCTGAGGGTGAAATGTATTTTTTACAGTTTTACTAAATCATATTAAACAGCCAAAATCTTTTGAAAATTTGCGAACAGTTAATGGTATTGTTCTGTTTACTTATCGTGAAGTAGCATTTTTACATGGTCTTCTTATTAGAAATAATTATTCTGACATATGTTTAACTAAAGCGATTGCTTATCAAATGCCCGTATTGCGTCGACTTTTTCCCAATGTGTTGACTTTGTGTAGTCTTACAAATCCAAGAAGTTTATGGGACAAATCTAATGGTTTTATGATAGAAGATTATTTACATAAAGATCTAACACAAGATGATGTTGAGATGAAAGCATTGCATTGTATAAATTCTTTCTTAGAAGCTGTTGGTAAAAATATAAATAATTTTTGCTCGGTAGATTTTACTGTGAACGATAATGATGTGTTTGAAACCATGATTGCTGAAGAAACTACCAATACTAAAGTTAGGTCAGATATACATTATACTACAAGTTTAAGTAAAAAACAATAAAATGCTTATGATATTATTCTAGATTGTGTTTTAAA
This sequence comes from Fraxinus americana, assembly GCA_035079005.1. Classification (NCBI taxonomy): domain Eukaryota; kingdom Viridiplantae; phylum Streptophyta; class Magnoliopsida; order Lamiales; family Oleaceae; genus Fraxinus; species Fraxinus americana. The sequence continues at coordinate 13,811,791 of CM068716.1, read as the reverse complement.
TGATAAGAATGTAATTTTTTTTTTTTATTAATGGGTACTCGGAAAACATATTTATACAAGGCATTACTTGCTGTTGTACCATCTCGAAACCTTATTGCATTACTGACGACATCATCAGGTTTAGCTACATCTTATTACCAGCTAATCGAACCGTCATTCACGATTCAAAATTCCGTTTGATATAAGTTATGTTATGCTATTTTCGATAAGTAAACAATCTGCACTTGGTAAACTTTTAACAATGACTAAACTAATTTTATGGGATGAAGCACCAATTGTTCATAAATGTGCTTTTGAAACTTTAGATAAAGTGTTGAGAGACATTACTAAATGTCAATTACCATTTGGTGGAAAATTTATTGTGTGTGGATGAGATTTTCATCAAGTTTTACCACTAGTACAAAGAGGAATAAAAGATGATATAATGAAAGCAAGTTTAGTTTTTTCACATTATGACATTCTTTTACACAACTGCCATTAATTCAAAATATGAGAGCTAAATTATATCATTGATTCATTTCTCCTTTGAATATTTATTGACCATTGGAAATGGAATTGAGAAAGAACATTCATACCAAATGATTAAGCTTCTTCCAGATATCATTATCAATTTTGAAGATGAATTTAAATCATTGAAAGAATTGATTAACATTGTGTTTCCCAATTCCAGACGTATGGAGACAACTTAAATATTATGATGAATATAATTATTTTAACTCCAAAAAATGAATATGTTGATTTAATAAACAATATATTACTTAAAGAAATTCCAGGAGAGAAATTTACATATTTTAGTTTTTATAAAGTCATTGATAAAAGTGAAAGGTTTATTTATGAAGATTTTTTAAGCAGTCTAACTCTCCAAATTGTATCCCTCCACATGAACTTGTACTGAAAAAACTATTGCCATTGAGAAATATTAATCCTTCCAAAAGTTTATGTAACGGGACTAGATTTATTTGTCACGACTTTAAACGAAATGTTATTTTAGCTAAAATTGAAACAAGAGAATATTGTGGAAAACAAGTATTTTTATCTAGGATTCCATTCATTCCACTTGAAGACGACAAATAGTCGGTACCATTTAAAAGAACTTGGTTTCCAATACGTCCTTGTTTTGCGAGGACTATTAACAAAGTTCAAGGTCAAAATCTAGATTTTGTTGGCTTATACCTTCCTGAACTTGTATTTTCACATGGTCAATTGTACGTTGCATTGTCCCGGGCTAGAACAGGAGGAAATATAAATTTTTTTATTAAATCTGCTGTCAAAAATAAATCACATACTTGTTGCACCAAGATTAATGTTTATCATTAAATATTGAATTTAATACGTAGTAATTAGCCACTTCTGTATGCTTATAACGTTTTGCAATGCGTTTGAATTTATGTTTCTTATCTTGTTTTCAATAAATACAAATGCATCTTATACAACATAGCTTCTCATAGATAGAATTATTCCATGTTTTGAAAGATTCACCATTAAGTTACTAAATGAAAGTTTTAAGTATAAGAAAGCTATAGAAGAATCTCGTGTTTAGTACAATTTTTGACTATTAATAAAAATTCTGCAATTCACTGTATCTCTTCTAAAAAATTTAAAGATACAAACTGTTTTTCAAGTTATTTGTTCAAAATATCTATCATTTTCATGAAATGCATGGTGCAAAAGTATAAAATAAGGTAAATTACATTTAATGATTATCTATTGCAAAGACACAATATATCCTATATTGCAAGTCTGAGTATGAAAATGGCAGATGGTCCAATGATGAAAAACAAGGTTAGGTCTGCATCATTATGCTCATGACTGCCAAGGATTATGGTACTGGGTATGTTTACGTTATTCCAATCTTAAGCACCGGTAGATATTTCTTTTCAACATGGGAGATGAAACATATTAACTTGCTGGTATTTGATAAAAGAAAATAAATGTTGCAATGTACAAATAGTAAATTAGCAAGTTCTTTCACTTTATGACCTTATAACTGCACAGTCTGATGATATGTCTTATATGTGCTCAAACTTGTGACATTTCTCTTGTAGTTGGAAGATAATATTTAGATGGCAGGTATGTTAACAAATTTTGTTGGCTGCAGGGAATAGACCAAAAGAACAAACTGTTCGTCCAAAACTTTTGAATTGGATAGCTCACAGTTTTGAAGTCTCATCAGTCATCAAGCATTGGAGCTTCAATAATACCTGCCCATATAATATTAATATATGTGATCAGTCTCTCTGGAAATCTAGATATACTTCATATCAAATATTATTAATTTTAAATGAGCAGATGTGAATTAATTGAGTTTAGAGGAAGAGTGTCACGCGATTTCCTGACTTCATTCAATTCAATAGTTCATGTTAGATATCAGTTAGGTTATACATTTTCTCATTGGTAAGGTTTGTTTAATCAACTTTCATGGGTTTCTAATTCTTTTTTATATTCTTTTTCCTTCTTCCATTCATATTAAAGAATTGAGAATGAGCATTTCTATTGTTTCTAATGTTAGACACGTTCTCAAATTCCACAAGTATATTGTTAAAGAGTGTTTCTTTTGCTTCTCAATCCGGATTTTTAGTTATTTATATTTGTTGACTTCATAATGTTATCATGAAGAAATATGGTCACGGTGCTACCATCGTCAGTAATGAGGTTGGCTTTACTCCTAACATTCAGGTTGTAATTTAGTTTACTCGATCCCGATACACTATACTTCTTATTCACTTGATTAAAGAGCCGAGTAGGCAATTAAAGAGAACTTGCGAATTGCGATGCTCTTCTTTTCAAGGCAAATATTTATTCTGTCCATTGCTTAACTTTTTTTACTGGCATACTATATAATATAATTGAAACATTATCCTTGGCTAACAAATCAACCAAATTTGCTGCGTGACTGAGAGTCTTGAAGCTGTAAAAAAGTTGAAGAAGGCTGGTTGGGGTGTGATGGTCAGTCACCGCATGTATGAAATCTAGTTCATGTGTCATGATAAAAGATACATCTTCATGAATTGAACGTATCTTATAATTGGTTGTGTCACTGTGTGCAGTGGAGAGACTGAAGACACTTCCAATGCTGATCTCTCTATTGATTTGGTAACGGTACAATGTGGTTCAATCTTTTCAGTAAGTTCTCCTTCATAAATTTTCTTGAATTTTCTCCTACCACTATGAGCATGTAAGTAGGGCAGGGCAAAATGTCCGAATCGAACCGAACGGGTATTCCTAAATTAAAAATCCGAATGGATATCTGAATCGAGAACCGATGGGTTTGGTTGGGCTAGGCTTTAGTTGCTATTTTAGCCACTCATGGTGGGTTTAGGTTACGTTTTGGGTTGGGTTTTAATTTGGGTTACAATTGTTCCCATATATATATATTCTTTAACCCCCACTCACAAAAGCTCAAATCGAGTCCGACCAAAGAGGAAACCTAAATTGAAATTGAAAATCTACACACACAAAAGAGGAACGCCGTCGAGTCCGACCACGCAGCCGAGTCCGACTGAGACCACGGATATACAGACCATTTGAAGTTCGAAAGAGGTAACTTGTAATTTGGAGTTGGTGAGTTGGTAGTCTTTGTAGTTTGAAGCCGCGATGTCTGTCCAAGCTTTTGTTCTGATTCTGCTTTTCACAATCTGTTGATTTTATTGATTCACAATCTGATTTTAACTGATTTTGTTCAACTTATTGTGGGTTTCTAGTTTTTGGTTTCTTTGGTGGCATTTTTTTTTTTGCGGCTTTTGGTTTTTGGTTGACACAATCTCTAATTGTTTTATTTATTGTGTATCTATTTATTTAGCTAGCATTAAAAATATAGCATACTGGTAGGAGTTTGAAGTTCACTTTTAACCTTGCTCCAAGACTGCAATTCTCTCCAAAATGTCACTTTATTTTGTATTGCAAAATAGAAATAGATAAAAGGACTTGTTTATTTTATTACCTCAATTTAATATTGAGTAAATGATCATATTTTTTGATTGTTGGGAAAAAAATGACAGCACAATGCAGACATCAATACCAAGCATAATATAGTTCTAGACTCATTTTTTCAATGACAGAGTTCAACAACAATTCCCAGCAGAATGTAATCCCTCTATTACAACCTTAATCAAATCATGGACAGAATATAATTCCCCAGTTTTCAGCATGCTCCAGTAATCATATTCAACAGTATGTAATCAACATATAACAATGCTTAAAGGAATCATAGACAGAATACTTTCTAAAGTTCAACATTTACATATGATCAGATTACAATATGCTCCAATATCAAGATTAGCATATCAACCATAAATCGAAACTGGAACCTCATAACTGAACAACAACAGAGCTTCAAATGAATGGAGATAAAGTCAGAATAATACTCCCCTTTCTACCGGCCGGAGAACGCCATGGATGCTCAGTTTCCACCTCCTATTTCGGCTGAAATGTAGGCTCAGGAACAGTCACCATGCACCGCAAAAACGCCCTCCAGAGAGAGATTAGAACCAACCACGAAACACCCAACACTTGGCTTGGGTCATCGACCGAACGGTCTACCCAATCAGCCAAGAAGAACGCCCAAATCAGACCTATCGAACCCCAGAGAAACCCAACCTCTTAACCACTATTTCAGGTCTAAGAGCACACAAGGAATTTCTTCAATACATAGGCTAAAGGTCGATTTTCAGGGACAAGAAAATGGGAAGAACAGAGAGCAGGCTGGAGATCGAAGAAGGGAAGAGAAGAGTCTCGAACAAGCCAAGCCCACGTGATATAGGTCAAAGCCAAAGAAAAATATCTCAACCACTTTGATCTCAACCGTAGATTTTCATCCAACGGTTATAATAGAAACCCGGCCCAGTAAAGTGTTAAAGAGAACCACTTACCAAGCCCAATAAGCCCACATTGATTTATGTACAAATAATGCTTTGCTCTATGGTTCTATTTTTTCATATCCAGTGCTTTTGTTAATGAGAGGTGATACCAATTGTTCTATTTTTTTCATATCCATTTGATACCAATTATGGATGCTAAAATGGGAGACAAAAAAGGGCCTAAAGAGAGGTCAGAAATATGGAATCATTTCATTAAGATACTTGGTGGAGAAAGAGCTAAATGTAATTATATGAGGGCATTGAGACATATAATAAAATATACATTATATTTTTTTCTTATTAAATTTTATTAGAACTATTTATAGTTTATTTATGTTTGTTAATTGTGTGTGTGTTTTTTTTTTTTTTTCATTTTTTTCTTGTAGAGTTTCTTAGTAGCTAGTATGGCAAGTCAAATAACTGATGATTACATTACATAGTTGGTAAGTATTATCAATACTTTAAAATATTACGTTTATTTGTAAAAGTTAATATTAAACTTGGTATTTGTATCTAATTTTTGTTATTAGTATTAGTATCTACTTTCATGTGTATTTATGTAGTGTTATTCTAAATATTAAAAAAAATTAATTATAGTACGGAACCGAACAGAATCGAACCGAACCTGAACGGTTCCAGAATTATATTTGGAACCGACGTTTCCATTTACTAAATACCCGAAAATTTCTGGAACCGAACGGAACCGAACAGAACGGAACGGAACCGACCCGCGCCCACCCCTACATGTAAGCATAGTTCTGGTTTTCAATTAGCTCTATTTCATAAGCATACTTCTGGTTTTCAATATCTCCTCACTTATGTTAATCATCTCAACATACATATTGTAGCGCCCCGAGTTCTGTTAACCCGGATTGCCACGTCATCGTCTTTTGCCCTAATTTTGTCAATCAATTTTTGCGAAAATAACCTAATTTTTAAAATCACATTTGCAATTGAAAACTTCGTCGGTAAGAAAAATACATAGGATAATTTTTCAAAATTTAAATATCATGTTTTGGAATAGCGGAAACGAAAAATACGTTAACATACAAAACTTCAAAGAGATAATAATTTCGATAGTCAAATTCTTTTATGCCACCACTGCCGGATCAATCTCGATCGCTTCCGAAGTCTGCAAATATTGTTAAAATAGCAGAATGAGTATTTCGAAGAAATACTCAGTAGATTCATCGCCGATAATTAATTTACAGAATAATTGAATACACACTTATGCAATATACAATGTGATCATCTTGTGCTCATTTTCTTGAAAATCATAGGCTCTTTAAAAACATGGGCTGTGGGTAGTCTTTCTTTCTTGTGCGGATGAAGCACATAAGTTATGCACAACATTCTCTTCTTATCTCATAAGCGATTCTTTCTTTCTTTCTTTCTCATGCAATTAAGCATATAAGTTATGACAAGCATAACAATATCATATATCTCATATGACACATTCTCATCCTATGCATAAAGCATATAAATCACGTAATTCACATAAAGTATGCAATTATAATTTAAACTAATTAATGGTGGCGAGTCTACCTCAAAATCTAGAGTTTCGTGAAAATGGTGCGAGAAGTAACTTCAATATCCTAATTGTCCGTTCGTTTCGTCTAGCCAATAGAAAATAAGTTTGAATCAATATTTCGAAACTTTAAAGTTTTAAAGTGTTGAAATTAAGGTCAAGGGCTTAATTGAAAATTATTGGAATTGAAATAAATGACTTAAAATGATAAAGTAAAGTTTAGGGGCTAAATTGAAAATTTATTAAATCTGAAAATAAAACTTTAAGGGCTAAAATAATAACTTTCATAAGTTTAGGGACTAAATTGTAATTATAATAAAGTTGGAATTAAAAGTTAAAAACTGAAATAATAACTTTTATAAGTTTAAGGACTGAGCTGTAAATATATTAAAGTTGAAAATAAAAGCTGAAAACTAAAAATAATAACTTTTAATAGTTTAAGGACTAATATGTAAATATATTAAAGCTGAAAATAAAATTTAAAGACTGAAATAATAATTTCTATACATTAGGGACTCAATTGTAAATATAATAAAGCTGAAATAAAACTTAAAAGCTGAATTAAATAACTTATATAAGTTTAAGGACTAAACTGTAAATAAAATAAAGTTGGAAATAAAGTTAAATGCTGAAATAAATAACTTATTTAAACTAGGGACTAAATTAAATAACTTTAAAGCTAGAAATAAGAAATGTAAAGGCTGAAATTTAAAATTCTTAAACTTAAGGGCTAACCTAAATAATTTAACATAACTTAGGGCTTAAATATCAATTGAAATAAATATATATAAACTAAACTAACTAAATTAAAACAAAACAAAACAATTAAATCAAAATAAAAAAAAATAAAACACGTCTCTCTCTCTCGTCCAGAGAGAGAGAAGACGACGGGGAAGGGGCTTCGCCCCCTTCCTCGAGATCTCGCCACCACCGGCCGGCGGTGGTGGCGCCGGACATAGAGGTAGGTGGGGTGGGTTTATTTGGGTGTTCTGGGCTCGAAATGAGGAAGAACCGTGGCTTGAAGGCTCGGATTTCATTCGGTAAGTTCATGGGTTTCTTCTTATTTCTTGATTTTTTTCTTGGTTGTTGGCTATGGTGTTGGGTTTTATTTTTGGTTGTTTTCATCTTTGTGGCGGTGTTGGAGTTTTACGGTTTCGGTTGTGCGATGGTGGAGCTTTGTGGTCTCGGGTTTGGCTTGACTTGGGGTGACTTGTTCGGCTTTGGTGGAGTGGGTGTTCTTGGTTTGAGGCTGTTTTGAGGTATTGTGAATTGATGTTGGTTTGGTGTTGCGGTTTGAGGTCTCGGTTGGCTCGACCTGGGGATTTCCATTGGTGGTTTTGGGTGGTTCGATTGGAGGTGAGTTTTGGTGTTCGTTTGTGGCGGTTTGGTGGGTGTTGCTGCTTGGATGTGGTGGACGTTGGTAGCGTGTGAAGTTGGGCTTGCAGTGACTGGTTGGTGGTTTGGCAGTGTTGGTCTCGGTTTCATGAATGGGGTTGGAGTGACTGCATTGTTGAGTTCACTGTTGATGGTGAATGGTGTTGTGAGTTGCATTGTTCAATTTGTGTGAGTTTACTGTTGATGCTAGAAATGAATTTTCTAGCATCAATGGTGTCTCACATTGGACACATTGAAATGGGGAGAGAGTTGGAGAGAATTGACAAATTCTTACCAAGTGGATAATTGTGAGAGTGAGTGAAGAGTGTGAGTGGAGTGGGGTATGAATAGTGGTAAAAATTAGGGCACAAAACCCCAGACGGGTAATTGGGCCTAATTGTTGGATCTTTGGATTTTCCAATTGGGCTAAAAGAATTAAAGTTAAATCGGGCTTATGATTGGACCATAAATGTTGAATTTTAACAATTGGGCTCGAAATTAATAATAATTGGATTTAAATAACATAAATCGAAATTGATACTAAAATAATTATTCGAGATTGGATTTAATTGAATAGATTTGAATTCAATTTTATAACGGTTAGACGAACGCGTTTCTCTAGAAAATTAGGGTTACTTTTAGCAACACGTTTTTCGAGAAAATTAATTTATATAATTTAAAAGTTCGCGGTCGCTACACATATATTTTAAAAAAAAAATCTTATATATATTTGTAAATGACTATATGACTACATTATCTTCTTGATTTTTTGTATGTAACAACAATTTTTACTTCAGTCTTAAGACTAGCCAAAGAGTTAAATATTTTCCTTATTTATGTTATTTATTAATTTTTTTTAAATATATATGTACATTTTGTATTTACATGAATCTATCTCAACAATCAAATTTAATAATAGCTTTACAATTCTATATAGTAGAGATAGTTATATTTTATTTCTATAGTAGAACTAGTTTTCTGACGTATATGGCATGATTTTCACTCAATAGTCCTTAATTTATAGTCCTTAATTTATGGTCATTCTTGTAGTAGCTAAAGCTTCAACAGTCTGATTTGCTTGCCTATACCTATCTGATAATTGCAGCACTGATTTGACCATAAGTTATTGACCGATATCACTGTACAGTGTACATATTGATCTCACTTGTTTTTTTATTCAAACTTTGACAATTTATATGTACCGTCTCCTTTACAAATAATGCATTTGCTTGTAAAAAGACTTCATTATCGGTTATTGAATACAAAAACACTGCACTCACTTCAGCTTTACAAAAAATCCAAAAAACCCAAATACAAGTCACAAAACCTTCACTTCCAATACAAGTCTTAGAACGGAAGAACAATACCAACGGATACCAGAAATTGTGTCAAACAATCAAAAGTGGAAAGCTAAGGTGATTGTAGTTGAAAAAAAATCACCAAAAACTTCAAAGCAAGGCAATGGAAGGTACCAACATGTGATCTTAATGGATACTCAGGGAATTCTTATTGATTACACATCTTAAGTACTAAGGTTCAATTAAATGTTACATTTAGTTATACTCTATTGTCTTCAATTAGAAATTATTAAGGTTTTTCATTATATTTCTACATTTTCCCTCTTTGTTTTCTATGAACACATATGTACTACTATTTATTAAATTCCTCCTCCCTTTTCAGGGTAACTATCCAAGTTGGCTTATAAGATTCCAATATCAATGCTTTCAAGGATCAGCTTGCTCTAGGAAAAACTTATACAATTTCAAAAGCTTATGTAAAGAACAATATGACAAACTACAAGTATTCATCCCCTGATTCAAAAAAAAAAAAGTATTCATCCCCTGTTTGGCCCCCATTATTTGGCATTTTTTAGGGTTGAAAATTTTTGGAATAGTGATTGATGGGAGAATGTGTGGTGGAAAAGTAATGAATAATTTTAGATTTGTGTGTAATATTATTTTATTTAATGAATGTGTGGTTGTAATGAAGAGAGAGAAAAATTTAATGTAATGTAATTTAATGTAATGGGGGCCAAACAGGGGCTCAATGGAATCTATTCAAAGGATGATATCTGGAGAAACTCGTGTTGAAGAACTAAGGCTATGTTTGATAGCCAAGGAATTCCATGGAAGTAGGAAAACGTTTTCCATTTTCTCCAAATTGTGGTGTTTGATAGCACAAATTTTCCTAGGAAAACATTTTCCACATTTTTCTAGGTACAATCATTTGATGCACAAAAGCTTGATTTTGTTTTCCCACCTATTTGGCGGGAAAATATTTTCCACCTTTTTTTTTTTGTTGTTTGCAATGGGAACAAATTCTAGATACAATGGTTAAAAAAAATTTCACTTTTATTGACAACTTCCATGCAAAACAAAATCAAACGAAAAATATTCGGTATGGTAAAAAAAAAATTTTTCAAATTTTTTTTTCAAAATTTTTTTTTTTACAATTGGAACAAGTTTTAGACCCAATGGTAGAAAAAATTATCACTTTAATGGACAAATTCCATAAAAAAAGAAGCCAAATGGATACCAAACTTTCAACATTTTCCATGAAAAATTATACCAATCAAACACAATTAATTACAATTCCCAGTAAAACATTTTTTAGGAAAATCAATTCCCTGTAAAATATTTTCTTTCCACCCATTTTCCACCCTTACAATCAAACGGACCCTAAATGAATATAATCTAAAATTTGTTTTCTCAATCTATCAACTGACACCGTTTCATGTGGTTGAGCAATACATGGATACAGATGCCGATTTAAGTAAGAAACTGCACGTTTCATGTACTTCAAATAATAATATACTGATTCTACAAAAATATAGTTACCTTGAAATGTTAATAGTTCTGTTTAGAAAAGTAAAGAGAGAATATGATAACTCATTTTAAACTTTCAGACATACTTGTAGTTGCAGTTGATATGACGCCTAAACGATCGATTCAATCAAAAGATAGCAACCGAACATGAGTACAAGATGTCATACTTCTCGACATGAATTTCAAAACAATGATGCTTACACTTTGGGATTCATTTGTTGATAGAGAATATGTAGTAATAACAGACAACATTGAGATAAAATCAGTCATATTTGCAACACATGTCAAAGTTACATCATTCTTTAATATGTTCTACTATATTATTAGAACTCCTCACAAGGCATTATGTGACGTACTTTACACGTGTTCTCCATAATGATATTACTTATGTTTGAAATTGTCCACAAAAGTTTGTACCACCTTCTTCATAAATACACCTTTCTTTGCAGTAAAACAACTGACAGAATGGTATGTACAAGTTGCTATATTTTATTATCGTTTTTTTTCTTATTTCACACATCTCAATCCACATATCATTGCTACATTTACTAATTGTCTTGGCCTTATTCTCTAAGGGTGAAAGAAAATTCTATTAAGATCGATGATTTGGTATTGAAAAAATCATACATGGACAAAAGCCCCCACAAATCTTTCTCCACCTATGTTCAATAAATTCACTCCCATTCAGAATCTCTAGGGATGCCTCTTAGCGGTAATGTTACATATTACATGTACTATTCAAGCAGCATGTATTCTTTTCCCAATATATATGTAAGAAGATATGTCCAGTCATATCCTTTTTTCTCTTCATAATTTGTGTAAATTTATCACTAACACATACATATTGATAACAATGCAAGTTTTATTGGGTAAATGACACAGCAAGCATAGACAAAATCGATAATAAATCTTGGTGTATTGCTTGCAACAACTGCTATTGAAGATCAAATGTTGATTTTGGAGAGACACATCTTTGTATTTTTTGCAAGAATCCAAATTCTAAAGCTATTCCTCGGTAAAATATACTAACTACTAATCATATTTTCTATTTTTCTTTATGAAATACAAGTATCAGTTTTACTTATACATGACTTTTCTAATTCTCTTTATTTTTTCCGGCGTGTCTTATTTTACTAATACTCAATTCTTATTCACCTTAGGGCTAGATCATATGTGCAGCTACCAGATGTGATGGTTCGTTGAATGCAAATGCAATTGGTGAACTAGCTGAAAAACTATTGTTTACAAGTACACAATCCCTGATGGAGCAAACCAAATCTATAAGAATTTTAACCTAACTTAAATATTTTGTCATTCCACAAATATTTTACTCAAGTAACATTAATAGAATACATGATTAACATACAAGGTTCAGAGATAGTCTTTCGAACTGTAATTCAAAAAATGCAAAACACTAAACGACATTCTATTTGAAAGCAACGCAAACAGAACATAATTCATCAAGTTATAGATTTGACATCATCTCTGTAACAGATTTAGACCATACAAGTCCAAGAGAAAACTCTTTCCAAGTCTTCAGATCATACTTCAAGTTCAAATGTGGATGAAAACATAAGTTCAGAAATCTCCGGCACAAATCCATTTACTCCAAAGCAAAAATGGAGTAAACAATGATTGAAATGTTGTGTGATAAAATCTTTTGATAACAACCTACCCTGTTACAGTGAAGTTTGTCCTACTATTCTTTTTAGCTAGCTATATGTAATTAGAAACTGCCAACCACAAGTTAGCGTTGACAAATGATGTATGTGGAACATGATACCTACATCATGATACCTAGAAACAAGTTCTTGTTTAGTTTGTCTTGTACATGACTAGATAACAGGACACATGATGTATCTTTTGCAATTGTCAACACTAATGAAGCCAAGTTCTATTTATTATTATTATTATTATTATTTTTTGTCTTTCATTTACTTTAATCCAAACAAATAAGTGGCTACAATGTGCTCACCAATAAGTAATTCATTTCACATTTAAACACCTAAATATATACGATGTGTTGTAACATAAAATAAATGCATCATTTCTTACATTTACTTGCAAATAATTCACAAAGTGTGTAATTATTGAAAACAATAACACTTTGCCAACAATTCCATTATTTCATGGACTTTTGAAAAACGTTCAACTCATGCGCTAATCAAAACAAAATTTATAAAAAACTCGTGCAATGCACATAACATCGACTAGTTTTATAAAGATTTGAATAGTTTCTATTGTACATTAAAAGAATAACTAACAACTTGCTTCTTTTTAAAATCTAGGTTCGACTTATTAGTTGATCAATAATTGGAGATTGATCATGCAATTTTCCATAAACTCTTAGATTTTTGTTGGTTATTTTGTCGTTTCTAGAAAGAAAATAATCCCAAAAGACTGAAAGAATATGCCAATCCATTCCCCATAACCCATTACCAACCGCCTACAAGTTTTTAATGTCCATCTTCAATGATTCCAAACGCAACTTCTCCACTCCCACCCCACAAACACACTGGTGTGTACCTCTCGTAATTTTTTTTTTATCTTCGTCTTGATTTCAGGGGTACTACGTTGTGAATTTAAATTACTTCTCATTGTACTGTAATAATTCTGAAATTTTTGGAAAAAGAAAGGCTTTCTATTGATGAAATTCGGGAAAGAGTTTAAGATACATTTAGAAGACACACTGCCTGAATGGAGGGACAAGTATTTGTGTTACAAGCCTTTAAAGAAGCTTCTTAAAAATATACCGGCCGCGGATCTTCCACCAGACGGAGATGAGTTGGCGCCGCCTCCGCCGCCAGCCGAGCTCCATGACTGGTTTGTCGGGATTCTTAACGAAGAACTCGAAAAGTTCAACGATTTCTTCGTCGATAAAGAGGAAGAATTCATCATCCGCTTCCAGGTTAATTCTTGATTTCACGTACATCAATATTAATATTACTGAATCTATTTTGTGGCGTGGGTGGTTCTATGCAATTGTGAATTTGTCTGTGTTTTTTTTTTAATACCTTATTCAAGCTGGATAAATAGGCACTGTTAGTATGTTGATCTTGCGGGTGAATCCACTGAAGGAAATTTGTTCAGTGTTAGGGAACTGCATCTTCCCGTGTTTAATAAATTCGTCTCAAATGAATGGATTAGTGAGCTTTCAATTTAGCTTCTTGGATATGAAAGCCAGGGAGTAGGGATGACAAAATGGCTCGCCAGCTCGAGCCGTCCGTGGCTCGGCTAGGGAAAGCCCGAACTGAGCCGGCTCGTGGCTCAAAACCACTGAGACGAGGCTCAGGTTGAGCCCCATTTTGGGACAAAAGACTCGAGCCGGGGCCAACCCATGTGGCTCTTCGGCAAGCTCGTGTCACGGGCTATTTTCAACCAGGACGAGCCGAGCAAACTCAGCCAACTGTAAAAAAAAAGTTAAAAAAATAATAATAATTTGCAGGCAGATATGTTTGAATATTTAAAAAAAAAATAGAAAAAAAATCAAGCGGCTCGGCTTGTGAAGGCCCAAGCCGAAAGCTCGAGTCGAGCCTAAATTTTTTTGCTGAACAAAAGTTCGGCTCGAATCGGGCAAAAAAAAGCTCGAACCATTTTTTCTCGAGTCGAGCCCGAGTTTCGAGTTTCTGCTCGTGACTCGGCTCGGCTCGGCTCGGCTCGTTGACATCCCTACCAGAGAGTATCATCTTCAAGATATTCTTGGAAAATGGATATATCTTCTTTAAGGTGAACAAATCATTAGAAATAAATTGTTGGGCTGATAACATGTCCCATGTGCTTAACTAAATAGTCATAGGGTTCTCGAATATAATAGATTGCTTAGAGTTAGGGATATCAACGAGTCGAGTTGAGCTGAGTAAAAATGGTTCGAGCTATTTTTGCCCGAGCTAAGCTTGGCTGAAAATTTTAGGCTTGACCCTAGCTTTCGGCTCGAACCTTTACGAGTTGAGCTGACTCAATTTTTATCTTTCCTTTTCTTTTTCTTTTTAAAACTTGGCTGATTTAGCTCGGCTCGTTCAGGCTAAAAATGGCCAGTGACTCGAGCCTCGTCGTGTGGCTGGGGCTCGAGCCTGTCCCAAAATGGGGTTCGACTCGAGCCTCGGCTCGGTGGTTTTGAGCCACAAGCCGGCTCGGGCTTTCCTTGGCCGAGCCACAGGCAGTCCGAGCCGACGAGCCATTTTGTCATCCCTACTTAGAATATATATATATATATATATATATATTATTTTTTTAAGTAAAAATGAAACCGATACCTTTCTGTGCCGTCCATCCCATAACTTGCTTCCATCGACTGCCTTAAGAGTTATGAGGGATTGTCATGAAGCTCTTCTTTGGTTCGAATTGAGAGAGATCAAGAATTTTCACTATTTTTACATGCAAATCATAGGGGTCAACAGGCAATCATTATTTCACGATCAAGGGTGTATTACTCTTTGTAGTAGCGGACCTTATTATGACCCAAAGAAAAAATCTCTATTGAAATTTCTTAGGGAACTTGAATCATGAGGCCCATTGGGATAGCTTTATCCCAAAGACGGTCTTAAGAGTTACATTAAATCATGTTGGTTGAAAACGATGGTACACAATGTTCAGAACCTTCCTTGAAGTGAATGAACTAGAAATAACCAAAAGGTAATGAAATGCGATGACTCGTTCTACTGGAAATCGTATAAATGTGAGTTGACTCTTCGTCGGAATTGTTATATTCCAAATACAAGTTCTGTATCATTCATATCCAATGGCTTTGATAGTAATGGCTGGATTTACTACTATCTTGTCCATTGAATAGAACAGAGAAATGATGGTATAGCAATGAACATCACGATAATACTACGAAATATGGTCCAAAGAATCTTGATAGTAGTTCCATGAACAATCCTTTGCAGGATCAGATTTTTTAAAATGAAACTGATGCATTCTGTAACCTATAGTTGCGTTACCTTTATAGTAAAGGCAACGGGAGTATTAACACAGGAACAGATGATATAAAGTGCCAGATGTGAGGTTTTGTCGGATGATAGCTAACCTGTATGCTGTATTTCAGAATGGAAACTAGTAAACTCAATGCACGACTAAGGTGCGTCTGTTTTGCAAACTTTTCATCTTGATTTTGTCATTTATTTGTCAATTAAAATATTGATTATCGAATTCTTTTTGGCCTCGTTTATTCCATTCCTGTTAAAATTGCTGTAAACAAAGGTAAAATTATTGTAGATAATATATCTCTTGGTTAGTAACTCACACGGGAAGCATCATTTTGGTGGAGACCACAAAAATATGTTGATTTGGCACTTCATTCGTTAGCTTTCTTTTTGCAGGAGTTGAAGGAAAGAATTGAACGAGCGAAAGAAAAAGGCGGTAGAGACAGAGTCTTTAGATCAGATACTGAATTTAGTGAAGAGATGATGGACATACGCAAAGACTTCGTTTCCATTCATGGCGAAATGGTTCTTCTGAAAAATTATAGCTCTCTTAATTTTGCTGGTAAATTTTCTACGATTATCTATTACAGGTTGCACCTGGGAATGGTGGTTCCCGGGTTATTTCCGAAAATTAGACGATATAGCTTCATATACCTTGATTTGTCTAAGCTTAAAAGAAAAGTAGAAGTCACGATTTTTTGCTTCCAAACATGCTTGGATGTGCTTACTTTTTCTTAGTTTAAAACTTTATTCTCTTAATTAGCTTACTGTGAAAAAAAATGACTTGCTTATTTACAGCTTTGGCCAATAAAAGATATATTTATTCTAAAACTTGTTACTTGTGAGTTATATTTCAATCTTAGCCAAACATGCTCTCTTGCTCAATATGTGAACTCTGAAATGTATTTGCATATTTGATTAGGTCTTCTGAAGATTTTGAAGAAATATGATAAAAGAACCGGGGGATTATTACGCCTTCCTTATACACAGCTTGCTGTTCATCAGCCTTTCTTCACCACTGAACCTCTCACGCGATTAGTTCACGAGTGTGAGGAAAATCTTGAGCTCCTCTTCCCGCTAGAAGCCGAGGTTGTCGAGTCAACTTCCATTGCACAAGATCAGATGGATACAGTTCATAGAAACCCTTCAAATGATTGCCTCGAGACAACCTTGTCGCTTGGGGAGGAGAATGTAGATATATACCGGAGCACCCTTGCTGCAATGAGAGCTATAAAGGGCCTTAAAAAGGCGAGCTCTACTTATAATCCATTTTCGTTTTCATCTCTCGTTGGAAGTGTGGATAATGACATTACAGGCGTTGTAACAGCTGAAAACTCGCCCTGTGATTCCTTTGCAACCTTGCAAAACCAGGACGAAGCGAATGAAGACGATGCTGGTGGTCGCAAATAGAGATTTAACTTTTTGGTTATGAATTAGTCTTTCCACTGAACACCACAATATCACGAATCAAGTAAAATTACGCCGTTCTAAACTACTTGGGGTGCATTTTTGTGCAAATTACGTAATAAAAACAGCACTGGTCTGATTCAAGATTTAGACTTTTGCAATTCATCTATTTGTTCGCATATTAGACATAATGCCCTATTTGATTGCAACAAATTCCATAAAAAATGTCATATCCGAGAAAAACGAATTTCACTTTAACCGTTTGATTGCAACGTGAAAATGGAAATCGAATTTCAAGGTACAACCACTTTAAGCTGCATTTTTTTTTTGTTTTCATAGAAAACGAATTCTTATGGGTTTGGTGGATTTTTATTTTCCAACTAATGGAATTTGAATTCCTTTCCACCTTTGCCCTATCGGACCATAAATGTTCTTTGACTTGCATCTGAGTAGATGCTTTTTTCAAGCAGGACTGGCAATGGCAAGAGAAAAGTAGCAGAACATTCTACCGAAAATTTTCAGCATAATGCAGGTCCTCAGCCAAACTACCATACTATTCACTTGTGTATTTCACTGATCAAGACAGGAGAGGGAAACGAGAAATAAAGCTTCAAGCAAAATCTAATTCAAGCTGCCACAAAATTGGCGAGGTTTACAAAGTCAAGGAAATAGGACGTTGAAAGAAAAATAGGTGTATAAGAGTTTGATCATTCCCCACCCGTTGCTTCCAAGCAATCAAAACAAAGTTCGAATTAGGCAATGAAAACAACCATTTTCGGCATATTGGCACAGAAGTTACAAATAGCAAAAATCACCACAGATCATAAACAGAAGTTTCACTATCCATGGCGCAAACAAATCACTACAATTAACATGGAATAATAAAGATGCATTCATGCATGCAAACATCAACAGGCGAACAAATATGCATTTAAGACATACTGCTCCATACAGAGTAATCCATTAGCACGCAAAAGCGCAATACTTCACACATAAGTTGGGTCAACATGGCAAAAACAGTGCTACTGATCTTATATTGAACAAACCCATAAAACCAAATATACTTAAACTCAATGAAAAAGAACACCTTCCAAGGGTAATACACCTGCCCTTTATTTAATAGATTAATATGACAGGATTCTCTTCACAAGGCCACAAACATTCAGCTTAATCATTGTAGTGCTTGTGGTGGTGGTGGTGGTGGTGGTGGCGGCGCTTCTCCTCATCCTCATCAGATTTTTCACCACCCTGCAAATGGCAGTTGTAAAGATCAGAAAAAGAAAGTTCAGCAACATAATTAAAGAAATAATCCAGTATTCAATCTCTTATGTAGTTAACCTCATATATGAGTTCTCTATATCCGCTCAAACTCATGTTATAACAAGACTAAAATAAATAAACAACACCTTGAGTTTCCTATCAAGCGTGCAGCTTTTGGATTTACATCCACCAATTTCATAGTAAGCACTCAACAGCTCACTTGCTAGGTACTAGTTAATGCTCCAGACTTTCTTTTCTCATTAGTTTCAATTAAATTCCTCTTCTTCAATTTCTGGGTAGAGAATATTGATGGACAAACTTAATTTGTTATTCTGAGTGCTGAATCCCGTAGGCTAATGCATCATTACACACATTTTCTCCCCAACCATTTTAGTATCAAACGCATTTTCAAAATCAGATTCATCAACAGATCCATGTACATCGATTTAATTTCTTCAAAAAAATCCCAATCGTGCCAAACCAACATGAGATGTAATGAAGCTAAACAATCCATCTAATTTATTTAAGCTAGACTGCAAACCCAGATATTATGGCATTGGATTTGATCGTGTTTGCGTATTATATATTTTAAGCAATCAATTAAATTATGCGTGAAGGAGAGATGCTCACATATTTCTTGCGGCCATAGCCCTTCTCTTCATCATCACGCCTCTCGTAACTGGGCTTCCTGTATTCATCCTCAGACTTCCCATACTTCTCCTCTCCATACTCAGTCCTCTCGGAGCTCCCACCATACCCATAACCCCCACCACCTTCCTCTTCTCCATAGCTAGTCTTCCTTCCATACCCACCCGCTCCATACTCAGACTCATTCTTCCGCACGTAGCCGGACCCATATTCAGAACTTGGCTTCTCGTACTCACTCTTCCTCCCAAAACCCGCAGGTTCACTATATTCCGGCCCGGGTCTTCTGCCGTACCCGGATCCGTACTTTGAAGAAGGTTCCTCGTATTCACTCTTTCGTCCATACCCAGATCCGTATTCAGCAATGGGGTTCTCAAACTCGGGTTTCCTCCCATATCCTGATCCGTATTCAGAAGTGGGTTCCTTGTACTGTGGATTCCGTCCATACCCGGATTCGTATTCAGACTCGAACTGTGGTTTCCTCCCATAACCGGATCCGTATTCAGAACTGGGTTCCTTGTATTGTGACTTCCGCCCAACCACGGATCCATACTCAGAAGATGGCTCCTCGTAGTGCGGTTTCCTACCATAACCAGATCCATAATCAGAACCTGGTTCCTGGTACTCTGGTTTTCGACCATACTCAAACCCGGGCATCACATGAGCGGAACCATATTCAGGCCTTCCAGGTGCACCTCCACCAGGCTGAAACCCAAAATTAGGCTTGGGCCTGTCATACCCATATCCCTCCGGCGGTGGCGCTCCCCCATACAAAGGCGGCCCAGGTTGGGGCTTACGACGTACATAGCTCTTGTACTCATTATCCAGAGCCTCATCTGCATAGGCAGATGGTTTAGCATAGGAGGTGTACTGAGGACGATCATAGTCAAACTCGTTGGAACCAGAGGTGTTGGGATAGCATGTCTCCTCCGACGGCGGAAGTGGGCGGCCGTAAGTCAATGCGATTTCATATCCTCCACCGTACGGGGTGGTGTCAAACTTGTCGAAGTCGTCGACCGCATCGGCAGCGTCGTGGTGTCCCTTCGGGAAGTACGACATTGTTTTGGTGGCGGCTTTCAATTGATATGTGATTTGTGTGTTATTTGTAGCGAGTGGACTAGGATTATTTGACTTTTGATGATACGAGAATGCCCTGAATACGTGCAATTCATCGACAAAAATTTCCATTTTATTGGTTTAAATTCTATGGAAAATGTTACATTCGAAGAACTCGGGGCCATTCTCTTCATGTTTCAGTCTTGTGTTTTTAATTTTGAATTCGTTTTGTATTTTGTGTTTTGAGATTTTTGAAAGTGCGTTCTTTTTGTCATTCTGAAAAACTGTTTCTGAAAACAGAAAACGTGAAAACGCGTTTACTTTGAAATTTTTTTTTAATAATAATTTTTCTTTCTTTTCTTCTTTCTCAACTCCGCGGTCTCTATTTTAGAATCAATATTTTCATGCCAAAAAAAATGTATCGAAGGTTGAACATTAGTGTTCCATTGAATTGGAGATTGGAAAGGCGTAAACTATAATTTCAATTGATTCGTTTGGTTTAACAACAACATTGTCTTTTCGCAGGGCTAACTGAAATTTTTGATTACGGACAAATTGCACCTATTAATGAAAGTTTCTGTTTGAGGGTAAGAATGCAAAGAAAAAATGGTTGGGGAAAAAGATGCAACTGAGGTCAAACATTGAGGACAAAATGTGTAACTCACCCAAGAAAATAAGTTCACCTTGGACTAAAATGTTGAATTCGAAAAAAAAAATGCAATTAGGTTAAACTTCTGCAACTACATTATTCAGGTGTTCATAGAGTTCTTTGCATCAGGTTCATCATGAGAACTCAAATGCTAATGCAAATCCTCAGCAAGAATTTAATCCAATAATTGTTTCAATACACATTCAATTATAAGAACTCCTTTATATACATGTAGTATGAAAGATGCAAACTTTCTGTACGAAAAATAGAGGTGTCAATCTCAACTTTACATGTGCTTACAACTGTTATGGGTTTTCATTTTTTTACAGCCACATAATACCGAAATAGAACCACCTCACAGAATCATAAAAGATCTCAAAGCTTATTGCACGGAATCAGAATGCCACTTGTCTGAAACGCCACCACCCCCAGTGAGTGAGGAAGAGAAGTTAAGGCAATGAAGTTACAGTACATAGCCACCGAATTTTGCCCTTGTTAAGCAATTAAAGTCCCGATCAGTACTTCATACTCTAAGCCACATTATTGTGACCCTTGAATTTTATGTGATCAGTTACTCTTTGTGTCAACTCACCCAAATTCTCTGCTAAAACTCCTATTTGAAAATCTTTTTGAAAATGTCCGAGAACATTTTGGAGTTTCTCCCCCTTCAAAAAGTACAAAATAACGCATTAGATATATACATTCTAATCAAGACACCAACGATGACTACTTCCAGCGATAGATCATTATCTCTAGTCCTAGTCTAGCCATCTTTGGAAGTTCAGAAGCTAGAAACAGTTTAGCAGACATCACAAATAATGCCCAAACTCAGTATCCTTATCTTCCTTAACTAAATCTGAACAAGATTCAATTAAATACAAAATACCAATTATCCAAAATAAAATATAGTATGCCTTCTGTTAACATATTCTTGCTACATAATTATTAGGCATAAGTAACTAACAATAAACATAAATATCACACATAATTGGCATGTGAACAGGATATCTATTATAAATCAGACTACATCCGACTTAAAAAACTGAAGAACTGAATTACAACGAAAAATTTAAAAAAGAATATGAACTTACAATGTAGAAGAGAGTAATATCAGGGTCAATGGTGGAATCATCACCATCATTCTGAAAACAGTCAGCCTTTCCTTCTTCAAGTTCGTTCTCTTCCATTTCTAACCCTAAACCAGACAATCCAGTTCTACAAATTCTAGTACAAATTGAAAGACAAAGCTTTTAGAGAAATCTGTGGACTAAATATTCTTATGAACAACACCTAAACTTGAATAAAACACAAGACACCTAAATGATGATTCATTGACCCAATGTTAGTAGCACTCTGCTGTCTAAACTCATCAAACTTGGTAGTTAGTAAGGTAGCAAGAAGTTGAAATAAACGCTGCAAAATTTAGAAAATTGCAATCAATAGCAGTGCAAAAATTTAAACAAACAGCAAGAAACCTTCAAAGGGATTGGACTGAGAGACTCCCCCATTTGAATTCCAACCAAAAACCCATATCTCCAAAGGGAAGAAAACAGATGCAGTTGCCTTAATTAGATAATTATCCATTCGAATTGATTAAGTAGTTATGTGAAACACATAGAAGCCAATGCAGCAAGATATCAGTTTTCACGCAGAGAAACCAAGAGAAATACACAAAACAAACCACAATGGAAGAGGCGAAATTAAAAGTCAAACTTCACAATTACTTTGTCAATTCAAGATCAATTGAACTTAAATGATGTAAAATTAACAACTAACCTGGTAATGAAGGAGCCCAGTAGACGAATTCACAAAAGGTAGTCAACTGGTTCCACAGTTTTCACTCGATTCTAGACGACAAATTGCAGGATTCCAATGGTGAAACTGAATGCGTCTGGTTGAGAGAAGTTGAATGGTGGTGCTCCGACTTTGAAACGGTGGTCGACGGCGGTGGTAATATGAAAAAACCGTTGATAGTCAAGCGGTTTTTTCCATAAATTGGGGACGGTTTTTGCAACTAAGTGGCAAGGACGAGTATAAAGGGTAGAAGAGAGAGTTTATGGGGTTCGAACGGGAGTGGATTGAGAGAGGTTCAGGCGACGGCTGCTTGTAGTTTGTTGAGGAAGAAGAAGAAGAGGCTTTTCTCTCACAGGTAGGTTTTAGAATTTCAGCTTGTTTCCTGTGTTTTCAACAGAAGATGCCCGAAACGACTTTTTTACCATTTTCTATTTTCTTCAGTATTTTTTTTTTGGTGTGTTCGAAAATACGTTTTCGAAAATGGGAAAGAGAACACGTTTTCACCTTTTTGAAAAATCGAAAATAGAAAACGACTTGAAAACGGTAAAAAGAACAGGCCTTCAATTCTAAAAGGGTTGAACCCCAACCTTGATGGTCCCTCATCGCCCCGCCCTTAAAGCATTGTGGAGGAATTCAATTCTACTTTGGCTGTTTGTTTGGCAAAGGTGCAGAGACTTTCCAATTTCATATAAGTCAAAAAATAAAAATTCAAGTACCACATAGGAATGCATTTTCATGAAATTGGCAAAAAAAAGCTTAAAGTGATTGTACCTTAAAATTCGAACTCCATTTCCATTTTCGTATCAAACAGTCAAAGTAGAAATTAAATTCCTCAAATGTAACATTTTTCATGAAAATTAAACCAATCAAATAGACACTTACTTCAATACGGCTACCTAAACGTGACCTAAGGGTCCGTTTGATTGCAATGGTGGAAAATGGGTATAAAGAAAATGTTTTACAGGGAATTGATTTTCTTAGAAAATGTTTTACTGAGAATTGTAATTAATTGTGTTTGATTTGTATAATTTTTCATGGAAAATGTTGAAAATTTGGTATCCATTTGACTTCGTTTTTATGGAATTTGTCCATTAAAATGATAATTTTTTCTACTATTGAGTCTAAATTTGTTCACATTGTCAAAAAAAAATTACCATATCGATTATCATTCGTTTGACTTTATTTTGCATGAAAGTTGTCGATAAAAGTGAATTTTTTTTTTACCATTGTGTCTAGAATTTATTCTCATTGTAAAAAAAAAAACAAACAAACAAAAAAAAAAAAGGTGTAAAATGTTTTCCCACCTATTAGGTGAAAAAATATTTTCCACCATTTGTGCATCAAAGGGTTGTACCTAGAAAAAGGGAGGAAAACATTTTCCGTGGAAAATTTCGCATATCAAACAGTCAAAAAAGTGAAAGTAGGAAAATATTTTCCTACTTCCCTGGAAAACTCCGTCAATCAAACGGAGCCTAAATGTAAAATGATTGAAGCTCAAATCACAGGGTTGAGAATTTTGGATTTTGCTTTGACCTTTTGTTTTAACTTTTTACTGAATTAAATAATGTGCAATTTTGCTGGTAATTCTCAGTTGGAAAGAAAATTTCTCCTCTGAAAATAACACGTTATTGGTTGATTCTTCATGATTTGAGGTCATTCCAAAGTTTTTTCATTTTATAGTTGTTTCACGAAGGGATTCTATCCGTGGCTATATTTGACGCTTGAACGGGGAAGCTCTAAACAAATTGGGGGATATTGACATTTATAATTTAGAAGATTGGGTACTCTGATACTATAATTAGCCCTTGTTTGGTAAGAATTGAAATCATATTTTTAGTATATTTTGATAAAAAAATTGATGAAATGTGTGGTTAAAAAGTTGAGAATCTCATGAAATATGTGGTTAAAATTCATTGTTGACTTTAACTTAAATTAAAATCTAGATTCTAATATTTACCAAACATGGGCTTAGAATGCACAATGTCAACAGATTTGAGCACATTTCCTTATACATAATATTGGGTCATTTTAAATATGCTTATCTGATGTTAAAGGTCTTACGAAAGAAGTAGGTGTTTATGTGTGTCGCTTTACTTTATTCCTCGTGAGGGAAATAAGATGACCCATAATCTTACTTCATTTGCTATTACATCCCCAATTCCTATAATTGGGTTGATTGCATTTCACTTTTAATCACGTAGTTTTTATGACACTAGTAGTGAGTATTTGCGTTGCACGTCTTGTATCGAATGAATGGTATGCATAATATTTTTAAAGTAATAATACTGTTTTTTAAAGTATTATGAAAATATGTATATAATCTGAAAAAATGTTGAATTCAAGTTTATTACTCTTATTTTTCCATTTCAAAGTCGGTATATTTTTCATTTCTCAAGTATGGAAAAGAACTTTTTGATTGTGTCATTAAAAATGTAACTTGAAAATTACTTCCTTAAAAACATTATAAAAAATAACATATTAGTATGATAGTGAAACTTAAGAAAATTATTTGCTAATTCTGACATTATATAATAACTCCCCATTGCACAAAATTAATTTTAGAACTTTAATGTGGTCGTTCTTATTGTTGTAGATCTCAATGGAACATTTTCAAAGTACGAATAGTATAATCCATCACTCTTCAGATACATGCAATTGTCTTATACAGATATAATCTCAATCTTTGTTTGACGACATCAATTCTACAAATATGAAAACAAATTTACAATATAACAATGAAATTATACATTAACAATTAATAAAACAAAAAAAAGTTAATATTTTTCGAATTAAACTAATGACCTGACTCATTTTGTTGATCTATTGATGAATCAGATCTCGTTTCTGTTAATATTTCCTATGATAATGTATTCATCTGTGATGTATCTAGCATATAAAATAAAAATAAAAGTCATTGATGTGTTAGTTTAATTATTTATTTATCAATGTTAAAAAAATCATATATCAAATATAGGACGTATCATACAAATATAATATCATGCAACACGTATTTATCAAAAAATGTGATTGTGCTCGTGTACCAATATGATGTAGCGATATATGATAATTAACACTTCAAATTTTGTTTATTATCGAAAATTGGGTAAATATGAAAAACAAAAATTCGAATGATTTTATTTAATATTAAAATCAGTCAAAAACCAATACAAAGTCGTTGCTGTTCACATTTCAACTAAATCCTAATTGTCAAAATTCAATATAATTGTACATATGCTAATGTCTCATCATCTCTCCGGAAAGTAATTATCAAATCATAATTTAATAAATAATAAAACAACTAAATAAAAACCATAAACATAGAAATATAAATTGTCAAGTAAAAAACAAGTCACGGTGGTGGAAATAGATCTATCATATAGATGTCCAACAAATATGGCTCCACAAAATCATAAATATGAATAAAAAAATGATATATATATATATATATATATATATATATATATATATATATATATATATATATATATATATATATATATATATATGATGAGACAATAATATTATCGAACTACCACGTACTTAGAATGCTCCAAACGAAAGTATATATACAATTAAAATGATTCGCTGTAATAGATAAATCTAAAATAGAAATTTCATATAATTAATTCCATGATATTAAAAATTAAATTGAGATACGAACCAAGCTTAACTAAAAAAATTCTTATCAACTTATAAGTAGCTTATGTTCATCATTTAGATGGACATTACTAAAAGAATTAAAAAATAAAAATAGAGAGAAAATGAACTACATTATCTTTTTAGAATAATCAAAAATTTCGTCAAAGACCAAAACAACTATGTTTTTTTGTTTGCCTTTTTCATTTTTAGAATTTATCTCTCTCAAATCGACTTATCCAAAACTCCAATGTCCAACATAAATACATCGCATACATAAGCATCATTTAGGCTATTTTCATATTTTGAGAAGCTTTAACTCACGATAAATTGCTTTCATTGACAAAAGTTCTTGTTTTTAGCCCAAAACAAATTGCTTTCATTGAGAGTAGTTCTAGAATGAGAAAAGTCGATTTTTATAGCTATAATGATTCTAATCATATTTATTACATAGTGTATGTACTAACACAATGCAGTCATCATATTCGCTCTCATTTATTTACATTAATTATAAAGATAGTCATATCTCAATCCCTTTCACATGCCCTCCATTGGTAGGAAATTAAAAAAACGTAGCATCAACAGACTCTCTTCATCTTCTTTCATCTTACATTTTCTCTATATATTGGAATTTTTAATTTGTTAATGTTGTGTGTGGATGGTTTAAAATTTCAACACATTATAATATTATAATAATTTATATAGTTTCATATAATGATAAAAATATAGCGAAAAATAATTGAGGACTTAAGTGTGAGCAAAGATTATAAATGTTTATTACAGGTATAATGTTGTGTGGTTAATAAAATTTTTAGTGGGAATATAATTATCTATCATTTAGTATTCCATTTTTATTATATTAAATATATCGTTTAATTGTTATAATATGTGTGAAATAACCAAATGAAATATTATTTAAATAAGAAAATATGTATGTTATTTTTTTAAACGGACCAATTCATCCAAGTGAAGAAATTTAAATTATATTTTTATAATAAAACCCCCCTCCATGTGAGAGAGGTGTAAAAGATTGTGTAAAAGTGTGTGTGTACATGTAGCATTACCCAAAATTAATATAATATTAAAAATATTAATTTAGGGAATTATGACAGGTGAAAAAGAAAAAGGAATTTTTTTTAAGAACATGTTGAATTAATTTTATTAATTAATTATTAAGAAAATTAAAATTAAATAAAGGTATATTGGGCACATAGCTAAATATGTGAGGAATTAATGTTATTAATCAAGGGTAATTATATTACCATTACAAATTTTAGTTACTACATCACATTATAATCACACCACAAATAATTTTTTTTAATAAATACACCCCAATAAAATTACTATTATACTTCTTATTCAATAAAAAAAATATTGAAAAAAAAAATAATACAATATTGTGGTGTACTTATCACCAATTTAAATCCTCATTTTCTCAACCTTCCCCCTTCTTATTTCGCAGCCATCGGAAACGAAAGATCGAGAAGAAACACCAAGCCATATTCATACGTGCAAAATCTCTGAATCTCTGCAATCTTTCTCTTAATCCTATTGCAATGCTGTTTTCCCAAAATATTGTTGGATAATTGCCTCAAAAGTCAAAAGTTGGAAAACTCCTATTGCAAATAATAAAAGGTATTTATTATATAGAAGACTTCTAATTTAAGTTGAGGGCAGAATCCTGTTAGAATTTGATCTCCAAGTTATAGTCGATTTTGGAGTCATTATTTGAATTTGAATTAAACTCTTCTACTTGGTTATTTGGTCCTATAAATAATGAAAGTATTCCATTATTTTGGTGCGTGGCCGGAGAGAAAAATTACAGAAGAAAAATAGACGGTTGCTCTTTGAAAACAGATTGCTTCTGGGGAGACAAAAAGGAGAAAGTTGTTTTCTTGTTTAGGTCAACAATTGTGGGCTGTTGTTTATATAAATAATTATATACTAGGAACAAAGGCAGAGGCTGGCGCAGATTCTAAGGAGCAAAAGCAGAGGCAGGCTGGTGTTAGCTTGGTTTATTTTTCTTTGTAATACTTTGGGATTGGGTTGGTGAGTGAAATTCTATATAGTTGTAACAATTTTCATATAGTGAAAAAGCTTTGACGGTCCATTTAAATTTGTGCGTTATATTTTTTATTTTTCTTGTTTGCTAATATTATTCTGAACAACAAAAGATTCTGCGGGTAAAGTAGAAAAGGGAAATTGGTGTGAAATTTCCCAACAAGTGGTATCAGAGCGTCAGGTGGTTCGGAGTGGAGCAACAGAAAAATTATGTCGTTGAAATATGACGTTGAGAAATTTGATGGGAGAATCAATTTTGGCTTGTGGCATGTACAGGTCAGGGATTTATTGATTCAAGCTGGACTGCACAAGGCTTTGAAAGGAAAATCAACCCAGAGTTCTGACAAGGAAGTCGAATCCAGTATGAGCGATGAAAATTGGGAGGAATTGGATTTGAAGGCTGCAAGCATGATACGTCTCTCTCTGGCTAAAAATGTTCTTGCAAATATTCATGGAATATCTGCTGCAAAGGAACTGTGGGAAAAGCTAGAAGAACTATATCAAACAAAGAGCATCTCAAATCGGCTGTACTTGAGGAGCAATTTCATTTATTGCGCATGGAGACAGGTACAAAAATCTCAAACCATCTGAGTGCTCTCAATGGGATTGTTTCAGAACTGGAAGCTATTGGAGTGGAGATAGATGATGAGGATAAGGCATTACGTCTCATCTGGTCTCTTCCGTCTACCTATGAACACATCAAGCCGATCTTGATGTATGGGAAGGAAACTGTGAGTTTCGCAGAAGTGACAAGCAAATTAATCTCAGAAGAAAGGAGATTGGCGGGTCAGAATATTCATTCTGACAATGCGGCATTTGTGACTGAAAAGGGAAAGAGGGGAAACTTCATGAAGAAAAAGGCAACTTGTTGGAACTGTGGTCAGACTGGTCACGTGAAGAGGAATTGTCCAAAAAGTAGAGCAGGGTCGGCTAACTGCTCGGGTTCGGACAATGCGTCTCTACTGTTGGAGGAGGACGTGCTTGATGCGCTGTAAAGTAAGATGAGAACGTCCTCATGGCATGTTGCCAGTTGCCATGATAGATGATGTGTTTTTACTGGCGTGGGTCAGCATATCTGCACATAGCATTGACTGACATTTGATGCAAGGTGTGTGTGTATGTGGTGGTGTTGTAGTGTCGATGGCTGATGAGCTCTCTTGGAAAGTCAGTGGGAGAGTTGCACCATAACTATCAGCAGGGTTGTTTCGACATGTAGCCGTTGAAATGCTCGGAGGTTATTCTGAGTGATTATACTCATATGGTGGAGTATGGGATCGTCAAAGTGTGGCAAATGCTTACCTATTTTTCCCAAAGTATTGTGATTCAAAGTTGTAGAGGAGATAGCAAGATTTTGACTCGTTTTCGGCAAGGTGGAGATTGTTGGATAATTGCCTCAAAAGTCAAAAGTTGGAAGACTCCTATTGCAAATAATAAAAGGTATTTATTATATAGAAGACTTCTAATTTAAGTTGAGGGCAGAATCCTGTTAGAATTTGATCTCCAAGTTATAGTCGATTTTGGAGTCATTATTTGAATTTGAATTAAACTCTTCTACTTGGTTATTTGGTCCTATAAATAATGAAAGTATTCCATTATTTTGGTGCGTGGCCGGAGAGAAAAATTACAGAAGAAAAATAGACGGTTGCTCTTTGAAAACAGATTGCTTCTGGGGAGACAAAAAGGAGAAAGTTGTTTTCTTGTTTAGGTCAACAATTGTGGGCTGTTGTTTATATAAATAATTATATACTAGGAACAAAGGCAGAGGCTGGCGCAGATTCTAAGGAGCAAAAGCAGAGGCAGGCTGGTGTTAGCTTGGTTTATTTTTCTTTGTAATACTTTGGGATTGGGTTGGTGAGTGAAATTCTATATGGTTGTAACAATTTTCATATAGTGAAAAAGCTTTGACGGTCCATTTAAATTTGTGCGTTATATTTTTTATTTTTCTTGTTTGCTAATATTATTCTGAACAACAAAAGATTCTGCGGGTAAAGTAGAAAAGGGAAATTGGTGTGAAATTTCCCAACAAATATGTTCTTGGTCCTTCCAAGTATGCCTCCGTTGAGTTGTCGACAGGCAGTCACATTGCACGAGGTGTAATTGGAGAAAGATGGTAACAACCTCAAGGGAGCAAGGCAAATCCAATGAACTCAAAAGAGTTTCTTGGGATATTCTTGCAAGCAATTCAATGAGGGGATTCTGCATATGAAAAAGTGAGGCCATGTTTTTAATAAATTGCTCTTAGAACCAATTCCCTTGAATGCAATTAGAATTCTAGTAGTTAAAAAAGTGAGGCCATGTTTTTTTCATAATTTATTTCCTTCAAAGGTGGACCATTTTATTTTGTAGAAAGTTAAAATTAGGGGAAATATATTACTCGTATCAACACACTTGAATAGACAAAATAAAAGAACGGACGTACAAGACAAAATTTGACAATTATCATGTTCAATTCTTTCTGATTTAATACAAAAGCCATTCTTGAAGAATATGGTACAGGATTTCTGCTCAGGCAAACTACAGTACTACATGTTTGGTACAACTCAAGTAATTAACTAACCAAATGTGATAGTTCCACATGGTAAAATATAAGTCATTAACTCAAACAAAAACTTGTTTCGAACATCAATGCCAGGGTGGATAAAACAGCAGAAAACTTTAATAATCGGGAATTGAAGCAAAGCGATAGCCTTGGGCACCTCTCCAGGAATAATATGCAATTCGAGTTTCATAGAAGCCTGCAGAGATTTCATGATGAGTCAATTTAGAAATCGAACAGTTGCCCGAGCAATAAATAAGAAGCAGAAGTACAACAATGTGATATGTAGCATATCCTGGGAACAAAAAGGATAGCTAGAGACTTCATAAAATTGTATTGCTTATGTTTGCCTGCATGTAAATTACATTTTCCAAAAGCAACATATTCAGGAAAACGAAGCAGGATCAACTATTACTTGATAGTAAAAATATCAAAGAAAAAAAAAATTCAACCCAATAAACCGATATGCGATAAGGGTACTATTAGTCACTCAACTTATAGTTAAATTTCAAGTTAGTCACCGAACTCTTTCTGTTCCAAATTCTTATTTAAAGTTTCTATCAATTTCAAGTCAATCACTAAATTAAAACTAAGGATATTAAATGGACCGAGCCGTGCCGCTTAGCTCACCACCATCAGGCTCGGCTAGGCCCAAAACGTGAGTCAGGCTGCGCTCCCATATGGGGCAAGCCAAGCACGTGCTAGCTCGTTACCAAAAAAGTCCAGTATGGCTCGCTACACCAACTAGCCCTTGGTGGGGTGAGCCCAGCCACTTGTGTGTTTTTTTTAACTGAAATTACATTTTCACTCCCCTATGGCAAGCCGGCTCGCATGTCAATTGCGAACCGACGATAGTTTGAACAAGCGAATTGAAATGAAAAAGAAAACTTTAGAGATCCCTTTGAAACATAATAAAGTTCGGTGACTAACATGAAACTTCATTATAAGTTGAGTGACTAACAATATTTCTAACATGATATCTTAACGTTAAAAAAATGCTTCCAAAGAATGAATTTAAGATACCTGGCAGGAAGGTAAGAATTCCGAGTCCTAAAAGGCCATATGCTTGGGAACGGTCTCCTCCCATGTGACCTGTGAAAATGAAGAATGAAAGAAAGAGAAGTAGGCATCCCAGGGAGAGCAGGAAAAGTGCAAGGATGATGGATTTCCATGGAATTTTATCATAAGATTTAGGTGTATAGTCAAATCGACGGTCCTTTTGCCTTTCTCCGCTACCATCATAAGAATCATCTTCATCATCAGCAAGACGACTGTAGTTAATATTTCTTCGAGATGCCATAAAGATCAATGTAATTGCTGGTTATGAAAGTGTCAAACAACTCCAACTCAAATTGAACTGTGGAGTTTCAAAATCAAAGAGGAGATGTGAAGAAAAATAAGTAAGCTAAAAATAAATTTTACGAGATTTTAGACAATGAACTTGAAGCCGAAAAAATTACAGAGTTGAATAACTAAATAAAACATAACACATAACCTTAAATCTTAAAACATTTCAACAACTTTCCCAAGATAATAATTTATAGGTCTAAATACTCACAACTATTTTAAACATTTAAGATCTAGAAATTTCCAAGAAACAAAGAAAACTACATGGGAATTTTAAATATAATTTCCAACATGCACGAAGACAGGGGCGGAGCCACGAAATGACTTTGGGGTGGGCTAAAATTTAAAAATTCTAAGTAAACTCATGCTACAAGAGATCGAGTTTAGGAGACTATACCATTACATTCTAGACAAATAGCATATGACATTCAATGAAGTACAAGTCTAAATTCTCATTACATATTCATACTTTTTCTCGCGAAATACAAAATCAATGCTCACCTTAAAAAATATAAACCGATAGAAGCACGACAAACGTAAGCAAATGATATATATCCATCAATCAAAAACTAAAAAAATACTCAAGAATTTTACTACCATTTGTTTCAAACTGAAAGTTTTGGCCAAAAAAGCAACCAAAAATACATTATTATACGTCGTCATTCTCAAAATATTATCTAATGTGAGCATCAATCTTTTATACCAACACATTCTACCATGAGTGAAAAATCCACCCAAAGTGAATAAAACGACAAGAAATCTCGAGGATAAAAAAAAAATTGATTTCTTTCACGTCAATGTTTGATTCAACTTCTATAATATACATATACAGCCTGTTTGGTAACAATTCTCCTTTTCTACAGTAAATCACTTCTCATTTTCAACCACACATTTTTCAATAAAATAATATTTTCCATCACATCAATACTTTTTTCTTCTTTTTCAACCACACATTTCCCATCATATCACTATTCAAAAATCAATTTTTCTCCTAAAAATCCCTACCAAACACACTCATAATCTTATTATTTTTAATTCTTATAAATATTTTTTTTATTGTAAGATTAAGTATAAAGTAAGTTACTTATTTTGTTAGTAACATCAATTTCAAGGTCAAAATAAGTAAGTTTCTTTCTTATAAGCATGAATAAGTTATATATGAAAATATTTTTAAAACTAAAAGATTTAATTACTTTAAACTTAACCAAATATTTAATATGAAAATAAGTAATTTATTTTAGCTCTAATCAATACAATTTTATTTATTATAAAAGTTTATATATATTTATAAGTAAAATATGCATTAAATAAAAATATAATTTGGTAATAAAATTGTTCACATTTTATTAATATCATGAAAGAATATTTGGATAGTTGGACTTGGGCTTGGGCTAGGACTCAATGTGAAGCTGGGCTAATATAGATATTTAGGGTAGATATTTAGATATTTGGGCCAATTTAACTATAAAATTCCTCTACTCTTACCAAGTGGGTTATAGCCCAGCCCAGCCCCCTGCTAGATCCGCCTCTGCACGGAGTTAAACACTGACCAGAGATAAATGTGTTTAAAACAGAGAAGTACAGTGAAATGACAAGACTTTCCTTTAATTAAATGGCAATACGAAACTATCCCAAAACATTTACATGGAGACAAAGGTGAAAATGTGAGATCGAGATACTAGATTCAGTGCAAGTGAGGTATGAAACTGAGTACAACTGATCACAGTCTGAGCAATTTTTTTTCCACTAATTTTCTTTGGGCGTAACCATGGAGTATAGTCATTCATGTAATTAAGCTAAGTATATTTAAGTTACACATATGACATACCCATGTATGCTTACTTAACAAGAGGACTTAGTGCTAAGGATCTGCAGTTGAGCTAATATCATGAGCTGATAATATTTTGCTTTCTGTTTTAACTTACTGGATTACCCAAAATACAGAAACTGTTTAATTTACAATACATCTTTAGAAATTACCATAGATTCTCATAAAAGAATTTTTCCAGCAATTTTATACAGTCATTTCACAAAAAGAGAAGATGAGTAAAGATTAATTAAACACATGACAAAGTAATACTAATATTTTAACCTATATTCAACATTGAGCTATCATCTAATCAGTATCCCATATTTTTACTTTTGATCTATTTTTGTATGCCGTATGCCTTGTACACAAGAAGGCAAAAAATTAGCGAATATGGCTTATAAACTTTAATATATAGGCAACAGAAAGAGTTTTGACAGTATGAAAATGGCATATAGACAGTTTTGACAGCATGAAAATGGCAAAAAATTAGCGAATATGGCTTATAAACTTTTAATATATAGTAACATGGTGCGGAATGAGGTGGTTAGCTACATGTGTAACCTCAAAAAGCAGGTATTAGGAGAGTTTAAGAGTCGAAGCCCATTCAATAAGGACAACTGGTGTAAATTGAGAAGGTTCAAATGACTATTAAGGCTAGATGAGAATGCTACAGAAATGACCAAAATCTAAACAATGCAGAGGCTTTTGATGAAAAGTGTAAGTTAGCTAAATCGAAATCCAAGAGCGTGATTCAGAGTCTCATGTGTAAGTGTATAGGGAAACAATACAGTTATCAAGGATGGAAATAAAATTATTTACAATGCATCTCAGCAAATGGAGAAGTAGAGACATCAACCAAGTTATGAATAGTAAAAGGGCAAGCAATAGAGCTATGTTTAGTACTATCTATGCAATCACAAAAATATAGAGCCATTATTTCAATAAATTACTCAATGGAAGGATAGTGTGGACATTGGGAATTTGTCCCAACTCCATTATAGAACAAGGCTATCTTTCAATTTCTCAATCCATCTTAGGCGGTTTAGAAATATCCATCCAAAAACATGTCAGTTGTTATTATGTTGACCGATTTTTAATGCTTGAACAATGATATGAATAAGTCGATAAAGCAAAAACTCATTTCTAAAGGACACATATTCTTATCTGTCAATCTATTCTATGTGTAGTCAAAGATTTGAACAATGAAAATAGATGGCGAATGCCTGATTGAATTGATCAGGTGTCGAATCCATATTTTGGAACAAACAATAACCAACTAACACTTTTACTACTCATCAGATTTTAAATTAATGTTACTGCCTGGATCACGGTTATAAATTTTCTCATTTTCATCAATTATATAATATTTAATTACTTAAATGTCAATTCTAAATTGTCAAGTTGCAAATAGTTATTTACTAACATCTGATTATGATTTATTAAATGGTAAAATGAATAAAAATTTCCAATTCTTTACACATTAAGTTTGTCTTCCCCATGATAAAAAAAACACTGACGAACTACTCCCTATATCAGTTTATAAGTGTTATATTTATCTTTCCAAAGTATAAATTCACAAACTTCCCCCATCCCTGCCCCAAACAATCCAACCCCTCCTTCATTCCGCAAGTACCCCCAGGGTTTAGGGTACTTGCGAAAGGGTGAGCTAGCACTTATTGCAACCCAGGAACCACAAAACACTGTTTATAAGACAACCATCAGCCACGACCAACCAAATGTGCGCCAACCACCAACGTGCCACCCATTGCCACACACTCGGTAACTAACCCAACGTTCGCCAAGTCCAACAAGCTATAAATTTACTGAATAAAACTTAAGAACAAACAATCACCAGTCCACAAATACCTTCCCTTTCCACAACCCCACGACTACGTTAACAACCCCCAACATTACGACCATCATGAAACAAAAATACATAATTTGATCACTAACTCGCAGACTGCATAATAAATATTCAGACTATAAACAGATAACGTAACCTAACTATAGCAAAGCCACAAATTCTATACAATTTTCTGGAAAACGAAATTCATAAAAAATAAATTAAATCTTGAAAGCTAACTCACAAATTAAGATCCAGAACAAATTACCATTAAATTTCACCGTAAATTCAGAACTCCGGATCCTTCTGCCACATATACATACTAGTATCCATACAAATGAAATAAATCATTACTGTGAATGGAGAAGCAACTCACCCGAGAATTGAACAAACAAATGTTACAAATCGATTCCAATAGCTTGTAAAAGTTTGACCCGTTCGTGAAATTGGATGAAGCTAACCGAATTTTCTCTCGTTTTATTCGCTGCAAGACTATATTGACGGCTGGGCTTGGATCCAAACAATACTTATGGGCTAAGGCCCAGTAAATTTGTTCTTCAGTCGGCCAATGTTTCATCATAGAGCAACGCTATTCAACATCAACACCGGCTACTTCATGGTATTAAATAGGATTTGACAAAATTCAATCCAAAGCACTCAACCCGACCTACCCAATCCAACACATTGGATAGTGTTGAAAAATCAAATTTGAGGTTGGATTGAATTGTGTTGTATTGGGTTGGATCTTGGGCTATTAATTAAAATCCAACCCAATTTGATGGATTTAAAAAAACTATATCTAAGAATAAAAAAAAATAAAAAAATAGACACAATAACGAAGAGAAGAGGGCTTATAATTTATAAACCTCCATTTTTTTTTTTGCATAGATTGATTGACATGAATATTATGTACACGTGCAAAGTTATTTGACAATAAAATAAAAATTAAGGACATAATGATGAAATGAATGAATCCCAAAAAAAATTGTACAAAAAAATGCTTCATAATTTTAAATTTATTTATACATTATATTTTAGAAAAAATTCCTTATATAGGTGTTTAAAAAATGAGGTTTTCTAGTAATCTAAAACTTTAAAAAAGGGTCTAAATTCAACGGAAAAATAATCAAATCCAACTTTAAAAAGTGACGACAAAATTAAAGTATTTGTTCATAACTGAAACAAATAAAAAATCAATCATATTAGAAGTCCCTAAATCAGTTTAAGCAATATAATTCCAGATTAAATAATTTTGGATAAAGGAGGGTCAAACTCAATTCCTTCCACAGTCCTTCCTTTCATAAGAAACTATGGACTACAAACAATTTAAGCAATATAATTCCAGATTATCCTTCAGTTATTCTAAGTTTATTCAGCAGAAAAATACAGTCAGATAATTCTACTAGTTTTACTTGTGACCTAAAAATTATTAATTTGTAACCAATAAATTGATGTTTGTGACCATAAATTAAGTAACGTAACTTTTAAATTTTATGATTGTGACCGATGAACAAATTGTAACTTTTAAATTTTTAAGTTGTGACCAATGAACAAATTGTGACCTAAGAAATTTTTGAATTGTGACCTAAAAAGTGGCAGAACGGTCATCGGAATACTCGTTAGAATCGGAGCAGTCACAGAAATAATCGCCAGAACAGTCGTCAGAGAATAGTGGTGATCGAAAAGTCAGTGGGGGTGGTGAAGGTGGAGTGGGATAATTATATTATATTAAAATTAAATATTTAATAATAAATTGATTTAATAATTCATTAATTATTAATTAAAATTTTAAAAAACCTTATTTGTGAATTTTCAAACTTGTTTTTGGATTTTTGAAATGGGTGAAAGTAAATACCTGATTTGTGTATTGTTCCCAATTTTAATTTCTATTGGTAAAAATGGGTTGGGCTCATGGGCTGGACCTTTATATAATTTAGTATTGGGCCGAAAAATAAATAGCCCAAGTGCCCAACCCAATTACAAAAAAAAAATGATAACGGCTGGGCTAGGCCTTTATATAAATGAGTACTGGGCCGAATAACATATGGCCAACACAATTTAAAAAATAAATAAAAGGTTGGGCTGGCAGCAACAGCCCAATCTCATTACAAAACAAAAAAAAAAATGAAGGAGGAAGAAGATGAACTGGCTGCTACCAAACCAGGTGCGTGTTGGTTTGTCTCCTTCCCAAAAATCTTTCGCCGGAGCCCAGCACTGGCGGCTGCCCCCTTAGCCGGGTGCTGGGTCCGCCACTGACGGTAGGTCGCTATCCTGGTGATTGATTTTCAAGTGTGGGGTCGTGGGGTGGAGTGGGTCGAGATGGCACTAGGGTGAAGAGAAGGAGAAAACCTTTTTTCCTGACTTTTATAATATGAGCATGACTAAGTTACCATTTTGCCCTTATTTAATTTGGTTGGTCAACAATCAATTAAATGATTTCCATTCATTTGGACCCCCTGCTGTATATTTTTAAAAGGTTAGGGACTTTCGTAGGCACAAATTGAAAGTTCGATAAAATCTGCAAAATATTAAAAAGTTGAAGGGACTGTTGCTACAACTTCCCTATTTTTTAAAACAGAAAAGCCCATTGTACAGTCCTTAGTGGAGCCCACACTAATCAACGTGGGCTATAAATGTACAGTCCACCAAAAACTGTACATGTAGCATATTTCTTTTTAAGAATGGAACTGGACCTCTTAACTTTTACGTGGTGTGATTTTAACTTTATAAAAAGTGATGTTTTGGATCTTTAACGTATTAAAATTTTTAAGTTAGAAGTCTTAATTGATCAAAGGATAATTGACACAAAACATCCATACATTTGACATGTATTGTAAAAATCGTCCATACCTTTCATTTCTTGGCATTTATGCCCTTAACTTCAACGTTTCGTGCGCAGAAGGTCCTTTTCATCATGTTTTGACGAATTTACCCTCCTAATCAAATATAACAAAAGCAAAAGAAAAAAAAAATAAAAAACATATTGCGATTATATGTCCAAACTTTTTAAAAGTTGCAAACAAGTCCAGATTTGAAAAAACCATCACCCCGAAACCGCCACCTTTGAAGCCAAAAATCCCCAGCCAACCACCGCCAAAACCCCATACCATCGAAAAGCCCTGGCTACCCATTGAAAAGCCCTCCTAACTCGATGTGAATGCCATCGACCGATTTCAACGTCTACACCGTTTCTGCTTGTTCTTTCATGACTAATATACTTTAATGAGGTTCTCTCCTCACATGACATTTTTTTTTCTTGAACTTTAGCTCTCTATGGAGTTTTAGCTGAGTTGAACGATAATTTCTGCTAAAAATTATATGCAAATTTGCATATCCTTTTGGGAAGTACAACTTTTGAATTGGATTGCGTACAATTATAGCTTATACCCAATTCAGTAAAGTGAGTGTACACAAAGGAAGATGAATACTCATAGTTTGGTCTCATAGAAATACGTAGACGAGACAGCTAAGCCTTCTACATCGTACGTCCGCACCAATCTCTGTCTCTTGCCAGGTGACTCTACCCAACAAAACTCCAAATGGAACGACTTGGATTCTTGCACACTCTTCGCTACATCAGAAGGGCACCCCAAGTACATGCCCCCGGGTAATAAAGTCAGCTGAAAGCCACCGTCGAATGTGACCAAGTTGTTGGACATGGATCCTGTCCAATGTACGTTAGTGGTAACATTGCTTCTGTCTGATGTAGAAGTAATATCCTGTAAGCACCAAGAAAAACGAAAGAATTAGCTTAAATGGTCCATTGAAAGGAGCAGGTAAGAATCTAACAGATACGAGACTAAACTCTCAAAAGCACAGTATAAAATTCATACGAAACAAAACTATATATGACTTAAAACAGAATGTCCACTAAGCATCCATCAAGTTTGAGCACAGAAACATGTACAGTCAAAATATGAGATAAACAACTACCTTGAATGAAAAAAAGCACATATTTATAGATGTCAACTCTGAGAAAGATGGACATCGTCTCCTCAGTCTTTGACATTTGTAAAATAATTTCCTAGTTAACCTTTAAGTTAACCAAACGACTAAAAAAGGGGATAGAAATATTTGCGGGAAAATTAGTAAGCTGCCGAACATATAGAAGCTTTTGACAGTAAAATATTGGAAAAAGACCAACGTGTGGAAATTTCTTTCGCATAAATAACGTTTCTTTAGTTATTGTAAACCTGTTGCTGTCTTTTAATATTAATAGCTTATTAAATCACTATTACAAAAACAATAATAAAAAACTTTTAATATTGTTTTGAGAACTCTCAAATTTCAGAAGGAAAAGGGAAACACAGTTCTACAAGACTGACAAACCTGAATGAGCTGACCATCCTCATTGATTTTGAGTACAGCTATTGTATCTGCTTCAGCTATTGTAGCTCCGTAAACGCCACTGCGCTTCGTTCTAGAATGACCTTTCCATGTACCCAAAAAGGGATTAATCCTGTCCATGTCCTAGAACCAATAGCTTAGTATTAGGAAGTGATTCTTTGAGGATGCATGAGGTAGATACTATGGTTGATATTCAAATTACAATTGATATCTCGAGAGAACGTTTGTATAGATCTAGACATACATTAGAATTGTCGAAGGAAGGATGAACAAGCACTTTGCTGCCTCTTTCTTCAAGGAATACGAGAAGCGTATCTAGAATGCCTCTTGGATCCATGATATGAAATGCTCTTACTCGCATATCTTTCTCTAAGGAATAAAGACAGTTTTCACACACAAGAGAAGGCCGGCGAGAAGGTAGCTTTAAGTTTCTGTGAAAAGAAAAGCAACAACGAGAAAGATGAGATTGGTATTAAACAATGGAACCAACATGAGTAAGGGCCAGGAAAAATTGTAAAGACACAAGTACAATCAAGCATTCATGATATTACTGAAAACATTATTACTGTGTAATATTTGTATAGAATATAAGTCCTTGAACAATTTTAAAGGGAAAAAAGAAGAAGTTATACTCCTGTCTATTGTATTATAGAGTCTTTTCCAGTAATACGCATTAAACACAGCTCTTAATGGTCACAGCAATCCAAATAGAGGATTGGATGTAAATAGAAAATCTAACACCAAAAATTTTCCTTTGTTTCAAGAACAGATACCTTTTAAACTGCTAATTTTCAAAAGGCATAATGCTTTGGATATAGTTTCACAACTAACAAAGCACTTACTTGGGTGATTCTTCTCCAATATCATCTTCACCTAGGACCCCTTGTCTTAACACAGTCTCCAACATTCCGGCTGTCTGATACCTCAAAGCAAAAGCCTTCTCTTTGGAAAAGAAACCTATCTGCAAACTAATATCAATGGATGCTGAAATAAAAGAACAAAAAAAAAGGAATCCATATAATAAATTTATAACATGAAGATTAAAACTTTGCAATGAGGAACTAACAATGAGTGACCAATAATGCTTTCAAAATAAGAAGGCTCACCTGTTGATATTTGTCCACAGTGAACATGTTAGTTTCCTTAATTTTGTATTCAAACCACTCTGGCTCATAACCATCTTCAATTGGAGGTTGTTTGATGTATAACCTAAATTTTTTAAAACCAATTAAGTTCCTCGAACGAACATGGATAAGTTAAATTCAGCAAGTTGTTGTTAAGATTAAGAAATAAAATGCCAAAGGAAATCATTTTCCTTTATGTGGTGATAAGGAAAAAACAAATTCCAATAAAAGAATGGAAGGGATCAACTAAGTATGTAATGCAAAAACAAGAGCTGGTTTGAGATTTACACAATTACACCTTATTCTCTTTAATTTTGTAAGCACCAAATTAGTACGATATAAGGTACTCAAAGTTTGCCTTTTCATAAGTGGAAAATAACACCACGAAGCAACACTCACATTATATACACTAACATAATAGATAAAATGAAAAGATTTTATTTTAGAGCATTATTCAATTAAACTACTTTTTAATGCAGCTCTTCTTAATTTGCCGTAGAAATTGAACTTCATTCAAACCAGACTAATTAATCGGGATGTCGAGCATTTCTTGTTAACCTCCATTCTTTTTAAGCTCAAATTTCAAACACAAACAGAAGTGGATATTGGCAACATTTGTTTACAATACGTAGGCATAAGAAATGAATGAATTTCCCGAAATAACTATCCAAACAAAATCAATCTAACCTCAAAACACAGTGGAAAACGTATAAATAATCTAATATAACAGAACCATGAGGAAAAGAAAAAGTACGTTTGAATTAAACTGAGAAGTTCATCTTCACCATAAGAGCCCACCGCAAGCTTTGTACTAATTTTATGCAGCAAATTCCCATGACAATCAAATTGCTAGAAAAAAAAGCAAGAGAAATACATAATATAATCCGTATAGTTTTCTTCAAATCAGCAAAATTCAAAAAATTGATACTGACATGGAAAGAGCCAGTCCAGTTGCCTAAATTGAGATTAATAAAGCGTCGAAGAACATCAGTGCTCATTGCCTCTACGTTTTTTGGCATTTCGTCTTCCGCCGTGGCCGCGGTGGTGTCATTGGAGGAACAGAGTGGTGATAGTGGCAGTTGAGTTTGAAATGACGGAATGATGAATCGAGAAAATCTTCTGGGGGCCCAGATAAAAGAAGGTTTGTAGGGTTTGAATGGAGTAAAGGAATTGCGGGGAGATTGCACTGAGGTCGAAGGAAAAGTTGTCGCCATTGGAGGGAAAAAAATGTGAGAGTTCTGTGGATGGCTCAAATATCTTATCCCAATTCTCGTCCCGTCCAAGTACTCCGAGAGAGATGTTTGGCTAAGCTTATAAAATTTACTTATACGTAATAAGTAAACTTAACGTAAGCACTTGTTTGAACCCCTTTTTTTTTTGTTAAGAATGTATTTTGGAATAGTAGATAAATGACCCAGCGTGATTAAAAAATAAAGAAAATTTTTGAATTTGAAAAATGTGTGATTAAAAATGTGAGAAAGAAAAATATGTGGAAAAAGTCTAAGAGTTTGTTTGGTAGAGATTAAAATCGGATTAAAATTGAAAAATTAGTCGTTATTATTTACTTTTATTAGACGAGTGAGACCCAATAACGACTATATTTTCAATTTTAATTGGATTAAAATCCCTCTCAAATAAGCTCTAAGTACATAAATTTTTTGGCAGATTTCTTATTGAAGCTGACATGGCAAAATGTGGTTCGCCTATTTTTTTTATTTTTCCATCTTCCAATGAATACATGCCAAGTTTTATATGTAAATATTTTCTTCAAAAATTGTCTGTATTTATAGCATGAATGAAAATGTATTTTGAAAATAATGAGAATTAACCAAAATTATTTTTTTTTTCCGAAATTGATACATGACAATGATCCCTACTCTTTTCATGTTTTGCACAATATCCTCTCATTTTGGAGTAATACTCCTCAGATCAAGCAAACAATATTTTTTCATTCATTTTCTTCAATAAAGTCATGACGATTTTTTATAAAAAAAAATTAATTATAGTCTCAATTCTTTCGAATGTACAAAAAAATCTCAATTAAAATAATAATAAAATTAATAACTAAAAACTAAAAATTAAAAATTAAAAAAAAAATTATTTCTTCTTGGCCCAACCACCACCACCACCACCACCACTCTTTTCGCTCTATTTCACTGAGCTATGG
Source organism: Fraxinus americana (assembly GCA_035079005.1). Classification (NCBI taxonomy): domain Eukaryota; kingdom Viridiplantae; phylum Streptophyta; class Magnoliopsida; order Lamiales; family Oleaceae; genus Fraxinus; species Fraxinus americana. Next base: position 13,768,604 of record CM068716.1, on the reverse strand, counting down.
GAACCTCTGGCTTAGTGTGGCAGATTTATTATTAGAGGCCGGGAGTTGGAATGGGAAGGCAATTCAGGCCAATCTTCTACCAGTTGATACAGAGCTCATTCTCAACATACCTGGTGACGTACCAGGTGTTAGTGATATGCAATTTGGCATTTTTGACGAGAAGGTTATTAGAATTCCACATTGTTTGGGAAAATATAAATGATCCACTTTATAAGGTGGGGGCAATCATCCCCTAATAAGCCGGTTTTATTAGGTGGAGTTAGGCCCAATATTCCTAACTTGGTATCAGAGCAGTGAACTATGGCAGACGCCGGCAATACCAATACCCCCCAAAATGTTGATCCACTCGCTGCACCAGCTTCAGCCTCTAGCAGCACAGCCACACCTCTGATCGGAAATAGCAGCTTCTCTCCCTTTGGAGTCAATCTGCACCAGCTTCAGCCTCTAGCAGCACAGCCACACCTCTGATAGGAAATAGCAGCTTCTCTCCCTTTGGAGTCAATCTGCACCCGGCTTGACCTCGCGGCACAAATCACACCTCTGATAGGAAATAGCAGCTTCTCTCCCTTTGGAGTCAATCTGACTCAAGTTGTTTCAGTCAAGTTGGACAAAAACAATTTTCTACTATGGAAAAATATGATTTTACCTATCATACGAGGTCAAAATCTTGAGGAGTACATCTCAGGGACAAAGGCGTGTCCCCAAGAATTCATTGGCAGTCAGGTTACAAGTGACACTGGAACCATCATCGAAATGGTTAAGAATCCTGAGTTTGGCAAATGGATGTCAACTGACCAGTTACTCATGGGCTGGCTATATTCATCGATGACATCAGACATTGCAATGAGGGTAATGGGTGCCACAAACTCCAAGAAGCTATGGACAGCAATCGAAGAAAGCTATGGAGTGCAGAACAGGTCCAGAATTACCTTCCTCACTGGTGAACTGCAAAAGGCAAGGAAGGGAAATATGAGCATTGACCAATACTTGAACAAGGTTAAACAACTGGCTGATAACCTTGAAATAGCTGGAAAGAATGTGCCTCACACAGATTTGGTCACACAAATCTTAGCTGGATTAGACGAGGAATATACCCCCATTGTAGTTCAAATTAATAGCAGGGACTACATATCCTGGAGTGAACTTCAGTCAACATTAATGACATATGAAAGCAGACTTGAGCATCTCAACTCACTAAGAAATGACATGGCTGAACTGAACATCAGTCAAACCTCAGCCAAGTTCTCCCATAGATCTGGTTCAAGTCACTATGGCACCAGATCCTACAGGCCTAATTTTGGTAGTAGATTCACCAACTTCAGCAATTTCAGATGAGGGAGAAGAGGAAGAAGCAGAGGAGGAAGCCTGTATGGCTCAAGTGATAGACCACCAACATGTCAAGTCTGTGGGAAATTAGGCCATAAAGCAAACATATGCAATTTTAGATATGATGATAGATACACTGGGGCTCCACCAAACCAGAAAATTGGCTATAACAACTCACCTGCAGCACTCATCGCAGTCCCAAAGACAATCGATGATCCGGCTTGGTATGCGAGACACCGGAGCCGCGATCACATAACCTCAGACAAGGGAAATCTCACTGGTATCAACGAATATGCTGGTAAGGAGAAAGTAATGGTAGGAGATGGAAGTAAGTTGCAAATTTCTCATTATGGCACTTCACATATTCCAGTTTTAAATGACAGAACTCTAGTTTTAAATAAACTCCTCCATGTGCCCAAAATTAAAAAGAATCTTATCAGCGTTTCCAAGTTAACTTCTGACAATGATGTGTACATGGAATTTCACACTGATTGTTGTTTTGTCAAGGACAAGTTAACGAAGGAGGTGATATTGCAAGGGAGGCTTGAAGAGGGATTGTACTAGCTGGACTTTCCAAATCAAACAGTCAAGAATTCCACTCAAGAGTCAGTTCTAAATAACAATTCTCTTTGCAGTCTATCCTCAGTTACTTCGAGTCCTGAGTCTTTTAATTCCACAAGTGATGTATGGCACAAGAGACTTGGTCATCCATCTAGCCAAGTGATGAACCAAGTGCTCAAACTCTGTAATGTCAAAGTTAAGAAAAATGATATCAGACCATTTTGCAATGCCTGTCAGCTTGGAAAATCGCACTTACTGCCCTTTCATCTATCTGCCTCACATGCCAAAAATCCCTTGGAACTAATCTTTACTGATATATGGGGTCAGGCTCCCATCGCTTCCACCTCAGGTTTTAAGTACTATATATCATTTCTGGATGACTTTAGTAGGTTCACGTGGATTTATCCTTTAAAACAAAAATCTGAAGCCTTGAATGTGTTCGTCCAATTCAAAAAGCTGATTGAAAACAAGCTAAATTGTAAGATCAAAACCCTGCAGGCAGACTGGGGTGGAGAGTATAGAACCTTCACTAGATACTTAAACCAAGAGGGAATAGAGTTCAGGCATCCTTGCCCCTATACCTCATCTCAAAACGGCAAGGTAGAAAGAAAGCATAGGCATGTAACAGAAACAAGCCTGACACTTCTTGCACAAGCCAAATTACCTCTGAGATACTGGTGGGAAGCTTTTCAAACGGCTACCTACCTTATCAATAGATTGCCAACACCAGTTCTCCAACAAAAATCACCTTATCAAACTTTATACAATAAGAAACCAGATTATCAGACCTTAAAAGTGTTTGGGTGTGCCTGCTACCCCTGTTTAAGACCCTACCAAAATCATAAATTCAGTTTTCATTCCACAAAATGCATCTTCCTGGGTTACAGTGAGTCACATAAAGGTTACAAATGCATAAATCCTGCTGGTAGGCTATATATCTCAAGGCATGTTGTATTTAATGAATCTGAATTCCCGTTTGAACCTTCAATCCCTACCAAAACTCATTCAGATCCAACTATGATAGAAAACATCGTTTCTCCTTTTCAACTTTCCTCTGAGCAAAACACAAATTCAGGTCCCACTGGTAGATCTCTCTCTCAAGCCTCTCAAGCAGAACATCACTGGTCCTCTGACCTGAATGACAATGCTGCACTACACGATGATGAATCTGGTAATACTGAAGGAAATACTGAAACAGAGTCTGCAGAGGAAGAAGCAAATATACCTCAGATCAATGAGATCCCTGTGCAGCCTGATAACTGTAACAATGAAGGAGTACTTCAGCACAGAACATGAAACTTACACCCTATGGTTACTAGAGCAAAGGCTGGAATATTCAAACCAAAGATCTATCTTGGAAAGGCAACTGAAACGCCCTCGGAACCTCAAAATGTAACTGATGCCATGATGAACAAAGACTGGAAGGAAGCAATGCAGGAAGAATTCAAGGCTTTAACAAAAGCTAAAACTTGGGAACTGGTCCCTTACTCACCAAAATTCAACATTGTGGGAAATAAATGGGTGTTTAAACTCAAGCAAAATGCAGATGGCTCAGTGCAAAGGTTCAAGGCCAGACTGGTGGCAAAGGGTTTTCATCAAACACCTGGAGTGGACTACTGTGAAACGTTTAGTCCTGTTATCAAGCCTTCAACTCTTAGAATAATCCTCACTCTAGCAGTCATAAAGGATTGGAAAATCAGACAAGTAGACATCAACAATGCATTTCTTAACAGCGAGCTGGAAGAAACGGTGTTCATGGATCAGCCTGAGGGATTTATTGATAAACTGAAGCCAAACCATGTCTGTAAGTTGAACAAGGCACTTTATGGTTTGAAGCAAGCACCTAGAGCCTGGAATGAAAAACTAAAAAGCACCTTCTTGAGCTGGAAGTTTAAACAGTCAATGGCAGACACTTCTTTGTTTTATTTCAAGAATGGAAATCAAATAATTCTTGCACTCATCTATGTAGATGACATTGTGATTACAGGTAACGATGAAGTGTTGCTGCAGGAGTTCATAGATAACCTGAATAAGAGATTTGCATTAAAAGATATGGGAAGGCTACATCACTTCCTTGGAATTGAGGTACTATGGCACAACTCTGGAATTCACCTCACTCAAACCAAGTATATTGCAGACTTGCTTGAGAAATTTGAACTGCAGAATGTAAAACCATGCATAACACCTATACCTGCTGGAAAATCGATATCCAAAATCGAAGGAGAAGTGCTGAAAAATCCTACAACCTACGAAGTCTTTGTAGGAGGCACATAATACCTCCAGTATACCAGGCCAGATATTACTTTCGCTGTGAATAAACTAAGCCAATTCTTGCAAACTCCAACCTCATCACACTGGCAAGCACTAAAAAGGGTGTTAAGATACCTCAAAGGGACACAAAATCACGGACTTTGGATTCAAAGAAGTGACAGACTCATGCTAAATGGTTACTCAGATGCAGATTGGGCTTCCTGCCCTGATGATAGAAAATCAACCACTGGTTACTGTGTCTATCTGGGAGACAACCTGATAAGCTGGTCCTCCAAAAAGCAGCAAGTAGTAGCACGCTCTAGCACTGAGTTCGAATATAGAGCACTCGCATCCACTGCTTCAGAGATAGCCTGGGTTCAGTCACTCTTTCAAGAACTAGAACTACCTCTGGCTGAAGTCCCAACCATTTGGTGTGATAATATGAGTGCTGGAGCACTTGCTGCAAACCCCGTATACCACGCCAGGACAAAGCACATTGAACTAGATGTTCACTTCATCAGGAATAAAGTAATTGCCAGAGAATTGGATGTTAAGTACATTCCCACCTCAGATCAGATTGCTGATTTATTAACAAAGGGATTAAATCACTCAAGGTTCCTCTACTTGAAGGACAAGCTTGGAGTTACTCTAGCACCTCCAGCTTGAAGGAGGGTGTTAAAGCTGATGTGGCTAACCAAGCTGGATCACTCATCAGCAACATCAATCCCAGTCATCTGGCAGCTGGAATGATGAATCTTCAGCTGCATCTTTGTTACGGTTAAATGGTGAAATGCTAGCACTCAAGTTGTTGCAAGATATTCCCAGACAAGGTCCACATTTTTAGGAACAAATTAACCACTGTCTCTTCTAGATTATTCCACCATTGTATTATTTAAACTTATCAAACTTTGTAAATAATCGTGAGCAGAGATACAATTGTTATCCTCTTGAATTATAACATGGTATCAGAGGTAGGCCCAATTATGCAATGTTGGGTGCCACCCAATATCGATTTGTTCACAGTTGTTTGGCATGGTCCACGCTGTGCGTGAGGGGGCGTATTAGAATCCCACATTGCTTGGAAAAATATAAATGATCCACTTTATAAGGTGGGGGCAATCCTCCCCTAATAAGCCGGTTTTATTAGGTGGAGTTAGGCCCAATATTCCTAACAAAGGTTAAGTGCATGATTGAATCGGGATACCGGCTGGCAACGTCACTAAAAAAATTGAACTCCCAAGCCCGTTATCAGGCTGGTCGAGTAAAATCAAATTCTTCCGAGATTTTGAGACAACGGCATATCCCAGTAAGAAGCATGTGAGAGATGTGAAAATGGGGTGGAAAGTGCACTACACTCATTGAAATAAGAAATGGTCATTGAGGTTTGGAGAATGAGCTTGTGGGTGCAACTGTATAGTGGCCCAAGAATCGTGGCTTTTTGCTGCAAGCTTGACGAGTGTTTTCAAAGCCTGAGATGGAACTACTTATGGTTATTAATGGTTCTATGGCGGGAATAGAAACTTGTATTGGAGTTCAACGCGAGCCTGCTAGAATTCTTGAAGGTGCATATGGTTGAGAATAAACTTGGCACTGACCCACAATCTGGGGTTGCTGCTGAGATGCGTAGGCGGCGAATGTTGATGTTTCCATCAAGGAGGGTCATAATTTCTATGGCGTGGTGATCATTTTCAGGAACTATAAAGGAATGATGATTACTGCAATGTCGAAATCAGTTTGCGAGTAATATGTCGAAATCAAGGAGAAGCTAATGTGGCTGCTCTTGTACTTGGAAAATTTGCAGCTAACTCTCGTGAATAGTATTTGCTATTCTAAATTCTATAAGGGGGAAAAAATCTCTATGATAACTCATAGGAACACAGAAGAATTGTCAATTAGTTTCCACAGACGTTCATAACCTGGAAGAATAAGTTTGAATTTATAAGATAGCTACAAAAACTGAAGTAACAAATGACTTATATCCTTGCTCATATTACAAACCATTTTAAAGATACTCAACCCATACTTGGTTCTTCACGAGATGATCATAGGATAAGTACTAAACCATTCATGTCATAATAATTCAACAAATTATAGAAGCAAACAACTCAAGAATCCTGAAACCACACATAAATCCATATCAATCTTTTATGGCAAAGTTGAAAGTTGATGATCGGGGCTGCGGTTTTTCAACGCGAATAGTTACTTTCATGCCTCTACGGCAGAATCCTTTTCCGCTAATGAAATAGTAGGTTTTTGTAACATTGAGAGGAACAATGTCCCTTCCAGCACCGGCGGTCCAGTTGTGAAGGGGGTGATTGGAATTGCAGTTCATGTAATCTCTCTTGTTTACCTCAAGCACATTCATGTGGTGCCTATCATACACGAAGACTGAAACGAAAAGGCCAGTTATTAAATGCTAAACACGATGTTCAGTCTACGTGCATGGAAAGAAAATAAGCTCAAAATTCTAAACAATGTAAACTAGCAGACATGGCAAGATGGGTCAATACTCAAAATAGATTCAGAAAGACGTGTAAGTAGTGCAAATGTATAGTAAGAAAACATAAATCTTTACATGAAGTGCAATAAGAATAATTAAGTTATTGTTAGACAATAAACAATAACCTTATTTCTTCTTCTTATTACTTTCCAAGCAAGTAAATTTAAATACTGTGAAAACAATTAAGTTACCGTTGGTAATTTTTATCGAACTAATCGTTAAAACTGTTGCTAATAACTGTTATATAAATTTATTGGTATTTTCGATGGAATTGTATATTTAGGTAAATCTATCGGTGATCACCAATGATTATGTTGCTGTAGGAAAGTTATTGAAGAGACTTTCTCCTTCGATATGTATCGACGGAAGATTCTATTGATAAGTACGATTGCTGACTGAATATTGAACTTTAACAATGGAAATATCCATCGCTGACGCTGCAATTTGTAGTACTGACCATGTAACAATTTATCAAAATCGAAAGTGAGAAACGCGAGATTCGACCCTACTACACCTAGAGGGGAGTGATTAGGTGTAAATGTGGAATTAAAACTTTAATTAACAAATAACAAGTCACAAGTTAATTATGTCTAGGTGATTAGTCAAACAATTCAAATTTTCCTATCTTTGAATACCGTAGTTTGTATAATAAACAGTAAATATGAAAGTGTTTAACTACAATTATCGTTGGCTGTGTGGAGCGGAGTATTCTCTACAAAATTTTATGAGTTTTTGTGTGTTTATTTTCTTACTGAGATTTTATTACTTATAGCGGTATAAAATTATGGTTTTTAACTCTCAATAGAAACTACTATTACATGTCAACAAATTCTAAAACTACTTTCAAGTGTGAAAAAATAAACAATCCAAAACTCAATAAACTATAAGCGTGTATGATATGTGTTGGACCATCTCATCTAAAAGTTTAAACTGTTAGACGTAAAATTAACAGTAGAATTGTTTCTACAAATCGGAGTTGCTTCTAGTGTTGTTCCATCAGTGAAAGTTGCTGAAATCTAAAGGGTACATTCGGTAATAGAACTAATTTTATTGAAATCAAACCACTGCAAATTAAGCATTCGTTTGTCAAATTTATAAATAGTTTATAATTAGAGAGTAAAATGAATATCAATGGAGGCTAACTTTGAAATTCTTCATCTTCCCTCATTTACAAGCAACAAAAACTAAGTTGTTTACATTATGTATCAATTAACAGACACGAGATACAATTTAACACCCTACTGCACTGCTAAAATTTCATACTGTAAATGTGGTTAAATTTCATATACAAGGCATCTTTTTGACAAAACCAGCTGGAATAATCTTAAAAGAAAAGCTCAAAAGGCATAGTTCTGAATATAAAAGCAAGAGAAAGAAAGAGCATACAGAGCCAATCGCCGAGATGGAAATGTTTGCCTTTAGTCCAAATGGCGTAGTTCACATTTGAAGTCCACCCCATGTTAGCTCCGACGATGAAACGCGTTGCAGACGCCTCCGTCGGCATCATCACCAGCACCGTGCATGTCAACACCAACGCCGCCGCAGGCCACCTTATGCTCCGCCGCGGCCCCTCCATTTTTCGCAGTCTTGTGTAATCTGCTCTGAAAAACTAATGTCTCTCTTTTTAATGCGTTATACATGTGTTGACTTACAATGTTATATTTTTGTCATTTTCGTCCATATAAGCCAGGCTTGACACATGGGAGTGTAAACTTTGGCCGGTTGACCAGCAAAAATACCCGCTTGTCCAAGTCACGAAATTCCCCTTTCACTGTGGGGGCGGAGGGACAGCTCCAGTGATTTTAATATTTTTGTCAACTTACAGAGAAATTTTTTAACGTACATATAACATATATTTCTGAATATAGATCTGACTTTGATCATCTTTGGGTGATCAAGTTGACAAATTTCCGAATCTTATCTTGATTGCTTCACTATTAAAGAATAATGCTATTTATAATGAAGATTACCGATAGTCGTCTTACATGACATGCACGTAACAATTTATTATTCGATGTATTATCACGTAGAGCGACTATCAATAGTATTCACCATGAATAACATTACTCCTATTAAAACATGTTTTAAAACAAAAGTTTACCTAAATTAACCAAACATGCCCTATCTTTTTTTTTTTTTTTGAGAAAGTAGGACCTTTCCTTATTACCGAAAAGCACGAGAACGTGAAAATGAAGAGCACGTGTTAGGTTCCTTTGAAATAATGTTCATGATCGACTATCTAAGATCTGTTAGGTAGAGATTAAAATCAAAAATCAAATTTTTAGTAAATTTTGATAAAAGTTGATGAGATGTGAAGTTGAAAAATTGTGGATCTTGTTAACAATACACAATTTACTTATTTTGACACTAAAAATAAATTATTTTAAAAATAAGTAGTTTTTCATTTGGTGTACCGAACATGTAAAGAATTTATGATAAAATTTTAATGAATAATACTAAGTAGATGGTATTATGGTAGATTAGGACAAATATTATTCTTTAAATTTCCATTCAAAAGCTTTGAGAGTCATTTGCACTATGAATAGTATGACATACGTGGTTGGAGGCTGATTTAGGCCGGATAAAAAAGAGAGAGAGCAAATGAAATTCTTTTAAATTCAAATTCAAATATTATTATATATCTTTATCCACCATATTACATCTACCTAATAATATTAATTATTACTAAAACTATTCGGTTTAATCTGGTGCACTAAGACCAAAGTTTTTTTTTTTTCTTCACCTTAGTCAAGTATTTTTTTTGTCTGCCCATTGATATACCAAAGGCATAAAATGCTTAAACTTGTGAATTTATTGCTACCGGTATATTTATTTTGAATCATGTTATATGTACATTTTATTTGACAACAAGTTTGACATTATGCCACGTGTCTTGACATCATTGGACAATTAAAAAAATAAAAACACATTCCAGCCCATTTCAATTTGAAACTCAATGGAGCGTAAACCACAATGCACACAAGAGAATGTACAAGTGATTTTATCCATTTATTTATGGGGTACTTACACAAATACCCTATATTTTGGGGGCAATTTTGAAAAAACATGATAAATTTGGATTAGGTGGTAATTAGGTAAAAATTAACGTAAAAAATAAGCTCAAACATGGAAATTACGGCATCAACGAAACTAGCCTCCAAATTGGAAAAAAAAAATAAGGGAAAATCTGAAGGAGAAAGAGGAAATCATCCACAAATTCGTTCATTATTCAAAACTTTGGAAAAAATCGAGAAATCATCCACAAATTGATTGCTTTCGAACCGAAGAAAACATGTTCTTTTTTTTTTTTATGTTTTTGACTCTTTGTTCAATTATTATATCATCCATCTAGTCGGGGTTCGATTTGTCGAGTTCATTCGAGGGGAGGAGGAAATCAGGATCTCTTTTTACGTCCAAATGTTCAGCTTCTATGATCATGAGCAAGCTAGAATCAGTTGTCAAGAAGCTGAATTTTAAGGTTTTATTAGCCAATGATTTTAAGATGAAAATGCATTAGTTCTCCAATTTTATTTGGATTTCATGATTAGGTTTAGTTTAAACCTTATAGTGTAAATGGATTGTATCAATACATATGAAAAAATAGCTTTGAATCCGTTAAATCATTGATACATGTAAGGTGTTTGAGAATATGATAACGTGAATTTTGCCACTCTAAAAAAAAGTCACATGCCCTCCCCAATTTTGTGACCCTAACCCTTTGTAATTGTGTTTGGAAACATATTTGAAAATAACATTATTGAATTTCAGAGAGAATGGATTGTGTCAATACATATGAAAAAATAGCTTTGAATCCGTTAAATCATTTATGCATGTAAGGTGTTTGACAAAACGATAATATGAATTCTGTCACTTTTCTATGAAAAAGTGACATTCTATCACTTTTCTCAAAAAGAGCCACACTATGCGTGTAAGTTTTGAAAATTTGAATGTACGAATAAAGTATATGCTACCCTTTTTAACCCTATTTTATGTTAATACGTATGAAAAAGAAAATTTTGAATCAATTACATTCATGCATGCAAAGTGTTTGCTCAATGTGTGAACTCTGTGTCTTTTATATTTCTATCACTTTTGCTCCAAAAAAGTTACAATGTCTCATTAACTGATGCATATTATTCTCTCACTTTTAAAAAAAAAAAACTCACACAATTTCTTTGTAATCTTATTGTAGGTGTGGATAAAATTAATATTTTCATTTGTTATGGAGACAAATGGATACAAGATAATGAATATACAAGTGAGAAAATGACTGGAATTGTTGTACCAATGGATTGCACGTACAACAACCTTGAGTGCATGATATTTTTCATGATGAAACTAAGTGCATCAACACAAAGAATAAAAATGCAATATATGGTGAAGAAAAACCTACCTTTAATGGAGATTTCAGATGATATTTCTCTAACATTTTATTTGGAACTCAAGATGAAGGATAAAGATCTTGCAAGCTTTCCATTGTATGTAGATGTGACAACGGTATCAAAAAGTCACGATATACAATGTTTGGAGGCAGCTGATTTTGAAAAAATGATGATGCAACTACAATTTTGTGAAGCTGTAACTAATAATTCTGCGACATCAATTCAAAAATTACCTAGTATGGAAGAAATTGTTGTTGATACCTATAATAGTATATCGGGAGTTGACGAAACGACGAATGAATGAGGAAGTAATATCATTTCAGTAGTCACTATGGATGGAATTTCAAAAGATAAAGTGTTCAGGAACAAGACATTGATTAAAAGAAGTATTTCGATATATGCGATACACAATAACTTTCAATTCAAAGTAAGTAAGTCGGACAAGAAAGAATATGTGTTGAAGTGTATTGATAAGAAGTGCAAATAGACTTTTAGAGCTTCAAGACTTGGTAGAACAGATATGTTCAAGGTAAGGTATATTAAAAATGATCATATATGTTCAAATAACATCATTTTAGAAGATCATCGTCAAGCAACCAGCTCAATAGTAGGAGAATTCATCATGTACAAGTATATCTCAATAAAAACAACATACACTCATGTAGACATTATAAGTCGCATGATGAATACATATGGAGTGTCAATGAGTTATGAGAAAACTTGGAGATCTAAGGAGAAAGCATTGGAATTGGTGAGAGGAGATCCTACAGATTCATATGAAAAACTTCTGGAATACTTGTACATGATAGAACAAACAAATCCCGGATCAGTTACAAAAATAGAGACATATGAGGACAAGAAATTCAAGTACCTCTTCATGGCATTAGGAGCATCTATTCAAGGGTGAAAGTATTGTAGACCAGTTATAGTAATATATGCTACATTCTTCAAAGGCAACTATGGCGGAACACTTTTCACTGCATGTACGTAAGATGCCAACAACAATATCTTCATATTAGCATTTTGAATGGGTGATTTAGAAACTAACGATTCATGGGAGCGGTTCTTAATTATGTTAAAAGAAGATTATGGTGAGCGTGAATGATTGTGTATAATCTCAGATGGACATGCAAGCATAAAAAATGTAATTTGCAAAGTGTATGAGAATGCAATGCATGGTTTATGTTCCTATCACTTGTTAAAGAACTTAAAGTCGTCTTTTGGTGGAAAGAAAAAGGAAAAGAATATTGCAGAACATTTCAACGGGGCTGTAAAAGCATATTCTAAGAATGATTTTGAATTTCATATGAAACAACTTGATGAAATCAATACGGGGATTCGATCACATTTGGTATGTTATCATTGGTAAATTTTATAATAATCGATATCACTTTTTAAACAGAGTACAGAATGTCACTTTTTTGTTAAAAGTAACATGATGTCACTTTTTGTTTAAAAAGTTTGTAAGCGTTGATAAAACAAAAAGTCACATTCTGTCACCTTTTTTAAAAAAAAGTGAGTTTAAAAAGTGACAGATAGTCACTTTTTCGGTTAAATAAATATTAATATTTTGAATCTTCTTTGTATAGAAAGATATTGATTATGAGAAATGATCAATGGCCTACATGACAAACAACAGATTTTTTACAATGGCTTCAAATATAGTTGAATCAATAAATTCGGTAACAAAAGCAACAAAAGGTTGTCCAATAGAGCCTTTATTGGAATCGTTAAGATACTTGTTACAACAATGGTTTGTAAAACATATAAATGATGCACATGTAACCTTCACAACACTTTCCACCAAATAAGAGAAAAGTCTGTGGAGTCAAAGAAAATGAAGTTAGAAAGCTATAAACATGTTATTTTGTTGTTATTGTATTTCGGAGGGAGCAAATCAACTCGGAATGCAAAAGTGCCTTTTACAATACTTTTTTAGTCCCCAAAGTATAATCATATTCATTGACCCAATGGGACTGAAGAAGTGCTGCAAATTTCTTTTGTCTCTTCAACGGCATGTCTGGGGTCACGTCAGCATCAATTTCAATAGTTTCTAAATTTTCCTCTTCCATTCCAGTTTCAGCTTCAATTGCAGCCGTGACTTCCACAACCTTTTCCCAGACTTCATCTTTCAATTCAAACAAACACTTCAAATTTGCCTTCATCAATTGGTGATGCAACATGCTGGAACATGAACAATAACAAAAATACAGATGTCAAATTATATTAATATAAAAACAGACATAAGTTATGAGGAAAAAATATAATAAAATGAAAACACAAGTACTCGATTTTTTGCTAAATTATGAGCAACAATATCAGCAACTCTTAACCAATCATCTTTATGAAAGTCTATTTCATCATTTAAATTCATTTCAAGTGCTTTGTCACTTTCTTCAATTCTCTTGTCACTATTTTCGATTTTCTTGTCACATTTTTCCACTGCCTTGTCATTTTTTTAACCTTATCACTTTTTTCAACTGTCTTGTCACTTTTTCCGACAGACACCTCAACATCTTTTTCCCGACCACTCATTTCAAATTCTATGCCTAAAGAAAAATTAGGGAAGACATTAAACACTTTGTCTATTTCATCGTGTAAACTCTCCACATCATCCTACAAAAAAAGTCATAAAGATACTCAAAAGTGACAATAAGTTAAAAAAATTGACAAAAAGTCACCAGTATAACTTTTACACTCAAAAAACTCTTAAATACCTTCATTGGTTCTTCATTAACAGCTAATATCTTGTCTACTTTGCGTTCCAGATTTTGTAGACGCTCTATTAGTTCTTCATTCGTTTCATTCTTTCTTCAACATCTTTTAGACAGTCCTCCATTGGGTTTGACTGAATTTTAATTTCAAGATCTACAATAAGTTTTCAAATTTGATCATTTGATTGAGCTACTTTTAGTTCAACTTCAGACAGCTGTCTCAAAAGTTCTTTATTCGATTGCTGGACTTCCTGAAAAGAACACAAAATAATAAGAAGAGAGAAATTGAAATGACAGAAATAGTAAAAAGAAAAAAAAAATGACCACAAACCTCATCAATCTTAACTTTTTTTCTTTTCTAAAGACCTTCTGGCTCGGTCAACAGATTTTGCTTTTCCTCTAACCAATAATTTTTTCTTTTGAACAATGGGATGCTCAAAATCATCATCCTCCTTCTCAACCCCCAAACCTTCAAAAAATAAACCAGTTGAATACTATTCTTCCTTCTCTGCCTCAAGTGGCACAATTCGTTTTACTTCCAACTGAAAAATACATAATCATATTAATAACAGGAAAAACTAAATGCATAAAAATAAATAATAAAATGGTACAAAACTTACTTTAATCAAATAAAAAATGCTCTTTCTTAACCCCACGGATGCCAGATGTTGATTACAACTCCAACTCAACATCTGAGGATGCTGAGGAATATGCCTAATACAGTAATTCTTCTGAGCAATAGCGGGGACAGTTTCATAAATCCATAATTGAAAAGCAACTAAGAACTCATTCAACCTATACTCCAAAAACTTCTTTTCCATAAAAATATTCTTCATTCTCTGATGAAATTACACTTTAGGGATGATAGAGTCATACTAAAAACTTCTATACCCCATGGAAAAGAATTCAACTCCTCGGACTCCACAAGATAAAAAAATGAATCATCAACCACCCTACGATACGATGTACCAAAAAAGAATGATGTAATCAGATAAACTATGCCTATATCAACAACATCTTTATCTACAGTGTCATCAGACAAATTTAAAAACACTTCTTGAACTTCTTTGGTTGAGATACTTTGGTAATCTTTGAAGTAATGATCTTTCAAACAACTATTCTTTCTATATCGAGTAAAGTCACCATTTCCGGTACATTTTAGCCTCGATATCAAACTAAACTCCTCAACAAAAAACCTCACAAACTTGTCACATATATTGAACCACATTTCATTTGAATTAGGTTGTTTAACCTATCTAAGCAACAACTGGTGTATCAATTGCGGTTGCAATACTATCTCCTTCAAATCAATGAAGGAACCAAAGCATGTCTTCTTAAATAAAGTTCTTTGATGTTAAATGAATTTTTCATTTAGTTCAGTTATCACCTCATGTGGAGATAATAACGTCACTTTTCCTTTAAATCAACATGTTTGAGGAATTAACAAATCTCAATCCTACAAAAATGAAAAAGTTACGGTTAAAATAAAATTCAACAAAATATACATGCATTAGGAAAATAACTTTGTAATATACAAATAAGTGCCTACACACAAAAAAGTGACAATAACTAAAAAAGTGACATAAAATTAAAAAAGTCACAAAAACACAAAAAAAAGTGACAAAACCGAAGGCCTATGCATGAGTGTCAACTCATATTTGCCTAGATTCAAGTGGACGTCTAGTTATGTAATACGAAAACAAAATAGCATCCAAGTTAAGTCATGATCATTCAATTTGTTCAAAAGTAATAAACATGAAGGAACCAAAGCTACCTAGAAGTTGACCGCTTATGATACTACATACAAAATGACATAAAACTCTTTTCTACACACAAAAATCAGTCACTGTGAACTCATGTGCATGAATCACTTTTGACAGATACTCAAAAAAACGACAGAAAATAAAAAAAAATGACAGAAATTTAAAAAAGTGACTAAGAATATTTCTCTAACAAAAGTACCAGAGAGGAAGTGTTAGGCATGTAATGCATCATTTTACGGGATTAACCAGAAATACAGAACGCGCATAACAAGAAACCAATCATAATTCTTGTTGTTCTTCCTTGTTCTCGATGATTCCTGGTTTATTTTTCAATTCATGACAACTAAATTGCAAAGATAGTGGGGACAAGACAACCTCAGAAGATTATTATTTTATTTTGATTCTCCACTAACCTATGCATAAAAGAAACTATTTAATTTCATCAGAGGTCCCTGAACTTCATTGAATTTGTATCAGCAATTATTTTTCAATGTGACGACAAAAACTAAAACTGAACAAATCGTTGCGTGTCTCGGATCACATCTAATGATATCAAGTTCAACTTGCCAAAAATGAAAACTTAAAACATACAATTAACAAATTTCATCTCACTTCACATTTCTCATATCATCCCTTTTACAATTGTTGGCAAACTGTACCTAACCATAAAAATATTCATAGAAAAGGAAATCCAGCCATAAACACACATAAATCAAGAAAAATAAATCGATTAAAATATACTGAGAGTAGAACATACACAGAAAACTAGTAATCTTTCTCCAGTGGGAAAATGTTATTCGCCACTAATTTTTTTTTTTCTGAATCTAGCTGTTAAACAGGCAGATTGTTTAGCATTTCGTCATTCCATCACAAACAGATCCAGCTATCCACAATACCATCATAACTTATTTCACTTGAGCTTCTATAACCAACAAACACTAAACGTGATTGACAGTAATCGCTACACAGCATTACTGAATGGAAGATGTATGCTATTGGTGGAAGTGGTAATCCAACCACATTTTAATATTTCTACAAATGCAATATCGTTGTTTAACACATTTTAATATTATCATACTAAAACATAAAATAAAAAAAATGTTGCTACCTTGGGTTTATTGACGGATGAAGAAAGTTTGTTCCTCTTCTTAGAGGAAGGTTTTTCATCTAGATTTCTTTGCCTCTTCGAGCTACTTTTTTCAGTCATTGCAGAAATAATAGGAATCCAAATCAGATTTTCGAATTTCGGATCTAGGGTTGAGGCTATTTGGGATTTAGGGTCGAAATGATAATGAAATAGTGAAACCCAACAGATATGAAGAAGAAATCGATGTAAAATGGTCGAAAATGGAAATTTATAGTCGGATTTTGCTCATAAGGAATCGATGGCGAATAGGTCGGATTTTTTCTCTGGACGATTTCTACGAATGAGGATGTGAACCCGAACGGATACGAAGAAGAAATCGATGGAAAATAGGTCGGAAGTGGAGATTTACAAACGGGATTTGCTCGGAATTTGCTCGGATCTACTGATTTACAGACGGGATTTGGGAAAAGACTTTTTACGTTTCTAGGGGAGGAAGGAGAGTAGAATACTGAGCTATGTGGTTTGGGCTTGTACAGATTGGGCTTTTTGGACGTAATTAATGTTTCATTAAAATGTTTAATTATGTTTAAGGGTATAAATCAAAACACTGTTAAAAAAGGGTACATGGCCTAATTTTCTCTTTATTTATTGCCTTTTGCTGGTCCGCAGCCAAAAAATGTTCATTTTTTAAGAGAATAAAATAATGTGGAATTCTCGAAGCCAGGTTTACATGATAGCTAGCCCGCTAGTTTTAGGCCGAAATCATTTTTGGGCCATAAAAAGATGGGATACTTACAAAAATACCCTTAAAATTAGGAGTGTTTTGAAAAATCATGTGAAAGGTTTTTAAGAAGTAAAAAATACTGTGTAAAATAAAAAAGTGATACAATGTCACTTTTTTTATAAAAATTGTCACTTTTTTTAAAAAGTGACACAAACTCAAAAAAAGTAACAAAATTCAAAAAAAGTGACACACACTCAAAAAGTGATACAAACTCAAAAAAGTGACAAATACTTAAAAAGGTAACAAAACACCAAACAAAACATATGTTTGTTATAAAAAAAAGTGAGAAATTTTTAAAATGTAACAAACAATAAAAAGTGAAAAAAAATTCAGAAAAGTGGCAAGAAAAAAAGTTACAAACACACAAAAAAGTGACACAATGTCACTTTTAAATTCAAAAAAGTCACAAACACTCAAAAAAGTGAGAAACACTAATCAAAAACCAAAAAATAGATCCAAAGATGGTTAACTTGCTTTTATATGTTGTCTCTTTGTAATTATGTTTCACTTATATTAACTAAATGTAGAACATAACTTCATTTTAAGAACACACATATAAATTGGAAATGCCAGAAATTAAAAAAAGTAATAGAAGTAACAAATTTACATTCCCTGAGTAAAGTTTTTAAGCTACAACTCCAAGTAACTAACAAAAACTAACAGAGTGTTCATCCTATTCAATCATACTTAAGAATACATATCAACTGGATGAATAGAAGGTAATGCTCATGTTAGATCCATTGCCGCGTTACATAGCCATTTGAAAATGGCCCTAAAATGAATCCCCTTTCCATCTTTTTTTTTTTTTTTCTATGTATAAATAAAAATGAATCATGTTCAAGCTTGAAAACGATCCGTACGCAACTATATGAAAAATAAGTTTAAAAAATCTTACAAACAATCATAACCCATTAAAAAAAGTTACACAAATTTAAAAAGTGACAATTTTTTTTTAAAAAAAGAGTGACACATTAAAAAAATAGTGACAGAAAATTAAAAAAAAAAAGTGACAAATCATAACCCACAATTTTTGATATAGCCAAATTATTCAATAAGTTCACAACTAATGAACAAATTAAAAACTTTTGAACTAACAACTTGAACAAGATAATCATAATCCAAAAATTTAAATACAACCAAGTTTCCAATAAGCTCACAACTAATGAAAATTGATATTACTAGCTATAATTTGAGTTGCACCAGAACCCACTATAGTCCGTTAAACCCACTATAATTTTAGTTGCACCAGATCAGTCACTACAGTTTGGGGTCTCAAACCTGTCATGGCAGAAACAATGCCAAGATACATTTACTATTAGATACCAATATTGGTAATTGTTCAGAAAAACAATTGCCTCTTATTCTCGACTGCACAATGGACAGGAAAAATTTGAAATCGGCATTTTCATCAACAGCTACCAAAAACACAGGAAGCATGATGTGTGTCAAATAAGATTTCCCAAAACTACTCGGCTACAGATAGCAAAATCTTTAGAGATTACCAAACCTTGAATGTTTCAGAAAATAAGAAGGAAAAATTACAAAGAAAGAGCAAATAAGGAAATGAAGTGGAAAATCAAAATACCAAACTAAAAATCCTAAGGTGAGCAAAGTACCTTGGTAATTTTATTTTTTAAGTTATCTTCATTCTGGAGCAATAGAGAAGCCAACTGAATCAAATTGGAAAAACACTCAATGTGCAACCACAATCATAACCACTAAAGCAGAAGCCAAAAACACCCTCTAAATTCTCATCTTTTGGGTATCAAAATTTAGTTTTCCAATTTGTCTATACTATACATACTGTAAGAAATACAAAAAAAAAAAAAAACTCTACATGTAGAACTAACTTGTAACTAAGACATAAGTAGCATTCCATAAAACTGCACAAACAGGGTATTGACACGGATTTTGTTCATGAGGTGGAATTTCGACACAAGAAAGGGGCCCATAGATGATGTTCACTCAAATTGGTAGCAAAATTAATCCATAAAACCCAGTAATGACAACAAAACAAGATTTTAAATAAGGATGAAAAAAAAGAAATTAATACAGCAGCATGACATGAAACTCCAAAACCATAAAAATGGTTGCCAAAGCTATATATATACCCATCAAAAATTAGGATATGCTATGGAAATTCATATTACACAATACACATACAAAGAACGAAAAATTCCTAAAAACCTAAACAAATTCAGAATGGTGTTGTCGCTTTCTTCACCAATCGTTCGAGTCTCTTATGATATCACCAATGGTTTGAGTCTCTAATGGTGGTGGCGATGTTAATCGGTGGTGATTTTTGACGGGACGCCATACTTCAACAATGAGGGTTAATGTTTTGTTATTTCAGCATAATGACTTCTTTTCTCAAGTTTGGGCGTTTTTAGAGTATTAATTACGGTTAATTTAAAGTATTAATGAAAAAGTATTAATTTAAGTGCATTATTCAATTTTATTAGTTTTGGACCGTACTAGGCCTAATTAACCCTAAAAAAAGATTGGCATCAAAAGTGAAGGATAAACTTAGGCCCATGCATTTGTACGCTGAAGGTCCAAGGCCGGCCCAATAGTGACTATGCAAAAAGAAAAAAAAAAGGGTACTTACAAAAATACCATTAAAATTAGGGGTGTTTTGAAAAATCCTGTGAAAGATTTTTAGGAAGTAAAAAATACTGTGTAAAATAAAAAAGTGACACAATGTCACTTTTTTAAAAAGTGACACAAACTCAAAAAAATTGACAAAATTCAAAAAAAGTAACACACTCAAAAAGTGGTACAAACTCAAAAAAGTGACAAATACTTAAAAAGGTAACAAAACACCAATCAAAACATACGTTTGTTATAAAAAAAAGTGAGAAATAAAAAAGGGTGACAAACAATAAAAAAAAAGGTGATAGAAAAAGTGACAAACGTTAAAAAAGTGACAAGAATTAAAAAAAAAGTGACAAACGTTCAGAAAAGTAACAAAAGTTAAAAAAAAACTATAAACACCAATCGAAAAAGTGACAAAACACCAATCGAAAAGGTGACAAACCATTCATTCACAACTTTTCTTCTCACAAAATCTTACAAACAATCATAACCTACAACTTTCAGTTCCAAAAGAAGATAAATCACACAAACTTATCTTCTAAACAAACAATTATGCAAGAATTGAGTTATTGTCCACCAAGAACCACCAAAATTATACCACAAATCCTAATCTGAACTATACAATGAAAATGAACCATTTCACGTGGTTATCAATTGAAGCAATTAGTTGATGATCCACTATTATTCCATCATCAATTGAAAATCCCCTCAACAATTGAAATTCCCTCAGTTAACTAACATTACACCACCGCCTAAACATCCATCGCTGCTCCCACCAAATCCACCACCACCTCCTGCTCCTCCACCAAGTCCATCGCCAGCTCCACCTCCCAATCTTCCACCAAGTCCACCACCACCTCCCGCTCCTCCATGGTTGGGGCAGATGATTTCAGGGTGGGGGATTTTTCAAAACATCCATAATTTTAATGTCTCCGATACAATTCGAGAAATCCGAATAGCAGACCGGTGTCGTTGCCTTCAAAAAATTATACGACAAAAAATTTCAGTATTCGGGATTGTTAAAAATGGTATCTATCATTCACATAATCCAGTCAGATTAAGGTATCTACCATTCACATAAAACTGAAAATGGAATAAACAATTATATTCAAGTACCTTAATTATTCTTTCACACCAAATGATTAAATATAAAATTGAAAATTGTATCTACCATTCACATAAAATCAGTCAAATTAATGTAGGTATCTACTATTCACACACACAAAAAAAAAAAAAAACCAGTCACATAAAACTAAAAATGGAATAAACAGTGATATTCTTCTAAAAACCAGCAAATGTTACAACATAAAATCGAATAAAAACCATAAAAAAGTTTAAACAGCGAAAAATCTTAGCTACCTTGGGTTTATAAAATTTTGAAGAAATTTTTTCCTTCTTCCCAAAGATCCTTCTTTATTAAAACCTTTTTCCCCCTATTTAATCCATTAAATTCCCTTTCTCCAATCACATTTGTTTGAGTCACGTGACGGTTTGCAGAAGCTGAAGTCAGACTCAATACGGGTTTCGGAGTGAGGTGAGGTTTTTACAATTTTGGGCTTTTAAGGGTTCGGTGTTAAACAGGGTCCTAGGAGAGGAGACAAAGGAAGATAGCAAAGATGGCGCAACGGTGAAGACGGAAGAAAACGACAAAGATGGAGGTTTCTCTTTGCTTCTGGAATTGTATGTTTGGTTGAGAGATGTGAGAGAAGAGGTTTCTCTAGAGGGTGTTGAGATTTGGGAATTTTAGTTAGGACGTATTAATTACAGTTTATGTGAGGTTTAATTCATTTTAACGCATTAATCTAATTTTTATGAGTTTCAGAGTATTGAGCCTAATTTTCCCAAAAAAAAAAAAATGAAAGCCACAATATCAAAGAAAAAGAGTGCAAAAATCCTTTTTGAGTTTCTAAATAAACAAATTAAAACTAATATTATGTAGCATCACTGTTGCTTAGCATCGATCTAAGTAATACCGAACCCCACATCCTACCATTGGTTAAATATGAAAATAAAAATATAATTGATCACAAATTATAGAATATAGGGTCCACTACCATCTAGAGCATCCGTGGTGCTAAGTAAAATTCACAAATTAATCAAGAAAGTAACAAATTATACTTACAACAATTAAGGTTCTCCCAAATAATTTTATTCAATAGCCAACTTTAAAATTGAAGCTTCAAGTTGCATGCTGCCAGTTGTCTCAATATCAATATACAGAGAAACAAACAAACAAAGAGAGCTTTTATCATAACAATCAAACATTATACAAACCATCCTCCCATTATTACTATATGACAAATTAAGAGTCCCATATATTTTCTATTTAATAC
Organism: Fraxinus americana; assembly: GCA_035079005.1. Classification (NCBI taxonomy): domain Eukaryota; kingdom Viridiplantae; phylum Streptophyta; class Magnoliopsida; order Lamiales; family Oleaceae; genus Fraxinus; species Fraxinus americana. The sequence goes on along the minus strand of CM068716.1, from coordinate 13,746,309 downwards.
CTTTCTGTAGTAGGAAGGAATGGATAACACTGAAAGTATTATGAAAGAGCTAAATAATTAATCTTGTTCGTCATATTGTCCACAAGAAACATGCACTTCGGATTTATTCAATCAAGCCTTCTCAGTAAATACTGAACTTGCACTGCCTTTGTCAATGGCATGATCCAGTCCCCATATAGATCGGCAACTAGGATTGGATTAATTTTGTAAACTGGATCGGTTCCATCTACGCCTACGCCTACAGTCAGGTCTTGCCCGTGAGTTCTGGTTTTCATTTCGACCCTTCTTTTGATTGCCTCTTCGACCGTTGGGTATGTTAGCAAATCCATCAATTGGTCTTTGTCCTAAGAATAACCATAAAGTAATCAGCATTGGTTTAAACTCGTTTTAGATAACAAGGCCAAATGCAAAGTGCATTTGGGCACGTAGGACTCGATATATTGGTCATTGGACCGTAAAATTTAACAAAATGTTAGCTATTTTCTTGCTTAATACTCTCCATTACTATCCAATTCACCATGCGAAACATGCTTAAAGAGAATAAAAATGGATTTCAATTAAGCATTGCAGATCAAGAATAACTAAAATCAATTTACTTGTGCTTTAATGGCAGCATTATAGACATCTGGTGAGGCTCGGTATTTTGCTTCTGCCACAAATTTACCATAATGTATTCTTTTTGACAGAACCTGCATGCAGGAACTCAGCATCAATACAAAGAAAAGTTGCGAAATCTATTAATTTTAAACAAGATCACCATTACTGTCGATCAAAGGTTTCAAGTTCAAAGAGATTTACATGAAACACGACTATCTTGGAAACTACAGGGTCCTCAAGTTATGTTTGAGTTTATTAAGAAGAATGACATATGCATTTGACGTTCAGGTAACAGATTAACCTGTAAAGTTAGTCAGAATGGTACCTGCAAGCAAATTGTGTCACAAGTTGCGGCTGATCCGCAGTTACCATCGTCGCCTTCTTTAACTAATCTGGGGAGAAGATTCCGGAAGTACATATCCCATATTTTGACATTTATATTTATTGAATCTGAGGCTGGATGTAAAACCTGTATGAATATCAGAATTTATATGTTGAGAAACGTTAGGCCAGATAAACATAAAAATGCCAATAGATAGGAAAGCTCATAACAATGAAAACATGCACATGCTCAAATCGACAGTATTAAGTAGTATCTACCCTCACTTTGCCTACAACAGTTTATGCACGACTTGTAAGCATAAATACGTAAAATAATAATCTTTAATGTAAATGGAACAAAATGTATTCCAAACTACCAGTCAATTGATCCCGGGTTCTGATATTTTAGAAAGCAAACCATCACAAATTACTCAGTTTTACCAGAGGTTCGCTGATAAACAAGTACCAAAAAAACTGAGGATACAGAGAACCAAAAGTGGTACACACATGATTAGGCCAAAGTTCTACAGCATGTAAATGTACTTGCCTAGCTGACAGGTTCTACATTTATTGTTACTATGCAACAATTTCCACAGAGAAAACTCACTATTGAGTATTGATCCCTAGCTGCCCAAGTAACAACTTGGTCGTCCAGTTTTTATTACAGTTGCACAGTTCTCGATGACATAAATTTTTCAAATATCAATCACATTGTCAATTCCTCACATGTCCAACTTAGTGAAGCTAGGTTTTCTTTTTCAACTTGGGACCTAATGTATAATTATAATACAAGGTAGAGAATCAATTTGCTACTCAGGCAATAAGTTGCCAACCAATGATGCAATTTTCCCTAAGTACTTATTTTCCATGCAATGTTTGTTAAGTTCTGTTGGTTGCCATTTTGGAACAAGCATTTGATTACATTGTCTTTTGTTAGAGGGGAAAATGATAAAATTACTGATATGGATCGCACATCTAATACTTTACCTGCGGGTATTTCAGAGGAGGCAACATTGGTTCAGGTAAATCATCAGGGAAGAAAGGATGCTCGTCTGGACTCTTGTATCTTCCAACCTGGGTTGAATATGCTTCAGAAAATGAATATGTTTGCACTTCTCAAAGGTTGAAATAAAGATTTATATACCTTAGCATGAAGTTTTTCAGTCTCTTTGACCATGTACTGAACCAAAGAACCATGGAATCCATCCATTGAAAAAGCATCAGGATTATATGTCTCCGCATTGTAGCAATATTGGGCTCTCTCGACAAGGCTGAATATAATGCTATCCTCTTGCCGAATTAACGAGTTTCGTATACCATCAAGGGTATAGCTCTCAGTCTCGTCTACCCTATTTTTCGGTGTCAATCTGAAAGGAAACGCAAGTAACTTGAGAACATAGATGTACAAGAGAATTTTAAAAGTTAAAAGCTCTCAAAAATAGTGATCATGGGCAAATTCTATCAAGAAAATAGGCATCCGGCACAACAGAAGAAGATATCGTTTTCATTATTCTATTCCTACAAAAATATTAAGAAAACAAAGTAGTCCAATGTTTCATCTTATTGGTCGAGGCGTATGAATATCATCTGCAAGTTCGTGCTGCAATGAGCTCGTCTATGATTAACAAGAAAAATCAATTTATTTGGGACTTTTGCTGGCATGAATCATAGTGTCAAATACTTGAGCAAATCCGAAGGTAATCAAATTTCTGCTAAATGTTTTGTGTCATAATGTAAATGGAAATAGCTACATAGTAGGCATCAAACTCGTGGTGCTTTCTTTCAGTGTTTACAGTTTAATTCTTAAGAAAAGCAATCATCGTATGATATATCAGAATCCCTCACTAAAAATTCACAAAGAAAAAGGAAAAGTTCAATTGTATAGTCAGAGGAACAAAAAGAAACTCAATAAAGAAACGAGCATAATAGGTATCCTCACATTATAAGGAACCTCGAAATTGCATTTCTACAAATTAAACAATAAAAACTAAAAAGCAATCGCATGTCTACTCTAATTGCTTTTGAATAAAAACTATTTAGAAAATATAACTAAATCATGCTCATTTATTAATAAAACCATCAGTAGTAAAAACAATAATCAGAATTTAAGTTATTCTACCATAAAATTATTTTAAAATAAGCATTTATTAAGTTAATAATAAGCTAAAATCTTTTTTATTACCCTATCAACAAAGCATGCACTAAGTTTCACAACTAGGGGTGTACATGGTTCCATTTGGTTCTAGTTCCAAGATAACCGAACCGAACCATGAACCAATGATTTTATCTATAATGGAACCAAATGGTTTTTTCTAAGATATGAAACCGAACCAAACTGTTCGGTTCTGGTTTGATTCTAGTTTCATTTCTTAAATTCTCAAATTTGCATCATATCTATCAGTTAGTAATATAAGTAAAAAATAAAAAATAAAAATCAACCATTCAGCAACTTCAAATTATTAATTATCAAAATTACAAAAGTCCAAACTAACAAACAAAATATAGTCATAACTTGAATACACAAATAAATTTTCATTCCCATGCAAAAGATTGTTTAATAAGTAATAGCAATGATTCACAAAATTAATTGCAGCAACTAAATTAATTGCAGCAGTTTAATACTCTATGAATGTTTATTGGATTTTCCTTTATTTGTGAAGATCATACATAATTCATCAAATAACTAAGATAAAAACATAGTTCAAAAGCTTTTTAAGTGGCTGATCAGTTTCATTTTCAGATCTTGAAGGAGTTTCATCTACTAACGTGATAAAATGCGGTGTTAGTGTGCCGCGACGTTATATAAATTGAGAAGGAGTGAAGGGAAAATGATTCAAATGAATACAAAATTAGAGTGTACATAATTAATGAGCTGTGTCTAATGAAACATAACCGATTAATAGGTTGTATGCAATTAATGGGTTGTCTCTGATGAATACGAAATTTGAGTCTCCACTAATTAATATATATATAAATTAAATTTAACATTAAGTTTGGTTCTGGTTTTGGTTCTCGATTCTAGAATAAGAACCGAACCAGAACAATAACCAAATGGTTCTTGGTTCAAAGTACCAAAACCATAATTTTTTTTGTTAGAACCGAACCGAATCGCTCGATTTGGTTTGGTTTAGTTTGATTTGATTTGGTTTGGTCCGGACATTTTGTCCACCCATACACACAAATAGGTTGAGAAATAACATGTAGACAGAATCAATTTAAAATTCCACAGATCAGAGAGGACTAAAACTACCCAATAAGACTAAGAGCTAAATTCAAAATCTTTTTCATCACCATGGAACAAAATATGCACTAAGTGAATACAATTATGATAAGATATAACTAGACAGAATCAATTTGAAATTCCACAGAGCAGAGATGACTTCAACTACCCAATAAGACTAAGAGCTCAATTTGAAGTTCAGAAAGAAGGGGGGGGGGGGGGAATAGACTGTACCCAACGGAAATTGCAGAGGCTTGAATTAACTTAACACCCTGCATAGGAAATCTTGAATTCTGACACCAAAAGCTGCTATTTTTGTGCCATATTTGGCGGACTAAAGGGGAACTTAATCTTGAAATCTTGGAATTACTAGGCCTTACTACACCAGGAGAGGCGAATCCTAACAACTTTGCCTCCATTTTTCAAGAAAGCAAATAATTTACAAACCGAGAGGGGGATCTAAAAATAAAAGCCCAGAAAAGTGCACAGAAATGTGAGTTTGGTGAACGCAAGAAAAGAGTTTAATAGGAAAAGGATTACCAGTATCAGGTTCATGTAAACCAAATTGCCGTGGGTTGGTGGCAAGGTTTAGTTGTTGACGTTTGGTAGGTAGAAAATGAGAACAGCTGAACAGGAATCCACAAACGACACACTTGTGCGCAGAAATGGATTGTGGGAGAGAATGGGTTATTGTACATGAGAATGATTATATTTAATCTGATCAAAATCACATCATTCAATTAACTTGTCACTTACATTTTGACATCCCATGGTCCTATTAATATTATGTAAATAATTATGTACAATTAGTATTTTCGCATAAAATTCAGTAGTTTGACAGAAGCAAATGCCAGAATGGATAACAGAAGCACAGGTGAATTGGTTGTATTGGCCGCCAATTTTTATTTTATTTTCAAGGACAAATCAATGCTTCACGCTTCTGCTTCTGTTACGCAATCTTTCAACTCCTTCTGTCAATGTAGAAAAATCCGGGTGGGGATTGGAATTTGATTGATTAAAAATGGGAAATTTACAAAAATGTCAAATTCCATGCTTATCAATTGAAATGTGTCCAACTCTAATAACCATTACAAAAATGGCCAAATTTGACATCAATATATCTATTATACACGGAAGGAAAAGCAAATAAAAAATATATACATGTCACGCATCTTGAGGCAACGAAGTTTCCTTCATGAGAAGCTAAAATAATGTGCGAGTTATTACTTAGTGGTTCTATTTTTTACGAAATAATGACATGTAACATCACTGGAGTTGCAATCTCATTCTATGTGGCGTCCATGTGACATTAAATAATAAGTGGCATTAAATGAATAATTTAATTTCACATTTCATTTACTCTATCATCTAACAAGGATATTTTGGTCTAAATAATTACAAAATGAACATTGAACAAAGTTTGAACATTTTTACAAATAATCATATAAAAGTGGACATTTTTTACAATTTCCTCGTTAATAATTTAAGTGCTTTACCTAATGTACTGTCTTGATGTGCAAAATGCCATGGCATGAAATGACTTGTTATTCGAGTGCTTGTTATTATTGGATAGGAATGTTGTTGGGAGTAGGTGGGCAAGGACTCTCATAAGATGTGTGAAGTGGACCCAATTAAGTGGAAATTACATGGGAAATACATGAAAATGACCAAATGAAAATGCCATTTTTCCAAAATAGCTTTTGACCATTTTAATATTAGGAACTACCTAAAATACCCTCTTACATAAAATTTACAACCAAAGCCACTACAAAAATATAGAGACTTCAATCCAGTCCCCAAAAGTTTATGAACCTGGAATCTTTAATAGATTTAATTCTAGATATTATTATTTCATTAAGTATCCTTTAATTATAAATGAGGAAACATGAATTCCATAAGATGTGTAATGCATATAAAAGGATAATATATAGATTAACTATTAGATTTTATATCCTTCTTATAAATCATAAAATAACAAAGGAACATATAATAAAATATTTAGAAAATACTAATAATATTTAAAGATTTCAAAAATCTCTTAAAAGCCTGTTAAGAAATAAATCATAATTCCGCATGCTACCCCTAAAATGGTATCAGAGACATGTTACGAACCTAAAATAATGATGAATATAATTGACGAAAAAAACATAATTGAAGAATTTTTGAAAAAAGTTGAAAAACATAAGAAACCTAATTATCCTTATTTACCTAAAAATAGTACAAATGAAAATTTTGAGGATATACACAAAAGATTGAAAAATTTAGAATATAATATACAAATAGGAAATGCTCTTTTAGATAAAAAAAAATTTAAGAGAAAAGACAGGATTATAATTAATTCATCTCAAAATTTCAGGATAACACAAAAAGATAAAGACAAATGAAAAAATCATGAGATAAAACAAAATATGATTACAGAGGTTGAAGAATTAGAACATGAATTCTTAGAATCCACTGGTGAAGAATATAATGATTATAAAAAACAATTAGAAGAGTTAACTAAAAAAATGAAAAATACAAAGATGATCACTAATCCATCAACTAGTCATAATATAAAAATATAATTTAGTAGTGATGAAGAATATGAATATGTTTATGGTACACCAATACCTAATAAAGATGGTGCTAATGAATAAAGAAAAACACAAAAAAGATACACTGGAAATATAAGAAAGCAATTCATAAAAGAAATAAATCCAATGAAACCCTACAATGAACCAATACACACAACAGGGATATTGTTAGATCTTGATTGTGTAGATAAAGATAAAGTCATTGAAATGTGGATGAAAAGTACAGACTTAACTATACAATTTAACAAATGGGAAACATACACAGTCTTTGAATTTATAGAACATACATTCAAATGGATTGTATCTGAATGGTGGAGAAAACTACCAGAAAATATAAAAAGAAGAATAAAATATGGAGAAAATACGATTGAAGCATTAGATAACAGGAATACTTTGAATGAGCAAAATATACAAGAAATATTAAAAATGTCTTGAAAGAGCCCTAAGAACAGAATTCTTAGGCCACAGATTCACATTTGATGAGTAAATTAGAAAGCAAGAACACTATAATGAAGAGATGATAGTAATGAAAAAATTGAAGATATGTGTGAGCTAGAAAGATGCACATGTAAATTCAAAGAGATATATTGTATATTAAACCAATAAGATTATCAAGAAAATAAACATATACTTAGGTCTTATTTTATGAAGTTACCATTTCCGTGGGGAATAAAATTATTAAAAGAATATGAGAAACTATTACCTTTTGGAGAAGAAGATGGTGTGAATAAAGATAGTCTTGGATGTAGGATTGAATTTACAAAAAGAATGGTAAATATTTGGTGTAGATAAGCCTTAGAAAGTAAGAAAGCATACAAGATGAGAAAAAACTCTTTGTGTTGCTACAAAGATACAGGACAAATTGAACAATTTGGATGTCACAAAAAGAATTATAAGTCATATAAGAAATATAAAAGAAAATTCAAAAACTAAAAGAAGTTTAAGAAAATATTTTTTAAACCACATAAAAAATATTTCAAGAAAATAAATTGGACTAAAATGCCCAAACCAAAATATATTAAGAAATATAAATGTTTTATCTGCAATGAAAAATTACACATTGCCCCTCAATGTCCTAAAAAGCAAGATAAACAAAATATAAAAACTCTTAGAATCTATGAAAAATTCCAAAATGATAGTGATATGAGCCAATTGAATATTTTGAAAATTTAAGTAGTGAATGCAGTAGCATTTATGAATTAGATACATCATCCTCAGAAGAAAATTCTGAAAAGATAGTATATATGAATCAAGAGATACAACAAATAGATCAGGAAATAGAAGTAGAAACAATTGAAGGAGTTGAAGATTCTGTAGAAGGTATAAACTAAGAAATCACCTTTGATGCTAGAAAGTACGAAGGGATAACTAAGAAGATATTAGATTTGCAAGAAAAAGATGTATTCCATCAAGGATTCTTAGGAATACTGCTAAGAACAAATAAAACTATTGTAAGTATGAACTACAAAGAAATATCTATCAATATAGAAGATACAGTTGTAAAAGCGAGGATCCTCATAATCATAAAAAATGGGTAAGACAAAAGTTATCCAAAATTCCAGAAAACATAAGAAACAAGCTAAAGTGTATTGAAATATGAAGAATCCAAATCATGTAAAATGATTCTTTAGATAAGTTATGAATATTCCAATAGAGATATATTGTATGGACAATAGAATCTTACAAATTAAATAGATGCTCTATTAGGAACTGTTGTAGAAAATCTAGTCTACCGGAAGATAATATTCACAGTAAAACCAAACTATGCGATTTCACTAATTGATGAAAATATTGACCAAAATTTCAATTTATATTATAGAATTGGAAACTTGAAAATGTGGCGAAAAAGTAAGACTATTAGTATTAGCATAAAATCAATTTTTGCTTTTAGTATTAGCCATCACAACAATCTAAGAAAGATAACTGATACTATTATCATATATAAAGACTTTAAAGAATTAGCTCAATATATACCTCCCAGAAAATATCAAGAACATGAACTTACAATAACATAACAAATAATGCTTGATTTTCACAAACAAACAAGAGAAATAAATTCTGAAGGGAAATTAATAAGAAGAAATAGTGTCAATCTAGAAGGAGATAATCTTATTTCAAGATTCCCCTCCAGAAAAGATTTTAGGATAAGCCAACTCAGAAAACTAAGTATTGCTGAACCATCAAGTTCGCAATATTATATCAAGATAAGATATGTAAATCAAGAAGGATACAAGAAGAATCTTCTTGTCCTTATAGATATTGGAGCCGATAAAAGTCATGTAAATGCTAAATTTGTTAGCCATTTATTAGATTTTGAGTTATCAGAACCATATACATTCAATGATTATTTGAGAAATAATCTTGAAATAAGAAAATATGTAAAATTCCTTCTTATATTTTTAGGAGAGGACCAGAAATAATATACTAACTAAATAATTATGTATAAAGATGAATTATATAGAGTCAATCGTTCACCTATACTATTAGGGATGAACTTCCTTGAGAAATTTAGTCCTTATAAAATTTGTAATGGATATTTGAAGATAACAGTTGATGATAATCCAATCATCATATCAAGAATAGATAAAAATATGAAACCATTGTTATCATAGAAATAGTAATTAATACTAATTCCATGAGTCCATATATTGAAATTACACTCAATATAAAAAATTATTGTATAATTAAATTTCATACTTATCTAGATACATGAAGTACAATAAACTTATGCTTACTAAATGTACTATCATCTAAATACTGAAAATATGATTCAAAGAAGGTTGTCACTGTTACAACAACAGGTGAAAACAAGGTAATATATAGCAAATATGCTACACAAGTACTTTTTCTAATATCCTTTAGAGAAGTATTTGTTGATACAATGTACATGTCAACCACAATTAGATGTGATATTTTATTAGGACAAAATTTCCTACTAAAATATGCACCATTTACACAATATGTTGACAAATATATGTTTACAATTCCTTGTGCACATAAGATATTTACACAAAAAATAACTAAAACTGTTAGTATAGCATATAAAGAAATTAATCATTAGAGTTCCTCAACCCAGTGTGGTGGATGTTGGAGTACAGAAAAATTAAACTAGTTACAGTTTTGAAAATGACAACGGAAAATAAGTTAGAAAAATTGAAAAAAGAAATTTCTGAAACCTAATCAGAAAACTCATTAGAAAAATGGAACACAGATAAAGTAAAGACAAAGATAGAACTGATCAATCCAAATACTATAGTAATGGTCAAATCAATAAAATATAGTGTAGAAAACCAAAAAGAATTTAAGGACAGAATAAAAGAATTATTATAAGCTAAATTAATAAGTCTAGTAAAAGTCCACATAACAGCCCATCATTTATAGTTAGAAAACATAGTGAGATAAAAAGAGGAAAAGTCAGAATGGTGATAAACTATAAGAAGTTAAATGAGGTTACTAAGTTTGATGGATATTACTTGCCTAATAAGGACACCCTTATTAAACAATTACAAAACAAGAAGACATTTTCAAAATTCGATTGTAAGTCAGGCTTTTGGCAAATCGTACTTACAGAAGAAAGTAAACCACTAACTACATTTAGTACCCCCAGTCCTTTAGGACAATATAAATGGAATGTAATGCCATTTGGGTTGAAAAATGCACAGCAGATATTTCAAAAAAGAATGAATGAGTAATCAATCCAATCACTCATTTCTGCATTGCTTATGTAGATGATTTACTTATTCATTCAAATAATATAAATGAACATATTGAACATTTTGAGAAATTTTGTTATATTATGAAAAAAAACGTGGTATTACCCTTTCTCAAAAGAAAGCTAAGATAGCTAAAACAAAGATAGAATTTTTAGGATTATTTATAAGAGAAGGAGAATTGCAATTGCAATCTCATATTGGTGAAAAATTTCAAAAATTTCCTCAAAAAATTAAAGATAAAAAACAGTTACAAAACTTCCTTGATATATTAAATTATGCTGAAAGATTTATTGAGAATTGTGTCAAGTTAAAAAACTATTTTCTTTCAAAATTAAGAAAGAATGTAATATGATTTTGGGAAAAACAAGATTGTGAAAATATAAGAAAGGTAAAAAATGAATTAAGGATTTTGCCTAAACTTATAATTCCACAAGAAGAAGATTTTTTTATCCTTGAAACTGATGCATCAGATAATTATTGGGGTGTAATATTAAAGATACTTGCAGATACACATCAGAAACATTCAAAGAAGTTGAAATAAAATATGAAATGAACAGGAAAGAACTCATTGTTGTGAAGCGGAAAGTACAAAAATATGAAAATTATTTATTGTCAAAAAAGTTCTTAATTAGAACTGATAATACTCAAATTAAAGCGTTTCTAAAAAATAACATTGATCCATCTATTGCCAATAGATATATTATCAGAATTCAAATTTGATTTTCTTATTTCAAATTTGATATTGAGCATATGAAATGTGAAGCTAACTTTTTTCCCGATTATCTTAGCAGGATGGAGCTAAAACAATTAAGGACGAAAGTCCAGATACTTGATATAAAAGTTTTCTACTTGGAAACACAAATTCAAAATATACAAGATAGTTTTCGAGACAAAATGAATATAACTCTTGAGGCAGATGTTACTTGTACTAAGTCTAGTATTCCTTCACAGGGACTAGTGAATACTAACGCTCTTCCCGAAGATAAAGGGAAAGAGAAGAAGGTAATATGAACCCCTTTACAGGGAATACTTAATTATATTACTGGTAAAGAAGATATGAAAATTCTCATTAGGGAAGATACTTAAGATATTAAAAACAGCGAAGATAGCTCTTCATCGAGCCAAACTTTACCTAAATTAACTATTGAAAAAATTGATTCAAAGGATATTGTTAAGATATGCCATGCAGCAAAAATACCCAAAAAAGATAACTATGAAAAAGTAATATTCTTTATTGTTATTTTTAATATCCTGTCCTATTGGTATTTTGAGATTGGAAAGTGGATAAAAACTCTCCACTATGAAAAATACAACAAGATAAAGTTTTTATCCATGAGCACCAGCCATCTGGGTACGAAATTGTTTTGAATTAGAAAATATACTCTGTATATATCCTAGTAAAGTAGCAAAAAGATATACTGAAGTTGTCAAAAGCACCAATATATATGAGGTTCTACACAGCAACCATGGAATGAGAACATGTTCTTGAATATATGCAGTCATCGTTCCATGTCATTAAAATGGGACTTACAAATCAACATTATTTACCAACAAGTTAAAAGGTTGTTAAAAATGGTTACCAAGATATCATAAATATGATGCCTTACAGAAGAGCAAAATGGTATAAAGAGATATTTGAACTTGTAATTCAGCTGATTATTGAGAAAGAAAATATATGGATCTATCCATCTGAAGACCATATAATTTATTCCAATGCAAAGATTGTTAAAAAAAAAAAAAAAAAGATATGTGTATTCTTGACCATTTACTATCGACTATAATTTCAAACCAAGTAAGTAAATCTGAAGATATGGCTAAAGAATTGTGCAGGATACTGTGGGACTACAGTGATCACCATTGTAAATACTGCGTCATAGAAAATATGAGCCAAGCATCTCTTAACAGTGAAGAATTCCCCACGGAGTTCTTTGATTCGAGAATGGAAAAATAATGAAACCAAGACAATGACCCTTTATCACTACTTTAATAAAGTCATTTTGTTAAAGAAAAATTGTGGTCACTAGAAGACAGAAGACAATGTGATTATAAACCTTCACCCACTAAGTGGTTATAGGTGAATGATCCAGCTCAAAAGATAAAGTCAGCTAACACTACCCAACAAAAGATAGTGGAGGACGAGATAGTGAAAACACCTCTGAAGATAAGATTCTTTATCACTAAAAGAAAAACCTTTATATAAAGGGAGGAGATTCAAGTGTTCAGGATATCCCCCGAAAGAAATATCATCTCAGATCATCTCAAAACAACTACTCAAAAATTAATCTTTTGTAATCTGTATATACCACTTGTATTCAGAAATATTATTAGGAAATCTGAAGATAGCAAAACTTGCAATAAGGTAATCACTTATGAAGTTTTAAACTTCATAAGGTGAGTACCAAAGGTATGTAAATATAGTGTGCAAGTATGTACTATTTCAGTTTATGAATATTAAGATGAAGTTTGTTATATTTAAAAAAGTTTTCATAAAAGGATTTCGTTAAGTTTTTCATGATTTTTCGGCAGTACAGATAGAGATTTTAAAAGATTTTCAAAACATTATTTTTGAATGGATGTTGGTCATGCCAAAGTACCTTCTTTGATGAATGTTTAAGGAGAAAATGACATTTTTCTAATAAAAATTGTAGCACTTTGTGTGTGAGTTATCTTTTAAAATTTCGTTCTAGGTAAGAACTTGATTCTGAAAAGAGTTTGAATAGAGGTAAAAACAGAGACTCTGAATACTGTGAGATAGCGTTTGTGGTAACACGACTAATTCTCTAGAGTGAGAAATGCAACCTTAATTGAAAACCCTTTTGCGGAAGCAGTTGTGGACTCAAATGATTTCAAAATATTTTAAATATTCATCTGATTCAGAAGATTGATTAAGAACATGCAAAGCAACTATAAGAACATGCTGGAGGGAAAGCCTAGTTATTTCCATTTATTATTGTAAGTTATTTATGATTTTATGCTCTTATACTTTAATTACTATTGATCTTTATGAACACTTCACAAGCATCCACATCCAATAATTGTTGTCTTAAATTATATTTAAATGAGAATGATATTTCGATTTTACTAAGTATAGTCGAAAAATCTGAATATATACTTCCTGTGGCCAATAAAAACTTGAAGAAATAGATTATGATATAGATTATGCTTGTAAACATAATATATAATTTGATTATGTAGAAAACTTCTAAAGAAATAAAAAAGATCGAAGATATCATAACTGAATACGAAAATATTGAAGAAGAAGTTTCAGAATGAATTGCCTTTGGATATATAACTAAAACAGACCAACCTAGAGCTTTTGAAAAATTAACAAAATATAGAGAATATTTAGAACAAATTGAAATGTTAAAGTAATATTGTATAAATAGTAATTCTGATTAATTTAATTGATGAACCACGAGGAAAGAGAAGATATTGAAAGATTTAGAAAGATCCAAGATAATACCAGCGAATTAAGATCCAGAGAAATAGATACTCCTTGAAAAATTTAGGAGAGAAAATAATATAGAAATGTGGGATAAGATCCTAAAAACTATAAGATATCACCAATTCGAGCAACAACAATACTTGATTTGGTTACAAGAAAATACTGAATTAAGGTTCCCAAGATTAGTTCTAAGAACTTACGATCCAAATGGAAGAATTGTAGGATATATCCTGAACAACCTAACAACCAAAAAATACAGGATATTTTTGCAAATATAAAAAGTAAGGGCAAAATGATATTTTTAACGATAGAGCCCAATAGCATTGTTGACTAGGGCATTTTGAAAAATCTCCCAAATTACACGCACCATGATTTTTAAGTTCCAATTTTAAAAATCTAGTTTAGGATTTATTTAAAATCAAGTGATGATGATGATAATAATAATAATAATATAAAATAGGTTATATACTCATACCTTATCTCATTCAAATCCTAAATCATTTTATTTCTCTTCTTCCTCTCACTTCTCTATTTTTTCTCTCTTCCTCTCCCTTCTCTCTATCGTCTCCCTCTCACAAGAATCATCGTCACCATCGGAGACCACCTCAAAGCACTGTTGTACGGTGGGCTATTTGCTGTGAGAGATGCTCTTCTCTGCGCGCAACATCAATGATGCCGCTACGTGTGGCACTACACAACGCCGATGCAACGGCAATCAACGGTTGTGGTGTTGGTTTTTTTTTTTTTTTTTGTTGAAGTGGTTGTAGCTATGGTGGTTTCCATGTTTGGTTGGTGTTGGAGTTTTGAGAGTGGTTTTTGTTGGTGATACCGATGGTGGTGTTGGCGGTGACGGTGAGGTGGTGGTCACAAATGATGGTGGTGTTGAGGTGGCGTTCAGTCGGTGGTGGAGCGGTCGGATGACATAAAAAGTAATTGTGACCAATTATTTGGGTGATTGTGACCAACAAAATGGTTAATTTGTAACCAATAAATAATATATGACCTTAAAGAAATTTGAGATTGCGACTAAATTTGTAATCGTAACTTACAATTTGTTAAGTTGTAATCAATTAATTTGATAATTTGTAATGTAAAATAAGTTTGTGACCTGTAAATTTTGTGATTTGTGATCGAGAAATAATACATGATCAATTAATTTGATAATTTGTGACAGTAAAATAAGTTGTGACTTGTAAATGTTGTGACATGTGATCAAAAAATAATATGTGACCAATTAATTTGATAATTTGTAAAAAATAAAGAAATTGTGACCTATAAAATTTGTAATATGTGACTATAATGTTTGTATTTGTGACTAGTATGTAATTGCGATAATAAATTGTATAATATTGTGATTTTAATATATTTAATTAATAATTTAATTAAAACTTGATTTTTTGAAATAATAAAACTAATTTCTTAATTTTGAAATTATATTTCACAATCATCTTATATTTAAGGTTCCCGGGTAAAATATTGGACTAGCCTAAAAATGGGTTGTTAAGATAATAAGCTTAGGAAAAAATAGGTTGGACTTGTATTAATCCATTGAATCTGAAAATACTTTTTCCTCTCATAAACCCCTAAATTTCTGGTTATATTTTATATCCACAAAACTCCTAAATAGAAACCTCTTCGTCACACCTAATTCTTTGATGCTTACATTGAGTTAGAAATTGAGTAATATGTTAAATTTCATTTTGTGAAATTAATTAGACGACTATTAAATTAAATCATAAATCCCAACACAATTTCAATTAGAGCATTCCAACAATTTACTTTTACTTCATTCTATTGTTTTTAATTGCCTTTTACTTCACTTATTAATTAAAAAGAACAAATCAATTTACATATTACTCGACAATTTAAAGAAACTAGAATTGAACCAGTTAAGCCCGAGTAAGTCAGTTCTTATTGGATATGGTACATACTTAAATAAAAGGGTCCCATCGCATGCTCAAGTGCCATGGGACGGATATTTATGCATCGATAGCCGAGGCTTGTTAGTCCAAGAATGTTTACAGATAAATTTTCTTGCCATACAAATTTATACTAATGCATACCAGCTTTGAGCTTTTCAGTTGATGAATCTTCGCTTATGTCACGAGCATTGGGCTAAGTTCTAAATCAACTATAACTACCCATATACGGGTTCAGGACCAATTTGGAGTCTGGCTGCGAAAAAATCCCCAAAACTTTAATTTTGGAGTTGTTGAAGTTCGAGGATTCATTGCCTTTAAGCAGTTGTGTAAGAATGATCTCGAATTCAATTTCAGTTTAAAGGCAATTGTTTCCAAAAAAATTTACAGCAGTTTTCCCAAAATCACTAGGAGCAACTGTCTCCGCTGGTCCTTGAGAGGCTCATCCAATGTTGCTCTGAATGCTCCCAAACGCGTTCATAAGAAAGTTTTATAATTTATGGCTTAATAGCAAAAAAAACTTCTTATCTATTAGACGTTGTGCACAAAACCTCGTATCTATTGGAAATAGCAGAAAATGTCAATGCATGAAACCTTTTGTATGGAATACAACCCTTTAGGTATGAAAAACTTCATACCTTTCAATTCGTTTAGTTTAACCGTTTAAAAAAGTAAAAATTATAAAAATTTAAAAGGAAAAATTGTAGTTGTAGTCCCAAACTTTTTATGTTTTTGCAAATTATACCCAACTTTTTTACATGTGCCACCTACGATCCCAAACCTATAAATCTTTATTTTCCTCGCCGCACCGTCCCATCCACTTTCAAATTACTAACTGTAGTGGTAAAAATTGTTCCACTAGCCAAAAATGGCCCAAGTCCAAAAAAAAAGGCCCACAGATGGCCCACTTGATAAACGCAATATCTTTTGGCCTAATTCGTTACGTCGATTAGGCCAAATAAGACCCACGTGTCAATTCGCAATCCTTGATAATTTATCTTCAAGATAAACCACACTATAATTTGACTAGATCAAATAGAAGTTATCTGAAAGCAAATTGGATATCTCAATTCAATAGATCTCCAACCAACAAATCTCGTAGAGCCCTTGTCAATACTGTCTAGACGGTTATCCCACTGCTTTGAATTCCGTGGTCAGTCTTATGTTCAAGTACACAGAAAACAAATACTACTCTATTCTGAGTTATTTCTTCTCTTTTTTTGGTCTAGTATTTCTAGAATTCTTGAAAAACTTTTCTGACTTGACCGTCGGAAGGTCTTCGGCCGGCACCACACCGGTGTCCTCTTGAGATCTTTTTGTAGTCTTTCTTCTTCGTTCTACTTTTCGCAGGATTGCTAGTGGCTCGACCGACTCGATTTTCTCAACTGTGGAATCTACCGTCTACAGTAACCGCCACATGTATATCACGTAAGGTAGCTACGATAGTAAACAACTGTAAATAACATTACTCTAACTTAAATAAATAAGTGGAAATAACTCCCAAAAGATTGTGAATAACGTAGCATCACATTTCTGTATAGGCTTTATAGCTCTTTTCGTTGTGATTAAGCCTTCTTCATCTACAATTATTAGTAAATCTCAAGAGGAATAGTAGTGAGTCCTATAAAATATGTGGATAATAAATGAATAGTAGTTATGAATGTATGATTGTTTTGAATTTGACCAAATAGAAAAAGACAATATTACTCACTCCGTCTCCCAAAGATAAGGTTGCTTAAATTTTCACTCAAATTAAGAAAACTTAATTATTGTTGTTGGAATTATAAATTTCACTTACGTTTTTCTTGATATACTCCAACATTGAATAATGATATTTTATATTTATTGATAACAAAACGCATTGGCCATTATAAAGAGAAATTAGAAGAAAATGATATTTTTGAATAATAATTTTTTGGAAAATGTGTAGTTAAAAAATAGAAAAAAAAATTTGGATTTACACATGAAATATTTAATTGTGTGAATATATTATTGAAAATGAATATAAGAAATAAAGAGTTTTAATTTAAAAAGAGTCAAATAGAGGATAAATATGGGTACCTTAGAAATTAACTATACGCTCTATAAGAAAAGAGATCTATAATTTGGGACAAACGAAAAACGAAAAAAAAAAAATTCTATTTTTATGAGAGTACCAGAATGGTAATGTTTCGAAAAACACGAAGAAAGCATGAATAAACATAGGATATCTAATTTGTGCAAATTCCTCAAAAGACGGTGAAAATATAGATGAAAATGTTACTTCTGTAGTACAATTTCGCCAAAAAGAAACGTACAAAACGTGACAATAAATTATTTATTATAACATATGTGAAACCTAATAAACAACGGTTCTATGGTGTAGTGGTTAGCACTCTGGACTTTGAATCCAGCGACCTGGGTTCGACTCCCGGTAGGACCTATTTTTTTTTTTAACAGTGCCAAAAATCATAAGGGCTTGTTTGGCTAAGGTTAAAAGGTTTCTGAATCTGAATAAGTAAAAAAAAAAAAAGTAAATCTTTTTTTGATTTAAAATTGTAACTTGATTCCAATAACTACAAATTTATAAAAAAAAAGACAATGACATGGAATATAAAAAATGAAAATAACAATAATATAAAGCTAGTTAATCCCTCTCCATCATTCTTCCTAGATTGATGAACATTTGTCCTCGAATCTTATTAGAAAAATACCCTTGCCAGTAAGTTTATTAGTCTACATACTTAATAGCTTTTGCTAATTCGACCTCTAAACGAATCATCTTGACATGACATTTGATGAACGAGCGTATATTCAAAAGATGAATTTAGAATCGCAGTATAAAAACTCATCTTTTGATCATATTCACAGTCTTTACTTTCATATCCAGTTTCTATATCTACACTTAGTGACACTTCATTATTATTAGACTTCTTCTTCTAAAAAAAATAATTATTATAAAAATCTTTTTACGAGCAATAACAATTATGCTCTTGTTTGATGGGGATTAAAATCAAAATTTAAATTTAAATCAAAATCAACAATTAATTTTATTCAGATATTTTATTTGACCTAAAACATTTTAACTACACATTTTCGAGGTTAATTTTAATCCCTAACGGGTGAGGGGAATGTAAAAGATTAACGTGTTATGGCATCTAATATTAAGCCCATGTTTGATACACATTCTTTCAAAACTCATTTTCAATATAATAATATTTTTCAATATAATAATATTTTTCATCATATTAATAACATTTCCTTACTTTTTAACCACATATTTTCCATCATATCACTATTTAAAATACATTATTTTCTCAATAATATCCATTAAACACAGCCTTAATTATTAAGAAGCAATATATAAATTCAAATTGGTTGGGAGGTGAATGTTAAAAGAATTATTCTATCTGTACAGAAAATATGTATAGACAGAAGGATTAAGCCATTTGTACCTTTTGGCTTACCCTTTGGGTTACTCGGGCCCACCCCTTCCCTCACATGGGGTCGGGTCCCACACACATTTAATGTGTGTGGGACCCGACCCCATGTGAGGGAAGGGGTGGGCCCGAGTAACCCAAAGGGTAAGCCAAAAGGTACCCATAGCAAGATCCTAGACAGAATTATATATGGCATGCATCTGTGTATTCATTTGAATTTCAAAAATTTAATGAACAGACAGATGCAAGTCACGATTTGTACAGGTAGCAAAGTCTATGTTAAAATGGACAAGAAGTGAGAATAAAATAAGCACGATATACTTAAATTCACAATGTCCAATATGATCAACAATTATAAATAAGAAGACATTATGCTCATGTTATCATATCTCAATTACCTAATCAATAACAATTAAAGTTTTCTAGTGTGCTTAATGGGATTCATAATAAACATTTCTCATATATGGATTATCAAAATCACAAGTGTTTTGTCGGAGGTATTATGTCCCTGTTTGGTAGGGATTAAAATCAAAATTTCAGTAGATTTTTTATAAAATTAAGTAAAACGTGTGGTTGAATGATTAAAATTAATTGTTGACTTTGTATTAAATTAAAATATAATTTTTAATTGTACCGAATAATTATCTCCTTGTCAAATTGAAATTCAAAGTTGAATAAAAGAAAAAGAGAGTATTGACAACAACAATTAAAAAATAATTTTGGCAAAGCCTCAGTTTGACCCCCTTAGAATTGAAGAGACATAATTTTGAATAGTATTTTTTGAAGAACGTGTTGTTAAAAAATGAAAAAAAAAATTGGATTTACGAGTAAAATATTTTATTCTGTGAATGTGTAATTAAAAATAACTATGAAAAACAAATTAAATTAAAGTAAATGACATCAAACATGGGCTAAATAATATTTTTAAAATAAAAGAATCCCACGTCACAAAACGTAAATAATTAGATAACCAGATTTTAGCTACTTATCTTAATAATATTAATCTTTTTAGATAGAATATCAAAATTTGTTAGATATATGGGGATTTTTGAAGAGTAGTTAACAAAAAAAAATTCATTTTTTTTAAGAATTGTGCAAACAAGCCATTTCTCGTTAAAAAAAAAAAAAAAAAAATACAATCATGTTTGGTGTACATCATTCTTTACACTTTGTCGCATGACATTATTCAATGGACGATTTAAAAAATAAATAATTTTTTAATCTAATTATTTGTTGATAACAATGCAAATATCAACAAGAAGGTAATAAATGAGTGTACAAATGACATAATCCTAATATAATTTTGACTTTATAGTAATTTATACCCAAAACCCCCAAGTTGGCCCTAAGGGCAAATAGCTATTGCTAGCGACACTTACTAAAATAAGGCTCTATTCAATCAAGGTTGAGAGGAAAAATTCATCACAAACAAACAAATAGAAATAAATTTTTCAAAGAAGCCAACTCGATAAGCTAGCTTTTCACACCGAGAAGCACTATATGTGTAGACAGCAGATCAGCTTACCATGGGGTGTTGGAGAGGCCCGCGTTGAAGGATCTAGGAGCTGTCACCTCCATCAACCACTTGTGCATGAAATTCCTGACTGACCATGGAGTGGCAACGGTGAGGGGAGATCAAAGAGGAGCAAGGGAATGCTACCTTAACTCCGTAAGGAAAGCTGAGCCTGTGGATATGAATATGGTGATTAGTATCAATGATCCTGAGACGCCAACACTTGACGAACTTGACCCTCGAGTAATTGAAACAGATTCTCAGGCAGCCCCCATGGAGGAACTAGAAAGTTTTCCCATCGACCCCTTGAATCCCACCAAACTACTACAAGTTGGTCAAAACCTTACCCCAAAGCTTAAAGGGGAACTCAAAGAGTTTTTACGCATGAACCAGAATGCCTTTGCTTGGAGGCATGAGGATATGGTGGGCATTGAATCCCACCAAACTACTACAAGTTGGTCAAAACCTTGCCCCAAAGCTTAAAGGGGAACTTAAAGAGTTTTTACGCATGAACCAGAATGCCTTTGCTTGAAGGCATGAGGATATGGTGGGTATTGACCCAGGGGTCAGTTGCCACCATCTGAAAATTGATCCTAAAGTTGCCCCGCATAGACAGAAGAGGCGAGTCCTCAACCCAAAAAGATATGAAGCCTTGAAGGAAGAGGTGCAGAAATTAATCAACAATGGCTTCAACAGAGAGGCCCTCTATCCGAAGTGGATCTCCAATTCGGTCTTGGTGAAGAAACATAACGGGAAGTGGAGGGTGTGCATCGACTTTTTTGATCTTAATAAGGCGTGCCCAAAAGACAGTTTCTCACTCCCTAGGATTGATCAATTGGTGGATTCCACCGCGGGACATGAGCTGCTAAGCTCTATGGATGCTTATTCTGGCTACAATCAAATTCCCATGTACTCAGGCAATGAGGAACACACCTCTTTCATCACTAACCGAGGCCTCTACTGCTACAAAATGATGCATTTTGGATTAAAGAACGCTGGAGTAACTTATCAGAGGCTAGTAAATAAGATGTTTGCTGACTTGCTTGGTAATACCATGGAGGTTTATGTGGATGACATGTTTGTCAAAAGCCTGAAAGCGGAAGATCATATAACCTACCTCCACAGAGCCTTTGAGATTCTACGAAAATACCAAATGAAGTTGAATCCCCTCAAGTGTGCATTTGGGGTAGCATTAGGTAAGTTCCTGGGATATATGGTCAATCAACGAGGCATTGAGGCGAACCCTAAAAAGATCTAAGCACTGATTGAAATGAAATCCCCCCAGAGTTTGAATGGCCGGGTGGCCGCTCTAAGTCGCTTCATTTCGAAGGACACGGACAAGTGTCTCCCATTCTTCAAAGTATTAAAGGGAGGCCAAAAATTTCAGTGGACGGAGGAGTGTGAAGAGGCTTTCCAGGGGCTGAAAAGGCACCTGGGACAGGCCCCCCTCTTGTCAAAACCCAAATTCGGAAAAGTGCCGCAACTCTACTTAGCCGTCTCCCTTGATGCCATAAGTGTTGTGCTTATAAGGGAAGGGGGTTCGACCCAGCTGCCAGTTTACTACATGGTATTATTATCCCCCGAAACGCGTTATCCAGATATGGAAAAATTGGCCCTAGCATTGATCATTGCATCCCGCAAGTTGAGGCCTTACTTCCAAGCTCATACTATTCATGTATTGACAAACTTTCCTCTTCGACAAGTATTGCAAAAACCAGACGCTTCGGGGAGGTTACTAAAGTGGGCAGTGGAATTGAGCGAGTTCGAGGTGCTATTTAAGGCCAGAACCGCCATTAAAGGCCAAGCCTTAGCAGATTTTGTGGCAGAATTCACCAATGTCCCTGAAGTAGAGGGAGACGCCCCCTTTGAGCCTCCAACTTGGAATCTATTTGTAGACGGATCAGCTGGGGAAACAGGTTCAGGTGCAGGCGTCGTCCTTGTAAGCCCTGAAGGTCACAAGTTGAACAGTGTTGTACGGTTCTACTTTAAAGTAACAAACAATGCAGCGGAATATGAGGCCCTCCTCGCTGGCTTAAGGCTAGCTAAAGAAATGCAAGTAAAGAGGCTCCACATCAGCAGCGATTCTCAACTTATTGTGGGACAAGTGAATGACAACTTTGTAACCCGGGATAAAGCCATGGCCTCCTGCCATTGTCTACCAGCATTCGTCTCAGTCCGTTTCTAGCTATTACAGCCCTTACCACCATGGCGTCACAAGGTGGGTAGTGAACAATATGTAAAGGAAAAAAAATCCAGAAATCATACTGAATACACATAGGGAGGTGAGCCCCATTCTTTTTTTACAATATTTAACTTACATGGGCCCACCCCATGTGAGTATCTATATAATTTCTGGTAAAAAAAAATCTTTACATGCAGAAATTTTCACACCTGATTGCCCTTTGTCTTTACTTGCACTGTTTGCCCAGTAATTGGATTAATCGTCCACACCTTCCAATATTTTAATGCAAAATAACATCCTCTGGTAATCCCTATTTTTCTCTTTTTTCATTCACCACAATTATATTTTAATTTTCTTCTTCCAGGAATGAATCGTCAAACCACTTTCTTAACCCCCAGAGTTTTGCAGATTCTGAGACTATAACTTCTTTTCTGGCAAAAATCAACCCTTTAATAAGTCAGTATTTGCTGCATGTATTCAGGTAATTTTTCCAATTTCATTTGACCTATTTTCGGACATTTCCCCGCGAATCCCTGGAATCTTTTTTCTCGTAGGTGGGTTTCTTGGCTATGATTACTGGGCTGATGCTGAAAGTACTGAATTTGAGCTGAGGTTAGAATTTGGGGGCTGATTTTCAGATTATTTCGATCTGGCCAAGTTCATGCTTGTTTATTTTGAAGTTAAACTGTATGTTTTCTTTAATCAAAAATTGATCTTATGGGGTCCGTGAAGAATCTATTCTGAGTGGAAATTTATGCTTGTCCTGTGTAATTATGAGGAAATTGAAGTGGGGGTTTTTGATCTAATACAACACGGTCTTGGTTTTTTTTTTTTTAATCACGAATGCAGGTTCACTTGACTATCGTATGACTTTAGTTGGATTTTTAACTTGTGGCTTTAAAAATTTTGGAAATTGGGTGGTATTTGTGTCAGATGCTTCGTGGATATATAACCATTTTTTATTCCCTTTCTTATAAATTTGTGTTTTTATTTGTTGTACTATGATGTGGTATGAATGATTACTTTTGGGTTTTGCTACTTGTACACTGGAGTTGATAGGCCCCTCACGTTTTGTGTTTTGCTTGTTTTTTGATGTTGGTTTTTCTGGTGGCACTAAGTATGATCTGGTTTTATTGTTTATAACGAGTCTACTCTAGAAATCAACAATTTAAAGAAGTTCTACTAGATGTGATTCTTTTAGTTACACAGTAGATGAATGACTATCAATTTCTTCCTTTTTTCTATTTCTCTTTGGTGGGGATAAATGATGACCACTGGCGAGTAAGAAACTCATAACTCAATATTGAAAATATTAAATGTTTCAACAATCACAAGGTTTGCATAGTGGTCCATGAGTTGCTAACTTTTTGTGGAAGCTTTGTAGTTCTTTCTTACATAACTTGGAGATTAGCATACCGGAACAACTGGCATCCATTGCAGAAATAAGCACCACCTTAAGTGCCCCCTACATAAATAAAGAAGCAAGAAACCATAGTTAAAAAGTATGTTACTTAAAGAGTCGAAGTGGAATGTCCACTCTAAAACTTCCGTGAAAATCACAAGCGTTGAGCTCTATGGACTAAACTATATCTTCTCAAGTCAAGTGGATCATGCATGAAGTAGTCAAACCCATCTACTTCTTATACAATAGGCTACAAATTAAAAGAAGAACTACTCCTACAAATGAAAACGTGTTAGATATTATCAATTCCTTCTCCTAGTAAGATTCAAATCTACAACCAATCAGTTAATAGCTAACTGTTCAATCTAAGCTATTAAAGAAGAATTGGAGATTAGATCTCATCTCAATTTTAGCATTCTAGATTCCAGATAATACAAGTTGATAAGGCTGTTACTAGTCCTTGCGAGGGACTGACTATTTATTTTTAGAATATCCTAAGTCTTAAACCTTGAAAATAGAACAAGCCACAAACTAATCACAGCAATTAGAAGGTCTACTGCTACGAGATATATTAATTCTTAATTCTCTAGGGTTTGGGCCACTATATACTAACTGAGACAAATGTTGTCAATGATGTATGTTCCTTGCAATGGAAGTACAGTGCAATATTTAAGCAACTAATGCATTTTTAAGATTTTGGCCTTGAGATTGGGCAAGTCATTTTTCTCGTTGCTGTTTATTATTAAGTCCTTCCATTAGAGTTGTAATAAACCATTTATGATGATATCACTTGTTCGATTGTGGCTGATATTGAATTTTGGAATGAAAGGTACTTATTTATTCCTGTTGCTATTAGAAGCTGAAGACTATGATTCTCACGAAGCAATACCGCTGCATACACTCGGCAAGTTGTCTGTGCACTAAAGGGCATCTTAGTGAAGAAGTCATTTTCCTAGTTTTTTATCACTTAAATTGGAATCCTGTGTTGATTGCAACGCTTTCTTGTGCATGCAAATGGTTCGATGATCTTGCTAAGCGAGTCCTGTGGAAGGAGTTTTGTAGGACACGAGCTCCTAAGATGATGCTTGATTTGCAATCTAGTGGGAGCCATAGTATTGATGGGAACTGGAGGGCACTCGGGAAACTGCTAATATATTGCTCTGGATGTAGCAATGGTGGCTTGTTCAATAACATTAACATTCCCGGCCACTTTGTCCATAGGACACGATTCTCAAGGACATCTGGGAAAAGCTTTCTTTTACCACAATGCCGAACAGATGTTTTGTATGTGTCTGATCCTTGTGAACATCTTGACCAAGGGGATGAAGGGGACATTGGATTCTTTCGCGGAATATTTAAATGCTTTGCAATGTCAAAGGTAAGGAAAATACTGATTAACAGAGGCGCTCCACTTCATCCTACAGAGGTGTGTCCCTATTGCAAGGCAAAGTTGTGGAACATGCTACAAGCAAAGATGATACCATCGAGTGCCAGCTGCCGGTTAGGTGCTTATGAAGACTGCATTGAGTATTATGTGTGCCTTAATGGGCATGTGCTTGGTACTTGCACCCTCTTGCCCTTGTCTGATACAGAAGAAGCGTCTGAGGAGTGACATTTTTGGGGGATTCAGGTACTTTTTTTTCTTTTTAAGGAGTACTAAACATGGACAGTGCTACAAACAAGATTTTCTCTTTTCATTGACAGTCATGTAAAAATAGCACTTATATTTGGAATACTAATTTGACGTCACTTTGACACTCTTAGTACTTGTATTTAATGATTTGGCATGGTATTACTATTCCATTATTGCCCCTCACCAATGATGTTGGATTCTACCAAATTAATTTGCTTTTCTTCTACATCTTATCTGATAAATGACAACTTTATTTACCAGTTTGTGAAATATCAGTATATCGATGCACCTATCTCGTGGAAACTTGGTGGATGCGAAGTGGGTACGCATCACATGGTGTTCAGCAGAACTCCTCTTTGAAAGTTGAATTCCAATGTACTCAAGTCTATCTTTTCCTTCAATTGACAGGTTGTCAGAATGCTATTAATAACCAGTTTGTTTCCTTCATTGATAGTTACAAGGTTGTTCTATAAACTATGTTGTCCACATGTACATTGTATGACCTCCAAAATGTGTCAGAAATTTGAATAACGATCTGTAACATTCAACACAATAGGCAGCTAAACTATCGATCAGTTTCAACTTTTGAGAATTAATATTTGCCCATCATCGCTATAGTTCCAGTCATCCTTGTGTTTTCTTTTCCTTTTCTTGTTTGCTTCACTGTAAGCATATATGGCCAGTTGTGCATCGTGTCTTGCCTATAGTTAAGAGGCATGTATTCCTGATAACGGAGCTCAATTTTTTTTTCTTGAACAGTTGGATTCCTATGTTTCCAGACACTTGGGATGGAAAATCCAAGTTTTTAACTGGCTGTTGACTGTCAAATAAAGCCTGCTGCTATTATTTTGAAATTGCATCAAGTATAGATCATAATTCAAGCCCAACCCTAGAATTAGTTTGTCTTAAATATAACCTCTTCCAGCTAAGAAGTCGACTGCACGACTCTCTTGTTACAAGCGACTTGCATATTTGGTGAAGTGAATTGGACACGATTAATAAAGAAAAAGAAATTATGTCCATTGTACTTTGATGTCCGGTCTATTTATGCCCAAAAAGTTCATTAAATGTACGTTCTTGCTTCTTAGAAATACCACCGATACTCTATTTGTATCTCATTTGGTGGTTTGTATGATAAAATCAAGTTGTTACTATCAACATGTAGGACAAAAAACACTGACTGGAGACGGTAAATTCTACAATTGAGAAAATTGGATTGATCAGGCCACCAACAATCCCACGAAACTCAAGAAAAGTAGAATAAGAAAGAAGGATCCTTAAAGATTTTAAGAGGACACCGGTGTGTTGCCAGTTGAAGAACCTCTGACGGTCCAGTCTGTAAAGTTTGTTGAAAATTATATGAATGCTAGATTGAAGGTAAGAAATAATTTAGAATAGAGCAGATTAGGGTACCTGAATGTTTGATTGCCCATAGAATTTATAGGAGTAAGATAATCGTCTAGACGAGATTGGAGATGATTTTTCGAGATTTTCTGGTTGGTTGGAGTAAAATTTGATCAGACTTATTTGGTTAAGATATGAAGACTGTTTATAGATAACTAATGTATGATTTAATTAAGTGATAATGTAATTTATCTTAAAGATAAATTATCAGAATTTCGAATTGACTCATTGGTCTTGGACCATGATTCGGGTCGATTGTCATAGTGTGCTGGACCAAAGGTGATGTGTTTGTTAAGTGGGCCACTCGTGGGTCTTGTTTCATGACTTGGGCCGCTTGGGCTATTAGAATAATTTTTGCTACTAAAATTTGTCTCCCATTCTTTTATATGAGTTCTACTCGAATAAAAGATTAATTTGGGCTCAATGCTGATTAGATCCTTGGTCGATAGTGCACTTTGATCATAGGACGGACAATTTGATCATATAGTTTGGGGCAGTAATAGAATTTGCTATGTTGTTGGGTGAAGATCGTTCTACCATTAAAAAATTCATGAAATATTAGAGCATGCTTGCTGAGTTCATGCAATTTTATAGAAATTACTGCATGATTGAAAGCCATGTGCAATTTGGGAGAATAACGTACTGCTTGTTGAGCCGTACGATTTTTTATACTAATTTTTACTTGTAAGTCGTTTCGTTTTTTGAATTGTATAGCTCCAAAGTTGTTCGATTTTTTAATACCATATGGCTCGGGAGTCACGTGATTTATTTTGGAAAATTACCGAGCCATGCAATTTTTTTAGTATTGATCGCTTGAAAGCCGTTCGATTTTTGAAATTATACAACTTGAAAGTCAATTAATTTCTAATTATTTATATTATATATGCATATTTTGTGTGAGGTTTCTATTGCCACAGGCAAGCGATATAATACCACTTGATGCATATACTAAGTTTCCACTCGACAGTGTCACTATCGAGTGGTAACTTTTAAATATATATATATTTTTTATTTTATTTATTTATATACATATTACGAAAATTGTCGACCCGTCTAGATCGTGCGGCATGTCTCGCATAAAGCATTAGTCGACCGATAAATATGTCTACTCAAAAGGAAAAATCATCAATCCATGTAGATCGTGCAGCATGTCTCATTTAGAGCATTGGTCCGCCGATAAATATGTCCATCCAAAAGGTTGAGTGCACACATTTGATAGACTATAGATTCTACAATTGAGAAAATCGGATTCATCTGGCCATCAACAATCCCGTAGAACTCAAAAAAAGTCGGAGCGCTAAATTGTAGAAGGTAGATTCTACATTGAGAAAATGGGATTCATCAGGCCATCGACAATCCTACAGGAAAAAAAGTAGAACAGGAAAGAATGATCATTAAAGATCTTAAGTAGACAATGGTGTATTGCTGACCAAAGGTCAAGTCAATAAAGCTTGTCGAAAATTATACGAGTGCTAGATGGAAAGTAAGAAGAAATAACTCAGAGAAGAGTAGATTAGGATACTTAAATGTTTGACTAACCATTGAATTTATAGGAGTAAAATAACCGTCTAGAAGAGATTGGCAATGATTCTCTGAGACTTTTTGATTGGTTGAGATATCAAGACTATTTATAGATAACTCTTGTATGATTTAGTCAAGTAATAATATAATTTATCTTAAAGATAATTATTGGAGGTTTCGAATTGACCCGTGGGTTTTGGACCATGATTCGGCTCAGTTGGCATAGTATGTTGGACGAAAGGTGATGCATTTGTTAAGTGGGCCACTCGTGGGCCTCATTTAATGACTTGGGCCAATTGGGCTATTAGAATAATTTTTTGTGGTAATTATATCAAGCCCTACTTTTCAAGATTCAAATTCATAAATCAGATTTCACGTTTTAATTTTTCAAAATCAGATATTTTATATATAGATACAGTTTTTTTATATTTAATTAAATATTAATAATAATATTATAAAAATTAATATATACACCCACCCCACCCCACCCCACCCCACCCCTCCCCTAAATTCAAACCCTAAATTCACATGTCTCACCTTTCTCTCGCTCTCTCTGTCTCTCAGTCTTCTCCTCTCCCTCATCGCCACCACTGCGCCGCCACCATGCCCACCGAAATCGTGTCTTTTCTTTCACTCTCCCCTCAACCTAAATCCTCAGCCACGGTCTCTGCTGCTATGAAGTGAAACAACCACCGCCAGACTGTTGAGAAGATGCCACACCATCGCGCTCAAATCCTATTGTACGACCCACACAGTACTTCTCTCTGTGTGTGATTTGGAACGGGTCTATGTGGTTTTGATTAATTTGTGACTCTGCTTCGTCATGCGCTTCTCGTCTTCGGCAAGTTCTATCGCTACAAATCTGGACCTGGTGCCTGATTCTCGCGGATGTTCGGGTCACAGTTTCAGATCCTAGAATTCGAAGCAGCATGTTTGGTAAAATTGGTATTTGAAGCAGCATGTTTGGTAAAACTGGAGGTCCGAATCGCTTTCATCCTTGTCTCTTGCCCTACAATTTTTCTATATTGGTTCATTTTCTTGTTTCTGGAAATCAATTTTAGAGTATGATGAAGGACTTGTATATAGAAACTGAATTGATTGATGAAAATAAGGTGGGTGGTTGTGGAGGCGCCATTGGTGTTGATTGTGCGTTTTATTAGTTGTTGCAGTGGTTTTTATTTAGGCTGTTTTTATTGGTTGTGGTTGGTGTTATGTAAACGGTGGTTGTGGCGATTGTGCAGATTTTGGACCTTTGTTTTGCGGTGGTCGTACAGTGATTTTATTGGTGGCGGTCGTGTTAGCGGGGGTGGTGGTTTTGTGGATCTAATAATTTCTGTGGTGTTGGCGATGATAATTTTGGTGCTGGAGATTGTCATGGTTTTTGGTTTGTCGTCGATTGGTGAGGTTGTAGTGGCAGGGTGGTGGTTTTGAGGATCTTATAATTTTTGTGGTGGTGGCGGCGATATTGTTGGTGCTAGAGATTGTCATGGTTTACAGCCGGAGCGGTGGCTGTGGAGACATTTGGAAGTGATGGTGGTACATGATCCAGTAGTTGACCTGTGACCAATTAGTTAATTGTGACCCTTAAAATTCGAATTGTGACTCAAAATTAATTAAGTTATCACTGAAAAATTTACCTGTGATCATTTGAAAATAATCTGTGATCCTTATAAAAAAAATAACTCGTGATTATGAACAAAATTCTAATTTGTGACCTAGACTGTGACATGTGACTTGAGTTGTGACCTGAACTGTGACTTGTGACCTGAATTGTGACCTGACTCGTCGGAATCAGAGCAGTCGCCGAAACGGTCACCGAAATCGGAGCAGTCGCCGGAATCGGCACCGGAGTGGTCGCCGGAGCAGTCGCTGGAATAGTCGCAGGAGTGGTAGGGTGGGGTCTGGCGGAGCAATGTTTTCGTTAGATTTCTATATAAATACAAATCAAGATGGCCCTTTGCCATTGAAACTCCATGTCACATGAATGGTATTTTGAACAGCGTTCGTCACTGGAAATCCAAAGCTACAAATAGTGAAAGATGGGGATCCAAATTAAATGGCATTTCGGCTTCTTAATAAAATATGAAATTAGGATTGTGGATACAATTTTCCTTTCAATTTGGAATTTGTGCTTAGCATGGAGTTGTGCCAAATTGAACAACGCAACAGTAATCCTATTGTCACATAGACGGGTGCTAAGTACTAGTGGAGTTGAATAACATTGTTCTTCTATTAATCTTTGATTCCGTTGTTTCCAAGCAAAAAACAAGCAATGCCTCCAAGATAAACAAAATCACAGTGTAACATCCTGGGCCATTGTATAGTTCTCAATTCTCATCAATACTGCAGCCAAAGGAAATTCAACATTGTTTTGCATATAGATAAGC
Organism: Fraxinus americana; assembly: GCA_035079005.1. Lineage (NCBI taxonomy): Eukaryota > Viridiplantae > Streptophyta > Magnoliopsida > Lamiales > Oleaceae > Fraxinus > Fraxinus americana. The sequence continues at coordinate 13,715,060 of CM068716.1, read as the reverse complement.
CCTTAAATAATTATTGTCACTTAGTAACTCAAAAGTTTGATTATCTGTCACAGCTATAAGCTGCCTAGTATAAAAAATGAAAGTCAGGATCTTCTTTAGTCGATCTATCTTTCCCATCTCAGCAATATTTTCAACCACCACATATAATTATTTACATGACCACCATAAAAGATTTGACAAGATCAATTATATAAAAGAATTATTTGCACATCTTCAATGTTTTATGAATACTACTGAACAAAATGCTTGATATATGATCTATGGTATATATGGTTCTCTAACTCAATCATTTCCTGTAAAAACCTCCCCAGTAAATTTAATTAAGTCGCCTCAGACATGAACTCCGCAAAAATTCGATACTATTAGGGATAAGAGGAAAGGGAGAAAAACCATTTCTATGGCCAATGGGGAAAAAGTGCAGGAGCATCATAAAGAACTGCATCCTAGCTCCATTCTTCCGTGCATCAACTAGTATGATCATTGGCACTGGAAAAGATTTTCTGCCAAACCCTTCATTATTTACTTCTAAGCACTAGCACAAAGGCAATGTCCACAAAGGAGGTCAAAAATAATGTCGGTCCAACCAAAAACTAGATGCCGAGCAGGTACTAAAGAGACTTGAACAATGAATCTCATGCACAGGCTATCAACAAACGTTCTCTTCTTTGGAAGTTGGGGGACCAGCAGTGACTCAAAATACGTATCAATATTTTAACCAGGTTTCTAGTTTCTCTGTGCCATCTTGAAATGTATTTGACAAAGTTATCTGCCCACTGAAGACTTCTAGCACAATCGATGATACTTCCATCTTCTGTTCCATCACTTCCTTGGTGCAGAATTTATTTGCTGATTACTAATCCAAGATGTGGCAATTCCTAATAAATTCATTAGAGTAATCAACATACTTGTTCCAAAATGGCCGGAGATGCTCAAAGCCAATCTCCAACCATGGTTTTGACTGGCCGTTGTAGTGAATTACAGCCGCCTTTTTCACGTTTTCAATGTTTGTTTTGCTCTGATAGCCCAACCCAAGCATATGCCAGGAAGGATCAATTGGATGAACATGACCCTTAAATGCAATCAAAGCAGGAGGTAAAGTGCCAAGCTTCCACAAAGTTAGATTTGAATTCAAATTCTGCAAGAACCCTCGACTGAGTAAGAACAAAGGCATATTATTGAAAACTAAATCGCTCATCCGACAATCTCGAAATTTGAATGCATACAACTTTTTGCCTGGTTTCAAGTCTAACAATCCTTTTATTTAGACTATATACCTTAAGCAAGAAGCATATCACATTTAAGTTCAGAATTATGCAACACACATTAAGACGAGTTAAAGGTCAGTGCTCAGCACATACAAAAATTTCAAAAAGATGTAACTTCCCCCAATTAAACATGTGTCAAGGGTCCAATTTGAGGCCATGTCAAAGCTCATGCAGTGTCAAGTTGTCTGTTGAAACATAAACAAGTGAGGACCAGATTGTGCAATAACACATAGCCCGTTAGAATTGTAACTAATCACAATAATGACAATAAGGTCTAGAACTTTATAAATGACTTGCAACTCCTGCAGGTAGAAGGGTGAGCAATTCTACATTTGCTGACAACTCTGCATCGTAATTCTATATATCCACTGTTTGGCCCCCATTAATTCCCATTTTTCAACCCACTTGCGTTTTGCTACAGTATGCAAGATAATTCAGTGTTTATTCACGTCAGAAACTTATAAATATCCATCCAACCGTTGGAGGTCAAATGGACCATTATGCCCTCATTTTTGAATTACAATATACATGCACGTCAAAACATAGGGGCAATAAATGAAATTTGCATTTATGGTGGTTGGATCCAATACTACATGTCAAATGTTTTTACAAACAAATAATTGCTGAAAATGTGGAACAAAATAATGAGACATATTGGGGCCAAACGGAGACATAATATGAACCAACAAAAATAGTTAAGGTAGATAACGAACCTAGGAGGACATTGAAACATAATTAAATTTTACCTCCTTGAACCAGGCATGATAAGTGTCCCTGATGTTTGTCTTTCTCCATGCACGCAAGTCAAAAATATTCAGCCCATATGCCCATGCACATTCATCAGGATCCAAATTGTCGGCTATAAGCGGATGAGAAAAGTTAAAGTAGTTCCTAAATCTCTTAGACATTACCCACAGATCTTCACCTCTACAAGTTTCAACAGCTCCATTAACTTTCCCATTAAGATCAATTTCCCAAAGAGGGGACAAATCACGCTGAATTACAACATCATCATCAGAGAAAACCACCTTGTCAAGGTTTGGAAAAAGCTGCACAGCACATTCATGTAATATTCTTAGCATCGGAATAGAAAAGAAAATTCCTGATGAAATAGTAAGCAAATAGCTTTCAATCTCGGGTGTACCATATAATAGAATAAACGAGTAAATGAGAACTGAACTTCAAATTACATGCCCCACGTGGCAGAAGAATGCCCATTATAATTCACACAAAGCCAACAGCATACTCCTAATTGTTTTGACAAGGTTTTATTTAATCGATCATGGTCCAAACTCTCTTTCCAGTATTAAAACAGAGAAGCTTACCCAAAAATTCAGTAGTTATAGATAACAAACCACGCTTGATCACTTAGTAAGATCCTGAATAAATTCTAATCATTATCTTAACTGGAACTTTAGCAGAAGAAATGATCTTTGAGAACAGATATAAATTAAACTGAATAAAGCTCTGAAGAAATAGTGAAGCTCAGGCTTCATTTATAGCTAATTAACTTTGTCACAAGTAGACAACCGATAATCAGTCTCAGTTTGTTCATTATGGACAATGGCTAGGTTCCCAGTGGAGGATATAGTTTCAACCCCCATATATATTCCAGTTCTATAAAGTAGTTATCAAGGAGCAGAGGATTGACTGAAATGTGATTGTAAGATTGTCCAATGGTGTTAGATGTAAGCAAGAAATTCACTGGATGTGGAGAGCGAGTCCTCTTATTTGCAATATAGTTTTGATTTCCGAATAGTATATACCACTCTCCATTAACATACTTCTTTATAAACGTTACATCTGATGGAAATATGTATTTAATTGACAGCTAATTACCTCTGGGAGATATATGCGTAGATGGTTGAGAATTGAGATGTACTTGGGACTTCTAGCTTGTAATTTTGAGGCAAATGTCCTAGGGGATGTAGTGCTAAGATTGGCCCCAGCGACATGATTTCCATGGTAGTAATTCCAAATCCCATTGTGGTTCTCCTCAGCTTCAAGTACTGGAACATTCTCTCTTGTTAACCAATCAAACTGATGAACTCCTCTCACTTCAACAGTAGCAGGAGAGACAGGATTCAAGGCAAACCATGAATGCATGCCTGCATAAGTTTTCCTGTCAGTTATGACATGGAAAACAACCTTTTCAGGATTTATAGATGAACGGACAGCAGATGTGACCACAACTGAAGCAGCAAGAATGTTGTCGGTAGACAATACAAAGTGATGGTATGAATTGTCAGAAAGCAAAGGGAGAAACTCTGGTGAAGGCAACTGTTTGCGTGCATGAGCATTGGAAGAGTATGCATCGGTCAACCTTAAGGAGAGGCAGTTAATGCTCTTAGGAATTGCGCTTGCAGCAAAGTGTTTGTTTGTTAGCTCTGCAAACTTTGACTCCCTTATCTCCCTTTCTGATTTCTCCATCTGTAAGGTAAAAATACAGAATTTAAGCTGAATAATATTTGTAAAACAAAGTTGAGAACACCCAAAAATTTTAAATTCTGTATATACCGACATGATTATAATTATCTCAGTAACACATGACATATTGTATAAGTATGCATGTTCGTATAAACACAGGTTCTGCAAAGTAAGTTAAAAATCAAGGTTTATCATCTGCTATTTACTTCATTTTTCTTCCCTTAAGTTCTGTTTTTTCCTTTCCCAGTTAGGAGAAAAAGCTCTGTTCGTCGTGTTCTTGTCCGTTAATTGAACAGAAAGGATATGTACTAAAAACAACTCCTCATAAATGAGATTAACAAATTGATGCTAAAGACAAGTTCTAACTTCAACATAATTGTGCCAAGCAAAACCTATCTTATGTCATCAATTTATTTGCTATTAAGTAGCGACACATTGCATCTTTCAAAAACTATATCTAGTTTGACTGTATATATTGATATCCTTTTTCATATTATACAATTATTTGAACACAACTCTTACTAATTGCCAAAGGAACAGCTTTTTGCCTCTTGAATGTAAAGAAAATAATAATTTGATCTTATGACCTCAATTCTTCACAACTGCGAAAAATCGCACATTTCGGAAATACCCTATGCCTCAGGAAAATACATTAGGTCTTTAACAAGAAAAGTGAAGTGCAAAACTAAAGAGTTCATTGAATCACTAAGCAATTACTGGTTTACATATCCCTGCTTTTAAGAAGAAGGTAAAATGAACTGGTGTTTAGTCCTACTTCATTTTGCCATGCCCAAATAAAGCCACTCATCAAATATATTGGTTCAAATTTTTGTCAACATCCAAAATCATCCTCCTTGATCAAAACCTATTAAAAGTGAAAAAAAAAAGGGGTAATTGAGCACACCAATGGCTTTGAGTTTGGGAAAAGGGAAGGAAGGAAAGAAGAGCGCTAAATAGACTGCAGTATCTTTTACAAGTGAAACTTGAATTGACTCAAATTTATATGGAAGCCTTTCCTTGCAGAAGGAAAATTCTCAGAAATTGAGACCATATTCAAAGCTAATAACATTGTTACACCAAAATAAAAACGAAATCATGAAGGGAGCCAGCTGTTAGATAACACATACCATTCCTTTCAAAATGAAAGCAAATTCCTTTGCATTGTACTTGTTCTTTTTCATTTCAGAAACGAGTTGACTGAAAGACTGTGGGAGCTTCAGGATATCGGGCACTTTTTCAGAGTTCACTTGATTGAGGACCTTAACAAAATCCTTGACAGTCCTCTGCCAGAACAGTAACAATATCAATGTTTAAGATACTTATTTAATTATCTCGAAATTAAAGAAACTCTGTCATATAACATATCCAATTTGGTATGCATAAAGTGCAGGTGTAAAATGACTACAAAATTTACCCCAGAATCATCACTTCTACCAAGAAGCTTTGGCGTCAACCTTCTTCCAAAACAATCTGAAAATGAAAAATGAAAGAGAAAATTTAAGGCCCGATTTTTCTGTAGATATGTTAATTACCATTTATATAAAAGAAGAAGACTGTTTCAATGCAACATAAGGAAAGCACACAAAGAAAACATAAGAACGAGTATGGCTGTTGTGCGATACCATAAAAGTATAATTCCTTGAAATAAAAGAAAAGACTGCGCATTCAAATTTGCTCACACTGAACTCCAGTATATTTCAAAACACGAAAAAGAGCAATTTCGAATAACCCAACAAATTTACAACAATTCCTGACCACATAACCCTTGACAAGCAAAACCATTAGTGGGATTCTTTTCGAATTCTAAATTAAATGTGGTACTCTTTAGAATCTTGCTTGGAGGTAGTTCTTCTTTTTGTTTCCCATCCCACTTGGTTCTTTCTGTTTTCTTCAAAGTTCCGTAGAGTACCAGAATCGAATCAGAAGTTGAGAAAAATTCCTCTACAAAAACAAATGAATCCTAAGCTCTCTAAGAAATAGCACAATCATGAAACCCATAATAATGAAGTATGTATAATAACATGAAATGCACAAATAATTATAAAAAATTGAGGTAAATTCTGGCCAATTACCAAATGAGGAGCACTTGTTGACACCCTCGAGGGTAATGACAGCTGTAAGAATGAAGACAAAGGGCAACAAAAAAGCAAGAATCAAAATGGCGTGGAAGAGCGAGCGGAAGGAAATGTGACGAGGCGCAACCTTTATCTTCATCAAATCGCCCCCTCCTCCATTGCCATTGCCACCGTTCGAGATCGTTATACTTCTCATGCCGGGTGAGAAGTGCAGCTGCATCTTCCTCCTCCTCCACCTTCCTCCTCCGCTATCTCCTTCACCCCAATCTCCCTCCTCCTCAATTCACAATAATTATTATTATCGCTACTACCAATTCGAGTAAAACTAATCTTCTTCTTTGAGAAAAATCTTCCAGAATAAATATTGAAATTTGATGATGCGGTCGTCACCATCAGATACGCCACCGATAAAAATCAACAATCCTAATTTCCATTCTGCGTATGTATGAATTCAAAACATTTTTGTGAAACGGTGATGCATTAATGCAAGAAGGATAAATAAATCAGTGAATAATCATTATTTTTCTCTATTATTGCTCGCATTTTTTATTGATATTTGATAGTGTAATATTCACATCAATCTCTGTGTGGATCAGAAGAGTTGATTGTGGAGAGAGAGAGAGAGAGAGAGAGAGAGTATTTTATTGCATGTTTGGTTAAGCTAAAATTTTGAATCACAATTGGTTTACTTGGCTGGTAAGTAAGTTTCAAATAAATGTTTAAAATTATAATTACTTACACCCCGTTTGACACCCATTCTTTTGAAGAATGAGTTTTTGAATAGTGATTGATGTAAAGAATGTGTGATTAAAAAGTAAGAAGAATTTTTGGATTTATGTGTAATATTATTTTATTTGAAGAATGTGTGGTTAGAAATGAGTACTGTAGAAAAATGAGAATGTGAATGAGATAAAAAAATGGATGTCAAACAGGGGCTAATAATCGCATAAATATATGCATAATTATGCAAAATAAAATAAAATAAAAATAAAAATCATATGCCTCGTTTTGTTTGTTAAAAATTAAAATTTTAATAATTTTTTTTAAAGTTTTTTTACTAAAAACGTGTATTCAAAATGTTAGTTAAAATTATGAATCCCATAAAATGTGCTGATAAAATTAATTATTAACTTTGACTTAATTTTTTTATCAACTCTATTAGTTAAATTAAACAAGGACTATATAAAACTAACGTAGATCTTTCGAATGGATCAAGAAAAGCTAATTTTCAATATCAAGGGCGTATTCGGTAGAGATTAAAATCGGATTAAAATTGAAAAATTAATCGTTATTGTTGACTTTCATTAGAGGAGTGAGACCCAATAATGGCTATATTTTCAATTTTAATTGGATTTTAATCACTACCAAAACATACTCCAAATTTAGACTCTATTTGGTAAAGATTTTTAGAATAAGTTTTTTGAAAAAAAAAAATGATTATTTTGGAAAATATGTGTTAAAAATAGAAAAAAATTAAAAATCCATTAGCAAAATTATTTTATTGGAACAATATGTGATTTAAAATGAGTTTGAAAAAATAAGTTCTAAATAACGGTGCCAAACATGGCTTAAAGTTGAAAATTACACCCAATCCCTAATAACTGGAATTTTTGAAGTGATAAGCTTTTTGGGTGTGGGGTTGTTGAGGGAAATGGCAGTACACTGCATTTTCTTTGTCAATATAAGTGACTTTTGATATGTGCTTTACTATGCAGAGACAAAATAATTTGTGATAGACAGCTACATTTATTTTCCATTTCTTTCAATTTTTTGTATAAGATAAGATTGGAAACATGGTTGTCAAAATGTGTTTATAAAAAGGAATACAAGTTGTTAAATGGACAATGTGGAGTGACGTGACGTGACGTGACGTGACAATGAATCGAGTCTCAATCAATATCACATCATATATAAACAAAAAATCTAGCCCGAGCAAGGTGATTGAATATTGCCCCATGTTTGACAATCATTTTTATAAAAGTTTTTTTCTCCTCAAATTCATTTTCAATCACACATTCTCGCGATAAAATATTTTACATAGAAATTCAAATTTCTTTCTACTTTTTAATCACACATTCTCCAAAAAATTACAATTCCAAAACTCATTTTCCTTAAAAAAATTCTTTATAATGGTTGTCAAGCAGGAGCTTAATGAAAAGTTAAGTTGGCTATCAAGTATAACAACTAGCTGCCATGGCAAAAAGGCCCAATTGTTAGGACCAACTCAAACAATACAAATGTAAGTGTTATGTCCTAAATCCAATCAATTTTGAATATAAACACTTTTAATATAAAATTGGTGGATATTTATGCAAAACTATTATTTAATTGAATAAATACTCTAATAAATTAAATAACAGAATTCATAGATTCAAGTCTTTGTAATTTGTTAATCACGATGAGTTGTGATTGTGAAAAACAAATTACATATGGTTGAATCTTAAATTATTCGTGAACATAATTAATAATGAGATACATATATCGTTAGTACGGATAGATCATCACGTGTGCCATTTCTTACTTGTTAAGAAGTATATAATCTCACAATCTAAAGTGTGGTGACACTTAAATGAATAAAGTTAGAATACGTGAACATTGGAGACCCGTTGGGGAGATTCCATATGGATAACTATCTAAATGTCAGTGGTTAATTTCTAACGTTCGGTAGTGAAATTGGTACTTGATTTGAGGTCATCATATGAGGACAAACATACTTTGGTAATATTGGATGTTACTCTACCATGGGTCGTTAATATGACATCGTTCCGGTATGTAAAGAATCATATGAAAGTTGTGAATGATCAATAGATAATTCGTCACTCTTAGACAATAAGAGGTTATGATCTACATTTTATTCAATTAAGTTAATAACGAAATCATTGGCCAAGTATTCATAAGTTGAAAAAGAGTTTTCGACTTATATTGATTTAATAGTGGGATGAAAGATATGATCGATAATTGAGATTAAAACATATTCATATCTCGTAATTGATCGGATCATATTAATGAAAAGATTAAAGTTTCATGCTAAACGAACAAATTTAATTTTGTCATACCACATGGCATTTTTCGTCAAGTAACTTTGACACATTGCTGATGTCAATCTAGGACGACAAATATGAATTTGTGATAAATTAAAAGATGTATTTTAATTTATGAATTTTTATTAGATAAAAATAATAATTTATGTCGTTATGTATTGTGATCGGAAATTTAATCGGTCACACATCAAAGGAGAACTAGAAAAATGAAATTCACTAATTAATTAATTAATTAATTAATTAACAAGTGTTGTACATTTAATTAATTGTGTTACTTGTTAAGAGGCTCGAATTAATTGATTGATTAATTCATGAACCAAATTTAATTAATTGAATAAATTAAATATTGGATCGGATTAAATTTAAGAGACGGGTCAAACTCGCTAGAACTTATATTAATAAGTTATTAGGGTTTTAGAAAAATTGAAGATAACAATTCATATTCTTGCTAGCACAAGAAAAGAGAAACTCTAATTCTCTAAGTCTTGTTCTCCATGTGGATTTTCATTGGAGGTTTGACAATTAGACAGTTTTGGATTGCAGAGTATGATTGTTCGTGTTTCAAGATAAGTAAAGCAACTTGCAGAATCTACAAAAGGTACAATTTCTATAACAATTTCTTTCTAAACATAAAGAAGATCCTTGGTGGGAATTGAAATTTATTTATTTTCCCCTGTGCATGTTAAAATAAATTCTCAACAGTGGTATTAGAGCCTACTTCGTGTTTGTTAAAAATTATTTTACATGTTTGAACAATTAAAAGTTGATTGTTGATTTCTTCTTTCTAGAAACAGTTGCGACAGTCGCGATTGCATCGTTGCAGTGGCGAGCGCCGCTGTTGGAAATGTCAGCAGAACCTGAAAATCACAGCAACGCGTGGCGCTGCTGCCATACCTGGTGGTACGCCCGTTGTGAGACAGCGACGGCGCACCACAGTTACTCCATGTGCGCGGCGCCGATTGTCGTTGACACTGTAGTGAGAGGGGGAGAAAATTTCTAGGGTTTCCTTTTGATTTTGGTGATTTTGGTGGCGGGGCTTGGATTGCAATTTATGAAATTGCAAGCCCTCGCCTCCAATTACATATTGAGGGGTCATTGTGCGATTTTGAAAGAAAGAGCATTCTTGCAATTTGAGAAATTGAATGCCTATTAACCATTTTAAAATAAAGGTCATATTGTAATTTTCAAAAAGAGTTTTGATGTCAATTTTAAATAGGGATTTAATGTTGTTTTGAAAATGGTTTTAAATTAAATTTTAAAAGGTTTGAGCCTAAAATTTCAATTTTGGTTTGTTTAAAATTTTATTTAAAATTGACGACTTTTATATTTTCGTTAAAATTGAATTTTAACTTAAATATTAAATTTTGACCCTAAATAGAATTTTATTATATTTAGGAGTTTTATCCTAAATTAAAATGTTAATTCAATTTCAACTTGAACTCTAATTTAGTATATAATTAAAATTTGATTTTAATTAAATTATCCACCCTAATAAAATTTTGAAATTAGAATTGGACTGTAATTTGACATTTAATTAAAATTTGATTTTAGTTAAATTGTCCCACCCTATTTTTTTTTTGAAATTAGTGTTACTCTATTTTGGTATTTAATTAAAATTGGATTTTAATTAAATAAGTTCGCCCTAAAACTTTAAAATTGGAGTTGGATCTAATTTGATACTTATTTAAAATTTGATTTTAATTAAATAAGTTCGCCCTAATATTTTTGAATTAGAGTTGGACTCTAATTTGATATTTAATTAGAATTTGATTTTAATTAAATTGTCTCGTCTTAAAACTTTGAAATTAGAATTGAACTCTGATTTGGTATTTAATTAAATAAATTCGACATATAATTGTGGAATTAGAGTTGGACTATCACTACACTAACAAAAGAGGCTCACACAGAGAACGAAGATAATGCTCACAGGCTGCCTCCCACAATCTCACAACCACACTCTCCCACACCACTCACAGAGTAAAACGGAGTACGCTATAGATCTCAAACCCACTATGCATGCAACCAATTACACCAAGTAATAAGATCACTCCAATTCATGCCAAAGCACATATCAAACACATTGAAAAATACACATATAATCATGCAACTGAATTGAGCAATCACACACATACAGAAGGAGTTACACACAGATACTTGTGCAGTAACAAGGTTTACACTCAATAAACCTTACTAGGGTCATCACTCGACCCAATGACAGAATTCGCCTCACCACTCTCATCATCTTACCTTTTATTATCACTTCCGGACAGTCTATTTCAACCATATCCAAATTACTGCAGTTAAAACACATCATAATTTTCGCACCTGCCTTAGACCACATTTGCCATCAAAATATTTTATTAAAAATACTTTCGTTTTGACAAATTAAAAAAACCACAATTTTCATTAAAATATGCACAACTCATAATGTGTCGTCATTTTACCAAAAAAATGCACAGAACACAAAAATGCAATCAACAATGACCACAAGTAAAGTACCGACACAATTCACACAGAATAGTCAAGTAAATTTTTCTAAGGCCACGTACAATTCTAATAATGAAAAAATTTATTTGGCAACTAATTCACATAAAATTCAAGGCAAATAATTAACAGGTAATTCCCAGGTCTAGCAACAGGCAATGGTTACCCTTTCACGGTAATTCCAAACCTAATGTCACCCCACACGATTACTTCTAATACGAAAAAATAAATTATCTTATACAATAATTTTAACTGCAATAATAAAAGATAAAGAACACGATAACGAGCGGACCACGTCTGAAGGTCCGTAAATATCGAGAGTTGCGAATTCACCACTTTGGGACTACCGCAATCCGCCCCAAAGCTTCCGTCAACACGAAACGGCATCCAGCACCCGAACATCGAAGGGCAAAATCGTTTAACTTTTACCGTATTGCTCGAAACTGAAATCCGACAACACCGCACGTCCGTTTCGATGTCCTTGAAAAACTACATGAAGACCACCTCACTCGAAAACCACCCCACGCGCTGCGCATGGGGCTCACGCGCCGGGGCGTGGACGACATGCGCCGGCCTCCCACGATCTTCTCAGCCTGTGTAGTCCACAGGTGGTGTCCGTTTCTCCAAATTCCTTTTGGTTTCGTCGGAATTCAATGAAACAGATCCGGCAGAGATTTTTCAAAACTACCCATATTTTCCTCCAATTTTCTGGTTCAATTCTAGTCCACTTCCAGCCCCTTTTTGCCCCCCAAAAAACACATATTTCTCAGCAACACAAACTCTGATACTATTTGTAAAAATTTGGGGCTCCAATAACCAATTTCCGAGCTCAGAAAAACACAACGTACACCAATCTCCAAATGCTCGACCCAACAACCCTCTACACATTTGTTGCTTCTTTCTGCCCTCTTCGGTTGCTCTCTATTTAGTACCCACAAAGGATATTAGGTGGTGACTACAATTGACAAGAAACAAGGTGAACAATAGTGGTGGAATCTCTCCAATTCCCCCCAAACCCAGCTGTCCCCTTTCTCACATTTTTTCTCTTCACTTGTAGCACCCACACAAAATGGCTGAGTTTCTACTATATAAATGAGAAATGGCTAGGTTTAGGTCACTCCTATAGGCCAAGACTCACTCATAATGGGCCAAGTTAATGGGCTAATAACCAAATCCACCCATTAACTAAACTACCAACGCAATCAAACTTAGGCCTCCAATGTGTATTAATTATTTTCAAGTCGAGCCGTAACTTTTGGTGTCGCTAAAATAATCTGACAACTGTTTTACAAAATTACCCGGATTTATTGAGTATCAAAAAACCCAACAAAATGAGACTTGAGTAATTCACTGCAAAATCCAGTTGCTGCTATAATTCTTGAATTCGACCACTGGTTTCTATTTGACTACTGTAATTTTTGAATCTTGTTTCACATTTTCGAATCCGGCTGCTATAATTCAAGTTACTGCTGTAATTTTCGAATCCGACTACTATAATTTAGTGCAAAAGTTTTTGTTCAATTTTCGTTAGGGTTTGGTGGGTCAGGTTGGGGATGGTGGCGATGACGAACTACGTCGACGATGGTGGAAGATGGGGGGGGGGGGGGGGGGGCCATTTGTGTCTGTTTTTTTTTTTTGGTTTTAACTTAATTATAATAGAATATTGACGAAAATGCTTCTATTTAATTTGGTCAAAATTGTTCAAATTTTTCATTTTTTGGTCAACTAATAGAAAAGTTGTCGGTTTTTGTCCAAATGGACTCTGATTACATATTTATGAAAGATTAGGAACCTCCATGGTCTAAAATGAAGGTTAGGATAAAGTATGCAAAAATTGAAAATGTTAGAGACTGTTGCTGCAATTTTTCTTAAAGTATAATTCAAAATTATCCTTTTAATTGTCAATTTATTTTGGATTGATTTGATGTTAATGTTTTAATTATCATTTGAATAAATAATCAACTATGAACGTATCTGCGATTTATTTTTCTTTCGAGGGGTTCGAAAAGTAGGTGTAGCTCAAGATTGACAATCAACATAAAGTCCTATAATCAATGGGAAACTTGTCTATTGAATATATTTTGTACCTAAAAATAGGTTTAACTATATTCGAAAAAGATTGTTAACAAATTAGGATTATTAATTGTCAATTTAAGCACAAAATGAATTAAAAGTGGGAATTTGAGAATCACAACGGATACCAACTTTCTTTATTGATTTCTTTCTCTAGAGATTGATTTTGATGAAAAAGACGCAGTTATAATTTAATTAGAAAATGGATCATAGTTACTACAGTTCAACCATCAATTATATGTGTGCGTTCAATTTTAACTTGAACGATTGAAGTTAAGCTAAACTTTAAATTCTCGTGGGAACGATATTATTTTACTCACTTTTAATATTACTTGTTAACAAATTAATTGAACAAGTTTTTCGATCCACTGCAAGGAATTAATACATTTAGCTTCAGTTTTATTAATTCTTGGAGGACCATTGACGTTCATACACGTAATGGTCAGTGAAAACTAGTAAAGAGAACTAAGAACAATTATATGCTATATCCAATTGAAATCGAATTAAAGATACCTTATATCAAATTATTTTTCTTCTATAATCCATTTTCTAAAATACCAAAAGTGTTACACCAAGAAAAATGAGTCAAATCATAAAATCTTTGTACAATTTCAACATTGAAGGATAGTATTCGTCGTTTTATTGTTAAATTTTTTAATCTAAAATGAGTGTAAAAAATAGTTAAGCACTCAATTTATTGAAAGACCAGTGGAAATTACGATATCACCACTTCTTCTCTTTGTTGGTCGCTCAGCTCGATGTGATGATGAACCTTTCATTCTAATTCAATCATGTTTGAGCCTCATTCTCTAAAAATTCAGTATTGTTCGAACTTATATTTAATCACATATTTTCTCAATAAACTAATTTTGCATGTAAATCTAATTTGTTCTTACTTTTTAGCCATACATTCTTAAAAAATCATTATTACAATACTTATTTTAATTAACCATTTAGGGTAGATGTAGCTTTCTTTCGAGTTTTATTTGTCTTAAGGGAAAAAATCATAAATAAGGTGTATAGTTTATACAAATTCAAAAATCAGGTTTATAGTTTAAAAATTCAAAATTCAGGTATTTTGTAATTAATTAAAAATATTTATTAATTAGGTCACAATTATACCATTAATGGTCACATATATATAATTGTAGGTCACGGCTTATCTACCAGTCACATATTATCAAATTAATTTGTCACAAATTATTTTGAGGTCACAAATCAAAATTTTTAGAGGTTACGGATTATTTCGAGATCAGATATCAAAAATTTCTTTGGTCACAGTCTGTTCATCGATCAAAATTTGTTTCTCGATCACATATTTTCAAATTATTTGGTCACAAATTATTTTGCAATCACATATTATCAAATTTTGAAGTCACAACTGGGTCGATACTTGGTCACGGACGACCAAACAATAGTCACATACATCTAACAATGGTCACATACAATCGCCACCAACACTACTGCCACTAGGACCACCCTCACCCTGTCGCAACCGCCACCACACCACCTCCACAACGTGCCACCACACCCAGAGACACCACCACCGCACCAACAATAACGAATAAAAATCATTCCTGCTACAGCCCCTCAAAACCACCACAACCACACCAACAAAGAAGAAACCACCCCTACTACAGCCCCTCAAAACCACCACACCACCGTCGCACAACACACCACCACCCCTACAAACACCACCAGCCGGCGATGCTTACATCAGACATCAGTGCGTCTCCTTAAACGCCACCACACCAACAGATCGTCACAGCACCACTACATCAGTACGTCGTTGCAGCGGCGATCTGAGCTCAGGTCTGCTTCCGCTGCGCCGTGAGTCATCCCTGCACGCTCGACGCCATTCACAGAGAGAGGACAGAGAGAGGGAGGGGGAAGGACGGAGAAATGACATTGCCGTTCCATTCACAAGAGGAAGGACGGAGAGGGGGAGGTGAGCGTCGCCGCCGAGCCATGAGCCATCACCGGCGACGCTGCCGTTCCATTCACGGAGGAAGGACAGAGAGGGGGAGGGGAGCGTCGCCGCTGCTCTTCCATTCACATAGAGAAAGAGAGAAGGGGGAGGGGAGGAAGACGAGAGAGAAAGGGGAGGGGAGGGGAAAATGAAAAATTAGGGTTTTAAATTTTTATTACCTGAATTATGATGAAAAAAGTTAGGCACCTAATATTTGCACAGGAAACTTTAAATAGCGGGAGCCGTGTAATTTCCTCTTGGCTTAATTTTGAAATAACTCGATGTTGGGTTGGGCTCTATGGAAGTCCACATTCACTCATGACTCGTATAACGACCCTGGCCCAATAGGAGTCCCTATCCTCAATTAACTAGATTATAAATCATAACGGTAATTAAATTTCATTGTCTTAATCTTAATAAAGCCTAAATCCAACGGTTCATAATCGTAGAAATATTCAAATAAAGATTTAACGCCCCAAAATCAAGCCAACAAGAAACTAGCCGTTACAACCCGAGCGTCCAGAGCTTAACGTTCTACTTTTTCCCCTTCCCTTCAATTCTCACAATAAAATGAATTCAAGAAAATTCAGAGTCCAACCCTAGACGATAATCTCCCAAATTTTCTGTATCTAAAATTTTTTTCTCAATAAAAGCCATTTTCCGGCGAACTTTCAGATGGATTCAATGAATTTCAAGACAGCCAGAGCAGTTACCCCTGAAAAGGTATCTAGATTTAGTGGAATCTCAAAAAACTCGGAGAATTTGAATCCCAATGTGTCGAGCCCTTCTTTAAAGCTGTCGAATTCACCATTGGTGAAATCTGCAAAAAGCACAAAGAAGACCGTTTCAGAAAACCCTAATATTGGGCCTTCGCCGAAGAACAAGATTCGAGCGAGGAAGTTTGTGATCGCGAAGAAGAAATCGCAGAAAGAGGAATCGAATGGTTTGGCGGCTGCTGTGGCTTGTACCAAGTGTGAGAAGACAAATGGGAGATCTAAGTGTTTGTGTGTGGCCTATGAGAGTCTGAGGGCCTCTCAAGAAGAATTTTTCAAAAGCCGTGGTAAAATAGATGACGGGGTTGATTTCAAGAAGTTAAAGGAATGCGATAGTAGAGTCGATGGGGAGGAGAATGGAGTCAATTCCATAAATCAGAATACAGAGTTTGCACAAGGATCCGAATGTGATTTTCTGGAGATTAACAGGGAAAATGAAGACGATTTGAATGGGAATGTGGTGAATGGTGAAATGGGTATGAAGAGAAGGAGGGCTAGATTGATGGAAGAGGCAAGAAAAAGTGTGCCGGATCCGGGGGCTGGAAGAGTGATGCATTTGGTTAAGGCCTTTGAGAAGCTTTTGACAATTCCAAAATCAAGTGATTCTGAGGAAAAAGAGGAGCAGGAATTGGAGGATAATAAGAAGGGAATTAAATGGGCATTGCCTGGATTGCAAAATCCTCCTGAGGTTCCAGAAACACAGATTTCTTCATCTTCATTCTGTCCTTCAGATTTTTTCCTCACCTCAGAGAGTTTAGGTCTGGATTCACGCCGTACATCTTCACTTAATAGCAGCCAAGGAAGGTGCGTTGTATTGTAAGTTCATTTAATGTTTCTGTAGCCACAAATTCTGTCTCTGCTGGTTGATCTTATGGGATTTGTTCCATGACTTCAGTGTTTCAAGTAGCACTGGTGGTCGAAGAAGTAGACGAAATGTAAGAAATTTGTTTAGCCTTTCTTTGCCTTAAAGCTATATGAGTGGTTTCAGTTCTAGACAATCTAAGTTACATTTTTCATTTTTATAGAGTACCGAGTCATCTGGGACTTTTGCTAGAAGAAAATGGAAGAGAAGGCAGCCTAAAGCAACCTCCCTAAAGCCCTTCAAGCTTTTAACTGAGGTTTGCATTGACGCGATATGGTTTATTGCGTGTGTTTTGTTTACTTGTCATCTGTCAGTGCTAATTTCAGATGTGATACTCAAGGAATTTATGTAGCCATGAAATTTGCAAATAATCTAGTTACAAAATCATTACTTAGGAAGTTCTGTGAAAAATTTATAATGTTCGAGTACATAATATGAGTGAAAATTTAATCCATATCCATTTTCGTCATAGTGAACATGGTTTACGGTTGATTTGAGGAAGGGTTTCACTGCATTATTCAGCTTTTTTAAGCTCTATTTGATAAGAAGTGTTTTTAGAGCTGCTAGAACCGGAAGGATGTGAAGAAAGGTAGTGGATAGTTTACATGGCTTCATAACTTTTTGTGAGTAGAATAAACTTGAACTGTAGGCTTAACAGTAAGATTATGAAGCGGCAATGCTGGAATCAATTTTGAATTAATTAATGACCAATTGTCATTTGTTTTTATTCTAACTGTTCTCAGAAAATCCACAACATTAGCTTGTATATTACACCTAAATTGCTTACATCAATGGCAATTTTGATCCAGACTAGTTGCTTTAATCATCATTCTTAAGCAATCAGGATTACTTCATTAGATTAATCTCCAAGTTTTCATTCTTGTTTTTATCATTAACTTGTTTTGAAGTTTCATTAGTTGCTTAGCTCTTTCAAAATAACACAAACCTGGCAATTGGACAATTGCAGGAAAGAGGAAAATGCAAAGAGGAAGAATTTATGAAGAAGGTCCAACAGATGCTGGAGGAAGAGGAGAAGCTTAGGATACCAATTGCTCAAGGTCTTCCATGGACAACAGACGAACCAGAGGTAATTCAAGCACCCTGTGGAAAAGTTTTCAGTTTAATATAAGCTCTTTTCATATTCTTTAGATTGAACATCACTGACCAGGATAGCTTTAATCCCTCGTCTTTTCTCTCCTGTGGTTCCATTTTGATTTTTTGAAATTTTTCTAGATCTTGATGTTTTGCAACCACTATTGGTTTAGTTACAACTTAAGGATACACACTTTTGAATACCAAAGTGAACTCATATATGAACAAAAAACTATGGACTTAATTGGAATTTAATGACAACTGACATAATATAGTTGAATGAATTTGTTTTTTTTACATCTTTTTCCAAATATCTCATCACATTGTCGTGTATTCTTGGATATATCGTAATAAGGAAATTTAAATGATTTGTTTTTTGTTGTCAGTGTTTAATCAAGCTTCCAGTTAAAGACGTTACAAGGCCTGTAGATCTGTTACTGCACAGTGACATTAGGGCTGAGGAGCGAGCTGGGTTTGATCATCAGGTACATTTCTTTTCTTCATCACTAATCCTGGTTGTATTGCTATATAACGAACTAATGAAGATAGTGAGAACAAATTTCTGCTAATGAGAAATAATACAATGAATGCATTCCCTGCTAAAATTGCTTAAATGCATAAAGTAATCTTGATCATATATATGCACTTTTAATTTTCCATATCATTGGCCCTTTTTTATCAACTGATACTGGCAAGTTTGGAATCAAGAAGTATAGATATTCTCACCAGTTGTGAAGATTAGTTCAATCAGAACTGTTTTGGAATTATTGGCTAATTAGAACAATTTGATCTGAATATTCATCCCTCACGGTGACCCCGAGAAAATTTAAATAGAGTATAACCATGTGTTCAATACAATCATATAGATTTGAAGGACCATCCAAACTGAAATGTATGGAAAAACCTTTTCAAATGAGGATGAGGTATGAAATCTAGAGCTTGTTTGGGAATGATTAAAATTGAAAATATAGCCGTTATTGGGTCCCACTACAAGCTCCTAGCCATAAATGAAGAAACGAAAGAATACATATAAAATAAGATATTTTTATCAAAACAAGGTGGTAACTGTAAATAATATTCAAAAGAAGGCAGACAAGAAAAAATTTGTAGTCAAATTCAACATAATAAGAGCTGGAATTGTACACACAACCAGGGAGAGAGAGAGAGAGAGACAGAGAGAGACAGATTGTGTAACGCCCCAAAAATTTCAAGCATCATCTTGAGGTGTTACCAAACATAATTTTCATGTACTTAAAATGCGGAACTATAAAATTCGATTTTCTAAATAAATAGAATATTTCAAAATTTAAATCTGAATCATAAATCACGTCTTCGAAAATAATTTAAATATTTTCAACTACTGTTATTGGACAAAACAACTAATGAATTTTAAAAGGAAAGCGATAAAACTTAATATTCTCGTAGCGTGAAATCCTTTGGCAGTCCGCTGCACCATCCCACCACAACTCCAATCGACCCGAACTAGTCTGTAAAAATTGTAAGAGTGAGTATTTTGAAAAACACTCAGTAAGATACGTGCAGTTTCCATTATACAGTTATATGCAATAAAGTAACACTTCATACCACTCTTCTCTTATGGAGTATCTCGGTGACCAAGCGAAATACACATCTAGGTCATCTTAGATTCCCGAAGGATCTCTTATCTCTTTCTAAAGAACTCGAAAGCCTACAGGCAATTCATGCATAATTTACTGAACATAAAGGTACAAGGAAACAAACAACTTTGCATATAAATATCTTACCTCGATTGATGAAACGAGCTTTTGATATAAAAAAATATACTTAAAATTTACAAGTGCTTTCCATATGAAAACTGTTGTGTAAAATTCTGTGTGGTGAATTGTGAAATATGAGCACACTATTTATAAAAAGTTAAATATTTGGCTCATTTAAAACATAAGAATTTATAAGATACTTTATTTTAGTCCCTCAACTTTCAAAAATCATAAAATAAAATTTATAAAACAAATAATTTTATTCTAAATTTTCAGGATGTTACAGATTGTGTGGGAGAAAACGAAAGGGTTTATGGGTTTTCTAGTTTATATAACACATTATCAAATGTGAAATTGTCTCTGATGCTTTGCAATTTCAGTTCTATGCATCGATTCTACCTGTTTTTAGCCTGTTGTTTTGTCCTCTCTATTGACTATATTCAAGTGATATCAAACAAATTTTAGTTTGGAAGAGTTAGTATCCAACTTGTTATAAGATTTGAAAATGTTAATATCCAACGATTCTACCTGTTTTTATAGCCCGTTGTTTTGTCCCCTCTATTGACTGTATTCCAGTGATATCAAACAAATTTTAGTTTTGAAGATGTTAATATCCAACTAGTTATAAGATTTGACTCGAGCTAAGGTACTATGTTTTTAACTTCACACCATGTAAATATTTGGATTCCTTCTCTTTTGGTTGTGCTTCGTTTTTTCAATCTAATTATCTGATAAATATATACACCTTGTTATTCATGTTGTACCATTTAATTTCGTGTTTACGGATTATCTCTTTAACATTTTTGTGTATGCATAAAAGGTGGCAGAGAAGATGAGTCTTATTGAACAGTATAGGATGGAAAGAGAGAGACAGCAGAAGGTATTTGTAGCAAAACTTCTATTACTAGTTAAGAAACACATTTCTGTTTACTTTATTCAAACACATTTCTGTCTCCTTTTAACAGTTAGCAGAAGAAGAAGAAATCAGGAGGCTGAGAAAGGAGCTAGTTCCAAAAGCTCAACCCATGCCATATTTTGACAGGCCCTTCATTCCTAGAAGGTAACCTAACCATTCATTAAATGACCTCCATCGTGCATGGCATCCTCGTATAAATGATGAATCGACTCTATTTTATGTGTCTCGCACTTAATCTTTGTTCATCCAGTAGGTTTTTTGTATATCACATCCCATTTTACAGCAAAAAAAAAAAAAAGACCATAAGATGCCTTGTTGTTGACATATCAGGCTCAACCAACTTTTGGGACCTTAGGCGAAAAAGTTTGGAAGGGCCTTCTCAAGAATTACCTCTTTTTTGTGAAAAAACAAATAATGCATACTTCTACAGGAAAATAAATTCCATCATTTCATTATATTAAAAATGAAAAAACAGTTGAAGTTCAATAAACTAAAAAAGGATAATCTGCCAACAAATGTGAATTTTTAGCTAAAATATAAATGTCTGAGAGATTAGAGGAAGCTAAACTACCTACTACCATCATCTCATTATCTCCTATTTCATTTAATGTTGAGTGTTTAGTTTTTTCATTACTTTGGTTGTTTAGATCTCTCTCATTACTCGTGCAAGAATTCAAGAGCGCCTTTTTGAGATAGAATCAAACTATCTTTTCTCTCTCCTCTTTTCTTTAAGCCCCCTGTTTGGTTTGCTTAAAAATTAAAGTTTGATAAAAGTAAATGAAATGTGTGGTCGAAAAGTTGATAAAAGTTATGGTTCTCATAAAATGTGAAATTGAAAATGAGCTTGAAAAAATTAGTTTTAAAAAATTATGGCCTAACAGGGCTAAGTTTCTCATACCCTAATGCATATTTTCTATTAGACATTATTTTTGGCAAAAAAATTTAAAAAAAAAAATCAAGTCTAATAATCAAGTCACAAGAAATAATTTAGAGAGTAAAAGTGTCATCCTACGTGAAATGAATTGTATCAACTCTCTATCAAACTCGAATTTAACGTAAAACAAAAACATTAATGCTGGTCGGCCAGGGTCACTGACCAACCAAAATCCAGGGGGCTGAGGTCCCTGATTCCTCAGCCCCTGATTTGAAAAAAAAAAGGCTCCACATGAATTCAAATCAAGGGCCCAGGTGGATGCCTGGATTTGGGCCTGGATGAGCAGCATTACTCAAACAAAAAAGATTTGTTTTGTTTGGGTCTAAATATCTACTAATTTGGATTAAATATGTAATTTAGCGTAATATGTTTATTTTTGAAAATCGGTAATCCAATTTTATTTAACTATCTCTCCCAAGGTAAGTTAAACATACGACATGATCATATTCTTATTCCGCATTCATATGTAAAATAATGCATTAAGCCCCTGTTTGTCACCCATTCTATTCTCATTCTTATTCTCATTTTTTTCTCTTTTTTCATTTCAACCACACATTCTTCCAATAAAATAATATTACACACAAATCTAAAACTTTTCATTACTTTTTCACCACACATTCTCCCATCAATCACTATTCCAAAAATTCTCATTCCCATAAAATGGGTGTCAAACATAGTGTAAATCTCAAGATTATCTATATGATCGCATATATGTTATTTCTAACATGTATTGTTAGTATGTTGAAATTGTAAAGTTCTAAAAATATCATGAACCTCCCGAAAATATAATAAGCAACTAATTACCTAAATGATGCGCAAGCATTTAAATAATTTAACAAAGCATAAAAGTTCAATCAAGAACACAAATAAATAAGGTTCATTTTTATCGATTACAAAAAACATCTAGCCTAACATGTTTCTCGGATAACAGGAAGAATAATGAAAAGACATCACCCGTAATGTGTAAATACAAGAAATATGTGGAATCGATTTTTTGTTCTTGATCTTCAATTTCGAGCCTTGAATCTTCAATTATTGATGTTATTTGCCTTGGATTTCTTGCTAGGTTTGTTCTTCTCCTTTAGTCATGATGAATTTGTCTCTCCTAATTGGAAGAATTTTATGTTATGATCTAATCTGATATGAGAAGTATCTTGTAAATTCTTAAAGAGGTTGAAATTAGGTTAAGAATCGCGTAAAAATTGGTTTCCAAAAGGAGTTCCAATTATATCTAATTGATTTCGTGTAGTCCTCAATCCTTGTCCTCTAGTCCAAATCAACTTTTGGGTATTTATAGTTTGGTCCTTGAACTTTGGAAATCGTCCTTTTTTACCTGGTTTAGTTCCTTTCTTTCAAATTCACTTTCAATCATTAAGTTTTACTTAACAAATATAAGAGATTAAGCCATAATTCATCAAAGTACTCCCAAATATTCACATTTAATTGCTTGGATAAGTGCATAAAATACACTTATCAATATCACAAATTTAAACATTTGTTTGTTCTCAAACAAAAATATCTTAACAAGAAAGCATGCAATAACTTTAGTAAGATAACATGTCGTTTCTCTCAGGATTGAAATCATACTGTTAAATATAATTAATAGTGTAAATGAATTTGAAATCGAAAGCTGAATTTGTAAATGAATCTCACTAATTGCAAGCCATATCTCAACAAATAAAGATTCTCCTATATTTTGATTATTCAACATTTAAGATTCAACTAGGCTAATAATCTTTTATCAAAAGTTTAATCCTCTCAAATAAATGTTTGGGGTTTAGTCATGTATATATAATGCCTTCTGATTCATGTGCTTTTTTTTTCATATTTATTGTGCATACTTTGTTTCATACACTAGCTTGGTTCTTTTTAAGTTTTCTTTTTGAAATTTTCAATAAGTGTTCTCATTGAGAACTTTTATAGGGTGACCTTCACTCATGCAATAATCAATGCAATACCTCTCATTAAACACTCATTCTCAAGAACTAACCTCTAACTTAAATTTTTACCTAATTTTTATGTTATCCTACATAAAAATTTTCAATGTAGAATTCTCATTGATCTTAATATCTTCCTACAACAATTCAATTACTCTGGAACTATGCTACAAAATGGTCTAACGATTGTATAATGTAATGATGTTCAAGTTTAGCATCTAAGTTTTACTATTTCAAGATATTGACAAGATGAATCAACTGATTACTTCAGAATGTAAAACTTAATTCAGGTACGTGATGAATATAAAATTTCAAGTGGATAAGCGTAAATCAATTTAAGAATGTAACTTATTCACAATTTATAAACTAACACATAATTCCAAATATGTTCATTATAGCCAGCAAGGCCAAGCAAAAAAATGAAATATTTAATTTTTTTTTCAATTTTTCATGCATAATAAAGTAATAAAAACTCGTTGTTTTCCCCACCTCGAACTGAAAATATCATTGATTAAGCAAAAATGTTGATAGCGGAGGTTGATTTGGAACAAAAATGTTGAAGCCCTCTTCACAGTGTCATTTCTCGTCATTTGGTGGTTTGTATGTTTAGTTTTCAGTTCCTACAAAATGAATAAATTTTAATCATTATTGATCAATGTGGAACAATTAATATTAAGCTCAAATACATCACAACCAACAAAAAAATTTAGGGACGAATGGGGGATGGAAATAGGGAATGTACTCAATGTAGGCAGGGGGATGCGTTAGCTTGTTATGTGTCGTGCCAATTATATTTCAAACCATGGGTAAGGATGAAGATGCCTAAACTAACACACAAAAGTATAATAAATAAAAGGGAAGAAAATTGGGTTGCCTCCTAATAAGTGTTACTTATAGTCATTAGCTTAAGTTTGTTATTCTGGGAATTTATGGTGGTTTGAGAAGGAAATTTTCACCCTTACAACGACTGCACTCACAGACATTTCTGATTTATCTTTGGCCCTTCAAACTTTGAAATTGCCATATATTGGTCCTTAATTACTCTACCAATTCCTTTTTTGTATTGATGATTTCCATAATCATCTTATGATCAATCATTCCGCCCTCCTCGAGGTAGGCAAAGTTTCAAAATTCAAGATAATCTCACCCTTTTCAAAATTCATCAATGCACGTTCAATTACTAAGAATGATTTTCCCAAGGTCACTGGCATGTTTTGATTTTCTCCTATATATTTTGGCAAATTTCTCTTCTTATTCAACATATATTTCAAAATCTTCGCATGATTAGGAATCTGTAAGATTGCGTCGATGAAAGGAATGTTAATATGAAGCTTGTTGTTTTGTAACCTTTGGGAAAACGGGACTAGAGGTATACGTGTATTGGCAAGAACGGTTGTCTTATCCTTCTGAATGTTTTTCTGGTCCTTCGTTAATTTTTTGGTTGAATCACTTGTTCCTCGCTCATGATAGGTCTCATTCTTCTTTACACTAATTTTTGGCAACTGAGCTCCACGTGTAGTGATAGTTTAAACATGGAACTGGCGACACCTATTCATGTGGGTTCTTTTTTGTGTTGGACAATGCAGCACTATGTGCACTGTTTGTGTGAGGTGTATATAATCTTTGTCAATACCTACATCTGGGCTACTAAAGCTGATACTACATCAATGCTTCATAATGAAGCCCTGCTATTTTCTTAAATATCTCCCCATCGGATGGCCACATAGCTCGAATGCTTCATCCATCTACATCAATACTATGAAGCCCTGCTATTTTCTTAAATATCTCCCCATCGGATGGCCAAATAGATCGTACGCTTCATCCATCCATCTACTAGCATCTTCATTAGTGATCTACAAATTGAAATAGTCCCCAAGTTACATGGCATTGTTGTTGGCGACTGCTCTAACTTGTTGAACTAGTGGGAACTGATTTTGAACCTAATTCTGATTTTCGGCCATACTTGTTTCCCTTTCCCTTTCCCCTTCCCCTGATCTCGAGATTTAAAGATAGAAGCTCAAACTCGTCATAATCTTGCATAAACTATTGAATAGTACCTAAAAAGAACACAGAACCCAAAAGATTGGGATTGTGATAAATAACCAAAAACAACAATGTGATTTCGAATCCAATTACTAATTAATGAATTCAGTTAAAAAATTAATTCCTCGAAAAAGGAGCTAAAAATTTGTTCGATAAAATCCAGCAAGTTCATGAAATTGTTGACAAGTAATAATTTAGTGAGTAAAAGTATTGTTTTATGAAGAATAAACTTTAAATTGAATTGTATCAACTTACTATCAAAATCGAGTTTAATGTAACACA
This sequence comes from Fraxinus americana, assembly GCA_035079005.1. NCBI lineage: Eukaryota > Viridiplantae > Streptophyta > Magnoliopsida > Lamiales > Oleaceae > Fraxinus > Fraxinus americana. Next base: position 13,689,151 of record CM068716.1, on the reverse strand, counting down.
AAAGAGATTTTGTTCGTGTCTAAATTATTTACTTATAACCCCCCCCCCCCCCTCCCCCACAAATTCATTTTCAACCGCACATTCTCTCATAAAATAATTTTATACTTAAATTAAAAAAAATTCTATTTTTTAACCACTCATTTTCAACAAGTGGTTCATAATTGTTTTAAATTAAATATGAGAAAAATGTGTTAGAATTTCGAATTCACCAAATATTATCCTTTTTCCAATTCTAAACCTATAATCTCTTATGATTTGTGTATTCTTAACAATTGATAATCCAAATTTATCTCTCTCGAGGTAAGTTAAATCTATGAAGTACGACCCAGTCTCGTACTCTTATTCTGAATTCATATGTGAAGTAATATTATTCCTAACATCTATTGTTTGTATGTTGAAATTGCAAAGTTTTAAACATATCATGAACCTCCCAATATCTCATTTATGATGTATCTTTCTTTTGTTGAATGAAGACGAACTTTATTATTTGATTATTTTTAAATTAAAAAGATATATCCTAAATGTACATGAATACAAGAAATATATGGAATCAATTTCTTGTCCTTGAAAGGTTTGTAAGACTTCAATTATGATATGATGAGAGGTGTCTTGTGAGTTTGCTCACGTTCTATACAATCAAGTCAAGAATCGCGTAAAATTGATTGTCAAAAGGTGTTTCAATTATAGAAGGAAGAGGTCATTCATCTTCCAATTATATTTAATTGATTCCGTGTGACTCTCAATCCTCGTTTTCTTGGTCCAAATCAACTTTTAAATATTTACAATTTGATCCTTGAACTTTGAAAATTATCATTGAGTTACCTAATAAAAAATATATACAAGAAATTAAGTCACGATTCATTAAAAGTATTCCCAAATAACTCCCAATCAATCCATTCAAATGGGGATTTAATGATAAATTGTTGCAATTTTTTCTTTCAGTTGACATATCAAGAAGAGTAATCATATTTGTTGATGTTTGTGTTCGTTTGTCTTAGGTCGATGAAGCAACCGACTATACCAAAAGAGCCAAAGTTCCATATGCCTCAAAACAAGAAGATCAAGTGCGCAGGAATGACTTGTGTACACAATTGCAACGAAGCTTGAGGTGAGGCCAATCGTAGAATTGTCAAATTTCAGTCTGTTTCTCATTTTTGATGATCTTCTTTCACCATTTGTATTTGAATCAATAAGTTCGTATAATTTTGGGAAGAACGGATTATATTGTGTTGCTGGCGCAATGAAGTGCGATCTCAGTGAATATTTTTGGTAGTTTCTGCTTTTCAGTCCATTCTATTAATTGTATATGTGATTTTAAGAAAATTAGTTTTTGCTATGTTAAAAAAAAGGGGGAAAACTTGATTTTAAGTGTTTTTATAAACTTCTGATCAGAATATGATTCGGAATCAGCTTTTGCAAAACGAAAGTTGTTTAGTATAATTTTTTGTGAGGTCTTGGATTTTCTCAATCTGATATAGGAGCCATGGAAGTAGTGTTTTAAAAAGTGTAAAGTGTGGTTAGGTGTGGAAGCGAAATTTCAAACATTACGATCTTAAACGAGTCTAGGTGGGGTTTAGGCGTAAAAAAAATGTTTTTTATTTTTATTTTTAATATTATTTAAAAAATTTTAATCAATTTAAAATAATATATATCAAACATCTAAAAATGTAAAAATTTAAATATTTTTTTTTCATAATTTCAATTTTCAACTAGACAATTTCTACTTAATAAATTTATAAGAACTTTATACATGCTTTTGAAATTTACAGCAAAATAATGAGTCTCGAGATTATTAATCATCGTGTAGATAACATCATAGCTTAAATATTAGGCACCGAGTTTTTTAAAACACTGCATAGAAGTTAAACATGATCTCTAAAAAGATTCCTGGATATGCTCTCTGTCGCTTTTAGTATTCGTTCGAGCTCGTGTGAACGGAAGAGCTTAGCATGCTAAAATTGTAACCGCTCAAAATCTACATAGCCAAATAATCATTTTCGATAACAGGTGCTTGCCTCAGAGATATTACTCTTTACAGTTAAAGAATCACCAAGAAATATACTCAAAAAAGAAATTTGCAGATATTCAGACTGGAGAACAAATATAAGAACCATGTGCCTTTGCCTTTTAGACAGGATAAAAGGATATGATATCATTAACAAGATTAAACTTCACCTTTCGAAATGTAAGAAATTGTATGGAACAAATCAGAGCTACGAATTCCCAAATATGTAGCGGAATTGATCGCATTTGGGACAACAGAAAGTAAAGGCGCCAACAGCACAGAAGCATCCTCGGCATATTGTCGTCCTAACTTAGACATTCTCCTAATCTATTCTGTAGACTCATGCTTTGGCTCTAAAATAAGAAACTAGTTTCATGAGCATGTGCCATTCAGTCATTTTCCTCGCACAATGGGCAGACGAACAAAACTTCAAGCCATATCACATGTATATACAACTTTCTAAACATAATCTCAGCTAAAAAGGAAATATTAATCACAAATTTATGGAACCATTCAAGTGGGTTTAAAAGGCTTCTCAGCCCCATTTTGCTTGAATGGAATGAAACAAGCTAATTATTTCAGCAATAAAAGACCAGCAATAACCATGCAGAAATTAAAGGGAAGATTGCAGAAGCAGTCCCAAACTTTTGGCATTTTTGCACTTTACATTAACCTTCACTTTGTGTCGCCGCGAATGTCCCAAACATTTAAGAAATTAGCAGTTGGAGTTCTAATAATTCATTTGACCATTATTTGACCATGAAAAGTTAACTTTGACCAATTTTGACTAAATTAAAAGGGGTAAAATGGTAAGTTTAAAATTATTATATTAAATAAATAAATCAATCAAAAAAATAATATAAAAAATCATAGAAAATAAAAAATGGTTGTCTCCTTCATCACCCCATTCCCACCCCTACACTCTCTTCCACCCCACCTCTGAAAATTAGTCACCATCATTGCCATCCAAAGTCGACACCACCGTTGGCAAACACATATTAATGCTCTCCTATTTGTAACCAAGAACTTATAAATCTCAAATCACCTTCTCTCCCTCCCACGTAACAATTATTGCTTGAGGTAAACACATAAACCAAAATGCCCTAGCACCTGTAGTTCATGGCCTCCATGGCTATTCAATTCAATTAAGAATCTTGGCATCGTAACCCCCAATTTCATCAGAAAAAAAAATATTCGAACAAAACCCATTTCAATTAGGTGGTGGAATCAACAATAAGAGGAAGGTTTTGAACCCTGAAGAACCAAAAGAAGCAAAGCAAAGATCACTAGCTGTTATACTGGCAAGTGGAAAGGAAGCTACTGTAATTGAATTTTATTCACCCAAGTTTGGTTTTAGATTTCAAAATTTTATCCACCGATGGGAAGGAAAGATCACTAGCTGTTATACTGGCAAGTGGGAAGGAAGCTACTGTAGTTGAATTTTATTCACCCAAGTTTGGTTTTAGATTTCAAAATTTTATCCACCGATGGCCGAAATTTAGAACGTACAGATGATTCATCAAGCTCCCGCACATTCTGAAGATAATGAACTCGAAAGTGCCTTCAAATATTCAACTCCCAAATCGATTCAAAATTAAACCAAAAATAAGAACAAAAAATAGATACATACAAATACATACAGATTGATTCAAAATTTATTTAATATTAAACCCAAAAAAAATACATCAAGATTTATACAAATATATACATATTTATGCAGATCCATACAATATATAGCTACACATGCATATAAATACAGATAGATCCACACAGGTACACATAAAATTGGCTAAAAAAAGAAATTTGGATGGAGGCATTTTTCGGCAACGGTAGCTGATGGTTGGAATGGGTTTGGTTTCGTTTGTGTTGGGGTGGGCGGCGCCGAGAGTGGATTCTTCCATTTCTTCTTTCTTTTTATTCAATTATTACAAGTTTTTATGTGAAATCTTGAATTTACCATTTTATCCCTTTTAATTTGGTCAAAATTGATTAAAGTTACTTTTCTCAGTCAACTAACTATCAAATTAATGATTTGAACTCCAAATAATTTCTCAACGGTTTGGGAAGATTAAGATAAATCTACAAAAAAAGTCAAAGATTTGGTACCGCTGGTGCAATTTCCCCTAAATTAAAAGTTATGACATGCAAATGAGATGTCAACATAAACTATAAAAAGAGAATTTTCAATATCCAAGCACTATTAAGTCCAAAACATCATGACAATGCTCACATTGGCAAACAAAAATTGTTTCCGATTACTCAAAGGACACTCTTCAATATTCTAAATCACAACTCCACATAATTAATCAATCTATCTATCTATCAAGGTGCAACAACTGCAATTCGTCCAGCAACTTGGTCAAGGTCACGTCGACCATTGGATGTGATAATTCTCCCACTGAAAGAAGAGCAGCATAAGCATAAAAATGAGAAAAATAAGCAGAAATTCACCAATGCTTATAATCTTGGAAAAGTGTTCTTCACAGTTATGGTTAGCAGGCATTAGTTTCATTACATAAGTAACCGCTCCATTAATAAAACTTGATTATAAAATATCAGGGTAGGGAGTATCTTCTGGTACATCCAGGTTCATGTCAATTGAAACCTAGCCAATAAATTCTGTGAGATCTAAATCTATTATACCTTCTACTACCATTTCAAATTGAATATTAAAGTAAAACTTACCAATAAAATATCAGGGTCAGTAGCATATCTCAGGGTATCTACAGGTTCATATCAAAGGAAACCTAGCTAATAAATTCTGTAAGATCTAAATCTAATATCCCTTCCATAATCGTATCAAGTTGAATAGTAAGCACCTGTTTGTTTTAACTAAAAAAGTTGATAAAAGTCTCAATTCTAAGTCATCAGCTAATTTTAAATCTCACATTTCATGACAACCACAACTTTTATCAACTTTTCAAGCACATATTTAATCAACTTTTATCAAAATCTACTAAATATATATTTTTTAGCAAAAACAAATAGGAGCTGAAGTGTAAATTATAAAACATCAGTGTCATTAGCATCTCGTGAATGTACTGGCCTCGTCAAGGGAAACCTACCCAATAAATTCGGTAAGATCTAACTCTATTATTTTTTTCTATTATTGTATCATAATTGAATGTTAAAGTCAGCTTTGTCCCTTCACTGATTATTACGGTTGGATTAAAGGGTCGTCACACACAGGAGGCATATCATATCCATTTCAAGCAATCACAAACTCACCCTCTTGGATCCAACTCAATGATGCTCATCTCCTGCAACTGTTGAAGAATGTGGCGAGCAACAGATCCACTGCTTTTGCCAAAATGAGGTGGGCGGCTTCCATTTCTCTTGCTCCCACCGTAAATTCTCCGGAAGGCACCCACACCAATACCCCCCCTCAAATATATTTTCCTTGCCATGGAAGCTGCAATACATGATAAAACATGCAAGATAAAAATTTGGCATAACAACAATACTGTCAGATATATGCCACAGAGATTATTATATAGAATAATAGATCATCCTCGTTGGAATATGAAAACCCAGTAATAAGATAATCTCTAAGCTTTGAATTAACTTTGAAGGATTCCAATTATTAGAAAATTAATTTACTTGATTTGTAAACGCATCCAGAGTAAAAATAGTCATTACAGTGCAACTTCAAAACCCTAATTATCTCTTTTTTCTAATTTGCAAGTATAATCCACAAACAAAAGAACATGAGCACACCTATACAGTTATGGAAAAAGAGGAGAGAGGGGGAGCTCATTACCAGCTCTAACATAGTACCAATCCGGATCATATGGAGCCAATTCTTTGAGTACACCTGTTTTCACAATATCAGTCCACTCGGGAAGCTCCATCTGTTTAGGAAAAATGATTAAACAATTAAGTAATAGAGAAGAAATAAAGTCACAGTCGCAGTTACTTTTTGTTGTTTTGGGAGTTCTGATCTTGTTCCTGTTTTCAGTTAGGGAGAAGCGGTGTCCTAAAAGGAGCAAAAGATACATCAATATTTACAACAAATAGTAAATTTACTTGTTCTGTTCTTCATATTTATTGTTTTCGGTATTTCAGAAGCTTATAACAATCAAAGCCAAGATCTATTGCTCCAAAGCTGGAGCCTATGTAATTCAGTTTTGTTCAGATTTTCAATATGAGTGTCATTTTGCCTCTGCTCAAGTCCATCTTTTAAGTATGGACCAGCCACGAACACACAGCCAATTGTTATCCATCCTCTAGATAATAACCAAATTCACAGAATACATTGATAATATAGGCTACAGCACGCCACATTGTACCTATCAATAAGGTAAGAAATACAGCTTTTTCAAATGGGTTTTACCCATCACTACCAACTTCAGTCCCCCATTTTTTCACCTAAAAATCTACTGCATGTTTATTTCTAACACAATATATAAAAAAATTTCCCCGTGAAATCATCTGCATAACAGTTTCAATGCTCAAAATTAACATTCATAAATAAATTACATACATAAAGCAAAATAAATTCTTCACAAATATTTAGAATACCTTGCCAGAACGCTTGAGGTGAGCAGCATAACCCTTGACGAATTCCTGAGGAGAGACGTCTTTCACAGTTCTTGCAGTCGCCATTGCTCAGATTCAAAACGCTTGCAGCTCACAAAACCAGGAGCAGGAGAGGATGAACTTCTGATTCTCTGTTGCACTCGCAGGAATAGGGGAAGACGCAGCTAGGGTTTTTGTAAGGGCTGATTGTTTGGTTTATATAGTAGGGCATGAATTATTGGGCTTTTCTATTTAGGATTCAAATAGGGTTTATTTAACTGGACTCAAATGAATTGGGCCGATGTGTCTATCTGTTCAAGGAATTCGTTTGTCAAAAGAAGTTGCAGGGAAACACATATATTAAAAGTGTGTTTGATGCACATTAAAATAAAAAGAGCGTTTTTTTTTTGTGATGTGGTGGTGAATGTGTGGTTGAAAAAGAAGAAAAAGTTATTGATATGATGAAAAATATTATTTTATTGAAAAATGTGTGGTTGAAAATTAGAATGTGGCTCAAACAGGGGCTAAGTCGTGTTTGAGCTCACTTTTTAGAATAAATTCTTCAAAAAACTAATTTTTTCGAGAATGTGTGGTTATAATTAAGAAAGAGTTTCGAGTTTATATATATAATTATTTATTAAAAGAGCGTGTAGTTGAAAATGAATTTTAAAGAATGAAGTACAAATATGGGCTAGATTTTTTATGAAATCAAGATTTATTGGGCCAAAAAACCATTAAAAATGCTAGGGACTTGCTAGGTAGTTATATTTCACCGATTTTGACTGTTTTTGGGTGATACCATTTATGAGAAATTAGTAAAATTGATGTTTATTAATTTTTTTGAACACTAGTTTTGAATGGTTTAAACACCACTCGGAATCAGGGTACTGTAATTTGATCGTATTTCTCAACCAATCAAATTAGTAGTATGTTTTAATAGTTTCTCAAATTCTCTTCCACATTTACATTCTATAAAATAATAATTTTCAGATCACATATTTTGTTCAAACAAGTACTTTATAACAAAAAAATGTACTTATAAGATCAAAATTCATTTTTGTGTAAAAACTTTTTTATTGTTGGAATTTTATATCGGAAATTGGTTGTGACGAATTTAAATGATTTAAGCGGAATTTGTTATTTGGTGAATGAGAAATTAATCCAAATTTAAGCCGCTTAAACACTTGAAATTATTGGAAAATCGTGTAGAATATTGTGGAATATTCTAGAAAATGTGTAAAAGAAAAAATGTGTCTTTTCATATGGAAGATGACATTTGGATCATGACCCTTGGAGATCATGACTTTTGGTATGATTACTCTCCAATAATTATGAATCTTAATTTCAAGAGATGTGTCTCTTGATATGGTTGTGTCTTTGGACAAACATTTCCAACTACTATATATAAATTCTCGTGCTTTTGGATTGAGTACAATTCAAAGTGGTAGTTCCAAATCATTCCATTACATGCTTACACTTTAGTTTGCATAAAAATACTTGTATCAAAATCATGGTTATGGTGCAGAGAGAATTTCGTTCGAGTTCATTGGTCTAAGCCATTTGGAGTGCTCCTATGAATTGACGTGGTCGTTGTATTTTGGGAGATGATTGCTAGAAATCGTTAGCACCGATGCGGGACAAATTCATCTTAAGGACAAAGTGTCAAACACTTGCCTGGCCGATCGCATCACTTGCATCTCATCTTTCTTTTTCTAATTTCATTTTAATTTAGTATTTTGATTTCGAAAAGTAACTATATTTTTTTTTATTTCAGAATATAGTTAATTTATTTATATATTTTATTGCAAGATTTGAATTAAAGAATGACACTCGTTCAAGATTGGAAAGTGATGAATCCATATTCATATATTCGAAGTCGGTAATTCACTAATTTGTCTTCTCAAATTAGATTTCGGTAAGTCGAATGATATTTCGATTTGACGCATATTAACGACATGTTCTTGATGAATATAATATGCACATTATCGGTGTAAAATCTCCTATAATCTTAAGATGAACTTTGTTGATGTGCGTGTTATAATGGAAATCATGATATTGCATGTATAATTCCAAAGTCATGGATAGCCCACGATTTGGATAAAATGAAATTAAACGGAGTCTTTGGTTGCTTTATGCTAGTATATAATTATATGTATAAATGCCTGTTGGAGTTAGCGGAATGTTACCTGCCATTTCATGAGTTTAAAAAAATAAAAAATAAAATAAAAATGATAGAGCATGTCTTTGGATTTTGTGGCAATTGCATGTGAAGGCAGTTAATGGGTTATGCCTAGATTTAATTTACTTTTTAAAAATAATTTCTTCATATCTTTCGGCAAATGAAAGGGCATAGTTCATTGTTTTCATGTTGTTTAGTATAAAACAGATTATATGTTTTATATCATGACATGTTCGAGGTTTGTACCATATCAATAGTTGACCTTTTGGTCTTGGTAAATTGATCGAGATTGAGATCAATGACTGTATTTCTAAATATGAAAGTGTATGAATTTCCTCAAGATATTGATTCCTAGTCACGACATGCGTTGACTAAAATGGAATAAACTTATACAATAAATATATAAATGTTTGGAACATAAGTTGCTATTTCATCACCTCAATCGTGATGAATTGGATATTGTCGAGAGTAATACAATTCAGGAATCGAATTGATAGAAATGAGAAAATTTACTCATAACAATTGAAAATGTATACATGTTGGAAGAATGCCAACTAGTTATTGAAAGTATATGAACTTTCATGATTATTCCTTTTAAGAATATGGAAAATTACATTAATGATGATAGTCTCAATTAATTTGATGAAATTAAATGAGATGATTTATACAAAATTGTGATTGCGTAAAATATGAAAAAAAAAATGAATATGGTGAATAAGTATTACTTAACATGAAATAATACTATCTTGTGAAATGTCACAAATGTGATATGTTGTGTATATTGGGAGAAATTGTAATTCTTGTGAATCAATATGCTTAGTCTTCTTCATTGACATCAAACCAATTAAGTTAGTATATGCTTTGAAAGCATTGATGTTCCGTGTGATGACCTTAATTCAATTTGGATGATCAAATTAAAAGAAAGTTGGATTGAAGTATAATTTATGCAATTTCAATTAAAATAAATTGTGGGTTGACAACCACTATTTTGAAAGTACTTAAACTTTCACAAAGCATTCGATATGTACATTATCTAATGAATTGAACTACGAAAGAGTTGATGAACTCTTAAGTTCAAGTACAACCCAAAAATATGGGGGTTAACAATCAATACTTACGAATTTATATGAAAAGTTCAAGATTCGTGGATGCAACATTACTAGTTGCACATGCACTCCTAATTGAGGAATTGTGGGGGTAACTTATGTTAAAAGTTACATTTTTCTATACCTTATAATCATAGAAATATATCTATGAAGGTGGAAAAGGTAGAAAACCCTTATATTAATTATAAAGATGATATACACTAAATCTAAAGTGGATGAAATATGATAAAAGATGATTACGGGCGTTTGTTTGGATATGCAAGATCAATTGAAATATTTGAAAAATATTCAAAAAGTTGAAATGCATTGTAATATTTCAATAATGATATTGAATACCCATGTTTCTGAAATCCACTAGTAAAAGTGATTGACTAGTTAGTGCGTGATAGAAATCATCTAACATTGTTGTTTGGAATTTATAAAGTTTTAGATAAAGTTAGTTAGAAGTATGTAGCTTCATGAGATGATTTCTTGGTGGTGACATGTTGTATCTATTAAATCAATCGATCATTGGCTAGTTATATTTGATGAGATACTAAGTCACATGTAATGGTAAGTCTGGACGTATAAGTCGTAGACATAATACCGTTGCAGTCGATTTCAATGGTGTAAACTTGTGATACCTTTAAGAGATTTACCGAGAGATCAAGAATACTGCATATCGAGGGGAATGAGATTAAAGCCTACTACATAAGAATTTTTGTAATGGTAACCCTACCTTATTGACTGGAGATCCCAAGATCTTGATTAAAATGGACAACTAAGTTATGAAGATTCCATGAAACACTTAGGAAATTATTCCTATGATAATTAAAGTGTTTTCTGCAAAATGATTGAAGGCTAAGATACTCTTTTAATTATTCCTATATATTGATTAAATCAAGTAGAGTATGGCAGAATACTTTTAATAGGAGATCACCTATGTAAGTATGAAGTGAGGCCGCTTCCATGAGAATTGTTCGAGGTTAAAATTCTCTTAACACTTATGAAACCAAGAGTGGTCCGGGCCAAAATGGACACAATCATGAGAACTATGAACGATTTAGGGAAAGACATTTGTGTGAGTATTGTTGTCTTAGCTTATACCAATGACTGAATGGTTCAAGACATCACATTCACCAATTAGCCAGTAAGTCCGATAATATTTCACTAAGGGAGGTTCAAGGCCAGAAGCTACCTTCTCTGATGCAGTGTTTCCGTCCTCTCTCTACTAGTGTCTGTATAGTCATTTGCATTAATTTTCATTCATGTGGGGGATTGTTGGAATTTTGTATCGAAAATTGGTTGTGACGAATTTAAATGATTTAAGCGGAATTCGTTATTTGGTGAATGAGAAATTAATCCAAATTTAAGCCGCTTAAACACTTGAAATTATTGGAAAATCGTGTAGAATATTGTGGAATATTCTAAAAAATGTGTAAATGAAAAAATGTGTCTTTTCATATGGAAGATCATGACCTTTGGAGATCATGGCTTTTGGTATGATTACTCTCCAATAATTATGAATCTTAATTTCAAGAGATGTGTTTCTTGATATTGTTGTGTCTTTTGACAAACATTTCCAACTACTATATATAAATTCTCGTGCTTTTGGATTGAGTACAATTCAAAGTGATAGTTCCATATCATTCTATTCCATGCTTACACTTTAGTTTGCATAAAACACTTGTATCAAAATCATGGTTATGGTAGAGAGAGAATTTCGTTCGAATTCGTTGGTCTAAGCCATTTGGAGTGCTCCTATGACTTGACATGGTCATTGTGTATTGAGAGATGATTGTTAGAAACCGTTAGCACCGATGCAGGGCAAATTCATTTTAAGGACAAAGTGTCAAACACTTGCCTGGCCAATCGCATCACTTGCATCTCATCTTTCTTTTTCCGATTTCATTCTAATTTAATATTTTGATTTCGGAAAGTAACTATATTCTTTTGATTTCAAAATATGGTTAATTTATTTATATGTTTTATTGTAAGATTTGAATTAAAGAATGACACGCGTTCAAAATTGGAAAGTAGTGAATTCATATTCATATATTCGAAGTCGGTAATTCACTAATTTGTCTTCTCAAATTAGATTTCGGTAAGTCGAATGATATTTTCAATTTAACTCAAATTGTTTATTTTGACTTATATATTTAACTCAAATTTTTTAGTTGAACTAAATAAAAGCTACATATGGTTCCGGTATCACTAAAATATGTTTACTCCCTGATTGGTAGGGATTAAAATATAACTTTCAATCTAAATTAAAGTTAATAATTAATTTTAATCACATATTTTATAGGATCCCCAACTTTTTAATTACACATTTCATTAATTTTTATCAAATTCTAGAAAAAATCTGATACTTATTCCCATCCAACAAAGCTTAGCCAGATACCTAAATCACCCCTTTAACCAAAATATAACTTATAAATAAAAAATTAAGATAGGATTTTAGAGTCATCATGTTGGAGTAAGGGTATAAACGAGTCGGGCAAAGCCAAAGCTCAATCGAAAATCCATGGCTTGGCTTGGGCTTCATTAAGCCGAGTTAGCTCGAGTTTTTTAAAATTTGTGAAATTATAAATTCTTTTTAACAATGTAAATTAGATATAAATGATGTAACACCATCAAAAGTTTTTAGAACTTCAATAGCAACTTCTTGTCTTTTGTTATGTAATTTTATAGTATCTTACAAAGAGTATTTTTACAATAAGAAGTGCACTTGAGTTGAAGATAGTTTTGCACGAGTGTCTGCACAAAAAGTATTTCTACAATAAAAGAGTATACTTGGGTTGAAGATAGTTCCACACTATCATGCAAAGTGACATCTTAGCTGCAGCCATTTCTTCTCGAAATTTTTGTAGTGAATATACGAAGGAGAAAAGAGTAGAACTAGAACCGCCAACATAAGTTCGATCTGTTTTGGATCGAGATCGGCTGGTTTCGCTTTGCAAGTCCTTGCTATGTGCTTATTCAAAAGAGTTGTGCTTGAATTGAACTTCCAACTAAGTTTCTTACCACAGTACTAGTTGCAATATACTTTCTACTTCATTTTGAACACCAACTTTTTTCATGTCATATATTGCCAACAATTCGAGGATTATTTCTTTGGCCTTTTAGTTTCGAATATGTTTTCCTCTTCAATATCTTTCAAGTCAATTGAAATATTTTCAGACAAATCGTAGTTGAATTGAGGCCCTGTTTGAGCCAAATTATTATAGAATGAGAATGAAAAATATACCTGTTATTGGGGCCCACACAAGAGATAGAAAATTTGAATTTAGATGTTGATGTGATGGATTACGGTCATATTTTTCATTTTAATGAGAAAAATAAGGTGGCCCAAAAGGGGGCTGAGTACTTGAACTACCTTAAAATTGATTAATTTCATCACCAATAAAATTCATTTGTAACTATTAAATTTGGAATACTTAAAATTAAAAAAATTATAGCAAATAGAAACTGAATATCGAGGCAAAGAAGTTGGAGATTGGATTTGAAAAACAAAATATTACAAGTTGAAAATTGTTGAAGTAAATTGATATCAAAGGTTTTACCTTCATATTTATAGCGCCCATTCTGTATAGCAAAACGTCCCTTTGGGCAAAGAGATCGGTGATGGGAGTGAAACCGCGCTACCTCCAAAAAGCAAACAACTTTTGTAGCTAGCACGAGCCATTTACGGCCCAGACTCAAGTCATCAGTCGAAATTTCGACTTGGTTCGATTCTTGACTCGAGTCCACCAAGTGCATGAACCGAGTCGAGTCGAGCCGACATACTTGTTTGATACCTCTATGTTGGAGATGGCTTCATTTCCTTTCTAAGGTTTTGGATTAACTTACAATTATGTCAATAGGTTGGGGACCAATAATTCAATTTTAAAATTGGTAAACTTGAGTCGAAACGCCATCGTATCATGGGTAGAATAGAGATCGGCCATCTCTGCAACATAGCTAAAATCCAACTCACACTAGACTTCGACTCCCTCTATCATTTCTCTCCGACCAAACCAAATCTAAACCCTAGGCGTAACAAACACCGGCGCACAACCAACGATGGCTATCCGCCACCTCCTAACCGCCGCCCGCCGCTCTCGAAATCCAACTCATGCACTCGCAGCCGTGCGTTCCCACTCTACCGCCGTCGCCGCAGCTAACGCCCCCTCGCCACCTTCTCCGCCTCCCCCAACCGCCATGATCTACGATCGATTAGCCGAATCCGTCAAGCAAAAGATTAAGCAGCTTGAATCCCCGGACCCGCGGTTCCTCCAGCACAGCTCTCCGCACCCAACCCTAGCTTCTCACACCGAAATCCTAGCCGCCCCTTTAACCCGAATCACCACCCTTCCTAATGGCCTCCGAGTTGCCACCGAGTCGACTCTTTCCTCCCGCACTGCAACTGTAGGAGTGTTTATTGATGCTGGGTCTCGGTTCGAGACCGAGGAGACCAATGGGACTGCTCATTTCTTGGAGCATATGATATTTAAAGGGACTGAAAGGCGGTCTGCGAGGGAGCTGGAGGAGGAGATTGAGAATATGGGCGGACATTTGAATGCCTATACTTCCAGAGAGCAGACCACTTATTATGCTAAAGTGATGGATAAGAACGTGCCACAGGCACTGGATATTCTTTCGGATATTCTGCAGAATTCGAAGTTTGAGGAGAGTCGAATTAATCGGGAGCGAGATGTTATTCTCAGGGAGATGGAGGAGGTATTGATATATTGATTCTTCATTTTAAGTTCACATTTATGTCCTCTAATTTGTTGTTAATTTGAGTATTTTTATGTTTAATGGGTAAAGATTGTGCTTTTTGCTTGAATGTTGTGTTTGGTGGGCAAATATTGTTACTCTGTGATTAAATTTTGTGTTTGGTGGATAAATTCCTGTTTCTTCTTGATTAATTTCTCTACTTGACGATTAAGTATAATCTAGTTCATAGTTTTTCTAATTTTTGGATAAATTTTGTGCCTTTCAATTTAATCTTTTGCTTTTTGGATAATAAATGTGACTTCTTCTAATTAATTTTTCTGTCTTTTTTGTGTCATTAGGTTGATACATGATGGCTTCTTATGGATTTGAATTAAAAGGGCATAAAAGATATTACAGAAATATGAAATATTATCCATCTGTGAAAAACTTAAAACGTTTTTGTGTTACTGTCAGCCTATGTTTGGCCCCCATTTTTTCAAAAACTCCTTTATTTTAAAACTCATTTTCAATTACACATTCCCCCGTAAAATAATTTTATACGTAAACCAAAAGCTTTTCCTTCTTTTTTAACCACGCATTCTCCAAAAAATCACTATTCAGAAACACATTTCCTCCCAAAATGGGGCTCAAATATGAATAAAAAAGTAGGATTTTAGTGTTATTATTGTTCTCCTTTTCCCCCTCTTTTTCTGTAATATGAGATGTTCTGTCACGCATAAAAGTTTAAATCTTTTCCCAATCCCATTCTTCACTGTTTGACTTTTCAAGCTACACAGATTACATATGGTACAACAAGTTTTGAACATGACTTGCGAATGCGTATGGTCAAGTAGCCATCAATATTTTTTATTCTAAAGGTTTTCACCTGATAGAGAAAGGAGTTTTGTGTCACTGCAATGACTCCTAGCAGTTATTCTCTGAAAAATAGTCCATTAATACTTATTTTGAAATGCATTGTATTGGAGGACTTTTATTTTTCATAACTTTAGTTTGTTGTCCCTAAAGGATGGTAAAAAATCTCTTGATATATGGTGCACCGGTTTAAATTTCTCATGCTTAGTGTCTACTCTTGAGTGCTCTATTTGTATGTTCATGATTATTGTAGGTTGAAGGTCAGACTGAAGAAGTTATATTCGATCATCTACACGCCACTGCATTTCAATACACGCCCCTGGGCAGAACAATTCTTGGGCCTGCTGAAAATATCAAAACAATTGGCAAAGAGCATCTAAGAAACTACATATCAACACACTATACTGCTCCCAGGATGGTAGGTGTTTTTCCATCGAAGTTTAGCTAGTTTTTGGAGTGGTGGTGTATCTGCCTTAATAACTGGTTGTTTGCTGCTGATCAATTATTGACTTTTCCTCCGTGGCTTTATCATAGGTGATTGCTGCCTCTGGTGCAGTCAAGCATGAGGATATTGTTGAGCAGGTGAAAAAATTGTTTACAAAGCTATCGACAGATACAACCACAGCATCTGAGTTAGTTGCTAAACAACCCGCAATCTTCACGGGCTCAGAGGTATCCTTATCTTTTTTAAGAGCTTGATGGTCTCTAAGGGCTACATTCTCATTATAGTGACCTCTCGTGAAAAATTCAGGTTAGGATGCTTGATGATGACATTCCTCTCGCGCAATTTGCAGTTGCTTTTGAAGGGGCATCTTGGTCGGATCCAGATGCCATTGCCTTAATGGTCATGCAGTCGATGTTAGGTTCTTGGAATAAAAATGCAGGTGGTGGAAAGCATATGGGGTTAGTATACTTCACATGATATCCTAGAGTTCAAGTAATTTGATTGTATTGTACACATGATTCTAGTGCATAACCACATAACTTGACTCATTGATTGGGTTTATAAATGCTTTTACAGTTCTGAGCTTGCACAGAGGGTTGCCATCAATGAAATAGCTGAAAGCATGATGGCTTTTAACACCAACTACAAGGACACTGGTTTGTTTGGTGTTTATGCTGTTGCTAAGGTGAGCTATCACTTTTGGTAAAGATAAATTAAAGGGGAACAGAACTTGTGGTTAAAATTAGTTAAATGAGAGCACCATGTCAAACCCCCCCCCCCCATCCTCCTCCTCCTCCTCCTCCTCCTCCTCTAATATGAGAGCTCAAATAGGAGAGTTTTCCCTTTGTTATTTGTTGTGTGATGGTGACCAATCTTGACCTACTATCATGTCCGCACATGTTTGATGTTAAAATTATATATCCTGCTATTTGCACTAAGATACGTGTATCATTTTTTTCCTGACGCAATGGCAATTTTTAGGTGCTTGTTATCCTGTACATTTTAATGTGATAGTATTTGAGTAACAAAGAAATTAATTATATCGGTCAACTTATCCCCTGTTTGAGCCACATTATTTAAAAATTCCTTCTCCCCATAACTCATTTTCAACCACACATTCTCCCTATAAAATAATTTTGGGTTAATTTCACAAACGGTCACTTAAGTCACCTGAAAATCACAAAACGGTCATTGAAATTTAAAACTTGCAGAAATGGTCACTAAAGTTTAAATTTCTTTCACAAACGGTCACTGAATTTTTAGATTTTTTGGGCAAGTTTTGCGGCGATTTTTCGACAACTTCCGACCACCAAGACCGCCGGATTTAGATACCGTTGGAAAGCCTACAATGTCCTCTTCAATTACCACCAAAAATCTCCCCATAACTCCAAGATATTCTGCCGAAATATACCCACGAAGTCGGCTACCGAAAAATCTGAAAATCTGCCAATCTAGGCAGATTTTCAGATTTTTTGGGCGAGTTTGCGGCAATTTTCAGGCAACTTCCACCAATACTGCTGATTTCGGATACCGTTGGAAAGCCCACAATGTCACCATAACTCTAACGGATTTGGCCGGAATAAACCCACGAAGTCAACTACCCAAACTGGGCAGATTTTCAGATTTTTTTGGTAGCTGACTTCGTGGGTTTATTCCAGCCGAATCTCTCGGAGTTATGTGGATATTTTTGGTGGTAATTGAAGAGGACATTGTGGGCTTTCCAACGGTATCCGAAACCGACGGTATTGGTAGTCGGAAGTTGTCGAAAAATTGCCTCAAATTTGTCCAAAAAATTTGAAAATCTGGGCAGATTTCCAAATTTTTCGGTAGTCGACTTCGTGGGTATATTTCGACCGAATCCCTTGAATTTATGGGGAGATTTTTGTGGTAATTGAAGAGGACACTGGGGGCTTTCCAACGGTATCCAAATCCGGCGGTATTGGTGGTTGGAAGTTACAGGAAAATTGCCGCAAAACTTGCCCAAAATATTTGAAAATTCAGTGATCGTTTGTGAAAGAAATTTAAACTTCAGTGACAGTTTCTGCAAGTTTTAAACTTCATTGACCTTTTTGTGATTTTTAGGTAGTTTCAGTGACCGTTTGTGAAATTAACCCAATAATTTTACACGTAAATTCAAAAAAAATTCTTTTTAACCACACAATCTCCAAAAAATCATTATTACAAAATCTATTCTCTCCCAAAAAATGGGCTCAAAGAAACCCTTACTAATGTCTACTTTATTCACAGCCTGATTGCTTGGACGATTTGGCCTATGCAATTATGTATGAGATCAGCAAGCTATGTTATCGAGTATCAGAAGCTGATGTGGTTCGTGCTTGTAATCAGGTAAATGCCAGTTCATTAATATTCGTGATATCAAGTTGATCTACATTTTTGAGAAGGGTCTTACTTGTGCTGACTAGGTTCCTTGGCAACATTTTTTAAGAACTATCTGAGTTCTACTAGCATATGCAGGTTGCACCAATTGTCGTGTTCAACTGAAATAGTTGCTTATATTTTCCTTTGTGCTGTTACTGCTGCAGTTGAAATCTTCTCTGATTCTTCACATTGATGGAACAAGTCCCGTAGCAGAAGACATTGGGCGTCAGGTATAATTTGGCAACCAAAAATAAAATATTTTACCTGATCAACATGGTCACATTACTATATATGCTCTTTAATGTTTTAATCATTCACTTTGTTTAAAAGAATTCGTATTTGGTTCTCTGTGTATTGCAAGATTTTTTCATTTTCTTCCCCTTTTAAGTTTGGAAGATGCTACATGTACTTCCTATCTTACTACATGGGTTACTACATGGCCACATGGCGGCACCCTATTGGAGGGTCGGATGTGGGGCACATCCGACCCTCCAATAGGGTGCCGCCATGTGGCCATGTAGTAACCCATGTAGTAAGATAGGAAGTAAACATAGATTAATCCTTTAAGTTTATACACAGTGAGACACTCCTGTTTATACTGATTTCTGCTAAAGTTAGAATTGAGTACAGTAGCTAAATCCCTTCAAAGTAATGTTATCCAATTTTTCTCACCCTAATGCATCAATGCCATTTACTGGTGCTCATGAGGTATGGCGCCATACTTCGCATGATTGCCCATGTGCATTGTAAATTAATACTTGAAGTTGCCTGATGTGATGTAGGACAACCTTGCTATTTTGGTTATTCTTTTCCATGATGCTAATTGAAGAAGAGACGAGGTAGAAGACTATACATCACTCCTAGAATTTAGTGACATCACACTAAGGGTTAGATTGCATCACACAGTATCAAGAATGCTTTAGAGGCCCTGTAGAACTAAATAATTATCTCTCTGATTGATTATAGAAGAGTGTGTATATATTTACGAACTTCACAGGACCGTCTCTTTCAAGAATGCTTCGCAAGCACTGTATAACTCAAGGTGTAATTATAGACTCCAAAAGATCTTCCATTCTAATTGGGACATAGAGTACATCTATGTGAACTAAACTCAATTGTCAAATAAATGCGTCTCAACCGTCTAGAAACGCCAGACCGTAAATAGACTCAATCTAAACTGAACTAATGGCATTTTCCAAAGAATTCTGAGGACTACACAATCTCTGAGGATGACAAAATCACAAGAGTCTAGGCAGAAGACTAGTTCTTTTTAACTCTTCTTTTAGGCCTGCCTTTATTTGCCTGCATATTGATATGTATTAGTCCCAACATTTGTCTATCCTACCTTTTTCAGCGAGTGTTTTGAGTTTGTTTTGAATTTCTAGAAAAAATATTTAAGATTTTGAGTAGCCATTACTCTTGGGCACTATCAGTGTTATGTTGGTTATCCAAATATTATGTATGATATTCTGGAGCTAAAGGAGTTGTTGGTGAGTGCGATGGGAAAATGATATTCAGTTGACTTTACAATTATTGATTCCCTGATCTAGTAGATGCAATATTTCACACTTCCGATGCTCCAAAACGACCATTTACCTTCACATCTTATGTACAAAGCATAGCTCAGTTTGCATTACTGCAACCATTTACCTTCTCATGTACGGAGTGTAACTCAGCATTTTCATTGCCATTTATATATTTTTATTTCGTGGAAAACTGGAAAAGGGGATGGTTGTTGCTGTTACATATTTCAAGTCCAGAAGTCCAAAAAAAAGTTACCTTCCATATTATCTCCACAGCTTTTTTGGCCCTTAAGAGAATTAGTTTGTGTTAACCCATGTTCGGAAAAAGAAGATGGCATTTTTATTTTTTATATAAATTTTACTCCAAGGAAAACTGTAAAAGTAACATTTAATAGAGGATTGACTCTTTGCCCAAGTGATTTCTTTCTTTTCCTTGGTCAAATACTGGGGAAGAGAGAAAATGTCTCCTAAAAATTAGTCAAGTAGATAAACAATGTCACTTTATTATGGAAGGACATCTTGTTCGATTATAATTTAGTTTCTCTTCAATTCCATCTGATTTTATTATTTTAGTAAATGGTATTTATAGTTCACTTAAAGGTTGGTGTATGATATGTCTTTCTACAGACGCACAAAGCAAATTAACCAACATAACTAAGTACCTTGAAATTCCATTCCAATAATTAATGCTGTAAAAGGATTATTTCAAGTATAATATTAATTATTACATCCTAGAAATATTCCTTTTTGGTTGTGGAACACAAAAGTTATTTTTCTGCAAAAAATTATTATCAATTAGAGATGGTTTACTTGTTGAAATTATTAGAGCTTTGAATATAGTAGTTTTCTGAGAAGGCAACCTTTTATGACCTTGTTGATCTGCTATGGGTCCTACACGATAATTCTTATATGAATTGAATGATATTGGTCTGGGCTCTCGTGTGGTGGGTTACATTCTCATAGCTTATCGGGGAAGATAAAATCTAGGAATTATCTACCAAAAGAGTTGCGTCGTTCCACATCAGTTTTTATATAGTTTTATAAACGACTTATTTACTGGGGAACAGGTTTTTTGTATTGTGAAAACGACTTCTTTCAATTGGATTTGGTTGATTAGTTAATTTATTCATGTGACTTGCTTGTAACTAATTACTGGTGCCCACTCTCTTTTTACTAATTTATTACTTTGTGTCGCAGCTGCTTACATATGGTAGAAGGATACCATTTGCTGAATTGTTTGCCAGGATAGATTCTGTAGATGCCAGTACAGTTAAACGTGTTGCTAACCGATTTATCTTTGACAGAGTAAGAGAGAATAATTTCATTCTAAAGCATGTTTATCGCTACTTATTTTGCATTACACGATCTTGGGAATTAATCTTTTTGCTGACAAAACTTGCTTCTCTTCATAGTACGTCTAAACTTACTCTAAAAGAGTTAACTTTTAAGCAAAGCCAAACATGATCTTATTATGTCCTTTCGAGCTTAAGCCTTAAACTGAGAATTATGAGCAAACAATCTAATTCTCAATATGTTCATAGCTCTTTGTATCACTGCATTCTTAATATATTCTTAGCTCTTTGTATACGCCATGTTGGTTATGCAGGATGTTGCTATTACTGCCATGGGTCCCATCCAAGGCTTACCTGACTACAACTGGTTCAGGCGCAGGACCTACTGGCTTCGTTACTAGTTTTTCTTCAGTTCAAATCACTTTTTTAATTATTTTTTCTTCTTTGGCACTCATTGGTGAAAATAATTGAGCTGTTGCTTCAGTGATTTTGGTAAAAGGAACGCTGAATGTACCGATTTTTTAATATGATGGCACCCCAGGACATAATGAAGGTGGATACGAGTCGTCGTTATAGTTATCTTTTCTTTCATGTCCAGTTTTTGTGCAACGATAGTACGTACTTGTTACATGTTGCCGGAAACTAAGGGTACTAGCCAATGAACTGAAGCATTTAGTGCCAGTCAAAGCCTCTTTAAGGGCATTGGCATGTATTGGTTACTTTGCCACTTATTATTCTCTTTTGGTTGTCCTTTTTTGCTGTCTGAATATTTTATCATATTATTAGAACAGTATTGGTTTATCATTTAGTAGTTTTAGTGCTGTAATTGTAAAAGGTTGTTTCTTCGCCCTTAATGGAGGAATTCTCCTTTTCCCCCACACACACCGAATCAGAGGGAGATTTGAGTAGTTTAGTTAAACTGTCACAACGAAGTGTGGTAAGTACGTTGTTTACCCGTATTTTGTACGTCATTTTTGGAGCAATGCGCGTATTGAAGAAAAACAAAACGAGTTAGTTACCTACTACAGCAAGATATAAAAGATAACCACGTCGTTGCAATTGCAACTCTCAATGACTCAATCTCTATTCTCTGATGACATTAAGAATCTCGTGACCTATGAATTGGAGGGGCGGGTGTTTTGTTGTGATGGAGTGTGCTGAGTATCCATCTCCAATGCTTTTAGAACGATCAACAGTTCCTCCTCGAACAAGGATGAGCTATATGTTAGTGCCTGTGATATTGGTGCCTTGTACATATGGAGCTAGTGGTGGATAGGTGACTATGGCGACGTTAGTGTAGAATAGAATACTTGGGGTATTAATTGTGCTGAACAGAAGGAAGAGATGGAGTGAGAAAAATAGCGATTGTGACCTGTTAACGTTTTGTGACCATTAAATGATTTATGACTTAATTAGTTGTGTGATATGTTACTTATGTGATTATGACCATTAAAATAATTAAATTAGTGATTGTGTCTAGTTAATTGTGTGATTTATGACTTCAACCTATAAATTGTGTAGTATGTGATTATGACCTTATATGATTTGTGACTTGGTGTGATTTTGATTTATAAATTGTATATATGTGACTATGACCCGTTTAATTTAATTATAATCAACATTTATCAGTGGTCACAAATGTGATTATTTGATTTATTCCTCGGAGACCCCCTCCCACGATATCATTCAATATTTCTTTGCTCACTATTTGCCAAACCACCTAGGCACTAGGCCCAATGTAAGTTGAATCATTGAGCCACGCTTCATTATTGGAAAAAACGAGCACCATGTATATATGCAAGTATATTTTTAGCATTTTTTAATAATTAATAATTTAATGTATATAAACTTTTTCTAGAATTTTTTGCTGATTTGTAACCTGTGTTATTATTGCTCTAATTTCAAACTTGATTGTTCAATGCCACGTACAATTTGAAGTCACTAAGGGCTACAAAAAGCACGTATTTCGCTTGAATTTTTCGTTTTTGGTCGACCTAGTTTCATGGTGCTACGCCTTACGGCACTTCGCTTGAACCTTGGTGCTTTAGTAGGTAATTTCTTATTATGATTTTTCCAGTAATCTATGAATTATATTGGCATATTAATTCTTTTAAAATTTCAACTTAGCTCAAAGTAGAATCCTGGCTGCACCCCTAAATGTTCCATTTTCATATAGTGTTATTTGCAATAACTATGGCTTCAAAAGGTACTACTACAAGTGAGTCTACATCTTTAGTTCCTTCCTAGTACATAAGCTACAGAGGAGGTAGTAGTTTACCAGCTACAGTTGTTTATCATATCGAAAAGTTCCAATTAGGCTAATGGTGAACCCAACCGTGAATGTAAGAGGTCAAGCATTTTTGTTATTAGGTTCGGCAGCTTACTCCTCTTCTGATCCATTGTCTTCTTCAAAACTGAGAGAATCAATCTCTTCATAGGGACCTGCAGTTGGATCATCTTACATCAGAAAAATACTACATACCACCAGATTTGATATGTGAAAGGAGAAAGAATGAATTCAAATTAGGAAATAACTTAGCTCTTCTCTTTGTATTTCAGTTTTCAGTTTTGAGTTTTGAATTCATTTTGGGTTTTGTGTTTTGAGTGTCGATTTTGAGATCGCCGAAAAATCGTTCTTTTTGTCATTTTGAAAGTTGTTTTCAAAAATTAAAAAAATGAAGTTTTGGTTGAAAATCAGTCAAAATGACTTTTTTGACGTTTTCCGTTTTCTGTGTAAATTTTAAAATTGTTTTTGGAAATTTGTTTATGAAAATAGGTAGTAAATGTGTTTTTAATATTTTTCAAAAACTGAAAATTGAAAATGGCTTGAAAACAGTCGAGAAAATGTCCTTATTGCTCACAAAAAACACGAGTCCTATGAAGAAGCGGGTGATGGGAGATAATTATTGCTGTGGAATATATATAAGCCACCTATATGGAATAACTCTAATTGTGTCATGTATCTCTAAGCTAAGACTGACTTCTGGGATACTTAGGCAAATTCCCCTAGCAAACCGGTTTAAGAGTGAGTTCTGCCCAACGTGGTTCTAAAAATTGGTATTATGGTTTTTGGGGATGGTCATTGATACTGACGGAACGACTTGGGGGGAGCTACTTAAACTTACAATCATTTCCTATATGTACGAGCAGTGGAGATTTCTTTACGCTGACGACGGTGTTTCGCTGAAGAACCACTTGCTGGCAACTTTTCAAAGGATTTCTCCAACTGCCCTTTTGGATTGACATCGCTATCTTCATGGTTATCGCAAGGGATTTCCATTCAGGCATCCAAAGCTTCGACCTCAATAAGATTTATCTGACCTGGACTCATTTTCTTTAGCAATCTTCCTGTGTCTTTTCCTCAAAAATGGCTGAAAATGTGGTTATCTTTTCTCTATAATTTCTTACAGAAGGCGTCAATTTATTAACATCAAAATTGAAATTATTCTAGAAAAAAAAAAAAATTATAACACCGTTTGGTAACCATTATTCTAGAAAAAAATGCATTCTTTGTGTCAAATCACACCTTTTTTGTGGTTGAAAATGAAGGAAAAGTTATTGATGTGATGGAAAATATTATTTTATTGATAAATGTGTGGTTGAAAATTAGTAGAAGAATGAGAATGAAAAAAAGAATGGATACCAAACAGAGGCTAAGAAATTCATTTCACCTAGCCAAGGTTCTCTCTCCTTGAACTCAATAAATCTACTGAAATAAGAGTTCGAAGAGAATGGCTATTTAAAAAGAGTGTCATTCAATTTTTTATCCGTATCATTTTTGTTTGAATTCATGCTATTTATAGATATTTAATGAAGTCAAGAGGGTAATTTAGTCATTTTCTCTTTAGCGACATGTGACGTTCATTAATTAGTTTTTATATATTTTTTAACTGAATCAGTTACCTTTTCATGTTTTATTTCCTCATGTGACATGTTCTTCACTCGATTGTCATGTAATTTTCAAAAGGTTTAGAATTCCTATTCACACGTGCTTCAATAACGATTTTATTGATGCTGAATGGCTTGTGGAAAAAGTATTTTTGCTCATTCAACAATTTGCTCTCGCACGCCTCATGCGCTCGTCATTTATAACAAAGATGAAACTTATGGTATAGAAATGCTCGCTGATAGTGCGGTATAGATTCGCACACGATCTCATAAATTTGACTTGACTTAGAAATCTCGATGACAGTGGCATAGTGGCAGAGGTTCGGACATGTGAGCTCAAGATAAGAGTATAACCACAATGGTCAAGATTCTCACTACTAACTTTGACTTGTTTACAATTTCTAAAATTAAATTAAGTCGAATAGATATTCTCACTAGTGTCTTCTGTCAAATAAATTGATAATGTCAAGCGTACGCACATATATATGAACACCCCAAAATTAGAACCCAGATGCTACATTGCATGCTCGTATACTAAAGGGCTTCCAACAAAATCGCTGAAAAATTACAAACAAATGCACACTCAAATCCCATCTCTAAATAACACATGCAAATTACCCTCAAATAGTTACAAAACGGAAGCTCGTCTGGGTTGGTTCCATGAACACCAGCAATTGGAACACATCAGATATCAGAAGGAAATGTCTAATCCAAAATGCTTTTCCTCATATAAAAACAGAACTTCATTATCTGTTGGATTAAACCTGAGCCATTGTGGAAAATTCAAGGCAAACCTCCTTTCTCCACCTTGAAAAAAGGCCATTACGAGCTTCTTTTCTGCCAATTTGGTGCTTCGTGCAGAGCAGATGTAGTGAATATTTTTCTACTACAACGATTTTACAGTGGTGAAAATGATTATTCTTTTGAGTTCCTTGATGGCCATGATTATTAAATGTTAAAAATCGAGGCCTTCAATAAATCAAGGGCCATAGTTTTCGACTGTCTAACTCGCCAATGCTTGATTCGGCTTTGTAGACATTTCAAGAACGTCCTGCATTCCATCCACTCGAGTTTAACAGACGATGGAAGGATGAGGATTCTTTCAATGTTGTAGCTCACTAAATAAGATACTCTTCGCTAAATTTGATCACTAAAAGACTAAAATACATTTGATCAATAAAAGACTAAAATGCTCGCCCTGTCTTTCGAAAATTCCTACTCTTACACTAAATGATAAATTCCAAAATCCTTATTTTCTAACATGCAAACCACCTCCTCCTCACTTCTTTTGTGAAGTAATTCAACGTGGTCATAATAAGTCCCTCTTTGGCCTCTTTCTTAGAGAATATTTTTTTCCCAACTTATTTTCAACCACACACTTTATGAGACCCATAACTTTTATCAATTTTTCAATCACAAATTTAAAAACGTTCATGAAATTTACTAAAAATCTGATTTTTGTTGAACTACTAAACAGGGGCTAAATAAAGATGACACGCTAAAGTCTTGTCACGACCTATTTATGAAAATTGTGTACACGCATCCTTTTTGAAAGTAATCCAGCTTGTAGGTGGGGTTGCATTTCTGCTTTGAGTTCTGGTGTGGCAAAGATGTTTCGCTAAAATAAAGGTGCTTCAAGTTCCAGTTGGCGAGCACAGCCACCGGAGAGGATTTGGTGACCATTTCCACAGCAACAAGCCAGTTTCTGCATCTAGAGGTTACCGAATGGAAAATGTATATGAAAAGAAAAAACGCAATGCACCTATATGCACACAAGATGTATATAATGCTAGCATCAAATGAAACGAATCCACAGGTAAATCCATAGCATATTACAATATACAGTTAAGTATTCCATTCTGTATACAGACTTACAGAGTTATTGCAATAATATCAGTACAGCGTCCTTTAGAGTTTGATACCTTGAAAGCTAATACTACAATTTTAGTTACTTTCCCATATACGACCTACAAACACAACAGGATTACCTGCTACAGTATAAACTTATTTATCCTGTCGAAAAGTTCTGATTAGGCTAATGATGACCACAACAGTGAATGCATGAGGATGAGGCAACTTTATCATTCCCTTCTGATCCGTATGTTACTAGGATTGGGAGCTTCCTCTTCTTCTGATCCGTCCTCCTCCTCAATCTCTTCATCAGAATCAGTATCTGGATCATCCTTCTTAAGGAAAATCTTGCATACAACCAGATTTGTTATCTGAAAGGAGAAAGAATGAATCTTTACGAGGAAATAACTTAATTTATGCTTGCACCAATCAAAATCCTAGTAACTGAGCAATTATTCAATGGGGTAAGTACACTGTGGTAACCAAATTTTTAAATTTTGTTACCTTATTTTTGACGCCATCATTGAGTTCAGCAGCTGTAAATATACTGGGATTCACTCTATATTCATGTACGTTCCAAAGAGTTCGAATCCCTGAAGATATTTTTCCTTGGTAAAAAACAAGATGCCGCATGTAACCAACTACTTTAGTGCCATCAGTTATTTCTGCATCCATTATAGGACTCCAATAACCATCCTCTGTGACAGGGTCGCCGCTAGGCTTGGTAGTGAAAAAGAACCAGTAACTTCCATTCCCATCCTTAAATTCACCTGTGCAACATTTCAAATAAGAAATTACTTAAAAACTAAGTAGTCAAACGCTGAGTCATGGAATAAAATATCCAAACTGGCCACATAATTACTTCTCACATTAGCTTCATAGTTAGTTACGTAAGTAATTGACAGCACTATCCTTAGATACCACACCAGGCTCAGATAATGACTTGCGATTAGATTCAACTTTCCACTCACTATGCCCACGTTTGACCCCCATTCTATAAAAACTCATTTTTTCCCAAACTTATTTTCAACCATACATTCTTTTAATAAAATAATTTTGCACGTAAACCTAAAAATTTTTCTTACGTTAATCATACATTCTCCAAAAAAATCACTATTACAAAACTCATTTTTGAGAAAAATGTGGCTCAAACACAAATATTAACAGTGAGTTATTAGCAAATGATACGAAGAGGCTCTCGTTCAAAAAGTGGTGCAATTTTTGTTGAGCAAGTTAGAAGAAAGAGGGAACAAATTAAATTAACATGGCCTATTATAGTTGTTAAAGAATAGTTGCTTTAGATGTTCCTGTGGTCTAGTAATGATCAAATCGGAATGGAAAGGATGATTCATATAACCTACCCTCAATTTATAGGAATTCTTTGTTGATTTTTTTAATTATTAAAAACCTCAGTTTATGGAGCTATCTTCATTGTTCCCACTACGAATGAATCCTATATTGCTGTTCCAAAATAGATGCCATACACCAGTATATATTTCCTTCAAGTGAAAATTGGAGACTCAGGTTAGGTCAGCCCACATCAGCTCAGGTTTAGTCACATGATATAACAATAGAGAGGGGTCAAGAATTCACAAGTCAACAAAGCCATCTCGGCAACTTCTTTTTTTTCCTGCTTGTCTGGATAAGCATCATGGACTATGAAATAACAAAAACTACACTAAGGGGGAGGGATTAAAATTTGGATTGGTTACTGATGTGAGATCATAAGGGTAGCTTCCATGTTTGCTGCGCGATGGCATTGGGTCGGACAAATGCATTACAGTAGTTTCAAGTTGAACATCACTTTTTCTTTCGTGATTTTGTCCACGATCATGCACGCTTTAAGTAATGATCTATTTTCATTAGAATATTGACTAGAATAAAGCTATTTGTACAAAAGGAATTTGACAAAAATGTTGACAAATACTCACATGATTGCCGGTCCCACATGAATAAAAAATTGAAAATAAAAAGTGGACCCCTCCACATGTGAGTGTTTGTCAACATTTTTGTACAAATTCTTTTGTACAAGTAGCAAGTCCGTATTGACTATCTTTAATTACAGTCGACGCAGTTATGACTCTTTTATTACTGTTAGGATGAAATGGACTCGTTTATTCTGTTACTTCTCTATTGTTGGATCAAGAATCTGGTTAGCACTTCCACTTAGCTAAATTTTGATACATAATGAAATTTTAAAACATATTTAAGATGTCTACTGTCCATTAAAATATTTCTCTTTTTCTTCATATCTTTCAAAAATTTTGAACCCTTCAATTTACACGTGCCAATTCTGTATCCTCCAGAATATTCTAATACCTTGAAATAGCAAAATGCATGAATTGACGATTAACATTCTTATGCCCTTGTTTGAGCCACATTGTTTCATATTTTTTCCTATTTTAAACCACACATTCTCCTAAAAATCACTCTTATAAAATTCATTTTTTTCCCAAAAAATGGGGACCAAACATGAGCTATACGCCACAACCAATGCGTAACAATGCCTACATGTCAGCAATCGACAATCCTGAGTTTGAACCTTGACATCATCAATTTTTGGCCCCGATAAACATTTATTTATATAGAAACCTCATCCCGGTTAAAATTTGAATCGAAGGAATACTAAAAAGCACGCGGGAGTATACCACATAAGTAAAATAACTCAATCTCCCACACAGTACTTTTTAACTTTTTTATTATTCACAGCTGTGTTATTCCAGAACTTAAGAAAATAATAATAAGACATACAATAACTTCAAAATAAAACAGTAAGCTCTAACTTAAAGTCAAATTTCACTAATTTAAATTAATATAATCAAATACATGAAACAAAAGTTTTGGCTAAAAATCAAGCCATTCTTACAGCATCTTTTGAACTCCCTTAAAAAATCAAAATCAATTTTAATTGAAAATTTTCCCAAATCAAAATTTCCCCAAACCCACATTTGTCTCAGAACATAAATATGCAAGTAAACATGCAATATGAAAGGGTAAATTCTGCAAAAACACATATGACAATTTTTTTTGATAAATCATAATCCTTATCTCAGACTCACAACATGAACCCAAAAATCAGATCCAGGATATTACATTGCATGCATGTACATAAATGGGCTTCTAATAAAATCGCTGAAAAATTAAACACAACAAACAAATTTCCACCCAAAATTCCAATCTGTAAATTACTCATGCAAAATTACACACGAATACTTACAAAACGGAATCTCATCTGGGTTGGTTCCATAAACATCAGCAGTTGGAATCACATTAGCCGGAAAATGCTGATCCAAAATGTTCTTCCTCAGATAGAACAACACTTCGTTATCTGTTGGATCAAATCTGTACCCGTGCGGCAAATTCAATGCAACCCTCCTTGCACCACCCCGAAAAAAGGCCATTGGGAACTTCTTTTCTGTCTGAATTTTGATGCTTCGTGCAGAGCAAGATTTGGCTGTGTGTGGGGTTATTTTGAAGTCTGATTTTTTTTTTTTTTACAGCAATGATTCTACAGCGATAAAAATGATTATTCTTTCAAGTTCTTCAATGGAAATGGTAATAGTATTATAACGCGCCCACGGTAACCGTCGAATTGTATTCTTATTAGTTTTGGGGTAGTCTGAATTCCCGGCCTTATTCTCGTTATACCATGTTTGGCAAGTTAAATTTTAAGTGAATTTTTGTTAAATACTATAATAAATTGCCATATTTTTGTGCACGTTTGGGTAATCTTAAATTTTAGTTTAAGATGGTCATAAATACTTTTATTGTACACATTTCATAGAATCCACAATTTACTACACACTTATTATTCACATATTTCGTAAGATTCACAACTTAAAAATGAGTAAAAAATCACTTATTTATATAGTTAAGTAATGTTATTTTGAAATATGAAATTTACTTATTTTTTAAATTTTTAAACAAAAAGATTATTCGTGCATTGAAGGCTTGATTCCACTCTGTACATACTTTGTTATTTTTCTCCAACCTTCTCTATCTTCGATTCTTCATGGTTATACATTAAGGATGGGATGAGATCCGATGGCCCTCCCGATATGAGTATCTTTTGGGGGACAGGGCCGGGATGGGGATGGAACGGGACAGGGATTAACTTATTTATTTTAAATTTTAAAATATTAAAATTAAACAAAAAATAAGAGTCGTGCCGAAGTGCAGAGATTTTTTCTATCCCTAATATATTTCAATAATTCGAAAAAGCTCTAGAATCCATTCTCACGCTTAATCCCTTCCAAAATTACTGAAATTAATTATAGTTTGTTTACCAGCATAAACACAAATTTTGAATAAAATGTGATCACACTAATTTAACATGTAATGTTAGATAGATCACATTATAAATACTTCACAATGCAATATTTTTTTTATTTTATTTTTCTGAATTTTTTATGTTACCATAGTATTTTTTTTCATTTATGTCTACCATTCAATTATGACATCATGAAATCAAAAAATTTAACTTTCACGTTGTTCTATTCTTCTTCTAATTTAATCCTACAAAAAATGCTGTTAAATGTTTGGTGAAACTATTTTTTTCACAATATATTTTAATTGAAAGTGAATTATTGAATCATCAATTTCTCAATTTTTTTAAAAAATAAACTTACCTTAAAGTGCGACTAACCGATTGTTTTCTTGGTATAATGTATCATAAGCAATAAAATAGCATCTAAAAATAACATTACAAACAATATCATAAAATAACAAAATAGTAGTATCTTAATAATTAATATAATAGTATTAGTAACTTGCTTGCATGTCGCAAATAATATGGCTTAACAATAAATCATTACTCGAAATAAGGTCAATACATAGACACTCGAAACAGCAAACTCTAACCCAATAGAAGAACAATATCATATATAGTAATATAGATCATGATTTGAAAAAATATCTCGTAAAGTACGCTGTTCACCAATAATATCACACATTATCTCGTTATATCCACACATTATCAAGCATTTTCCATGGAAATTTCCTTTGGTTTTGGTGAGAATATGTTTTCCATCTTTTTTTTTTTTTTTTTTTTTTTTTTTTTGGCTTTTGGCAATTGGAAATTCTTTAAAACATAATGGTAAAAAAATTTCTCACTTTTATTGACAATTTTTATGTAAAACAAAGCCAAACGAATTGTATTCGATATAGTAAAATTATTTTTTTCAGATTTTTTTTTAAATTTTTTGGCAATTGGAACAAATACTAGAGCCAATAATAGAAAAAATTATCACTTTAATGGACACTTTCCATGAAAAATGAAGCCAAATAGATACCAAACTTTCAACATTTTTCAAGTGAAAAATTATACCAATCAAACACAATTAATTACAATTCTCAGTAAAACAATTTTGAGGCAATTCAATTCCGTGTAAAACATTTTTTTTCAACCCATTTTTCACCATTGCAATCAAACGGACTCTAATAGAAAACCATAACTCGAAATAAGCACAATATTCCATTAAGCTAAACGGTATCAAGAAAAAAAACAGTATTATATATAGCTCAAGATTGTAATAGTATCTTGCATGACATGCAAGTCACAAAAAATATCACATAATATTATTTTCAAATCCAAACAATATCATGCATATTGAGTTCAAATTTATCCTTTCCAAAATTTAATGAAGAACAATATCATAGAAACAATGAATCCCAAATCAATAATAGTAATAGTATCAAGGTTTGAAATAGTATCTCGCAGAGCATGCTTGTTACGAATAATATCACACCATATCCTTTTTAAATCCAAACGATATCATGTATAGTCTTAGGGCAAAAATATGATTTTTTTTAAACAATAAACCATGACTCGAAATAAAGATATTAACAAACTATAACTCAATTGAATAACAATATCATAAATAGCTCAAAATAGTATCTCGCAGAGGATGCTTGTTACGAATAATAACACACTGTCCCATTACATCCAAACATTATCAAGCATTTCAATAGGAAATCACACATTCTAACAAAAAATTGAAAAAACCAGCAAAAACATCATCATAAATGACTCTCATATTATAAAATGGTATCATTCAAAACTGTATTATATGAACTCAAACGGTATCTCGACTTTTTCAGAGGCAAATCTAGAATCATAACAGAATTTCCTCTCTCTAAAGAAGCCAAGCATCTCAAATATTTCGAAATAGTTAACCCTAACTCGAAAAAAGAATAGTACGCACATTATATGAAACTGTGACTCCTAAATTAAAAACAATAACAATGTCACATATATCGAGCCTGTTTGGTACATATTCTCATTTTCTACAGTAAATCAATTCTCATTTTCAACCACACATTCTTCAATAAAATAATATTTTTCATCACATCAATACTTTTTTCTTCTTTTTCAACCACACATTTCCCATCATATCACTATTCAAAAATCAATTATTCCCCGAAAAATCCCTACCAAACACACTCATCATTTCTTTAAACAATAAATTTCCTTCGCCATTGAGATTTTTAGCCATCTTCGAACTGATGACTTTGGATTCGATGAGAAAAATCACGTGCAAGGAAAAAAGATGAAGATCACGCAAGAGTGAGGATAGTGTTTGGAGCGGGTAATGAAAGAGGGAAAGTAAGGGCTTGTTCTCTTTACCATTTTCAAGTCATTTTCTATTTTCGATTTTTCAAAATAGTGAAAACACATTTTCTTTTCTATTTTCAAAAATGCGTTTTTGAAATAAGTTAAAAATTTACAAAGAAAACTCAAAACAACAAATTTGTCGTTTTGAGTGTTTTCAAAATCCCAAAAAGAACACATTTTCAACAATATCAAAATGAACACTCAAAGCACAAAATCCAAAAAAAAAAATTCAAAAATCAAAACACAAAACTGAAATACAAAGAGAACAGCTCCTAATTGTTTTATTTTTGAAAATAGTTTTTGTGAGTGACATGGGCATATGTGTATTTTTGCCTTGTTATATGACTTAGAATGAAGGGATTTTGAGGACGCACTTTCCTGAAAAAACTGGTCCATCTATAGCCCATAATAAAATGACTAGGTCAATGATGTCAACTACTCGAACACAAGAAGATCGTTAAGGAGCATTATTGAGAGGATTTTGGTAAATCTAGCATTAAGGGTAAGAGTGGGGTTTTCCAAAAGCAACAATAAGGGGACTTTTTTACTTCTTGGTTTCCATATTGTCTATCAAATTTCATTCGATGACCCAATTATATATACTAACAAATCAACGTTTACCCATGACATGGTCATTCACTCTTTCAAGTCAAGGACAAAATTGGAAATGGCTAGGGGAATTAATTGTATTTTTCAAATGGATGAATATTTTAATAAATCCCTCAAATTCAAATATCAAATTCTGATAAAAATCTAATTTTAATCAGTATCAAAACAAGCAATACAGTGCGATCTGAATCAAAAAACATGCTAAGCGTATTTCAGCCGAACTTGTAAGTTAATTTTTTATTTGGATATGCTAAGCGTATTTGGATATGCTACTCTATTACTTATAAATAAAAAAAGTATTTATTTTGACAGTATGTTATGCTTTATTTTTAAATAACTACTTTGTTTTCAACTTTGATAAGGGAAAAAGGTATTTATTTTGAATTTAATTATTTACTTGGAAGTGAACTACTTTTAAGCTGAGCCAAATATGCCCTAAAACAAAATTTTTATGACATTTATGATTTAAATTTACAAGGATTAGTACGAGTAGTTGAATTCCGAGACTGGTTTTTGGTTTCACGTTGTATTTATTAATGGACTAAAATTTCAATTTAATTAAAAATGTTAAAAATATATACTAGTATTTCTAATAATTCATAACCGTTAATTAAATGAAATAATGGTAGCATTTCTACATTTTTAATCTCTCTTACGATCACTAATTATAAATTTGTAAGAAAAGAGAATAATTTTTTACTGGTATTTATTTTGAAACTTCTCTCGACATAATTCTTATGTTTGTATAGTTACTTTGCAAAAAAAAAAAAAAAAAAAAAAAAAAAAATATATATATATATATATATATATATATATATATATATATATATATATATATATATATCCCTCTACTATTAAAAGAGGGAATCTGTTGGTTACTATTCATTTAGGACGTATTTTCATTTCCCATTTTATCCCCACTTTTTTCATCCCCATTTCCCCACTTTATCCTCATCATTTTGAAATATTTTTCATCCACATTTAATCAAAACAAAAGGGTAATTTCGACTTCTTCCTTGCCCACAATTGTTGACTTTCTTCAAAAAAGTAATATGAAACAAAAAAAAAAAAATCAATTGAAAATAACGGCAGTTGCTCAGACAAAAAAAAAAAGATCATTTTCCAATCAATAACATGCCTACACTTGTTCAATTTAATATTAAAAAAAAATAAAAAATCCAATTGGCAATGAAGTCGGACTCTACGAAGTCCGTAGAGTGCGGAGCATTTGCTCTGAACTCTACGGAGCTGTGCGCACTCTATGTAAATTTTTTTTTTCTTTCTTTCTTTTGGTTACTACAACAAAATTATTAAAAAAAACACGATACTAATACATTATCCTCGCTGAAAATACAATAAAATTAATCATATCCACTACGTTTTCACTTTCACAATATTTTGAACCTACAAAAAAAAAAAAAATTAACAATGATATGTTTAATTTTGTATTATTAAACAAAATTCAAATTGTAAATAAAAAGAATCCATATATTTATTTTTAATAATAGGTGTTAAAAAAAGAACGCAAGAAAAAATTTATACTGAAGTTATATATAAACTAAGAAGGAAAAAGAATTGATTTATAAAATAATACTAAAGTTAAAAATAAGTGTGATGAATGAATTAACCTGAATTTATAGTACTTAATAAATCATTGTTAAGTGTTTTATATTTATTTTTTAGGTTCAAAATATTGTGAAGTTGAAAACGTAGTGGATATGATTAATTTTATTGTGCTTTGAACAAGGATAATGTTATTAGTATCGTGTTTTTTTTTTTAAATTATTAGTTAAATTGAAATATAAAAAATGGAGGGGGGAAAAAAAAAAGCAATGCAAGTAAAAGAAAAAAAAAAAGGAACATATGCTCCAAAGTCTTTGGAGCATTTGCTCCAAAGTGTTTGGAGCAAATCTCCAAAGACTTTGGAGCAAATTTGCTCCAAAGTTTTGGAGCATTTGCTCCGCACTCTGCGGAGCGATTTTTTTTTTTTTATTACTTGTATTGGTTTTTTTTTTCCCCTCCATTTTCTATATTTCAATTTAAATAATAATTAAAAAAATACAATAAAATTAATCATATCCACTGCGTTTTTACTTTCACAATATTTTGAACCTACAAAAAAAAAAAAAACACTTAACAATGATATGTTTAATTTTGTATTATTAAAAAAAATTCAAATTGTAAATAAAAAGAATCCATATATTTTTTTTTTAATAATAGGTGTTAAGCATATCATTGTTAAGTGTTTTTTTTTTATATTAAACATGTAATATATATATATATATATATATATATATATATATGTATATATATATATATATATTTTTTATTAGTTACATTGAAAAAAAAAAAAAAAAAAACATAGCTCCGCAGATCGTGTCGAGCATTTGCTCCAAACACTTTGGAGCTAATTTGCTCAAAAGTGTTTGGATCAAATTCTCCACAGACTTTTGAGCAAATTTGCACAACATTATTTGGACCATTTTCAACGCACTATGCGGAGCCTTTTTTTTTTTTTTTTTTTTTTTTTTTTTACTTGCATTGGTTTTTTTTCCCCTCCATTTTCTATATTTCAATTTAAATAATAATTAAAAAAATACGATACTAATAACATTATCCTTGTTGAAAGCACAACAAAATTAATGATATCCACTACGATTTCAACTTCACAATAGTTTGAACCTCAAAAATAAAAATAAGATACTTAACAATGATTTATTAAGTACTATAAATTCAAGTTAATTCATTCATCACACTTATTTTTAACTTTAGTACTATTTTATAAATCAATTCTTTTTTCTTCTTAGTTTATATATAATTTCAGTATAAAGCTTTATTATTTTTTTTTCTTGTGGTCTTTTTTCCACACCTATTATTAAAAATAAATATATGGATTCTTTTTATTTACAATTTAAATTGTTTAATAATACAAAATTAAACATATCATTGTTAAGTGTTTTTTTTTTTTATATTAAACATGTAATATATATATATTTTTTTATTATTAGTTACATTGAGAAAAAAATAAAACATAGCTCTCTTGTTTTGGAGCAAATTCTCCAAAGACTTTGGAGCAAATTTGCTCCAAAGTCTTTGGAGCATTTGCTCTGCACTCTGCGGAGCCATTTTTTTTTTTTTTTTTTTTACTTGCATTGGTTTTTTTTTTCCCCCTCCATTTTCTATATTTCAATTTAAATAATAATTAAAAAAATACGATACTAATAACATTATCCTAATACATTATCCTCGCTGAAAATACAATAAAATTAATCATATCCACTACGTTTTCACTTTCACAATATTTTGGACCGACAAAAAAAAAAAAAAATTAACAATGATATGTTTAATTTTGTATTATTAAACAAAATTCAAATTGTAAATAAAAAGAATCCATATATTTATTTTTAATAATAGGTGTTAAAAAAAGAACGCAAGAAAAAAAAAAATTTATACTGAAGTTATATATAAACTAAGAAGGAAAAAGAATTGATTTATAAAATAATACTAAAGTTAAAAATAAGTGTGATGAATGAATTAACCTGAATTTATAGTACTTAATAAATCATTGTTAAGTGTTTTATATTTATTTTTTAGGTTCAAAATATTGTGAAGTTGAAAACGTAGTGGATATGATTAATTTTATTGTGCTTTGAACAAGGATAATGTTATTAGTATCGTGTTTTTTTTTTTAATTATTAGTTAAATTGAAATATAGAAAATGGAGGGGGGAAAAAAAAAAGCAATGCAAGTAAAAAAAAAAAAAAAAAAGGAACATATGCTCCAAAGTCTTTGGAGCATTTGCTCCAAACACTTTGGAGCAAATTTGCTCCAAAGTGTTTGGAGCAAATGCTCCAAAGACTTTGGAGCAAATTTGCTCCAAAGTTTTGGAGCATTTGCTCCGCACTCTGCGGAGCGATTTTTTTTTTTTTTTTAATACTTGTATTGGTTTTTTTTTCCCCTCCATTTTCTATATTTCAATTTAAATAATAATTAAAAAAAATACGATACTAATAACATTATCCTTGGTGAAAGCACAACAAAATTAATGATATCCACTACGATTTCAACTTCACAATAGTTTGAATCTAAAAAATAAAAATAAAACACTTAACAATGATTTATTAAGTACTATAAATTCAAGTTAATTCATTCATCACACTTATTTTTAACTTTAGTACTATTTTATAAATCAATTCTTTTTCTTCTTAGTTTATATATAATTTCAGTATAAAACTTTATTATTTTTTTTTCTCGTGTTCTTTTTTCCACACCTATTATTAAAAATAAATATATGGATTCTTTTTATTTACAATTTAAATTGTTTAATAATACAAAATTAAACATATCATTGTTAAGTATTTTTTTTTTTATATTAAACATGTAATATATATATATATATATATATATATATATATATATATATATATATATATATATTTTTTTTTATTATTAGTTACATTGAGAGAAAAAAAAAAAAAAAATGGAACATAGCTCCGCACAGTGCGGAGCATTTGCTCCAAACACTTTGGAGCAAATTTGCTCCAAAGTGTTTGGAGCAAATCTCCAAAGACTTTGGAGCAAATTTGCTCCAAAGTCTTTGGAGCATTTGCTCCGCACTCTGCGGAGCGATTTTTTTTTTTTTTTTTTTTTTAATTGCATTGGTTTTTTTTTCCCCTCCATTTTCTATATTTCAATTTAAATAATAATTTAAAAAAATACGATACTAATAACATTATCCTTGTTGAAAGCACAACAAAATTAATGATATCCACTTCGATTTCAACTTCACAATAGTTTGAACCTAAAAAATAAAAATAACACACTTAACAATGATTTATTAAGTACTATAAATTCAAGTTAATTCGTTCATCACACTTATTTTTAACTTTAGTACTATTTTATAAATCAATTCTTTTTTCTTCTTAGTTTATATATAATTTCAGTATAAAAATTTATTATTATTTTTTCTTGCGTTTTTTTTTCTACACCTATTATTAAAAATAAATATATGGATTCTTTTTATTTACAATTTAAATTTTGTTTAATAATACAAAATTAAACATATCATTGTTAAGTGTTTTTTTTTTTTTTTTATAAAACATGTAATATATATATTATTTTTATTATTAGTTATATTGAGAAAAAAAAGAAAAGAATGATGACGAGAATGGGTTAAAATCTGGTATAAATGATATGATTCAAAACTTAAAAACTAATCCTTGATGATTCAACAAGTGGAGAAAATTGTTCTCTTGCATACAATAAGAATACTTTTATCCATTCTCTCTAAACGATGGTGTACAGTATGAGGCAGCCACCAAAGGTAACATAAAATTGAGATCATCTCTATGTAATACTGTTATTATTAGGCCTTTCGATCATTGCATGTTTTCATGGTTAATTTCAATTTATTCTTTCCTTTTGAGTAACAACTTCATTATATGTTGATTTGAGTTTTGTATTATGCTGCTCGTAGCACTTCGAGAATTTTGTGGTAGAACATTTTTACAATCGTTCTCGTGATATTCTGGTAACATGTAAAGCCTACATAGAAGGCGCTCAAGTGGGTTGTATTGTCAAAGAAGGTGCTCAAGATGTTGACGAATGTAATAAGATCTTCTTACAGGATTTTAAGGCCAATTTGGCACGGTTCATCACTACATTAGTAAATGCATTTTCTCAAATTGGCGTGAAGGACTGTCGAGAGTTCCTTTGGTTAGCTCAAAAGACAAATGTACAAGTTCCTACTACATCCGGGGTCCAAAACTTTTATTAGTAAGATTAATTAAATTAAAATTTAGACTTGGGCAACGTATTTTGCATGCAAGACATGTTCAAATTGAATTTGATTTTTGTCTTAACTTATATTTAAAATTGCAAATCAATGAATGTTAATGCTTTCAGGATGCTCGCCATGCATTTTAGCAAATAAAATGTCATAAATACTGTATCTTTAACTTTGTTTATCCTTATAATATTTATTTTCCTATATTCTGTATTATCCTATTGCCCTGTCATTCAATTTTTCGTAGTTGTATATAATCAGTTGATCAATTACATTTACTGGGATAATTTAAATTGCTCATATCTAACATTCAAGATATAATTCACGATAATTAATATTTTTAACACACTAACATAACTTTCAAAATCACCCAACCCGTGCATCGCACGGACAAAAACTAGTATATATATAAAACACGTAAGAACTTAACTTCGTGAACATGTATGGAACACGCGAAGTGGCTTGTACCACGTGTCTTCAAGTATAAATTATTATACTGTCACATATTTAAATATTTTACAATTCAAAAAACTGGGGTAAGATTTGGTTATTCAAAAATCAGGTGATAATTCCACATTTTAATATTAACAAATAATATTATAAATTAATTTATATACCTACCCTTAATCCACCCACCACATCCAAACCCTAATCATCTATACACTCTATTGTCTCTCTGTGCACTCTCCCTCACTCTGGGTCACCACCGTTGTGAACAATCTAACGAAATTCGATGGAATCGATGGGCGTTGCAGCTTGGAGCTCCGATCGACGCAACACTGTGTGCGACGACGATTGACCCAATGAGAATGTGCGTACTAAGACGGGAGACAACTTAACAAATTTCAAATTTCAAAGATTAAAGATTTTCATTAGTGGCATCTAATGATTTGTAATGTCAATTTGTGTGAATGCAAATAGTAAGCTGAAATTCCACTTTTTTTAGATACTGAATTGGGCGGCGACAGCAATTTGAACAACTTCTTTACAACCACCATTATATTCTCTCTTTAATTCCCACTTATATTTCAAGATTCTTTTAATAAATTATTCTCTCTGTTACTTATTTTCTTAATCAAGATTTTTTTATTTTCTAGTTTTGTTTAGTTGATTGACCTTTGCCCTCCTTTCTCAATTGTTCTCCTTTTGTACCAATTAACAGGTTTTTACTGTAGATGGAGTAGTGAATGTGGGGGTGTTTGCATTCCCAGCCAATTGAGTTTCTGTGATCGAATCTCTCGAATATGTGACCTATGATCGGTGCATTTTGACATGTCACATATTCAAGAGATTTGGTCGCAGACTATTGAATCAAGTCATAGGTCACAGAATCGAGAAATTTGGTCACCTGCCATTAGATCAGGTTACGATTACATGTAACAAGGCACATGTCAAAGTGCTTAGATCACATTTCACGGATTCAAAAGATTTGGTCATAAATCCAAGAGATTTGTTCGCAGGATATTGAATCAGGTCATAGGTAACATATCAATGCACATGTAACAGGTCACGAATTCAAGAGATTTGGTAAAAGACCATTGACTCAGGTCACATGTGCGTATGTCAAAGTGCATAGGTCACATATCTCTAATTCAAGAGATCTGATCACATACCATTGATTTCTCCGACCTCAGTTATCCAAATTGGTCACAAATTCAATTAATTAGATTTTTGCGAAGAGAATTGAAGTTATTTGCTCCTGTAAGTACTTTGTAAATTATATCGTCAATTTTAATTTTTTTTTAAAATTATACCGACAATGTTGAGTTGTGGATGAAGAAGATGACCAGTCATCAGAGATGCTCAGTCGATGTTATCCAATGGCCTATTTTTCTCCCTCTATCTCTCTATTCTGAGCTGACGATGCTTATTCGCCGTTGAAGAAGTTGTCCAACGGGGTGAATGCCGACAACTGTAAGAGGGAATGACGACGGGGCAGGTGTGTGAGGGTGGGGGACGGTTGTTTGGTGGGATGGGTACATTAATTTAATTTGGTAATATTATTATTTAAAATTAAGATATAATTAACACTTGACTTTTACATTTTTAAACTTAATGTCTGAAAATTGATTTGGTGCATACTTAATACCCAACTTATGATTTTTTTTACCATCTTCAATGCAATGGGGACACGAGTCATGACAAATTTTATGTTGTAAATTTTTAAATATAAAACTAGAAAAACAACGTCCAATATCCATATAAAAAACCTCTGTTCTAAAAAGTGCGCCTAGGCGCGAAGCGGGATGAAAACGCCTCGCTTTGAGGCTAAGCGGTAATTAAGCGGTCAACGTCAATGTTGACCGCTTAAAGGCGCGCTTTCTCCTTAAAGTCCAATTTTCCCCCCTTTTTAAATATAAAAAAAAATATTGACACTACGAGGATGAACAATCTTGTCTATATCCAATTTAATGCGAGGTTGATGAACAAGAAGAAGAAGAATGCCAAAATAGAGACTTTACTAGCAAGTGATGCTACTAATGCACAATCATGAATTGTAGACGGATGTGATGATGAAGGTGATGAGGAGAATGATATGATGGAGAATGATATATTACAACCTACAAGATGCACAAGAAATGATCAAAATGAAATAAGGGAGTCCGAGAATGATGATTTTGTATAGGATAATACGTAGGATGAATTAGATAAGAAGAAGATATTGAATTAGAGTCTGATAAAGAGTTAGATTAGATAAGATTTAAACTACAAGTTATCTACTCTATGTAATTATGATTTTGAAACTTATCTTTATGAATGAATTATTAAGTAAATGCAGTATTTTATAATTTTAGATGTTTGGTATGTATTATTTGAATTGTTGAATTTTTTTACAATGATTAAAAAATTTTAAAAAATTAAAATTAAAAAACGTTTTTTTACGCCTAAGATTCGCCTAGGCTTGTAAAGCTTGAAACTTGGCCTCCACGCCTAGCCACGCTTTACGTTTTTTAGAACACTGTAAAAAACACGACGTGCACAAATACTTTCTTAAACATATTCCCATAGACATAATATGTCATAAAATGAAAAAGAGAGGCGCAACAATTTTTTCAAGAAATCCCCAATTTTTAATTATTAAAGCATTTTTTTGAAGCAACATAATGGGAGAAAATTTCAGGAACATGTCGAAAATGTTCTTCTACAAAAATAAGCCAAAAAGAGTATATTAATTTTATTAAAATATAAAAAAAATGTAATCAAGTAAAAATAATTTCAATAGACATCTTATCAAAGTGCTCGTCCCATTCTATTTTCAAAACAGCCGAGTAGGAGTTATCTTGCGCACTTAAATTGCCAGAAATTGTATGCTTGATTGTTGATGTGACA
Organism: Fraxinus americana; assembly: GCA_035079005.1. NCBI lineage: Eukaryota > Viridiplantae > Streptophyta > Magnoliopsida > Lamiales > Oleaceae > Fraxinus > Fraxinus americana. The sequence goes on along the minus strand of CM068716.1, from coordinate 13,646,075 downwards.
ACTATTTTATCTAACCAATCATAGGTAGGAAATTATTTCTATTTATCCGTGCTTTATGGCATTGAGTGAGAGAGAGAGAGAGAGAGAGAGAGAGGAGAGAGAGAGAGAGAGAGAGAGGCTTATGACAAATCCAGAAACCGAGAATATGAAGAAATTCAGTCATTTTATTACAATGTAGGAAGAGTGTCTGTGAATTTTACAGACTCAGACAAGAAAAACATACCCACGAACAGAATAGATATGTACATGCTCTGCACTAAATAAAAGCTTCACGAATTGGATAAATGCAGCTATTATGAATTTGAAGTAGCCAGAATCACGGTTGAGTGTCAATGAACCGAGCCTTCACTTCCAATCGAGCATGTCTAGGAGCCAGAGGACTTGTTTCTCGGAGCTGGCAGCATCACAGAAATCCACTTCAATTCCAAACACATCAATTATACCATCATTATCATGGTCCATAAAGAGCAAAGAGATCCAAGCCCGTATACCAGACACGAAAGGGTGGGCAGGAGAGATGTCGAGGTAGTCGAAGGCATGGGCGCGATATGCTGACCGATCAATGTAATCAAATACTGATTTGTTTATTATGCAAGCAACTTTATTGGAATCCTTTCGACCTACAAGCACAGATACGCTCACCGTCTGGTCAGATGGAATGTTAAATCTCGGCTCCACAGGCAATGTCATCTTATATTCTGGACCCTCCAAGTGAGACCTTAGCACATCACTGATCCCGGGTGGTGGAATCCAGCTTCCCTTCTGGAGGACGAGGCCCGGTACCACATCTGAGAAGATCAAGCTTTGTTTGGACCAAATATCGATATAAAATTCCAAGTCCTTGAAGGAAAGCCTCGGCGGAAGGAGAGGTCGTTTATGCTGACGTTTATAGAAGGTTTTGAATAATTTATGATAAGTTACTGTGGGAGGGGAGGGCCGCTTGCAGACCGATGGCCATCTCTTTGCACACAAGCATTTCCAGAAGTAATCATCAAGAGCAATCTCTTGCCATTGCTTACACACTAGCATACATGTAGCAAGGTCTTCGCCTTCCAGCAGAGGGAAAACAGCCTTCAGAATTTCGTCACATGCCATTTCTAGCACAATAAAACAATTCCTGATGGCAGAGTCTTAATTTCAATAGCTGGTTACTGCATTAGACTGGTTAATGATTGCCGATTCACATGAATTCCCTGAAAGCAATAAGACAAATTCAAGTTCAGAAGCTACATTTGTATCTAACTTTGTTTATAGAAATACAAAAAGCATTCATAAGCCTCCACCTCAATTAAAGAACAAGAACTCTAAACAATTACCCGTTTATCTTACTTTTATTCTTGTCGACTATGAAATCCAGTGATTTTACGTTTATGAACTGAAACGCAAGAGATATCGAGATCATGTTAACGTGAGTCATAATCTATGTTCCTATATATTTATAATTGTCTCCAAATCAGTTCACAATGTAAAGCTGTAATGACACATCACAGAGAATCAGACACTACATTGAAGCATCAAAGAACACAGAAGCAAAAGTCTTAGCTATCATAGTATCCAATGTACATACCAAACATGAACTATACGTATGAGACGCTTCCAAATTCACTCCTAAGTGTGTAAACATCAAATTATACACTTCAAAGAACAGTCCTAAGTAAAAAACTCACTTGCAGAGATTCCAATATACCTACATGTAATTCTCTACGGTAAGTTATAAAATTATCAAATTTACGCCCCTTTTTAAATGCAAATTAATGAGATAATGTGAGCATATGAAATGATTGCCTCCTGGAGATAAAAATCAGAAAATGCCCTAATATACAAGATCATAATCTGAAAAGATAAAAATAATATCTGAAAAATTTAATGATTTTATACTCCATTTATTAATTTGCAAAGTTAATTTACCCCAAATAAATTAGAAAAGGCTCCGAAAATTTGATGTAACTGACGAAATTCATTACCTAGCAAAAAGAAATGGAAAATAGTCGAAGACAATAATTAAAATGCAAGAAAAAGCAATATTCCCAAAAGCAACAACTTCAATCTATCGATTCAAGAACCCAACAGGAAAACCCATAAAAATAATCCACATTTTCGAGTAAATAAGGAAAAAAAAGGGTTTGATCAGAACTAAACCCGAGAAGATACTAAGATTACCTGAAGAAGGGTAATGAATTTATATTTCATTTCTTAATTAGCAAAGTAAACCTACCCAGATAAGAACAGAAAATTAAAGCGAAAGTGCTCTGAAAAAATAGATGAAAATGAAGAAATTATTACCTTGGATTCCGTCGGAGTGCGTGTTGAAACAGGGGAGTCACCCGCAATTATTTTAGAGAGAGAGAGAGAGAGAGAAAGAGAGTATTTGACGACCTATATTATTAGGAAAATTTGCAGCCATGGTATTAAACTTTTCGAATTTAAGCAGACTTTGCCTAAACTTTCATTTGATTGTACTTACGGTATCAAACTAAACTCGCACTTGAAATCCAAATGGACTCAAGAAATTGATTTTGACCAATTTTAAAAAGGCAAAATGATAAATTTGAATTAAAGTAAAACAAAAACAAAAACCAAAATCAAAATCAATCAAGAAACCATTTTTTTCCCATCAAGAATTTCCACGTCAATGTGATCTACGGTGGTGGAATTCCACCCAGACGCTCAATATGATGTTGATGATTGAACAGAATAGGGCCAAACTATCGATAAATTTTTTGAGATTTCGCATCCAAACGCGTGCAAACAGGGGCTCTTATATCCAATCCAATTGATGATTTTCCCCTTGTTCAATCCACAAATTCACTTGCGAGAACTCATATTCATACTCAGACAAACGTGGGTACACAGTTAATTAATCCAACTGCAGCTCAATTGCCTCTTAATTCAATCTTAAAAATGGCGACTGGAGTGGTTCTATCAATCGTGATTTAAGGCCAAAATATTATTCTTCCATCTAATGTGATCATGGGGCTTCCCTTGCTTTGTGAGAGCTGAAATGCTACCAACGGTAGCTTGATTATTCACATCATAGATTACATTGACTCGGAAGGAGATAATGAATTTGGGGTAGGTTAGTTTAGGGTAGAGTGGGGTAGGGGGTGAACGGTACCTTCATTTTATGTTTTTTTGGGGGTTGAGTTTTTATTTTTTGTTTTAATTTAATTCAAAATTACCATTTTACCCCTTCAAAATTGGTCAAAATCAATTTTTGGCTCAACTAAAGGACAAATTAATAGAAATCATTTATTTGAATTTCAAATGCAAGTTTTTGAAATGTTTGATACCGTGGGTGCAACAAAATGAAAATTTAGGTAAAGCTTGCTTAAAATCAAAGGGTTTGACATGGCGATTGCAATTTTCCCTATATAATATGAACGATGAATTAGAATAATGGGGTTGCTGCTGGGGTCCCATTGTTTTCTATAAATTACGCATGTGATTAGAGCCAGATGAGATTGCTAAAAGACAGAAATGCCCCTTTAAAAGGGTGAAAAACAAAAGAAAGATAAAGTGATTCTACTTGGCAATATTTTTTTTGGAAAAAAATGTTTATTTTACATCATTATTTACAGATTTTTTTACTGATGAGATGACGGTAAATTAAATTAAATTAAAATTATCAAAATCTCTTCACCACTTAAATGTTTGTGTTTATGTAACGTGGGTTGGAAAAAGGACGTGACATTCTACCCTCTTTCTTAGGGAAATTTTGCGAGGCGACGCAAGACCAGGCAGTAATATTTTTTAAACCACTTAAAGGAATTAACCTTTTTATTGGAATAAACTCTAAACTGGACAGGGCTATAATCCAATTTTCACAGGGCAACTTACACAATATGATAGCTGAGGAAAAAGTCCTAAAGAGCCCCTAACCATTCAACAACATCAAAATCGAAACAAAATTTCTTGCCTTGCTGATTAAATCTAAAATTAACGGCACTTCAGCAACGTTTTTTCGAAGAATTTCTTTGCATTTTCTCAAAATCTGCAAATATTCAACAAAAATCCTATAGCTGAGTAATTTCTGAATTTTGATCAAAATGACTCACATTTTGTTTGATTATTCAATAATATGTTACAGATTTTCATAATTGTTTAGTAACACGACAGCATCGATTAGTGAATTCGATAGATTTATGAGCATGTTTGGATATATCTAAATCGTTGATATATTATTAAAGTATACGTTTGGGATTTTTATTTTTTATTTTTAGAATTTTGTTTGTGTTTGTAATATGAAAATTCAACTTTGGATTAAAGATTCTGATTTAGTATTATATGAAATGGATCAATTAAAAAGATGCACACAATGTGTTTTTGAAAATGCAAATATGAATTATAAATTAAGTCTTTGTTTTTCATTAGAAAGTGACATGCTGTATTACTTTTTAATAAGAATGTCACACACTATCTAATTTGAATTTTTGTAATAGAACATTTTTACTAAAGCGTATAAAAACTTTTTAATTGATATTCAAATCCTACCCCCTACTTTTTTGAGTTTGATATGAATTAAGGTTGTTCATTTAAAAGTGACATGTTGCATAACTTTTAAATTAAAATGTCACACAATGTCTAATATGATTGTTTTATTATACATAGATGTCACGATGGTATGTAAATGTCACAGGACTGAATGTTTTAAAGACGGACAAATTTTGAGAGCTATTACTTTTTAAGAAAATGACATGATTCAGTTACAAATTTGCAAAACTCATAATTCGATGACAGCATCAGTTCAAATACTACATACCATTGAAGAATTTGCAGATTAATTTGGACCATATTTCATTTACAAATGTAATGTTTAAAGATACTTTTCTCACATAAGGTTCGTCTTTTTTAAATAAAAAGTGATGTGTCATGTCAACACTTTACTATCGAATTTCACGTATAATTTACGATTAACTAAAGAATTAAGGATATTATTCAATTTGCTTGATTTTGGATCGTACTAAACCTAATTTCCTCATTTTTTTCAGCTATGGTCCGCTCCTGCGTTATCGCCATCATATCTATGCCGAGTATCGATTACGATATATTTTCACTCATGCTATAATCATGTTAAACTTTTATATATATTATTCCAATACAATTATCATTTATTATATATGCTTCATTGTGCATATTATTTTCGAGCAAGGGCTATGCTAATTCTCTCTGTATTGTTCCAATATTATTTGTTATTAAACTTCTATACATTGCCCAATATTATTGAATGTTCTCAAAAGGGTAGTTAACTCTGATATATACCAATATAGTTTGGTAACATCAATTTGAATTCGCTCTTTTACTTAAAACGACAAGGGAACAATGCAAATTATTTCTTTAAATATAAAAATTATGTAAACATAATTTTGTTTTGTAGAAGTACGTTATTAACGTACAACATCTTGATAGAAATATTTCACTAATCTTTAAAAGAATTGTACACTTTTTTCGAATAAAACTTTCCAGGACAGGAAATTAAATGAAAAAGAAAATACTATTTTTTTTTTTATCAATGGCTGAATAGTCTTTTCCAATTTCTAGTGAAACGTTGATTAATTACTTTTTAAAATAATCTTTTTGTGAGAAAAGATTAATTATTGGTAGATGGTCAACCCACGGCGTTGTATCATGTTGATTTGTCGTTTCTTTGAATGGTCTGTCTTCCTTCAGACAATTCCATACGGATTTTATGATAATTTTTCTTTTCTGATATTTATAACATTTAGCAATGTTATAAAAAATAATTAAAAAAATATATATTTATTGCGTTGTCATTTTCTATCAGGAAGGCTATGTCCTTTACAACCCCGTCATATTTCGGATGCTTGAAGGCCCCGTTGACCCGAAGTGATTTAGAAATATTCTTCTTTATTGATGGTGAACGGTCGTGTGTGTGTGTGTGCGCAATTATTTTTATTTGATTTCTAATTGTATTTGTTCAATCAGTCAGAACTTTAATTTTTTTTTTCTGCCAATGAAGAATTTGTCCAACCTGGATGTTGTGGTGTGATCCAAATTTCATGTGATTTAGTATTTGGTTGATTAGAGGAAGTCTAAGGTATCTGAATTTGTAGAGTTCTAATATGATTGAAGATCAAATTTCAATAATAATTAGGAGTTTGACTTGAATGAGGACTTTTGGATGGCTAAAGGCATATTTTGGATTCCTTCTCCATCCTGGACTCAAATAAGAGAGTTTATATATGGCCACACTGTATCTCCATAATATAACATTCATATATTATTCTTTACATCTTCAACAACATATTGAGAGATTGAGAGTTTAGATTTCAATTGAGATTATTGAAATCTTAATATTGTAATCACAAAACTATTGATTATAGTGGATTGTTCTCCTCTACCCGTGGTTTTTTCTCGAATTGGGTTTCCACGTAAATTCTTTTGTTCTTGTTTTCTTCTTTATTTTATTATTGCCATTACCTTGCGATCTGTTTCATAACAAGTGGTATCAGAGCGCAATGTTGATTGTTCAGCATGACGATAATAAAGCATGACATTCCGTTGTTGGATAGGAACATGAGATTCACATTATGGCAAGTGAAGATGCGAGCGGTGTTGGTGCAAATAGATTTGGAGGAAGCCTTACTTGGCTTTGATAGGATGTTTGCTGCCTGAACGTAGGATGAAAAGCGGTATAGGGATCGGAAAGCCGAATCTCAAATTCATGTACATCTCTCAAATCAAATTTCTCAAGATGTTCTTAAGGAGAAGAGTGCAGCTGCATTGTGGTTGAAGTTGGAGCAACTTTGCATGGCAAAGAACTTCACCAATAAGCTACACTTGAAACAACGTTTGTATTCTCATCAGATGTCTGAAGGTATGTCTTGGATGATCCATTAACTATGTTAAAAGAAATCGTGGTTGATTTAGAGACATTGGAGGTTAATTATGATGAGGAGGATTCGGCTTTGATGTTGTTGTGTTCACTGCCACCATCATATGTGACTTTTAGGGATATTATTCTCTAGTCGGGATACTCTCATCGTGGAAGAGGTCTATGGTGCTTTACTATCTAAGGAGAATATGAGACATCTTGCTCGAGGATCTGAAAATCATGCTGAATGCTTGGCTGTGTGTAGGAGGAATCAAGATATGAATCTTGGCAGAAATATGAGGGGTAGATCGAAGCCGAGACATGTTGAGAAGACATGTCATTACTGCAAGAAGAAGGGGCATATTAGAGGCGATTGCGTTGCCTTGAAAAATAGAAATAAAGCTGCTTGTGCTACAGAGAAAGGGAAGCAACATGTTAATACAGCGGAGGCTGATATTGTTGAGGATAAGCAAAGTGGTGGAAAACTTCTTGTGATTTTTGATGGAGATACTAAATCTAGTGATGAATGGGTTGATTAGAGGAAGTTTAAGGTATCTGGGTTTATAGAGTTCTAATATGATTAAAGATCAAATTTCAATAATAATTAAGAATTTGACTTGAAGGAGGATTCTTGGATGATTAAATGCATATTTTTGATTTCTTCTCCATTTTGGACTCAAATAAGAGGTTTTATATATAGCCACATTGTATCTCCATAATATAACATTCATATATTATTATTTACCATTGTTCTAAAAAAGGGGAAAATGCGTGCGACGCGCGACCAAAACGCGTCGAATTCGGGAAATGCGGGAAAAATACGTTTTTCAATTAAAAGGCGCGCCTAATGCTCGCCTTAGTCCGTCTAATCCCCCCCCCCCCCCCCTCCCCCTCCTTTTTTAAATCTGTTTTTTTTATATATTAAAAAAATTATTTTTTATATAAAAATATATTTAATACCTTAAAAATATGAAACGCATTATGACGCTTATTTTTCGCATTGACACGCCTAAACTTGTGATTCTTGATTCTCGGCCTCGACGTTTCGCAACGCATTACGCATTTTAGAACACTATTATTTACATTTTCAACAACATATTGAGAGATTGAGAGTTTAGATTTCAATTGAGATTATTGAAATCTTGATATTGTTAACGCAAAACTATTGATTATAGTGGATTGTTCTCCTTCACCCGTGGTTTTTCCCCGAATTGGGTTCAACGTAAATTCTTGTATTCTTATTTACTTCTTCTTTATTTCATAATTACCATTATCTTAAGATCCGTTTCATAACACTGGAGATGCAAATAAAAAGGGTACTGTTAATAATCCCACAGGTACTGAAACCATTAAAAGAACACCCAATAATTTATTGGGCACTGTAAGAATATGATTAATGCTATCAGAGAATAAAAAACTTTGATATTGGTATAAATTTTTGAATTTAATGACAGTTTTTCTTCACAACATACCATAATTATATTTTGATTCAGTATGAAGAGGGAAATGCACTTTAATTGATTGTCTTCCCACAAATTCTAAAAAGGCTTACTATTTTGTTTTCTTTGCAATATCTTATAAGGTAGTGGATCTTATTAGTCGAGATGATTCTGTAAATAAAACAGTCATGCCAATGAACTCTTTCAACTTAAGTAATAAAATTTAACATATTAATGCTTATTTAAAATCAAAATTGCGGAATTTACTCTCTTTACAAGATGTTGTGTCCATGGCTTTAAGATTAGGCATATCTCATACTCTAGTTCAGCGGAGAAACTTTAGAACACCCATAGATCAAATACTTTAATAACGCAGAAGTACAAAATCCTAGAGATTAGCTAAAGCTACAGTGATCTATACAAGTTTAAATGGACTTGAATGATTTCTGTATATCATTAAACAGTAAACTATACACCTACATAAAGCATACAAGAAGAATAAGATAAATTCATCCTAATTGTCTACAATTCGAAAATAAACTCTATCCTATTATAATCCCTTTAATATTGTTTAAAATTTGAAAATACAACATGTGCTAAGCTATGCTTACCAAGTGTAATCGAAGATTGGCAAGAAATCTTCAGCCGATGGATAAGGAAGTAGTAGTTGTTGGAATATTTTAGCAATTTGGGGCCACATGTAACATATTAAATTGTGTGTGCTATTATCTAAAGTAAATTAGTCATTAGAGTGATCCACTAAGGATAAAGTTTGACTAATGGGTATTGAATTTCGTGGAATTAAAGTGTAGAGACCGAAAGTTTGTTTTAAATTGTTGAGGGGCCGATTTAAAACAAATGAAAGATAATGAATGATCATTATCTTATATATGGGTTATGGTCCCCATTTAAGTGTGTTCTTCAAGGTTTCTACATCCCCATCCATAGAAATCAAGATTGAAGTGAAGTTCACAAATCAAATTGGAAGATCGTGATCCTTTCAGGCTAACAATCTAATTATCATGGATTCAGGTATGTTTTATGTTTATGTTCATTTTTTCAGATTTCAATATGGAAATGGATCTAGGGTTTTATGTGAAAATGATTTGAATAAAGTACGTAGTTTGATTATTCCTTTTCAATTTTCTATCAAGTGGTATCAGAGCCATCCATAATTGAAATCATGAGAAATTGAATTTTAAGATTCTAAATTCTATGAATTATTGGATCACTATGTTATCAAGAATTATAGCATGTTATATTATGGAATTCTAACATTTTATGTTATACATGTAGAATTTGAGCATGTTATAATATTGTTATTTGATTTTCATGTTATATTATCAAATTTTTCATATTATGCTTTGGATTTAGAATTTGAGCATGTTATAATATGATTTTTGGATTTATTCTATGGATATAGCATGAAATAATAAGGATCTATGATTTTCTTGAAAATTCGAATTTTGAAATTGGGATTTTTGGATTTCAGTTTATATAAAAAAAAAAAATTATTTTTGTTTGGCAGTCGCCGGTTCTTTGAAACAATGACCCGTGTCTTCTTTGGCTTATTCTTGTTGCAGCCGTTCTGATAACTTTGTCGCCAGAACGGCCGGCTGCTGTTGAAGCAGCCGGCGAGGCTCCGGCCGGCGTCCCTTCGAGGCGCCGGTGAAGGTAAAATTAATTCTCAATTAATGTTTTAGGTTATGGGAGTTGAAAGGGGCATTAATTTGAGAATTAATTTGAAGGTTTTTGGAGTTATGGAAGATTTGGGGGCGGGGGCATGAGTTGCAAATTAGAGTTTCTTAAGCCCCTGCTTGCAATTTAAAATTAGGGTTAATATTTATATATCAGTCCCTAAGGTTTAAAGTTAATCCTAATTGGGCCTTAAGGTTACGGGTTTTTATAATTCAGCCCATGAAGTTCTGAAATTAATTAATTTGGGCCATTTAAGTTCTGAATTTAATTATTAAGTCCCTGAATGTTCATAATTGGTTTAGTTTGGCCCCTAAAGTTCCGCATAATTGATTTTTTGAATCCTAAACTTTCAAATTATTAACATTTAGCCCCTAAAGTTTTAAATAATTATTTTTTGGGTCTCTAAAGTTTTCAATAATTAATTTTTGACCCATAAAGTTTTGAATGAATTAATTTCGACCCCTAAAGTATTGAATTATTAACCCTTAGGCCCTTAAAGTTTCATAATGAATAAAATTAAGCATTCTAATTTTCAAATTATGGTATAAAGGACTCAATTGGTTTTATAATATTCAAAAGTGAATTGATTGAAACAATATGTTGCCAAAGCAACATCTCTTGTGGAAATTAATTAACTTAGAATATTAGAAGGAATTCGTGTGTATGCTTGTTCATGCGGATATTAGCCGGCCCAAAGGAAGGTTAATATTTGGCCGAATTGTGCACACTTGTGGTGGTAAACGTGTGACAATTATAAGGTATCCATGTGAATAATAAATCAATCCAAAGATGGGTTTATTATTTGACAGGAGTTATTGTCAATGTTTGATCACTACACCAAGAGTACCACTTACAGTTAATATTACTGTCCAAAGACTTGATATTAATGATGTGCTAGGTATCTTGAGATGGGATTTACCATGATTTGATTAATTGATTATTGAATCTTAATATTGATGTGAGCATAATTCTTCCATTTTCTCTCTACAGCTAATTCATCTGCTACTGCCATATCTGCTAATATCAACTCTATTCCCAAGCTCAATGGGACAAACTTCAAGGATTGGAAAGAGAGCGTATTAATTGTTCTCGGCTGCATGGATCTAGACCTTGCGTTTCGGATTGAGCAAGCCACTCCTCTGACGGATGAAAGTTCACCTGATGAAAGGAGGAACTTTGAGAAGTGGGAACGCTCTAATCGCATGAGTCTGATGATCATTAAGCGCGGCATTCCGGAAGCCTTTCGAGGCGCAGTATCTGAAGAAGTGACTAATGCTAAGGATTTGCTTACCGAAATTGAGAAACGTTTTGCGAAAAACGATAAGGCTGAAACAAGCACGCTTTTGCAAAGCTTGATTTCAATAAAGTATAAAGGTAAAGGAAACATAAGGGAGTACATCATGGAGATGTCTCACATTGCTTCAAAGCTAAAGGCACTAAAGCTCGAGCTGTCTGATGACTTGCTCGTCCATTTGATATTGATATCGCTTCCTGCACAGTTCAGTCAATTTAAGGTCAGTTATAACTGCCAAAAGGAGAAATGGTCTCTAAATGAGCTCATTTCATATTGTGTGCAAGAGGAAGAAAGGTTGAAGCAAGATAGAACTGAAAATGTTCACTTGGCAAGCACTTCTAAAGATAAGGGCAAGAAAAGAAAGAAGGAATTTCAAGCTGCTCCTAAGGGTCCAGCACAAAAGAAACAGCAAGAGGATAACAAAGAAGCATGTTTCTTTTGCAAAAATACTGGACATGTGAAGAAGAATTGTACTAAATATCTCGCGTGGCGTGCAAAGAAAGATACAAATCTTACTTTGGTCTGTTCTGAGGTTAATTTAGCTCCAGTACCTAGAAATACTTGGTGGTTAGATTCTGGTGCTACTACTCATATAAGTATTTCTATGCAGGGATGCCTGAGCTACCGAAAGCCAAATGATGGTGAAAGATACATCTATGTTGGTGATGGCAAGTCGGTGGAAGTTGATGTAATAGGCATTTTTAGGTTATTGTTGGGAACTGGTCATTATTTGGATTTGAAAGACACTAAAGTTGTACCGTCTTTTAGACGGAATTTGGTTTCTGTTTCTTTGTTGGACAAATTTGGTTATTATTGTTCATTTGGAAACAATCAGTTTAGTCTTTCTTTAAATTCTAATATTATTGGTACTGGTTTATTATCTACATTTGATAACCTATACTTGCTTGATACTGTTACATCATATAATGAAAACCTGCATGTGGAAACACGTGGTACTAAACGCAAATTACATAAAGAAAATTCAGCAAAATTATGGCATAAGCGCTTAGGTCACATCTCTAAATCTAGAGTTGAACGGCTTGTGTCAAATGGTATTTTAGACTCCCTTGACTTCACAGATTTTGATGTATGTGTTGAATGTATCAAGGGAAAACAGACCAAAACAAAAGGATTAGGTGCTAACAGAACTTCAGATGTCTTAGAATTGATACACACAGATATTTGTGGACCATTCCCTACGGCTTCTTGGAATGGTCAACAATATTTTATATCATTCATAGACGATTACTCACGTTATGGGTACCTATATCTTATTCATGAAAAGTCCGAGTCACTGGATATGTTCAAAGTGTTTAAAACAGAGGTTGAGAATCAACTCAACAAAAGAATAAAAAGCGTTAGGTCTGACCGTGGTGGTGAGTACTACGGCAGAAATGACGGTTCAGGTGAACAATGTCCAGGACCATTTGCTAAATACCTAGAGGAATGTGGAATCGTCCCACAATACACTATGCCAGGGACGCCTAGCATGAATGGTGTAGCTGAAAGACGAAACAGAACTCTTAAGGATATGGTACGGAGTATGATTAGTCATTCTACTTTACCAAAATCACTCTGGGGAGAAGCATTAAAGAGTAAAGACTGCAGCTTATATTCTGAATAGAGTGCCAACTAAGGCTGCTGCCAAAACTCCATATGAACTTTGGATAGGTAAAAAGCCTAGTCTAAAGCATTTTCATATTTGGGGATGTCCAGCTGAGGCTAGGCCTTATAGGCCATATGAAAAGAAATTGGACTCCAAAACAGTAAGCAGCTACTTTATTGGCTATTCTGAGCGATCAAGGGGCTATAAATTTTATGATCCCACAACTAAGTCAATTTTTGAAATGGGAACTGCAACATTTTTTGAGGATGTTGAGTTTGGGGGGAGAAATAAGGTTAGAGACATTGTCTTTGAGGAAGAAGTTGAGGATACTATTACTTTTGACAATGAACAAGTCCCTATACCTGTCATTGGTCAAGAAGCATATTCAGAACCTCAACAAGATAATGTTGAAGAACCTCCCATCCAAAATGAGGTAAATATTCCAGAAGTTCAAATTCAACAACCTCAAGAACCAATACCTTTAAGGAGATCCACGAGAGAAAGGAAAAATGCTATTTCGGATGATTTTATAGTATTTCTTCAAGAACATGAGGAAAATAATGGATTGATGGAAGATGATCCAATCAACTTCCGTCAGGCCATGCAGGGTTCTGACTCTCAAAAGTGGATTGATGCCATGAATGATGAGTATAAGTCTATGCAAGACAATAAAGTTTGGGATCTTGTCGCGTTACCAGAAGGTGCGAAGCCTATTGGTTGCAAATGGATTTTTAAAACCAAGAGGGATTCGAAACGTAATGTGGAAAGATATAAGGCTCGTCTTGTAGCTAAAGGCTTTACCCAAAAGGAAGGTATTGACTTCAAAGAGACTTTCTCTCCAGTTTCAACGAAAGACTCTTTCAGGATAATTATGGCACTTGTTGCGCACTTTGACCTTGAGTTACATCAGATGGATGTTAAGACGGCGTTTCTCAATGGCGACATTGATGAGACAATCTATATGGTGCAACCAGAAAATTTTGTGTCAGGAGACCCGAAGAATATTGTTTGCAAATTAAAGAAATCCATCTATGGGCTCAAACAAGCTTCCCGTCAATGGTACTACAAATTTCATCAAGTAATTATCTCGTTTGGTTTTGAGACAAATGCTGTTGATGATTGTGTGTATCACAAGTTTAGTGGGAGTAAGCATATTTTCCTGGTTTTGTATGTTGATGACATACTGCTTGCCACTAACGATATAGGCATGTTGCACGAAACCAAGAGATTTTTATCTAGGGATTTTGAGATGAAAGATCTTGGTGACGCCTCTTTTGTATTAGGGATTCAAATATATCGGGATCGCTCTCGAGGTATTCTTGGATTGTCACAAAAGAGCTATATCGATAAAGTACTTAAGAGGTTTGGCATGCAAGACTGTAAATCAGGTGACACCCCTGTCGCTAAAGGAGACAAATTTAGTCTCAAACAATGCCCGAAAAATAACCTTGAAGTTAAGGAAATGCAGAAGATTCCCTATGCTTCAGCTGTTGGGAGTCTTATGTATGCTCAAGTTTGTACACGTCCAGATATAGCATTCATTGTTGGAATCCTAGGCAGATATGTAAGCAACCCTTGAATGGATCATTGGATAGCAGCCAAAAGGGTTATGAGATATTTGAAGAGAACAAAGGATTACATGCTCACCTATATCAGATCGGATCAGTTAGAGATCATAGGATACTCCGATTCTGATTTTGCTGGATGCTAAGACAGTAGGAGATCCACATCAAGCTATATTTATCTGTTAGCTGGAGGAGCTATTTCTTGGAGGAGTGCTAAGCAGACACTCATAGCTTCTTCTACCATGGGAGCAGAATTTGTAGCTTGCTATGAGGCATCTAATCATGGAATATGGCTGCGAAATTTTGTCACTAGGCTGCGTATTCTGAATGGCATAGAAATGCCGCTAAAGTTATATTGTGACAATAACTCAGCAGTTCTATATTCTAATAGCAACAGGAGTTCATCTAAGTCAAAACACATTGACATCAAGTTCCTGGTTGTGAAGGAAAGAGTACAGAGTGGACAGATTTCCATAGAGTATATTGGGACAAACTCCATGATTACGGATCCGCTTACTAAGGGATTGACACCCAAAGTCTTTCATGAGCACATTGCTCATATGGGTGTTGTATATCATGAGGATATCAAGTTTTAGTGGGAGTTTGCATTTTCATTGCTTTATGTTTTGTACACATTTGTGTATTTGGATATTGTTCTGTACAGAAATAAAGTTTTCAGTTTATTACACTCTGTTATTATGTACAGTAGCGATCTCACTTAAGAAATAAGATTGGACCAGTTGGAAATAGACATGTTTGGGTCACATAACATGTAATTTTCATGCTACACTCCATGATTGATCTATGTCATTTGGTTATATGGGTGTACGTGACCATTGATGGATTTAGTCACGTTAAATGTGACGAAAATCGCTTTGATCCTACATCGATGTTACTAATGGACGAGATTGTTTGAAATACCCGTAATAATAATAATAATAGCAAAATTTTGAGCTCATAAATGTTGTGTACATTTGAAAGGTTACACATATGGCCCAGTGGGAGATTGTTGGAATATTTTAGCAATTTGGGGCCACATGTAACATATTAAATTGTGTGTGCTATTATCTAAAGTAAATTAGTCATTAAAGTGATCCACTAAGGATAAAGTTTGACTAATGGGTATTGAATTTCGTTGAATTAAAGTGTAGAGACTGGAAGTTTGTTTTAAATTGTTGAGGGGCCGATTTAAAACAAATGAAAGATAATGAATGGTCATTATCTTATATATGGGTTATGGTCCCCATTTGAGTGTGTTCTTCAAGGTTTCTACATCCCCATCCATAGAAATCAAGATTGAAGTGAAGTTCACAAATCAAATTGGAAGATCGTGATCCTTTCAGGCTAACAATCTAATTATCGTGGATTCAGGTATGTTTTATGTTTATGTTCATTTTTTCAGATTTCAATATGGAAATGGATCTAGGGTTTTATGTGAAAAGGATTTGAATAAAGTACGTAGTTTGATTATTTCTTTTCAATTTTCTATCAGTAGTGAAGTAGTTTATGTCGAAGAAATATTGATGCATAATTATATTACTTTTAATTAAAAACACGAGCATGCGAATAAGATAAAAAAATCACAACTTACTAGTGCAAAATACTGGATACAGTTTTGACTTATCAAAATCAAGATATGCACATGAAAATATGTTCGAATTGTGACTCACTAAATGTAGAAAATGCAGAAATTAGAAGGAGATGAAATGATGCAAGGTATGTGATTGCAACAAATTTTTTTTCCATGCACTGGTGCTAATATTATCAATTGGACATCCGTCTTCTAAAATAAAATGTTTCTCCTAAAATTAATATGACACAATATTAATTTTGCCAGAATCTTCTAGATCAGATGATGATATTGAATACTAAGATATCGAACACAAAAATCATAAATAATTTGAAAATTATTTCGATATAATTTGGAGAGGGAAGTAATTATAAATCAATTATCTGGAATTGAATTGGAGTGAAGAAAAATGGAATGAAATGAATTCGATTTATCAATTCGATGTGTCTTTTTCGAATATGTGTACCTTTTGACATAAATTAATATGAATCGTTGGATCTCACCTTTTAGATAGGATCATGATTTAGTAATAAAGATCACACCCTATCAAAAGGCCCTGACTTTTTATTATGAACCTTCTTGAATAGTCAAACCTAATCTGAAACACCACTATGCTTCGATATGCACCCTTTGCATTTTAAAAGTCGTGACTAATTATTGCACAAATTGGATATTTTTCCAATTTACACTTATTAAAATTATTAAATTGCATCTATATAAACCATTAATTCTAACAACCCTCCACATGAATGGAAGAAGTCGACAAGATAAAAAAAAAGATGAAGAAGAGTACTATTGAAAAATAATATATCAGCATAAGTGGCTTTCGCTTTGAACTTTTCTTAGCAAGAATCTATGAGACTCACTTGACTAATAAGTGAAAACAATATTTGAAATGTCGATCATTATTGCAAACCTAGATAATAAATCAAATACTTTATCTCTCATATCAAACTTTAATTCTATATTGTTAACCTTCTTGGTTTTTGCAAATGTAGTAGAGAATTTGCTTAAGTATAATTCTCATAGAAACAATTAAGTTTGCAATCACACAAGTGATGTTGCCACCCACATTGGTTTTTCACTTATGCTGTTTACAAGATATAGTCATCATTAAAAGCATAGTTTATTTCAACAATCTTTTCTTGGCAAAACTTATATTTATCGTAGATATAGGGCTGAGTTAAAACTCCAAAATACTTATTGAGTCATTTGTAACTAGATCTTTGTATTGAACCTAATCCGTTGGATCTCCAATTGTGTATTTCTATTACGTTGAATCATTAGTTTACATTTTAAACCTATTTTCCTATATGCATAGTTTGTCCTCTTTCTAAATAACTTATTCCAGCTTGTTGTCCCTTTGAATATATGTAGAATGTGTAAATATGTGTGGGCGAATACGGTCTTGGCATCCTGGCACGAAACTGCTGTGTATCTACCTATATTAAAAGAGTGAAGGAAGTTTTCACTATTCATAGCCACTATTCCTAAGCACTATTCATAAGGAGCCGGCTCGGCTAAGTTTTTTTTTTTTTCTGCTTTTTTTTTTTCCTTTTCTCTACCAAGCCGAGCCGATAGACCTTTCGTCTCGGCTCGGCTCGGCTCGGCTAAGCCACAGAACATAATTTTTTTTTTTTCAACGTTTGATTCAATATTGTAGGTTTAAACTCGGCTCGGCTAAGCCGCTGAACCGATTTTTTTTTTTTTTTTTTTTACATTTGATTCAATTTTTAGGTTCTAAATATGCGTTCTAAGCGATTTAATTTTTTTTTTTTTTAAATTTTGAAGTGCGGCCATCCTAAATATATGGTTGACTCGGCCAAGCTTTTTTTTTTTTTAATTACGTTTGATTTTGATTCCAAATGACTTTATGGGTCGACTCGCTCAAGGCTTTTTTTTTTTTTTTCTTTTTTGTTATATAGGTTGGCTCGATTAAGCTTTTTTTAACGTTTGATTAAGTATTTTAAATTACGAATATTCGTTTTAAGCGATTTAAAAATTTATTTTTGATGTCAAAAATAATTTTATGTTAATTATGAAAACCCCTTCTTTTTTAGTCCGATTCAGAATTTTAAGTTAATTTCTCTTTTCTAACCCACATTGAACCCCATACTTACACCAATTTCTCCCAATTTCATTTTTCTTAAATTTCTGCATTTAAAAATGGTAAATTTATTGCGTCAAAAATGGATTTTTATTGAACATATCACTATAATAAATATTATTTATTATCAACCTATTTGAATCTATTGCACATGATCATATCATTTTTTTGGACTGATGTCATCAAATTTTATCATTCAATTAAAGAATTGGCATGAGAAGAAATATAAGAAAAAAAGAGGACAAACTCAGTTGGCCGAGCAACACTGATGTAGACAGTATCCACGAACTTCCTTTTATTTACATTTGATTCAGTATTTTAAATTACGAATATTCGTTTTAAGCGATTTAAAAATTTGTGGGGGATGTCAAAAATAATTTTACATTAATTATGAAACGTAAAGTCGTTATTGTTTATTTTACGTGTAATATTATTTTATTGAAAATGTTTAATTATAAATAAGAGAAAAAAAAATATACTTTAGATCAATGTGTGTAACTCTTTCCCATTTTCTGCACTCTTCCCCCATCTCTACACGCAACAACCCATACTCTCCTGCCAACCCCAACATCCTCTTACCTAACACACCAAGAAAATTTTCAATTTGAAAACCTAAAATCACAGGTCAAATCGTATAATCCACCATTTTTTTTACGCGGACCGTGTGATCTATTTGTTTCTCCTTTTCGACATATTTCTCTTGGTCTTACAAGTTAAGCATGTGTTTCAGCATTGAAACGATATTCTTTTCCATTTATGCTCCTTCGTCTTTTTTTTTTTTTTTGCTAGAGGCTGGTCTATGGAACCAAAGCTGAAACTGCTATTGCCATTGAATTTGATGATTTTTTTGCAGACACCTTAAGAGGTACCGGGTTTTACCAAAAAGCTCACATGGAGATCAAGATGGTTGACGACAAAAGAGGCCATCATAACAGAGCAAGTATTTGAGAAAACAAAGGCAAAATTTCAACTATATTTTATCTCTAACATAAGGTGTTGATCTACATGGTGGTTTTCATAGGGATCAACGTGGAGATTTTGAGAAATATTAAGTGGATTGATTAGTTATTTTCCTCACTTTTTTTCTCTTTTATTATTATTATTTTTTTGGGTGGTGGGGTGATAAAATTTGCGATGAATAGGAATATATGTACAATTCACATTTAAAGCTCCTGATCTAAAGGCAAATATCGTCACTTTCACAGCAGTTGTTAGTGTACCAGTTTTGGCACGTGTCCCTTTCCTGTACACCCCCCCCCCCCCCCCCCAATTTTTATTTTGGTCAGGATTCAGATATTTTTTTAATTAATTGTGAAACATAAAGTCGTGATTGTTTCTTTTACGTAAAGTTTTTTTTTTTTTTTTTCATTTTTACGTTTGATTCGGTATTTTAAGTTACAAATTATCACTAAATTTTGAAACTTTTGTGAATTTCCTTTGGGATTTTGCTGTAAAAATTAATTATGCTCCTATTTACTTTGCTGTATACCAATGAGGTGAGATTCATCCTAAGTTTTTTCTTTTGAAAATATCACGATATTTAGTAGCCAACTACACCACTAACACGTGCATCGCACGTGCATCTAACTAGTATATAGTAATATACTATAGTTCTTAATGTACAGGGAGATTATTAACTTCTATATTTGTCCATCTGTTTGTGTGTGTGACATTCCATAAAATTAAGAGAAATCGATGAATTCGAAGAATTCAAAAATATTTTCTTATTTTATGGGTGATTTGGACATCTTTGCGACTAATTGATAAGTATTTGAACTTGTTCATGATGCATAAATAGTGATTAGGTGATGAAACTTTTTTGGCTAGTTTGATCCTTAATCATGTAGATATATTATATTGAGCACAATAGTCATGGAAATTACAATATATTTTTGGATTGATTACATTGATAGTCTAGGTTGAATGAACTTAAGATGAAAAACAAAAATCAAATTAAAGATCAACCGCTTTACCTATTGAAAGAATTAGTTTGAGGGTGATTGATCCGATGTTTAGAGCTATGTGCTTGTTGAAAATTCGTGCTGAATGCTTTTGGCTAACAAGTGGACGTAGAAAGTAAATAATATAGTGGGAATTTGATCCCAATTACTTGTCCCAATAAAATACATTGCCACTACCCGTGAACATAGGAAAAAAGTAATGTCTGGGAGATGATCTACGGGAAAGAAGGTCGATGTCATGTAGAGCGAAAACTACATTCGAAAATAAAAGAAAAGATCACGAAAATAGAAGAAGTGAAAAAAATAAAATAAAACAAAAAAGAACACACCAAAATATATTGAGGATTGGGAAAAAAGTTATAAACACTGTTTCCGTCTGGTTAATCCTTGGATACTTAATTTGGGATCTAGATTTCTAGTGAGGTTTATCATCGTAGGTAAAGCTTGGAGATTGAGAAATTAAAATTAGGGAGAACCATCACTCATCGAGGTAGTAACTTCCATTAGTAAAATCCACCCAAACTTTGAGTGCAAAATGAATGAATGTTGTGAAATCAACTTTAGAATAATACACTCCGGTTGACGGATTGAAAAAAAATAAAGTTGTGTGTACACCCAACAAGAGATAAAGGAAAGTATGTGATATCGACGATTCATATGTAATCAATTTAAAAAGTTCATGATGATTATATTGACTATGCACACGCATACGCACCAATTGAGCATCCAATAAGTGAAATTAATTTTAGTAGCATTAATTATGAAATCTTTATGAATTGTCAAACAATTTTGTTGATGCAAGTTTGGCAAAGTTATCTAATGTATTGATATTTATGCTTGTTTTCTGATGTGTTTAGTAGATAATCTTGCTCATGATGAACAAGAGTTTTAAGTTAGAGAGTGTGATAAGTATATTTTATACACTTATTTAAGCTTCCATTCTTGAATATTTATTGCTAATTGAGTGATATCTATCTAATTTAGGTTAAAAATGAAAATTGAAGGTAAATCTCCGACTTGAGTGCATTCGAATGCAATTACAGTGAAAATGTATCTTGGAGCTTAAATTGGAGTTAATTCAAAATAATTGATGATTAACTAGATTGCATATGATCAACTGAAAGCATTTATGGAGCAATTCGATGAGATTCACAAGTTCGAAAACTAAATCCAACATTTGGAAAGTTTGAGGACTTAATTATAAACTTTTAAAATCTGGATCTGATCAATTACGGATAATTGAGTAATGTGAAGGACTAAATTATGAAGATTGAAATATGAAGGACCAAAGATGCTAATAAAAAGGGACTCGAGAGGAACAAAGAAGAAATTCAAAGACAAAACTACAAGGGAAAAACTTTGTGCCTTGCGTTCGCAAGGCATGGATCTGCTGATCATGTAGCTTAAAAGCTAAGGCTTTGCAAATTGTAGCACCTTCGTTTGTGCGACCGTACAAGCCATTCTGACAAAAATGATTTCATTCCTTATTTTGTTCAACCTCTTCTTGGGAAGCATACACGATTTTTGACCTAATTCTAAGTCTATATATACAACTCTTCATCTTTAATTTAAGGAAGGAGTATCTAGGAGGCTTGGTACAATTCGATCCAATTAAGATTCAGTCGAACACAAAGATTTTAAAATTTATTTTATTAAACGAGTCACCATCTTACAGGAATATGTCAATAAATAAATCTCACATCGATTAGATATAAAAATTAGAAGCAACTTATAAAAACTTGAGCTACTTATCTTTATAAGAAAAATACTCTGGATCTGCCTACAATTATTAAATATGTGGAGAATAGGGCAAATGAAAATAATGAAGCCAACTGGGATGAAGATTTAGTGAGGTTTTGGTAGCAAGTATGACTAATCCTTATACTAAGATCCTTATACTAAGATAACATATTACGTGTATAAATTGTGTATCATTTTCAATGAAGAAGTATCAAGGTTCAAAAATCAAAAAAGATTTTCATTCTCAACAAATGTTGAAATTTTACAATGAAATTTCAAGTCTTAATATTTTAGTGGTAAACCTACTTCGAGTATAACGAAAACAATAAAAAATGTACTAGAACTTAGTATTCCTTCTTAAAAAGTCAATTCCTATTAAGAGGAGTAACACAAGTTCTTGTATGCTGATTATTCTTTGCATCTTCATTCGATGTGATATTTATCCCTTAAAATGCACCACAAAATAGTAACTTATTTGAGAAATCCATTATTGAACTCTGTGTGATTGTATGAGTTTTAGTTGAATTGAATTGTTCGTTTAAGTTTAATGAATTTTGACACTATATTCAGACTTAAATTACACTGTTTATAATGATGTTGATATTTTAAGAAAGAACCTAAAGTTTGAATACCAATCTCAAACAAGATATAAGGTCGCTATAGACAAGAAGTTAAATCATTCATCCATTCATTTATCATCTAGTAAAAATAATTATCCACAATTCAAAACACACAGAATAATCCAAGACATCTTCCAACTATAGAACATGTAATCAAATAGTTCAAATTAATTATAACAAGAAAGTAATTAATTTAGATCGCTCTGACACCAAGTGTGGAAAAAAAAAAAAAAAAAAAAAACTAGGCAATAAATTTTCACTTTAACAAGTTTGACCCAAGAATCTTTATAGTGAATAATTGGGAGTAATTAGCACATAACGTCTTCACTTTCATTTTTATTGTGAAAAACGTTCTTACCTTTCATTTTTTGACATTTCGCCCTTATTTCCACATTTAATTGCGCAAAATGTCATTTTCATCTATTTTCTCAATTAAAAATTGTAAAATGACGAATATGCCAATATTTTTTTAAATGAAACAAAAGGAAAAAGAAAAAACTAATTGCAGTTATAGTTTCAATTGTTTATAAAAGCGTAAATGAGTTCCAAATAAATTGTTAAAAGGGTAATTAGTACATAATATCTCCACCTTTCACTATTATTGCAAAAAACGTCCATACTTTTATTTTTTTTTGGCATTTTCACCTTAATTACACATTTGATTACATAAACCATCATTTCTATCCATTTTATCTAATTTCTCAATAAAAAGCTGTGAAATGATAAATATACAATGATATTTAAATAAAAAAGCTAAACAATTAATTACAATTACAGTTCTAGTTTTTTAAAAAAAAGTGCAAACGAGTAGGGGTGTCCAAAAGTCCCGAACCGAACCGGACCGAACCGAACCCGAACCGAACCGAACCGAGCGGTTCTTCATAAATTAAATACCCGAACGGGTACCCGAATCGAGAACCGATGGGTTTGGGTCGGGTCTCGGGTCTAGACCAAGAACCGAAGAACCGAACAAGAACCGAAACTAAATAATTTTTTTATTTTTTATATTGAATTAATTAAATTATTTTATTTTTTTCCTATACAAATTAGCAAATTAATTGAATAAATTAGATTATTTCATAATTTTAATTTTTAAGCCCAAATCATTTTAAAATTCATTAGCCCATTTTAATTTGAAGCAAATGAATATACTTTATGTAGTTTTGTTGTAATATTAATATCTACTTTTTGGTATTTGTATGCATTGAATTAATCTTATTAGACGGCTAGTTTTGTATATTTTTTTGAATTTGGCTACGTTAATTTGTAAAAGTTACGAATGAAATATTATTAATTGTATTTATGTAGTGTTGCTGAAAATGTTAAAAAATTTAATTATGGTACGGAACCGAACGGAACCGAACCGACCCGAACCGAACCGAACGGAACCGAACCCGAACGGTTCCATAATTATATTTGGACCCGACGGGTCCATTTATTAAATACCCGAAAGTTTTGGGTCGGTTCGGGTATCTTCAGAACCGAACCGAACCGACCCACGGACAGCCCTACAAACGAGTACCTAATAAATTATTTAATTTTTTTTTAAATTGCAAATGACTCACAATTATATTTATTTAAAAATCTAAAAAAATTAAAAAGTGAAAACGAGTCTCAAATAAATTATTAAAGAATTAGAAATTAAAAAATTATTTTTTTATTAAAATAGGATGGTATATCCATTATTTCACGATTCTTTATTGAGAAATTGGATGGAAATAGATTAAAATGATGAGTTGCGCAATTAAATATGTAACTAAGGGTGAAAATGGTAAAAATATGAAAGGTATGGATGTTTTTCGCAATAACGGTGAAATGTAAGGGCATTATATACTAATTACCCCTTTTAATAATTTATTTGCGTTTAAAAAAATAAAATTGGTTCTATGATTGCAATTACTTTTTTTCTTTTTATTTTATTTAGAGAAAATGGTATATTTGTCATTTCACAATGTTTAATTGAGAAAATAAATGAAAAGAGGTGTAAATAAAGGTGAAAATACCAAAAAAAATAAAAAGTATGGACGTTTTCCACAATAACAATGAAAGATGAGGACGTTATGTGCCAATTACCCAATAATTGGACCCACATTATAATATATTGAATTAATCATATAAAAATAAATGCACAATTATCCTTGAAGCGTGATTATTTCTTAACCCGATTTCTAAACTTATCAGCTATTGCTCTAATCCTATTCTTGAGTCTTAATTCTGGTCAACAACTACCCTCTCTCTCTCTCTCTCTCTCTCTCTCTCTCTCTCTCTCTCTCTCTCTCTCTCTCTCTCACAGTGAATTCCAAATTGATAAAAGGACATTGGCCTGTTGAGGCACATTTCGCAATTTACCTCCTTCACAATGATCTAGGAGCGGGACGGTGAGGGCACTCAAGGTTGGGTTCAATAATTAATTTTAATTACACATTTCATGAAATTCACAACTTTTCGATAGTACATTTTCACCAACTTTTATCAAATTTGACTAAAAATCTAATTTTAATTCCCACCAAACAAGAGTAACTCCAGACTCTATTTTAGTCCGTTTTGCACATTTAGTTCGTGAACATTTATTACAAATGCAATTAAATTTAAAATTTTTATTGAAGCTACCAAAGGGACTCGATCAAACTTATATAGTTTAAGTTACAATAATTACATCTAATTAAGAGAATATGAGACTATCTAGTATAATTATTAATTTTCACTTATTCCTCTAAAAACAATAAACAGAACTCTTAAATTATATAAAAATTATAGAAGCAATATAAACATTTCCCTACAATTTTTATCCACACGACATGTCGCAACGTGTATTACTCTCATAGGATGTCGACCAATTTTATCAAGTCTAAATGATTTTTATTAAATAAAATATTAAAGCACTTGCAACTCGTATTTTCTTTAATAATTTCTTCGTGATGTGATTGCAAAATTAATGATTGATGATTTTCAAATACTAAACTCAGATTTAAAATGCACCCAAAGGAAAATACTTAAGTTGACTCATTAATATATCGTACAAGGTGACTAAATTTCTACCGCGAATACTTGTTCACTACTTCGATTCATATCAACTTTCAATTTTCCGAGGCTCTCAACATAATAAATTGATCCTACAAATTGGCATGTCAAGTTTACGAATAGTAAACGCTACTGTGAATTTAGGTAATTCATAAGATAAACACGTGTGATCATTTCTAGCACGACCCCTCTATAAATTAATCAATACTTTACTTTGTCCCATCTAACACTTTCGATTGTACTCGTATAATTATTCTCGAATGGATAATGATTGCTATCAAGACAAAGTCCATACCCCAATTGATAGACTAACTAAAATTGCACGCAAGTAGAATGCCAACCAATACTAGCCAGCCTAGGATAAATTGATTGATTAAACACGAGTTGTATCTTGTGCAAGCACCTAACTCATATTTTCACATGTTCAATTGTCCATAATCTTTTATTCAATTATACAATGAATAGTTTAAATTAAATAATATTTATTAATCGACCAAAATGTCAAGTTACAATGATGTCCATTAGCCACCTATCCCAACAATGGTTGTTCCTTTGATTAAAAAAAGGGACGATATACAAGACGAGGAGTTATCTTCTTCCGTAGATGGAAATTTAAATCTAAGAAAATATTGATTTTAATTAATTAACATAAAAATTATTTAATAACGAAAATATGAATTTTAGTTGAGATTCACCAGTAAGTCATAATTGACTAGTGAATGATTAACAAGTCAGAACTCCGTTTGATTGGAAGGGTGAAAAATGGGTGGAAAGAAAATATTTTACAGGGAAAAGATTTTTCAAGAAAATGTTTTCCTAAAAATTGTAATTAATTGTTTTTGATTGGTATAATTTTCTACCTGGAAAATGTTGAAAGTTTGGTGTCCGTTTGGTTTCATTTTTTTTTATAAAAATTGTCCATTAAAGCGATAATTTTTCTACCAATACGTCTAGAATTTGTTCTAATTACCAAAAAGTAAAAAAAAAAAAATTTAAACAATTAGAAAAAATTACCAT
Organism: Fraxinus americana; assembly: GCA_035079005.1. Taxonomy (NCBI): domain Eukaryota; kingdom Viridiplantae; phylum Streptophyta; class Magnoliopsida; order Lamiales; family Oleaceae; genus Fraxinus; species Fraxinus americana. The sequence goes on along the minus strand of CM068716.1, from coordinate 13,619,605 downwards.
ATTCGTTTGACTTTGTTTTATATAGAAATTGTCAACAAAAATGAAAATTCTTTTTACAATAGTTGATAGAATTGGTTGCCTTTACTTAAAAAAAAAAAAAAAAAGGTGGAAAATGTTTTCCCAACTAATAGGTGGGAAAACAAAATCAAGTTTTTGTGCATCAAATGATTGTACCTAGAAAAAGGTGGAAAACGTTTTCCATGGAAAAATTTACCTATCAAACAGCTTTTTAAGGGTGGAAAATGAAAATGTTTTCCTTTTCCATGGAAAACTAAGGCTATCAAACGGAGCCTAACTTCTTAAAGTGTACGTTACCGGAATTCCATTATACCTAACTTTATTGTAATGTAACATATAAAATTTAAACAAACAAAGTAACGTAGTAAACCCTCAAAAATAAAAATAAAAAAATTACCAAAACAATTTCCAAGAAAAAAAGGTGAGAATATAGTACTAAGCCCTCAAAAAATTCCTAAATATCTTAGATTTGATGGAGAAGTCAATAAGGAAAGGTATTGATTTGTGTTTCTTAAAGTCTTGTACCCAAATAAAATCACTAAGGGTCTGTTTGATTGCAAGAGTGAAAAATGGGTGGAAAGAAAATATTTTACAGGGAATTGATTTTCTTAGAAAATGTTTTACTGAGAATTGTAATTAATTGTGTTTGATTGGTATAATTTTCCATGGAAAATGTTGAAAGTTTGGTGTCCATTTGGCTTCGTTTTTTATGGAATTTGTCCATTAAAGTGATAATTTTTTCTACCATTGGGTCTAAAATGTGTTCCAATTGTAAAAAAAAAAAAATTTGAAAAAAAAAAAATTTACCATACCGAATATTCTTCGTTTGACTTTGTTTTGCATGGAAGTTGTCAATAAAAGTGAAATTTTTTTTTACCATTGTATCTAGAATTTGTTCCCATTGCAAAAACAAACAAAAAAAAAAGCTGGAAAATATTTTTTCACCTAATAGGTGAAAAAACATTTTCCACCTAATAGGTGAAAAAACATTTTCCACCATTTGTGCATCAAAGGGTTGTACCTAGAAAAAGGGAGGAAAACATTTTCCATGGAAAATTTCGCATATCAAACAGTCAAAAAGTGGAAGTAGGAAAATATTTTCCTACTTTCATGGAAAATTACGCGAATCAAACAGAGCCTAAGGCCCCATTTGATTCCCTCTATTTTCTTAGGAAGTTGGAAAAAGTTTTCCATTTTTCACCTTTTGTGGTATTTGATAGTAAAAATTTTCCTCTGAATTCGTTTTCCTCCCCCACGCCTCCCGCTCCTCTTTTCTTGGTTTTGAAGGAAAATGTTTTCTTTTGGTTTTCATTTTTATCTAATGTGAGATTTTATCACTTAACATGTCGAAATTCGCGTGCTCATTTTTTTAATTTTAATCGGATTGAATTGCTCATTAGAGTTTAATGAGCTCTAATACCATATTAAAACCTAGAGTTCCATCTTAAAATGTCAACATTTTTAAGAGGAATAGTCTAAACTCTTATAAATTGATTTATATTTTTATCTTTATTCGACGTGCGATTTTATCCGGCAAACGTTGGAATCTGACAGATTTAAGCACTTTGAGCTCAATCAATTTGCAATAGCAGTACTCAACATATTTTTCGAACAAAAGCTTGGTAACTGTACAAACTTGGTTTTCTAATCAATACTCAAAATAATAAAAGAGAAAGCAGTACAGAAGTTAGTTCAATAAAAATAGTGCTTAACATCGCTTCTGTTCCATTTCTAATGCGATGGACAACAATGGCTAAAGGAGCAGAAAAGTTGTAAACCAATATTCTTGCTGCCAAAGATATGCAGTCATGTGACAATAATCCTCTTGGCAGAAAGAACAAATCTCTTTAATCCTTAAACCATGCTACTAAATCATTGAAATTCTCGTAAGAGCTCCCTCCTTCTCTAACAGTATTTTGAATCTTTGTTTGAAGATCTAATACCCTTTCTTTAAATCTTTCATCACTCAAGAGTTGTTCCAATTTGTTCTTAATTTCTTCGCGTCTGATGATTCCGCTGTCATCTTTGTTGAATCCCAATCCTATCTTCAAATAATCACAAATGTAGTTCTGATTAAAAATCTGATCCGTGAAATAGGGCCAGCACAAAAAAGGGATTCCATTGCTTATGCCTTCAATTGTAGAATTCCAACCACAATGGCTAATGAAACAGGCAACAGAGGGATGAGACAGTACTTTTTGCTGTGGTGCCCAACTGACCATCCGCCCCCGATGATGCACTCTTTCGTTGAAACCCGTGGGATATGCGTTGTTGATGTCTTCAATCATTTTTTCCCGCACAACCCACAAGAATGGCCTATTGGTGAGTTCAAGGCCAATAGCTAGTTCCTGGAATTGATTCTGATCAAATATTGTGAAACTTCCAAATGCAACATAAATGACAGAATTAGGTGGTTGTTGATCAAGCCATGCCAGACAACCTGTTGAAGAAAAAATTCAAATAACAAAATTCGCCGCCTTTGGTTTCCACTTCTAGATAGAGAGGGTCTTAATTTAAAGGCTCACCATCAGTTATTATATGAAAGTTGTGCAACTTTCACACATTTAAAAAAGGAACAGTATACTTTTAGATGAGATAATTCGATATAACCTGAGTCTTCTTTCCAGAAGTTTCCTGACGATTTTCCAAGCCGATTACTTGCCAGAAGAGGGCCTATGGGAATAAAGTCTGGAAATGAGGCAAATGTCCCAGACTCCAACCAGTTAGATGAATTGCAAATCAGCTTATCTGCTGATTTCGCTGGCTTTAAAATTTGTACCATTAGTTTGAAGACGATTTTTGCTGTAAGTTCATCGCTAATGCAGTTCCAACTGAGTTCCGCAGTGTTTATGGCAGGCGTAGCTGGTGAAAACTGAATTATCTGGTTTTGCATTGGTATTCCTGCAAAAAAGAAAAAGTTCTTCAGTATTACTATTATAAGAATGTGTTTTCTTCCCTGAACTTGCATGCTTGCTATATTAGTCACCCAACCTTGTATCACTCACTGAAAACATATTGGTCAGTGAGCTTTAAAATGCCAAAAATTAGTCACTGAAATGGATTCTTTGAGTCCGATCAAATCGATTATTGAGTTGGCGAACCGCACCTCTAATGAGCCCCCTTCCCTCCCCCTTTCTCCTTCCATTTCTGCCTTCCTAGGGAGCTCTTCAGAAGTATGCCCTTTTTAATAGGGTGGCTAATTGTTCTTCAATGGGAACAAGTCAAATCAAATTTCTATTTTTGGAACTAGAACATAAACAAGTTCTAAAATCTCCTATACCGAGGAAGAAACTATAGTTATTATTGTCTAAGAACACAAGAAACCAGAAGAGTAAATGAAAATAGAAAGAAAATTGACAATCTTTTATACGAAAATCAGCAAAAAATTTATACTGCCATCTGCTCCTGTTATCACTGATCAATGTTATTCAGTAGATATACTTTAAACTGTGCTCACCATCACTGTCTATAATTCCATCATCAATAAGGTTTGGAATTTTAAACACCAGAGCAAATTGAGTGGCAGCTGCCGGCCAAAAAGCTACTTTCTTGATACCCACTTTCTCTGCAACTTCCAGAGCCCATCCCACGGTGGCATCGGCAATCAAACAGGTGATTCTATCACTTTCTGAACCATTAATTTGTTCAATAAGTGCCATCAGCTCACCCGGCATGACAGCAAAAATTGATTCTATCTGTTTTCCGATATCACTTCTGTCGTCAGATGATTCTAATCCATCTGGGATTGAAACCATTTGTATGATTTCTTGTATATTGTCTGTCTCCGGTAATGCTTTGATAACTCGTTCATGAATGAACTCAGTGTTGACGAATGTAACCTTGCAGCCGTAGTTTACTAAATGGAGTGCAAGTTCCATAAGAGGAATCACATGGCCCTGTGCCGGATATGGTATAAGCATAACATGAGGGCTTTCCATTGTTTTTCTTTGATTGATGATAAGAGAAGTGATTGTTTCCGCTGGCCGTAGTGTTTAATGGTGATACGAGTATGGTAGATGAGATAGAATTCGATATTTGTAAAGGATGTGTGCTGTGAGGAAATTTTAGTGTTTTTTCTTTTGGGTGATGCTACATGTACACCTCATGCATTACACAATCATTTACACCCCCTCACATGTAGGGGGTCCACGATTATTTTATTGAATAATGCTAAGTGTACACAATTTTTTACACAATCTTTTACACATCTCTCACATGGAAGGGGGCCCACACATAATAAAATAATCGTGGACCCCCCTCCATGTGAGAGAGGTGTAAAAGATTGTGTAAAAGTGTGTGTGTACATGTAGCATTACCCATTTTATTATGTGTGGACTCCCTTCCATGTGAGGAGTGTGTAAAGGATTGTGTAAAGAATTATATACACATGACTTTATTCTTTTTTTTTTTTTTGCTTGTCTTCACCAAGCCAGCAAAACAGGTAAATTGTTCTAAAGTATATTTACAAAGGAATATCTTGAATATATATTCTATTTTTCATGTAGAACAAGGAAGGATTTAGCCATTTTTGGCCGGCCTTAGGTGACTGATGTGACATTCATAATTAAAAATAGAATTATGTGATTCATTTAATTACGCATTTTATTTCATATAATCTAGTGTCACTTAAATTAACGTAGCAATACAAGTAGTGCTAAATATCATTATTTATATACATGTCATTTTGATTAGAAACGAAAAATAGGAATTGGAACTTGGAAGAAGCTAATGAGGTGTAAATTTGGGCCACTTCATTTTTCTTTAACTTTAACTTTAATTATCATTACTAAGTATTAATTATTAATTATTAATTTAATTTAATTGATGGATAACTAGTCAATCAGTTAGTTTTGCCTAGTAAGCATGGTGATTAGGAGATCAAAACTATATATATGTCATGTGATGCGCTTAATGCTATGTAGGCCGGCGATGAGAAACTCGAAGCTGAGGATACAACTACTAAAAAATGAAGATGTTTGATGGAGCAGTGTGAAAATTTGCAGTGGTCATGCAATTCCTAGATTGAAGTGAAGTTTGATATGGTTGGGAGCATTGGACATGTTGACAAGATGATTGTGAATAAAAATTTTGAACCAATAATGAGAGGAAAATATGGTGGCTATTTGTATTGGCCAATAGGAAAGTCAATTTCAGGTGGGGCTTCCGCGTTGGAGTCAGACCAAGGAAAGTCTTTTATTGTCGCTAAAGATTATGAAGTGGAAAAAATGGGTTATGTGGTAAGGGCAAGAAGAATGACGATCGGAGTTTAAAGATGTCATATTGTAGAGTTTTATATATAATGAATCTTTGTATTCTGTTTATATTTATGCAAATTGATCAAGGAATAGTGACACCTACTATTAAAGCATTGATGAGTACAGAAAGAGAGGCGTGACGAGAGAATTTTCAGAGTCAAAGGTGTTGGTGTGCGAGAGAAAAATTGAGGAAGAGTTAGAATAAAACGACGTGCATGCCTTCTAATTTGTATGGGAAAAAGTTGATAAAATGAGGGAAAAAAATGTATATGATGTTTCCTTAGCTCGCAGAGTCTTCTTTTCTTGTAGTCATTAGTGGTATGCCGAACTACGTTTAATTTGTCTTTATCTTCTTGGCTCATTTTCCGTCGTTGCGTCTGCCAGTTCCATCCTGATGGAGATATAGAAAGTAGTCGAAGTTGTAAGCTGGATTTTGACCGCTTTCTCTTGTACTTGTCACCCAATCTTTATGTTGTACCCAAAATAGGGGTGGGTCTATGGTTTTCTCCTTGGGTGCAACAAGTTGAAAGTGTTTGTTTTAAGTGGAAACCTGTGAAACCATTAATAATAAAGAAAGTTTCAGACTGCAATGATAGATATTTTTGAAAATTCAAAGAGAACATTTGAATTCTGTAGACATTGCTTTTTATGGTTGTCTTATTTTGCTGAAATTACAATGAAGATTCTCACAAATAGAACAGAAAATTTTTAATCTTTAATCCATGACAAAAAATCATCAAAATTCTTGTGAGAACTCCCTCCTTCTCTAACACTATTCAGAATCTGTTCTTGAAGATCCAACACCCTTCCTTTAAATCCTTCATCACCCAAGACTCTTTCCAACTTATTCTTAATTTCTTCACGTCTGATGATTCCACTTTCATCTTTATTCAGTTCCAATCCAATCTTCCAATAATCACAAATGTAGCTCTGATTGAATATCTGATCTCCAAAATAAGGCCAACAAAGAAAAGGGATTCCATTACTTATGCCTTCAAGGGTAGAATTCCAACCACAATGGCTAATGAAACAAGCAATAGAAGGATGAGATAGGACTTTTTGCTGAGGAGCCCAGCTCACTATACACCCCCGACGATCCATTCTTTCTTTGAAGTCTGTTGAAGAAAGTATTTAATCAAATAACAACACATTTTCCTTCTTTAAAAGTTTTAGTAGAGATTATGAGAGCATCTCATTGCCACTCAATTATGAAAAATATGCGCGTGTGGTTTGTGGTGATGAAAATGAATTCATATGCACATGATGGGAGTGTTAGATACAAATTTTAGATTATGTATATATATATAGATTTCACTCTCTAAAAACTTAATCTTTTAAATCAGGTGGTCTAATCAAACCTGTTGGGTAAGCATTGTTGAGATCTTCAATTATGTTTTCCCGCACAACCCACAAGAATGGCATATTGGTGAGTTCAAGACCAAGAGCCAGTTCTTCAAACTGATTGCGGTCAAATACTGTGAAACTCCCAAATGCAACATAAACGACGGAGTGGGGTGGTTGTTGATCAAGCCATGCCAAACAACCTGTTCAACACAAAATTCAAATACTGTGAAACTAAAATCACTTGTCGCATCTTTCATGGGAAAACAATCATTACACAGAATAATTGCAGAATATAACAATAATATTAACTAAAGAAAAACAAAACAGAAAATGAAATTGCAGGAATATATTAATCGCTAAAGCATAGAATGAATCTTCAAACCAAGGCCTGTGTACGAAACAATATCATTGAAACAGATTCGCTCCCAGTCTCCCAAGATACAACAGAGGAACCTCCAAAAATCGAGCACGATATTTCTGCACTGGCGAATTCTATTTGCACTAGAACTATACTACCACGACTTTGACACGAAACAGAAAAATGCGCAATATGGAAGAAAAAATAATGGAAAATAAAGGCAAAATGTGGACCCGCCTCTGTTTTAAAAAGTATCTTTAAAACAATTTCGCTCATTGTCTCTCAAGATACATCGGATGAACCTGCAGAAATCAAGCACTGAATTTCTGCACCAACGAACTGTATTTGCACTACTATACTATTACAACTTTGACAGAAAATGGAAAAATGTGCCATATGGAAGGAAAAAATAATTGAAAATAATGCAAAACATGGAGCATCCTAAAGTTGTGGCAAGTCGCGCCCGCATATAAGTTCAAGGTTCGATATACAATTCGATTCAAGACTTGAAACCTTGCATGTATGTGGAAAGAACCTCTATACCATACATTTACGCCCTTCCAAAACGTAATCATATATAAAGTGCTCATTGTCTTTATCATTTTCCTATGTGGGACAACTCACACATAATTTTCCCTTCAACAAAAAACTATCTTCCAATGCATCAACTTTGAGCTTCAATTTCTCGTTCACCCGAGCATCAATTTTGGCAAGTAAATACATAATTTTGAAGTTCTCATGGAAGAAAACATAAATCGACTTTGATATTCCAAAATGAACGAACAGGGCCTATTCAAAATTATGCCAAAATAGCCCACTAGCCATTTTTTTTTTCCACCAATAAATTCAGTCTGTGCATTATCAGGGTTAGTTGGAGTTGAAAAGGACAAAATTCAAACAAGTTTTTATTTTCCCGTTCTTTACAATTTAATATTTCAGATAAGGTATTTAACACAACCTGAGTCTTCTCGCCAGAAGTAGCCAGTCGATTTTCCAAGCCGGTTGCTTGACAAAAGAGGGCCGATGGGTAAAAAGTCTGGATATGAAGCAAATGTTCCCGACTCCAAACAACTTGATGAGTTGCAGATCAGCCTTTCTGCCAATTTTGTTGGCTCTATAATTTTTATGGAGAATTTGAAGAGAAGTTTTCGTTGCACTTCATCATGCATACAGTTCCAAAACAAATCAGATGTTTTTATCAAAGGCATTGTTGGCGAAAGTTGAATACTCTCCTTTCTCATGGGTTGTCCTGAAAAATTCAGCATTGTATTAGTATAAAAATAAGAAAAGGAAAAAGAAATCACAGGATCTCTTCAATGAAAGGAACAAGAAAATAATAAATCCATATCCAGAATGTGAGCCTATTTACATATGAACTATGTGGGTAGTCTATGAGAAATATCAAATATCAAAATGAAGTTGTGTGGTTAAGTTCCCATTTCAATGGTGGATCGTGTTCTATATGGTCAAGTCCCTTCTGTCAGCAGCAAAGCTTTTTTCTTTGGTGATGGTTCCAAGTTATCCCAATGCCTGCAAACGAAAGCCGGGGCCAAGTCCACGCTTTTCCCTCCGGCTTGAGATTTAGTTCTTTGAATAAAATTTTAGAGAGAAACCATGTGGTAGAATATCTACAAAGGATGGAGGGATACGAGTTGTAAGATTCGTTAGTATTGGGAAAACGCGAGGTGAAATATGCTGAGTGGTCCATTTTGGACGAGGTACTGCATGGGGTCGTATCTTAAAAAATGTCGGTCCGGCCTTGACCATGGCAGTTCTGCTTATGCAATTGCCTCCCCAATGGTGACAGTTGTGTTTTTTGCAGATGGGCGATGGATCCATGGCTTTGTAAACTCAAACGGCTTGCTGGATATGGTTTGCAGATGACCATTTAGATCTCCTGCCGGTAGAAAGAGAACTGGAGAAGGAGTGCAGGAAAGAGAGAGTGTGAGGGAGAATGAAAGACAGAGAGATGGTGGCAATGGCTCCTGGCCAGGCGAGCAGCTAATTAGGTTGTCGATTGCATTGGTTTTCCGCCAGTGAAGCGGCCAAACTCGTTGTGGCCCATAATTTGAATGGGCGGATGCTTGAATTGGTTACTAATTGTGGTCAGCTAAAAATCGCATCCCATCACGAAGATAACTATAATTCTATTTAAGACAAGGATTTAACAGGAAAAATGTAAATTCGAAAAAAAAACAGAGAACCAAGAACAGGAAGAAAGAGAGATTGCACTACTATGAGAAGAGTTATATAATTTATCTAAAACCCCGAGCATACCGACAACAAATATTAGGAAAGACAGCAACAAAGTATATCCAAATTGATGTTCTTCACAAAGTACGTATGATAAATGAGATTTCAAAGGATTTTCAAGTCTCCATATATTAACAAAGATGTCGATTAACTTTCCTCTTTGACAATGACAAACAAACCCACCTCTACGAATATGAGACAGAGAAGTTCGAATCCTTAAACCAGGACAAAAGTAAAAAGTTTAAACAAATCTCTCAGCGAAACTCCTACTGTTATTTTGGAGAATACACAAAATTAGACGAAATGGTGACCTACTTGAAGTGGAAATACAAAAGTATGACAGGATTTATCGTTATGTATGCTTTAAACTGTACTCACCATTACTATCTAGGACTCCATTTTCAACAAGACTCGGAATACTGAAAATCAGTGCCAATAAAGCTGTGGCTGCTGGCGAAAAAGCTGCTTTCTTGATTCCCATTTCCTCCGCAACCTCTAAAGCCCATGCCATGGTGGGATCAGCAATTACACAGCTGACTTTATCACTTTCAGAGCCATTTATCTGCTCAATGAGAGCCATAAGCTCACCCGGCATGACATCAAAAATTGACCCCCACAACTTCGTGATATCACTTCTGTCATCAGAGGGTTTTAACCCGTCAGGTAACGAAACCATTTGTACGAGTTCTGGAACACTGTCTGTCTCCGACAATGCTTTCATAACTCGTTCATGATTGAACTCTGTGTTGACAAACGTAACCTTGAAATCGTGTGTTGCTAAATTGAGTGCGAGCTCCATAGCAGGAATAACATGGCCTTGTGCCGGAAATGGTATAATCAAAATATGAGTGTTTCTCATTGTTTTCCCCTTTTTCTTCTCCCTCGAATGTTGATGACGCTCAATCGTATTTGAGCTCCTTGACAGCCTGGTGGATAAAGCCAGTTGGCCCAGTTTCAATTATTTGGTATATAAGGCCCCGTTTGGCATCCGTTTTTTTCCCATTTTTGAACAGAATTCATTTTGCAACAGGAAGAAGATTGGACACGCCAGGGATGAATTTGACTTGTCTCAGACTACTCATTTCAATTGAATATTACTGTTGCCTTTAATTTCCGATTTTACCCTCTCTGAAAGTTTAAATTTGCATTTTATTGAAGGCAAAGCAAACAAAAAATTGAAGGGCATTTGTGGGTATAAATTAATGTGTACTGCAAAGTGTTGAGTTGGCCCATGCAGACCTGCTGTTGTCTGTTAAAAATGACAGGAAAATGTACATGGGGTCCATAACTGTAGCAAAATGAATTGGAAAAATAAATAGAAAGAATGGATGCCAAACGAGGGCAAGATAAGGTTTTCCCTCAGCGAAAGAGGCCACTAGAATTTGGCCAGAATACACACAAATGCGCGGGACCCAGCATGTATTTTGGAAAAAAAAAATTTTGCGCAAGACCCATAAATGTGTGGCATGATTATTGGATTAACTATGTTTTTTGTCAAAGATTGTGTGAGATTTTGCCACATATAATTTCTCTAAACCAAGTGGTATCCGTAGCATTTGTACACTTTGCCCTTGTTTGTTTAGCATTAATTCTTCAGATTTAAAAAAATCCCAACCGTTGCAATTCAAATTCAGCCACCATTTTTTATCATTTATCTCACAGCTCGGACCCATGTTTGAAACTAACGGTGCTTTTTTTTTGGTTTATTTTTTTCTACTTTCCAGTTGTTTAATGCTAAACAAACAAGGTGTTTAATGAGATATAAAAGCTAGACCAATTAGAGATTGAATCGTTTTTGTCTTCACCTAGCAAATAATGGAGGCAAATTAATTATTCTTGTCCACGTTTACAAGTAATATGCAAAAAATTGAAAAATATAATTTGTTTTTGGTTTCTAGTTTTAAATGAATAGGCCTGTGCAAACTCATGAAACATGTTTAAGTTGCCAACATATTTCCTATTAAAATTTATATCCAAACTTCTAGAAAATAATTGCTATTGAATAGAGAATAAATAGTATACATGTTACGCCTTGAAAAACTAGGATCCATGTAGGGGCTCATATAGCCTACGTGACGAACAGCTAATGGGCCGATGCCTCATACAATGACATAGGGTAACCCAACTACACGCAAGCGAAACGATTCAGGTGCGAACGACTCGTCTTCCCCACGTAGAACACTTGGATAGACCCCATTACACTTAGACCCCATTGCAAGAACCGGCCCAGGACGAGACAGGACGAGATCTTGAATGGATCTCGCACAATGTAAGTTGACAAGACAACTCACTACCATCGGTGCCGCCATCCTTTTTGGTCAAGTCTAAAGTTCTAGCTAGGCTTTATGGATACACAAGTGGCCTTAGCATTTAAGCTATGATTGATTGATGTATATAACAAGAGATGAAAGTCACTTTGATGAGGCCACGTGCACCATCATCCAGTGGACTCCATTCATTTTGTCCAAGCATAAAACCTCACACGTAGTCTCATTCAAAGGTAATGCAAGTTTAAACTCTTAAAGCTATATTTTTGCCACTCATACATTTTACTTTCTTTCCCCCAAAGTCGACCCCCATTGTTTACATTGGAGGTTCACGTTTAAAGCTCTCCCACACTCTAAAACTATTACACCAATTGACTCGATTGTCGGAGTGTGTGCAGCCAACTACACCCCTCTCAGAGAAGGCCACGCGTGACTAACGATTTGTCCAAGTGTGCAGGAATTCAACTTGTGTGAACGTGAGAAGCCTTGAGATCTGTTGGCCACATCATTGGTACGTTTTTTGGGGTCACTAGATTGGCACCGTCTGTGGGAAGTTCGACACTATAACTATGAACATCCTTGTGGTAAAAGTCATTTGAAATAGAGCCTGAAGAAAGGTTTGGTTCTTGAAGAAAGAACTGCAAAGAGAAAACATCTAAAACACTTACCTTTTGCCTGAAGCCTAATACATGCTATGAGTTCTAGCCACTACGGATTGCAAGATAGCTGCGAATATGAGAAATATGGCCAAACAGAATGCCACCATGCAGCAACTACTCATGTAAATGCATCAGCGGGTGGGGTATCAAGTGCCTCAACAAGAAGTGATACCCCAAGAGGGCGAGGAGAATGACACGACAGCCTACCCCATATGCATAGAAGGAAGATCAGCTCTGCAAAAAGGGAGGTAGAAATGGACACTTCCACCAATTACGTTGCTAGCCGACCTAGGGATAACATTCACAGCCATTTTGTGCCTCTCAAAATACCTAAATAATTGGAAAATGGTGATCCGACAAAGCACCTCAACAATTATAAGACTCACATGTCTCCGCGAGGCTCGCTAGTGCTAAAATATAGAGCCTTTCATCTCACATTAACTAAGGCCTCATAAATTTGGTACATTCGTATCCTAGCCGGTAGCATTAGGAGTTGGCTAAACCTCGAGAAGGCCTTTTTGAACCAATACTTATCTAGCAAAGAAAGTGAAGCCCCCATCCAAAGGTTACAGGACATGAGGCGGCAAGCTAGTGAAACTTTGAAAAACTACTTGACCCGCTTCAATGATGAAATGACTTATTATGAGTAGGTTATAGATAGAGATGCCATTTATACTCTAAGAGGAGGCATCAACATGAATACCCCATTTTGGAGGGATGTTCGAAACAAGAACCCTACCTCTTATGATGTTTTGGTGGAAATGATGAGAAGTGAGATTGTCAATGAAGAGCTCATTGATCATTGCAATCGGACTTTACTGGGACTCCCACCAACGAAGAGCTCATTGATCATTGCAATAGGACTTTACTGGGACTCCCACCACCTCAGAGACAATGATGAGGTCCCATAACACACTTAGTGGACCAGCAACGAACCCAAGTGAGAAATGCAATCGCCCCCACCTTAGGCCAAGCGCTGGTCACTGCCAAATTAAATGCAATGCCATCTTTGGCATATAAAGAAGTCGGAGCTGAAGCTCAAAGACAATCGAATCAATGTAGGGAAGAGGTAGGGAAGAAACAGGAAGCCTAGGGATAGGTACTACTGTACCTACCATCGAACCAACAGGCACAACACAGAGAACTGCCTATCAAGGCTATATCATTAAGAACCGCAGGCCCCGTGTTGAGAGAAGAAACACCCCTCCTATACCAAGGAACGCTCCTCAACCTAGGCATTAAAGGGAACCTAGGCATAATGAGGCGATACAATATCACAAAAATGAATTGCTTAGATGAGAGAGCGAGGAGTAAAAAAATAAGTCAAGAGGTGGACAAAGGCCCAAGAAAGAACCCCCACCTAATGCAAATAATGTCCCCATACGGGGAAATTAACACTATTATTGGCGGTTCACATGTTGGATGGGATCCTAGAAATGCTCAGAGAAATTATGCAAGAGAAGCAAATGATCCTCCTATGATAAACTATTTAGTGAATAGTACCGCTCGAGGAGCTGGAAGCATTCCACCAATAACCTTTTCACAAGAAGACATCATTGGGGTTCATTATCCCTATTGTGACGCTTTGGTGGTACAATTCATCGTGGGCAGAAATGGGCTTAAACATATGTTGGTAAATAGCAGAAGTTCAGTAAATATCCTATTTGGAACTACTTTTGACAAAACGAGGATAGATCATGAGCTTACTACCATGATTGTCCCTTATATGGTTTTACCGATGATATCATCGTTCGTAGGGGATGATGGTTCACACTATTGGTGGAAATGGGAGAATCCCCACTTATGACTCAATACTTTATGGAATTCCTCATTGTAGATCAGAGATCCACTTACCACGAAGTGCTGGGTAGACCTGCATTGAAAGAGATTGGAGCCGTTACGTCCATACACCACCCGTGTATGAAATTTCCAGCTAAAAGAGGAATTAACAAGGAGACCAAATGGGCTCGAGGGATGTTACTTTAGGTCCCTGAGAAAATTCGAGCCTTGCTGTCTGAATATGGTCCCGGTGGACATTGAAATGGTTGATGCACCTAAAGAAGGTCCTACCCCTGAACAAGGAAAATAGGTTAGCATGATAGATGCCTCGGAATAAAGGGTCATCAATATGGATTAAACCCTAGAGTTACCTAATCAAATTTCCAAGCGACCTCAGTTAAAGAATTGGAATCTTTCTCTACAGACCCAAATGACCTTACGAAGGTACTACAAGTGGGGAAATAGCTTGAATTAGGAGAAAAGACTGAACTCAAAAGTTTTCTGCTTAGCAACGTAGACATGTTCGCTTGGAAGCATAGACCCCAAGGTTAGTTGCGACCATCTTAACATTGATCACAAGTTTACCCCTCACAGGCAAAAAATGATAGCCTTGAACCCTGAGAGGTACGTGGCCTTGAAGGAAGAAGTGCAAACGCTCATATCCAATGGGTCTATCAGGGAAGTAGTATATCCAAAATGGATCTCAAACCCCATAATGGTAAAGAAGCCCAACGACAAATGGAGATTTTGCACGAAGGACATTTTTCCACTTCCAAGGATCGACCAGTTATCGACTCCACTGTTGGCCATGAACTCTTAAATTTCATGGATGCATACACAGGGTATAATCTAATCCTCATGTATTCGACTGATGAGGAGAACACTCCATTCATCATAGATAGAAGCCTTTATTGTTACAAAATGATGTCTTTTGGTCTGAAAAATGCCAGGGCTACTTATCAGTGCCTAGTTAACAAGAATTTACCGACCTTATTGGCAAGACCATGGAAGTATACGTTGACGACACGCTGGTAAAAGCCTCATGGCTGTGAACCACTTGAACACTTGGAAGCCACCTTCAAAATCTTGAGAAAGTACCAAATGTTGCCAAACTCTTTGAAATATGCTTTTGGTGTTGTTTCAGGGAAATTTCTGGGTTATATGGTCAACCAGCGAGGCATTGAGGCCAACCCAGAAAAAAATCAAGGCCCTACTTGATATCAAATCCTCCAGCAAGCCCAAAGAAGTGCAATGCTTGACAAGTCGCTTGACGGCGCTCAACCACTTCATTTTCGAGGCGACTAATAGATGTCTCCTATTCTTCAAAGTTTTGAAGGGAGGAAGAAGGTTTTAATGGAACGAAGAGTGCGAAGAGGCTTTCCAAGAGTTGAAGAAGCACTTTAGATAAGCCCCATTCCTCTTAAAGCTTAGAGACGGAGAAGCATCGCTTTTATATTTGGTTGTAAGTGCGGAGTCAATAACTTCAGTACTGGTAACGGAAGAAAATTTCATGCAATTGCCCGTTACTATGTAAGCAAGGCCCTACTACTAGCTGAATCACGTTACACGAATATGGAAAAACATGCCTTATCCCTTAGGTAGCTTATGGGAAGCTGAGGCTCTACTTTCAGGCCCATACATGTATTGACAAGTCTTTCCCTCAAGTAGGTGCTTCAAAAACCAAATGCGTCAGAAAGGCTAATGAAATGGGCCATAGAGTTAAGTAAATTCGACATCTTATATTAACCAAGAAGCTTAATAAAAGGACAAGCGGTAGCAGATTTCATAGCAGAATTCACTGAAACAACAAACATTAATGTGGCAATGGACCTGGCAGATCTTCCATCATGGAAGTTTTTTATTGACGGGTTTTCTAGAGAAATAAGCTTTGGGCCTGGTACATTGTTGGAAAGCCCAGAAGACAACAAGTTTAATTGTGTGGTGATGTTTCATTTTAAGGCCTCCAACAACGCAGCAGAACACAAGACACTTCTTGCAGGCCTCAAGCTATCCAAAGAAATACAGGTTAAAAACCTAACAGTTTGTAGAGATTCGCAGTTGGTGGTAAGCTAGGTTAATGACAATTTTGCAGCTAAAGATAAAAGTATACAGCATACCTAAGGAAGGTTTTGGACCTACTCCCCTACTTTGAGAAGTTTGAGCTTACCTAGATACCAAGAACGGAGAATCTGCATGCAGATACCCCATCAAAATTGGCCAGCTGCAAGGATTCAAAGCTCCTTAAGCTTGTACTAGTTGAATACCTTCCTAGGCCTTCTTAACCAAAGTAGAAGAGGCTATGCGGATTGAGGAAACCCCACAATGGATGCAACCTATAATAGCTTACCTCAAGGATCACGTATTGCCTGAGAGTAAAGAAGAAGCCTACAAACTCCCGCGCAGAGCCTTCCACTATGTGCTTCAGGATTAAATACTTTATAAAAAAGGCTTCTCGTCTCCACTCTTACGATGCATGGGAGATGAAGATGCCAATTATGTCCTACGGGAAATCTATAAAGGAATCTATGGCATCTACACATGAGGTCTAGCACTGGCTTAGAAAGTGCTAAGATAAGGATACTACTGGCCAACCTTAAAAAGAGATGCCATGCCATTCGTAACAAAGTGCGACAAATGTCAATGTTTATCTTCCATTCAAAGACAACCATCGCAAGAATTGACAATAGTATCCAGCCTGTGGCTATTTTCCAAGTGGAGAGGTTGATTTTATAGGCCGCATCCAAAAAAGGAAGGGAATTGCCAACTATATAATTATCTCCATTGATTATTTCACTAAGTAGGTCTAGGCCAAACCTATGGTGAAAATAATTGAGGCAAATATTTCCAAATTCATCTGGAAAAATATCATCTGTCGGTTTAAAATTTCCCATTCACTTGTAATTGACAATGGACGACAGGTCGACAATAAGAGGCTCAAAGACTTATGCAACGAGTTGGGCATCAAGAAACATTTTTCCTCCCCATTATCCCCAAGCAAATGGCCAAGTAGAAGTAGTTAACAAGACCATCAAACACTTCTTAAAAAAGAAACTCGATGCGTCGACTATGTGTTGTGGGTAATCCTTACCATCAGTCGAAATGCGACAGGAGAGACCCCTTTCTCTATGGCATACGGGACTGAAGCCATGAGCCCGGTCGAAGTGGGTCTCTCTTTGTTTCGCCGCCTGCATTTTACCGAAATATCCAATTATGAGATAAGACAGTATGAACTTGATTTCCTTGAAGAAAAGAGAGACGATTCACAAACAAAGTTGGTCTCATTCTAAAAAAAAAATGGCAAGGTACTATAGCA
The DNA here is from genome assembly GCA_035079005.1 of Fraxinus americana. Taxonomy (NCBI): domain Eukaryota; kingdom Viridiplantae; phylum Streptophyta; class Magnoliopsida; order Lamiales; family Oleaceae; genus Fraxinus; species Fraxinus americana. The sequence goes on along the minus strand of CM068716.1, from coordinate 13,602,359 downwards.
CTAAGGTCAAGAAGAAATCGTTCAGAAGAGGCGATCTCGTACTAGGAAAGTTTTTTTTTTCATCCAAAGAACTTGGCGTTGGCATGTTGGCCCGAATCGGGAGGGCTCCTACTGCAAATCAGATGATGTTAGGCCAGTGACCTTTCTAATTGAGAGCTTGGATGGGAAGGTGCAGCCCTATCCCTGGAATGTGAACGTCTAAGAATGTATTGTCAGCAAGGTCGCGATCAATGCTTATGTACTTTTTTTAAATTAATACAAGACTATGACAAGCTCATATCATTGAGATCATCTACAGTAGTTATGGCGAGCCCATAAATTGTTTAATTCAAGTTAATTATGGTGAGCCCACAAGTTAATAAGTGCAATTGATTATGGCGATCCCATAGATTGTTAAATTCAACTTAACTGTGGCGAGCCTATAAGTTAATAAATTCTATTTAATTATGGTGAGACCATAAGTCATTTAACTCAATTGATTATGGTGTGCTCATACGTCATTAGATGTGATACACTCATATGTTAGTTGGTTCGAAGTTAATTATGACGAGCTCATATGTTAACCTATTCGAAAAAGGAGATCATACTTCACTAGTTATGAACATAGGAATTGAAGAAGTCTATTTTTATAGTCAAAATTCATTACAAAGAATAAAGTGTTACAAAGAAATATTAAAAAGAAAGCCTATTCTAAACAACGGCGTTATGCTACTGAGGCCCCTCCTAGGCATCCACCTCATCAATTGAATCCTCCAATTCGTTAGCAAGAGTGGATGGCTTGTCCATCAAGAATTCTTCTTTTAAAGAAGATAACTCCAGCTGGGGATGTAGCTCTGAAAACCTTTCAAAGATTTCATTGTAGGCGACCCTCTTCCAATATATGTTGAGGCCATCGTTTGTTGTTCCAATTGGGCAACCTCAGCAGTCAACCCTTTTACATGGCCTTCAGCTATCTCTTCTCCTTGTTAACAATCTCCAAGGCTGACGAAGTGATCTTTTGGAGATTGTCAAAATTTTTCGCATGCTTCGTCAAAGCATTCACTTCAGCTTTACAGATGTAGGTTTCTTTTTTCAGTTCATCATTCTCTTTGAAAAGTACTTCCACCTTCGACTCTGCCTCAACTTGCTTTAACTTGGAGGCTTTAATGGCCTCATTGGTAGAAAATGCACTAGCCTTAGCTTTGCTCAGGGTAGCTTCAGTATCTTGGGCCCTTTGGATGTACTCCTTATTGAGGCCTTGTAGCTGCCTCGCATCCATCTGGACATTTAAAAAAAAACCCTGAGAACGAGCCTGTAGGGAGAGCCCATCCTCCACTATGTCGACCGCATCCTGGGTCTCAACATATGAGGAATATTTGTCAATCTAATACTTGTGTTGAATCCTCGTAGCCCCCTGAACATCAGCAGGCAACATCTCCATATTGTGGAGGCAATTTCATCAGACCTCCCACCTAAGAAGTTTTGGGCCTTTCCTTCAGATGAGGCACTCCTCACCTTTTTACCTCGCCTCTTCCTCACCAAACTTCCCCCCTCCTCGGCCACATCCTTTACCTCCACGTCCTTTACAGACGAAATTGGTTCGGCTAAGATGGGTCGTCGGAGTGTTTTCCCAATGGTAATCTGGCATTTGGAAGGAGGGTCGGGCACAACATTTTTAGACAACACCAACTTCCTCTTGGCGGGCCTCTCCAGGGAAGCTTCGGCCTCTTTTCCTTTTTCTTTTTCTCCTTTCTTTTCTGGAGGAGACGGTGGGTTCATTTTAGAGAGGCGAGCCAGTTCATTCCGTTGATTCTTATAAGAGGAAGAACTAGAGCTTAGGGACTTCTTTTTCTGTGCCTTCCCCATATGTCTCAGCTAGAGCATGTTTGGTTTGACATATTCGTTCTTGTGATGTTGTCCTACAAGCTAATAGGTACACAATTAGGAAAACTATTAAGGAAAGTAATTTTTGAACAAAGAAGCAAATCGTTATCTGTTTTACCTTTAGTAGCCATTAGTTGATGTTTAACGAAGAGGTTTCGCTTGCCGATGACGTTCTTAAAATACCTCTTTTCTGAAGGTAGCTCGTATATTGCCTTGATGATGGCCCACTTAGAAGGCTCGAGCTCGAACCGGTCAACTGCAGCTACATAAGGCCCGATCAGAAACTAGAAACAAAAGAATAGTGAAAGAGTAAAAGTCACTTCAGCTAAAGCTAAACTCACTGTACTCATGATACTGGGTCGGCACTGTTATCTTCTGAACCACATCTCCTTCCATCATCTGCCAGCGACCCCTCACCCAGAACCAAGATGACTTCCAGTTCTTGATGGAGGTTGGAGTCCCCCGGATGAAGGAAGAATGTGGGCCCTAAGGGTTCATACAGTACCACCCCTTTCAATCACTGCCCTCACTTGAGGCTCAGGGTTGAAGCAAGGTTTGGAAGACATAGAGAGACATATTATCGCCAAGAGTGACCTCCTTCCAGAGAAGGAAGGCAACTGCCAAGTGGCTAAAGATATACCTAAAAAAAGGTGTAATGGTAGCTTCATCTCCCCACTCAGGGTGGCCTCACTCACTGCTACACGCTCCTCTCTAGGAAAACAGGCCATTTCCTCAAGGGTTGGCACAAACGTCTCCATATTATTCGGGATTCTATACCTCTCCCTATAGGTCTCAAGCTTACTCTCTTTTATGTCTGTTGGCCATAAAGAAGCCCTCCAATCTAATACTAAAGTCTATGGGGACCTCTAACATCATCCGTGCATTATAAGGGCCCCATACCTCCATAATCCTTTCAGTAGGGATTATGGGAGGCATGCCCACGTCGCACGAATAAATGCCATGTCTATTTTGAAAGATCCCCAGACGCCTTCTTTGAAGTGGAGGCCATTTTTAAGCTAACAAATTGGAATGTCTGCAAATATTTGTGTACTTACATAGGTCTGGATGCCAGAAAGTGGGAAAAATGGAGTTGCTCGTCGAATAAGGAATGGTGGTGATTCTGAAGATTTTAAAGGTTTTCAACACTTGGAGCTTTTTAACTTTTGATTTTCACAAAGTGGAAAAAAGGAAAAAAAAATAGGTTTTGGGCATTTTATATTTGCAAAATGAAAGAGCCCCCACCTTTGGATCATCTCACATCCAAATCTAAGTCGTACATTTACAATCTCATCTACTACGTTGAAATCAAAAGGCGCTAATCCAATATTCAAATCAAGGAACCAGATGAAATCTTGAATTACAAGTGCCTTGGATTCATGTAAGGCTTGCTATCTATAAGGTGCACCATCATCATGAGCATTAAATGTGCACGCAATACAACACTTGAAAGCCCTACCATAACTGTTTTTTATTGAAATTCAATTTGTATTTCAAATCTTAGAGCAAAGGCCTCGCCTCGTATCATTCAGCCTTATCACAAGCTTCAGTTATCAAAGATGCTCGACATCCGCTCTAAGAGCCTTTCATCCTCGTATCATTTAGCCTTATCACAGGCTTCAGTTATCAAAGAGGTTCAACATCCACTCTAACTGCCTCACATCATATCATTCAGCCTTATCATGTTTCAATTATCAAAGAGGCTCGACATTAGCTCCAAGGGCCTCTCTTCGTATCATTCGGCCTTATTGTTGCAAAATTATCCCGCAAGTCTACGGAATCATTATACAAGTAATAGTTGTGGTGAGTGAGTTATCATCCCACGGGGAATAAGGTTCGATTCTAGTGTATCAGATATACCTAAATTCGCAACAATAATAAGATATGATTGATTTGTATTTAATTATGTTTTATAACTACTAAAGCAATAAAAGAAAGAACGTGGTTTTTAAATTAAGCATGGATGAATGTATTGGATTTTCGATTCCACTAATTGACTCTAGAATTTAATTCTCAACTTGTGATAATTAATTCAATCCTTGCATTCATGTCAATTGATAATTTCACTTTTATTTATTATTCTTTTCCAAGATATAATAAACTTATGTTGATCACGATACGATCCTATTTCTGGTCCGCATTCATATTATAAACATGCATTAAAACGTAGGATTATCACACACGATCGCACATTTCACAAATATTATTTCTAATATTCATTCTTCATGTGTTCTATATACAGTGTTCTACCTATCCTGAGTTTTTCAACACTACGAATAAGCAACTTATTGCCCTAATGGTGTGCAAACATTAAAACAATATGAATGAGCATGTATATAGAATCAAAACACAAGAATTAATTAAAAATCACGAGTCTTAAATTAAAAATTAGAAATCAAATAGTTTCATCATCCATCCAATACAACTAAAATTAGTCTAGCACATTAATATGAAAATTATACAGAAAATAAAATGAAACCACCACCCGAATCATATATAATAGAAGAAAATCTGGACTTTGACTCTTCATGCCTTCGAAATCGGATCCAAAATGGTGGATTCCTCCTTCTTAATGTATTTTGCTTTCTTTGTTCTCTAAAATGCGGCTCTCCCATAAAAGTCACGGAATTCCCCTTATATTCTACCCCAAAAAGTGTCCTAAAACATTACCAAAACAAAATAAAAGAATTACAATTTTGTCCCCAGATTACATTGAGGCGCACGCCAAGTAGAAACTAGGACGGGCGCCTTAGCCTTTAGGTAGGTCTCAGTCGAGGCCAATTTGAAGTGAGGTGCGCACCTCGCTTGCAGGCGAGGGCGAGCGCCATAGGCTAACTTTGGGGCCAAGTGCCATTTGGCCCCCATTTTTGCATAGCTTTCATTATGGCCCATTTTCTCCATTTCATCAGGTTCTTACTCTTTTCTTCATGTCCAATTGACTTCTTGCACTCTCAAATTTCGTTTCTCGGTACGAGCTAACTTTTGGTTATTTGCCTTTTAGTCCCGATCTCCTATTTTGCATCGATTATCTCCCTTTCTTGCATCATTTTCTCCACTTTCGTTGTTTTGATCGATGTAAACCCGATGGGACTTTTCTATCATCCCTGCCCACCGTGCTCTATCGATAAGAGTGGAGATTTCATAGCCCTCGAAATCATCCAGCACAACCTACCTTTCTGGCCACATTTTCCTTTTCTGGAGTATCCTGTCAAAAAGTCTCTTGTGATCAGCACTCAGAAAATACCTCATTCATCTGTCGTCAACACTTACACGTGTTGTAATCCCTAATGTGTCAGCCGATTCTTTTCCTCTAGCGGTTGTGGATGTACGTTTTTGTTTCGGCGGCATCCTATGACAAGGCGAAGGAAGCTATCTTTCCAAAAGTGAAATAATAGTGATCAATAGAATAGCAGTAAAAAGCATTTGGGTTAAGGGTGTGAGTGTGCAAAGAAAGAATACACAAGTGCATGTAAGACCTAATTGTGTCAAAATGTAGTGCATTTAGGAATGCAAATATAATAGGATGTTCACTGAATGTAGGACCTAATTGTGTCAAAATGTAGTGCATTTAGGAATGCAAATATAATAGGATGTTCACTGAATAACCACAAGTGCGAGGGGTGAAAATGGTGTACAATTAGAACTAAACACTTCACATGGGCATTATATCAAACACTTCGTAGACATATGTAAAATTGCACGAGCAAAAGCATATATGGTGAAATAGAAAGCCTAAATACCACAAAAGTAAAAGATGGAAACATTACTACCTAAACCCACTTCCATAACCACAAATTGCAAAGCATAAATCATAAGAATTGCAAGAACAATCAACATAGAACCCAGTTGGAGAAATAACCTATTTACCGTGCAAACTTGAAAGTTGATGGTGTGGAGTGATAAAAAAATATGGTATTGTGATGAATGAGGGCACGCACAAGTGAAGACTTAATCAAAATCAATAGAGGAATGTCTAAGGTTATGGGAGAAAGGGCAAGTCTCGTGTGTGTGTGTATGGGGAGGGGGGAGGGGAAAAGAGGAGGAAAAGGGTTTGAAAGAGAGAGAAAAATGGGTGAGGGGTTTATAAAACCCTTCACCGTGGCTGAGGCGCACGCCTTGCCTGTTGGTGAGGGCGTGGCCCAATTTTTTTTTTTTTATTAATAACCACAAATGAAATGGTAGCCCCCCTCCCCACCAAACTTCATGCAAATCTCGTTGAAAATTCAAGTAAACTTATGCAAGACTCGGGTGACAATTGCAATGGATGAATGATATAAACTCTACATTAAACTACCTAAGTAATAAAAATTTATAATCGAATGCATTAAAACTGAATAAATAAAAAGGAAGAAAATTGGATTGCCTCCCAATAAGCGTTGGTTTATAGTCCATAGCTCGATTTCGTCGTTCGAGTTAATATGCAGCATCAAGTGGTATGGTTGTTTTCTCACTAGAATAGTCACCTCCACAGTAAGCCTTCAACTGTTGTCCATTCACTTTGAACTTCCTTGTTGATATTGAGATGCTACTTCCATGGCACCATGAGGGAACACAGCCACTACCATAAACGGACCCGACCACCTATATTTTAGCTTTCCTGGAAAAAGCCTTAGGCGTGAATTGAACATCAATGCTTCCTGACCACCTCAAACTCCTTTTCCCGTATATGCTGATCATGCCATTTTTTGTTTTTCTCCTTATAAATTTTTGCATTCTCATACGAGTCCAGACGAAACTCATTAAGTTCATGAAGTTGAAGAATCCTCTTTTCCCCTGCTGCTTTCATATTAAAATTGAGCAAGTGGGTTGCCCAATATGCCTTATGCTCTAGTTCTACAGGTAGATGGCAGGCCTTTCCAAACACCAGCTTATATGAAGACATGCCATCAGAGTTTTAAATGATGTTCTATAAGCCTAAAGTGCATCTTCAAATTTCATAGCCCAATTTTTACGTGATACATTGATTGTAGCTTCGAGAATTTTCTTTAATTCCCTGTTGGAGATTTCCACTTGCCCGCTAGTTTGAGGATGATATGGAGACAGGGTGTTTCACACCATACTTTGCTAATAATGTCGTAAATAGGCATTTACAGAAATGTTTTCCACCATTACTAATAATCACCCTTGGAGTGCCATACCTCGTGAAAATATTCTTCTTCAGAAATTGAGTTACCACTCGACCGTCATTAGTTGGAAAAGCCACAGCTTCAACCCATTTAGACACGTAATCTACTGCCACCAATATGTATTGTTGATCGTAGGAAGAGGGGAAAGGTCATATGAAGTCAATGTCCCACACGTCGAATATCTCAACCTCCAAGATGCTGTTTAAGGGCATCTCGTCCTTCCGTGAGATATTTCCAGTCTGTTGGCACTTATCACAATTTTTACCATATAATGTACATCCTTGAACAACGTATGCCAATAAAAACCTGATTGTAGTACATTTGCTGTTGTCTTGACTGCTGCGAAGTGACCTCTATACGGGGCAGAGTGACTTGATTCCAATATTTGATGCTGCTCTACTTCAGGCACATAATGACATATAATTTGATCGGACCCCTTCTGTAAAGAAATGGATCTTCCCAAAAGTAGTGTTTCAGGTTACTGAAAAATTTCTTCTTCTGATGACTTGCATAATCTAGTGGAATGATGGAGCAGGCCAAATAGTAGATATAATCAGCATACCATGGCATAGTGATGATATGAAAAAGTATCTCATCCAGAAATACATCATTTATCTCCTTTATGAGGTGTGGTTCATGTGATTCAAGGCAAGATAGATGATCAGCGACAACGTTTTCACTCCCTTTTTTATCTCTGATCTCCATATCAAACTCTTGCAATAGGAGTATCCATCGAATAAGTCTCGTATTTGCATCCTTCTTGCTCATTAGATACTTCAAGGCTGTGTGATCCGTGTAGACAATCACTTTTGACCCGATCAAATATTACTTGAATTTGTCAACGGTGAATATCACTCCTAAAAGCTCTTTCTCTGTAGTCACATAATTGAATTGAACTTCGTCCAAGGTCTTACTGGCGTAGTGAATGACACAAGACATATTTCCCTTGCGTTGACCTAATATTGTCCCCACCGCGTGATCACTGGAATCACACATAAGCTCAAAAGGATAATCCCAATCTGGAAAAGTCAGCATTGGATTAGAAACTAATTTTTCCTTTAAAGCATTAAAAGCCGTCAACTATTCCTCAGTAAAATGAAATGAAGCCCCTTTTTGAATAGATTGCATAGAGGCTTCAAGATTTTAGAGAAGCCTTTGATGAAACAACGGTAGAACTTGGCACGACCTAAGAAACTTCTAACTCCCTTCACTGTTACCGAAGGTGGCAGTTTCTCGATGACTTGTATCTTAGATTTATCTACTTCAATACCCCATGCTGATATCAAATGTCCCAACACGATCCCTTCCTGAACCATGAAATGACATTTTCCTAATTTAATACAAGATTGGTGCCCTCAAACCGCTGCAACACTTTTCCCAATTGTTCAAGGCATTCCTTGAATGACTTTCCAAAGACTGGAAAATCATCCATACATACCTTAATGATATTTCCCACCATATCCTAGAGAATAGATATCATACAGTGCTGAAAAGTTGTTACGTTGCAAAAGCCAAACGACATCCTTCTATAAGCAAAAATGCCGTAAGGCCATGTGCAGATAGTCTTTTCCTGGTCATCTAGCGCTATAAGAATCTGGTTGTACCCTGAATAACCGTCGAGAAAATAATAATAAGCATGTCCTACAAGTCTTTCGTGTCTGATCAAAAAAAGGAAGGGGAAAATGATAATTTATTGTAGCATTATTGAGCTTGGGATAATCAATGCAAACTCTCAATCTAGTGACTGTGCGTGTCAAAATGAGCTCATTATTTTCATTTGAAACTACTGTGATCCCCCTTTTTTTCGGCATGACCTTTGCTGACCCAATGACTGTCTGATATAGGGTATATGATCCATACATCCAAAACCTTTAAGATACTTCCTTCATAGTAGGATTCAATCTGCGTTGGTGCTCAATTGATGCTCTAAATTCATCCTCCATCAGTATCTTGTGCATGCAAAGTGAAGGGCTGATCCTTTTATATCTAAGATAGTCCACCCTATTGCTGTTTTGTGATCCCGAAACACCCTCAACAATTGATCTTCTTCTGATTCTGATAGTATATTTAAGATAATTACCGGAAGTGATTTTTTTTACCAGATATGCATATCAAAGGTGTTCTGACAGTTGTTTAAGTTCAAGGGTTGGAGCTTGTTGAATAGATGGTACAGGTTTTGTAGGACCTCACCCAGCTCTAACTATAGTTGCTTGAGGAGTGACGGTCTGACTGCCAAGTAACATGCACATTCTTTTGCTTCCTCTATCTCCGATGGTAAATCTTGAGAGTGTACCAAACAAGCCTTCAGAGGGTCCTGAGGATGATCAAATCTGAATGCCTCTGTTACTACTTCCTTGATTACATCAATTTGCACGCATGAGTCTGATTCATTCTGAAATTTAAAGGCTTAAACACATTGATTTTCATCATCCAACCTCAATATCAACTTACCCTTCTGCGCATCAATCAGGGTTCTTCCCATAGCCAAAAATGGACGACCCAGAATGAGCGGAACATCAGTATCTTCTTCCATATCTAGGATAATAAAGTCTGCTGGAAAAATAAATTTATCAACATTCACCAAGATGTCTTCACAAATGCCTCTAAAATGCTTGATCGATCTATCAACCAATTGCAATGAAACTGTAGCAGTTTTTGCTTCTCCCAAACCTAATTTCCTGAAAAAGAGATAAAAACATTAAATTAACACTAGCTCCTAAATCACACTATGCTTTATCTATATACAAGTTACCAATATTGCAAGGAATAATAAAGCTCCTTGGATCTTTTAACTTTGGTGGCAACTTATGTTGGAGAATTGCGCCGTATTTATCGATAAGCATGCCCGTTTCATTGTCATCTAGCTTCCTCTTGTTTGATAGAATATCTTTCATAAACTTCGTGTAACTGGGCGTTTGGGCTGAGGCTTTAGTGAACGATATGTTGATGTACAACTTCTTGAATACATCTAAAAATTTCTAAAATTGCTTGTCGAGCTTATGTTTTTGCAGTTTCTATGGAAATGGGATCGAAGGAACATATGCTTTGACAAGGGTGGTTGCCTTTAACTACGAACTCTCTTGTGAATCAATTTAACTTCCCTCTATAGTTCTATCTGATTCATCCACGTGTTCGTCACCTAATGCAGGTACATTTTCTGTGCCAATTCGCTTCACATGTATTTCTGGGAGCTGAACTCCACTTCGGGTAGTGATTGCTTTAACGTGTCCCCAGGATTAGTCTCTATATTGCTGGGCAAAGTTTCCTGAGTTCTGCTTGATAATGCGACTACTATCTGACCAACCTGATGTACCAAGTTCTTGATTAAAGCCTGTTGATTCTGAAAATTGGTCTCAGTCTTTGTGATGTATCGAGATAGAATATCTTTTAATGATAGCTTCTTTTCTTGCTGTTGATGATGTTGGAACCCTGGTGGTCTGTTTTCGTTGTTTCCTCCTTATCCTTGATTGTTTGACCTTGAGAAATTAGGATGATATCTCTAACCCGAATTATAAGTGTTGGAGTAGGGATTTTTTTGCCTTGGGAAGTCCTGTGCGTAAATAACCTCTTCGGGCTGTGAAACTTGTGTAGATGCCAATGGGCAGTGTATAGTCAGGTGGTCTGCTCCACAACCTTCACATACATGAGGTGATTGGTGTACCATGTTGACTGATTAAGATAGATTATCCATTTTCACTGTAAGGAACTCCATTTGTGCTGCTAATGCTATTATTGCATCCACGTTGTGCACCCCAGCTGTTTTCCTTGGAGCTTCCCTGTCAGTTGGCCACGTCGATTGATTCTCAGCTATCTTCTCATATAGTTCATATGCATCATCGGCATTAAGTTTTATCACTGATCCCCTGCTGAAGCATCTATCAAATTCCTGAACTCCTGATGTAATTCGTTATAGAAGAGATATTGTCTAGCTTGCTTCAGAATGTCCAAGCTAGGGCATTTTCTAAGTAGATTCTTGAACCTCTCCTATACTTCAAAATAGCTCTCAAAATCCTTTTGCTTGAAGGTGTAGATTTCATTTCTGATTTGGTGTACTTGAGAGGGTTGGAAGAACTTTATGCTAAACTCTTAACCATGTCATTCCACTACTGTATACTCCCTGAAGGTAAACAAAAGAACCATTCTCTTGTAGTATCCTTCAAGGTATGAGGGAATAGTCTCATTCGGAATGCATCTGTCGATATCCCTTCATGACTGATAACTTCACACAACATGAGAAATGCTGAAATGTGTTCATGAGGATTCTCCGTGAATTTCTCGGAAAACCTGATGTCTTGATGATTTTGAAACAGATTTATGACATCAGGTCTAAGGTGAAAATTTGGTTGTCCGAATGGAAGATAAATTACAGCAGGTTGCATTGAAACATAAATTGGATTGACATAGTCCCCAACTAAAATGGGCGCTTCATTCTGGATGGCTTTCTGTTGATTTGGTTGCGGTAGCTGGTTGTGAATTTGAACATGAGCCTGATTTTGTTGTTGATTCTGATTATCAGCCATTCTCTTTGCTTGGCATTGTCCTCTTCTGTGGGTTCTGAATGTCCTTTCAATTTCGTGATCTATTGGAGCTAGATCAACCTCTTCAGGGGCTTGGACACACCATGTTTACCTGAAAAGAGTCAAGACAAAAGAGAATGAAACAAAGTGATACTAGCCTCAAACAACAACAATAATAAAGACGAATCTAGATATCAGTAACTAAAATCAACACCGTTATTCCCCAGCAACGGCACCACTTATCATAGGCTTCAATTATTAAAGAGGCTCAACATCTACTTTAAAGGCCTCCATCGTATCATTTAGCCTTATCATAGGCTTCAGTTATTAAATAGGCTCCACATCTACTCCAAGAGCATCACCTCGTATCATTCAGCCTTATCTCAAGCTCCAGTTATCAAAGAGGCTCGACATCTACTCTAAGGGGATCGTCTCATATCATTCAACCTTATCACAGGCTTCAGTTATCAAAGTGGCTCGACATCTACTCCAATAGCTTCACCTTATATCATTTAAACTTATCATAGGCTTCAGTTATCAAAGCGGCTCGACATCTGCTCCAACGGCCTCGCCTCATATCATTCAGCCTTATCACATGCTTCAGTTATCAAAGAGGCTCGACATCTGCTCCAAGGGCCTCGCCAAATATCATTCGGCCTTATCCCAGGTTTTAGTTATGAAAGTAGCTCGACATTTGCTCCAAGGGCCTCATCTTGTATCATTCAGCCTTATCACATGCTTCAGTTATAAAAGTGGCTTAACATCCACTCCAAGGGCCTCTCCTCATATCATTCAGCCTTATCACAGGCTTAAGTTATCAAAGAGGCTCGACATCTGCTCTAAGGACCTCACCTTATATCATTCAGTCTTATCACAAGCTTCAGTTATTAAAGACGCTCGACATTCACTCTAAGGGCCTCGCCTCGTATCATTCAGTCTTATCTTAGGCTTCAGTTATCAAATAGGCTCGACATCAGCTTCAAAGGATCTCGCTTCAGTTCCATCGAAGAAGCTCTACATCCTTACAAGTTTTTCTACCAACTCGAAAGTCCACGCATTATATGAACAATCATACTTGGACTTCTGGGACTGTTGTTATGTCTTGAAAAATTAAGATCCATGTAGGGGCCTATATAGCCTATAAGGTGAACAGGTCATGGGCCCATTCCTTATACAATGACATAGGGTAAACCAATTACACGTAGAAGAATTGATTCAGGTGCGAATGACGCATCTTTCCCGCATAGAACACTTGGATCGACCCAGACCCCATTGCAAGAACTGGCCCAGGACGAAGCGATGACGAGATCTTTAATAGATCTCGCACCATGTGAGTTGAAAGACAACTCACCGCCTCCTCCGTCTAAAGAACTAGCTAGGATTTATGTATATACAAGTGGTCTTAGCATTTAAGGCCAGGATTGATTGATGTATATGATGAAAGAATGAGGTCGCTTGGATCAAGCCACATGCACCATCATCCAGTGGACTCCATTCATTTTGTTCAAGTATAAAAGTTCACACTTAGTGTCATTGAAAGGTAATGCAAGTTTAAACTCTTAAAGCTATATTCTTGACACTCATACATTTTACTTTCTTTCCTCCAAAGATGATCCCCATTATTCACACTGGAGGCTCACATTTAAAGCTCTCCCACGCTCTAAAACTATTACACCAACTGACTCGATCGTCAGAGTGCGTGCGGCCAACTATATCCCTCTTGGAGAAGGCTACGTGTGACTAACAGTCTGTCAAAGTGTGTAGAAATTCAGCTTGCATGAACGTAAGAGGCCTTGAGATCTATTGGCCACATCATTGATACGTTTTTTTGGGTCACTAGATTGGCACCGTTTGTGGGAAGTTTGACACTATAACCACGAACATCTTTGTGGTAAAAGTCATCTGAAATAGAGCCTTAAAGAAATGTTTGGTTCTTGAAAAAAGAATCACTGCAAAGAGAAAAAATCTAAAACACCTACCTTTAGCCTGAAGCCTAATACATGCTATGAGTTCTAGCCACTACGGATCGCAAGGTAGAAGTAGGCAATAGGAAACTTCTGAAAAAGAGGTCCTCAGAACAAATGTAAACATGCGTCGGCCCCATCACCAATACAGAAGAGGCGGTACCACAATACATTTGGCTAGACAAGTAGGTGAGATGGCTTCGAATATGAAAAACATGGCCTAATAGAATGCCACCATGTAACCACTACTTATACAAATGCATCAACGGGAGGTTCCAAGTACTTCAATAAGGAGTGATGCCCCAAGAGGGCGAGGAGAATGATATGGCAACCTACCCCCAAATGTGTAGGAATGAGATCAACCCTGCAGAAAGGGAGGTAGAAATTGACACTTCCACCAATTATGCTGCTAGCCGACCTTGGGATAACACACTACATGAGGAGAATTTATCGCCATAATATGTTCAAGAAGACGAACCACAAAGATCCACCAGTGTGTTCTATCGAATTGGACCATCAAGGCCTAGAAATAGGTCTCGCAATCCACCTTCCACACAAAAGAGAGCCAAAATGAATTCCGGACCTTAGGGGATCCCTCTCCCTCCACCTAGAAGTAGGCGAGAGAGAAGAGACGAGACGAACTTGAGGAATCAGATGGCAGCGCCACGATTCCCTCGTTATCAAGCAAAGGAAGATGATTTTGACGATCATATAGGTCGTTTGAGTTAGATGATGACGATAAAAGCTTACCCTTCTCCCAAGAGTTAAGGAGTGCCCCAGTTCCCAGCCATTTTGTGCCTCCCAAAATACCCAAATACTTATCCAGCAAAGGAGGTGAAGCCCTCATCCAAAGGTTATAGGACACATTTGGACATGATGGAAAATAAACCTTGACCCCGTTTTCTATAATGGCTATGTAGATAGTAGATGTCTGGCCCATTCGTATTCATGCAAGCAAATTCCAACATGTTTTAATCGGAGATCCTGACAGAAAAGGGTGACATTTAAGGATGTGTGAGATGCTTTATGATGAGAGACAAAAATGTTCAAGCGCCGGCAATATGATCGAAGATGATTGTAAACAAACAAACAATAATAAACAACTACACCAAAATAAAAATAATTAAACTCAAGCAAATAAATAAGGAATAAGCAAGAGAGAAAGCTGAATGTGTTTTTGTGTGTAAAGAATTGCATAGGAACAAATGTTACAAGAGTTATTTATTTATAGAGTTCGGCCCACGTGGTAACCTTTGGATAAGAACTACATGACCTCATCTCCCAGGTCGAAGCCTCACATCACCCAGTCTACTACGCATTTAATATATTGACAACAGGTCAGCCGTCCTATATCCTAGGTTGACAATCATGACATGGAGCGGTGTGAAAATTTGCAGTAATGAAGTTAATTTTAATAAACTTGGGAGCTGTAAGAATTCGGGTATGACCCGAATTTTTTGTTGAAGTAATTGAAGAATTCTAATTGAAGAATTTTGTTTGAAATGCTATTGGAGTCCTATGTCAAGTTGAAGTTCTATTTTGGAAACCCATTGGGAGTTAGAAATTAGTATTAGATTTGAAGAAGAGTTCGGGATGAAGAAAACAACTTGGAACGAAAAAAAAGAGGGCAGAATACAGCGTCGGGCATGGGGGCCGCGGCTCAATATACCTGTTCAATATTTTGTCCCGGGTGTCGGGGCACCGAAAGGTGACGTCGTGGTGCCACTTGTGTCTGTTCCAGCATTTTCTTGTTATTCTCTCATTTTTCATTTTGGACTCGATTATTTGATATCCTATTTCATCAACAACTCTACTAGGAGGGTTTGGACGTCCCCTACATATTCCCTATAAATATTATGCTCTTTTATACAATTTTATGGTGTAAGAATAGTGTAAGAAAAATGATTACTAGGTTTTAGGAACTTTGTAATATTTCTTCATCTTCATTATTTGTGATACAATAAAATCTCTTAAGTCATTTGTCATATTTTCTTGTCTTCTTTTATTCTGTTGTTTATGATTATATATTTCATTATTGTGCCATATAATTTCAACATCTCAATGTAGTGGTTGGTTTTATATCAAGTGGTATCGAGAAATACGTGATCTTTGAATTCTCAAAGATTGGTATAAGAGATTTTGGGCATAATTAACACAAAAGTGGTATCAGAGCCTAGGTCCAGCAATTCTGCAAGAGCAAACTGTTTGATTTGTTCGAGATTTTTTGTTCTTGATGGCTTTCATGGAGTATGACATTTCACTTTTGGATTGGAACATTAGATTTTCGCTATGACAAGTTAAGATGCGTGTAGTACTAGCACAGCAGGATTTGGATGATGTGTTGCTAGGAATTGACAAGATGCCAGCAACTTCGACCGCGAAGAAGAAATTACGGAAGGATAGGAAGGCAGTTTCTCACATTCATCTTCATTTATCGAATAGCATTCATTATGAAGTTTTGAAAGAGGGTTCAAGAGTTGCTTTATGGTTGAAGTTGGAGAAATTGTGCATGACTAAAAGTCTGACAAGAAAGTTGCATCTCAAATAGCTTTTATATTCTCATCGAATGGCAGAAGGAGGATCATTGGAAGATCACCTAGCCTTATTTAAAGAGATTGTCGTAAATTTGGAAACTTTAGAAGTAAAGTATGATGAAGAAGATTTGGCATTGATCCTATTATGTTTATTGTCCACTTCATTTAGAGATACGATCTTGTACAGTCGTGATACTCTCACCATGGAGGAGGTGTATGATGCTTTATTTTCAAAAAAGAAGATGAAGGCCTTATTGCTTATGGTGGTTCTAGAATGGCAGATCGAAGTCTAAGTTCAGTAATTAGACTTGTAATTTCTGCAAGACGAGGTGGCACATTAAGAAAAATTGCTATAAATTGCAGAATAAAGAAATGTTGGTTGCAAGTCGATATGGAAAGTAATCAGAGACTTTCGGTGAAGCAGACCTCGTAGAGAAGATTGTGAGTAAGGGGATCTCTTGAAACTACTGGATGTGACAATTAGAACACTTGGCCAGGTTCGAAATGTTCCGAATTTGAAGAAGAATATCATCTCGTTGTCTGTCCTTAATTCAAAGAATTGTGATTCCTTTGGTAGAGGTGGAGGTGGATTTTTGAAGGTTTGTAAGGGTACCCATGTGGTATTGGAAGGCCAGAAAAGGTCTCAATCATACATCTTGCAAGGTCGTGTGAATTCTAGAAGAGTCAAGCAGCACATGTTCAGTACCATAGTGGACATTCAGTTTAGTACAATACTTTTAGGAGCTCGTAAATGGTTGGATCTGAATAATATAGCCCAGTGCAGTTTAGAAGATATGGATAATATTGCTTTACCACCATCACCTGTGGTGCCATTCTATTCTATTGCTAGGGACGGACCCAGTGGAAAAATGAATGTGAATGCTGATTTTGTTGAGCATGCTTTTAGTGTAGTAGAATGTGTACAATCTAGCAAAGGCCTTCTTTAAAAGTATTTGAGTTTGATTCTGTTTTGAGGTGTGTTATAGCCCAGTTTATTGAATTTTAAAATCATTGGAAGATGTTGAGTGTTTTGTGTTTGGTTGGAAAATTAGTCTTGATTATTGTTGAAGAATCAATTCATTCCTTGCAGACGGATTTTCTTCTCCCAGTGGAGAATATTTTGGAGCTTTGTTCGTTGCAGTGGAAGTCGTGTCACTGTGGAAATTGTTAGAATTTGAGTGTGATCGAATTCCTTGTTGAAGTAATTAAGAATTCTAATTAAAGTGCACGTAAAAAAGATTCAATTTGGAATGCTATTGGTGTCCAACGTCAAGTTGAAGTTCTATTTTGGAAGCCCATTTGGAGTTGAAAATTAGTATTGGACTTGAAGAGGAGTTCGGGATGAAGAAAACAATTTGGAATGAAAAACAAAAGAGGGCAGAATGCCTGATGGCACCCATGTTCGGTATTCTGCACCATGCACCGGGGCACCCGTCTTCGTGGCACCGGAGGTGGCGCCACCTATGTCTGTTTCGGGATTTTCGCTTTACTCTTTCCTTTTTTGTTTTGGACTCAATTTTTGGCATCCTACTTCATCAACAACTCTATTAATGAGGTTTTGGACTTCCCCAACATGTTTCCTATAAATATTATGCTCTTTTATACAATTTTATGGTGTAAGAATAGTGTGAGAAAAATGATTACTAGCTTTTAGGATCTTGGTAATATTTCTTTATCTTCATTATTTGTGATGCAATAAAATCTCCTAATTCATCTGTCATATTTTCTTGTCTTCTTGTCTTCTTTTGCTTGTGATCATATACTTCATTATTGTGCCATGTAATTTCAACATCTCAATCTGGTGGTTGGTTTCATATCAAGTAGTACCGAACAATATGTGATCCTTGAATTCCCAACAATTGGTATCAGAGATTTTGAATATAATTAACATAATATGAGCATTGGACACGTCAACAAGATTATTGTGAATAAAAATTTTGAACCAATAAGGAGAGAAAAATAAGTTGGCTATTTGTATGGGCCAATAGGAATGTCAGTTTCAGATGAGGCTTCCGCGTTGGAGTCAGACCAAGGAAAGTCTTTTATTGTCGCTAAAGATTATGAAGTGGAAAAAATGGGTTATGTTGTAATGGCAAGAAGAATGACGATCGAAGTTTAAAGATGTCAAATTGTGGAGTTATATATAATGAGTCTTTGAATTCTGTTTATATTTATAAAAATTGATCAAGGAATAGTGGCACCTACTAGTATAGCATTGATGCATACAGAAAGAGAGGTGTTACAGAGCGAGAGAATTTTCACATAGTCAAAGGTGTCGGTGTGTGAGAGAAGAATTGAGGAAGAGTTAGAATAAAACGATGCTCATGTGTTTTAAGCATACGTCGGCCTTCTAAGTTTGTATGGGAAAAAGTTGATAAAATGAGGGGAAAAAAATGTATATGAGGTTTTCTTAGCTCATAGTCTACTTTTCTTGTAGTCATTGGTGGGATGCCGAACTATGTTTAATTTGTGTCTTTATCCTCTTCGCTCATTTTCCGTCGTTGCATCTGCCAATTCCATCCTGATGGAAATATAGAAAGTAGTCGAAGTTGTAAGCTGGATTTTGACTGCTTTCTCTTGTACTCGTCACCCAATCTTTTGTACCCAAAATAGGGGCGTGTCTATGGTTTTCTCCTTGGGTGCAACAAGTTGAACGTGTGTGTTTTTAGTGGAAACCTGTGAAACCATTAATAATAAAGAAATTTTTTCAGACGGCAATGATAGATATTTTTGAAAATTCAAAGAGAACATTTGAATTACGTAGACATTGGTTTTTATGGTGCCTTATTTTGCTGAATAAATTACAATCAAGTTTCTCACAAATAGAACAGAAAATTTTCAATCTTTAATCCATGACAAAAAATCATCAAAATTCTTGTGAGAACTCCCTCCTTCTCTGACACTATTCAGAATCTGTTCTTGAAGATCCAACACCCTTCCTTTAAATCCTTCTTCACCCAAGACTCTTTCCAACTTATTCTTAATTTCTTCACGTCTGATGATTCCACTTTCATCTTTATTCAGTTCCAACCCAATCTTCCAATAATCACAAATGTAGCTCTGATTGAATATCTGATCTCCAAAATAAGGCCACCAAAGAAAAGGGATTCCATTACTTATGCCTTCAAGTATAGAATTCCAACCACAATGGCTAATGAAACAAGCAATAGAAGGATTAGATAGGACTTTTTGCTGAGGCGCCCAGCTCACTATACACCCCCGACGATCTATTCTTTCTTTGAAGCCTGTTGAAGAAAGAATTTAATCAAATAATAACACATTTTCCTTCTTTAAAAGTTTTAGTAAAGATTATGAGAGCATCTCATTGCCAGTCAATAACGAAAAATATGCATGTGTGGTTTGTGGTGATGAAAATGAATTCATATGCACATGATGGGAGTGTTGAATACAAATTTTAGATTATATATATATATATATATATATATATATATTTCACTCTCTAAAAACTTAATCTTTTAAATGAGGTGGTCTAATGAACCTGTTGGATAAGCATTGTTGAGATCTTCAATTATGTTTTCCCGCACAACCCACAAGAATGGCATATTGGCGAGTTCGAGGCCAAGAGCCAGTTCTTCAAACTGATTGCGGTCAAATACTGTGAAACTCCCAAATGCAACATAAACGACAGAGTGGGGTGGTTGTTGATCAAGCCACGCCAAACAACCTGTTGAACACAATCACTTGTCGCATCTTTCATGGGAAAACAATCGTTACACAAAATAATTGCAGAATATAACAATAGTATTAACTAAGGAAAAACAAAACAGAAAATAAAATTGTAGAACTATATTAATCGCTAAAGCATAGAATGAATCTTCAAACAAAGGCCTGTGTACTAAACAATATCCTTGAAACAGATTCGCTCCCTGTCTCCCAAGATGCAACAGAGGAACCTCCAAAAATCGAGCACTGAATTTCTGCAGAAATCGCTTATTGTCTCTTGAGATACAATGGAGGAACCTGCAGAAGTCGAGCACTGAATTTCTGCACCAATGAATTGTATTTGCACTAGAACTATACTATCACTACTTTGACAGAAAACAGAAAAATGTGCCATATGGAAGAAAAAAAAAAAATTGAAAATAAAGGCAAAACATGGAGCATCATAAAGTTGTGGCAAATCGCGCCCGCATATAAATCAAGGTTTGATGTACATTCGGTCTAAGACTTGCACCCTTGCATGTAGGTGGAACGAGATTCTATACTCTACATGATTACACCCTTCTAAAGCGTAATCAGTGGCGGACCCAGCACCTGGTAAGCCCCCGCGGCCGCCCGTGTTGGATCCGCCGGGAGCTCTGATACTGCCGGGTAATATTGCAGGGCCGGAACTGGAAGGGAGAAAACGCCGGAGAGGATAACGCGAAGAAGAAGCTGTTGTTTTCCTTTTTTAATTAGGCCAGTTGGGTTGGGCACTTCGGCAGCTGGGCTGACTATTGTGGAAAAAAAGTAGGCCCAATAATAGAGGAAATGGTCCAATTCCAAAACCCAAAAGGCAAAACCGGCAAAGTGAACCCTTATTTCCAAATTCCCAATTTATTATTTCCAATTAGAAGAAGCTGTGGCTGGGCGAAGCCGAAGCAAATGCGTGCGACTCCGATTCCGACTCCCATTAATCTGCAACAGAATTCAGGTTAGTTTATGTGTGTATTTGATTATGGATTTTGGCATTTTGCAATGTGTATTTTATTATGTATTTTGCATATTTACTAATGGTATTAATTTATTGTAGCTATTAGCCTATAATAAATTGGTTGATGAAAAATGAGAAAGTTGTAATAAAGATTCAACTTTTATCTATATGAAAGATGAAATGAAAAGTTCCAATCTGTTGTTTGATTGATTGGGCTTTGAGGTTCATTTTTGAAAATTGATTCTTTTACGTGTTTTTTTTTTTTGTTTTGTGAGCACTTGTTTTTATTCAATTGCTTATATATATATATGATCTAATGAGCACAGGTGCTCATCTTATCCTAAACACCAATGAGTTGGCATATTAATTCATTGGTGAATTGGAACTCACAAAATCTTTATCCACCAATAAATTAATGTGTCAACTCATCGGTGCTTAGGATAAGATGAGCACCAGTGCTCATTAGATCATTTCTGTATATATGTGTGTGCGTGTGTGTGTGTGTGTGTGTGTGTGTGTGTGTGTGTGATAATTGGTTGGAATCCATAACTGGTAATTACCAAATACCAATTAATATGTTGCTAAATTCTAAATACTTTACTGCCTTTTGGTTCTTTTGTAAATTGTGTTTGCATTTTGATTTCTTTTGCTATTTTTTTGGGTTATTTCCTATGTTATTCTTTCATACATATATAATTTTTAATTCTACTGCGTTTACATATATATATATATATATATATATATATATATATATATATATATATATATATATATTGAGTAATTTTTTATATTATTTAATTAAATATTAATAAACGATCTCGGTCTTACGATCGCTAATTGTCAATAAACAATCTCTGTCTTATGATTGCTGATTGTCGACGTTGACTGGTCAACGTCCGTTCGGGCTGAGCTTCAATGCTGGGTCCGCCACTGAGCGTAATCATATATAAAGTGGTCATTGCCTTTATCATTTTCCTATATGGGACAACTCACACAATTTTCTCTTCAACATTAAACCATCTTCCAATGCATCGACTTTGAACTTCTATTTCTCGTTAACCCGAGCATCAATTTTGGCAAGTAAATACATAATTTAGATGTTCTCATGAAGGAAAACACAAATAAACTTTGATATTCCAAAATGAACGAACGGGGCCTATTCAAAATTATGCCAAAATAGCCACTAGCCAATTTTTTCCAACAATAAATTCAGTCTGTGCATTATCAGAGTTAGTTGGAGTTGAAAAGGACAAAATTCAAATAAAATTTTATTTTCCCGTTCTTTACAATTTAATATTTCAGATAATAAGGTATTTAACACAACCTGAGTCTTCTCGCCAGAAGTAGCCAGTTGATTTTCCAAGCCGGTTGCTTGCCAGAAGAGGGCCGATGGGTAAAAAGTCTGAATATGAAGCAAATGTTCCTGACTCCAACCAATTTGATGAGTTGCAGATCAGCCTTTCTGCCAATTTTGTTGGCTCTATAATTTTTATCAAGAATTTGAAGACGAGTTTTCGTTGCACTCATCAAGCATACAGTTCCAAACGAAATCAGTTGTTTTTATGAAAGGCATTGTTGGCGAAAGTTGAATACTCGGCTTTTTCATGTGTAGTCCTGAAAAATTCAGCATTGTATTAGTATAAAAATAAGAAAAAGAAATCACATGTTCTCTTCAATGAAAAGAACAAGAAAATAATAAATCCATATCCAGAATGTGAGCCTATTTACATATGAACTATGTGGGTAGTCTCTGAGAAATATCAAAAATCAAAATGAAGGTAGTGTGGTTAAGTTCCCATTTCAATGGTGGATCGGGTATTCATGTTCTATATGGTGAAGTCCCTTCTGTCAGCAGAAAAGCTTTTTCTTTGGTGATGGTTCCAAGTTATCCCAATGCCTGCAAACAAAAGCCGGGGCTAGGTCCCTTCTATTTTCTCCTGCTTGAAATTTAGTTCTTCGAGTAAAATCAACCTTAGAGAGAAACCATGTG
This sequence comes from Fraxinus americana, assembly GCA_035079005.1. Classification (NCBI taxonomy): domain Eukaryota; kingdom Viridiplantae; phylum Streptophyta; class Magnoliopsida; order Lamiales; family Oleaceae; genus Fraxinus; species Fraxinus americana. Next base: position 13,579,714 of record CM068716.1, on the reverse strand, counting down.
ATAGAATATCTACAACGGATGGAGGGATACAAGTCATAAGATTCGTTAGTATTGGGAGAACGCGAGGCGAAATATGCTGAGTGGTCCATTTTGGACGAGGTACTGCATAGGGTCGTATCTAAAAAAATGTTGGTCCGGCCTTGACCATGGCAGGTCCGCTTATGCAATTGCCTCCCCAATGGGGACAATTGTGTTTTTTTGCAAATGGACGATGGATCAATGGCTGTGTAAACTCAAACGGCTTGCTGGACATGGTTTGCAGATGGCCATTTAGATCTCCTGCCGGTAAAAAGAGAACTGGAGAAGGAGTGCAGGAAAGAGAAAGCTTGAGGGAGAATGAAAGACTGAGAGATGGTGGTCAAGCTCGACGGCTCCTGACCAGGCAAGCAGCTAATTAGGTTGTCGATTGCATTGGTTTTCCGCCAGTGAAGCGGCAAACTCCTCGTGGCCCATAATTTGAATGGGCAGATGCTTGAATTGGTTAATAATTGTGGTTAGATAAAAATCGCGTACCATCACGAAGATAACTATAATTCTATTCAAGACAAAGGTATACCAGGAAAAATGTACATTCGGAAAAAAACAGAGAACCAAGAACAGGAAGAAAGAGAGATTCCACTACTATGAGAAGATTTGTAATATATTTCATCTCAAACTCCGAGCATACCCACAAGACACATATTAGGGGACAGCAACAGAGTATATCCAAACTGATGTTCTTCACAAAGTACGTATGATAAATGAAATTTCAAAGTATTTTCAAGTCTCCATATATTAACAAAGATGTTGATTAACTTTTCTCTTTAACATGGACAAACAAACCCGCCTCTACAAATATGAGACAGAGAAGTTCGAAACCTTAAACCAGGACTTTAAGCAAATCTCTCAGTGAAACTCCTACTGTTGCTTTGGAGAATACACAAAATTAGACGAAATGGTGACCTACTTTAAGTGGAAATACAAAAGTATGACAGAATTTATCGTTAAGTATGCTTTAAACTGAACTAACCATTACTATCTAGGATTCCATCTTCAACAAGACTCGGAATACTGAAAACCAGTGCCAATAAAGCAGCGGCTGCTGGCCAAAAAGCTGCTTTCTTGATTCCCATTTCCTCTGCAACCTCCAGAGCCCATGCCATGGTGGCATCAGCAATTACACAGCTGACTTTATCACTTTCGGAGCCATTTATCCGCTCAATGAGTGCCATAAGCTCACCCGGCATGACATCAAAAGTTGATCCCCACAACTTCGTGCCATCACTTCTGTCATCAGAGGGTTTTAACCCGTCAGGTAACGAAACCATTTGTACGAGTTCTGGAAAACTGTCTGTCTCCGACAATGCTTTCATAACTCGTTCATAATTGAACTCTGTGTTGACAAACGTGACCTTGAAATCGTGTCTTGCCAAATTGAGTGCGAGCTCCATAGCTGGAATCACATGGCCTTGTGCTGGATATGGTATAATCAAAATATGAGGGTTTCTCATTGTTTTTTTCCCTTTTTTTTCTTCTCCCTCGAATGTAGATGATTCTCAATCGTATTTGAGCTCGTTGACAGCCTTGTGGATAACGCCAGTTTCAATTATGGAATATTCTACTTGCACGAGCGGTCGCTAAACTTTAAAATTAGGGGCACAATCGAACTTGTAAAAATGTTGGGAGAAATTTTGCAATTAAAAATTTACGTCCAAAAAATTCAAACCTCATGTAATGTTGCATCCGAAAATTTATATGGGATATAACTTTTTCGGATGTAAAATTAAGAAATTTTTTGATGTTATATTCCATATAAAATTTCCTAATAAAATGATAAAAATTACATTGAAAAATTTGTATCGCAAAAATAATAAATATTAATGAAATAATTGATTTTTTTTTTTTAAATGTGAGAAGCTTTCTTTAATACTTACGTTTAATGTATTTTTAACTATTTTCGATATCTGTTTGAACTATTCGATATACCCATAATGTAATTCTCGAAATAAACTTTGAGAGACATAAGCAATTTTTATATTTGATTAGCATATGATCATTGGAGAATTTTTAAAAGTAGCATGTTATCGAAATTCAAATTTATTGTGATTTTGCCTTATTTGGTGGAGATTAAAATTAATTTATTAGTAAATTTTGATAAAAGTTAAACAGTTATGGATTCCATGAAATATATTATTAAAATTAATTGTTAACTTTGATTTAGATTAAAATTTAGATTTCAATTGATACCAAACATGACTTTAAAAATAAAAAATAAAAAATCTCAAAAATTGGGGGGGGAGCAATGTGCCCCCAGGACCCCCCCCCCCCCTCTGGGTCCATTTATCCACCCAAGAGCCATAAGCTCACCTGACATGACATCAAAAGTTGATCCCCACAACTTCTTGCCTTCGCTTCTGTCATCAGAGGGTTTTAACTCGTCAGGTGACGAAACCATTTGTACGAGTTCTGGAAAACTATATGTCTCATACAATGCTTTCATAACTCGTTCATAGGTGAACTATGTGTTGACAAACATGAATTTGACATCGCGTGTTGCTAAATTGAGTGCGAGCTCCATAGCGGGAATCGCATGGGCTTCTGCTGGAAATGGTATAATCAAAATATGAGGGTTTCTCATTGTTTTTCCTTTTTTCTTCTGCCTCGAATGTTGATGATTCTCAATCGTATTTGAGCTCATTGACAGCCTCGTGGATAACGCCAGTTTCAATTATGGAATATGCTACTTGTACATAATTCTACATACATAATGGTGTCCGCACACTCATATGTGTCAGTGATATTATATTGTTAAAGAAATTAATGACTATGATAAATGCCATGTGGGAGAATGTCAAAATTAATATAAAAGCAAATACATATGTAGCATAATTATTGGATTATCCCTATTTTTTTCAAAGATGGTGTGAAATTTTACCACGTATTATTTCTCTAAACCATGTGGTATCTGTAGCATTCGTATGCTTTAATGAGATTCACGTGTTAGACCAACTAGAGATTGTATCGTTTTTGTCTTCACCTAGCAAATAATGGAGGCAAATTAATTATTCTTGTCCATGTTTACAAGGAATATGCAAAAAAAATTGAAAAATATATTTTGGTTTTGGTTTCTTGTTCTAGATGAATAAGCCTGTGCAAACTCATGAAACAAGTTTGAGTTGCCCACATGTTTCCTATTAAAAAATATTACTTTCCATTGAATAGAGAATAAAAGGTATACATATTTGAAAACTTGATGTCTGGCTGGGGCTTAAGAAGAAAGAGTTATTTGGTTGGATGACATGTGCTCATAAGTGCAATACCAACATATGTTTGGATGGATGTGTTTACTCGTAAAATAAAATACATATGTTTGGATGGATGTGTTTTCTCTTGTACTTGTCACCCAATGTTTATGCTGTAACCAAAATAGGGGTGGGTCTATGGTTTTCTCCTTGGGTGCAACAAGTTGAAAGTGGTTGTTTTTAGTGGAAACCTGTGAAACTGTTAATAATAAAGAATTTTTTTTTTTTCAGACGGCAATAATACATATTTTTGAAAATTCAAAGAGAACATTTGAATGATGTAGACATTGCTTTTTATGGTGTCTTATTTTGCTGAATAAATTACAATCAAGATTCTCACAAATAGAACAGAAACTTTTTAAGCTTTAATCCATGACAAGAAATCATCAAAATTCTTGTGAGAACTCCCTCCTTCTCTAACACTATTCAGAATCTGTGCTTGAAGATCCAACACCCTTCCTTTAAATCCTTCTTCACCCAAGACTCTTTCCAACTTATTCTTAATTTCTTCACGTCTGATGATTCCACTTTCATCTTTATTCAGTTCCAATCCAATCTTCCAATAATCACAGATGTAGCTCTGATTGAATATCTGATCTCCAAAATAAGGCCAACAAAGAAAAGGGATTCCATTACTTATGCCTTCAAGGGTAGAATTCCAACCACAATGGCTCATGAAACAAGCAGTAGAAGGATGAGATAGGACTTTTTGCTGCGGCGCCCAGCTCACTATACACCCCCGACGATCCATTCTTTCTTTGAAGCCTGTTGAAGAAAGAATTTAATCAAATAACAACACATTTTCCTTCTTTAAAAGTTTTAGTAAAGATTATGAGAGCATCTCATTGCCAGTCAATAACGAAAAATATGCACGTGTGTTTTGTGGTGATGAAAAGGAATTCATATGCACATGATGGGAGTGTTGAATACAAATTTTAGATTATATATATATATATATACAGAAATGATCTAATGAGCACCGGTGCTCATCTTATCCTAAGCACCGATGAGTTGACACATTAATTCATTGGTGGATTGGAACTCACAAAATCTTTATCCACCAATGAATTAATGTGCCAACTCATCGGTGCTTAGGATAAGATGAGCACCGGTGCTCATTAGATCATTTCTGTATATATATATATATATATATATATATATATATATATATATATATATATATATATATATATATATATATATATTTTATTTTTTCTCACTCTCTAAAAACTTAATCTTTTAAATGATGTGGTCTAATGAAACCTGTTGGATAAGCATTGTTGAGATCTTCAATTATGTTTTCCCGCACAACCCACAAGAATGGCATATTGGTGAGTTCAAGGCCAAGAGCTAGTTCTTCAAACTGATTGCGGTCAAATAGTGTGGAACTCCCAAATGCAACATAAACGACAGAGTGGGGTGGCTGTTGATCAAGCCACGCCAAACAACCTGTAGAACACAAAATTCAAATACTGTGAAACTAAAATCACTTGTCGCATCTTTCATGGGAAAACAATCGTTACACAAAATAATTGCAGAATATAACAATAGTATTAACTAAGGAAAAACAAAACAGAAAATGAAATTGTAGAAATATATTAATCGCTAAAGCATAGAATGAATCTTCAAATGAAGGCCTGTGTACTAAACAATATCCTTGAAACAGATTCGCTCCGTCTCCCAAGATACAACAGAGGAACCTCCAAAAATCGAGCACTGAATTTCTGCAGAAATCACTTATTGTCTCTCGAGATACGATGGAGGAACCTGCAGAAGTCGAGCACTGAATTTCTGCACCAACGAACTGTACTTGCACTAGAACTATACTATCACTACTATGACAGAAAACAGAAAAATGTGCCATATGGAAGAAAAAAATAATTGAAATTAAGGCAAAACATGGAGCATCCTAAAGTTGTGGCAAGTCGCACCCGCATATAAATTCAAGGTTCGACGTACAATTCGGTCCAAGACTTGCACCCTTGCATGTAGGTGGAACGAGCATCTATACTATACAGGATTACACCCTTCTAAAGCATAATCATACATAAAGTGGTCATTGCCTTTATCATTTTCCTATATGGGACAACTCACACATAATTTTCTCTTCAACATAAAACCATCTTCCAATGCATCAACTTTAAGCTTCTATTTGTCATTCACCCGAGCATCAATTTTGGCAAGTAAATACATGATTTCGATGTTCTCATGGAGGAAAACACAAATAAACTTTGATATTCCAAAATTAACGAACGGAGCCTATTCAAAATTATGGCAAAATAGCCCACTAGCCATTTTTTTCCAACAATAAATTCAGTCTGTGCATTATCAGAGTTGGAGTTGAAAAGGACAAAATTCAAACAAATTTTTATTTTCCCGTTCTTTACAATTTAATATTTCAGATAAGGTAATTAACACAACCTGAGTCTTCTCGCCAGAAATAGCCAGTTGATTTTCCGAGCCGGTTGCTTGCCAGAAGAGGGCCGATGGGTAAAATGTCTGGATATGAGGCAAATGTTCCTGACTCCAACCAATTTGATGAGTTGCAGATCAGCCTTTCTGCCAATTTTGTTGGCTCTATAATTTTTGTCAAGAATTTGAAGATGAGTTTTCGTTGCACTTCATCAAGCATACAGTTCCAAATGAAATCAGTTGTTTTTATGAAAGGCATTGTTGGCGAAAGTTGAATACTCTGCTTTTTCATGGGTTGTCCTGAAAAATTCAGCATTGTATTAGTATAAAAATAAGAAAAAGAAATCACAGGATCTCTCCAATGAAAAGAACAAGAAAATAATAAATCCATATCCAGAATGTGAGCCTATTTACATATGAACTATGTGGGTAGTCTTTGAGAAATATCAAAAATCAAAATGAAGGTAGTGTGGTTAAGTTCCCATTTCAATGGTGGATCGGGTATTCATGTTCTATATGGTGAAGTCCCTTCTGTCAGCAGCAAACCTTTTTCTTTGGTGATGGTTCCAAGTTATCCCAATGCCTGCAAACAAAAGCCGGGGCTAATTCCCTTCTTTTCTCTCCGGCTTGAAATTTAGTTCTTCAAGTAAAATCATCCTTAGAGAGAAGCCATGTGGTAGAATATCTACAAAGGATGCAGGGATACAAGTCGTAAGATTTGTTAGTATTGGGAGAACGCGAGGTGTAATATGCTGAGTGGTCCATTTTGGACGAGGTACTGCATGGGGTCGTATCTAAAAAAATGTTGGTCTGGCCTTGACCATAGCAGGTCCGCTTATGCAATTGCCTCCCGAGTGGTGACAATTGTGTTTTTTTGCAAATGGGCGATGGATCCACGGCTTTGTAAACTCAAACGGCTTGCTGGACATGGTTTGCAGATGGCCATTTAGATCTCCAGCTGGTAAAAAGAGAACTGGAGAAGGAGTGCAGGAAAGAGAAAGTGTGAGGGAGAATGAAAGACAGAGAGATGGTGGTCAAGCTCGACGGCTCCTGGCCAGGCGAGCAGCTAATTATGTTGTCGTTTGCATTGGTTTTCCGCCAGTGAAGTGGCCAAACTCCTCGTGGCCCATAATTTGAATGGCGGATGCTTGAATTGGTTAATAATTGTGGTTAGCTAAAAATCGCGTACCATCACGAAGATAACTATAATTCTATTCAAGAGAAGGATATACCAGGAAAAATGTAAATTTGAAAAAAAACAGAGAACCAAGAACAGGAAGAAAGAGAGATTCCACTACTATGAGAAGATTTGTAATATATTTTATCTCAAACCCCGAGCATACCCACAAGACACATATTAGGGGACAGCAACAGAGTATATCCATACTGATGTTCTTCACAAAGTCCGTATGATAAATGAAATTTCAAAGGATTTTCAAGTCTCCATATATTAACAAAGATGTTGATTAACTTTTCTCTTTGACATGGACAAACAAACCCACCTCTACAAATATGAGACAGAGAAGTTCGAATCCTTAAACCAGGACAAAAGTAAAAAGTTTAAATAAATCTCTCAGTGAAACTCCTACTGTTGTTTTGGAGAATACACAAAATTAGACGAAATGGTGACCTACTTGAAGTGGAAATACAAAAGTATGACAGAATTTATCGTTACGTATGCTTTAAACTGTACTAACCATTACTATCTAGGATTCCATCTTCAACAAGACTCGGAATACTGAAAACCAGTGCCAATAAAGCTGCGGCTGCTGGCCAAAAAGCTGCTTTTTTTATTCCCATTTCCTCCGCAACCTCCAGAGCCCATGCCATGGTGGCATCAGCAATTACACAGCTGACTTTATCAATTTCGGAACCATTTAACCGCTCAATGAGAGCCATAAGCTCACCCGGCATGACATCAAAAGTTGATCCCCACAACTTCGTGCCATCACTTCTGTCATCAGAGGGTTTTAACCCGTCAGGTAACGAAACCATTTGTACGAGTTCTGGAAAACTGTCTGTCTCCGACAATGCTTTCATAACTCGTTCATAATTGAACTCTGTGTTGACAAACGTGACCTTGAAATCGTGTCTTGCTAAATTGAGTGCAAGCTCCATAGCGGGAATCACATGGCCTTGTGCTGGAAATGGTATAATCAAAATATGAGGGTTTCTCATTGTTTTTTCCATTTTTTCTTCTCCCTCGAATGTTAATGATTCTCAATCGTATTTGAGCTCGTTGACAGCCTTGTGGATAACGCCAGTTTCAATTATGGAATATGCTTGTCCACACACACATATATGCCAAAATCTGGCAAGTGATGTTAAATGGTGTTAAAGAAATTAATCACTATGATAGATGCCACGTGATAGAATGTCAAATTTAATATAAAAGAAAATACATATGTACCATAATTATTGGATTGTCTCTGTTTTTTGTCAAATGTGGTGTGAAATTTTGCCACACATAATTTCTCTAAACCATGTGTTATCCGTGTACGCTTTAATGAGATGCACATGCTAGACCAACTAGACACTGAATTGTCCTTGTCTTCACCTAGCAAATTAATTATTCTTGTCCATGTTTACAAGGAATATTCAAAAAAATTGAAAAAATATATTTGACAATGATGCAAGCGGATATGTTCAGCCACTCAACGATTTTAGAATTCGACTAATAATATTACTTTTTAAAGCAGAAATGAGCCACTTAGTTGAACTCGTGGGGAAAGCCCTTGAGCCCTCTAGTTTTGTGCCCACATTCCATCATTTTGAGCTTGTCTTTGTTTAAAATAACAAGTTATTGCTTCTTATTTGTCTTTAAAAGTTATAATAGGGTTCATTATAACTTATTTGTTTCATGAATAAAATTTGAGTTTTCCCAATTATCCAAATTATTCATATTCATAGGGAATTAATGAATATGTTACAATCAAATAGTTGATATTCAATTGAATCGATAAGTATTTAGAATATCAATCATCTTCCGCATCTTTCTGCTACATTAGTCAACTCCACTTATATTTTAAATAAAGTCACAGAGGCTTTTAAATAAGCGAGTCTAATGTTTAAGCATCGATGGATTTGGTTTATAAGATAGTTTGACTAACTTGTAAGCCCAACCAAACATAATCCAATAACTACATATTAAGGATTCTCACTATTGCGTTGGACTTGATACCATGTTATGCTTATCATTGTAACATACCAACGAAATAGTCTAATTAAGCTCTGAGCAAAAGTGTTAGAAATTGAGTAGAAATTTATATATTTTATGTCAATACTATATATAGTTGTCTACGTTGCTATTAGGTAGGTTTGGAGTGTAGAAGGGTCGAAGCTCGTAAGCATTTCGTCTCAAAATTATATATAGGATTCTACAATGCTGTCGGATAGATTTGGAATGTTAGATGGAAAGACACTATTATCTGTCTATGTAACCTTCGGATAGATTTGGAATGAGGAAAGACCAAACGGCAAACCGCAACCGATCGGCTGCTGCTGCAGATTTCAATTCTAGTTACTCCGCTTCCAATGCCGCCTGATAGAAATATAAAATACACATTTTGCATCTTTATTTAATGCGCTCATATGACTATTTTATGCCTAAATATACTTAATATTCTCATATTTTGGTTTAGGTGGCAAGTTGATGGATATAGCATAATTTGGAAGAAATATGTGAAAATGGACCAAAGTGAAAGGAAATGAAAGTTCAAGGACTAGCGTGCAAATACACAAAAGTTGTGTCAAACCAAACAATGAAGATTTGAGAGTCACTTGGTTGAAAGAAGATGTCAAATGGATGAAATATCGTCAAAGTATGATCACACATCAATTTCCAATCGAAAAGTTATACACCGATTTTCAGCCTCATATTGAGACCCATTTTCGACATGGAAAACGATCGAATTGGAAGATCATATCTGAATACAAGTTGTAGCCCTTTGAGTTATCTTTTCAACGTATCTTGAATTGCCTCAATCGAATATCGGGAAAAGAAGATACGACCAAAACACTGAAGGCTGTTCGGAGGAAATTTCGTAAAACCATGGGCCGCAAGCCTTTAATTCCATGCGGCCGCATAGACCATTACTGAGAGTTTGAAGGTTGAATTCATTTGTTCCTTGCGGCCGCAAGCCTCTAAACCATGCGGCCGCATGGTTCATTTCCGATACGAAAATTCTGGTTTCCTAATTTAAGTCAACTACCTATGGAAACAACTATAAATACATATTTTAAAACCCTAGAACGGGGCAGAACGCCTCCAACCTATTTTCTCTTTATTTTTCTTAGATCTATCATGTGTAACTAAACTTCTACGCTTGGTCGAAGGAAATTGAAGCCTCGAAACCACATATTGTGAGATCTAAATGGTTTTTCTTATTGTTTGATTTATATTTTGAGTATTAAATGTTCTTCTGCATTTATTTCTATGATTTGTTGCGTCTAATTGCTAGAGGACCCGCTAGTTTATTGATTGTAACAATCTACCGCTAAGTTAAACATCAAATCCGTAATTGTTTGATCCCTTTAACTTGTGAAGCACTAGGATTTGATTATTTTCTGCGATAGAGGTTATTGAATCTTAAGAAGAATGTTTAAATAGATTGAATGCAACCGCTGGTGTTTGTGTTATCTAGTTCATCGATTTCTCTATTGAGTAAAGCTGTTATTAAATTGAATCTTGAGCGCTGGTCTGGGGTTATTTAATAATTAGGGTTCATTGGAACGCTGGTTTCTAATTAACTAAAATTAAGGAGAAATAGGAATCAATTCCAACGATGAATATTCGAAATATGAATTGAATTATCCTTGTATCTATGATCAATTATGGATTTCCGATGGTGGATGTGGACTTAGACCAAGGTTAGTTATTTGATTGATTTCGTTAATTTAATTTTCATTGTTATTGATTATGTTATTTACAATTGTTGCATAAAAAAACCCCCCAATCATTGTACGAAGCATAAAATATTGAATTACACACTCTTCGTGGGATCGACCCTTACTTCCACTACTACATTAGTTTTAGAGATTTAAGGACTATTTTTGGGTGCTTGCGACAGCACACCACCGCCCATCTTAGGCTTTCATTAGCATGGAAGATCAGCCAAAAGATTCGATCACTTTCTAATCCATATTTCTTGATATGATCAATATCCCTCTTCCACTACAGAACAACTTTATCTTATAAAATTTGTCACTCCCTCTCACTATTTTAGTTATTTTAGAATTTCTCCACTTATAAATAATTAATAAACATCTTACATGTTTCTTTTTTATTAATGTATTTAATACTTTTCATTTGAACATAACACATTCGGGCATGATGGGAAAGAAACTGTTGACCCTATTTTCCGTAATGGCTACGTGGACAATAGATGTCGAGCTCACTTGAGTTCATGCAAGCAAATTTCAATATGTTTTGATTGAAGATCCGGACAGAGAAGGGTGGTGTTTATGGATGTGTGACATGCTTCATGATGCAAGACAAAAATGTTCAAGCACATGCAATATGATCAAAGATATTGTAAACAAACAAACAATTATAAACAACTCCACCAAAATAAAATCAAATTGAACTCAAGCAAATAAATAGGGAATAAGTAAGAGAGAAAGCTGGATGTGTTTTTGAGTTTTCAGAGTTGTATTAGGAACAAATGTTACAAGAGTTGCTTATTTATAGAGTCATGGCCCACGTGGTAACCGTTGGATAAGAACCACATGACCTCATCTCCAAGGCCGAAATCTCACATCGCTCACTCTGCTACGTATTTAATAAATTGACAACGAGTCAGTCGTTCCATACCATAAGTTGAAAATCCTGACATTCTTTATTACAAATGTTACATCAATTATTCATAAAGATTGTCTGCAAATCCTGTAATATTTCTTCATCTTCATTATTTGTGGTGAAATAAAATCTTCTAATTCATCCGTCATATTTTCTTGTCTTCTTTTATTCTTTTGCTTGTGATCATATACTTCATTATTGTGCCATATAACTTCAACATTTCAATCCAGTGGTTGGTTTCATATCAAGTGGTATAGAGCAATACGTGACCCTTGAATTCCCAACAATTGGTATTAGAGATTCTGGATATAATTAACATAATAGGAGGATTGGACACGTCCACAAGATGATTGTGAATAAAAATTTTGAACCAATAAGGAGAGGGAAATATGTTGGCTATTTGTATGGGCCAATACGAAAATCAATTTCAGGTGAGGCTTCCGTGTTGGAGTCAAACAAAGGAAAGTCTTCTATTGTCGCTAAAGATTATGAAGTGGAAAAAATGGGTTATGTGGTAATGGCAAGAAGAATGACGATCGAAGTTTAAAGATGTCAAATTGTAGAGTAATATATAACGAGTCTTTGAATTCTGTTTATATTTATGAAAATTGATCAAGGAATAGTGGCACCTACTAGTAAAGCATTGATGTATACAGAAAGACAGGCGTGATAGAGCGAGAAAATTTTCACATAGTCAAAGGTGTTGGTGTGTGAGAGAAGAATTGAGGAAGAGTTAGAATAAAACGATGCATGTGTTTTAAGCATACGAAAAAGTTGATAAAATGAGGGGAAAAAAATGTATATGAGGATTGTAGCGACCAAGAATTTCAAATTTTATAAAATTATTTTTCTCGAAAAACGTGTCGTTAAATTTTAAACCCTAACGTTAAAGTGAAAACGAATTTAAATTTTTCGAATCGAATTCATTTTCAAATAATTATTAGTACCATAATTTTATTATTTAAAATCCACTTTATTTAGTCCATTTTAATTAAGTCCAATTTCAATAGTCCAATCCACCTAAACCCAATTGGAAAACCCTACAACCCAAATACTAGGCCCAACTATTTGGCCCAATTATTACCTAGGGAATTGTCCCTAAAATTTACTATTTTATTTCCCTCATTTCCCTCCACTCCTCACCTCACGAGACCAACATTTTGGTAAGAATCCTCTCCCTCATTTTTGAAATTCTAGTTTGATGCTAGAACATCAATTTCTAGCATCAACAACAATCTCAGCTCACATTGATGCTAGAACAATTTCTAGCATCAGCAAGCTGGAAATCCACAACCACTAAAATCCTTCCCAGCTTCACCAACCCGAGCTGCAGCCTCCAACTCCATCAACAAAACCGCCACCAAGCTCACCAACCCCACTGCCCAAACCACCAAGCCCAAAACCGTGACCTCCACCAACCACCAAGCCACCCATAGCTCACTCCAAACCCAAACAACTCCAGCCACACCATCACCAACACCTCACCACCTCCAAACCGAGACCAAAAGCTACAAACAATCACAAAACCAAGAAAAACAAACAAACCGCCACCCGCAACCCACGAAAACGCACCGAAACCGCAACTCCCACGCCCCAAATCATGAAATAAAAATCCTAAATCAATAACCCATAAACTTACCTAACTTCTGCATCCATTTTCAGCTTGATTTCCACTAAGAAACCCAAAGGAAATGAACCCCCAAGCGCCGGTCGATTTTCGAACCATATACCCAAAGAAATTTCACACACCTCCACCCCACCCTAGTGCCACCACGTGACGGTGGCGCTGCCACCAACCATTTCGGCTGGTGGCGGAATCGAAGGAAAGGGGCGAAGCCCCTTCCCTCTCGTCGCGCTCTCTCTCTCTCTCTCTCTCTCTCTCTCTCTCTCCCTCCCGTCGCTCTCTCCCTCCCGTTTGTTTTATTTTGATTTTTAGAAATTATCACGTAGTCCCACCACATTTTTAAAGTTGTTTTTAAGTCCTTAAGTTTTAAGTATTTTTAATTTCAGTTCTGTAATTTTAGTTTCAGTTTTAGAAAATGATCAATTTGATCCCTAATTTATAAAAAAGTCTATTTCGGCCCTTTTAGTTTCATTTGCAATTTTAATATATTTACAGTTTAGTCCCTAACTTGTAAAAGTTATAATTTCAGCCCTTTTAGTTTTATTTACAGTTTAGTCCATAACTTCTAAAAGTTACTATTTCAGCCCTAAACTCCTATTTTCAGTTTTAATATATTTACAGTTTAGTCCATAACTTCTAAAATTTTAATTTCAGCCCTTAAACTTTTATTTTCAGTTTCAATAATTTTCAATTAAGTCCCTAGAGTTCCTATTTTTCACATTTAGCCTCAATACTTTAAAAATAGTATTTTTAGCCCTTAAATTTGTCAATTTCAGTTTTAATAAATATCCAATTAGGTCCCTAAACTTTATTTTATCGCTTTAAGACTTTAAAATTTCGAAATACTAATTTCAACCTAATTTCTATTTTGGCTAGACGAAACGTACGGACGATTAGGAGATTGAGATTACTCCCCGCTCCACTTTTCACGCAACTTGAGATAATTTGAGGTAGACTCGCTACCATTAATTAGTTTAAATTATAATTGCATGTATTATGTGAATTTACGTGATTTATATGCTTAATTGCATGAGATGAGAATTATGTCATATGAGATATATGATATTTTTATACTTGCCATAACTTATATGCTTAATTGCATGAGAAAAGACGAGAATCTCTTATGAGATAAGATGAGAATGTTATGCATAACTTATATGCTTAAATGCACGAGACGAGACTAAACACATCCTATATTTTTAAAGAGCCTATAATTTTCAAGAAAATGAGTATATGATAATGTCACGATATGAATTGCATGATTACGTGTTCAATTATTCTGTAAATTAATTATCGGCGATGAGTCTACTGAGTATTTCATCGAAATACTCATTCCGCTATTTAACCATATTTGCAGATTTTGAAGACGGTCGGATTTGATGGGCAATGTGGCAACGATTTAATGAATTCAGTTATTTACATTTAAAAAGAATTTCGTATTTGAACGCTATTAACGTACTTGTTATTTCAGTATTTCCAAAACTCGAGATTTGAAGTTTAATCAAATTCCTTAAGTTAATTAAATGAGTTATGTTGTTTTCGAGGCTTTTTACCGTTATAAATGCGAAATTTGAAATTTAGTTATTTTCCGCAAATCTTATTAGTTAAATCAGTTACAAAAGAATATGACGTGACAATACGGGTTCACGGAACTCGGGCCGTTACAAGGATGAGGTTTTCTTAGCTCATAGAGTCTTGTTTTCTTGTAGTCATCGGTGGTATGCCGAACTATGTTTATTTTGTGTCTTTATCTTCTTGGCTCATTTTCCGTCGTTGCGTCTGCTAGTTCTATCTAGAGGTGTCAATCCGGGTGGTCCGGGCCGGGTCGGCCCGCCAACATGTGAGCCCGGTAACGGCCCGCGTGAAAAAAAATCCGCCCGCTGCGGGTTCCGGGCCGGTTACGGGTCGGCCCACAATTTTGGACTACAACCCAGGCCCGCCCGCTGACCCATCCGGGTCGAGCCCATGCGGGTCACGGGTCGCGCGAGTCGCGGTTCGTTCCGATTTTGGCCCGTATGATTGTATAAATAAAATTATAAAAATATAGAATTTTTCATATTTATAGCAAAAAATATATTTTTTTATTAAATGTAAACTAAGAATTGAACAAAATGATAAATTCATAATTATATCAAGAAATTTTTACATAGAATTCAAATTTAATGTTACATGAATTATTTATAACTTTGCAAACTTCTACAACATTATCATCTTCTAAATTTATTGGAGAGCAACTATTATTGAAAATAGGATTTTGAGAAAAAGAATCGTGAGAATCTATAATATAGTAGGATTAAAAAATTTAGTAGTGACTAGTGAGAATCGAGAAGAAAGAAATATAATCAAGATGATGATGATATTTGCAATTGAATAATTGTAATTGTAATAAGGTAGTAACAAGTATGAACTATAAAGTATAAATGTATAATAACTAATGAGAGGGTATTGTAAAAATAATCTCTCCCCTTTTTTTTAATTTTTATTTTATTTTTTTTAATTTTTTTTACGGGCCGCGGGTTAACCGCGGCCCGTGGGGGTGCAACCCGCGAAGCCCGCGGGTTACACCTCCTTGGCCCGTGAACCGCCCGCACAGGTCACGGGTCGGCCCGCGGTCCCGGTTTTCACGGGCCGGTTTTTACGGGTCATGGTCGGCCCGTCCGTCTTGACACCTCTAGTTCTATCCTGATGGAAACATAGAAAGTAGTTGAATTTGTAAGCTGGATTTTGACTGCTTTCTCTTGTAATTGTCACCCAATCTTTATGCTGTAACCAAAATAGGGGTGGGTCTATGGTTTTCTCCTTGGGGTGCAACAAGTTGAACGTGTTTGTTTTTAGTGGAAACCTGTGAAACTGTTAATAATAAAGAATTTTTTTCAGACGGCAATAATACATATTTTTGAAAATTCAAAGAGAACATTTGAATTATGGTGTCTTATTTTGCTGAATAAATTACAATCAAGATTCTCACAAATACAACAGAAACTTTTTAATCTTTAATCCATGACAAGAAATCATTAAAATTCTTGTGAGAACTCCCTCCTTCTCTAACACTATTCAGAATCTGTGCTTGAAGATCCAACACCCTTCCTTTAAATCCTTCATCACCCAAGACTCGTTCCAACTTATTCTTAATTTCTTCACGTCTGATGATTCCACCTTCATCTTTATTCAGTTCCAATCCAACCTTCAAATAATCACAAATGTAGCTCCGATTGAATATCTGATCTCCAAAATAAGGCCAACAAAGAAAAGGGATTCCATTACTTATGCCTTCAAGGGTAGAATTCCAACCACAATGGCTAATGAAACAAGCAACAGAAGGATGAGATAGGACTTTTTGCTGCGGCGCCCAGCTCACTATACACCCCCGACGATCCATTCTTTCTTTGAAGCCTGTTGAAGAAAGAATTTAATCAAATAACAACACATTTTCCTTTAAAAGTTTTAGTTATAAAGATTATGAGAGCAACTCATTGCCACTCAATTACAAAAAATGTGCATGTGTATGCTTTTTTGGTGATGAAAATGAATTCATATGCACATGAAGGGAGTGTTGAATACCAATTTTAGATTAGATATATATATGTTTCACTCTCTAAAAACTTAATCTTTTAAATGAGGTGGTCTAATGAAACCTGTTGGGTAAGCATTGTTGATATCTTCAATTATGTTTTCCCGCACAACCCACAAGAATGGCATGTTGGTGAGTTCAAGGCCAAGAGCTAGTTCTTCAAACTGATTGCGGTCAAATAGTGTGGAACTCCCAAATGCAACATAAACGACAGAGTGGGGTGGTTGTTGATCAAGCCACGACAAACAACCTGTTGAACACAAAATTCAAATACTGTGAAACTAATTCACTTGTCGCATCTTTCATGGGAAAACAATCGTTACACAAAATAATTGCAGAATATAACAATAATATTAATTAAGGAAAAACAAAACACAAAATGAAATTGCAGTAATATATTAATCGCTAAAGCATAGAATGAATCTTCAAACCAAGGCCTATGTATTAAACAATATCCTTGAAACAAATTTGCTCCCCAACTCCCAAGATACAACGGATGAACCTCCAAAAATCGAGCACTGAATTTGTGCACTGGCGAACTCTATTTGCACTAGAACTATACTACCTCAACTTTGACACGAACAGAAAAATGTGCCATATGGAAGAAAAAATAATAGAAATAAAGGCAAAATGTAGACCCGCCTCTGTATTAAACAGTATCCTTAAAACAGATTCGCTCATTGTCTCTAAAGATACAACGGAGGAACCTGCAGAAACCGAGCACTGAATTTCCGCACCAACAAACTGTATTTGCACTAGAACTATACTATCACAACTTTGACAGAAAACGGAAAAATGTGCCATATGGAAGAAAAAAATAATTGAAAATAAAGGCAAAACATGGAGTATCCTAAAGTTGTGGCAAGTCGTACCCGCATATAAGTTCAAGGTTCGATATACAATTAAGTCCAAGCCTTACACCCTTGCATGTGTATGGAAAGAACATCTATACTATACATGATTACGCCCTTCCAACGTGTAATCATATATAAAGTGGTCATTGTCTTTATCATTTTCCTATGTGGGACAACAATTTTCCCATCAACATAAAACCATCTTCCAATGCATCAAATTTGAGTTTCAATTTCTCATTCAACCGAGCATCAATTTTGGCAAGTAAATTCATGATTTCGATGTTCTCACAGAGGAATACACAAATCAACTTCGATATTCCAAAATGAACGAACGGAGCCTATTCAAAATTATGCCAAAATAGCCACTAGCCATTTTTTTCCAACAATAAATTCAGTCTGCATTATCAGAGTTAGATGGAGTTGAAAAGGACAAAATTCAAACAAATTTTTATTTTCCCGTTCTTTACAATTTAATATTTCAGATAAGGTATTTAACACGACCTGAGTCTTCTCGCCAGAAGTAGCCAGTTGATTTTCCGAGCCTGTTGCTTGCCAGAAGAGGGCCGATGGGTAAAAAGTCTGGATATGAAGCAAATGTTCCTGACTCCAACCAATTTGATGAGTTGCAGATCAGCTTTTCTGCCAATTTTGTTGGCTCTATAATTTTTGTGAAGAATTTGAAGAGGAGTTTTCGTTGCATTTCATCAAGCATACAGTTCCAAACGAAATCAGTTGTTTTCATGAAAGGCATTGTTGGCGAAAGTTGAATACTCTGCTTTTTCATGGGTTGTCCTGAAAAATTCAGCATTGTATTAGTATAAAAATAAGAAAAAGAAATCACAGGATCTCTCCAATGAAAAGAACAAGAAAATAATAAATCCATATCCAGAATGTGAGCCTATTTACATATGAACTATGTGGGTAGTCTCTGAGAAATATCAAAAATCAAAATGAAGTAGTGTGGTTAAGTTCTCATTTCAATGGTGGATCGTGTTATATATGGTTAAGTCCCTTCTGTCAGCAGCAAAGCTTTTTCTTTGGTGATGGTTCCAAGTTATCCCAATGCCTGCAAACGAAGGCCGGGGCTAAGTCCCAGCTTTTCTCTCCGGCTCGAAATTTAGTTCTTCGAGTAAAATCACCTTTAGAGAGAAACCAAGTGGTAGAATATCTACGTAGGATGGAGGGATACAAGTCGTAAGATTCATTAGTATTGGGAGAACGTGAGGTAAAATATGCTGAGTGGTCCATTTTGGACGAGGTACTGCATGGGGTCGTATCTAAAAAAATGTTGGTCCGGCCTTGACCATGGCAGGTCCGCTTATGCAATTGCCTCCCCAATGGGGACGGTTGTGTTTTTTGCAAATGGGCGATGGATCCACAGCTTTGTAAACTCAAACGGCTTGCTGGACATGGTTTGCAGATTACCATTTAGATCTCCTGCCGGTAGAAAGAGAACTGGAGGAGTGCAGGAAAGAGAAAGTGTGAGGGAGAATGAAAGACAGAGAGATGGTGGTCAAGCTCGACGGCTCCTGGCCAGATGAGCAGCTAATTAGGTTGTCGATTGCATTGGTTTCCCGCCAGTGAAGCGGCCAAACTCCTCATGGCCCATAATTTGAATGGTAGGATGCTTGAATTGGTTAATAATTGTGGTTAGCTAAAAATCGCGTACCATCACGAAGATAACTATAATTCTATTTAAGACAAGGATATACCAGGAAAAATGTAAATTCGAAAAAAAACAGAGAACCAAGAACAGGAAGAAAGAGAGATTCCACTACTATGAGAAGAGTTGTAATATATTTCATCTCAAACCCCGAGCATACCCACAAGACACATATTAGGGGACAGCAACAGAGTATATCCAAACTGATGTTCTTCACAAAGTCCGTATGATAAATGAAATTTCAAAGGATTTTCAAGTCTCCATATATTAACAAAGATGTTGATTAACTTTTCTCTTTGACATGGACAAACAAACCCACCTCTACGAATATGAGACAGAGAAGTTCGAATCCTTAAACCAGGACAAAAGTAAAAGTTTAAACAAATCTCTCAGTGAAACTCCTACTGTTGTTTTGGAGAATACACAAAATTAGACGAAATGGTGACCTACTTGAAGTGGAAATACAAAAGTATGACAGGATTTATCATTACGTATGCTTTAAACTGTACTAACCATTACTATCTAGGATTCCATCTTCAACAAGACTCGGAATACTGAAAACCAGTGCCAATAAAGCTGCGGCTGCTGGCCAAAAAGCTGCTTTTTTGATTCCCATTTCCTCCGCAACCTCCAGAGCCCATGCCATGGTGGGATCAGCAATTACACAGCTGACTTTATCACTTTCAGAGCCATTTATCCGCTCAATGAGAGCCATAAGCTCACCCGGCATGACATCAAAAGTTGATCCCCACAACTTCGTGCCATCACTTCTGTCATCAGAGGGTTTTAACCCATCAGGTAACGAAACCATTTGTACGAGTTCTGGAAAACTGTCTGTCTCCGACAATGCTTTCATAACTCGTTCATGATTGAACTCTGTGTTGACAAACGTGACCTTGAAATCGTGTCTTGCTAAATTGAGTGCGAGCTCCATAGCGGGAATCACATGGCCTTGTGCTGGAAATGGTATAATCAAAATAGGGTTATTCTTCTTGTACATAATGGGCACCATAATGGTGTCCATAATGGACACATGGTGCCCATTCATTGGAGGGAGTGTTGGTGGGCCAACACTCCCTCCAATGAATGGGCACCATGTGTCCATTATGGACACCATTATGGTGCCCATTATGTACCACTAGCACATCCCATCAAAATATGAGGGTTTCTCATTTTTTTTCCTATTTTCTTCTGCCTCGAATGTTGATGATTCTCAATCGTATTTGAGCTCGTTGACAGCCTCGTGGATAACCCCACTTTCAATTATGGAATATGCTTGTCCACACACTCGTGTATGTCAAAATCTTGCCAGTGATGTTATATGGTGTAAAAGAAATTAATAACTATGATAGATATCACATGGGAGAATGTCAAATTTAATATAAAAGAAAATACATATGTAGCATATGTTGGGAAATTATTTAATTTTCCGAGATGGGCCGACATATGTAATTAACTGTGTATAAATGCTATCTTAAAGTTATGCCCAAAATTAAAGTGATCTAATAAAGAATTAAGTAATTGGGCTTTAAGCATCTAATTAAAGTGTGGGCCGGACTATATGTGTAGAGACCGGATCCATTAGGGTTTGTATTTGACGATGAGCCGAATACATATGGAAATATATAAAGGGTTATGGTCCCCAATTCATGTGTGATTTTCTCATTTTTTGTAGCATCCCATCAACACAAGAATACAAGAGAAGGCATATGAAGAGGAAGATCCATAAAACTCACAATCAGGAATTAAGATGGAGATTTGAAGCAACCAAACTGAAGATTTACAGATCCAAATTCAAGATTCATTAATCGAGTCAGAAATCAATTGATTAAGGTATGTTCCGCGTTAATTCAGTTTCTTGATGGTTTGACATGAAGATCTTGGCAAGATCATAAAGTTCAAGTTTTAATAAAGTTCTAACAGCATAATTATTGGATTGTCTCTGTTTTTTGTCAAATGTGGTTTGAAATTTTGCCACATAATTTCTCAAAACCATGTGGTATCCGTAGCATTCGTACGCTTTAATGAGATGCACATGCTAGACCAACCAGACAATGAATCGTCCTTATCTTCACCTAGCAAATTAATTATTCTGGTCCATGTTTACAAGGAATATTCAAAAAAATTGAAAAAATATATTTGGTCAATGATGCAAGCGGATATGCTCAGCCACTCAACGATTTTAGAATTCGACTATTAATATTACTTTTTTAAGCAGAAATGAGCCACTTAGTTGAACTCGTGGGGAAAGCCCTTGAGCCCTCTAGTTTTGTGCCCACATTCCATCATTTTGAGCTTGTCTTTGTTTAAAATAACAAGTTATTGCTTCTTATTTGTCTTTAAAAGTGATAATAGGGTTCATTGTAACTTATTTGTTTCATGAATAAAATTTGAGTTTTCCCAATTATCCAAATTATTCATATTCATAGGGAATTAATGAATATGTTACAATCAAATAGTTGATATTCAATTGAATCGATAAGTATTTAGAATATCAATCATCTTCCGCATCTTTCTGCTACATTAGTCAACTCCACTTATATTTTAGATAAAGTCACATGGGCTTTAAAATAAGTCAGTCTAATGTTTAAGCATCGATGGATTTGGTTTATAAGATAGTTTGACTAACTTGTAAGCCCAACCAAACAATCCAATAACTACATATTAAGGATTCTCACTATTGCGTTGGACTTGATACCATGTTATGCTTATCATTGTAACATACCAACGAAATAGTCTAATTAATCTCTGAGCAAAAGTGTTAGAAATTGGGTAGAAATTTATATATTTTATGTCAATACTATATATAGTTGTCTACGTTGCTATAAGGTAGGTTTGGAGTGTAGAAGGGTCGAAGCTCGTAAGCATTTCGTCTCAAAATTATCTATAGGATTCTACAATGCTATCGGATAGATTTGGAATGTTAGATGGAAAGACACTATTATTTGTCTATGTAACCTTCAGATAGATTTGGAACGAGGAAAGACTAGACGGCAAACCGCAACCGATCGGCTGCTGCTGGCCGGACTTTATTTTGGCAGATTTCAATTC
This sequence comes from Fraxinus americana, assembly GCA_035079005.1. Classification (NCBI taxonomy): domain Eukaryota; kingdom Viridiplantae; phylum Streptophyta; class Magnoliopsida; order Lamiales; family Oleaceae; genus Fraxinus; species Fraxinus americana. The sequence goes on along the minus strand of CM068716.1, from coordinate 13,557,461 downwards.
TAGTTACTCCGCTTCCAATGCCGCCCATCTTAGGCTTTCATTAGCATGGAAGATCAGTTAAAAGATTCGATCACTTTCTAATCCATATTTCTTGATATGATCAATATCCCTCTTCCACTGCAGAACAACAACTTTATCTTATAAAATTTGTCACTCCCTCTCACTATTTTAGTTATTTTAGAATTCTCCACTTATAAATAATTAATAAATATCTTACGTGTTTCTTTTTTATTAATGTATTTAATACTTTTCATTTGAACACACATTTGGGCAACGTGGACAATAGATGTCGGGCCCACTCGTATTCATGTAAGCAAATTTCAACACGTTTTGATCGAAGATCCAGACAAGGAAGGGTGGCATTTATGGACGTGTGAGATACTTCATGATGCAAGACAAAAATGTTCAAGTACCTGCAATATGATCAAAGATGATTGTAAACAAACAAACAATCATAAACAACTCCACCAAAATAAAATCAAATTGAACTCAAGTAAATAAATAGGGAATAAGCAAGAGAGAAAGATGAATGTGGTTTTAAGTGTACAAAGTTGTATTAGGAACAAATGTTACAAAAGTTGCTTATTTATAGAGTCTTGGTCCACAAGGTAACTATTGGATAAAAACCGCGTGACCTCATCTCACTGGCCAAAGCCTCACATCACTCAGTCTGCTACGCATTTAATACATTGACAACGAGTGAGCCGTTCTACACGCTAAGTTGACAATCCTGACATTCGTTATTACAAATGTTACATCAATTATTCGTAAAGATTGTCAGCGGATCCTCTAACAAATAGCAAGGGCTTCAGGTAAAATAAATTTTGGATGGAGAAGCGAAGGCTTTGGCCAAATTAGAGCTTCGAAGAAAGTGAGAGCTTCGACCAAATAAGAGTTTCAGAACAAAGGAGATCAGCTTCTTCTTTGACTTTTACTTTGATTAATTAGGTCTTTGTTGACTTTGTCAAAGCTGATTCAATGTCTCCACGTGGACTACAGTGTGGTCTCCACTAGGAGCCTCGATGGCGAGATGTAATAGTAGTCCCCCAAGTTTTTGAACTAGAATCTTGTAGATAAATTATGATCAAATTGAACTGCACTAATTTTATCCATCACAAAAGTTATTGGTGTCTAGCATCAAATATTAAGTTCCAATCCATGAAGAGAGTGGGGAGTTATTATCCAAGAAGTTAATGATAGAAAATAAATAATTTATGCCTCTTCTTGGACAATGATAGCTTCTAAATATATAAAGTTTCTTCATTATTGTATATAATTTAGAAATTAAGCTAATAAATCATTATGAACGGTTGTGAAGATGATGGTGTACCATGTTTGTCCCCTAAAACATGCATATAAAAAATTTGTTGGGGTGGTTATTTTTAACCACAATAATCCCACAGTTTAAATATAAATATGTATATTAGAATTAGAATTTGAAATTAGAACCATCATGAATTTCTCGAAGCTATGTACTTATCGAAGGTGTTCTATATTTTGAAAAAGGTTGGGGAGCACCAGCTGAAGTCCTTTTATCCGAGTTGTTTGCTCAAAAGTGGTTTTAAATATCTGAAGCCTTGCTGATGCTATTGATGTCGAGGCTGAGGGAGTGTACCTCTGCTATTTGATGAGGCTGTAATGTATGAACTCTGAAGACGCATGTTTTTTAAAATGTTAGGAACACGAGGCGTCCTTAATTATTGTACTAAAATGATTTGCTGCCTTTTACGTTTTCAAGGAAAGACATCTAAAGTAGTTCAACTTTCCAAACACGTAATTTGCAGCATTTAATGAGCAATGATGACTGTTGCAAGCTTGTTGCATGTGTGACAGACGTAGTGGCACACGTAATGCTGACACATTGATCTGAGTTGTAGAATACGAAGCGAAAGACGTGACGAATGGCTCAAATCGAATCTCAAATGGACGGTTGGATGGTTAGGATCCAAATTCAATGGCTGAGGTTGATGACATCCGCCTATAAAAGGCAACAGTTTTGGGTGAAATCACTTTGCTTTGGTGAACAAAACAATTAAACTTCTAAAAACTCTTTTCTTTAACTTCTTTGAAATTCTTCTAGCCATTTTCGCGAACTCTAGCCATTCTCTTCTTCAGTGATTTTGTTGTAAGTATTTTTCAACTTCTTTTGATTTTGAATTTCATACCTTCTTCAGTTTCTGATGGGAAGGACTTAGATATTTGCACCATAGCCTTTGAGATAGAGGTATGATAACCAATACTGTAGACCTTATCCAAGCCAATAGGGCTTATCAGAGTGTTTTGCCCACAATGAATAGTCGGGTAGACTATGATGCGGGTTAGGGGTAGCCAAAATTCTTTCAAATGTAACCACAGCCACCTTATAGATATAAAGGAGAAATATTGGATTCTCTATAATATCGAACTTCTAGCCCCATCTCCTGATGAACAAGCTAGCTTTCTTAGGCAGGGTGCATCGCTGTTAGCAAATTTCTTTTAAAGGGAGACTTTGTCTACCCTTTCATCCTTTCTTTATAACCGTACTTAGGTCATATGGGCTGGTACCTACCTAGATCACCCCCAATGTATGAGCCTAACGAGTGGGGACCTATTTCTTATAGAGTGAGACCTCCTTAAACAAGCACATGACCCTCCGCGTCTTCCAACCTAAGGTCCTAGGTAAAAGGGATTCCAAGGGTCGGTATTCTCTATGTCCACGGGCTCTTTTTGTCATTGGCCTTCGTTTCTCCATTAAGGGGTAGAAGGAGAGCTGGTTTTGGGTCATAGGGTAATGACAAATATTTGAGGGTGATAAGGTCCCATATGTGACAGTGCTAACCAATTATTCCGAAGCTAATGAGTGTTTGTTTTTTTGGACTTTTGTTTCCTAAATTTCAATCAGTTCTAACCTTTTCTTATTTTTACAGGATTAGTTGATCAATTCGAATTGACCTAAACTGAATTAGGTGTTATAGAGGACATCTACCTCCGTCATCTATCTCAACGAACGTTTGATCATTTGATTAACTCAAAATGATTTTTGAAGAGTTATGCTTGATGGTTTAAAGATATAAACTCTTAGTAGGAAGTCTTTTAATTTGTTGTAGTAGGTAACTTGTCCTGACCTTCTATTACTTTTACAGAAAATTTCGAGAAGATGAGGCATCCAACCCCAAACGTGGCTTCAATCTTTGTTGCCACCTCTACTATTGGGAGGAAAGGGTTCAAGCCCTTATATGTAGTAGCAAAACAGGCGAGAGACCGGGTGGAAAAGATTAGCAAGGATGATGTCGGTCGGGAAGGAGAGGAGCAACCTCCTGTAAAGGATAATGGAAAGAATAAAATATTGGAGGTCTCTAAAAAGAAGTATACGATTCTAATACCGAAGATGGAGGGTTAATGGCAAGCCCACCACCTTAGTTCGAAGTCCCAACATGGGAAAAATTAATGGTAGCCTCCATTGCTATGAGAAAGGGAGGCAAAAGAGGTCAACTGTTGTTTAGTAATAATCGTCAAAGATGGGGATGACCTCGAGCGACTCAACAATTGCCTCGGATGCAACTCCTCGCACCAAGCTCTCCCTGTCTAAGAGAAACAACGAGTTGGCCCAGGAGGCTATGTCCATACTTCCTCCGAAAAGTACTAGATGGAAAGGTAGCAGATCTTTGTGGAGATCAGTGAATCGATGGACATGTTTGCCACCATGGTGAGCCAAGCAGGTAAGGAATTTAGGGTCGCCATAGAGGGTGAAGTCCTCTTTAAAGACCTTCAGAAAAAGAATGAGTTTTCCAATAAGGTTTCCCAGGCAGAAGAGGAGGCCAACAAAGTCAAGTCTGAAGCTGAGGTCGCCAGAAAGCAACGAACTAAAGAGGTCACAAAGTTCGCTCTACTTTAGTAGAAATTGACAATTTGAAGAAATGAGTCCAGTTATTTTAAAGTGGGGTACACTTCTAAGCTTTCAATACATCAAAGTTGAGGTTAGAGTTTTTGGAGAAAGAGAAGTTCAGACCCCTGTGGATGGTAGCCACGAATTAAACTACAAGATGATGAGACTGGGAGGACAATGCGACTTCTGAAGTGGTTAGCCCCCAAGCTATTGTCAATGAAATCTTTTTTATTTGTTTACACTTGTGTTAATTTCCCGATTTTTGTTTTTATGTTATTGCTTTGTTGATGTTCTTCAGCCTTTGTTTAAGATTTGCTATATTCAAATTTGTACAAATTTTAGAAGTTTGTACGTTCATTGACTTTTTTCCTTTATCTTTCCTAAGCATGGGGTTGAGTGATTCGTCTATGCTAAGGCTTCCTCTATAACTTTTGTCATTTGGGGACATGTACTATCTACTTTGACAAGTAAGAAGATGGTCCATTTTGGGATCCATCTCTTCGTTAAGGTCCCATGCTTCCATGTCTAGTGGATGCCACATCAGGTAGAGGCTTCTCCCAAGACCTTTGTAGCTGGGAGGTACTTTTCTTTTCTTTCAATGATTTTAACAAGTATACTTTTATTGAATTAAACAAACTGCACACGAATGAAGCATTTACGCTTCCACTAGTAGTACCTCCTCAAGTGATCTGCATTCCAAGGATGAGGCTATGTTTTTCCATCCAAACTTTCGATCATATAGGTTCCAAGTCGAACATATTCTTTGATGTGGTAGGGACCTTTCCTGTTAGGACCAAGGGTGCCCACTTCTGGCTTTTTAGAAGATATGAATACTTTTTGTAATTCAAAATCATTCACACGAAAGGACTTCTTCTTGATCTTAGAATTGTAGGTTATCTTTCGTTGTTAGGCAGCTAAATTTACCTGGGATTTATTCCTCCTTCATCAAGGAAATCAAGTTCGCACATCCTTATCTATCATTGGATATTTCATTGAACTATATGCGACGAGAAGATGGTAGACCTAGTTCAATCGAGCTCATGGCCTCTACCCCATAAGCCATAGAAAAATGAGTTTCTCCTGTGGTTGTCCTACTAATGGTTTGTATAGCCCATAAAACTTGATATAGCTCATCCACCTGCTTTCCTTTGGAAGCATCCAACTTTCTTTTGAGGGTATACTTGATGGTTTTATTGACAGCCTCTACCTGCCCATTAGCCTGATGATTGTGGAGGTAGAGAAATGATTCTTGATCCCTTACTCTTTACATAAGTCATTGACCTTTTTGTTATCGAACTGCCGCCCATTATCTGAGACAATTGAGTGGAGAATTCAAAATCGGCATATAATATTCTTCTATAAAAACTTGGAAGTGTTTGCTTATGTAATTTTGGCTTGAGGTTCAGCTTCAATCCACTTAGTAAAATAATCAATGGCGACATGGAAAAACTTACAATGTCCCTTCGTTTAGGTAGGGATCCTATAAAATCAATCCCCCATTTGGCAAAAGGTCAAGGGCCAGAGACAACACTTAGTTCCTGGAAAGGTTGTCTTTGTACTATCGAGAAGCCCTGACATTGTTACACCTTCTAACAAATTGCTATGTATCATTGTTCAATATAGGCTAATAGTATCACTACCTCAACACTTTCTATACCAAAGCCCATCCTCATGCATGGTTACCATAACCCCATCATGAATTTCTCGGAGCACATAGATGGCATATTTACCACATACGCATCGGAGTAGGGGTAGGAAGAAATCTCGTTTATGTAGCACATCATCTTGGAAAAAAAAATATGTAGCTCGTCTTCTAAGCTTTTGCGCCTTCTCTTTGTCAAAGAGCAATGCTTGATCTTTGAGAAATGTTATGATAGGTTGTGTCCATGGAAAAATATCTTCTACCCATATTACATCTTCACCTTTAGAAGTGGAGGGTCTAGGGAGGTGTTCTATATGCACAACAGTAAAAAGTTCAGAATCTTTACTACTTTCTAGCTTCGAAAGAACGTTGGCATGGACATTTTCCGTACGCGGGATTTGATCCAACTTGAACTTTTCAAAAGATGGAACAACACACCTAATTCCTAAATAGGTTAGATAGACACAAGAAAAACCTCTACGCACAAAAAATTTCTCAAACCTCAATATAAAGAAAAGATGTGATAGATTGTCCTCAGCCTACCCCCACCATTTGCTAAGCTCCAGAAGCTTGTTAGTTAAACCCCAAAATAGAAAAAGAAAATGCTCACTAATAAAATTCTAAGAAACAACACTTTATTGCCAAAAAACCAAACTCTGTTCCCAAAAATGAAGAATCTAGAAGAAGAAGTATATGAGGCTGAAGGAAATAGTAGTGGGGGATGAAAGACAGGCAGGGTTGTGGTGGTAAGTGGTAGAAGGCAGCGAGAGACGAGAGTCAGAGGCTAAAGCAGTGAGGTATTAGGGCAGAGTCATAACAGAGAGGCGAAGAGCTAAGAAGAGTAAAATATGTAGTTTGAAATTGAAATGTCCAACCTATGCGTGCTTTTTTAATTACTTCTTGGACTGCTTTGTGTGTGTGTGTGTGAAAGTGATTCGGGTCAGCCCAAAGTTCAGTATGGGCATATGCTTGAACTGGTCCCTATTTGACTCCATCCCTATACGTGTTAGATTTAAGAAACAAGAGTAATATGGCAATAGAAAGTAAACAATCACAAACCTAAGATTTTACCTGGAAACACCATAGGTAGAGGAGGAGAATTCAATATATGATAAAAGAATACAATGATCCTGTATCTCCAACTTGCTCTCTATCACAATGAAGAGCCAACTATATATAGAGTACATGCCAAATCCTAATTATAGTGTTTTAGGTGAAGTAGACATTCCAAAGCTTATCAAAATTGTGAACAGGACTTGGGTCGAATAATAATGACGTTTGAGTTGCAACCTCGCGCCCAGGGAGCAGTGGCGTTCAAGCGCCAAAGCTTATGGTAAGCGAGAAACATACGATGCTTCAGCGTGGTGCTCAAGAGCAAAATCTCTGAATTATATCCAATTTTCACACTCGATTGGTGCCTAAGCACCCGATAGTGGCACTGTTCTCCTTCAAATTCCTCGGTTCATATTTTGACTTCTTCAAGACCTCTTTCAACCAATCCATCAATACTGGTGAATTTAGGTCACATTTCAACAAATTTTCACATTGAAGCAAATTTTACTACAATTAACAAAGTTTCAAAAAAATCTCCACCTGTATATGAATTCCATTGTAAGGAATAGAACTTAACTATTCAACAAAAATTCTCCACCTTTCTACAAAGCCCAAGTTGGAAAAACTTAATAACTAAATATTAACTAAATTCAAGAACTGTTTAGCAAGATTACCTTGAGTGTCAAAGTTGCTCGAAGTATTACCACGAGTAAAAACATTACAAATAACTCAATAATTAACAAACAAGGCAAAAACATACCCTATAATAAAATTAGCACAATTAACTACTTCCGTATAAGGTTCTTTACTAAACTCATGGCCTTAAACCTTATTTAAAGTATAAACAACTAAACCAACTTCCCCGTACCTTTGTCGAGGCCTAATATCTCACTTGGGTCTGTCTTTAGTAATTGAATATTAGCGGTGCCAAAGCAACATTACACATAACTTCTGAACTCAACTAGAATTTATTCTTTAATATAGACCCTAAATAAAGCTCCAATGTAACTGTGCCAAGCTCAAAATCCACATGAGTGCCTAATTTCCGCTAATTGGTATCCAAAGATTCTGTAGAACCCTGCAAAACATATAATTGGGACATTTTCTTCCCCTTCATTACAACACGGACACCTTGACTAATGTTCAGGACTCCACCTTCACTAGTGTATTTGTACCCTTTTGAATTAAGGGTACTTAAGTAGATAAGATTTCTCTTTAAATCTGTAACATGCCTCACATCGCGAAATGTCCCGACAATCCCATCAAATATCTTAATTCGAACCTTTCGAATACCAACTATCTTACAAGGTGCATTATTTATCATTACTACAACATCTTTTAAATTTTTTTATATTTTGAAAACGAATCCCTATTAGAACACATGAAAAGTGAAAACCATATCAAGAAGTCAATTTTCATCAAGTTTGGAGTCGCCGTAAAAAATAACCAAAAGTTCCCCATCATTGTAGTAATATTTTGCATAACACTTCATCTGAATTTTCTGGTTGTTTTCCATTCTAATTTGTAGCAACTGATTTTCGGTATTCTGCAACTCATAGCATTCCTTCTTAGTGCCCCTTTTTCTTGCAGTAATTACAAATTTTATTGTTGGAATTAGGCTTTGATTTGTCCCTTGTATCACTACCATGGACAACAAAGCCTTTTTCATGAGCTTTAGATCCAACAAGATGCCTCATCTTTTCCTTTTAGAACAAAGCATTATATACTTCTTCAATGGTGAAAGTATCACGATTGTATAAAATTGTATCTCTAAAAGACATATATGAAATGGGTAGCAAACATAATAAAAACAATCATTGATCTTCATCATCATATTTAATCTCCAAATTTTCTCAATTGGCCACAATTTCCTTAAAAATTGTCAAGTGATCCTTAAGAAACGTAACTTCAGACATGCAGTAAGAATACAAATGCTGTTTCAAGTGTAACTTACTGGTGAAGCTCTTCATCATGTAAAATCGCTCCAATGTTAACCACAATGCAATGTCACTTTTCTCCTTAAGAACATCTTGAAGACTCCAATATGAAATAAGAAGATAAATTTGGGACAGAGTCTTTCGCTATGCTGCTTTCTTTCCAACGTTCAAGATAAGGGCATCTTGTCAAATCCCAACAAAGTATCATCCAAACCTATATGAGTGAGCATTGCTCGTATCTTTACTTGTCATAACGAAAATTTGGTGTTGCAATCCAAAAATAGAATTTCATACTTCATGGTTACCATCACAATAAGTCAAACCTCGAACTAAGTTGATCAAACCCCCCTCTGATATCACTTATTAGATTCAAGAAAGGAGAGTAATATGGCAATATAAAGTAAACAATCATAAACATAAGATTTTACGCAGAAATACCACGGGTAGAGGAGGTGAATTCTGTAAATGAAAGAAAAAAATACAATGATTTTGAGTTTTCAACTTGTTCTCTATCATAATAAAGATCCAACTATATATATAGTACATGCCAAGCCTTACTTATAGTGTTTTAGGTGGAAAAGGAGTCCCAAAATTAGTCAAAATCTTGAATATGCCTTAGGCCGAATAACAGTGGCGCTCAAGCAATAGCATCGCGCCCAGCGAGTAATGCGAGGGGCTCGAACGCCAAGGTTTGTAGTAATCGAGCAGTAGACAACACTTCAACATGGCGCTCAGGTGCTGAATCTCTAAATAAAATTCGATTTTCACACTCGATTGGGACCCAGTGCCCGAATAGTGGCGCCCAGGCGCCAGACTCTGCTCCAAATTCCTTGGTTTATATTTTGACCTCTTTGAACCAATCCATCGATACTAAATGAATTTGGATCACATTTTAACAATATGTGTAACATGAAAATTCAAGTAACCTCTGTGTGATTTTTTTTTTTAAATGTTAAAGTACTTATTTTCCTCATTTCCCCCCCTTTTTTTTTGCTTCTAGGTTAATTAATTTAAAGAATGATATAATATTTGAAAAATGCTCTTGCTATTTGTTTTATTCATATCTAAGTCTAGATAAGTTTAAGTACACATGTAGACCGCTTAACAAAGAATTTTGGATAATAATATGGAGTATTTTGAGTCTATTAGTATTGATTATAGTATTTTTTTGTGTTTTAGGAAGAAATTCCTGAGCTTGAGATACGTTGATGAAGTTGGAACATAAAATGAGAAGGTGTCAATGTTTTGAAGTAAAAAACTAGAAGGGTTAATGTATCAAGACATAAAGGCTCGAGGAGAAAAAAGAGAGTTGATGTGTATGCTTGGATTGACAAAGAATTGCCCAATTGTTCTTCCTTGAGCAAGAATTTCTTTGTTAAAACAAGAAAATTGAGAGGTAAGATTTTTTAGGCAGATCGTCTTGCTGAAGTAGAGAATTTGTTGCTTGAGCAAGAAATTTTTTAAATGGAGCTTTAGTTATTTCTCGTTTGACTAGAATTTTTCTTAAAGGAAAGGACGAAAACCTAAACTCGATTTTTGGGTTGATGCAGGAATTTTTTAGGGCAAATATAGTAATCTTGGACCAAAATTAAGACCTAACATCTATATTTCTATTTATTAAACACATCAAAATTTAAAATGGGGTTCAAATAATATCTTGAAAGCACAATTCTAAATCAAGGGTTAGAAGAAAATCATAGAGGACCGCAACTCAAGTAAATTTAAATAGCATTTTTGCTTTTTGCCACAGCAGCACCATAGCAATGCATGTTGCAATCATAGCTACTACGGCCAAAAAAAGGAGTCCAACAATAAAAATATTGGAAATCAAATAGGAGTTCAATAAGAAAGAAAGCCATCATTGAGGGAATTCTCACTCAATATATGTAAAGACTGACGAATACATCCAAAAGTTCGAGACCAACTTTCTCGGTCAACAAGAATCTGTTAAGAAGTTGGAAACTTCAAAAACATAGATAGCCTTACAAACGGCAATAACCTAACAATACATAAATTAATTCAAATGAGCAAGTGCGTGCTATAACAATTAACAACAAGAAGTGGTGTCGAGCTACCAGAAATACATGTAAAAAGATAGTTGTAAAGGATAGACACGTGTTCATCTCGGTTTTCAACGGGAAGAGCAATTTACATATTTGGAAGAGGCCAATGTTGAGAAGGATGAAGACATTCCAAAATCAAATGGACTGGAAGTAGTTAAAATATTGTTGGAAATAACAACAATGGAGAGAAAAATAGAATGAAGATGGAAACACCAAAAAATGGAATAAATGGCAAGACTAGAACATGTAGTAAACGCTGTTCTCAAATGATATTTGCCTCTTCTCCAAATGCTTTTAAGGATTCAAATGACAAATAGTTCGAAATATTAATCAAGCCTTATGAAGAATACCAAAGCACAAGTGTTTCTTCAATATGAACGAGTGAAAACTTTGAAATAAATATGTAAAGGAATTTGATAATCTCTCTTTGATTATATGGGATGGTTGTATGTAAAAATATATTTTGATATGGAAAACCATCACCTCCAACCGTAATAACGAGCACTATTTGTCAAGGAAAGGGTTTAAAATAGGTTAATAGTGCTGAAACTTATCCACTTATGATGCAGGAGGGTTCGAGTTAGATGCTGAGTTGTCAGATAACACGTTAATGGCTCTAAAGTATCACGAGTTAGCAAATCGGCGCAAGGATGGCAAGTGATCGCGTAACTTTGGTAATTGGGTCGTGTTTCGGTAATTTGGCCATAACTTTGGCTATGGTTATCAGAATCACGATTATGACCACAATCCGGAAAGCTCATTTCGGCGCGCACGTCGTGGTCACTGAGATTTGCTCGGTGTGTGCCCTTTTCATCCTCAAATTTTCCTTTTTTCCTTCCGAATTGCTATTTTTAGTTAAATTTTGCTATTTTTGATAATATTTAGATTGCACGTTAGGAGATGATTTTTAATCCGATTTGGGCTAGATTTTTTGCAAACTACTTATTTTATTCCATATTTTCGTTTGGCGTGATTTTTGAAATTTTGCCATTTTTGGTAAAATTTAGCTTTTTGCTATATAATCCGGTTTGTGGACTTATTTTGATTATTACGTGATATAATAAAATTCTCTAAAATCTAGAGACGTTTTCTGTGTATTTTTTGATGTTGATCTTCTGTTCTTCCCCGTGAATTTGTTGGTAGAACTAGCTTGCAAAATAATCACTATTCCACCCCGCGTCAACTTATCAAATGACTTGTTATTACAATTTGAACCTAAACATACACATTTAGTATATTTTGGCAGGGTTGTAATCATTGGTGGACTTTTAATCAAGGTGTTTCAACCATTGTTTCGATGTTTATTTTACTCTCTTGCAAGAGTTTTAGTTAACGAATCAGCTAAGTTCTTACTACACTTAACATGTGTAAAAGAAATTATTCCATGCTTGATTAATATTTTCACATACTCATGTCTTAGACTTATATGTCTAGACTTTTCATTATATATGCTCATACTAAAGTGGCTTGACTATCATATAAGATAGGTATTGAAGATATATCATTTTCATCCAAAAGAATTTCATATAGAAGATCCCTTAGCCACTCAGCCTCTTTTCGTGTTTCGGCCAAACTCCAACTCCATTGTTGAGTGTGTAACGCATGTTTGTTTCTTAGACTTTCAAGAAACTGTACCTCCTCCAAGAGTAAATACCCAATCTAAAGTATACTTATTTTCTCTCGCACTCGATATCAACTAGCATTGGTATATCCTTCATGGATAGTCAGGAACTTCGAATATTGTAGTCCAATGTTTTTGGTTTTCTTAAAGTAACCAAGAACCTTTGCAATGGCCTTCCAATGTTCAGAATTTTGACTCATAGTAAACCTACTTAGTTTGCTCATGGCAAATGCAACTTCCGATCTTATACATTGTACCATGTACATAAGACTTCCAATTGCACTTGCATATTCAATTTAAGCTATTGCTCGTCCATCATTCTCTACTAACTTGATATTTGGATTCAATGGGGGTATTTGTCTCTTTGATGTTCAAATATTTGAATTTATTTATCACATTCTCGACATAATCTGATTGGCTTAATGAATAAACCCACTATTTTTCTTAACTTTAATACCAAGGATAATGTCCCCTTGCCCAAGATCCTTCATTTTGAATGTGGACGATAGAAACCTCATTATTTCTTTAATCTCTTCCATGTCATTACTAATGATTAACATATTATCCACATAAAGACATACAAACATAATAATATTAACATACTTTAATATATAAACATTTATCTACTGAATTATGAATAAAACCGTTTGACATAATTTTATAATCAAATTTCTCATGCCACTTTTTAGGTGCTTGTTTTAATCCATATAAGGACTTAACTAACTTGCATTTTCATGTTCATTTCTTGGCAGAACAAACCTTCCTGATTATTCCATATAGACCTCTCCCTCGAGATCCCCATTTATGAATACCGTTTTGACATCCATTTGATGAATATGTAAATCAAACATTGATGCTAATGCAAACAAAATCTTTGTCGAGGTTATTCTAGCTACAGGTGCATATTTGACAAAATAATAGATTCCTTCATTTTATCAATATCCCTTAGCTACTAATCTAGTATTATAGGTATTGAGTGTACTATCGAAATTATATTTCCTTCTAAACACCCATTTGTAACCAATGAATTTAGATCATTTTGGTAAATCGACAATTTTTCACGTGTTTTTAGATATAATAAAATCTATTTCATCATTTATTGCATCTCTCCAAAATATACAATCTCTAGAAGACATTATTTCTTTATAAGTCTCAGGATTACTTTCACCTTGAAGAACAAAATGAATTGTTCTTACAACATCCTTTCTATCTTCCTCGACTAAGTAGAGGTTCTATGCTAAATCCTTTCTTTTCTAACTCTCTTGCTACTTCAAAGTTCACTTGATAGTTCAACATCTCTCATAGATGTTTCCACTTGTGATTTTCTAGAAGTGAGAATGTTTACATGAGTTTCTTGATGCCAATACATTCTCGAAGAACTCCACATATCTTGATTCTATTATAACATTGGATTCTAAGTTTAATAATCTATAGGTCTTGCTATTTGAAGCATATCCCACAAATGCACATTTTATACCTCTAGGGCCTAATTTTGTTATCTTAAGATCAAAATTCGTGTAATAAGTAAGACACATCCACACTTTAAAATAACTTATATTTGGTTTCCTTCCTTTCTAAATTTCATATGCAAAAACCTTATACTTTTTCAAATGAATTTTAGAGCAAATGATTCATTCATATAGAGCAAATGATTTGTTATTCATATATGCCATTTTGTACCATGCTAAAATGCACTTATCAACTTTCACTAAAATGATTCATTCATATATGCCGTTTTGTACCATGCTATAGAGCAAATGATTCATTCATATATGCAAAAGATTTGTTATTATTATTAGAATCATCCTCAACGGTACATAACTTGACCATTCCATCATTAGAATAGCCTTTAGCAATAAAATACCAGTTTCGAGTTAATATAAGTTTACTCTACTCAAATACAGATTTTATTCCCAGTTTTCCCAAGAAAACCCTACTTGCTAAGTTTTTATTCATTTCTGGTGCATGAAGGATATTGTTCAAAGTAATCTCCTTTCTCGAAGTGAAGATGATTTCAATTTTTCCTTTGCTAATCACCTTAGAGCATCCTTCATTTACCATTTGAATTTCTTGTCCATCAACAATGTCATGATATGTTTTGAAAAGAGATTTATCATAACAAACATGAATTGTAGCCCGTGTCATGCCACCATCCCGGAACTTTGCTTTGGATTGCAAAGATTTCATTCACCATAGCGATAATCTCTTCAACAGATTTCACATTTCCCTCATTCTTTGGTTGTTTTTTATACTTGCAATCTCTTACACAGTGTCCTACTTTTTCACAAACGTAACAATGTCCTTTGGACTTGTTTTTGAACTTCCCTTGATCATTTTTAGTAACAAGAGTCTTCCCTTTCTTTTTGTATTTGTTGGAGTGATCAACATTGTATATGGCATTGACTTTCAAGGAGCCATCATAGGAACTTTCGATCTTATCTCGTACTCTTGTTTCTTCCTCTATGTGAAGTGTAGTTTCCGTCTCCGTCGTAGTAGGAATATCGTTTGATATTTTTGGAAATAACAACAATGGAGAGAAAAATAGAATGAAGATGGAAACACCAAAAAATGTAATAAATGGCAAGACTTGATCACATCGTAAATATTGTACTCAAACGATATTTATCTCCTCTCCAAATATTAAGGATTCAAAAGCAAAATAGTTCGAAGGATTAATCAAGCGTTATGAAGAATACTAAATCACAAATATTTCTTCAATATGAACAAGCGAAAACTTTGAATTTAATATGTAAAGGAATTTGATAATCTCTCTTTGATTACATGGGATGATTGTATGTAAAATTGTATTTTGATATGGAAAATTACCACCTATTTATAGTTTTCAATCAACACATTTCGAAATGGTTCCAATTCTTTATGAAAAGATGGAACTTTTCATCCAGAAGCCACCAAATTTCAAACCTAGAAACCAGCCTAATGCCCATGCAATCACATGGCAATAGGCTTTTAGGCTCGAGTGCTGTAGGCGAGGTGCCATGCGCCTCTAAGCCCATGCGATCCGATAAGTCACATCCATTCCAATTGATCACAATATAGGCCCAATAACCAGCCCACTTATAAAATACGGTTTTGAACAATATTGTCAACAAATATATGTGCCTTACATCCCGTTTCCAGAAAGGTTGCAAAGCTACATAAGCAATTTTCAAAGTTCTAAAGATATTTAATATGCTACACATCAATATAAATTTCATAGATGCCCTAACACAAATGTCTAGCTATGCCAAATTAATGAAGGAAATATTGTCCAACAAAAGGAAACCGAGGGAAAAGTCGTCCTTAAGGAGTGCAAAACAACTCTCCAAAATAAATTACCTCTTAAGTTAAAAGACACATGAAGTTTTAGTGTACCATGCACTTCCATTCATAAATTTACTTTTGATAGAGTTTTTTGTGATTTTGATGCAAAAATAAATTACGTCCTTTCTATTTTCAAGAAACTAGGAATGAGAGAAGCTAAACATACTACAATGTCACTTCAAGTGGCAGATATGTCAATCAAGTACCTAAAGGGATTTATTGAAGACATCCTAGTGAGGTCAAAAAGTTCTTTCTAGCAGACTTCAATTTGTAAGCTATGGAAGAGGACCGGAGCATTCCACTTACTTCATGCCATTCTTAGACATTTGAATCAGACATATGCTTCCAGTTGACACTGTGGACAACTTGGTAGCCAACTGCCAACACATTTTCAATAAAACATCCTTCAAAGCCTTTTGAAGGTTGTATTGTGCACTCCAACTCCATTGAGGAATTTGAACATCATTCGGAGTCTTCATCTCATATTTATCCATGGAGGCTATACTTTGAGGAGCTTGGGGCATTGCAATCATAATCTCTACAATTTATTCAGCAACCACCTACACTTGAGATCAACGAACTACCATAACTTCTTCGTTATGACTCTTTAATTGAATCTTCTACAATGCCAGTGAATATATCCACTGACTTAGCTAAGGTGCTGGAAGACAAATTTCTTAGGATGCCTAGAGAACGTAAATCTGCTTTTGGATGGTCTATTACTGACATCAAAGACCCTACTCCATCTATATGCATACACAAAATGCTTAGGGAGGATCACGGGCGGTGTCAGAAAATGATGTTAGGATGGGCTGAAAATTAAAAAATTGCCACAAGAAATTGAGTTTCGGAGGCTATTCTCGTGACATTCACGATAAAAAAAATATACAGAACTCAATGAAATAAAAAAGTTTAGATGTCTCACATTAAGATATTCCATTAAATCTTTTATTTTTTTTTAATTAAATAGGAAATCGATGCTTGCTTTAACAAATATAAATTGACTGAATCATGATAGAAATAAGCAAAAATACATATCCACTAATGGAAATTTAAAAAATTACTTAACGAGCACTGTTCTAGTAACTTTGACGACCAATCTTTCCAAACAACTGAAAGCTTGATCGAAACACGTAGTCGATAATATATACTATAATCCATATGTTATTGTCTCAAAATAATTTGGTGCGTTTATCGATTTTTTATACCACCACTTTTCAAAGTGAATGAAGAATCTCAACAAAAGTGAGAAAAATCAACTAAGGATTTCGATAGTCAAAGAAATTAAATTTATTTTACGTCTATTTTTGGCTCGATTTCAAGAATATACTTATATATAGCTTACTTTATAAATAAATAATTTTTAACAAATATTCTTTTTATTGTCAATTTCGAATCTAGAGTAAATTATTTATTTTGATTATAATATCTTTTTTATGGTCAAAATAAGTAATTTTTTTATAAGTCCGAATAAGTAATATATGAAAACATACGTAGAAATTAAAAAGAAAATTAATTACTTTTAAATTTAGCAAAATATATAGTGTCTCTAAGTACTAAAATAAGTAATTTACTTATAGATCTAATCAATACAAATTATCTATAATACAATTTAATTAATAATTATAAGTAAATATATTCAAACATGCATTAAATAGAATATCTAATTTGACAATAAAATATTCAATTTTCATGAATGTCATGAAAAGAGTAATTAATAATCGTAGCATCTTTAATACAATTTGAATAATTGAGCATTGGACTTTGGTTGAGATTCAAGCTAGAGCTGTGCTAATGCTAATATTTGGGCCAAAATTTACAATTTTTTCTTAAGAATTTTATATGGGCTGTTCCACCCCTGGAGGATGAACCTTATATTGAGAGTTGATGAAGATTGAACCTGATATTGAAGGACATGGTAAAAGATGAAGTTCTGAATTGGTTAGATGTAATTATTTATCATGTCGCAGATAGCCCGTTGACAAATCCAATTCACATAGTACCAAAGAAGGGAGGAATCACGGTTGTCGAAAATGAAAACAATGAATTGATTCCTACCAGAACAATCAAACGATGGATGGTGTGTATTGACTACCACATGCTGAACAATGCTACTAGAAAAGACTACTTCTCACTATCTTTTATTGACCATATGCTTAAGGAGTACTTCTACTGCTGTTTTCTTGATGGGTACTCACGCTACAATCATACTCCCACGGCCCTTACAAGATTAATAAAGACTACCTTCACACGTCCATACGACACTTTTGCTTTTAGAAAATGTCATTCACCATTTGCAATGCATTATGCACCTTCCACGTTGCAGCGATGTATGATTACTATCTTCTTAGTTATGATGAAAAACATTTTCGAAGTATTTATGGAAGATTTTTTTGTTATCTACATATGATGATTGGTTGAAAAATCTTGCCCTGGTGTTGAAAAAATGTGAGGGGACAAATTTTGTGCTTAATTAGGGGAAATGTTGGGGAAAGAAGTGACTGTTTTGGTCACGGAATTTCAGCGCAAGGGATAGAGGTTTACATGAAGACGACTTAGGTTATTCAGAAATTACAATTACCTACTTTAGAGGTAGTTTTAATTGAAGTAAAATACGTAGTGGGTTCTGTTAATGTATATACATATATACACAATGTACATGTTAGTTAGTCTCACATTGATTAGAAAGTAAAACATTCCTATCAAATTAAACTATAAATAGGATACCTCTCTTGTAAATAAATTACACTATTCAATACAATTATATTCTCTTTGTATTGTCTTATTTTCTCTCTTAAATTCAACTTGGTATCAGAGCTACTATTCTTAGTGGTTTTCGATATATTAAGAGTTGAGTATGCTATGTGATTGTTACTATTAGTGGATCCTTCACATCAGAAAAACTTCTTGTATATCCTCGTCATACTTGTTGGGTCGTTACTATAGTCGGAGTCTTATTCTCCATCGACGTCATCTCAGCCACCACTCCATCAGTTCAGTTCCTGTTATTATTATTTTTCTTTGTCCCCCTCTAGTTTCGTTCACATTATGGAGCATCTTGAGGCTTCACAACCCATTACCATTATCATGCAAGGACTCAATTACATCATATGGGCTCAGGCTATGTCAAGCTTTCTTAAGGGCAAAAAGCTATGGCGCTATGTCACTGGTGATATCACTGAACCAGAGAAAGTCGTTGGAGAAGACAACACAAAATACATAGACCGTCTCGAAGAGTGAGATAGCAAGAACCACCAAATTATCACTTGGATTCGCAACACGTGTGTACGCTCCATCAGTCTCCAGTTTGGTATATTCAAGACCGCCAAGTCATTATGGGATTTTCTACAGAAACGCTATACCACCTCAGATCTGTCTCATCAATACCAACTTCTGGGTACTCTACATCGTATGCAACAACAACCCGAGCAATCCATCAATAGTTTCTTATCTAAGATGCACTATGTTTGGGATCAACTTACTTCCTCGGAACCAGAGTTTGCAGATGCAAAAAATGCTAAGAAATTTTCCGACTATCGAGATCAGCAACACTTGGTTCTCTTTCTTATGGCCCTCACTAATGAGTTTGAGCATGTTCGTGCATCTAACCTTCACCGCAATCCCTTACCTACTTTAGATCAAGATGTTACTGAACTTCTTTCAGAGGAAACTCGTCTTGCCCCTCGCAAAACAACCTCTATAGTTGTTGTCTTTGCCACTCCCAGAGGACCTCAACCCAACAACAAAGGACATTCATCTGAATCTTTTCAACACAACAACAAAGGGCATCCATCTGGATCTTCAAAATTCTGCAATTACTGCAAGAAATCAAGACACACTCTTTTGGAATGCCCGATTCGAGTTTGCCAATTCTGTCAGAAGCAAGCCTTAGGTCATCTTCAGCGTGATTGTTTTCAAAACCCCAACAGACACTCCCAGCAATACATGTCTCGCAGTATTCCTTCTAGATCTACCGCCACTACTGCTGAAGGTTCATCATTCACTACTTCCAGTGAGACGTTTTCTGCATCTAACATAGAGAAAATTGTCAAACAAGTCCCTGCTCATTTTGGTAATATACCTTCTACTGCTATGTCAATCACCTCAGGTAATTCATCATGGTTCTTCGACTCTGCATGCTGTAATCACATGACACCTGATTCCACTATATTTGCCACCAAACATCTTGCTAATTATGCTCCAACTATTCAAACTGCTGATGGTTCTTCTATAACTGTGAGTCATATCGAAAAAATATCGACATTAAACACTTCTCTTCCTGATATTACTGTGTTCCCCAACTCACTCTCAATCTTATATATGTTGGTCAATTATGTAATTTCGGTCTAACTGTCCTCTTTTCTGTTTCTGATTGTTGTGTGAATGATCCAAAGACGGAACAAACTCTTGGGATAGACCGTAAGGTTGGACGACTCTTTGAGCTCATCAATCTTCACCTTCCATCTCGTTTCTCCTCATCAGTTCAAACAGCAGCTCCAGTCTCATCTACCCTATCCATCATTCTCTGGCATTCTCGTCTGGGTCACGCTTCTGTTGGTCGTCTTCAATCTTTAGCATCTAGTGGTCATTTAGGACTTGTTATTAAAGAACAATTTGATTGTCTTCCTTGTCAACTTGCAAAACAATCGGCATTGCCATTTTACAAAAGTGATTCATTTTCTTCTACACCATTTAATTTGATTCACTCTAATGTTTGGGGCCCGTCTCCCACTCCCACTATGGGAGGCTCTAGATATTTTATCATTTTTGTTGATGATTACTCTCGTTATACTTGGATATTTCTTATGCACAATCGATTTGAATTACCTCAGTTGTCCTTTGATTTTGCTACCATGGTCAAAACTCAATTTTCTTACAATATCAAAGTGTTTCGTGCTGACAATGTTGCTGAATACACAGACTACAAAGTCCTTAAATTTCTTCACCAACATGGTACCCTTCCTTATCGTTCATGTCCAGGCACTTCTCAACAAAATGGGTGTACTGAACTCAAACATCGAGACATTCTCAATACCGTCTGTGCTCTTTTCATATCTGCTTCATGTCCTGAACGTTTTTGGGGTGAAGCTGCTCTTACAGTTGTTTATACCAAGAACAGCGTGCATTCTCCCATCACTGGGAATCAATTACCATTTGAGATTTTTTATGGTCACCCTCCTAACTATAATACTCTTAAGGTATTTGGTTGTGCCTGTTTTGTTCTTCTTCAGCCTCATGAGCGCACCAAATTGGAATCTAGATCTCGATTATGTTGTTTCTTAGAATACGGTATTGAACACAAAGGCTACAGATGTTGGGATCCTTACTCCAAACGTCTCCGAGTATCTCGTCATGTTGTTTTCTGGGAACACAAGATGTTCGCCTCCATATCCAAGTTTCACCTGCCGTATGACAACACCTCTCTCCTATTCACTGATCTCTCCACAGATCTTTTTCCTGACACTCCTGAGATATGTTAGTCAACATCTCCACCAACACATCATATATATCTCTCTCTCTCTCTCTCTCTCTCTCTCTCTCTCTCTCTCAGATATGTTATTACCAACTGACATGTCTACAGATCCCTCAATTGAGTTATCCACCTTACCCTCTTCTGAAGAACTTGTCTCTTCCGATGGATCTGCTCCAACAGCTTCTGATCTCCCTACTCGACGAAGTGACAGGGTAAAAATTCCTTCTGTTAATCTTCGTGACTTTGTTGTATTTTCTACTATTCTTTCTCACCATGAGCCTCAGTCTTATTGTGAAGCTAGTTCTGATTCTCTTTGGCAGAAAGTAATGAATGATGAACTACAGGCACTCGAAAACATTCATACCTAGGATCTAGTGGATCTACCAAAAGGCAAACATGGTATGGGATGCAAGTGGGTCTACAAGATCAAAACTCACTCTAATGGGTCCATTGATCGGTACAAAGCTCACTTGGTAGCTAAAGGGTTTACCCAGGAGTATGGGATTGACTATGAGGAAACTTTTGCCCTGGTTGCTCGCCTTACTTTAGTTCCCAGCCTAATTGCAGTTGCCGCCGTTCGTCGTTGGGAATTGTTTCAGATGGATGTGAAAATGCATTTCTTAATGGTGAACTCACCGAAGAAATTTATGTATGCCCTCCTCCTAGTTCTCATCATCTTCCACATCAAGTCTACAAACTTCGTCGGGCTCTATATGGTCTCAAGCAAGCTCATCGGGCTTGGTTTGCCAAGTTCAGCACCATTGTTGGAGATTTTGGGTTCACTTCCAACTCATATGATTCTGCTCTTTTCATTCGCAAAACAGACCAGGGTACTATCCTTCTTCTCCTCTATGTTGATGATATGATCATCACTGGTGATGACACATCCTGAATTTTGGATCTCAAGACTTATTTTTGCCAACATGTCGAGATGAAAGATCTTGGAAAGCTTAGTTACTTTTTGGGACTTGAGATCACTTCTAACGTCGAGGGATATTATCTTTCGCAAGCAAAGTATGCTTCTGATCTTCTTACTCGAGCGGGACTCACAGATAGTAAGACATGTACTACTCCTCTAGAGCTCAACTCTAAATTCACACCTATGGATGGTACACCTTTGGATAACCCCAGCTTGTTTCGCCGTTGGTTGGTAGTCTTGTTTATCTTACAGTTACTCGCCCTGACATCTCTTATGATGTCCATATTGTCAGTCAATTTCTCTCTGCTCCTCGCACATCCTATTATGCCGCAGTACTTCGGATTCTCAGGTACATCAAAGGGACCCTATTTTATGGTCTCCATTTATCATCACAACCTTCACTTGAGCTTCGCGCCTACTCAGATGCAGATTGGGCAAGTAACCCCGTTGATCGTAGATCCACCACTAGTTATTGCTTCTTCCTTGGTGATTCTCTTATTTCTAGGCGCAGCAAGAAGCAAACAGTAGTCGCTCGATCCAGTACAGAGACTAAGTATCGAGCCCTTGCTTTTACAACTCAGGAACTTCTTTGGTTTCGCTAGTTACTTGAAGACATGGGCGTCACTCATTCTACTTCCACTATCATAAGCTGCGATAATCAAAGTGCTATCCAAATTGCTCACAATGATGTATTTCATGAACGCACAAAACACATTGAGATTGATTGTCACTTTATACGTCATCATCTCACCCTTGGGACTATTGGATTATTATCAGTTTTTTCAGTCGATCAAACTGCTGATATCTTCACTAAAACACATCCTCCTGAACGCTTTCAAGATTTAGTTTCCAAACTCAAGTTGGTCTCCATTTTACCTCCTTGAGTTTGAGGGGGGCTGTTAATGTATATACATATATACACAATGTACATGTTAGTCAGTCTCACATTGATTAGAAAGTAAAACATTTCTATCAAGTTAAATTATAAATAGGATGCCTCTCTTGTAAACAAATTACACTATTCAATACAATTCTATTCTCTTTATATTGTCTTATTTTCTCTCTTAAATTCAACTGGTTCAACACTATTCACTACTATATTACGTGTTAACAATTAGTCTACTTGCAGAAAAAATTCAGCAATAATTGTTTCCAGTTGACGGCGTAGAGTTTCGTTTTCATGATTTCATCCCTAAGTAATAATTCATCACGTCACACGCTGTGTTCTGTGTCTTTGGTGGCCTGGTGTCAGGAGTGTCACTACTCTCGGATACCAAAATGATGTAGTGGAACTACAAACTCAGCGAACTAATAACACAAAGAACAAGAAAATGGAACAGCCTCCTAAGTTCATCTGTATTGTATAAAATTTCAACTCTCTCTTAATAACAAAAATTGAGCACAACTAAAGACTAACAACAGCATCCACCAAAGTCTAATGTTGGATATACGAAAATTAAATAAGGAATGCTTTATCTTTCTTGTTCTTTATGCTTCTTAGGGATATTTTGAAGAAATCACCACCGACTTTTATGGAAGTGACTAGAATTCTCTGGTTATGCTACAACACACATCCATCACCACCACCATACTAGAAGCTGCTGGAAATTATTGCTGAAGCACCGCCATTGAGGAACTTTCCAGAACCTGATTTGCAGCCCTCTTGTCACTGCCATTCATGAATAATTTGGAAGCTCCAACACCGACATACTAGATTTTGCTAGAAGGAGAAGACCACCGCCATAAGGGAAAAATCTGGAATTGGAGACCACCGACTTTACATGTGTATATATATGTATGTTAGCTGTGTGTAGTGTTATTAGTGTAAGAGAAAGTGCAGGGAAAGAGAGAATAGTGCTAGTAATATAATATTAGAGAGGTGTACTAGTGGGGAGTGTCATCAATTTGTGTAAAATCCATTTCTTCTAAAATAAAATTCTATTTTCATTTTGGGTTTTAAACTCACCAATTTGGTATCAGAGCGAGGCGGTCGGAGACAAATTTTTGGGCTTCTTGAGTTCGTGCACAAAAGGAGATTGTGAAGCTTTATTAAAGTTTGCTTGATTACGAGGAGGTAAATCAAGTCACGATGGGCGACCTACAAGCAATAGGCGGAGTAAAGAAGCTCAATAATCAAAACTACACCACATGGCAAACTTGCATGGAGTCATATCTCCAAGGGCAAGACCTGTGGGAAGTTGTTGGTGGAAGTGACGTGATGCCACCAGAGGAGGCCGGAGCTCTGAAGAAATGGAGAATCAAAGTGGGTAAGGCCATGTTCGTCATAAAGACAACAATTGAGGAAGAATTGTTGGAGTATATAAGAGACAAGACTACACCAAAGGAAGCATGGGACACTCTAGCCGCACTATTTTCAAAGAAAAATGACTTGAGGTTGCAATTGTTGGAAAATGAGCTACTCTCGATCACTCAAGGAGAACAAACGGTGAGTCAATATTTTAATAAAATTAAATCTCTTTGTCGTGAAATTTCAGAATTAGATTCTTCAAGCAAGATTTCGGAGTCTAGAATGGGAAGAATAATTATACATGGTTTGAGACCCGAATTTAGAGGGTTTATTGCTGCCATCCAAGGTTGGCCTGAGCAGCCTTCATTGGTAAATCTTGAAAATTTGTTGGTCGATCAAGAAGCGTTAATTAAACAAATGTTAGGGGTCTCAATAAAGAAAGAAGATGAAGAAGCACTATATAGTTATAAAAGAAGAGGTCGACTCCGTCAACAAAATAAGGAATTAAAAGAAAATGGAGAAGGTTCCGTGGCAAGGGGAGCCAAACAAAGTCACGACAAGAGAGGTCAGCCGTTTAAGGGATTTCAACGAACTAATGGCTCGTGTTTTCTATGTGGCAAACGAGGCCATTATGCTAGAGACTGTCGATTCAGGAAAAAGCCAGCAGGAAGCAATATGGCAACCTCTAATGAGCAAGAAAAATATAATAGTGAAGAAGAATGGGATGCTGTAGCATCGCTTGGACTAATGGAGGATACTCAAGGGGAGGAATGCAGTACAGATCCTGAAGAAGAATCAGCACTAGTGGCGATGCTCCCTGGACGAATAGATTATGAAAGTGATTGGATCGTCAACTCTGGATGTTCCAACCATATGACAGGTGATAAAGAGAAGTTGCAAAATACAACGGAGTATAGGGGAGGCCGAATGGTGGTAACTGCCAATAATTCAAGATTACCAATAGCCCACATTGGTAAGACAGTTATCACGCCTCGGTTTAGTCCTAGTCAGGTGCAGCTACAAGACGTCTATCATGTCCCAGGAATGAAGAAAAATCTTCTATCAGTGGCACAACTAACATCATCAGGTAACTACGTTCTATTTGGGCCAAAAGATGTCAAGGTGTATCAAAATATAAAAACTTTGGGTACACCAATAATGGAAGGACGAAAATTAGAGTCCATCTATGTAATGTCAGCAGAGTCTGCATACGTAGAAAAGACTCGAAAGAATGAGACAGCAGATTTATGGCATTCAAGACTAGGACATGTGAGTTATCACAAGTTGAAAGTGATGATGAAGAAGTCGATGCTCAAAGGTCTTCCTCAACTCAAGATCGAGATGACATGGTATGTCTTTGGTCGTCAATATGGTAAAGCACATCAACTACCATATCAGGAGTCAAGTTATAGAGCAAAGCAACCATTGGAGATGGTACACTCTGATGTGTTTGGACCTGTCAAGCAACCATCAAATAGAGGGATGCGCTACATGGTAACATTCATCGATGACTTCTCAAGGTACGTTTGGATTTTCTTTATGAAAGAAAAATCTGAGACATTTATAAAATTTAAGGAGTTTAAAGAAAAAGTAGAAGGAGAAGTCAAAAATAAGATTCAGTGCCTACGCACGGATAATGGGGGAGAATATACATCAAGAGAATTCTCCCAGTATTTAAGGGAACATAAAATATATCATCAATTGACATGTCCAAACACGCCACAACAAAATGGTGTAGCAGAAAGAAAGAATCGACACCTTGCAGAAACGTGTCGAAGTATGCTACACGCAAAGAATGTTCCAGGAAGGTTTTGGGCAGAATGCATGAGAACAAAGAAGACATGTGATCAACAAGCTACCACAACCGGTTGGGGTTCACGTCACCATTTGAGAAATTGTGGAAAAAGAAGCCAACGCAAGTCACTTTCGTGTATTTGGTTGCGTTTGTTATGTGTTTGCGCCTGATCACTGAGGAGCAAGTTTGATAAAAAGGCAATCGATGCATATTTGTGGGGTATGACAATCAAAGAAAAGGATGGAGATGTCACATCCTACAACCGATCGTTGTTATACATCAAGAAACGTGGTGTTTGGACGAAGCATCTTCATGGTGGACACCGCAGAGGGTGGAGCTACTCAGATTCAAAGGAATTAGACGACAAATTGCAATAGAAGATCATGTAAGGGCAACCAAGTCTTGAGAAAACAAAAGACGGACAAGATTCAAGTGATGAGAAGGAGCCTACTCGACAAAGCTACAAAATCCTGCGTACAAAGTGTGCATCGTACAACACCAGAAGAAATAAGGTCAAGTCAACAAGAGAGGCGGCCGAGGTAAGAACAAGCCCACAACCACAGCCTAAGAAAATCAACCAGACAGAGGAAACCAAACCCCAAATATGCTAATGCAAAGAAGAGAAGAAGATGATAGTATCAAAGAGCCGTAGACCTTTGAAGAAGCAATCCAAAGACAATGAGTGGAGAAATGCAACGAAAGAAGAATTCATGGCTCTAAAGCAAAATGAGACTTGGGATTTGGTACCAATACCTAATGGAGTAAAGCCTATATCTTGCAAATGGGTATACATAGTAAAAAGACATCCAGACGAATCAATCGAAAGATACAAAGCTCGGCTAGTATCTAGTGGATTTTCACAGAAATATGATCTGGACTATGATGAGACGTTTAGCCCAGTGGCAAAGATCACTACAGTACGAGTACTAATAGCATTAACAGCAAGTAAGTCTTGGAAGTTGTGGCAAATGAACGTGAAAAAAGAGTTTCTCCATGGAAAACTTGATCGGGACATTTACATGGAGCAACCAAAGGGATTCTAGAATAAAGAAAAGTCAGGATATATTTGCAAATTAAAGAATGCTCTCTATGGATTAAACTAGGCACCACAAGTGTGGTACGGTAAAATAGCCGAATTTTAATTCAAAGTGGATATTCGGTAGCACCAGCAAACTCAAGCTTATTCATCAAAGCACAAAATGAAAAACTAACAATAGTGCTAGTGTACGTGGATGATCTCATCATCACTGGAGACGACGAAATTGAAGTCCAACGAACCAGAAGAAATCTATCGGTGAGATTTCAAATGAAAGGACTTGGAGAGCCAAATCATTTTCTGGGACTTAAGATGGAAAGAAGGGTTATTCTTATGCCAGAGATCTCTTACAGAAGTTTGGTATGATTGATTGCAAACCAATATCGACACCAATCTAGATTAGCTCCAAGCTATGTGCAAATGAAGGCAATGATTTGGATAATGCAACCATGTATCGACAGATGGTGGGGAGCTTAATATATTTAACGCTAACACGACCTGACATCGCATATGTAGTTGGGATAGCAAGCCGCTTTATGGAAAAGCCAAAGAAGCCACACCTTGAAGTAGTGCGCCGAATCTTAAGGTATGTAAAAGGAACTATTGATTATGGACTCTTTTACAAGAAAAATAAAGATTGCAGGATCATTGGCTTTTGTGATGCGGACTATGCTGGATGTCGAGATACACGAAGATCAACAACTGGCACGTGTTCGGCCAGTGGTCGTACCGCAGCTTTCATGGTGCAAGAAGAGACAACCAATCAGATCTTTGTCAACCGCAGAGGCAGTAATATAGAGCAAGAAAGATCGGCACCAAGAGAACACGTACTAACACAATTAATGAAGGATTTACATCAACCAAGAAGCTATACACAATTATATTGTGATAATCAATCGCCTATTCGTGATAGCGTAAAAATCCAGTTTGCCATGCAAGAACAAAACATGTTGAAGTGCATTATCACTTCGTAAGAGAAAAGGTGCTTAAAGGGGAGATCGACTTGAAGCATATCAATACTGAAGAACAAGTCGCAGATGTTTTAACGAAAGGACTCAGCGCTTCAAAATTTGAAGAGTTTCGAGCACAACTAGGGATTATAAAAATAAATGAGTCAAAATGAAAAGTCGATGTTGAAGGGGAGAATTGAAGAAATCACCACCGACTTTTATGGAAGTGACTAGAATTCTCTGGTTATGCTACAACACACATCCATCACCACCACCATACTAGAAGCTACTGGAAATTATTGCTGAAGCACCGCCATTGAGGAACTTTCCAGAACCTGATTTGCAGCCCTCTTGTCACTGCCATTCATGAATAATTTGGAAGCTCCAACACCGACATACTAGATTTTGCTAGAAGGAGAAGACCACCGCCACAAGGGAAAAATCTGGAATTGGAGACCACCGACTTTACATGTGTATATATATGTATGTTAGCTGTGTGTAGTGTTATTAGTGTAAGAGAAAGTGCAGGGAAAGAGAGAATAGTGCTAGTAATATAATATTAGAGAGGTGTACTAGTGGGGAGTGTCATCAATTTGTGTAAAATCCATTTCTTCTAAAATAAAATTCTATTTTCATTTTGGGTTTTAAACTCACCATATTTATTTCTTTAGATTCATCGACGTCGTTTTCTTTTTCTGATGTAACTAGACATTGTTTTGTTTTGTTGATTCTGTAACTTTGTGCTAATCCTGATGGAAATATGGAAACTAACTGGAGAATCAAATGCATTTCGACAACTTTCACTTGTACTTATCATTCCTTCCAATTCGATTAAATGAATTTTTGGTGGATATTGTGATGAATCAAACACACACACGAGGAAAAAAAAAAAATCGTGCACTCAACACAAAATTTTTCCATTTGTCCCAAATGGGGAATATAGTCTGATTGTTCGATTACTAATCAAATGGTAACATTCTTGTCATGGCGAATTTCTTTCTCTAGGCCTGTTTGGATGGTGATTAACACTTGAAATACTGAACTAGCACGGCTAATATTTCAGATGAAACTGATCGTGTTAAATCTCTTTGCTGAAATTACACATTTTACATAAACATGAAAATGAGGATTACAAGCCTAATCAGGTTATCTGTAGAAATATTTCAATATCGTTGACGATATAAATCTGTTTATTTCTTTATCCATTCGACGAAATCATTAAGATTCTTGCTAGGTTTACCTCCTCTTAAACTACTCATCATTAGTTCCTTAAGATGCAGAGCTCTTTCTTTGAAAGTATTGTCACCAAGTAGTTGATGGATCTTGTTTTTGATTTCTTCACAGGTGATTATCCCACTTGCGTCTTGTTCAAATTGCAGTCCGACTTTCCAGATATCGCAAATGTAGCTCTGGTTAATGAACTGATCAGCAAAGTAAGGCCAGCAGATTATTGGGACGCCGTTGCTCACGCTTTCTATTGTTGAGTTCCAACCACAGTGACTTAAGAAGCAAGCAGTTGAAGGATGACTTAAGACTTTCTGCTGTGGTGCCCAGCCTATCATTTTCCCTTGGGTCGATACTCGGTCCAAGAATCCTTCAGGGAAAGCCTCGGTTGCCCCATTTGTGTAGTCTGGTCGGATGACCCATAGGAATGGCCTATTGGTGAGCTCAAGTGCTAGAGCTAATTCATGAAATTGAAGTTTGTTAAAAACAGTAAAACTGCCAAATGCAACATATATGACTGAGAAGGGTGGCTGCTGGTCGAGCCATTTTAAGCAATCAGAGTCCTCCCTCCAGAAGTGGCCAGCTGAATTTCCTAGCCGCGTGCTTGCTAGAAGGGGGCCAATGGGAACTATTTCTGGAGCCAAGGTGAATGCTCCTGGCTCGAGATCATATGTCGAGTTGCATATCAGCCAATCTGCTGATTTCACTGCTTCGTTGTTTTGTATCATAAGGTCGAAAATTAGTTTCCTCATCGTCAAGTTTTGGAAACGTGTCCAGACGAAGTCTAATGTACTCATGATAGGCATGGCTGGAGCAAACTGAAACTTCTGGTTCTGTTTTGGAGTTCCTGCAGTGAGCAGTGTCTTTAGTCCCCCTTTTAACTTCTTTTTCTTCATTAATCATAGTATTATTCAGTATTGTACAATATATATTACCAAACAAGCTATTACAAAATAAAGAGAAGCTAAAATCTTGTGCAATATCTTGCCCGTAATTACATACCATATATGCCCTTTATGATGATTCTTGCTAGTAAATTATTTCAGATTTACCACAGATCACCTCATCTCCCAAATTGGATTCAGTATATGCTAGTTAGATACTGCAGCAGGTTAAGCTATAATAACCTCTTACTTGTTTAGTTGTTTATGCTAGGCCATAAACAATTTTTCCTGTGCATATTCCTCTATAATAAATTTTTTAGTTTCTGAAATTCTGAAAAAATAATAATAATAATAATTAATAATAAAATACCTGTTGCAACTGCCTAACTCAACTATATTGAACTTCTTGTTTATCACACACTCAACATCAGAATTTGTGTAAAAACTTATCTCAGTGGCATTTATCTGTTGCAGTAGAGTTAAAATCCTCTGTAAGTATATCTCACCTTCATTGTCAATTATTCCGTCATCAATTAGCTTCGGAATTCTAAATCCCAAAACTAACGACGCTGCTGCTGCAGGTAAGAAGGCTGCCCGTCGAATTCCCATATTCTTAGCAACTTCCTGTGCCCAACCAAGGCTCTGATCAGCAATAACACAGGTGATCTTTTCATCCTCTGATATGTTCATTTCTTGTATTAGCTCCACAATTTTCCTTGGCATAACCTTGTAGACTGCCTCAGTCAATTTACCGGGCACATTCCTATCGTCTGATTCAAGTCCATCCGGAATCGAAACCAGATAAATTCGATCTCCTAGTACATCTCTTCCGGATAATGAATTTATGATAAGATTATGAGTACTCTCTGTGTTTACAAATGAGATTTTGATGTTTTCATTGGCTAAACATTGTGCCAGTTCCATTAGAGGAATTACATGGCCTTGTACTGGATATGGTATCATCAGAACATGTGGTTGGTCCATTCTTGTTTGCTATGTGGCGGATTGCTAATGTAGATTTATAGTTTGAAGTTATATTTGGTAATGGTGTTTAATTGAAGCTTGTGGGACTGCTGGCGGCCTTTGCAATCAAGAAATAATTGTTTTTCGATCTTGGAATTGACTTTGCAAGTGTAGAAGGCTGTTGACAATGAGAACTTTTTTGTATTTAATCTTTCGTAAGTGGTCCATTTGACAACTCGTTTGCACATTAGAATCATTATTGGTGGGGCTTATTATGATTTAAAGAAGGCATATTATATATTTCAATCTTGAAATTGACTTGGTAAGTACAAAAAGCCCGTATGTATAGGTAGAAAGCTTCTATAAAGTCGACTAATTAGATTATTTTGAGCTTCATTGTTATTGAGAAGCAATTCATTACGACCCTTTTGCACATCAGTCATAATTGGTGGATGCAAATTATGCTTTGAAAAACCCAACAGCTCAATAGATGGCACCTTTCGTTTTCTCTCTTAATCCTACCCTTCTCAACGCTACTCAACGAGCGCTAACCATTGGTGCTTGGTTGATGAAACGGTGGACTCTCCAACACTATTTATTAATGGTAGCTTGTGGGACTGACTGCTGCAACTACTTGTTTCATTATCTCGTCTACTAGCTCTTAGAGCCTTTTCCGGTGGCAACATCATCTACCAGTGTGATTAAGACCAAAAAGCATATTTTATGAGACTGTTCTTAAATATTTATAAATAAAAATGTTCATTATGTTATCATGTTTTAAAGTCAATAATCTATTATTGTTTTCCCTTTGTCTTTATCTAATATTTAAGATTTGTGGGCTACTCATTATTTGTTTTTACTGAAAAAAAAAATAAAAAAAATTGAAAGAAAAATGTTTTAAATATATTGTTGTTGTTGACAGATTGAAACCATAGAATTAAGAAATGTATTTACGCTGAAATCATTTTGCAGGATTGAGAAGACAAGAATGCTTTATATTTTCCTTCTTTGATTATTGCATAATTCTAACTGAATTAATTAATTGAAAAGAAGTGAATTGAATTAGACATGTCTAACCTCTTACGTTTGGATGGAGTTCAGTCTTTTTGGATAGTGAAAATTACACAAAACCAAAATTTTAAAGTTTCAATTTTAAATTTCAAATATAAACTATATTTATACAAAAATCAGATATTAATTTATCAATTTTATCTATCTTTTGTCTCTAAATCATAATTACCTAAACCTAAAACCCTAATTGTATCCTTCTCCTTCTTCTTCTTCTTCTTCTTCTTCTCTCTCTCTCTCTCTCTCTCTCTCTCTCTCTCGCATGCTCTCTTCCCCATCTCTCTCTCTCCCATCTCCCTAGCACAGTTGCTGTCGAAGACACAGCAAAGCTTGTCACTGTTGCAACAGCCGTTGTTGTGAACAGCAGCGTCGCGAACTCTTCCCCTCATCTTTCTCTTCCTCCCCCCCACCCTCCCCCTCCCGCACAGCAGCGAAGACACAGCGGAGCTCGTCACTTATCATCGTGCAGCGGCGTCTGCTTTCTTCTTCTTCTTTTTTTAAATTATTTTGATACGGTGGTTGGGTGCTTTGTGTGATGGTTGGGTACTGTACTATGTCCGATGGTGGAGCTGTCGCGGTGGTTGGGTGCGGTGTGGTTGTGCATGGTGTTGTGTGCGGTGGTTGGTTTGAATACGGTGGTTGGGTGCTGTGCTGTGCTATGTCCGATGGTTGAGGTTGGGTGCGGGGGTGTGTAGTAGGTGTTGTGTGTGGTATGGTGTTAGTGTGTGGTGTTGTTTTAGCTGTGGTGTTGCTAGTGCGGTGTGGTGATGGTGGTGGTGGCAGCGGTGGCGATGGCGATGGCGATGGCGATGGCGATGGCGGGGTGGTTGTGATGATTTTTGTTGGGAGTGTATTAGATCTAGTGGTAGTGGCTTTGTTGGTGGTGGTGTCGTTGTGTTGATGTAGTGGTGGCGGAGGTGTGATAGTGTCTGTGTAGGGATGCCACGAGACAGGTTGGTCATTCTCACCCTCGTCCCGTTGAGTTTTTTTGTTACCCTACCCATCCTCATACCCAGTTAAAACAGGAAGGGGCGGGTTTAAGGCGGGATCGAGGTGAGGTGGGGCGGGGGCGGAGGTGTGATAGTATTTGTGTAGGGATGTCACAGGACGGGTTGGCCATTCCCACCCCCGTCTCATCAGCTTTTTTGTTACCCTACCCATCCCATACCTGGTTAAAGGAGGAAGGGACGGGATCGGGGTAGGGCAGCGCGGGGCAAGTCTTCTGCCCCATTTATTTTTTCTTTTTATTTTGTATTTATTCTATTTTTTAATTTTAACTTTATTTTTTTACTTTTAACTTTTTTATGTCTTTAATTAGTAAATATTATTACTTTTTTACCAATTATTAAAAATAACTTATGTTCTCTTAAAAATTGATGATAAATCTATTATTTTTGTTTGATAAAAAACTTAAAATTGAAATTAACTTTAAACAGGGTGGGTAGCGGGGCGGAAACTATGTTTCATGTACCCGCTCATACCCGCTTCGGGGCAATAACCTTCGTCCTGTCCCCGCCCCATTTACTCGGTTAGGTGGGTAATTCTCGCCACATTCGGGGCTGGACCCTACGAGTATCGGGTTAAACGTGTTTTTTTGTCATCCCTATGTCTGTGATCAATTATTTGGTTGATTTGTGACCAAGTATTGGTGGTGGATCGGGATCGGGGGTGTTTTGGTGTATGTGACCAATTATTTTGTTCATTGTGACTAACTATTAAACTGTGACATTAAAATTAGATAATTTGTAACCTAAAAAATTGTTAATATGTGACCGATAATTTGTGACTGTCTAATAAGTTGTGACTTATAATACTTGTGATTTATGATCGATCAACGAATTGTGACCTATAAATTTTTTGAATTGTGACATATAAAATTTGTGATTTGTGCCAATGAATAATATGTGACTTATTAATTTAATAGATTTGTAATCGATGAATAAATTGTGGTGTATAAATTTTTTATTTGTGATCGATGAACGAATTGGGACCTATAAAATTTTTGAATTGAGATTGTAAAATAATTTGTGACATATAAAAATTGTGATTTGTGACTAATTATATGAAATTTGTGACCAAATTATATGGAATTTTGACCTTAATATATTTACTTAATAAAATATATGTTTAATTAACTAATTTATAAATAAAATTTTAAAAAGTCTGAGATTTGAAATTTTAAACATTGATCTCTTAAATTTGAAATTGGTGAAACTTAACATCTTAGTTATGTAATC
The DNA here is from genome assembly GCA_035079005.1 of Fraxinus americana. Taxonomy (NCBI): domain Eukaryota; kingdom Viridiplantae; phylum Streptophyta; class Magnoliopsida; order Lamiales; family Oleaceae; genus Fraxinus; species Fraxinus americana. The sequence goes on along the minus strand of CM068716.1, from coordinate 13,523,162 downwards.
TTCCATTTTGGATATTCCATAGTATTTGGACTTGGATAAAAACAAAAAGATAAAATGACAAAAATAGTACCAAATAGAGGTAAACAACTGTTATTTGCACTTCTTCTTCTTCTTTTTTTTTTTCTTTCTTTTTGTATTATTATTTTTATATATTTTTTTTGTGTGCTCTTTCATTTTGGTATCGCTTTTTGTAGGTTTCTGTGATATAAAAGGCAATGTTACCAAAATATGAACTCTTTATGCTGCATGCTTTATAAGTAGAGCAAGGATGTAAAATAGAGTTCTATAATTGAAATTATATTTGAATCTTATACTCATAATAACTTCTAAGAATTACCCTGGTCAAGAATCTCAACCTCAGATACTTCCATTTAGAATAGTAATAAAACTTTTAATATCAAAATATGAACTCTAATTTACATCTTCGCCCCCATAATAGAAAACATTTTCGAATCTCATAACTCTAACATCTAAGAATAACCTTGGAATTTCAACTCTAGGTTGGATACTTCCAATCAGAATCGAATTTTTCTTAACTTTTAATGTTACCAAAATAGGAACTCTTTCACACTGCCTCTCTATAAGTAAAGCAAGGATGTACATTAGAAATCTATAATCGCACGCACCTATAAATTTTATAATTCTAGCATATAAGAATAATCATGGTCAAGAATCTCAACCTCTAGTTGAGATACTTCCAATCAAAATCAGAAAAATTTAAACCATAATGTCCATGAATTATTTTCCATTGTTAACTATCAATTTTTGCCATCTTTCCCTGATACTAAATTTATGTCATACTAAAATCATTTTTTCCCTAATACTATACTCATTCGTACTTTTTCTAAAGCACCACATCAATTATCATTCGAGCAAGTCGTATTAAACTGTAGACAAAGTAGAAATAGGAATGCAATATCTCCAACGAATCAAAAGTGTATCTAAAACATGAAATAAAGTGACACGATCGACAACCAACATCATTAAGTAAAGCGACAAAATTGCGTCATTTGAAGCCAAACTAAAGTCACCCCCAAGACCGTGTACAAGTCTCATTCAATGAGTGTACCTCTTGCACCTAGTATCCCAAACATCTAAAATTATTAGCAATTCCCCTTGTATAGAGGCATTGCTACTAGAATTTTTTTTTTTTTTGGGCCAAGTGTATTATGTAGAAATTCTGGCAGCCATTTTCTGTACACAAGTGCAAAATTATATAATATTATATCTACTTTATAATTCCTACAATCAATCAATTATACAATTTTTAAGTTTTCAAAATGCAAAAGTTAGATTATTTTTCATATTTTCAACTTTCAACTAGACAAATTCTACTTAACAAATTTACAGAAACTTTATACATACTTTCGAAGTTTCCAACAAAACGATAAGTCTCCAAATTGCAATTACATAATCTTTATTGAATAAAATGTTTTTGACTTCTTTATAAATAAAGTCATTTAAAAACTTGAAAATAAAGTCAAATAACAATTGACCACTTAATTTGCACTTACTGTCAAGACAAATCGTTTTACGTTCGTCTCGCATCTAGGCAACGCTTACGCACACTTTTTAGATCATTGCTATTTACCCATCACCCACATGCCACCTTAGTGGAGCATGCAGAAGATCCCTACCCCATATGAAACTTCACAAAAGTAATGAAGCTCAATTTGGTAGCCTAGCCTCTAAAAACCAACATCTCTATGATATTTACCTTTCAATACACTAGCGGTCATTGAAGTGGTAGTTAATAACCGCCAAGCCCATTTGGCTCATAGGGGATTAAAGAGTTCAAGATTCTTAAACCGCAGTTCACATGCCCCTTTTGGCTTTTAGTTAGCACATTCTACTCCAAGCTAACCACTGTTCATCATCATCGCCTCTTTACCAAAAGAGCATTTTTGCCCCTATGTAATCCCAACTTTAATTTTTTTTTTTTTTCAAACACATTTTCAACAACATATTTTATGGATCCACAACTTTTATCAACTTTTTAACTACAAATTTCATTGATTTTTTAAAAATTTACCAAGATTTTGATTTTTAGCCACAACCAAAGAGGGGCTTTATGTCTTTTTAGTTGATTTTTTTTCTTTTTGCCACAAAATGCAATTTTTTTAATCTTTTGATATGTTTTTTCCCCATTGTAAAGAGCAATTTTGGTCTTTTCATTTAAATACTGTGTGTAATTTGCCTTTTTCATCATTTTGATTGAAAACTTTGTCGGTAACGTGCTTTATTTTGTTTTTAACAAATTGGGTGAAAAAAATATTTGATATATTATAAACCAGAGAGAAGAAAGAACAAAAGAGAGAAAGTTGTATCCCTTGTGTGTGTGTGTTTTATTAAGAATTAAAATCTCATATTTATAGGAAAGAACTATGGCTACATGGGATACAACGGTAACACCCCAAAACCTATTTTCTTTATATATATATATATATTATTTTTTATAAGAAAAATAGACATGAAGTGTTTTCAAAAAAATCTTCTTTGTCTAATTTAAGCGAAAATTTACTTTTATTCAAATCTTGTGATTTGATCTATAAATCGATAGTGTTAAACCAACAATTTACATACTACGATTTCAAACCATAAATTTAAAATTTAACATAAAATGTCAAATGCTCGAACACTAAAAAAAATACTAAGATAATGTGCACAAATCTTAACATAAAGATGTTTTTCAAATAAAAGTTTGAAATTATTATTTCTAGAAATTTTATTTGGCGATCTCATCAGCATCACTTGGTCAATCTTCCATGCGTTCACGTGATCCGTTCTAATCTGCAAAGTTATTGTAAGAGTGAGTATTTTGAAAATACTCAATAAAAATACGTGCATATTCTTATTTAACATGATATAAATATAAAATGACATAACATACCGATATTCTTAGATTTAGAGCAAATTGGTCACAATATCCAATAGATCAATGAATTTCTTAAGAATTCCTATATCCCATAATATTTACATATTTGACCTAATAGTCCATCCAGTAAGATTTAGCCTTCATCTTTTCATGCCAAAATTTATATAACATCAAGAAATAAGAATTTACCACTTTGCCCTATGTATCCTTACCTCAATTGACACCAAAGAAATTCTGAAATACAACTTGTAAATTAAAATGATAGACCTTTTCAAAAATATGAGTGTGAGTAAAAGTGTGAAACAACAATTTCCGTGTGGGTAAAGGAAAAACTTCTCACCTCAATACCTAGGACACATAACTCTAGGAATTGAAATATTTTTGATGTTAATAAGGTTTAAAGGGTTAATTACTGTATCATTATCCTTGATTAATGAGTTTAATGAATTTTAAATTATTAAATTTCAAGGTTTCATTTCCCCATGTAACTGAATCCATGAACCATGCATATTCCCTTTTCTCAAAAACAAAATTTATATATATTATATATTAATAAAATATTGGAAATAACACTTTTTTTCTATTAGAATAACTTAAGACATAATAGTTCAAAATCATTTTTTTCTTATTTCAAATTATTTTATTTAATACGAGCTACAAAATGAGTATAATATTTAATATATTTCATCAACTACTATAATACTTAAATATTCGACTCAAACCAAATTTACGATAAATCCTAAAAAAGTACACGTGAGTAAATAAATCTTTTATGCAAATAAGTTGGTCGAGTTTATCACTTCAACTTTTGGACTTTGTGTGACAGCAAGGCTAGACATGGACTATTTCATTTCCTAAATAACCATCATTAAATTTAAGCCCTTATAAAAATAGTAAGAAAATTTGGGGTGTTACAACAACAGTCATAATGACTAGGGTTGTAAGGGTATAAAAGTCATTAATAAATGTTACCTTATTTACAACAGTCCCCCCTAAATAACTATTTACACAATAACTATTTAATTGAAACTTTGTTTGGCAAAAACTCAATGAGACAAAAATACCAACAAATGAAAAAGAATACAAATAATTTGGAAAAATAAAATACGGCCTCGTTAAAACCTTGTCAAGAAAATCAAGTATGACAAAACTTGATCAAAGGAAAAAGATTACACCTATTCCCCCTATTTTTAATGTTTGTATCAAGCAATCCATGCATTGTATGTCGATTTCTTCAATATTGATATCTTGTACATCAATGTTTTCAAGAAAATTCAGTTAAACAGAATTTGATAATTATAATAGCATAATGTTTCAAAAAATTAGCTCATGTTGATCTCTTCGAGAGTCTCATATATATAAAAGTATTATTCTGAGGATAAATATATTGTATGTTATAGACATTCATTAGACAAAGAATATGCCTCGTTAAAATCTTATTAAGAAAAACTCTTTGGAAAAAATCTTAATGAAGAAAAATGAGAACATTATTCTTTTAAATAAATTACAAAAGTTGATTCATTAGAAACCTTGATAGAAAAACCCAATAGGACAAAATACTGATCAAGGAAAAAAGAGTACGACGTGTATTTATTCACTCTCATGATTCTATTACTTGAATCATATGCTTCAGACATATTAAACCTTTCAAGTTAACATTAATATACATGTCGATGAGTTGGCTATAATCAAAATTATTATACGCATATCAAATTTCATGCATTTTCTGATTAATAAAATATAGACTTGTGATTACATCCACCACATGATAATTTATCTATTATACAAGTTTTCACGAAATTTATTATATAAAGAATCACACATTTCATATTACGACTTTACTTTTTCCATTTTCATTTCACATAAGTATACACCTCTAGGTGTTCGGACTCATGTCTAGAAATTTCAAGTTATTCTAGTAAGTTTAATTTTACTAGGATCGCGTCCAGAAACTTTAAATTTCTCTAGTAAATTCAATTTTGCTAAGATTGCATCCTTTCATTTGACCAATTATTTATTCGATCGATATGTTTTGACGAATTTATTTCAACTCCTCGCTATTCATAATATGATGCATTACTTCATATGCAAAAGTGTTTCGACAACATTTTCTTTTTAATTATATTTCTTTATATAATGACATAACTTATTGAGATATCACAATTTTCAATATTTCAGGTACTTGAATTTTTTTTTTTTTTAGAATTTTAGAATTTGTTATGTCTTAATACTCATCAAGAGTATATGTCTCCTAAATAGAACCATCTTTGCTAATTACTTCACTTTCAATTTGAGATTTTTATATGAAAATCGAATATCATCTATTTTAGGCATGTCATAAATTTATCCAATATAATATTAATTATTGTCCTCCAAAACGTTAATTTGAAGATGGAGCATTTAAAACTGGTGTGTAAGATATTAATGATTTTTTTTTCAGTAAATGCATTTAATTAAATGATCTTTCAAACTTTTGGTTCACACGATCTTTCCCGAGCATTTAGATAATGATACATTTGTACATTATTTCCGATTTCTTAATTCTCCCCATAATGTTGAAAGAAATGTCCAATCAACTTGGAAACAAACAAATTGCATTATAATATATCACTCATTTGGAATAAAAGTTCAAACTACGCATTTATTCTTAACATTTTTTATTTTTCATCTCAATGCAACATGGTGAATTAATTGTAAATAGGGGTGTCAATGAGTCGAGTCAAGCCACAATCCGAAATTCGAAGCTTGGACTCGACTCGAGCAAAATTGGTTTGGACTTTTTTTGGCCTGAGTCGAAAAATTGAGGCTCGGCCTGAGGCTCAATTTTTTTTACTCACAGCTGTCTACAGTTGAACGTTGCAGGCAGTTGTTTACCTTTTTTTTTTTTTAACGAAGCTTAGCCCGTCGGGGCCGATCGTGTAGCTCATCGAGCCACACGGGCTGGCTCGACACGAGCTTTGACTTGTTGGTCTCGAGCCACGAGGCGACTCGACTCAGACTTTTTCCAGGCCAAGCCACAGACGGCCCAAGCCTGCGAGCCATTTGATATCCCTAAATGTACATATAATTGCACTATTAAATAATTAGATGAAGAAATCAGACTATAATCATAAGCCAATTATAATATTGAGAACTTGATATTGATATGATACATAATAACATTCTCTAAACGGAAATATGAAGTACTTTGTTCTCAATTAAATTAATAGGAGGTGCTTAACAAGTAATAATGTTAAAACATTTATCAATATCCCAACTAGAACTTATTAAAATATTGACATTTATGTTCACTAGCATTAACAAGACACATTGTTTTGATTGGGTAACTTGAAAATTATAGTTCTAATTTAAAATTTGAGTAGTAATTTCACAAATTTCGGGTTATGAACACAATGCAATCATCTAGTAGATGTATCAAATATATTAGATACAAATAATATCTAGATGGTCAATGTGAGGGATGACGTGACCCATTATCAACCTAATTAAATTTTAGAAATATAGGGAATTCAGTCCCTATTTTAGCTAATAATGGTTAATGATCAATTTCCATGGAAGAGAACGGACATCATATATAATTTCATTGTATTGAAGAATCTTCTGGTTCTTTACTGAATATCCATTTTGAATTTTTAATGTCGCATCATTATTTATCCAGTGAAGATCCAATTGATTATGCCAAATAATAATAAATTTAGTAATTGAACTTCTGGTCTAATACAATGTTTCAATTTTGAATAACTATTTAATTAAACAAAAGACAGTCAATTCTTGAAACCATGATTAACTATGATATAATCATATAAAAATTAATGTCCACGTGACATGAGTTATATATTTTCCTCGAGGGATAAACACTGATTTAAAATGATATATTTTCGAGATATGTGCTATTTCAAGAGCACGTTATATTTTACTATTACTTTTTCAAGAACTATATTGAAATAAAATTCATGTTTTTCAAGAGTAAAAACATAATTTATCTTAAATTTTATTTAATTATGTTCTCTAGGAGCGTGTAAAATCTAATTAGAACATCAATATATAAAAACGTATGCAGAAGAATGGATACGTAAAGAAATAGAGTAATTTAATTCGTTCTTTTGACGATAAATCAATCAATATTTTAGAACATTGAAGTTGTAATATCACGCTCTTATGTAACAATTAATATTCTTTTAGAATATTACGAATATTGTGCTAATTCGGGAGTAATAAAATATTTGAAGTAGACGGTCTACGAGCAATATTTTTTTGGAATATTAAGTATAATGAGGTGCTACTTTCGAAACAACAGCAAATTATTTTTAATAGACGGATTTATGATTAATATTCATTAATTATAATATTGTGTTATTTCAGGAGCAACAACATGATTATCAATTTAAATTTTGTAAAAAGGCCTCAAAAATATTTAATCATGCTATAATATTTAATAATCATCATAAACGCATATATTTTACAAACATAAAAAGAGAAATTAAAGAAACAAATACGTGAATTGGATTGAAAAAGTAGGTATATTAATGTGGATTTAACTTTCCCCGTTAACTTGAATTTACTTGATTTCAATATTGATTAATGATAATAGATATGCATAACGACGTGTAAATATAGAAACGGTGGTGGCTGCCCACAATTATGCAATAATAAAATAATTTCATTCAAATTGGCCTAATTCATAAACTCCAAATTCACATAATTAAAACTCAGAAAAGAAAAGAAAAGAAAAGAACAGAGAGAGAGACCTTATAGAAATGAAGTCACGAAGGGAGATACTAAACCCATTAATTATGCGAGAGTATATACTTGCAGGAACAAAAGTGTATGAATTAAAGCAAAGAAACAATTTCCATGAGGGTCCGTTTGATAGGTAAATATGGAAAGAAATTCAATTTCATATTAGTTGGAAAATAAAAACTCACCAAACATATAAGAATTAGTTTTTTATGAAAATAAAGAAAATGCAGCTTAAAGTGGTTGTACTTTGGAATTCGTTTTCTATTTCCACGTTGCAACCAAATGGTCAAAGTGGAATTCGTTTTCCTTGGATGTGACATTTTTCATAGAATTCGTTGCAATCAAACAAGGCCTAATTTATTGCGGTAGAAAAAATTCCATCAAATTCTGTGTAAATTGCGAGAGATTAAAACTGAATTCACATAATTGATATCAATCCACGATTGAATCACAAACGTGTATATATAAAAAAAATTCATGTCACCAAATTGATTTTGATACATGTGATAGATAATCATGCTTATAAAAATTACTATCTTCACTAGAGTTTAAAAAATTAAGGTGCCGTTCTCTTTGTTGTTTTGGGGCCGTTTTCTGTTTTCGATTTTTCAAAACGACGAAAACGCGTTCTCTTTCCTATTTTTGAAAATGCGTTTTTAAAAATGGAATTTTTTTTTCAAAGGTAACGAAAAACGAGCAAAATGCCGTTTTGGATGTTTTGAGGCCAAAACATAGTTAATTCACAAAACACGCGAAACAACCTTCTCTCTCCCTGGGCGTTTTCCTTTTCTTCTCAGTTCCCGTCTCTCCCTCTCCCGTTTTCCTTTTCCCGTAACCTAGGGCAAAAACCCATCTTCATCTACCGTAAGCTTCTCTCTCTCCGTCTCCAGTCGCCCGTAACCTAGGGCTCTTCCATTTCCATCTCACGAACCCACAATCTGAAGCGTGCGTCCAGTCGTTTTTCATTTCCGATCTCAGGTAACTACAATCCATTTATGAATATTAAATTTGTGCTTGTGAGAAATGGGAATCCTGCTACGTTGTGATAGAACTGGTGAGCTTGTGATATGATGGGGTTGTGAGAAATGGATATTAAAACTGTAATTAAAAGCTAGCGCCCGTAAGATTTGTGCTTGTGATGGGTTTGTGAGAAATGGATCCTGGAAAAATGGTGATTTTGAGTTGACTACTAAGGTTTGTGAATTGGAAATCCTGATACGTTGTGATAATTTTACAAGAACAAAGTTCTTATGCATGTGGGAGTAGATTATTAACGAATTTTGAGGGGTTTTGGAATGGGAAAAGGCATTGAGGAGGTTATTGTATATGAATGTGTGGGGTTTAGTAAAATGAGTTGTACTTAGGGGGAATGCGGCGGAGTTGAGGAGGTTTAAGGAGTGGCAGGCGGAGTTGAGGAGGTTTAAGCTGTGGTGATCTTTAGTAAGAGTTCATGTTGAAAGGGGTGGATGTTGTTTAGAAACGTCGAGATCATATTTAGCCCCTATTTGATTTTGTCAAAAATCATATTTTTAGTAGATTTTGAATGAAATGAGGGATTGATGTGTTTTGTATTTTACCAGTTGCTAAATTACATTCTGTTAGCCAGTTTTGGAATCTCTATTCTCTTGAAATCTGCTTCTGCTTATATATCAAATCGAAGCTGGACGGTCGATTAAATTTGGAATGAGTGATTAAATCTGAATATCAAGTTTTGGTATATGGTTTGATTTATGCCTTGATTGCATGTTTGTCAAGTTTGATAATGCGTGTATATCAGGAAAAAATAGTTAATTTGGTCGCTTCATCATGCGTAAATATGTGCTTTCGACCCGTTGTGGTAGATGTTCTTTGTCAACGAGAGTATATATGTAAAGAAATTTCCTAGAGCTAAACCATTGATGGCGATGCTTTTTCGTTTGTTGTGGTCTGTAAATTAAGGATGATTCTTCAGGTGAAAGTTACCTTGAAATCCCAATTGGCCCATTCAATGGTATGAAGAATATGAATTCTTAGAACCGAAGTCTCCTGTTTTTTAAAATAGCCCAAAAGTATAGTTTTGACCACGTTAAAAGTCCTTACCAAAATAAAAATAAATAAAAATGGAACATTGGAATTGTGAACTCTTACTAAAGATCACAGGGTGTTTTACTTGTTAGATGCTTCAAGCAAGTTGTTTTCGTTGGGGTGGATAATGGAACATTGGAAATAAGTTCTATGTGAGAGCAATGTGATGATATTATTTTTGGACTGTCAAGAATAATGATGTTTGGAGGTTAAATTGAGAGAAAGCATACCAAGGTTTGGGATGGTAACTTATGGAACCAAAACGGTGAAGGGGGTCCGGTTGTGGTGAAATTGTTTACCAGGGTATTTAAGCATTATTTTACACATACGTTGTCTTGCATTATGTAATTGCAGACGGTTAATAATGTGTAGTTGGTATATATCTGTTTACTTTACATGACAGGCAGCTTAATAGCCATCTGCTACACATCTGTTATGTTTTGGCCAAGTATTACTGAGAATATATGAAATTATTTACTATTAATCAATGTTTGGGAATTTAATCAAGGATGATTTGTTGGGATCAAGGATGGCATTATCAAGTTACTATTACTTCCATTCAGCTGCTTGTCTTGTGTTCTATTATGCAGATTCAGTCATCTATGATCTCAAGCTACAATCCAGCCAATGTATCATCCAGTTAAAGACCAAGGAATTGTGCAATTGTTAAAATAGCAGAAATTTTTAAATAGAAATGTATTTAAAATTGTATCAATTGTATCAATGTATCAACTGTTTTGTTGTTAACTGATCAGAATTATTATTATACTGTTGTAATATTAACTACAAAAGAAAATGTATAGAAATGTGAAATCAATATTGTTATTTCCTTACATGAACTTCTATAAGTACCATCTATTTGGTAAACTCTGTCCATTTTGGCTTGTCATTTTCATCAGTTTCTTTTAATGATGACATAATTTTAGGATATTTTCCTCCTAAAGACGAACGACAAATTGACACCCTTTAAAATGAAATTTTAAAGTCTTCATACAGTATTAGAGTCCATTAAAGTGTACTTCGTTCCAACTAGCACTTGGATGTTAAATTTAGACGAGCCACTTGGATGTTAAAATTTAGATTGTGTTTTTGATATGTGGAAAAAATATTTCAAAATTTAACAACTTCAAAATTAAAATTATTATTTAATACTATATTAATATTAAACTATTAAAATTTATTGAATAATCAGATTTCTTGAATAAAATATTATAAAAAAAATTTCTCAAAATTTCAAAGTAAACGCGTTTTCTAGTTTTATGTTTTCAGAAACAGTTTTCCAAAACAACAAACAGAACGCATTTTCTGCAATTTCAAAACGGACACTCAAAACACAAAACACAAAACGATTTCAAAACTCAAAATAGAAAACTGAAACACAAAGAGAACGGCCCCTAAACTTTCATGTTGATAACATATTAGAGAGAAAAAAAAAAAAAAGATAACAAAAGAAAGAAGCCAATAAACTTGTGTGTTTTATTAAGAACCAAAACTTCATATTTATATGAAAAAATTAGGGCCATAAGGAATACAAGAGTCATAATAACAAGTGTTGCAGGAGTATAAAAAGTCATTCATAACTGCTCGATAAATATTTTAAGTAACAACTTACTTTGTTTTTAACAGAGAGGGTGAAAAAGATATGTGATAATATTTATTCTTAAAAAATGTAGACTTATTTTTAGTGACTAAATTTTTGATAAATATTTTAAGGACCGACTTGGAATCTCACACAAACTTCAATGACTATTTGTGAAATTAAGTCACGATTTCAACTTGTTTGGCAATATGAGAGATTGTCAACGTGACAATTTAATGGTGTAACTTTATTTATTTGTATCCACTAATTAGGTTAGAGAAATACTCTAAGGACCATTTTTAAATTTTGTACAAACTCCACTGACAATTTCAGTGACTAAATAGGTCAGAAAAATACATTAAGGGCAATCCTTTATTTTTGTACAAACTTCAGGGACTTTTTTGTAAAATTAACTCACCCTGCATCACTCTGTCACTTTATTAGAACATCTCTAGCAAATTCTATAAACGCAAAATACTCTCTATTTTCTAGAGTCGATACTTGAAAATAAATTTCAAGAAATTTTCTATTTTAACTTTTTAAAATAAAAATTGAGAGTCAAAATCAATATTTATTCTTAATTTGTGCTTGTTTGGTAGAGATTTTTAGGGAAAGAATTGATTTTTGAATAGTGATATGATGGGAAATGTGCGGTTGAAAAAGAAGAAAAAATTATTGATGTGATAGAAAATATTATTTTATTGAAGAATAGATAGTTGAAAATGAGAATTGATTTACTATAGAATTTGAGAATTCAAAAACAAACGGGCCTTTAGGCCCTGTTTGGTACCCATTATTTTTTTCATTCTCATTCTTCTACTCATTTTCAACCACACATTCTTCAATAAAATAATATTTTTCATCACATCAATAACTTTTCCTTCATTTTTAACCACACATTTTCATCAATCTACTATTCAATAATACATTCTTTCAAAAGAATGTGTCCCAAACACACTCTTAATAATAATTGCATTTAATAAAATACTTTATAATTTAAATTATTCAAATAGCGAAATCCAATATTCTTAGCATTTCTTTGATCGTACTGTGCCAATCCACGGTCTAAACCCATTTCATTCCAATCGGACGGTCAGCATTCGTTTCCGTAGACAAATTTATACCCCCCCCCCACCCCCCCCTCCTCCCCAAAAGTCTGAAATTACTAGTGAAAAAATTTCGGTGAAAGCAGAGCGAGAAGTGTACAGTATCTATCTTTCATTTAGAAGGTGCGATTCATAGTTTTTATTTTTTTGCAGAAACCCTAATTCCTCTGATCTCAATATCCTGCTTTTGTTTTGTTAATAATGGATTAAGATCTAGTTGTATAGGTTTTAGTTCCAATCTGTATCATTGCCATTGAGTGTTTTGACTTCGTAACTAGGGTTTGGGGTTTATGGCTAAATGTGAAACTATTATTTGAAGTTGAATCTGTATGTTTGAGACCTTGAGTGTAAGGGAGAGGTTTTCTATTTTGACTTTTTTTTTTGAAGTTTTGTGGGTGAAGAATTAAGCGGGGATAGGGAATCGATGGAAAAAGACCCGGACATTGTGAGGTGATACAGCTAGGTTTTATGGGGATATTTTGATAAGGGTTTGCATATTATCAAATAAATTTAAGGTTTAGAGGTTCTGTGTTTTACTTTTTCTTCTACTCTTAAACAATTATTTTGACTTTCTATTTTTTAAGGGTAGAGAGGAAATGGAATGGAGCTTTTAACTTGGTTAATTATGGGATTTTGAATAAATTTAATTTTTATAAGAAAATTTAGCAAATTGCAGTGGTCTTAAGTTTTTCAGACTTCGTTTGTGTGTACATTCATTTTTACTCACGGTGAATAAATGAAGAACAACGTCAATTTGTTCTTTGAAAATTTTGTGTTCTGTAATAATTTCATTGACAGTCATTTATGGGAAAGTGGTCTTGCAGTTTGTATGGAACTTTACGGATGAGGATATTCATTCCAGTCTTTGTGAGGAACGCTTGCAATTAAGTCATTTTTTTTTATTATTATTATTTTTAGGTACAAAAATGGCTTTTGTCAACAGAATTGGCAATGTGCTAAAAAATACTTTGAGCAAGCATGTTCGGTTGGAAGTATCAGCCTCCAATCCAGTACTTTTCCAGGCAATAAGAAGCATGTCATCTTCAAAGCTATTTGTTGGAGGTGCAAGCTTTCTGCCTTTTACTTTCTTGTCAACTGCTTATTTTTTGCTTCTTGTTAATTATTCTTGTTTTCTATTGCAGGTCTCTCATATAATATGGATGAAATGAGTTTGAGGGAGGCGTTCTCCGGATGTGGCGAAGTCGTAGAAGGTAACTGTTGTATCTGTACAATTGACTAAAATTTGAATTTTATGTTGATTTTAGTGGTTTGGTATTTTGATTTTCAATGCTACAGATTGATACTCTAGATGGTATCTTGATAAGAGTTAACTTCATCTGTGTTGGAAAACTACGTAGATACTGTTGAATGCCAATTTACTAGATTTTTCGCTGGTCATTTGTAAATGTTATATCGTGTTTTGCCATATGTCTAACTGTCTATTCACTATTGGTTTCAATAGTGTTAGAATGATCGTAAATAGCAATTTGATGAAAGATTTTTGATGATGACAAGCTTGTCTCTTTCCATCATCAGTTGATCTGAGGTTGTTTGTGTAAATGAGATATACTGTTTTCTTGCTTTATTTAACAAAAAAATGGTGCCAGAATTAGCCTTCGTTTGGCACCCATTTTTTTTTCATTCTCATTCTCATTATTTTCTCTTTCTTCATTTCAACCACACATTTTATCAATAAAATAACATTACACATAAACCTAAAAAATTTTCTTACTTTTTAACCACACATTCTTCCATCAATCACTATTCAAAAACAAATTTTTCTACTAAAATTGGTGTCAAACACCCCCTTAATATCAATACATCTTTTAAACACAGTTGGTGATTCTGCAGGTGTCATAGGTGGTGATATTTCTGATAAATTAAACCTCTATTCTTCAATATCTATTTGTTGCAGCTAGAATAATCATGGATCGTGAGACCGGTAGGTCCCGAGGATTTGGCTTTGTGACCTATACATCAACTGACGAGGCTTCCAGTGCCATCCAGGAACTAGATGGCCAGGTACTTAGTGCAGTCGGCGTATTTTACAATAGCTGAATCAGGATGCATCTCACACTACTGCATAAGCTCCTTTTTGTTAACAAAATGCTATTTTGACACTCAGCAGAAGTGAAATCCCTTTAGATGGATTTTAATATACTCATTATCCAAGATTTATTTAATCTTATATATCAGTTTCGTCTCCAGAGATAAATGTATCCCCTTGGAAATATTTGTGAATGAGCCTTTGCGAACAATTTTACCTAGATTTTCAGGTGTCTAATGCCTTAGACAGGTATAGTCCAACACCTTGATGATCTACTTGCATGAAGGATAACATTACAAGAGAGTTTTCTTAAGCATCTACTTAAAGGAATTAATAATTTGGAGTGAAATTAGACTAATGTACAAAAATTGGGAAGCACTGCCTTTGCCTTGAAGGTATCTTTGCCAGTAAGTCAATCTGACCAAACAATACTAGATGTGTTGGTTTTAATATTAAGATCTGCAACCATGGCAAGAATGTTTTGTTATACTTTCTCTGAGACCAGTGTACTTGAACTTGCTTCCTATTGCATGAGTTGAATTTTTTAGATCCATAAATTGGTTTTAATGACTTGTAACATCTAACTTTTCACGTGATTTCTCAGGAACTTCAAGGGCGAAGGATAAGGGTGAATTATGCAACAGAAAAACCTCGGGGTGGGGGTTTTGGGGGTGGATTTGGTGCAGGCGGTGGATTTAACTATGGTGGTAACTATGGAGGCTCTGGAGGATATCAGGGTGGCAATTTTGGTGGTGGTGGTGGTGGCAATTACCCAAGAGCAGATGGAAATTTTGGAGGAGGGGGTGGATATGGGGGTAACAATTACCCCAGTGGAGATGGGGGATTTGGTGGTGGTAGCAGCTATCCCAGTGGAGATGGGGGATTTGGTGGCGGTAAAAATTACCCCAGTGGAGGTGGCGGACATGGGGGTGAAAGTGGCTTTTCCGCCCCGGGATATGGTGGAACACCTGAGACATACAGAGAAGTTCAAGAACAGGTTGGCGGAAATCAAATTGGAACTGAAACTGAAATTACTGATTTTGGTGATGATATGGATGCAAACGACAGGAATGAGAATGAGGAGCCGAATGATTATGCCAACACCAGGAGCTGAATCCTTTCAAATGCATCCCCAGTAAACAATAGTATTATAGGAGCATCCTCTGGACTTGAACAGATTTTATTACTTTTTCTGCTTTCAGTTTTGCAATGTTGATGTGACCGGGTTGTTTCCAGGTGGTTCTAACCAGTTAATAAATGTATTGTATTGCGTTGCGTTGCATTGCATATGCATCTTTTTATTAGAAGAGAAAATGATGCGCTTTAGAGGGTGAAAAAAACAACTGTTGCATATGCCTTGGGTTTTTGTGCTTCAGAATTTTGAAAAGATTTGGAAGTTGATAATCCCCTTGCCTCGTGCCAAAATAGGAAATGGGGAAGAAAACAGATTTAGGACCATTTTGGAAGGGCTTTTGAAAAGTTAAAGCCTGCTTATGAAACTAGTATTGAACATGTTGGATTATTTTATGAAAGTATTTAATTTAATTACTTAGGAAACTTTTCTACAAGTAGAAACAAAGGTAAAGTCTTGTCAAAAGAGATCTTAATTGACTTGCCTGATTTGAGAACCTATCAAGAAGTGTGTAAGAGTGAAGATGACTAATTTCATTTTCTTTGGTAAGATTGTACAAGGAAAATTAGAAACCTTAATTGACCAGTTGACATCTTAACACCTGACAATATCATATTCATCAATTTCAGAAACTGTTAAAAACTTTTATTAAAACATGGCCCGGATTTTGACAACATCAAGGTTGTCAATAAGAGTTCTGCGTACAGCTGTCGGGGAAATTATAGGTCTTCATGAACCTGCAATTGAGTCGATGGCGTTTAGCATTTAAGATTAACCCTTGTAGTGAGACGAAGAAAAAAGAGAAACTGAGCAATGCTTTATAAGAATAATATTACAGAATAGGTAATTCAACATGAAAAGCTTGAGAGGAAAAATCAATCGAGTACAAAATATCATTATTGAGCTCTCAAAGTATCTAGTGAATTGAAATAATCAATTGTGCGAAAAGAACCACGGGCAAGATGCAGCAATTTGATGTTTTATTCTTTTATGCTTCTCGGTTTGGTTCGATATACTTGATTATCCCTTTGGAGCAAGGCAACACATGAAATTCACATGTAAAACCGTCAGGTAATTGTTGAGACAGACCAAAATAACTCCTGACCAGAAAATATACGAAATGTAACATATCCTCCCTGACCTTTCATCAGCCAATACCATCAGGGGTCAAAAATCAACTCCCTGGCTGCTTCAATTGAAGGAGATCCGGTAGTTATAAATATAATATCAGCCACAGATAATTTATCCTTCTCCAAATATTACATTTCCAGCCATTAAAGCTCAAGATGAAGAAAATGTACTTTTACAAAGGTCTTGTGCGAGTCAGTGCCAGTGCTTGACGAAAGGACAACCATATTTCAGACAGCCCAGAAAGGTTTTGGAGCCGCCGATGCACTTGAAAGGCTTTTAGAGGGCTCTTCAATGGTCTCCTCGAGGTCATCGTCGTCATCTCCATATTCCATCAGCTTGATTAACGTATCTGGCCCCAATAAACACAGGAGAAAGTAAATTAAATGAACAGATAAAAGGCAACGCTGATTTCTTCTGCTAGCCTTAGATATCAAAAGCGGAAGAGAAATGTTACAACTATCGGAACTCTTCAAACATATGCACAAGAAGCTACATCAAATTTTCTAAGAGAAACAATAATATACAGGCAAGAGTGGAAGTACCAGGGATGGCTTCATGTTTTGATTTATGCAGCATGATGTTGTTCTCAATAACTTTAGGAGTTGAATTAAACTTTGGCGGAGGAGGCGGTGGAGGCATGCTCTTGCGAGGGGCTGGCGGCATCCTCTTGGAAGGGGGTGGTGGAATTACATTAGGTGATGACCAGATCAACTTCCTTGGAGCTGCCATAGTTGGCACGTCTCTTGCACCTACATGTGATGTTAGTTCACGCGGCATTTGAAATTCTGATCCCTGTAATTTATTCTGGGAAAACATTTAACATATCTCACAAAGTTAGAAGATGATATGGTGTCATAAATGATGTCTGAAAAGGAACAACTTTATAAAACCTTTGCAGATCTTCATCAGAAGTAGCTGCATCTGAACTATAAGTGAAATACATGTATGTGGGGTGAAGGTACTCAATCTATGATATGGTACAGAAATTGCAATGATAAATAGAACCATAGACTGATTCTATGACAATATGTACTACGCACAATGTGTTAAAGTGTAATTTCATCAGCCATTCATGGCTCATATGCATCCAAAAGACAATGGAAAAGAAAGGGTAGCAGGTCGAAAAATTGAAACCTAGAAGGACGTGACTTTTGACAGCAGAATTGGCAGTTGGAAACAACTAAAGCAGAAACAGGTGCTCGGGTGCATTATTTGCAGACATATCACAGATCAGCTACAACAAAGATCATAAAATCCTGAACCGGTGCCAAAGAAAAGCAATGGAACAGCACACAGCCATCCCATGCCACTTCCATGTCAGAAAACCCTGTGAATATCGGCCTGTAAGCTTCATACAAGGTCAGAGAAAATACCTGGAATAAGAAGTAATAAACATCAGGACAAATGCAATTCATTTAATAATAATAAAGGGACAAAATCTCAATTTAGATGGACAAAGCTTAAAGGATTCTGTAGGAGCGATTAAATGCACACCTACTGCAGAAAATCATATATGTACATCAACTTGCAAATTAAAGAGGAATAAAATTAACATAACCTATTGTATGTTCGAAGAATGATGGATGAAAATGTTATATAGTAGTGCAAATCAACCAGCACCAACAATATAATAGCGAATTATATCTTGTCGCATTTCAATAAAATACTCAAGATACAATAAATGGGATTGACATCTTTATCCACTATTTTCAACGTAGTCACTAAATCATGAAACCGTGTCATCAAACAGGAAGGTCGCAGCTGTTTGTTAACAATGTAGTCCCAGAATGTATATATGGAAACCAAGACAAGATTATCAGTGTTAGCTTGGCTGCCTGTATGACACTTGAAAGCAGTGATTTCCCTAAAGAACGCCGTAGTCAAGTAGGCACTTTAGCCTTATTATGAAATTAAATACCCAGCAACCAGTTCCACTTTAAGTCTATTTGAGAGAATGTAATGCATTTACCATGACAGAAACTTAGAATATTCGTAACACAGGATAACAGAGAAACAAGTACCTCTTTTCCTGCAAAGGACAGAGGGGTCATAACACTGGAGTATCAGATAGTTAAACAGAAGGCTTGTCTGAATATATTTGATAGGATTTATTATGGCATATTAAAAAATTTAACATAAAGCAAAAGGGGTGGACAACCCAGTCAATTCCCTCTATAAAGGGACCCAAAAAAGTGCTTCGCTAATAGCATTTTAGATTACAAGACTTGTGTCTTGAACCAAATGAAAATTCAACTTCTAGCCATATGATATCAACTTTCACCAGGGATTAAGTTACTCAAACTTAACTATCCCAAAGTCTTAGAGTAGTCCACAGGGATAGTTTAACTACCTTGTGAATTTGTTCAGCAGAGTATGAAATCCTCTCAACATTCTAGTTAGGTTCCTCTAATATCAGAACTCTAGAACTACATGCTTGAAGATATTCAACCCCAATGCTAATATCAGGGTATAAACATTATGATTTATAATATTGTTCCTTTTTTTGTTGATAGGTAAGTATATAATTAAAATATTGTTTGAAATAGAACACTTAGCACTAGTCATAAGAAGGCAAAAGAAACATCTTCACCCCCGACTCACCAAAGAAGTGAAAACTTTGACCAGTTTCAAACACAGTAATCGCTGATACCTGGTGGGAAGTTGCTGGCCCTTTTGCAGCAGTGGATAATTCCTGAAACTTTCGTCTCTGAGGGGGGCGCTTCTCCTCGGAGGGGCCCACTGTTGTAGGTGATTTTGCACTTGATGCTTTTGTTGCAGGACCAACTGTAGCAGTAACAGGAGAAGTTGATTGCCTAAGGGCTAAGGCAACTTGTTGCAAAGGTGTAGCTTGTGGATATATCCCTTCATAACCAATATAACTTGTTCCGCCAATCAATGAAAAATGTGGATGGCAACCAGTGCTTGCCTGAGGCATTCCAGGATCCAACAACCCCATAGATTGCAATCCTGCTCCATGAGAAACATCATCAGTCATGCCACCTGAAGAAGTCAAACTGGAAGCAACACGTTCTTTCACAACTGACTCATTCCCAGAACTTTGGACTTCGCCTAACAACTGAGGTGGAGGTGGGACAGCAACATACAATTTACATGAAGAAGCCCTGTAAATACAGATATGCAAGATCCCACAAGTTATCCTGTGGTGTGAGAAATAGCTTGGGGTCTAAAAGACACCATATACCGATTCCCTAAATGTGCACAAATGCAGATTGAAGAGATTCAAGCATGGAAAAAAGTGTTATTTTTTAATTTCTTCTTGAAAAAAAAAATCAATGAATAAAAGATATCCTCATCCATTCTTCTCATGGAAAAATATAATTAAAAAAATGATCATAGATAGATCAAAAATGTCTTTGTATACATGTGCTGAATGTTTCTCACAAAATTCTTTCATCCCAAAAGGACATCATCTTTTTTTGATATTCTGATCGATTAGCATCATCGTTTTATAATTATTTTGATGTGTAAGTTATTCATGGAGTGAAAGATGGATTATGGATTCATAAAACAAGGCTCACTAGAAAACTTTAAAAACCCAAGAGTGTCTCTCACCTTATAAACTTTAAAGATATAAATGACATAATATGAACATATTTGTGTATATCCAGCAAAAGCTAAACAGCTAATGACCACATTGTACCTGTTACGAGAATAAATGGATGCCATGGAATAGGGGATGCAAGTTTCTTTCCTTCTGTGATCATTTTTGCACATCTATTTATTCTTTTTATGCATCAGTATAAACAAATCTCATTACCTAGAGGCACCGCATTCGGCACTTATTGTGTCCAAAAGATTTTCAGCCAGAAGTTTTGCACGTTCAAGACGAATTGGATCATTGCTTGACAACAACAAATGCAACGGCTGCTGTGCTTCTGCAAGTAGAGCAGATGCAATAGAAATATTAACAGCGATCAGGACAGCCAAATAGCACAATGCAAATGTGATACACGACAAAAGACTACCTTCACCCATTGCACTTTCAGAATTCCCAGAACCACGTCCTCTTAGTAAGACAGTTGCTCCGGTTTCACTCATAATATGGTTTACATACTGGTCCTGCATTTACAAAAGCCAACCAGCAGCAACAGAAAAGAATCTCTCCGAATTGTATGGAGATATCAGAGAAAGCTTCAAACGTTAGTATTTCATATTATCAGAAAAATAAATATGAAATACTAATATTAAGTCATCAAGCTGCCATCATGCATTCTTAAGGATACAGAAAACAGGAAAGAAGCTATAGCTGAAAGATCAATGTATAGAAAGATGGCATGAACTAGTGAGATGATAAGCATGAGACCATTAACATACCCAAGAAAGGCCCACCTTTTCGATAAAGATACAAAACAGAGTTGATATTTTATCTTAGGAATCATTGAGTTTGAGTTTTTGCCTATGTTTGGCTCATGTTCATAAACATTGCATGCACTTTTTATCCAACACATTTCGAGGGACCCACAAATACTACCTACTAATCCACCACTCATTTTTACATATTTATAATTTAAACTGCTTATAAACACTTCCTAAACATGCTTTTCATATTACACCGCTAATTAAGAATGAAGAAATGTGCATTACCGAGGGAAAAAGTTCAAACTGACCACTTCTGTGAAATGGAAACCTTCATAAGGGACGGATAGGAATTGTCACTCTCACAAAGGAGAAATAATATGAAACTTGAAATTTACTTTGAAAATATTGTTCTCAAACATAAGGACAATAGCTCGCTGCTGCTGACATAAGAAATGACAGATGAAATTTTCAACAAAATTTGCAACCAGAATAAGTGAACAGGAGAAAAGTAGTCAAAGTCAAATTCATGATACATATGCTCACTTAGATTGACATGTTTGATCCTAAGAGAAAAAATCATTTTAGGATAATTGAATACCAAGTCTCCAAAACTTGGAAGCCTCATAGTGTGACTTAGACTGTAGGAGCAACATTTTCATTCATACTCAGCATTACAATCCTAAAATTTGCTAATTCTTCATACAATGTGTTCTCTCGGTATTTTCTCTTTTGCTGGGATGGAAAAATCACGTCCCTCACATGTCATATTTGGTATACATGGAGTTAAGAACAATACCGCCAATGTAGCATGGAGTGCCATATAACCCAACAGCTTTGGGTGATTAACCTTGAGAAAACTAAAGAAAGGAGAAAAAGAAAGAATGCAGATGAAGACAAAGAAAGAGTCAGAAAGAGAGATGGAAAAATGCAGTCGATTAGCCTATTTTGGGTGTATGTCGTAAAGATCTCATGTTCAACTCTTTTAACAATTCTTCCAAATCCTCCATATTCTGAGGAAATCTATCCACCAGCAAAAAAAAAAAAAAAACCCCCGCCACCAATAAAAATTAAAAAAAGAAAATGTGTACACCAAAAAACATAGAAAATATGATAGAAAAACAGAAATGTGGCAAAGAAAGGTACAGGACAGGAAGGAGAAGCTCACATTTGGACCACATATACGAGAAGAAATATCCAAGGATGGGTCTGCCTCAAAGCCCAAAAACACACAGGCAGTCAAAAAGGGATTAACCTGAAGTAAAGACAACATCAAATTGGTGCGACATATTCCCATTTTGGGGGTGAAAAACACTAGAGGTCAACCAACTTTAATAGAAGTTTCATTTTAGTCACTCCACTCTTTTTGTTTTCCAAGCTCAACCAGAGTTTCGATTTCGTTTATGTTTTGTCACCAATTGCAATTCCATTAGTGGTGACCAAACTCAAATAAATTTGAAACTTGAGTGGAGTTTGGAACCAAGAAAGAAATTGAATGACTAAAGATGAAAATTCGCACAAAATTTGATGACCACCAGTGTTTCTTACTACAGTTTTGCAGCTACGGCAGTCCTCTGGATTCAGTAATACCTTTACCCCATTGTTCACAGATCCCTGATTCAGAATTTCTTCCACCATAGCAGCTGCATGATCAACTGCTTTAAGCCGTTCTGCAGTTGTCTCCAACTGAAGCAAAAAATATGGGGGAGTGAAACACAAAGCCAAGAATAAATAAATGACTGCAACAATCAAAGATAGGAAAAGAAAATTATTGAACTAAATAGTTACTGCATCTTTGAACAGACAGTGACAGTTAAACAGCAACTAAAACAAGCAAATCTTAAACCGGGGGGGGGGGGGGGCCCAATATAGATTCAAGAAGTAACCCTGAAGGGTTACTCAATTGATGAGGCCTTGGGTTTGCTCCCCAATGGTCACCAGTTTGAGTCCCCTCAGGGCCACTGAGGTGAGTACCCGGCTGTAAACTTTAGGGCCCCGTGGAATTAGTCGAGGGGCGCGCAAGTTAGCCCGAACATCCACGCTTATCAAAAAAAAAAATATATATATATAGATTCAGGAAGCATTGCTCATTAGATAACTTGATCAAATAATTTCACTATATCATATTATATAGCAAGCTTCTTCGCTAATACCAAAAAAATAAGCAAATCAAACTCATAAACAGTACATAAGAGAATAGTTCCTGCAATCAAGACTCAAAAGTTCTTCTGAATTATTTTCTCCGACACTTACATGTGCCCCAGCAGAAATGTGAAGATATAGAGGTCTTTCACCATCGGGCTGTGCATTTGGAGGTCGATACCTTCCCCTGCAAATGCATTCACATATGCTTCATAGTAAAAGAAATAAAAATAAAAAGTAAAAGCCTTGAAGACATTATCTACAGCCCTTACTTACCGAGTTATAACTATAGCACCTGTGCACTTCTGAATCTGTGGAATATAGGAACTTATCAATTGTCAACACCAACTAATAGCAAATAACCATCTACATCAATCTAAAATCAAAACAATAGGAATTGAACTTCTCGACTACCATCTACCACATAAATCAAAAGGCCAAACAAACCTCTTCCTGTGTTTGGCGTTTTGTTAGCTTATAGCGAACAGCAGAATCAGCATCATTTATGACAATTTCTCTAGCAATCAACTCATCTTGGATTTTAGGCTACAAATGAAAAATTTTAATTACACAAAATGTTCAAGACAAATAATATATGCTTCAGAACAAAATAAACAAAGATAAAATCTCGAACACAATAAAATGTCAGCGATCCGGAAATACCATTTAATATTTAACTAGTAACAGTACATTGGAATGCAACTCAAATTATGACTCAAGACACCATAAACAGGTGGAGAAAAAGGACTGACAGGATTTTGATACTTGAATCTTGAAGAAAATAAGCTGAAGATAGAAAAGAATAAAGTAGACTTCAATTTAGATTTTCTTCAATGAAAACCAAAAAGTGAGGAAAGTTAGATCCGAAAAATCCTGGGTTATTAGATGAAGGTTGAAGAAGACTTTTTACATTTAAAAATACGTATCTTACATGTCTACAGAAAGCCCATATAAACAAGATCGCACAAAAAAACTAATAAAGAAGACAGGATTCTCGTCTTTACTTGAACAAACTTTTGGACAATGGCAGCAGCATGCTGCTGTAGAGGCACTTGAAGCACTTGCTGAATGGAGGCACCAGTAGTAGAAAGAGTATTTACGATAGAAGCACCTGATGCTGGGGAAACAACAGGCAAAGTTATCCTGGCAAGAGATCCAAGGTTTGCCAATTGAAGAATTCCAGGTAATGCTACTCCAGTTGAAACTAATGACTCATCTGGCTGATCCCACTTTCTCTTTTTTCTACAACTTTCCAAAACGTTAAAAAGAATCTGAATTATGATAAACTGAACATATTTTTTTCATCCAAAATATGCCAAACAGAGAAATGCAGCAAGTTAACCGAGTCCCTTTTGCTCAAGTGAATGTCGACACTACAATCAATTTAGATGTTTTCCATTTTTTCTCTTAATGTTGCAACTCTGACACATTATATCAAAGAGGCGAGATACCAAAACCGTAACCCCTAACAAAACAATCATGTCAAATGGGAAATCAATGGGGAAGAAAAGATATCAGATTACACAAGAAGAAGAAAATGGGAGGAGACAACCAATGGAAGTAACTGAAATTTGAATTGGGAAGCGACGCTGTTATACTTACAAACGAATTACGCCGTTTCGAAATTACATAAATTGTTAAGTTTAGTTAAAAACGTTTATGCTTTTGATGATGAAACACGTTCCTTCACACTTTAAAGAGAGAATGGATATAGGCTGAGTTGTATGGCGAAGGAGAATCAGTTTTTGTAATTTGATATTTTCGGTAAAATTGTTGAGATTTTCATCAGCTTTCCGCCTTTCCCTTCTTCTCTTCTTCTTATTTTATCATTTATCCTCTCTCAATTCTCTTTTATCTTAATTTGGGTAGCAATTCCAGCACATTCAGCTGAGCAATTTTCCATTGTTCAGCTACGGTGGTGGAAGAGCTTCAAGCTGAACTCCAGCCGTGACAAATCAAGCAAGTAATTTAATTTATTCTCCAAGTTTCTCACATTAATAATGTGAAAATAGTAAATGAATCGTTAGGTTAATCACATCTAGGAAATGCATTATACAAGTTCAACCTCAAAAGAATAACATAAATAATTCATAAACCAGAAATCATTACACAGACTACACAATGAATAGATGAAGCAACACGAAACCATTGATCCACAGAAAATTGAACATTCACGATATTCGTAGATACAAAGATTCAACTAAAACGGGGGCAATATCAAACAAAACTGGATGGAATAGGAAAAAAAAAAAAAGCACCTTTGTTTGGTTGCTGAAAAATCGGCAGATTCGGAGGATGAAACCCTAGGG
The DNA here is from genome assembly GCA_035079005.1 of Fraxinus americana. NCBI lineage: Eukaryota > Viridiplantae > Streptophyta > Magnoliopsida > Lamiales > Oleaceae > Fraxinus > Fraxinus americana. The sequence continues at coordinate 13,497,720 of CM068716.1, read as the reverse complement.
CAATTATCTTCTATCATTGAATAATTGTTGATTTATAGCTCTTCAGTTATTTGTTGATTGATTGAATTTTTTTTTTACTGAAATTAAAGCGATGTTTTGCGTATATACGTATATGTGTATGTATTACGGCGTTTTGATTCCGGTGACAATGCCTACAAAAATTTGAAGAGGGCAAACAATGAACGAAGCCATTTCAGGTGCACGTGAATTACACTTTAGTCGTCGACCTTTTCGGCACTAGTCCACCCTCCCCGATGATGCATTTTGTCTAATATTCCATCAAATTGTCACGTGCCCTTCTCGTGTTGAAAGAAAAAAGTTGGAAGAAGCTATTTATATCCATCATTATTATATATCAATCTCTATTAAAATTTTAAGAGAATATCAACCCCTGTTTGACACATATTACGTTTGAACCACATTATTTTTTTTATTTCCATTCTTCTACTTATTTTTAACCACACATTCTTCAATAAAATAATATTTTTCATCACATCAATAACTTTTCTTTCTTTTTCAACCACGCATTCTTCATCAATCTACTATTTCCAAATACATTCTTCCAAAATAATATCCCTCAAACACACCCTATAATGTCAAATTGCTTTAATTATTTTGATAATTCCAAAAAATTAGTCACCATTGTTTTGAATTTAGGAATATCAAGGAAAAAAAAAAAGATAATCCCAGCAGATTACTCAAATTCTTGTTTTTGACAATTTTAGCAAAAAATAGCTATAAATGTTTTCAATTAAAAAAAAAAAAAGAAGAAATGAAAAGATACCCAATAGAAAATTCAAATAATTCGAAATGAAACTTTTTATTGATAATACTTGAACTCAAAAAGCACATTATCAAATAACGTAAACACATATTAAGCCCCCGTTTGTTTTTCATTTTTTATCTATAAAAATGAAAAATATGACCTTTATCCATAACATCAAGCCATCAATTTTGAATTTTTATCTCTTGTGTAGGGTCCAATAACAACTATATTTTTCATTCTCATTCTGCAATAATGAGAATTAAACGGGCCCTAAGAATCATTCACATACTAAATACATCAAAATCACAATAAGCTAATCTATAATTTTCAAATTCTTCTTCATACATTGTTATGCATGTATGTACTTGTTCTAATGGTGTCTCTTCTATTATTGTTCTAATGTTTTAGTTACATATAAATTCTAAAAGAATATAAAAAGGTCCAAAAGAATTTAATAAAAATAAATATTAGTATATAAATTTAAAGTTGTATATTTTATCAGTGTTCTAAAAAATTCGTTTAGGTGTCTAAGCACTGCCTAGGCTCAAAACTTGGGCAAAACAGTCTGCTTCACGCGTAGATGCTTTTTTTTTTTTTTTTCAATGCTTAAACAATTGAATTTTCTTTCTTCTCTTCCGTCTTCACTAGAAGCATTTTATTAATTTTTTTATTTTTTCTCTCTATCTTAATGTCTTTTATTTGACTTTAATTTATTAATCTTTTTATTTTTTTAAAAAAAATTATTTGACTTCAATTTCAAATTTTTAAAAGACTTTATCTATATAAAAATTAAAAATGATTATTCAATAAATAAGATTAAGTTACGGTGATATCTATATACGTAATTATGATATTGAGACTCGTTATTTTGTTAAAAACTTTAAAAGTATGTATGAAACTCCTATAAATTTATTAAGTAGGACTTGTCTAGTTAATAATTGAAACTATGAAAAATAATCTAATTTTGCATTTCGAAAACTTGAAAATTGTATAATTGACTAATTATAGGAGTTATTAAGTGAATATAATGTTTTAAAATTTTAGATGTTTGATATGTATAATTTTAATTATTAAATATTGTGCAGTGCGGCTTACTTCTTATCAATGTATTAATTGTATGAAAAGACAATGATGTGATGCCTCAACTTAGGAGATGAGGCCACGTGGTTCTAATTCAATGGATACCACGTCGGCCAAAACAGTATAAAAATACCTTATTTGTAATTAGAAGGGGTTAGAAAAATTGGAGTTAGAAGGATTATCTTCTCATGTCTTGAACTTTCAAATATGGAATCAAGAAGAAACATGAGGAGATTTTCTTACAAACAATTGTAGTTTCATTTTGCATCATACACTTAGCAGAAAAATTGTATAAGTTGATAGTCTCATAATCTATAATATATTTTTGTTTTTTCTATCATTCCACATATTCTAGCAAGGTCTTTGGCTAGTAGTTTTGTCTTCGTTTGGTGATTATTGTTAGCGTGACCCCTTTGTTTCACCCGTCATAGTTCGAACATTTTTGTCTCTCGCCTTAAAGCACTCTCTACGTCCAAGTCTACATCTTTTATCACCGTTTCTCCAGTAGAAACGCGTCGAAATTGGTTAGACGTGACGAGAGTGGGCCTGGCATATGTTGACTCATTTTTCGGGGTCAACACTTACTACTTTTTGTTCATTTAGCAATTTAAATGGAAATTTGTTGAATCGTGAAAGTGTGTAGCTTCGAACATTCTCTTTAATCTTTTATGTTGGGGAATTTAATTTTGTGAACTTTATCGCCTAAGCTATGATCACTAGGTTTACATTTCGTTCTTTTTTTATTCAAGTGAACCAATTTCTTTCACAAAATTCCAGACAGGGTAATTAGCACATAACGTCCCCATCTTTTTTGGGATTGTGAAAAACGTCCATACTTTTCATTTTTTGACATTTTCACCCCTATTTCCACATTTCATTGCGCAAAATGTAATTTTCATCGATTTTTTCAATTAAAAATTGTGAAATGACAAAAATACAATTTCCTTTAAATAAAACAAAAGGGAAAAGAAAAAAAATAATTGCAAACATAGTCCCAACTTTTTGGAAAAACTCAAATGAGTTCCAAATAAATTGCTAAAAGGGTAATTAGTATATAATGTCTCTACCTTTCGCTATTATTGCGAAAAACATCTATATCTTTTATTTTTTTGTCATTTTCTCCCTTAATTATAATTCGATAACGCAAACCATCATTTCTATTAATTTTCATCAAATTTCTCAATAAAAAACAGCGAGATGACGAATATATCCTCATATTTAAATAAAAAAGCTAAAGAATTAATTTAACAACTATCCCAATTATTTTAAAAACTGCAAACGAGTCCCCAATAAATTATTAAAAAAATTAATTTTTTATGAAATGTGCAAACGAATCCCAATTAAATTTATATAAAAATTAAAAATTGCAAACGAGTCCCAAATAAATTATTAAAGAATTAGAAAAATACATTTTTTTTACTTAAATATGAGGGTATATTCATTATTTTACAGTTCTTTATTGAGAAAATGGATATAAATGATGATTTGCGCTATCAAAATATAATTAAAGGAGAAAATGTCCAAAAAAATAAAACGTATGGATGTTTGTCGCAATAATAGTAAAAGGTATGAATATTATGTGCTAATTACCTTTTGAATAATTTATATGAGACTCATTTACGCTTTTCAAAAAAATTGGGATTATGTTTACAATTAGGTTTTTTCTTTTTCCTTTTGTTTTATTTAAAGGAAATGGTATTTCCGTCATTTCACAATTTTTAATTGAAAAAATGGATGAAAATGACCTTTTGCACAATGAAATGTAGAAATATGGGTGAAAATATCAAAAAATGAAAGGTATGGACGTTTTTCACAATAACAATGAAAAATGAGGACGTTATGTGCTAATTACCCATTTCAGACAACATGATAGAGCTTTATAATGAACACAAATTTTGAGACAATTGATATGATTTGGATGAGGATATTTAGCTCATGTTTGATGCACATTAAAATTTTTATTTTCATTCTTCTACTCATTTTCAACCATACATTTTTCAATAAAATAATATTTTTCATCACATCAATAACTTTTCCTTCTTTTTCAACTACACATTCTCCATTAATCTACTATTCCAAAATACATTTTTTCAAAATAATGTGGCTCAAACACACCCTTAATTGTTTTTGGGCATAGTTGGATATGTTCGAACTTTGAGGCTTCAGTCAATAGTTAGTTAGGAATAGTAGGATAGTCCACTTGTTTACTGTCAGTCTACTCATCAAGACTTAATAGAATTATTACTTGACTGCTAAGAAGCTTGCACGTGCAATTTTTTGAAAAAAGTTTCCACATGATACGACGTTTATTAACATATTATTTTTTTAAAAAAATTAATTTAATAGTCTAAAGCAATAATTTGAATTGAGAATCTTTGATTTGTGAGACCATTATGTTTAAACCTTTAGGCAATTGTGAGATTTATTTTGTGATTACTGATAAAAATGATTATTTTTCACTAGAAGTGATTGTTTTCGTTGATTGTTTGTATCAATTATGGAGAAGTCTTTAAATGTAAATCTACGTTTTCTTGTGATGAGAAAACTATTAATGACAAGCAAGAATTTGATGTTGCACGGCTTCCTTCAGATCCTGGATTGAGAGTTCCAATACAAAATTATGATGTTAATTTTCAAGATGTGATTTGAATAAACATATGTGCAACGGGGTCTTTGTCAGCATCGCAATCATGAATTTCCACCCACAAGAATGACTAACAAAGATAGGCAATTTTGTGTTTAATGATATAATGAGCATCCTAGTTGGTTGGAATACAGTATAGAAAAATATGATTTATTTTGCTTCTACTACTATCTTTTGAGCTCAAGTGTAGTTCATTTGTTAATGGCGAGTTCTCAAATTGGAAAAGGAATTAGATTTTAGAAAACATGTTGGGGCATCAAATAGTTCACACAATCAGGCTCGGATCCAGCATGAATCATTCAAGAATCAAGAACAAAACATTCAATCCTGTCACTTTAAGCAATCGAATCAAGCTCGAACAGAGTATCGAATTTGTTTGAATACGTCAATTGATTGTGTTCGATTTCTTCTATGACAAGGGTTGCCTTTTGTGGACATGATGAATATGAAGATTCAAACAATCAAGGGAACTTTCTTGAACTATTGTAATGATTGTGTGATCACAATGCTGTGACTTTGACGGAGGCACCTGAAAATCTCAAATTAAGATCACCACAAGTTCAAAAAGATATTGTGAGTGTTATTGGTGTTGTAGAGATGATTTCTACCGACACTACAAGTTCTTAAACAAGAGGCGATGCATGTATTTTATTGAAGTTGATGTTAAAATTTGAATTTGCATTTAATCTACATCTCATGAAAAAGATCTTAGAAATTTCAAATGAATTGTCAAAAATATTAAAAAAAGATCAAGATATTGTTAATGCCATGAGGTTGGGGTAATTATGTGAGCACAATTCCAGACCATGAGAGATAATAGATGAGATTCTTTTTTTGGAATAGTTTGTTCGTTCTGTGAAACTCACGAGATAAACATTTCCAATATGGATGATCCGTTCATAACTTTAGGTCATTCACGACGTGATACAATGACAAATTTACATAATTTTTCTGAAGTAAATAATGACTTGCTCCTTTGTGTTGTGCGTTTGTGTCCAAATAATTTCATTTACTGCTTTTAACAACAAGAAAATGATTCAACTATGCCAAAATTATTCGGTAGATTTTGATGTGACAAATATCTTGGAACTTGATGATCAACTAAATACATATATTCTTGACATGCGCATTTACGAAGATTTTAGAAGATTGCAAGGCTTTAGTGAGCTAGCATAGAAGTTAGTTGCGAAAAATAAACATAAAGTTTATCCATTAATCTACAAGTTTGTGACATTAGCTTTAGTTCTTCCCGTGGTTACTGCTATAGTTGAGAGAGCATTTTTTGAGATGTTAGTTGTAAAAAATTGTCTGCGTAATCGATTCGGAGATCAATAGTTGAGTGATACTTTGATTGCATATATTAAGAATAAAAATATTTGACAATATTGAAAATGATGTAATTATGGAATGTTATCAAAGTATGAGAATTCACAGAGAGCAATTGTTATAAGATATCGAATATTTAAATTTTTCTGTCACCTTTTTGGCATGTTTGATTGTGCCCTACTAACTCAAAATGTCCGCGTTCGCCACTGACTATATGTTCTTGTGAATTAAATTGTCTACATATTGCGCAAACTTGGGGAAGTTATTGCTCCTTTTTCGTCATAAATCATTTCTTTCTTTTTTTTATATGTGCGGTTCAATCGTGTGTTTAGCATGGAGCCTTCAAAATGGCTTCGACTATTGAAACAATGTCTTCCAATGTTCATGTTAGTTTCTTTGTGCTTTAGGTAACTTTGAAATCCTTTTAAGTTAGAAGTAACTTCTCAATAATAGTAGTCACTTGGAAAGTATTATTCAAAACCATCACTAAACATGAATCTCGTGCAAAATTGGAGTTCACGTACTTGACCGGTCACAATTTTTGAGTCAACCATTTTATAAGCAGATAAAAATAAATTTCTCACCCAACATCCTGGATTTTATATTTCCATTCTAAAGACTCCTACAATTCATTAACAATTTTCAACGTACTCTACACATTATATTGAATCGATCAAACTATTCATGACATAATTGAGGCACAGAAGATAATATTTTCCAGCATCAATTGCATTGACAACTTGTATATCTTGCTTACCATCTTTCAGTGTCCGAGCATCCTCAATCAAGAATCTAGGGATGGCAACCGGGCAAGGTCAGAGCAATCTCCCCCGCCCTCGCCCCATCCCGTCCAGCCCTCGCCCCATTACCCGTTTAAGGTGAGGGCGGGGCCCTTACCCCATTTACTACTCTGTTTAATTTTTTTTAAAAGTTTTTGATAACTCATTTTATTGCCCCCATTCATTAGACCGAGACAACAATATATTTTATAATTTTTACTTATTTTTATAAGTTAAATTATTTAACTATATTTGGTAAACTAAGGCTTTTATTATTTGTCATAATTTTTTAGATAATTTTAATTGTCATTTTCTATTAGAACTAATGAAATTTTTCATTTAAAGTATTGAATTCTAAAAAAGAAAAAAAAAAAATAAACAGGGCGAGGCACTTGTCCCCACCCCCGGGGCAAAATTCCTTACCTCGTCCCCGACCTGAATACTCGATTAAGCGGGTAATCCCCACCCTGTTCGGGGTTGTCGAATTTTTTTTCCTTCCTTATAAGAATCTTATGAGATTCTCAAATGGAATAGCATTTAATGTTGTCATCTGGAGAAATTTAATCTATTGAATTTCTCCGATCGTTCCACATGATGAATGAGAACCGTTACAGTAGGACCAATTATTTGAGCCATAGTTTAGTTCTCAACAGGATTAGACAATTGAGTTGCAATCTGATTTTCAATAGTCATCGTAATAGGGATTGATTCGATTGCCATATCTGAAAAATAAAAAAAAATATTAACTTAAAATTTCTATGACTTTTTCAATCTTTATAAGTTGCTTTAAGATTGTTAATATATATATATATATATATATATATATATATATATATATATATATATATATATATATATAAGATCAATGATCGATTTCCAGGTTTCGTCGTAAACCTAATTGGTTACTTTCAATTACATAAATCAATAGTTCAAATCACACTCAAAGGTAGGGCATTTCCCATTTTTATAGGAACTTCTGTACCAGAAATAATGATATCTCCAATTATAACCCCTCTTGGATGTAAAATATATCTCTTCTCACCATCCTCATAGTGTATGAGACAGATGTATGCATTTCGATTATGGTCATATTCTATGATTACGATTCTACCATATATGTCTTTTTCATTCCGTCGAAAATTGATTTTACGGTATAGACGTGATAAGGGCGCTTTACGCACTTATTTAGGCCACAAAACATGGACTATTGTCGATAGATATGTTGAAATATGGTTTAATTCGATATAATTTACGTTTGTAGAGAATGAAAGTTCAGGGACTAAAATGATAGAAAATGAAAGTTCAGGGACTAAAATGCAATTATTCAAAAGTTGACCCAAATGGCAAATCGAGTATGGAACTACGCTAAATAACAAATTGTGGATATGATGGCATGGAGAATAGGTTTGGCTCCACTCGAAAGAGAATGTTGAATATTTTAGGAACATTGGTTTTTCAATCAATTCACCGTGCTATCAAATTGTGAAATAAATGTTAAAAAAGAGCTTACTTGGCGATTCGGGATCCTAGTACGTTTTTCATAAATAAATTACTTCGAGTTTTTGCATTTGAATATTATTTTTTCATTTAGTTTGCCCATTTCCATTTAAATTTGCATTCGTAGTATAATTTAGACAAGTTTACTCTTCAATCATCTCCTTGATTTTACTTAGTTTGGGTTAAAGTCGAAATAATCAAAATTTGAACTAACTCAATCCTCGTGGGAACGATACTTGGATTTCAAAACCTATTTTATTACTTGAACGATCCGTACACTTGCGGTAATCAAAGTCGAATACATTTTCAGCGTATCAAGACGCTTATGACCTCCCCCTCTATGCCTTGAGGTAATGATTCCTCTGGCATTACGACCTTTACCACAATGATGCTGTTCATAGATCAAATTATTTCGTGGATTGGATTTCACTTGACTGTCTACGCTTCCATTGCGTGTGCTCGGGGTAGAAGTTTTGTATAAATGTATCGTCATGCTATTAAGTATTTTGATTTAAGTTCTTTCTTTCTAAGAGGAGGAATAGAATAACC